>OZ059839.1:32226955-33631621 GCA_964057195.1 Orthosia cruda | reverse complement strand
CTCAAAATGTTAGAATCCAATATTAAAGCAAATTTATATTTTTTTCCTACTCCTCCCTTATTCTTTTCTGATTAATTTCGTTGCGGGATCCAAGACAGTTAAATTCATTCTCCGTTACTTCGTCAAGCTTCATTGCTTAGGCGCTTTTCTGGTGGTCGCCACTGTTAATTCTGGCTTTCAGGAGTTGCAGTGGTTTGGGAATAGTGCGGTGGGATTTTCTTAAAAAACAGAATCCATAATGTACATTCAGATGGTAAATATAAAATAACATAAACAATTATGGACGAGAGGTCATAAGGTCTTGAGTTCGATTCCTGGGTCGGTTAAAAGTATTATTGGCTTTTTCCATCTGGAATTTCTCAGTAGCAGCCCAGGGTCTGTACTTGTGCCCGGTTCATGGCAATAGCATCTCCTCCTATTGCCTTGGTCATAGTAACTGCCCGCGTCTGTCGACGTCATTTCTGTTTCTACGCTATATTATTCAAAATCGGCTTTTGTTACGGTTTTCACTAATAGAATAAATTTATTAATTAAAAATCTTTTTTTAAAACAAGGTTTTTTCGTATTCTTCTCAGAAAACCCTTTCATTTGATACCTATATCATGGTATTGCACAAAAAATAACTAGTCCGCTTTCTTGGGCCGTCTGCCATATTGGTTTTAGAATGATATCACTTAGCCAACCATGCATTGTCATCCAGACTAAACGTGTATTCAAAATTTCATCTTAATCGGTGGCGGATAACTGCTTAAAAATTTAGTTGAATGATTTGACCCGAACACAGTATTTTTTTTATATTTTTATTTTATTTGTAATAGGCTTACGCTTGACCACTATCTTACCTGATGGTAAGCAATGATGTGGTCGACGATGAAGCACGCTTGCCTATAAGAAACCTATTCACTCTTGACTTAAAGACTCCCAGGTTGTAGCTATCGGGAAATACAGACTCCGGCAGGGAATTCCACTCTTTTGCTGTGCGCATAATAAAAGTATTCCCAAAACGTTTGGTGCGTATGGGTGGGATGTCCACCATGTATCGATGACGCATCGCCGTACGCCTTGTAGTTCGATGGTGGAACGGGCTAGGAGGGATCAGTTCATGTAATTCCAATGCACACTCACCGAAATGACACCAATAAAAAACCGACAGGCTGGCAACTCGGCGCCGATGTTCAAGGCTCTGGAGCCTAGACTCGACCAGAATCTCATTGCCGATAAGCCTCTTGGCCCGTTTATCTATCGACTCGAGTGCATCCAGCTGGTATTTGGCAGATCCGTCCCAGAGATAAGAGCAGAACTCCATGCATGTTCTAACTTGCGCTTGATACGAGCTGAGCAACTGCTCCGGGGTGAAGTACCGTCTCACCTTCGCAAGGATTCCCAAATTTTTGGCAGCCAGCTATGCTTTTGCCTCAATGAATGGACCAAAATTGAGGGTCGATGTCAACGTAAAGCCAAGAAGCTCAAGTCGGTCCTTTATCGGCACGGTCATCTTTCAGCGGAAAAAAGACACACCCGGATCTAAGCAGCATTAAACCTGACCAGATTGGCATCGCCCCATTCGGAGACTGCCTTCAAGGACAGATTCAAGCGCCCAACTATGGCCTCTCGGAAAGACCGGATCTGAGGCCCATTAGCACGCCCGTCGGAGACGTATCTCTCAGCAAGAGTGCTTTCGTCCGCATACCCAAAGGTCTTAGCAGATCGTTTATGTGAAGCAAGAACAATGTTGCTGAGAGCACCGACCTTGAGGAACCCTGGCATTAATATACAGTTGGTCAGACGAGCGGCCATCAATAACCACTCGGATAGACCGGTCCCTCAGGAAGTCTGCAATCCAATCGCACAGACCGAATGAAGGAAGCTTGCCAATAAGGCTTTCATGCCAGACCCTGTCAAAGCCTTCGAGATGTCGCGGGAGACTGCAAGCGCTTCCCCATGCCTCTCGATGGCCTCACTCCAGATGTGAATGGCATACGCTAGAAGATCCCCAGTTGATCGATTTTGGCGGAAGCCATATTGGCAGTCACTGAGGATGTCATTAGCTTCTAGGTATGCCAGGAGCTTAGAGTTGAGTACCCATTCCATACTCTTGCAGAGAATGGACGTTATCGAAATGGGTCTGTAGTTGGCCGGGTCAGCTCGACTGCCCTTCTTGAGCAAAGGCTGAACGTTAAATACATACATACATAAATATATGTATTTATGTTTTTACAAGCTTTTATTTAACTTGCAATGTATGCATTGCAAGTTAAAATAAAGCTTGTAAAAAGCGATAAACGAGACAGGTTTTTATATGTATGTATAACTAGCTTTTCCTTGTGGCTTCGCTCCCATTGTTTATTTTATTCGGGTCTTGTAAATCATCCAATAAGTTCGCCCGCTCTGGGTCGAGCGGAAAGTTATCCGCGACCCAGACAGGCATCGGTCCTAGCAGACCCCGTAAGTTTCTGCTGATATCCCTTTGGGGCACGCGTGGAACACTAATCGCCGTTGGCTGGGGCCTGGTCCTTATTGGACGGCGAGCTACCCATTACTCGCCGTTCGCAAGTCCGTGGCTACGGTGGCCGCGAATCGGCTTGCGACTTCGGATGCCTAGAGCATCTCCTGCGGCGGGCGGCCAGGGACGTGAGGGTGACTCCGTTGCGTCTCTCTCACGCGTTCCGTCTCCTGCTTCGCGAGCATTACTGATTCGTATAAGGAGGTGATAGCTTCCCATGCCCTCTGGCTCAATCCCTACCATGGCCTGGACCAGGGCCGGTCACGAGAGGTCGCTGCCGCCGATCGCGTCCTGCCGCTGACAGATCCATGTCTGAGAAACGTTTTCTTTATAAAAAGTAGCCTATGACACGTCCCGACAGTGTAGCATTCTGTTTCATTTTACAAAAAAACTAATAATTTTATCAAAATCAAAAATACTTTATTTAACTAAACCGTATAAAGGGACTTTTGAATTGTCAAACAAAAGATGAATCTAGTTGCACGTTTGCAAGCGTTAGTAGGTTTTTATGGACAAGAATGTCCAAGTAAGTCGACGGACACTCTTTTACATCAATTTGAATTCCAAGTATTTGGTTACATCGTTCTTGTTGGAAAAATACATATATTTGAGAACGATATATAAAGACGTACACGTAAAAGCGCCTAGAGTAAAACAAACAATTCAAAAATATAATAAATAGGTAATTAAAAAACTTTTTAACCGAAAAATCAAACCGACTTCCAGAACAAAAAACTACAAACCAAAAAATAACTTTCTTTTCCGATGTCGGTGTCTTTTGTACCCGTTTTTTCAGTTTTTCTACACCGACTTCGGAAAAGAAAGTAATTTTTTGGTTTGTAGTTTTTTGTTCTGGAAGTCGGTTTGATTTTTCGGTTAAAAAGTTTTGTATTTTTCTCTTTTTAGTTTTGGTAGGTATCTCCAATTAACATGATAATCATTTGTGGCCAAAGTACATCTCATGACAATTCCAATAAGCCCAAGCACGAGTAGGATACATTGTTTTATTTCAGAGTTCCAGTGCCTACCTTCCGGCTTCATCATCAGAACAGTTCAATGGTACCATTTTCATCAGTACCATTCATTTATAAGTATTTGCTTAATCATAGTCGGTTAACTATTCGAGATATTTTATACCCGTGACATACTTAGCATTAAGGAGTTTCAGTGGCCATCTGTGGTCTTCTTCATCAGTTCCACTTCACCAAATTATACTTTCTGAGTGCAAGTGATTGCATTGTTGGTGAAAATACCAAAATCTCTATATAAATGCCTATAATATTTGAGGAGTGCCCTCGATTTCTCTAGGATCCCATCATCAGATCCTGACCTGATGACTATGGGACCAACTAGGAAGTATACCCTTCAAAACAAAAGAAGATTTTTTGAAATCTGTCCAGGCGTCTTTGTGTAAACGGGGAAAATACATTAAAAAAAAAAGATGCCGACGAATTGAGAACCTCCTCCTTTTTTTGAAGTCGGTTAAAAATAGGCCGAAGCAGCTAAGTAATGATCAATCCCAACTGATGGCGCCCGTTCACGAACATGACGCATGGATTGGCACCACGCAGCTCAACCATCATGAAGGGAATCGAATGATCCAACACATGTGCCACCATCAGATTTACAATAGAGAGAGCATGACACACTCAACTGCCAGGTTACACACAAATAAATAAACGACATATAGGTAAAGTAAATTTAAAACTTCCTCGGAATTCAAAGGATATTTGAAAAAGTTAAATTTTCAAATTGGTCTAGACGTTCTCGAGTTTATTTTGGCCCCTTGTGAAGCCGGGGCGAGCCGCTAGTTTGTTAGCTATAAAAGCTTTATTGATTTACAAACTATTCTATAAAAAAATACTTGATGTAATATTTTTATTTATACCATAAATGAGTGTTCGGGCAGGTATTAATATTACATATAGGGATTGCAAGCCCGCCAAACGGGATCACGTAGTATTCCCGCGGGATCCCGCTGCTTTTATTAATCTGCTGGATACCGCACCTTCAAAGCGCGGTGCCGCGGATTCCGCAAATTACAAATTTAGCGCTAAAATTTTCGCGTAAATCGCGAGTAGCACGAACGCGACGTTTCCGTTATAGTTATTTAAGTTATCACCATAGATTGACGTCATAGTAATAGCATATATGAGAAAGTTGTGATTTGATTATTAGTCATTATATGAATAAAACTGTTGTAGTAAGGGTAAAATTAAACAAAACTATTAAAGTATGCCAAACATTTAAAGATGAATCTAAAACAGATTACTTATACATTAATAGAAAAGAAATAATGTATGCTGCTTAATGTAATAAATGTTTAATAAAAGAAATTTTAACACAAAAATCTGTAGATTCAATTTGTAATTTTATAAGATAACTAGAGGACGCCTCGCGGTTTCACCCGCGTAGTTCCCGTTCCCGTGGGAATACAGGGATAAAAAGTAGCCTATGTCACCCGGGGATAGAGTAGCTTCGCAACGGTGAAAGAATTTTTGAAATCGGTCCAGTAGTTTTGGAGCCTATTCGGTACAAACAAACAAACAAACAAAAAAATCTTTCCGCTTTATAATATTGGTATAGATTTCAAAGATGCGGGATCCCGCGTGGGATTACTCAATCCCGCATATAAATCCCGGGGGATTGAATGAGCAGCGGGATTGCAATCCCTAATTACATACTGTAAACCAAGTGAAAATAAAGTATTTTTGTTTCGTGTTGATCTATTCTTATAGTATCTTTGTATTAGTTTGGTACCCTGTGGCCCTGGACTTTGGAAGGCGAGCGAGGGACCGAACCCAACCAAATTCTTCTTGTTGGACACTTTAAAGACACTAGGAGGCTAGGAATGATATTCTTCAATTTAAAAGAAACAAAATATTATAACTAAAGTAATCATATAAGTATTTTAAACTTTGTTTTTCAGAGTAACGTTGACGATGGAGATTACCGAGAACCTCTTTTATTGATCTCAGGAAATTTAACTCGGAGACAAGAACCACCGGATTACACAGAAGTTATTAGGAATGCTATGCGAATGAAGGAACTAGCGAGTATGGAGGATGAACCCCCAGGAATGGGTGGCGGCCCACCCGGAATGGGAAGAGGTTCCCCAGGAATGGGTGGCCGCCCAGCAGGAATGAGAAGAGGTCCCCCAGGTATGAGAGGGGGGCCAACTTCAGGATACATGCAAGGAGGAGGCTCTCGAGGAATGGGTTCCCATCCAGGATACATACAAGGAGGAGTGCCTTCAGGGATGGGGGGCGGCCGACCAGGATTAAGAAGTGGTCCCCCAGGTATGGGAGGAGGGGACTATCCAGATATGGGTGGAGGGCCACTAGGCATGGAGGAAGGTCCCCCAGGAATGGGAAGAAGTCCCCCAGGTATGGGAGGGGAGGACTATCCAAATATGGGTGGAGGGCCAACAGGAATGGGAAGAGGTCCAACAGGTATGAGGGGAGGGGACTATCCAAACATGGGTGGAGGGCCACCAGGCATGGGACGAGGTCCCGCAGGAATGGGAAGAAGTCCCCCAGGTATGGGAGGAGGGGACTATCCTAATATGGGTGGAGGGCCACCAGGAATGGGAAGAGTTCCACCAGGTATGGGGGGTGGGGACTATCCAGATATGGGTGGAGGGCCACCAGGCATGGGACGAGGTCCCCCAGGAATGGGAAGAGATCCCCCAGGTATGGAAGGAGGGGACTATCCAAATATGGGCGGAGGGCCACCAGGAATGGGACGAGGTCCGCCAGGAATGGGAGGTGGCAACTACCCAGATATGGGTGGAGGGCCACCGGGAATGGGGCGAGGACCCCCTGGTATGGGTGGTGGCTTACCAGGTATGGAAGCCCTCCCAGTGTTGACCGAAAGACCTAAAGGTCCCCCAGCCATATCAGGGTTTTCAACAGAAACGCCGTCCGTTCCAGAAGGAGAGGTCAAACGACCAGCTAATTCTGATTACAATTTTCCTGGTCAGGTTGAACCAGGCTTGCAGGAAGGTTCGCAAGCTGCCGCACCACAGGGCAGTCAAATAGTAAGTATCTTTAATAATAATAATACCAACCTGTAACTATCCCACAAGGCAAAAGCCTCTTCTCATACAAAGAAGCAAGCGCTTCCTCCTTCTAGATCTGGAAAAATCTGCCTAATTCGTCACGCCATCTCCTTCGTGTTCTAACGCGACGCCTGTACTTATTGTTATTATGTTTTAGCCAACTGGATACCAACTGATGAAAATAGCGAAAAGAAAGATTGAGGTACGTACTGTACACCTATCCTTTACATAAACTCATAGGCCTTTTTCCAATGGGATCAGGCAGCAACTAAGGAAAGCTAACTAGGATCCTTACATACTCCTGTTGCTTTGTATATGTTCATATACGCACGCCGTTTGAGAGTACTACAAATAGCCTACCGGTAGCTTGCTTGCTTGCAACTTGTGCACAATACCGGTGGGCAATTTTTATACGTTTTTTTGATTGTAGCTATATTTTTTAGAAATAATGTAAAATATATTAAATAACTATATATTTTTTATTAACGACAGAATTTAAGTAACTAAAATAATTTATAATAATTATAATAAAAAGTAATTATAATAATGTACAAGAGGGAAAGAACTCATTGATCATATATTGGGCATCGCTGTGTAGGGAAAAGTGCCCAGAACCCAGGCAGCATTACCACGTTGAATGGCAATACTGATTCTTTGGTCGAAAAATGTACAAAATTATTCGTTACTAGCTGACCCCCGCGGCTTCGCTCCCGTGTAAAATTATAGCCTATGTTACTCGGGAATAATGTAGCCTTCCATAGGTGAAAGAATTTTTAAAATCGGTCCAGTAGTTTCGGAGCCTATTCAGTACAAACAAACAAACAAAAAAATCTTTCCTTTTTATAATATTGGTATAGATAACAAAACAGTAATCAACTTCAGAATTCTAAACAGTCTTTCTGAGTTTATCTTTAGCAAACTCAACAGATTTAACTATAAGTAGGTACCGGAGTATTATTATTGACTAACTAAACGTATTCTCCCAAATTAATCGTTTGTTTATAATTAACAGTTTCAAGACAAATTGGATAAAGTCAGGAATCCACAAGACGTGAGTGAATTTTACTTTTGGAACTCGAAAAGTCGAAAGTCTGTGTTTCTTTCGACTTTTCGGGTTCCAGTTCTTTTTCTTGACCTCAATCTCGTCTGATGGTAAGCTATGGAGCTAGCAAAACTGATAGATGTCTTTTCAATCTTGTCAAGTTAAAATCGATGGGGCTGAGAAGTTCCCGCGTACCAGATACGCAGCGTAGGAAGGCCTTCCTCTAGATTAGTCTAGATGGACTGATGACCTGGTTAAAGCTTTGGGGATCTGCTGGATGCGAGACAAACATGACCGGTCGATGCGTGGTGAATAGTTTTCTTCTAGACAAGCATGCTTCACCATCGACCACATCATCCCTTACCATCAGCAGTCCAGCTTGCTAGTTGAGCCGCGCAGTCGAACCAACCTTTTAAGAGAGTCGCCGCTGACGCGTGCACTCCGCACGCTCAACCTCGGGGCTATTGAGACGAACCTATTCCGCTTTACTCTGGGTGAATTCACAAGGAGTGCATTGTTTTAAATTAGTTATGGATACAATTTGTTACGTAAACAAGTTAACATTCAATTAGTTTAGATATCTACTGTTATGTAATAGATTGGCTTTACTGCAGTTAAGCGCATTTATCGTATCGGGTGTAATCCTGTAAAGATTTATGTGATAAGGTTGAAATAAATAAACAAAATAAAAAAATCAGGTGAGATAGTGGTCAAACGCATTCCTATCAACAATAAAAATAAAACCTTGGGAGAGGCTCTATGATCAGCAGTGGAAGTCTTTCGGCTGAAATGATGATAATTTAGTTAAAGTCGAGTTTAAAATGAGTGAAACTCTTAGTAATCTACCTCTTATAACTGAAATAACATATTCGTATTGAAATGTTGTCAGATCATGAAATTAATTAATTTATACGTTAATTAAGCTTTAGCAGATGATCGTTACTTTGGATCGGCTGTTTGGTGGTGTATATAATGTATTAATTTAAATATTGATAATTTATTACCGAGACTGCTCCTTGCATCTGAAAGCCCGGCTGACTTTTGTTAATCTTTACCAGTCGTTACGGGTGTTACCCAGTTACTGGGTTTTCCCTTTTTCTACAAATACAGTTTAGAGACTTTAATTTTGGTACTTACATCTCATATCCAGATGCATGTTTAATGTTCCCACTGCTGGAACACAGGCCTCTCTGTGAGAGGGAATGGCCTGTAATCCACCACGCGGGTCCAGTGCAGGTTGGTGGATGTCCCATGTCTTCGAAATTTTGGGTTCTGGGACATGCCGGTTTCCTCACGGTGTTTTCCTTTACCGTTTTTGAGAGCAATGGCGATAAAACAATTTACACAAAGTAAAGTGCCTGGTGAAGGTTGTGGGATCCGCTGGTTGCGAGAGGTCCGGGACCGGTCAACGTGGCGACACTTGGGGGAGGCCTATGTCCAGCAGTGGACGTCTTTCGGCTGACATGATGATGATGATGATAGCGCCTGTCTGGGTTCAAACCCACGACCGACAACTTTATAAGTCCCAAGAATAACCACGGGGCCACCACTGCTCACCAGATGCATACTTAGCTCAATATGGTGTGCCACACTGATAGCAATCCACTCACGTAATTTTTATGAGTTATTTTACACGTACTTACTAAAATTCTATTATTTATAGGGACCAACAACAGAGCACGTAAGTATATTATTTTATTTATGTTACTACAAACAACTGCTCAGTCTCCTTTAGATTGTAGACGAATCAGAAACATGTAGTGAAGATAGTTTTGAGTATGAATGTGGTTGGCTATGAGAGTAGAGGAAGAGCAAAGAAGATTCGGTTAAAAAGGGTTGACTACTAAGATAACGTAATAGAATAGAAAACATTTATTCGATATAGACACAACACAACAACAACAATCACAAAGTAATAGAGAAGAATAGTAAATAAAAGTACAAACAAGGGTTAAGAATTATTGCGGCGGGCGTGCCCACACCGAAAGCTAGGGTTACCAACTCAGCATTTGCTGGACGTCAGAAACCCAGCGCTGATTTTCAGTTGGCACCCCGCTAGTGACACACGGAAATGGGTAAAAAAAATAGATACTTAAAATAATGTGATTATGTAGGTGCTTAACTTAAAAATTGAAAGAATATGTTAAATCGATGATATAAAGTAACGGAAAAAATATATAATGTAATATAATATAAAGTGCTACAATATGATGCACAGACGCACAGAACAGAGAAGACAGAACAGAGAAGACAGTAGAAGTCGCTTAGCGCTTCATTAGTATTGGAACTAGCGTACCCAAACTCACACATTTAAAGGTTAATTTTACTGCCTAACACTAAGAAACCTGTAGTGTGATTGGTAGTTTAAAAGTAGGAAATATATCACTAGTTGCTTGTTTGAAAATAATCCCCAATTTTATGGACATAGAGTTGTTAATTATCTACTCTTTTTAGGTATTTGTTACTTTTTCCGTTCAAAGCTGACACGGAATAGTTTACTGAGCAAGTTACGCTACCCGCCGCTAGATGTCACTATACTAAATGCATTAAATTTAAAGCTGTATTTCGTTACTCATAAAATTTATATTTGCGTAATGACGTGATTACAATTCGTCCTCCTCTAGGGATGCACCACTGTCGATGACTTATTTATCGACATTCCGTTTAACTTTCAAACAAAATACAATCAACAGCTAGATTCGATAAAATATTATTATGTTTGAAATCAACTGTGATATATATATATGATGGCTACACTCGTACTATGTTTAGCTTGACTAAACGTACATTGATGAAATTTTGATATATAGGTAAATCATAAATGTTAGACTAACACATAAAATACTTTTTAAACGACTTCAAAAAAAGGAGGTGCTATGTTAATCTGTTTTTATTTTTCACTTTGTGGAAACTAAATATTTCACTTTGTAGATTTTGAAGGCTGTTGTCTTTTTTATCACGATACTACATGTGCGAAATCGCGTCTACTCATTCGTATTTTTTTAAACTTAGGCGTATGACCTCTATTGATAATAAACAATGGTTTTATTTATTACCTAAGTAAAAATAGCTAAAGGCAAAATACACAGATTATTAAGAAGTTGCCATTTTGTTTGTTAAATATTAATGTAGATTGTGTATCTGCACATTAATTTAGCGTTCTGTAATAGCTTTTATCAATTCAGTTACATGGTTTGATGTGGCAAATTCTGCAATTTGTTTTTTTTTTATCTTCGAACATGATTTCTCCAATAAACTTACTTAATATTTTGGGCATTATTTCTTCTTTTTAAATAGTTTTCCATAGTTCGAATGACAACTTGAGCCACTTGATTTTTTTATCATGTCGCTTGTTGGATATACAAGCAAATATGTTATAAACTATGAAACCGTAAAAATTACCAAATTGCATAAGTACATTTTCCTTAGGACAGCAGAGAAATAATAGCATAATTATATAACTTCTTGAAAATATTGAAATTTGCAGGCAACTAACTTTGCCTTCTAGACGCTTCAATCCATTTTTCTTTTCTGTCTGGATCCTTAGCAAATCTATAGTCATAAAATAATACGAATCCCACTTTTTTAAAGGTTGTTATACACTTTTTTGATTAACCTTTTCTCAACAAGAATATTACTTATGTTTTATTTATTTCAAACTTGGTTAAGGCAGAATTAGAAAAAAAAAAAGGTTTGAATATGGAAATGTGTTTGATTACTAATACTGAATCACCAAAAAAAACACAGGTTTAATTTTTTCTCCGATATAAAACACAGAAAACATTGTAATTTTAAAATATCGATAACTCATTATCGATAGCCGTTATCGATAATGAGTTATCGATATTTTAAAATTACAATGTTTTCTGTGTTTTATATCGGAGAAAAAATTAAATCTCTAATTGAGTAGCTGACTATGACATGTGTATAGTTGGAATCTTCGAGAACAAAATATTTGAGTTTAAAAGAAAGTAGACCTTCAATTTAACAAAATAAAATCAACTTTTACTTGTGTTGTTTATAAAATATATTTTTGCGAATTTTATTCGAAATAAAATTAATTAAGACTGCCCGATGGTATGATACACCTCCAATTGTTATTTTTTTGGTTCTGCTATCGTGTTTACATTCTAAAACAGCAGCAACACTTTACTTCGCCCTATTTCCTTTTCGTTCGCACTGTATCGCTTCCAAATCGAGACTGTCCCAAGACGTTTTTTTTTTTTTTAATACGTGGCGTCTCGCAGTTCGGCCAAAGTAGCCGTCCTCTGCTTAACCGGACTAACCTGTAGAGACTAAGCTATGTAGCCTCCGGCCAGGCTTAAAGTTTCTAAACCTAAAGCGACAGCACTAAGGGCTACCCCAGTTGGGGTCGGACCTCGGCTCAGGGCGTCGCTTGGGGGATGGCAAAGGCCGGATCTGATAAAGTGATTCTACCATCCGTTCGGAAAAGCCTACGTGGAGAAGAACGGACAAGAAACTCCAATAATATCTGACTGGCATTTAACTATGGCTCAGCACGCGGGCTAGCTTATAGAATCGAAAAGGATTACGCGACGAGCCTCTGCGGTGAGGACGGAACGAATATGTAAGTTAATTTTGTATGAACGGCGGGTTCGTACTATTTACGAACCCACTGACCGTCCTTGTAGACAAGGCTATCGAGCTCCTTAGTGATGGACTCATACCTCGAAAAGAGGTTGGCGCATTCAGCGGGAAGGAGAGAGCCCGCATTCCGGATTTCAGTATCCAGAGCACGGGCTGAGAGGTCATAAAAATGGAGTACGCGCTAATTATATTTTTAGCGACCATACATATGGCTTTTGCCCGGAGGGGGCGACAGGGGGCTGGCACTTAGCAGCAGGGGTGGTGGAAGCCACCTTCTGGCTTTGTGCGGTCATAGGGGCGGCCATAGGGGCGGCGGGGGGTATTGAGTCGGGGATAATAATTGGCGCTGCGATGGGAGTAGCCATCAGCGCTGGAATCGGCTGGGAGTAAGACTGAGGAGCCACACTTTGGTGGTTCAGCTTACCCCAGGGTGAAGGCCTCTGAGGGGCTAGTCTGGGGGGGAGTTGAGTGGTAGGGGCTTGGCGTGCTTGGCGCGCGTCATTACGCCTGGCCATTTTAGGCGCAAGTTTAGGGGCTTTTGGGCAACCACGGTAATTAGCCGGGTGCCCGACTTGTCCACAAAGCACGCAGCTGGGAGGCTCCGTGCATTGTGATCGATCTTTTGGACTCCCATGACGAAGACAACCGCCCTTTATATAGCACGGAAGATGATTCTGGATCGTTCCATACTGTTGTAGCTATGTCTAGAACCTACCAGAATAATCGGCTGAGACAGACATTCGAGGAAAGCTCTCTTCGAGATCGTTCCCGACGTGACTAGAACTTGTCAGAACGTTCGGCTGAGAAAGTCTTCGCGACACTTAGTACATTATTACCTCAATGGCGACACTAACATTCGAGAAGATTAGTCCCGCTATTCTATACGAGATGGCGCTACTAGCTACTACTAAGTCTTCCTTTTGTCATTAGATGGCGTTGCTTTATCTGGAAACAGTATGAAATTAACAGAGAAGTATGGAATGCAAGTTATGTTGCGCTGACACCAAATAAATTAGAATAAGAATGATACGTTTTGTTCAGATTAAACAGCTTCTTAGGAAATATATTGATTCATTTCTAACATTTCACAGCTACTTTCGTTAGAAGACAGGTTAATGAATTTGCCACAACTCGTAAGTTCAATTTGTTTTTCAGTGTTACTTTACGCTCTTAGGTTATTGAGTTTATTACTTATTACATGAAGTTGCATTAGCAATTTTGCAATTAAATTATAAAACAGTTTTCCTCAAGTGATTGAGGTTTTTTGGTTTAGATCATGCACAATTAGCTTATTGGTATCATTCTAAATTCAATATGGTGTACTCTCAAAAACCCCGGCTCAAACATTTTCTATGTACCTCCATGATATGGGTATCAAATGAAACGATTTGCTGAGAGGAATACAAATGAGGCAGAGAAAAATAGCTTTTAATTAATAATCTTTAAAAACAGCATGTTTGTAAAGTTTGATTTTATTTAGTCCCTTTTATTTCAGGACGATTTCAATGCGCCCGTACGTTGGGTTAAATTAAACGCGGTAAGGTTATGCAAAGCTTAATTTTTACGATTCCGGACCAGAATATCCTTAAAACCCTAACTTCTTTCTTTTCCAGCCCTTATCCCATGTTACTTGGGGTCGGCGCAACACGTTTTTTTCTTCTATATCGTCCTGTCCACCGTCACGCTATCACTGACTCCCTTTTATTTCATGTCACTCCTCACACAGTCCATTCATCTTTTATTTGGCCTTACCCTCCCTCTCCATCCATCCAAATTTATACATTTATATTTATATAACTCTTTTAGTAATAGTCGTTTTATCCCTCCTCATCACGTGGACAAACGCAGCAGGCACGTGCAAACGTGGCAGGACAAACGGTTTCCTTTCAAATATTCTGTCACTGGCGCCACTTTCAAACTGCCTCTAATGTACTAATTTCTCACTTTATCCATTCTCGTCACTCCGCACTTCCATCTCAACATTCTGATCTCTGCTACATGCAATGTCTTTTCATCTATCTTTATCATAGCCCAATATTCTGATCCATACAGTATGACAGGTCTTATAACGGAATTATAGATTTTGCCCTTTAACTTGAGCGGCATCCGTGGGCCGCAATTTCGCAAGTTGTTCCTGTGGCCTGTCGCCATTTCATCCATCCTGAGCTGATCCGATGCGTTACGTCCCGGTCTATCTAAAAAACTTACTATTACAATAATTTGCGCCATGGCGCCATTTCTCGTTTTTGTTTTGACAAAATTTAAATTTGAAATTGGAGAAATCTCTAAAAAAATCAGTCACTATTAGATTGTCCCGAAGAAATTCTTAACAGATTTTTAACTTTATATAGCATGTTAAAATAATTTATCTATTTTTGCAGCCAGACACAAAAGATGGGTTGGCCCAAGTAACGGTAAAGTATTGAATTAATAATTTTTCTTTGCATCTCATTTATTTATTTTATAAATACATATTTCTTCTTTTCTTTAATACTTGCAAAAGTGTGACTCTGTACGATCTCTCATAGATAGAAGAACTTTGTTGACAAGCTGTGGTAACGTTATGAGATCGCCGCTTGCGTTTGCTCAGAAAACGATGCTTCTACACACGGCTCGTATTGTATGAAGGTTCCACTCTCTGCAGCCCAGATCGCCAGTAACTCGGACCCTATTTCTGATTCTGTTGTAATTTGATAACAATATTTTGCTATATTAATTAATATCTGTGTTGTTTCCTTTAGGACAGAAAAACTCATTCGAATCAACAATATGTGATAGAGGTATGAAAATTGTAGATTTTAAATAACATTCCTATTTCCACGACTAAACAGTAGTTTGCAATCTACTTTTCTTCATAACTTCGTTTACCATCAGGTGAGAAAGTAGACAACCGTGGGCTTACCTATAGTAATATTAAAAAAACTATTAGCAAAAATCCCATGTAGACAAGCTTATTGACATCAACCGGGACACGGAGTTCCAGCGCTATGAATTTGGTTCAAATAAATATCACTAGGTGGCGCGATATGCATCGATTTGTTATTGATTGTGTGTAAAATTAACATTTTCTAGAATTGATCATAAAAATTGTATGTTCTTTTTTAATCAACTCCCCTAAGTACAAAATTATGGAATATGAATTTAAAGAATAAAATTAAAGAATATGTGAACGGATCATTTAAAATTGATTCCTAAGAGTGCCATCTTAGGAATCAATTTTAAATGATCCGGTTTTAAATTTCTGAGGCATGCCACTCGATTTTTTAATTTGTATTAATTTTTATGTATTACATTTTGGTACAATCACATCACATCACATCATCAGCCTTTTAAAGTTCCCACTGCTGGGACACAGGCCTCCTCTCATAGATGGAGTGGGCTATAATCCACCACGCGGGCCCAGTGCGGATTGGTAGATGTCACATGTCTTTGAATTTTTGGTTCCAGGACATGCCGGTTTCCTCACGATGTTTTCCTTCACCGAAATTGATTTGATTTGATTTTGGTACAATGAAACTGTAAAAAGGTGCAAAAAATACTATAAAAAAATTGTAACAAACCCAGTAAACCCTTATATTATTTGCAAGTTCCTGCTAACACCATCTATAGCCGTGGAACGAAACCGAACGCGATTGATGTACTTATAACAAAAGAGAATCTGAGTAGATGAAAAACACTAGTTACGTCGGCACAGTTTCTTTGTATGGGATGAGGCATCAGTATGCTACTATTATATTATCTATGACCAGGCACAAGTCCAAACTCCGGGCTGCCTGAGAAATTCCAGATGGAAATGCCCAATATCTAACACTTTGTCCGAACCTGCAATCGGGCCCAGGAGCAGCAGTAGCACTTTACTGCAACATAACTGGCTGTTTGGGTGTATTATAGGTACGCCTCTGCTTAAACCTTCGGTGATTACAGTCGTGATGTTATATTATGTTTTAATTTTGCAGGGAGAACTATACGTTCCGATTGTCGATGAGAGTATGGCTAGATTGGGTTGGACAGTAAGTATCCACACAAAATAAAAAGCATTATTTCTTTATTTTAAGGGTGCTCCAGTCGGCCATTCTTCCATACAAATGTAGTATGGCGGTTACTCCACTGTTTGACACTGTACGTTCTAAATAAAAAAACGGTCAAGTGCGTGACGGACTTCGCATATTTAGGGTTCTGTACCAAACCGACAAAACAAGTTGGTTTTTATAGGAAAAATTTGGAAATTTCAAAAACAAATTCGTTTAACCAATATATTGGTATATGCTTGTAAAATATACGTAATCAAATACATTATTACCAAATTTGAAGTTCATAGGCCAATGGGAAGTTAAATAAAATCCCGGAACAAAATTTTGTAAAAAAACTGACTTTGGTAGCTAATCATTCTTTTATTTTCCATTTTTTTTAAACAAAATATACCACATTGATTATCTGTATCATTATGCTGTATGGCCCCTAAAAACCTATAAAAATATTTTTCAACAATTTATATGGCTGTGGCCTAACCAACAAGATGCTTCAATCAATCTGCCTAGCCTTTTCCCAACTATGTTGGGGTCGGCTTCCAGTCTAACCGGATTCAGCTGAGTACCAGTGTTTTACATAGAGCGACTGCCTATCGGACCTCCACAACCCAGTAACTGGGTAACACGGTACCCCTTGGCTAGACTGGTGTCATATCTCATGCTTCTGACAACTGGTAACGACTGTCAAAGATCTTCAAATGACAGCCGCTGCTTATTCTGTGGCCTAACCAACAAGATGCTTATACTGTGAAAATTTGAAGTTTAACCATTTAGCTTTAAAACCTGTGTGACAGACGATAGACATACAGACGGACACGTGACTGACAGCAATAGAGCTCCATTTAGACCCTTCGGTACGGAACCCTCAAAACGAAATCAATTTGTTTCATCATTATCGCGTACATATATTTCAAAGCTATGAGCGTCGAAAGTTCCATATAAATAATTTCATTTCGATACATTCAGTAGTTTTTTCATGATATCCGTATTCCCAAAGGTCAAAATATTTTTAATTTTGCAATAAAAATACCCCTTACTTTGGTCTTTGATATCACCAAACCTAGTTTAGAATCTGATCTCTAATCATCTAGATATACAATTAATTTTCCTTTACAGACAGAGTATTACAACGCATCGCTCAGCGCAGTCACGATCAGGCCTCATTTCGAGGAGTACGCCATCAAGGTAGTGATGCGGTCAATGAACCTCAACCTTACCACAAACACAGAATGGCTGGCCTACGAGGCAGTGCTTGGAGCCAAGTATAACTATGAGATGGAGGTAAAATATTACGTTATTAAAGAAATAATTAAGCATATACTTTTTGGTCTGGCTGAACGTAGGCTGTCCGAAATGCATGACATATACTACTGCAAAGTCATTGTAACCAACTTCAGACCAACTAAAAATATTGGGGATTAATGAATGACGTTTTTTTCATTCCGATGTTTAATAAGTATAATAATCATGAAATTCAGGGTACATAAAATACGCATATATTTAACTAACTTTTTATACTGAACCAGTTAGGTTAGGTTAGGAATAGGAACAACAAGTAAAATTTAAAAACCCCCGACACATTTTTATTTCATGCTACACAATTTATCAAGTAGTAGACACGCTTCGATCGACAATCTATTTAACACGTAATTATGTCACGATATCTTGCGAAAACACTCTGATTCAAAAAGTAAAACGCACTTAACTTTATAAAAGCCCCGATGTTCATGCTCACATCCGTTTAGTAGCTTGGCTCAACCGTTTAGTAGCTACGATGTCATAGACAGATACACATATAAACAAATATACAAACACACAGGTACACACGTCAAACTTATAACACAATTCGAAAACAAAAATATTTGTTGCACAACAAGACACCGTTCGAATCCATACTTAAAACAATAATTATAAATGCAAAATAACTCTGTCTGTTAGCTTAATTTGAAAAAAATTGCTGTACTGATTTAGATGAAATTTGGTATGGAGATGGTTTGAGACCCTTGGAAGGACATAGTTTTCTTCCCGGAAATCATCCTTACGGGGGTGGAAGTTTGTATGGTGAACTAATAATTTCTCAAGTAAATTTCTATTTTTTGACGGGTGAGACCTTCAAAAGGCGCCTTCATTTTTGGGGAAAAGACCACGGAGTGTGGGATTTTAAACTCACTAAAACCATCCCAGTGATCACCATCAGCACTTGGAATGGGCCCTGTTACCTCTTAAAAGACTTCCTGCATCGCACAATCAAAGTTTTCGGTGCTATTTGAACACATACAACAGTCCGACAATAACCGTTGGGCAGTTGCGCGGACCAGACACAACACCCGTCTGGTCGGAGGATCCTCTCTTTTGTAAGGAGGTTTGTGGGATTTTACACGCTGTTCCCCATGCCTCCAAAAGACCATCCCGGAACCACCTCTGTGCAACGCCTGTTAGGGCACATCCCTGGGGAGACGTCTCCCCTGAGCCTCGCTGTCCACGGCAGCACGTGATCATGTGCCAAAGTCTTTCCTGAAGTCACCTGAAGGCCCACACACTTACAATATTATTGCGCGTTATAAAATAAATAGGTTATTCGAAGTACTAATGCAACGCAGAAGAAGGCTTGGGCAACAGCTAGTTACAAATAATTGTTTTTTTGAGAAGTCAAGATGTTTATTTTTCTATTGTATTGTTTAATGACTACCTTTATTGTTCAGGCTACTGGCGCTGGGTCTCAGGCGAGAGTAAGTTCTTCTCAAAATAACTTAGTTTTATTTATTTTTATGATTATTATATTGATGAAATTTAAAAAAGTTATCCAGTTATATTTTGACCATCTCGGGACACTGTGGTCCTGGTCCTTTGAAAGGCGTGCGAGGGGCCGAAGATAACTCGCAGAGACCCTGTTAGGCATATCATATCAGGAAATGAAAATATTTAAAAAACAGAAAGATGTTCGTGGAGATCAAAGATGTGGTGTCACGGACAAATTGCTCAGGTAATAATTGTCCAAGTGAAGAAACATACAGGTCCCATCTGTCTCCTGTGCACACTGGCGTACCACAAGGCTTCATACTGGGTCCTATATTTTTGTCGCGTTTGTTAATGACCTTATACAACACATGAGGGAAAGAGCTGCGGGATCTATCCAGCTTGTGGTGTTTGCCGATGATACCAATGCCGTTGTTTCGGCTGGCAATATACACACACTTAACTCCATAGTTAATCAAACCTTAGCTATCTTCCACAGTTAGTTTGCTGTTAACGGTCTTAAAGTTAATGCCAGTAAAACCAATGTAATGCTTTTTCGTTCCACTTCCAATAATAAAGATAGCTCTAACTGCGCCATAAATGGAGGAACAGTGAAAGTGGTCTAGGTGGTTAAGTTTCTGGGAGTTCATATGATAGCCAGTTAAAGTGAAAACAAGAGCTAACATACCTGGAGAAAGCAATCAGCTCTGATTGTTACGTACATAGAAGTCTAAGAAACGAGGTAACCATAAAACATTTAAAAATGGTCTATTACGCATTAGTAAAGTCAAAACTGAGATACAGCATACTGTTCTGGGGAGGAAGTTATGATTACAAGACTCAAAAAGCTTTTGTGATTCAGAAAAGAGCCATCAGAACCATAGTTAGAATTCAACAGCAAGAATCATGCAAGCCTCATTTTAATGACTTAAATATATTGACAGTCCCAAGCTTGTACATTTTGGTCCTACTTAGTCACTTTTCAAAATATATCTTTGAATATGCGACTAAAGATGAAAGACAAAAAAGGGAGAGTACAAGAAGAAAATATCTCCAGACGAAGCAAGTATATCACCTGAACGTTGTAAAGCATAGCGCCTACCACAAGTCGATAAAAATGTGCAATAAACTGCCGACAGAAATTAAAAGTCTAGTGTATACAAGTGAGTTTCAGAGTAAGCTTAAACAGTTCTTGTTAAACAAGTATCTATATTTTTTATTGATGAATTTTAATGCAATTTAATTGACTTGAAATGAACATTTTATTGTATTTTATTAATTGACTTATGACATAATTTTTTTGTAGATTAGATTAGATTAAGACGGGCTGGTGTCCGCAACTCCACGTCTAAGCGCGTATTTTGCGTACAAAATTTTAATTTTTTTGTATTATTCTTATTAATATTCAGATTTTAATTTAATTTCGATAATTGTTATGATTTAAATATGGATTGCATGCATGATGTTTCATAAATATTTAGTTATAGAAATTCAGACATGATGTAAAAATCGTTATAGAATAAATGAATTGTAAATGTGACACTAACCGACGAGTATCCCTGTATGCACTGCGCAAGTGCACCCAAGGGCAATCCCCGGTTGGTGCAGGACTATTGCAAAATATGGAGAAAAATGTATTCGGCTATGGGTTTGGTAGGTTTAGTGGATCGATTGCCTAAAACTATAAGTTTATTACACTTCAGTTATGTTATTATTATTGAAATTGATAGAGCCGAAATTGGACAAGTTTGGTTTGGATGAATTGTCATGCGCACGGCACGATTAGTTATGTGACTTTATTATAAATCCAATATGGCGGACTCTCAAAGATGGCAGACAACAATATTTTATTCCCTTGGTATCAAATGAAAGGTTTTGCTGGGAGGAATACGAGAAAACTTGTTTTTAAAAGCTTTTTTCTTATATATTTATTTTCAATGTATAATGTGTTTTATTTCAGTGCTACAAAGCAGGCTGTGACTCCATAGTAAGTAATGTTTACATTATAATTTATTGCGTAAAACCTGGAGCATCTACAAGAATGCAATATATTGACGGTAAACATACCAAATATTTTGAAAAATTATTTTTTTTATCAACCATTTTAGTGTAAAGGCGATTCTTGTGCTTCTGGGGTAAGTAATCTTGAAATTTTAATAATATTATTTGCCATTTAATTTTATAAGAAATAAATTAGTCGTTTTAGAATATCAAGTTTTCGTACAGCTCGTGTTAAACAGTTATAGGTAATAGTGCTTACCACGTTGTCTTGTTTTAGAAAACGTGAAACTTGTAGTGGCATCAACAGTAGGCACTATCAGAATTCTAGCACGGCGTTATTTATTATTTTTATGGTTCCTTAGCCAACAAGAAACCCTTATAGTTTCGCCATGTCCGTCTGTCCGTCCGTCCGTCCGCAGCTAAGCTGACAGACTTTTAGTACTAGAAAGCTATAATTTAGCATGGTGAAGGTTGCGGGGTTCCGCTGGATGCGGGACGTAGGGGACCGGTCAATGTGGTGAAGCTTGGGGGCGGCCTATGTCCAGCAGTAGACGTGTTTCGCCTGATATGATGATGACAATGATGATTCACGGCGACAAGGTGGTAAAATAAAATCAAGTTTTTTTTTTTGGGGTCCTGTACACGTAAGTGGATGTTGTCTCGTTTATCCCATGGTGTTGGGTATCGTTGGAAAAGTCATACAAAAATATTACGGGTCTGTGAATTTTTTTTTTGATTCAGTGATCCGTTTGCCTAAAATTAAGCTTTAAATAGTAAATTTTTGTTAGAGTCAAGTTGCCTTCTCCATGCCAGATAAATGGTTGCTTTTGGATATGTGAAAAAAATCACTTCAGTAGTATATACTCAAAATTAAAAAGAAAACTATCACAGCTAAGTAGGATTTACAAGTTTACGAGTAATAGTCGACCAACTTATAAAATGTACTTGGAAAAGTAAACATTTTGTATATTGATGTATGGGGACAACAGTTTTCGATTGGCAAAGTTAACTTTTCCACCTTCGTTAGAGCAATGTTTGGTGCTTTCATTGTTTATGAACGTTAGTAATGTAACCTATTTATTTTGGTGAATGTTACTGTTTGTACGGAACCCTCTGTGCGCGAGTCAGCCTCGCACTTGGCCGGTTTATTAATTTCGCTGCACGTGCTGAGATAGCAGCCGTTTTGTTCTCACATGGGTTGTATTTTATTAATGTATATTTTTTTGTTTTAACTCTCGTGTCTCGGGTCACAAATAAATATTTTTTCTTTCTTTGTTGTTGTATCGGATTTTACTTAATTTTGATTGTTTATTTTCAGTGTGTCGGAATTAGTTGCAATACTATTGTGAGTTTTTTATTTGTTGAATATTTTTTTAATATTTAAAGCGCATTATTTATGAAAATTCTCAACGGTAAGTTCTAATTCTTTATTAATTTGAATATAGAATATGCTAAGCAGTCGCTAAACAATGTTGAGATATTTATATATGGTGAAAATTCCCGTAGGGTTTTCCTCCAACCATTCTAAATTTTTGGCATTTCTTATTTTCAGTGCAAAGGACCAGGATGTCAAGCTATGGTATTTTTTTTTTTTAAAGTGTCGAACATTAAGGCCCCTAAAGAAATTGAAGAATACCACAAAAAGGATGAGAAGGGTCACCCAAATATGTACAAACAATAAGTGATTAGGTATATAATATAGCTCAACTGAACTCTGCGTGTGAGAGTGCGTGCGCGTGCGCTTGTGATTATATACTCGTAGCTTTAAGTTGTGTGACAGTGACGCGTTAGTCGTCGTCAGAGCAACACAAGAGCAACACGTCTGTTTTTACAAGCGCACGCACACATGGCACCGCACGCAAAGATGAGTGTAACTATCTATACCAGTACATTTGCAAAGCATGCTACGTTTTAATAAAGTTTATTAAACAAAAAATTACGACGATACAGTGCGTTGAAATATAGTGTGACGTCACGGTGTGCTACACTTTATACTGACAAAGTGACGTCACAAGCTTTGATGCGCTTTATCTTTGTCAACTTTTATTTATTTGATAAAGCAATAAATGCGGGTTCAATATTATTTAATAATCTCATGGACGAACTAAATATAATTATCATTTATCTACCCAGGATGCAACCCTATTCCTTGACGTGTCATGGCAGCCCAAATAGCCCAAATTTAACGTATGCTGATGTTTTCCTATGGGGCTACTTAAAAAGTAAAGTTTACAAACCATTGCCACCTAACCTGAATGTTTTGAAGCAAGCAGACAATTTTAGTTCCGGGCTTAATGAGTTTCAGAAAGCGGAGCGTTCAAATTTACTTAATATTGTTGTTTAAAAACAAAATTGAAAAATGTCTCTTTCATTTAACAGTCAATAAACCGTTTCAACTACTTTTAGTGTCTTTTTTTAAGTATCAAAAACGAAAAACATTCAGAGACATCCTTTAATATGCCAGAAAAAAAAACGGTTTCTGCTTTATTGGCCACGGGAGCTAAACCGCGGGATAAAGCTAGTTCTAATATGATTTTCTATTTATTCAATTTTATACCAGCTTAGTAATAAGTTCCTTACATGGAGGTAAACCTCAATGTTTGCTTTTAATTTCCAGTGCATCGGGGAGCAGTGTGTTTCTAAGGTATTTTTACTTATTATGTTTCTATACTTTAACGAAACGTTTAACAAATTACTGCATTTATATTTAGTGTCACATAATTGTTTAACAGTACTAGACTCTAATTTTCAAAATATAATAGAAAATTAAATAACCAAGGTATGAGAAATATTTTTCAAAATTTTCAGTTTCTTATAAAAAAAGTATGGTTTATAAAATTATTCAATTACTAGCGACCCGCCCTGGCTTCGCCCGTGACAAATTACATACAAAAACCTTCCTCGTGAATCACTCCATCTATTAAAAAGAACCGCATCAAAATCCGTTGCGTAGTTTTAAAGATCTAAGCATACATAGGGACAGACAGATAGCGCGACGCGAATTTGTTTTATGCTATGTAGTGATAATAATCCGTGTACCGAAGATGCACTGTTGGAAGATCTCCCACAAGAACCGATGATCTGCAGCCTAATTGCGTAAGTAAATTCAGCAAGGCAAAGGGTTTGACCGCCATCAATCGACCAATCGTTTAGAGACAGAATTCCACATAGCGTCTTTCATCTCGCACGTGATTGGTTGATTGATGGCGTCAAAACCCTTGCCGAATTCACTTACGCAATTAGGTTTCCGGAGAGGGTTTCAGATGTGTGCTGGATGCGAGAACAGGACGACGGTCGACGGTCGATTTGGTAACGTTTGGGGGAGGCCCATGTCCAGTAGTGGACGTCTTTTAGCTGAAATGATGATGATGGCGACGAAGGAGAACTTTGCCCATTATTGAAACGATTACAAAAATTCTGTTACATTTTTATTAGAACATTACAATTATACTAATTTAAAATTTGTTCATTAAAAATATTTCATAAAACAAGCTTTTTTCACATTCTTCTCAGCAAACCCTTTCATTTGATACGCATATCATGGCAGTGCACAAAAAATAGCTAGTCCGCCATCTTGGGCCGTCCGCCATATTAGATTTAGAATGACGTAATTTAGCTAACCATGCATTGTCATCCAAACTAAACGTGTATGCAAAATTTCATTTTAAACGGTTGAGGATAGCTGCTTTAAATGCAGTTGCATGATTTGACCCGAACACACATACATACATTGCAAGTTAAATAAAAGCTTGTAAAATATAGAATATTCAAAATTAAGCGGTTATAGTTTTTGATCTATGTAGCCTATTTTATCCAAACACAGAACAAAAATCCCCCGCTCTCTAAACTGATATTTTTTCATATCGTCAAAAAAAAATATACACAAGAAAACAGCCTGCATTTCTATCGGCACTGGCCATAAAGAAATACAAGCAGAAATCCATGAATGCCGCACTGGTCGTATTGCATTGTATGTTGAAATGTATTGTACATACAGCGTTGGAATGTATTGTACATACCTACATGTTGGTCATTTTTATTGGATTGCAGTGCGAGGGCATGAACTGCGAGTCCAGGGTATGTATGGAATTCAATTGTTTTGTTATTTATTTTGTTTAGAACACAGAGCAAGGAGATGCCTGCTGCCTGCGGTCGCTTCTAGAGGTAGCATTATTATACAAACAAGGGCGTCTACTCCCTATCTCCGTCAACGAAGTTATAGGCCCCGTCCGAAAGTACTCCAAAACTTTGGAGTGCAAAAAACAAGTGTTAAGGTTGCCCCAGTTGATGGCACGAACTATTTTGTGCGCGGGGTTAAAATGCATGCTATCTCATACCGACATCACGTACGAAAGAGATAGACGCTGTGAGGAGCAATAAGAAGCTAGTTCACGTACGAATTAGCACTTTTGCAAATTTGTGGCGAAATGGATGATGTTGTAGGATGATAACGAGCGCGCGAAATTTTATAAACGGACCTTTGGGAGTCTAGATATCATTAAAAAACGACAAAATGTATGTTTTCGATGAATGAAAAGATGAAAGATGCGTTACAATTAGTGTTGAAATATGGAACTTTCGACGCTCATAACTTTCAAATATTTGAAATTGATATCTTTTTATTTTTTATTTTGAACGTACATCGTCAAACAGTGGAGTAATCGACAGACTACGTTTGTATGGAAGAATGATCGACTGGGGTAACCTTAATGTTGCCCTAGTCAGTCATTGTAGTATGGCGATTACGCCACTGTTTGACGGTGTACGATCAATATAAAAAAGAAACAATTTGTCTCATTATTATCTAGCCCTGTATGGAAACAAAAAGGAAAAAAACATGTATTTAAGAGTTATGAGCGTCGTAAGTTACAAATTTCAGAACAATCAAATTTCAACGCATCTTTGGGCGGAAATAAATAACATAAATAGAAGGAAAATTGCAAAACAGACACCATACAGAGATAGATTAGCAATTGAAAATGCAAATAATTTTATTTTAAACAAAACATTCAGTGTTTTTTCCATGATACTCATACTCCCAAAGGTCTGTTTATAAAATTTCGCGCGCTCCTTTTCGTTCTGAATCATCGTACATTTATTATTTTTATACCATTAGTGTGTATTCGTACGCGCACTAGCTTGTTACTGCTCATCACAGCTTCTATCTCTTTTGTAAGTGTTGTCGGATGAGATAGCATGCATTTTAACCCCGCGCACAAAATAGTTCGTGCCGTGGACTAGGGCAACCTTAACATCAGACGCTAACGTCAAAATCTATGGCAATGACATTACCTGCGGAAAAGACAAATAAGGTCACGCCCCACTGCGATTTTCCGCGAATTTCCCGTGTCGCCGCTCACATTCAGTTCCGTAACGTGTGCGGAAAGTATTTTGTCTAGGCCCCTAGGGTGGAAGGTTCCTCATCCACCACAGAATAGCAGGATCCTTCGATTCACACTCCTCCGGTTTTGCTTCCTTTGGATAACTGCCCGATGGTTGTCGTCGGATGTTGATCTGATTGAGAGGATATAGGCATGATGAAGGGACCACCAAGGATCCCAATTGGTATGGTATTTTCTTTGTCGCAATTTGGCTACAGATAAAATTAAAAGCGTAAAGTATGGGTATATGTGTGTTTATTTAAAACTTTATTTTACTTTTAGTGTTATGGCAAGCATTGCAGCGCAACAGTAAGTATTATTTAAACTAGCTTTTCCAAGCGGTTTCGCCCGCGTGTAATTCGAAACCTCGAATAATTCGGACCGTTCTATCAGGATAAAAAGTATTCTACGTCATTATCGAGGCCCTGGTCTACCATAGTTAGCCTTAATTAATATTTTACAGACTAAACATTTAATGTTTGTAAAAGGTATTTTCTCTGAGTATCTATTAATTTTAAGGCGCTGCTCAGAGAAAAACGCCGCGCCAGCCGTTTTTCGTGCAGTTTTTAGGATAGCTCCTAAGAACTCCCATCTACTCGTTATTTAAAAAGAAATATCAACTAGTAGATTTCTTTTTTTAACCCCCGACGGAAAAAGAGGGGTGTTATAAGTTTGAGGTGTGTTGCTGTGTATCTGTGTGTCTGTGTGTCTGTGTATCTGTGTATCTGTGTGTCTGTCTGTGGCATCATAGCGCCTCAACGGATGAACCGATTTTGATTTAGTTTTTCTGTTTGAAAGGTGATTGTATCGAGAGTGTTCTTAGCTAAGTTTGAATAAAATCGGTTCAGCCGTTCAAAAGTTATGTGCGTTTTACTGTTTAGATCGTGATGTTTTCGCAAGATATTTGTGTCGGGGGTTTTTAAATTTTAAAATTTTACTTGTTTATGATGTACATGTTTCACTAATCTCCTAACAAAACTATAGAAATGAGAAATGATGATCGATAGCATGCATCTCCTCGTAAAGTGTTCATTAGTTAATGTTTGTACTAACACTAATGGATAGAAAATTAAATAACGAACATATTGCAAGTTTTTTTTTTTAAGGCTAAATTTCGATTTTATAAAGATTTTATTCTAAAATCTGCGTGTAACTCTTGCGCCACCAGTGTGCCGCTAAGGCACTAGGAATGTTCGCGGCGGTGTTTTGGTCAGGGTACGACCTTCAGCCCAAAAAACTGAGACGCTAGACATGATCTATCATTGAAAGCGTGGCGGTAGCGATTGTCAAAAAGGCAAAATTGTATAGAATTGACAAGCAATATCAAAAAATCACGTGATCTGCAATCATTTTGACATCTTAAAAAAATAAATCACTTAAAAGCAAGCTTTAATAGAAAACCAAACAAAAATTTGAAAATATTAATTTTCAATAAATTTAAATTAAGAATAGTGTGACTAACGAAAAAATATTCATAGTAGTCGAAATGCCAAAATGTAAGAGGATTGATTACGTGACATTTTGATAGTGCTTGAAATGCGAACACATTTTGATAATTTTATCAATCGCTATGGCGATGCTTTAGTTGATCGAATGTCTTTAGTTTAGAGCCTCTGTATTTGCCAAGTTTCCAAGTCAAGTCAAATTTCTTTATTTCAATTAGGCCAGTAAGCTGCACTTTTGAACGTCAAAAATTTAAATTTATAGGTAACTAGCGGACGCCTCACGGTTTCACCCGCGTAGTTCCCGTTCCCGTGGGAAACACGGATAAAAAGTAGCCTATGTCACCCGGGGATAGTATAGCTTCCCAACGGTGAAAGATTTTTTGAAATCGGTCCAGTAGTTTTTAAGTTTATTCGTTACATACAAAAATACAAATCTTTCCTCTTTATAATATTAGTATTGAAATAAAGACATAGATAATAATTGATTCTACCGTCCATTCGGAAAAGTAGTTTGTTATGAAGAAGAACCGACAAGAAACGCCACGTTTACACATATACCTGAGGACGATGTACTTAGACTAACACTACTAGACTACGCACAGATATAAAATATTACAAACACTAACAGATAAATTCTTTCATTTGATACTTAGGAACATGGTTCTCACATAATTACACATATTGCAAACATTCATTTCTGCAATAAGAACCGTACCGTACCGTAGCAATTTTAAAATCAAATAAGAATATTGTTTTTCAAGGAAACGACCAACACACTATATGGTTTCTAGCGTAAAAAGAGCAATGGCAATATTGCAACGAAGTATGTTGATCAAATATGATTCGAACCTTTGGTTTATTTTCCTCACAACTTGAGGACAATAGGAAATATATGAGATTGTTGGAATTTTTTTGGTTTAGAATGAAACAGATATTTTCTTCTTGTGTTGTTTATAAATGGTTAAGTAGTTAAGGGTCTAACAATTTTGAAAAGTAAGTTTTTTGGTTATTCAATTACACCTTGTATAGATAGGCACCATCATTAAGAGCGGCCAACCCGTCATACTTTTCATACACACGCTCGTTGGTGATAATGCCGTTGTAACACGGTCTATCTTTGTTTTTTTTTTGAACTGATAGGTATCTTGAGCACTATATCTAGGTTTCTATGGAAGCAAAACTTAAAATTAGAGAAAAAAAATCAGTCTAAGCCGCCAAAAATCTGTAGTTTTGCACAATTTTACCTGAACTTTGGCCATAATGTACTAAATTGTAATAGTAAAAAAACATCTTGATATAAACCTTGCGCATGTAATGTAGATTCTAAAATACAAATATTTATTTCACAAATTATTCAAAAACACGTATTTCCTGGAACAAGTTTTATGAAATTTTCGAACACATTTTTTTTTATTTTTTGAAATTTGCGCTGGATGAAACAACAAGCTTATCGACCCCGAATGACGTACCGGGAAGGGCTCTCTTAAGTCATATGGCAAAAGTCTTGTCAACGTTCGGTGGCAAGCCTTTTGCCATCGAACATATCCAACTCAAACGTAACTGGCGTAAAATGCAAGTGTACCTACTCTCTAATCAAAGAGCAGGGCTGGATTTGGTCGGTTTTCTAAAATTTCGGGCCAGTTTTATTCATCCCGCCAGCTTACAACTTTTTCTTTTCTTCCAGTGTTCCCTGTTATCCTGCTCATATTCAGTCAACGGTGGTCGAACTCATAACAGCAACGTGACCTGGGACGAAATGTACCCACAATACGGCCAAAACCAGGGTTTGCCTAACCCAGGACCCCAACGTCCCGAGCAACGACAAAGGGAAACTGACTATGGCAAGATTGGCAGACAAGGCGGTCATGCTGATGCCAATTACTTTGATGAAGCTGGTGATTACGGCAATGCTGGTGATGAGTATGAGGGTTAGGAAATAATGAAATAAAGTGTATAATGAATAATTAAGGGAGAAGCCAGACTGAGGATAGTCAACATTAAAAATAATGTGAACTTGTAATGTGAATATTTTCGTTCAATCGCAGTCTTGTTACATCCTAACAATAGCATAATTAGAAGAAATATTTAAAAATATATTTAAATATGTAAAAAAGTGAATAAACGTAACAAAACTTTATTTATTTATTTATTCACTCAAAACATACAATATCCTTACAAGCTATGCGACCCCAATGCGATAATGTAGTACCTTACAAATTAAATAGTTCCACTGCTTGTACCATAACAAATTCTATAGCTAGCTATTATTTCGAATTCGCCCAAAGAGCATGTGCGTATGAACTGAGGGACACTGGTATCTCGCAAAATAAATATCGTAGGATTTAGTAGTAGACTTCAAACAATTGTAGAACAAATCTGGGAATTTGTAAATAAATATATTAAAAACTACAGCCCTTAAAGTGCAGTCCGTCAGTCTTCACATATCATTAGCCAATCTCGGAAAGTATCTGAAAAAATAAGGTGTTGTGACTACAGACATTTAGTAAAGAATTTGTAAAGATATTTAGGTACTAAATAACAAATCACAAAGCATCAAATATAAAAAAATATCTAACGACTAAACTGTGGTCCCTCAATCCTCACATTCACTGACATATGTGCATGTACGAGCTGCTAGACGAAAGGAATCAGAAAGACTAGACATTTAGTAAAGAATTTGTAAAGATATTTACTAAATAACAGACCACAAAGCATCAAAGATAAAAAATATATAACGACTAAACTGTGGTCCCTCAATTCTCACATTCACTGACATAAGTGCATGTACTAGCGGCTAGACGAGAGTAATATCAGAAAGACTAGTGTACTTAACTTTTAGTAGAAAGTTTCTACTAAATAATAGTTATCTAAAACTGTGTATTTCTTACCTCTTAGCTGACATAATATTATTTTTGAATCCTATAAAAATAGATGAGTAGTGTAACCACACAATGAAACAAAATGTAGACAGTACTATTGTACTTCATTTAGTACAGCATTAAACGAAACGTCCAGATTTGTTCTACAATTGTTTGAAGTCTACCACTAAATCCTACGATATTTATTTTGCGAGATACCAGTGTGGTCCCTCAGTTCACAGCAACAGAATATGTCGACGTTATCAGCAATGAGGTTAAGAGTGCGGGGCGCGCTCGTCAGCGGCGCCTCACGCAATCACGCAGCAAGTTAGTCCCGTGGCTGGCGACTAAACACTAAAAAACTAAAATTAACTGAGGATTTTTGTCTCAAGTTTGCCTCAATTTCAGAACAAAAAATCCTGTAAATCCCAATAGGGTGAATGTACCCACTACTTACAGTTCTAATTCAGAGGCAGTTTCCGTATTTTTAAGCTGTTCACGTTTTAATTTCAGTCTCAGTCTGACTGTAAAACTCTATTTTTTATGCATTAATAAGTTTTTGAAATTAATTATGTATTGTTCAGGTGAGGTAACGATTTGAATTTGAAGCTATTTTTAACCGACTTCAAAAAAAGGAGGAGGTTCTCAATTCGTCGGATTTTTTTTTTTTTTTTTTTATGTATATTCCCCGATTACTCAAAGACGCCTGGACCGATTTCAAAAATTCTTCTTTTGTTTGAAAGGGTATACTTCCTAGTTGGTCCCATAATCATCAAGTCAGGATCTGATGATGGAATCCTAGAGAAACCGAGGGAACTCCTCAAATATTATAGGCAAACATATAGTGATTTTGGTATTTTCATCAACAATGCAATCATTTAAACTCAGAAATTATCATTTGGTGAAGTGGAACTGATGAAGAAGACCACAGATGGCCACTGGATCTCCTAAATGCTAAATATGTTACGGGCATAAGATATCTCGAATAGTTAACCGACTATAATGAAGCAAATACTTATAAATAAATGGTTCTGGTGAAAATGACACCCTCGAACTGATCTGATGATGAAGCCGGAAGGTAGGCACTGGAACTCTAATATAAAACAATGTATCCTAGTCGTGTTTGGGCTTATTGGAATCGCCATGAGATGTACTTTGGCTATAAATGATAATCATGTTAATTGGAGGTACCTACCAAAACTAAAAACAGAAAAATAAAAACTTTTTAACAAAAAATCAAACCGACTTCTTCGAAAAAATCATCGAAACGGTCTAAGGACCAACTCTCGTACTTAAAAAATCAAACCGACTTCCAGAACAAAAAACTACAAAGCAAAAAATAAATTTCTTTTCCGAAGTCGGTGTCTTTTGTGCCTACCCATTCTTCTCGTTTTTCGACACCGACTTCGGAAAAGAAATTTATTTTTTGCTTTGTAGTTTTTTGTTCTGGAAGTCGGTTTGATTTTTTAAGTACGAGAGTTGGTCCTTAGACCGTTGTCAATTGAATGACACAGTATACACCTTACAATAACAGTTTCCTTTTGTTCTATAAAGTTCACTTCGAACCTCACTCAAGTGACCGCACAAAATTCGAAAGTGATCTTGTTTGTTTTTCAAGTAGCGGATCTACAACAAGACATCGTTCGAATTACTTATGATGCGATGTTTAAAAAAAAACAGCTAAGTGTGTGGTGTTCTGATTTACAGATCCACATTTTTAACTCTATTTACAATTCATAACACTATACAAACCATACCTTTTTTATCTTTTGATATTGTATCAAATCATATGACTCACTTTTTGTATTCTTTCATACTGATTGTATATTTTTAGTTATCTCTGATTGTTTTAATATTTAAAACTTAAATTATATTGCTAATTCGTAATTCTTGCAATATTTTTCTACGGTGACATTTTCATCTGACATGACAGCTGTCTGTCTATTTTATTTTCTTAAACCATAGACCCTAACATAGGTACCATGGATTAAACCTGCTTTAAGGTAGGTGTACATTAATATAAGGGTAGCGTAGACTGACCCCTTTGTGAACAGTTTGTATTCGTTCTGGTCTTTGTTTCTTAATTGAAATTTGAATTTAAAATGTAGACGATATGACACAGAATGATGAAAAACGGGCGTCAGTTTTTAGTTTCGGGTCTGGACTGAACGCCGAAAAACGGTTGATTTTTTAATATTACAAAATGTATGATCGTATCTTTAAACTATAATTTATACGGCCTGTGAATGTAATATAATCTTTGAAGTGCAATTTATAAATATATTGTGTGTGGTTCCCTAAAGAGAGAATTATTTCTTGGAACCTTACCCTCAACGGTCATCTCTTGGCATCAACAGCCTCGCTGTTTGGCTTACTGAGTCATAGCTAGCCTCCACTCTCCTTGGTGCCAACGTACTAACCCGTTTGCCTGTCTATCCGTCCTGCTACCTACTCATCTACCTATCTGCCTGATTGCCTGCTCATCTACCTACCTCGGGTATACGACGTTATCCTGCCCGTCCTGCTGCCTGGGTGCGCACGCTGGTAGCGCGCCATCAGCTGTCCCATCACACCGTGCTACGTCTTCCTGCCCTACCTGCTGCCTGATTAGCTGCCCACGTCGTGCGAAGCCGGCCCATAGTTTTTATATTATCTATATCTTTTTTTAAATTTTTAGTTCATAATTACTTTTTTTTTTAGCGTGGCTTACGTTTAGCTCAGAGGGAGCTAAACGTAAGCCACGCTAAAAAAAGAAAGTGTAAAAACGCTACAAGTGCGACTCGGACTCGCGACTAAGGGTTCCGTACCATTATTGCAAAAAACGTCAACAAAGTCAAGTTTGTTGTATGGCAGCCCCACTTGAATATTTATTTTATTCTGTTTTCAGTAGTGTATTTGTTGTTATAGTGGCAACAGAAATACATCATCTGTAAAATTTTCAACTGTCTAGCTATCACGGTTCATGAGATACAGCCTGGTGGCAGACAGACATACAGACAGATGGACAGTAAAGACATAGTAATAGGGTCCCGTTTTAAGCTTTTTAGATCATACGACTCACGATGGTACCGAGCACGAAGTGCGATCAGTGGCGAACATTGTAGACTCTACGCCAGAGATTCCCAAACTATTTTGGGCAAGAGACTCCTTTTCCTACATGAACTGATACCTCAGACCCCCATAGCCTAATAACTTTAAAAATCTGCATACTTGCCGAGTTTTTATCTTTTGTGAACTTGTGCACGCTTATCGATTTGTTGAGATTTTTAAAAGTACAATAATGATACTTTCTAAGTTCCTACTAAAATATTTGTCATTCTTATAACAAGTTGGTACACGTAACACAACTTATATATTATCTTGAAAGTTTTAAATAAGAACTTGTGTTAGTTAATAGGGATCGATTTTTAGACTTCGTTGACCCCCAAAATCAGTTTTCGTTTATGTCGACCACTAGAATACCAATTTCGACCCAAGGGGTCGATATCGACCACTTTGGGAATCCCAGCCCTAGGCGCTAAATAAATAAATCGTATATTCAGGTAACTTTAACCCCACATTACAAATAAAATATAATAATTAAATACAATTAATTACAAATTAAGCAAACCTCTTGCCAGTAAGTACGCAGCATATTTTTTTTTGTGGCTTTAGAAAATGTACCTGTGACTATGTTAATTTAAATTTAGAAATGATATCTTCTCATACAGAGAAGGCACGAGCATCATGTTTTCTCAAGATAGGTTGGCGATAACAAACTATTAACTAGATAAAAGTCCAGGGGGGTGACCACAAGCTCTTAGAGTAAGGTTATTTTGAGATCGAGTAAGGGACAGATGTATATGACGTGTATACATCTGTCACTTACTCGATATCAAAATAACCTCACTCTAAGAGCTTGTGGTCACCCCCCAGGTTTCTCCGCGAAGTTTTTCTTCGCAGATGTCAGTAACTTCTAAGATAAACTTAGAAAGTAGGTACAAAATAATTGAAAGAGTCACATTGGTATAGTGCCCGGTACGTATGCAGGCAAGGTTTTGGCGAAGTGGGGGTAAGTACGCGCATATGCTGCGAACTGACCAACCACCATATAGAGCGAACGGAACTTGGACGTGACACGATTGGTCAGTCAATACTTGTGTCATCTGACTAATCAATCGCGCGCTCGGAACGGTACTAAACTTTGCCCGCGCTCCGCTTCACTACCAAAGATACCTAAAAAACGAATCTTGCCAATTTACGTGCCGTATATTGGTGACTCCGGAAATACGAGAGAGTATGAGAGCTGAGGTCTTAGTCACGGGTCACCCAAAATGTGCTTATAAAATAAAAAGCCAAAACACCGGTCATTATAATTGAGCACCCGAAATTTCAATGTCACTCAGACGTTCGACGCTCGCTATTGGCTCACGAGCAACTCAGGGCGCCGCGAGGGTAGGCGAGAGTGGGGACATTTGACATTTCGGGTGCCAGATAACTTAACCGAGCTGTAAGTATATTCTTAACCTAATAAAAAAGTCTAAAGGTTTCTCTGAATACGACTCCAGGTCTTCAGCGTTTGATGTTTCGAAAAATACTTAAAAGGAGCAACTGGAGTTACTTCAGTAAACCTTTGCTTTGTAGAACCATTTCTTATTCAATTAAGATATTAAGAAAGAGTTTCATGAGTTTTCTAAGAAAGTGTGTTAATATTTATATGTATAACAGGCTAGTGCCCGTAACACCACGTCCAATCGCGTATTTTACACTCAAGCTCTTCAAAGAATGCCAGCAGCGTTCTAGTGTTACTATCTCATAGGACGGAGGATACCTGAGTTTCCGAAGTAAAGAATGAAAGTGTCTTGTGTGGCGTTGTATTTCTCAAAGGCAGATCTTAGATTCAAAGTGCACCCTTGTGCCTTAGAAAGCACTTTAAGCCGTTGGCCATGCGCCTGATCTGTCGGCAATCCGACATGACCAGAGTTTCATGTCGCTTTGCCGACAGATTAGGCCCTCTGGCTCTCTAGCCACTGACTATGAATGTAAGGGAAGAACTCACTCTTCCCTTTCACGGTTACTGAATTTGCAAAAAATACTCTCCCACTAGGTGGACCGATGACCTGGGCATCCGCTGAATGCGAGACGCACGGGATGGGTCAATGTGACGACGCCTGGGGAAGGCCCATGTCCAGCAGTGGACGTTTTTCGGCTAAAAATATGATGATGACCACTTTATTATAGTGTAGTATAACGCCTGCGTCGATAACCATGACCGACATCGATCAGGAGAACTAAATAAAAAATCATTAAAGTAACTTAATTCGCATATTTAATAAAGTTTTATTTATAAACCTTTTACTATATCAGGTATGTACTGCAAGTAATTAGACATTCTAGCAATTTTTTTTATGTTGAATATTTTGTCCCGTATATAGTTAACCAAGTCGGGTTTGACTCGAATATTTAATGAGTAATCTAGTTTCACCTTACCAATGTCTTTGGTAACACTATGTTTATAATCTTCTGTTTCTCGTTCTTCTTTTTCAGGTCTTCTTTTTTCTTCTTCAGGTCCTTGTTCTTCTTCTGTGTCACTGACTAATTCAACATTTTCTTTATGTTTTTTTTGAGTTAGAAGGAAATTTCTATTGCCGTAATATCCATCTTCAAGCAAGTCAGGTTTTACATTTTTGGTTGTTGACCAAGTAAATGGTAATTCTTCTGAGTGTGAGTCCTAAAAAAGGAAGAAAAAAAGTAATCTTACATTCAAGTAATAATAATGCAGTTAAAAAAAACACGGACTGGTACGCTGTTCTGTAGCTCTAAAGAATATTGTAAACTTTTTTTGTTCGAAACCATTCAATTTGCCTAGCCTTTTCCCAACTATGTTGGGCTTCCAGTCTAACCGGATTCAGCTGAGTACCAGTGTTTTACATGGAGCGACTGCCTATCTGAACTTCACAACCCAGTTACTGGGTAACACAGTAACCCTTGGCTAGACTGGTGTCAGATCTCAAGCTTCTGACTACTCGTACCGGCTGTCAAAGATCTTCAAATGACAGCCGGGACCGACGGATATGTTGAAATGGTCACCCATTCACGGACCGACCTCGTCAAGCGTTGCTTAACCTCTACGATCGACCCGTGCAGCTTTTTTTATTTAGCCACGAGTGCTTCCTTTTTTGTTCGAAACCAAATTTACAAATATTCTGTAAACATTTCATGTTCATCATCATTCATAATCTATATCTAATATACCAACCTGTTACAGATCGACTGCAGGACAAAGATTTCTTCTCATATAGAGAAGGCACGAGTATTGATCACCTAGCTTGCTCAAGGCGGGTTGGCGAATTAAAACTTATATATATTAAGTACAGTAGCACAATAAATAAAAAATAAAAAAACTTAGAAAGTACCATAACGTGACCAGTGTGTGTTGCCAGTTATGATCTATGGCTCTGAGATGTGGTCGTCAGAAAGCTTACAGTCACCCAAAGGGTAATGGCTATGCTCGGAGTGGCCTGGCGTGATCGAATCAGAAATGTAGAGATCGGCAAGAGAACCAGGGTTACCGACATAGCCCGAAGAATTGCCAAACTTAAGTGGCAGTGGGCAGGACACATTAATCGCAGAATGAATGGCTGTTGGGGCAGAAAAGTTCTGGAGTGGCGACCGCGAACTGGAAGACGCTGCGTTGGAAGGCCTCTCACCAGGTAGACCGACGACCTGGTGAAGGTTGCGGTAATCCGCTGGATGCGGGTCGCACGGGACCGGTCAATGTGGCGACGCTTGGGGGAGGCCTATGTCCAGCAGTGGACGTCTTTCGGCTGATATGATGATGGTCACCCCATAATGTGAATTGAGAATCACATTGGTACTTGCCCAGATTTATAACCTTAAACACGAGAGGCGAGGTGTAAACCACTGGTCCACATTGCACTTGCGCTAAAAAAACGCATTGTGACCTAGCATCTCCTTGCTCCTCACGTGGTAAGCCTTATGCCACTTAGGAAAAAATATTATATTAAAATTAACTTACTTTGGCTAAATCCGAAATCTCGCCAACATGTTCTAAATTTTGGCAGTTTTTACCTATACACTGAAATGACAGTATTAAAAGATAATTAATACTTGGAGTTTAATAACACCGTTTAAGACCTGAAAATGGTAAAATTCTAGACTACGAAATCCCAGTTTTTTTATCCATTGTTAACCAATGGCTAAATATTCCTGATAACTTTTAACTGAGGAATAAAAATGGCCGTTTGACATTATCTATTCTTAATAATCCTTAACCTTACATAGTATGAAACAAAGTCGCTTGCCTCTGTCTGTCCCTATGTATGCTTAGATCTTTAAAACTGCGCAACGGATTTTGATGCGGTTTTTTTTAATAGATAGAGAATAAGAATATTATAAAAAGCAAAGATTTGTATTTTTGTATGTAACGAATAAATTTAAAACTACTGGACCGGTTTAAAAAATTCTTTCACCGTTGGGATATTACACTATCCCCGGGTGACATAAGCTACTTTTTTCCCCTGTATTCTCACGGGAGCGGATGAAACCGCGAGGTATTCTATACAAAAGCCGTCAAATGGCCATTTTTATTCCTCAGTTAAAAGTTTTCAGACTATTGAAAATAGGGCCTTTATCTCGTATTAGCTAGTAACTCTGAGTAAAGTTTTTGGTGCAAGTGGACCTAAGAGGTGAAATCGTTTATTTATATGTTTCGAGAATTCTTTCATTATAGACACACTATCCCTGCGTTACCTGCGTGTCGTGGGAAACTTTTTATGTCGTAAAAATTTACGGGTCCTGTGATATAAGCCTTGGAAGCAAAGTGGCAAAAGAGAACAGTGCATAAATTAATAATAATAAAAGAATAGCTCGTAGCAGGTGATGTTCTGTAGTTCCTGCCTAAAGTCTCCGCTAGATAACAATAAAAAAAAAACATTGTTCCGACTTGTACTAAAAAGTATCATTACGTAACTTGAAACATGTTTTTTTTATTTATTGAGATATTTTGTTAATTTTAGTCTCAAATGACAGGATAGGCATATAACCATTTTATCCGTTTAAATCATGTAAATCGGTCCACGCGTTTATGAGATATTAACTCTTTACTGAATGCCAAGTGAAAGGTCATGGACGCCCCTTACCGCGATACGTTTGTTTTGATGTTTCGTACCGTCGCCTTTACATTTTCTTCGAATCCTTTTGAAATATTGGAATACATTGGTAGACAGGTGTGAACGACTTTTCTTTTTTTGTTATCTGGCGGTGACTTTATCCCCCGCGAAAAAGGCGTTTGTCTCTGTTTTAATGAATAGTTCAGAAGTCTTATAAAAACCAAAACAAATAAGTAAAAAATATTTTGATTAGTTACCGTAGCTTCGCAATCTATTCCGGTGCACTGTAATAAATAAGTAATTAAGTGAAAGCGTACTAAAAATAATATCACTTATCAATACACATCCCATCAAAAACACAAAATGTAAAAAAAACTGGCCAAGTGCGTTTTGAAGGGTTCCGTACTATTATCGCAAAAAACGGCAAAACAATCACGTTTGTTGTATGGGAGCCCCCACTTAAATATTTATTTTATTCTGTGTTTAGTATTTGTTGATATAGATAAATAGACAGTTAGATAAATTATTTATTCAGCGCATACAAAAGACACAGCACAGCACACAAAATCACTATCAAATTATTTTAATTTACATTTGGGCAACAGAAGTACATCATCTGTGAAAATTTCAACTGTCCAGCTATCACAGTTCATGAGATACAGCCTAGTGAAAGCTAGTCAGAAAGACAAACAGACGGATCGTGGAGTCTTAGTAATAGGGTCCTGTTTTTACGGAACCCTAAAAACAAGTCTCTTTGTTTGTTTGTAACCTAATTGTTAAGGTACCTACTGAATAAATTATCCGACTTTGGTGACTTTGGTTTGACTTTGGTTTTACATTAGATCTCAGTACTTTTTGCGGTAGAAGAATTGCGCCGCGAGACTTGTGTTTTTTACATGTTATGTTTATGATGGGATCTCAATCTCATTTCTTTTTGTACGCAGTCCTCCCTTATTTGCGGTGCGTCAGCTACGGCCCATGTTCCATTAGGTAGGTACCTAGTCCATCTGTACTGCAAATGTAGGCAGCGCAGTTGATGAATTATTCCACAGTTTGTTTATGAAATTCAAATACTAACCTAACCTAACTAAATTTAGTATGCTTGCCTTCGACATACTGCGCTGACTCATAATAAGTATGATATAGGTATTAGGTATATCAAAGTAGACTCGTCTATGACCTATATTCACTATTGACATTAATTGTATGAAATGTAAAAGTAACTTTGTAATTCCATATATTGGATGACTATAATTTATATAGGATTACAAAGTTACTTAAGAAGCAGTTTGTATATCTAGGAAACGGGACGGAAATTGCAGGATGTTTTAAAATTTCCTTGCTTTATAGGCTAAACACTAATTGTGTTCTTTAAAAATTGTGTGTCTACTAGAAGTTCCTTAGAATTTTGATGATCGGTGAGTGAGTGAGTCAGTCAGTGACGAAATTAAAGAATGTTGACTTACAATAAATTCCTAAACTACAGGTTCATATTGAATGTAATTTGGGATTATACCTAGTTATATTATGTTCTCTTAGTAACTGCAAATTCTGGCTTCTAGCTTTATTCACAACGAAATTAAGGGGTGATTGAGAAAAGAATGGTACGGCTGTGCCTTTGTTAGCTCAACTTGTTGGGGGCTCTGCCGTGCCCCCAGATCCAATGAGCTTAAACACGGTGATGGTGCTATCTTGTTTGCCTCAACCAGATATCTGCTGAGGCCACCTTCTGGCTCCATAATGAGACCAGCTCCATATTAACATATTATTTCAATGTTTCCAAGGTTACATAAGAATCCTAAGTTTCAGCTCAATGAGATGTCATGAATTGCTTGTAAAATGGATTACTAGTTGCCGGACACTCATTCGAATGCAAGCTTATAAAAGTAATGATGTGTTAAAAACTGGCTAAGTGCGAGTCGGACTCGCGCACGAAGGGTTCCGTACCATTATCGCAAAAATCAGCCAAATAAATCACGTTTGTTGTATGGGAGCCCCACTTAAATATTTTTATTATATTCTGCTTTTAGTATTTTTTGTTATAGCGGCAACAGAAATACATCATCTGAGATCATTTCAACTGTCTAGCTATCACGGTTCATGAGATACAGCCTGGTAACAGACAGACAAACGGACAGTGGAGTCTTAGTAATAGGGCCCGTTTTTACCCTTTGGGTACGGAACCCTAAAAAGACACTGATGTCACACAAATCCAACATCGTGTTATCAATGTTTTTCGTGTGATGTGAACATATACAATAGCCCTATAACAAACAGTCAATCCATTTTTAGGGTTCCGTACCCGTAGCCCTATTGTGGTACTTACGTGTCCGTCTGTGTGTTTGTCCGACTGTCCGTCGTCTGACACACAGGTTTAAAGCAAAACGGTTGGAGCTACAGTCTTCAACTTTCATTTCACAGTATAAGCATCTTTTTGACCCAAAGCCATACAAATTGTCAAAGAATATTTTTTAAATATGTATAAAGGGGGCTCCCATAAAACTAAAGTGAGGCGCGAAGAATATATTTTGACCTATCTCTTTCAGTGGGGTATTGTTGTTTAAAGCTTATCAAGTAGATAAATACTGTCTTTTTTGTTATAAAAAATATTGAACACAAAGGAAAGAGAAGCCACAAAATTATGTTCCGAAGATATTTTTAATTTCCCATTTACCTCAAACTTAGTGATAATGTTTATTATGCCGTATATTTTACTAACAAATATCAATATTTTGATAAATCTGATTTTTGTTTTAAATTGCCTCATTTTTCTATTACAACCAACTTGCGGATTGCGGTTTGGTACGGAACCCTAAATGTGCGAAGTCCGACACGCACTTGGCCGGTTTATTCGCTGTTTTTTTTTAATTTGTCTTTTATAATTAGTTATATATGTTTTTGTATCATTAACAACGATATTTACCCCAGACAAACAATTTGTTCCATTGCACTAAAAAAAAACAACACAATAAAAAATGAGCCAGAATAATTAGGTAGACGAAAGTTTTGGGTTTCAAAACCCTAAAAAAATACATTTAGACGAGTTAGAACCTCCTCTTTTTTAAAACAATTAAAAGTTTAATAAAAAATGGTACTTACTGCGGCAGTACATTTTTCTCCCATACACTGAAAGTAGTAGTATAATGTAAAATATAAATATTGTAGTTGGTTAAGTCACCGCCAGATAACGAAAAAATAAAAGTCGTTAACACCTGTCTACCAATGTATTCCAATATTTCAAAACGACACGAAAATAATGTAAAGGCAGTGCCGCTAACACGATCATAACAAACGTATCGTGGTAAGGGGCGTCCTTGACCCTTTCACTTGGCATTCAGTAATGAGTTAATATCTCATAAACGCGTGGAGCGATTTACATGATTAAAACGGATAAAATGGTTCTACCTTTCATTTGAGACCAAAATTAATAAAATAACTCCATAAACAAAAACAATGTTTTCAAGTTACGTAATTATATTTTTTGGTAGAAGTCGGATCAATGACTTTTATTTTTTTGTTATCTGGCGGAGACTTTAGGCAATTGAATGAGTTTGTATAATTGGAGACGTTTTTTGGACAATCCTTCCACACTATTCCCAACCACTGCAACTCCTGGGCTATACAGGACGAAGAGGAGTAATCCTTTTTTAGACCGGAATCGTGATGGATTTGATACGTTATACGTTCCTATATGTGAGAGAGAATGGGCCGTAATACAGCACACAGGCTCAGTGCTGATTGGTGTATGTCAATTGTCTTCGAATTTTTGGTTCTAGGACATGCCGGTTTCCTCACGATATTTTCCTTCACCGTTTTTAGAGCAGTGGTGATGGAATAATTTACACAAAGTTAAGTGGTCGCCTGGGTTAAACCTCACGGCCTATGACACGTAAGTCGAGGCCGTTACCACTAGGCCACCACTGCTCTTAATTGTCCATTTGTTTAGAGCGAAGCAAAAAGAGAATTTAGTGATCGTAACAGGTTGCAAATATATAAACTAGGAATAATCGAATTGACGAAGAACTGTAGTTTCTGTCTATCCCCATGAGAAAAGCACGTGTTAACTAATTTATGTTCGTAGTTTGTAGCTTCCAAGAAAAACAATATTTAAAATATTAAGTCTCACCTGGGCTTGGCAACGATCTCCGTGACACTGGTTATGAAAAAAAAAACACATAATTATTACAACACAGCATTGCTCGGCTCCAAAGAACCAACATAAATAGTTTGAATCGGAAAAGAAGCTAAGCTTAAGTGCGATTGGGCTGGATAATGGATATGACTACAAGAAAATGAAAGAAAGAAAATACATTTGTTTAGCACAAACGTAAAAACCTTGCTCAAAATGAATACCAAGCAAGAGTAAGGGGCAGATAACCAGCCTTTTGGTGGACCACTGTCGAGAGAGACCCGAGTGAGCAAAATTTACCACCATCGACATCCTAGGATAGACCATCCTGGCGTAGACGCACAAAGAGGCCTGACTCCAAACAAATTGGGAATGGGGCAGGAAGAATAAGAAGAAACACAAACTAGAGGCACATTTCTAATGTTTTGGACAAAGAAACAAACGATTCGAGAGAAAGTAAGTGTGAGTGCCGCATGCCTGATGAGAAATGAGTAAAAAGAACCAACGAATGTGTTCGGGCGCTTTCGACGATCTACGGCTGGCGACGAGGGCTGGAGGCAGCGGGAGGTGCGGCAGCGCGGGACGCGGAGCCTAGTTGCCTGCCACTTCACTACCGAGTTCTGACGAAGACACACGCGCATTTCACCTATTTTATTGTAATTTATGTCATAGTACCTATATTATAATCAGTTTATATATTCCACTGTTTATTAATTTCATGTGTCCTAGAAAGGTCCCGAAAGCCAGACGACATCGCGGCAGCCTAAGGCGAAGATGGCGAGTCGAGCTCGGCACCTACCGATATGATTATTAGCAGAAGGCAGGTTTGTATGGAATAGGGAGAAAGGGGCTTTTGTCCAGCTGTGGGGTGATATAGGCTAGATTATATACATATCATCAATAGTTTTCTCAGTGCACGCCAATGAATGAATTTTATAGGCAATATTTTGTTACTTTAGGTTACATTATTGCAATTTCCATAAGGATCTCTAACATTTTTGGAAATAAATTATAGCTTATGTTACTCGGGAATAATGTAGCTTTTCATAGCTGTAAGAATTTTGTAAATAGTTCTCGTAGTTTCGGAGCCTTTTCGGTACAAACAAATAAACAAAAAAATCCTGTTCTAAAATTTCCTCTTTATAATATTGGTATAGTTAACAGTCTCTAGACAAGTGTCATTCTGTGTCAGCGATGGTGATGGTCTAAATGCCAATAGTAAGCGATTGATTATGTAACATTCACTAATCTAGAGCCTCATACATTATAATGGTATTTTTAACCCCCGCCGGAAAAAGAGGGGGGTTATAAGTTTGACGTGTTCTGCTGTGTATCTGTGTGTCTGTCTGTGGCATCATAGCCGATTTTGATTTAGTTTTTTTTTGTTTGAAAGGTGATTTTGTCGAGAGTGTTCTTAGCTATATTTGAATAAAATCGATTCAGCCGTTCAAAAGTTATGGGCGTTTTACTGTTTGAATCGGGGTGTTTTTGCTAGATAAATGTGTCGTGGGCTTTTAAATTTTGAAATTTTACTTGTCTCTCGATATTTTGTTTTGTTAAGGAACTGATTTAAATCTTAATATAATAAATGTGAAAGTAATTCTGTATCTTTTGTTACCGTTTCACGCTTATACTGGTTTAGATGAAAAATTTGATATGGAGATAGTTGACAACCTGGGAAGGACATAGTTAGTTTTTAACCCAGAAATCACCCTTAAGGGGGCAGTTGTTTGTATGGTGAACCAATAATTTCTAAAGTAAAGCGGCCGACACACCTATAATATTAATACGCGATATAAAAAGTATGATATCTGAAGTACTAATACAACCCAGACGAAGTCGCGGAAAAAACCAAGTTCGTACATAAATATTCAATAGGTAAATTACCTTTACTTCAGTTCCTATCCCATTTCCCTGAAAAAAATTATATATAGTAAAAAAGTTTATCCAAAATATACGAAAATAGAATAGAAATAGTGAAAACAGAATCAAATTGATTGAAAACCTAACGTTAAACAAATATGTAGAGTCGACAAGATTAATTCATGACCTATCCTAAGCATATTTTACTAAAGACATTTTAATACAATTAGTTCGTACAAAACAGCTTGAAATTCGTTGTAAACATACAGTTTTTGAAATAAAGAATTGTACTGTACTTGTTTTTTTAAGCATACAATGCGTTAATTCTAAATTCAAAACATGATTTCTGCTCATGAAAAAAATACTTTTAAATTCAATTAAAATCCTATTGACTTTGACTTTATTGCAATGAGCACAATGCTCAAAATTGCACGAACCACAATTGACACAGTTCTTAATATTATATAAAACGGCTTAAGTGCACCATGAGAGATATAACAAGAAAAATTAATGGTTGGAAGTTTTCAAACGAATTATACACCGAATGGTTCATAAATCAACTTGCTTGACTGTACATCTGTCCCTCTAGCGAAAATGCAATTTTCTGTGGCTAACGTATAGGCGTACTAGACTTTGACATCAGAATCTATATTGGACTTAATTATCAAATTCTGCCTTCGTCATTTTATGCATTAAATATATTAGTTTTTCATAAAAAAGTACACAATATATATAGTAACATTGTTATTTTCACAGAAGGATAGGATTTTCACCGTCGAAAAGAAGACTAATAGCCAGAAGACAGGTTTGTCTATTAATTGATGAATTGTCAATATGCTTTTTGCTACCCTTGATGCGACCTTTCAGGGCTCAACGCGGTTCCGTTTATATCGCACCGATTAGCGATTTTTCCGAAGCTAAATTGCAAGCACGTTCACATGGACGCTATGCGATAAAATTTGACCGATTTGCAGATAAAATTTTCTTAAAAAATAATAGTAATGTAAAAAATGTAAAAATGTAAAAATGTAAAAAAGTAAAAAAGTAAAAAAGTAATAATGTAAAAGTAGTCAAATAGTAATAATGTAAAAAAGCGAGGCGTGCTTAATGTCAATTATTATAATATATTATTGATTGATTGGTAAAAGTAGAGTCATTTTGAAAATATCTTAAAAAGCACCCCACGCTTTTTACAATAATATATATATTTTTGTTAATATAATTCTATTCTTTATTTAAATTTATTGAAATTTATTTTCTACTTTTGAGATTGTTTTTTTATTAAAGCGTGTTTTTTAGGTTTTTTTTAACTATTTTTAATGTTTTACTTTTTATTTCAATCGCTAATCCTGAAGATCCTGGTAAGTATAATGGACAAACTAATTTAATTATTGCATTGCCATCGGTCCTTGATAAGTGTGCAAAGATTCAAATTAATCAGACGTTTTGAACGGGGTGCCATTCACGTTCAAAGATTCCGTTCCATATATTTAAATACATACATACCAAGCTAATAAAAGCGTGTTTAAAATACTTGTAAGTATGTTAATAAGTAAGGTCCCTAATAGTCAAGTCTTTTATATACTTACATAAGCCATGCAATCCTCGTCTATGCACTAAAAAAAAGATGTGACATTAAAAATTTACAGCCTCTCTGTAATGTAACTCTAGTTATTTGTGTTACAAGGGGACAAAGTAATATTTTGTTCTTCCAGGGCGTTATTTTGAATTCAGAGCTAAGCGAAGGATTCTACAGTAGAATCCTGAGCTTAGCGAGGAATTCAATATACGCCGCCCGAGAACAAAATATTTTGTCCCCGGGTGATACAACTATTTTTCATCACTACCTAAGAGAAAATAAAAAACCATAAATTTACAGAAAGAACTACAGTTTTTTTAAAGCACATTGCCGCCATAACTTAGAACCAGCCAGTAACTTATTCAAACATATGCGTTCGACCTATTTGGTTTATTTCACATACTTATCAACAAAGAGTAAGTATACTACTAACTCCTTACTAAACAATCACAAAAATGAGTTTATCACCATAGAGAATTGAAGTTGTTAGTAAGTATTTTTTTTTAAATTAAACCTTCACGCGAGCGCCTCCAACCCAACTACGCAAATCTGTCAGAAGCACGAAGCGGACCAATCAGAAGAGAGAAAGCTCAAACTCCTACGGGCGCAAAATTGGATTTGGCTCCCGCTATCATCTATAGGCAATTGTCGTTTTTCGAATAGTTTTGATGAAAAATATATTACGTTACAGTTCGATTCAAACTTAATGGCAGCTCATAACACCCCCAAGTAATGCGCAGTAGCAAAGCCAAAAACCCAAAAATCGATACGAACTAACTGCATGCCAATCGAATGCTTACAACGAGCGAAATGGGGTTGAGAAAATCCTTAGTAGATATAATTTTTATGCATACTTTGTCAGCCTATAGCTCCGATACCCCATGGATTTGGGGTATAATCCATTTTCTTAATTTTGTTTTTTTTTTCGACAATATTCACACCACTCTGTTTTATCCAATACTAGCAAAATACTATTCTATGTATTCTTTTCGCCAAGTTTAGTTACACTATTTCATAACATTTTGGTTTTGACAGCCGACCATAAATTTCTACCGTATTTAATAAATAACTCTTTGGTCTGCGCGCTCTGTCATTTGTCTATGGTTTCGACAAATGATCATTGAGCATCGCCGCTTCGGTCTAAATAGGTCTACGTACATTAAATATGTTTTATATATTTGTATTATACTTACCCATACTTTGACCCACCTTCTGTGTTTATTCTATTTTGTTTGTTCTTTATATTTTCTATTTTATTTTATTATTCAAGTATTTTCCGTTTCCGTAAGTGTGTTGTGTCCGTGGCATCAACAGTAGACCTTATATACTATATCAGCGCAGCGTTATCCTTTTTTGGATATCGCTGCACATGCTGAGATAGGCGCCATTTTGGTCTCGCACGGGGTTTTTATTTTTTATTATTGTTTAATTTTATGCTTATTTCTCGTGCCTCCTGTGCAGGTCACAAATACATATTTTTCTTTCTATACAGTTTGTTCATATCGATTTCTGGGTAAATTGTGATACCGTCTCCTTTATGTGACCGAACAAGTGAGGGGTGGGATATTGCGATATGATTATCCCACCCCTCATTTGAATCGACCTGTACTAGTATTTTATGACCTTCATGAAACAAATACATTAAACAAGCTTACCACGCATCCGGAATCCTCACCTTCCGACTGTTAGAAATAAAATATAATAAAAATAAATAAATAAATTACACTGTCTAGAGCAGGAGTCACCAATTACTTTCATTTTCGGACCGTTTCTTAAAAATAAATATAACGTTGCGGTCCATATCCGGTTTGTTCAATTATAACAAATTAAATATCGTCACGTATATTTAATTTGTTAAAATTGAAATAAAACTGAATTATACTCAGATATAATATACACACATTTAATCAATATGATTGATGTTATATATATACTGTAGAAGATTCGTTTCGTGGCAATACAAACACAAGCTGATCAGCTTGTGTGAACTCAGTCCGTCCTGCATCTGTCCGCGACACAACGTACGTTTGAACAGTATGTTAATCTCTTTCTGACAACGGGGTCCTCTTTATATCTCTGTGATCTTTTAACCTACTCAGTGATAGAAATAAAGTTCCAAGTTCCATTGGTCATATGTAGGTAGCTAAAGAAACCTATATCGCTATGTTTTTATTTCTTTAGAATAAGTATGGCGTCTCTATTGGTAAAATCTCATTTCATTTTATTAAAAAAATTTGACAAGAAACTGCCGCACAGATTACTACATAGTTAAACTTCCGATTTTTTTGTTTTTAAAACTGTATTTTGTTGGAAATCGATAATTTAGAGAGCATATAGAGAGTAAAGGTCTATCCACACATATCAGGGCCGTGCCCGGGACGTGACAGGGCCGGGCCTAATCATTGAAGCTTCGTCACGGACGTATGAACGCGTTCAGCACGGACGTGTGTGAACGAGTTCATATAAAATGTACACAACGATATTTTTTGAGCCACTGCTGGGGCACGGTCCGTCCACGTCCCGGGCACGGCCCTGATATGTGTGGATAGACCTTTAATGTTCTTGAGGATTTCGACGAATTTCACAATTTTCGTACTCAAGTAACACAGTAACTGTTTACTTATAAGGTCCACACAAAATAGGTCAGCGGTCCGGATCCAGTGGTCTATTCTCTATCTCCGTCAACGACGTAATGGGCCCCATCCGTAAGTACTCCGGAACCTCGGAGTGAAAAAAAACAAGTGTTAAGTTCATTTTTTCGGACAGGTAAACAGGGAGTAGGAACGTCCGAAACAAAACCTTGGACTTCGTGCTTAGGAAGTAGGCCCCGGATCCGGACCGCCGTCCCATTTTGTGTGGTCCATATGTGGACCTTATGTAAACAATAGGTATAATATAATTTAGTTGTGTTACTTGAGTACAAAAATAGAGAATGTCGTCGAAATCCACAGGAACATTAACTCTCTATATGCTCTCTAAATTAATACAGTTTTAAAACACAAAAATACGGCAAGGTATCTATTTAGTAAACTGTGACGGATCCGGACCGCGGTCCGCCATGTCGTCGATGACCCCTGAGGGGTGACCATAAGTTCTTAGAGCAAGGTTATTTTAAGTGTGCGTAAAAAACAGATGTATATGAGTTGTATACATCTATCCCTTTAGACCTACTATGTAGAGGTTCGGAGGATTTAGACAAGTGACATTCTACCAACGAACGCTTCGCGAAAGCCATTAAAACAAAAAAGAGATGTATGGGATTGCCCAGCCATGTCACGTGATCATTGCCTTGCATTTGCTATTTCGACCGCCGCCATCTTTGATATAATGACACACACCGACGTCTCCAAGAGTTAGATACTTACGACTGCGTGACATCTTTGGCCGTGACACTAAAGAAAAAGAATAATAAATAAATATTCTTCAAAAACGCGCTTATTGAAATACCATAATTCTGTAGTTATACGTCTATGACTAATAATAATAATAAATCTTTATTCAGAAATTAAAAGGTAAAAACACTGTTTAAATCTTAGTTATATAATGTAGGTATAATAATGTAAGATGCCTGTAATAGGTAATCCTGTATCACAGGCTGTAGGAGCTCTAAAAATATGCTTATCATAGGAAAGCAGAATGTTGTCCTAGGATTAGTATATTTTGTGTTTTAGTATATTTTTTCTGTAAGTTTTCATTATGTCTACAAAACTATACAGTAGGTAAAAATGTATACAATAAAGAAGGTCACTATTATAATTGTTATAATTAAATATTGCTAACGAGCACGTCTGTATTCTAAGAACGAGCGCGAGGGACATCAAGTAATTTAATAAATAAAAATAATAATAATAATAAGATGACTTGAAGCTTTTTGCCCCCAGCAATCTTCAGCTGATGGAGCTACTAAAGGTAACTGAAACTTTTAGTAGCGCCATCAGGATGGAGTTTGGTGTGGACAAATGTGCGGTCATGCATGTAAAGCGAGGGGAGATTGTGGAATCCGTAGGAATTCAACTTGCGGATTCCATAAACCTGAGATCCCTCTCTCCAAACGAAACCTATAAGTATTTGGGTATGTCGGAAGCGTTAGGTATCAGTACTATAGACATGAAGCAATCGTTGAGGGAACGCTTCTTTGGCCGCCTGAAGAAGGTATTCAATAGCCTTCTTTCGGGCGGAAACAAGGTGCGCGCCTTCAACGGTTGGGTCATGCCGGTGCTGATGTACTCTTTCGGCATACTCAAATGGACTCAAACGGAACTTGACGCCCTGGATAGGCGGGTCCGTACACTGCTGACTGCATATCGAATGCATCACCCACGATCGTCAGTCATGAGATTGTATCTCCCGCGGAAGTGTGGAGGCCGAGGCTTTTTAAATGCCAAAAACCTCCACAACCGCGAGATATGCAATCTCAGAGAATATTTTCTAAACACCGACGTGGGTATTCATCGAGATGTAGTAGCAGTGGACAGGGGACTCACCCCGCTCTCCTTGGCGAATGAGAACTGGCGCAAGCCTGTAGTGCTTGACACTAACGACCGCAAGGAGGTATGGCAGAGTAAGGAGCTTCACGGACGCTTTTTCCGGGCCCTACATGGGTCCGAAGTAGATCAATCAGCGTCCGTAGCCTGGCTGCGATTCGGTGACCTCTTTGGGGAAACCGAAGGTTTCGTCTGTGCAATTATGGACGAAGTTATCATGACGAATAACTACCGGAGATTTATTGTAAAGGATGGCACGGTTGACATCTGTCGGGCATGTCACCGTCCGGGTGAATCGATCCGCCACATTATCTCTGGTTGTTCTCGTCTAGCTAACGAAGAGTACTTGCATAGGCACAACCTTGTAGCCAGGATTATCCATCAGCAACTTGCTCTGAAATACACTCTTGTGGCGTCGGAGGTGCCGTACTACAGGTATGTGCCCGACCCAGTTCTCGAGAATGGCAATATCACATTGTACTGGGATCGGTCCATCATCACTGACAGAACTATTATCGCTAATAAGCCTGATATAGTGGTGGTGGACCGAATCGAGAGGCGTGCAATGATTGTTGACATAACTGTCCCGCATGACGGGAACCTCGTGAAAGCCGAGAAAGATAAGCAAATCAAGTATCTTGACTTGGCTCGCGAGGTTGTCGACATGTGGGATGTGGACTCAGCGATCATTGTACCGATAGTCGTGTCAGCCCATGGCTTAATAGCCACGAGCCTCGACCAACACCTTAGGAGGCTCTCGTTAGGCGGCTGGGTCAAGGGCCTGATCCAGAAAGCAGTACTGCTGGACACGGCTCGTATTGTTAGGAGGTTCCTCTCTCTGGAGCCCTGACCGCCGGTAGCTTGGACCCTGTTCCCGATACCGGTGGGCCTCTATTTTTTATATTTTTAAATGTTTTTCTTTTTTGTGTGTTCTGTATAAATATTTAAAAATGTAATAAATAAGAAAAAAGTTAAATAAAAGACATAATAATAAAAAAAAAAACTTTATTTCTCCTCACAATGACAAGCTTATTCTATGTTTTACATTCTATATGTCTTAATAACAATGTGAGGAGCTGGTGTCTGAGTTAGGCATAAAATGCCTGTATTACAAATCACCAGGTCCCCACCCCACGGAAGGAAAGATAGTTTTCATCAAGAAATATGGTATTACAATTCAAAGTTATAGATATGGAGATTAATTATTAAGAATTTAAAACATTTTGACGGTAGAAGTAATTAAAACGAAGCTATAAACAAAAAGTTAAGCAGAGCGCCTGTATGTGTGTATGTGTGTGTCTAAGAGAGTGTATGATGTTAGTGTCTATGTGATGTCACTGTGTAGTGTTGAGTTGGTGAATATCAGGTGTAGTGTGCCTATGTGTATGTGTGAGGAATAAATATCTAACTAGCAACCCGCCCCAGCTTCACACGGTACAAATTAAATTAAAAAAATATCCTCGTATCAAAAAATATCGTCGCTATTTGTAGCCCAAAAAAGAGAAGGTTCTCAATTCGGATGTTTATATGTATTTTTTTTTTAATGTATGTCATACATAAACGGATTTGCACAATTATTTTTTGTTCGAAAGTACGAGTAGTTTATCCCGAAATGGTTCCATTTAAATTTTGTAACGATCTGATGAAGTATTTCTCATACAGGGTGGGCCATAAGGGTGTTGGCGGTTTAAATATTCGATTTAAAAAAAACTACGAAACATAACACAAATATATTTGTATTGTTAAAAAGTAGAAGCATAGGAATTTTTAAGACTTAAAAATAATGTTGTCCAAATGGCTTCCCTCGGCTGCTTGGCACTCTTGGAACCGAAGTCGCAAATTTTGGAAAACTCGTTGAAAAGTTGTTCTCGGTATTTGTTTTTTTTTTTTTTAAACAAAATTGTCGGTTCTGGTCCGAGACTAATCCCCGACGCTTGCATGAACGTCCACTTCACAGCCCTAAGCTTGTCGTGTGGGCTGGGATAACGTCAACCGGTATTATTGGGCCATACTTTTTTGAGGACGAAAGAGGGCAAGCGATGACGGTTAGAGCTAACAATTATTGCAACATGATAACAGACTTTTTGGTGCCAGCTTTGCAAGAACTTCGAGGCAATACCTCGAGGATGTGGTTTCAACAGGATGGGGCCACATGTCATACGGCTAGGGTATCCATAGAGCTGCTGAAAAATGTTTTTCCCGGAAAACTCATCTCGAAAAGGGGGGATATTGAATGGCCCCCACGTAGCCCCGATCTCTCTCCATGCGATTATTTTCTATGGGGCTACCTCAAATCGGTAGTTTACGAGAATAATCCGACCAATTTAGAGCAGCTGAAGAGGAATATTATTCAGGAAAGTAACAAAATACCGAGAACAACTTTTCAACGAGTTTTCCAAAATTTGCGACTTCGGTTCCAAGAGTGCCAAGCAGCCGAGGGAAGCCATTTGGACAACATTATTTTTAAGTCTTAAAAATTCCTATGCTTCTACTTTTTAACAATACAAATATATTTGTGTTATGTTTCGTAGTTTTTTTTAAATCGAATATTTAAACCGCCAACACCCTTATGGCCCACCCTGTATATACAAAATAACTCTTCAATAAATGACGGGCATTCTCTCGGGATTACTGCAATCGCATGTCTGTTTATTGTTTACACCATTTCATAACATACCATCACGCCAGTATGCTCTAAACGGGTACACAGAAGTGTACCGTTCATCCTGGTACACTCTCATTCCACCGGTTATTTCCAAGTTACATGTTATTCGGGTAATCTATTCTGGCATCACTTTGGGCATTATAGGTACCTTATTACAATAAAAAGTGAAAATAAAAACTTTTTTACAAAAAAATACTACTGACTACCAAATAAAAACACTACAAGACACTACACTTTGTAGTGTTTTTATTCGGAAGACGGCTGTATTTTTTTGTAAAAAAGACAACCTGTATCTTATCCTATCCAATCCTGCCTATCTGCACGATTGCCTGCCTACCGTATGCCTAATACTGCATACCAAACTGTGTCTGCTTGTCCGTCGAGGTACCTGTTCACCACCTGCCTACCTCGAGCATAGAAGAGTACCCATCCGTCCTGCTGCCTGCCTAGCTGTCGATCGCAAGCAACCAACGACGTGTGAAGCCGGTCCCTTAGTTTATATCCTTTTCCTTAATTTTAATTGGCATTTTTTTTTTCCTTCTTTTTTTTGTCTTGTGAAAACTGTATCAAAATCCGTTGCGTGGTTTAGAAGGAGTTAGCGGAGAAATATAAATGACGTCGACAGACAGCAACTTTGTTTGATACAATTTATAGATTTCAAATTCACTTACTTTTACAATGCAAGCGAATCCTTCGCACTGTGAAAATCAAAATTGAGAAAATTTACTAAAGTAGGTATCAAACTTTAAAAAGTACACTTTTATTGTAGCGATACATTACCCCTGAAATGCATTCATCCTTGAAGCACTGAAAAAAATAAAAAACAGAATAGATTTAGTTTTGCCAAATTGAGCCTATGTATTGTGGGGACTCTGCATCTATTTAAGAGCAAACTCCTTGCCTACAGTAAGATTAGCAATAGACAACTACTTAGTTTTGGAAGGTAATTTAAATTCGAACATATATAAAATAAGTGAAGATGTTTCTGTTAAGTTTTGATTGTTAATTCTAGGGAAGCCGCCTAAAAGCAGGCGCGTTATTTCTATAATAAAATGAGTAAGTATTTTATAAGCTCCCTGAGCTACCCCTGGCACAGTACCCACCCCCCCCCTGTGTGAACTTCTGGTTGTTGTTACACTTAGGTTAATATACTTGTATATTAATCTGTGGATACTGTTTCTGAATTGTGTTGAACTAACTGTATGCTTATGTTTGTTAATAAAATAAATAAAACTCATCCGAAATAAATCAAATGGAATAATTCCATACAAATTGGACGCCAGCTGATCAAAATTTGTATGGGAGATACAATATTTGTTTTGAGAATTGGCTGAAGAATTAAAGAAAATTGTTCATATATAAAGAAAGAAAGAAAATACATTTATTTAGCACACAGACTAAAAGACACACAACATAATATTATACATCAGATAAAATACAAATTAAATAAGAAAAAGGGTTAGACGTAAGAAGTTAGCAGGAAAGTGTGCCTCACGGCTGCGCCAAAAAGGCCCAGTTCAGCAAAAATGCCAGACAACTAGTGCCTGACGCGTATATCTGATGTGCCGACTGCTGAAGTAATTTTTTATAATATGATCACACTATGCTAGTATTATATGTGGATCACACTGTCGTTACAGTCTGTATAACAAAGTAGTACAGTATTATTTTATAACTCCATTTGCTACTACTGCTACAAAACACAGTGCAGGTAAACTCCACAATAGCTACAACTAGTCTATTGCATTAGCTCATGTGACGTGTTATAACTGCATCTAACTGGTTCCGACCGGTGTAAACTAGTTATGTGTAGGTGACGTATGCAGTTGGACTTTGAAGGATTGGCTTTTGTTTTAGAGATTGTTTTTTTTTTTTTTTAACTAGGTTTTAAGCTTCGTATAATCAATTTTTAGTGAGTATATTGTTGGAGAGTTTATTATTTAACCATTTTATGAATAAACGCGTTTTACCGAAATTGAAACCACTGGTTGACTTAATTAGCCATTGGTTGAGTCAACAAGCGACTAAAAAACTGGGCCTTAGTCAGCTGGAACAATCTGAAAGGAAATCTTGGGAAAATCTGGTATGGTCAGGTGATGAGCAGGGAAAAACGCATGTTAATAAAAGAGTTATGAATATAAATGTGGACGGATGGAGAGGAAGAGGAAGGCCAAAGAAAATATGTATGGACTGTGTGAGGAGTGACATGAAAGAAAAGTGAGTCAGTGATAGCGTGACAGGGGAAAGGACGGTATGGAAGAAGAAAACAAGGGCAGGCAGATGATCAATCAGCTGGAATAAATTGGATACTAACATTAAAAGACAGAGACAAATGGAAATTCTTGGAGAAGGCCTTTACCAGAGAGGGGTCCATTGATAAAAGAATAATTAAAATCTTTTATACATATTATAGTTTAATTAAAAAAATATGAATTAAATTATATAAAATTAATCTTTTGATAATGTATCAACATCATACTGAATAATAATAATATCAATATGTATGAACTCAGGTAACGTAGTAAAATATTAATTAAAATGTATATTTGCATGTATATGTAGCAATATTGTAATCATGGAATAAAAGGCTTTTTTTATTAACAGCCCTAAAGTCTGACACCGACTTCGTCTCCGAAACTACTGAGACTCATATTTTGGAAAACAAATACAGAAAATAATTCTTTAGTTACAGATTACAGGAAAACTAATTTTCTTATAAGTTTTCTATGGTTTTAAAATAACATGTTAAAAATATATTATTGAGAAACCTTTGCCTTTGCATTAAAATCAGCCAAGTGCTAGTCGAACGTTGTGCCAATTAACGCTATTTTCTTTCATAACACCTTCAAATCTCTGATAATACCTATGTCCGGTTTTCCATACAAAACCATTGTTAACCCTACCGATGCGGTTGGAGCCAATTACCGGAACATGTATGTCAATCTGCGAGCACTGCTTTATTGTAACATGAGTTGACGTGCTAATTAATTCGATGATAATAATTAGCTCAGGTGTCATTTGCAAATGACTTGCAATGATTAGCAGGTGTTTTTATTTTGGCTCTATTGTAGTAAAAATTCTTTAGCTGACTTGAGTGATTTTTTGATAGGGGAAAATCTTATGGGTTAGCGTCAGCAACATGATAATGTGATAGCGTCATCGACATGCTAATGTGACGTGTCACGGAATAACTGCGTTTTTGATGGATGACAGACTGACGATCACTGTGTTGCCCAATTTCTCACAGGGCATGGTAACTTTAAAAGTAAATTATTTTCCTTCAAGCTCGTTGCCTCGCCTTTATGTCAGTGTACTATATCTGACTACGAAAATGTACTATCTGCACATCATGTCTTATGGGAATGTATTCTTAGGTAGAATTAACGCAATATTATGTTGAATAATGTACAGGCTGCATCTAGTTTTGTTTACTACACAGACGTTGTAGAAACTAGAACAAATTACTGGGTCCTAACATTGTGAGCTTTTATATTTGATTTGATATTAATAATTTTTATCCGTGGTGCTAGGCAACTGGGCTTATCCCGGTTGTAAACGACGCTATGTGCCTATTGGCCTTGTTTGTTCTGTCTCCTGCTTGGTATGGAGGGAAGTGGATATTTTTTCCTTTCTTCTTAGTCGTTACGCTCTTGACAGAGCGGTCGTGGTCGTCATGAAGTATTGGTGGTATATGGGGCAGATGTAATGTCTCACAAGTCTCGCCACCTTGCCCGATTAGAAGTCATGCGGGTACATTCGTGCACGGGACCGCCCACAGCAGACTTGATCTGGTCGGACCAACGCATGGGTGACCTACCACGCGGTCTAGTGCCTTCCACTTTTCCTTGGGCGACTAAACGCTCTATGGACTGACTGTCTCGCCTTGAAACGTGTCCGAAGAAAGTGAGTATTCGGGACTGTACTATTGTAGACAGACGCTGCTTGATGTGGAGTTCTTGGAGTATCGAGACATTTGTGCGGAACTCGGTCCACGAAACTCCGAGCATTCTTCTCCAGCACCACATCTCCAGAGCGTCTATCTTTTTTCTTTCCACCTGCCGCAACGTCCATGTTTCTGCAGCATACAGAAATATGGGTAAAATTAAAATGCGCACGAGCCTGGTCTTCGTGGCTTTGGTGATGTCTCTGTTCCTCCATATTTTTTTCATTTTGTCCATTGTAGTTCTTGTGATCGCCATACGCTTTTTTATCTCGTCAGTGCAGCCGCCGTTATTCGAGATTAAAGCTCCAAGATATACGTAGGATTGGACTACGTCGCAGTTCGCGATCAAAGTAACGTCTGGCGAATTATTGTTAGCACGGTCCACAATCATCGCCTTGGTCTTGATGCGATTTATCTTTAACCCGAATTCAAGACTCACTTGTTCCATTTTGCATAGGAGTTCTTCCATATGGCGAGCACTAGATGCAAAAAGTTTGGTGTCATCTGCGTAACGCAAATTCGCAATGTTGTAGCCACCAACCACAACCCCATCCGTCCAATGTTCCAAAGTTATGCGCATTATAAGCTCTGTGTAGATATTAAATAAGAGCGGCGATATAATGCATCCTTGGCGGACAACTGCACTAGGGTGGAAGTTACTGACAGAATGTTGTCTGTCGTACCGAGGCTGTGCTTTCTTCGTACAACCTCCTCAGAAGATGAATTAGGTGTTTCGGCGTGCCCACGTCAAGTAAAGTTTTCCACAAGATTGGCCATTTTACTGAGTCAAATGCTTTGGAGAAATCAACAAAGCAGATGTATGTTGGCTTTTTGAATTCACGAGCTTTTTCAATAATCTGGCGAACAATATGAATCTGTACCCGTGTACCCTTTCCCTTCACAAATCCAGCCTGTTCTGATGCGATTTCTTTGGACAGATACGCCTTCAGCCACTCATTTAGAATATGTAACAAGATTTTGATAGATAAATCATTTATTTAGTGCACACAAAAGACACAGCACAACACACAAAATCTTAATTAAAATATTAAAAAATTTTGATGTTTAAAAACAAGGTGCCAACATAAAAAGAAAAAGGAAACCATACTGCGTTTTGCTGGCGTGGGATATCAGTGCAATAAGGCGATAGTTGTTACATTTCTTTGTGGAGACTTTTATGTAAAGGGGTGAAGACTGTATGAGTCCATTCAGATGACCAAGTTCCTGTCTGCCATACTCTGTTACAAATGGCATGAAAGATATGGACGCCACGTTCTCCTAAAGCCTTTATGGTTTCTATGGGAATTCGGTCTGTTCCCGTGGCCGGTAATATCCGGTTCCAGTTCCTCCCTGTTTACCTCTGTACTTGGAAAAAGACGCGACTGTGGGTCCTGGAACATTGATTGACAGTAGTTCTGCCACGTTTCTGAGATTTGGTTTAGTTCTGTTAAAACTTCGCCTTTATCGTTCTCGATAGCCCAGGTTTTAGTAGGTAGAGTTCTTGTGATATAACGAATTTTGCGGTAAAGATCCCTAAATTCATGCTTCCCTGCGTGTGCTTCGACTTCTCCACAAATTTTGCGAAGATATGAGTTATGATCTCGTCTGCAGTTAGCTTGAATTTGAGCGGATAGCTTGTTCAGCTCTCTAACGCCTTTTTGTGTCTTCGATCCTCAATTAAAGCAAGAGCACTATCTTTTATCCAGTGTTGCCGTTTATGTGTTTCAGTTGGTGGCTTTGATTCTGCGACTGCTTCCTGAATAAGATGTTTTGCCTGGTTCCATAACATTTCTGGTGTAGCCACAGTGAGGTTTGCGTCGGTCCATTTTGATCAATTCTGCTCAATTGCCGTAGTAAATTTTGCGGTGTCTCCGACTTCAATTCTCCTTTGTTTATTAGGGGTTCAAGCAGCTGCCAATTTTAGTCTTAGCTTCACAGTAAGGAGTTCATGGTCTGTTCCGCAATCGGCACCAGGTAATGTATGAGCATTGATGGTAGAGGTTCGCCAGCGTGATCGTACTAAGATATAGTCGATTTGATTACGGTAGGTGCCTCCTGGCGATGTCCAGGTGTACAATCTCCGTGGATGATGTTGAAAAAGACTATTTGTTATCACTAAGTTGTTTTCATCGGCAAATTGCATCAATCGCTCACCACTATCGTTGCGTGTACCGAGTCCAAAATCTCCCACACTGCGGCAAAATTTCCGGGAATTGGCTCCTATCTTAGAGTTAAAATCACCCATGATCAAAAGTAGCTCTCGGTTTGGCATTTTAGCGATGGTCTTTTCCAACTCCAAGTAGAAGCCGTCTATGACGTCTGGCTTCGCACAGCTAGTAGGGGCATAAACCTGTATAAGGTTCAAGTTTATAGGCGACGCCTTCAGCTTGATAGTAATTATACGGTCACTGACCGGCTCATATCCGAACACGTAATTCCTTAGATGTTTTGGAATCAAAAATGCTACTCTATTGCGGCTGTTGTTGTCGTTTCCAGAGAAGTAAATAGCATGGGTGTCGGTCAGAAAATATCTGCTTTCTTTCCAGTGGGTTTCAGCCAATCCGCAGACGCTCAAACCACACCGAGTTAATTCTCGTTCAACGGTGTCGAGTTTCCCATTTTCCTGTAGCCCACGTACGTTCCACGTTCCTATCTTCTGAATATGTCGTAGTCTACAGGGATTTCCAGTAGCATAGTTTCCATAGCAAGCCTGGTTGCCTGCTCCATCATGGCCGGAAGCCCATTTATCACCTCCCGCTTTTTTTTCCTACTCATCCTTTATTATTTTCTGATCAATTTTGTTGCGGGATCCAAGACAGTTAAATTCATTCTCCGCTTTTCTGGTGGTCACCACCGTTGATTCTGGCTTTCAGGAGTTGCAGTGGTTTGGGAATAGTGCGGTGCGATTGTCCCAATGCAAAAAATAAATGACGAACCGTCTTCTTCCATACAAAAACATAGTTATTCCAAAGTTTTAAGATTTTATTTCTGACGGCAGTCCCTAAGACTACCTATTTTTTTGTTCTACAAAGATGTTTAGCTTTTTTGAGGTACCGTATTTTTTTCAAAACAGGGCCACTGATTGTGGGAAAAAAGGAATCATAAAAAAAGCTTTTAGCATCGGATAGCTCCATGTGAAATAGGTATAAAGTTTTTTTTTATTTTTCTCTGTTTGTTTTTAATCATGGTCTGGCAATTTGTGTAATTTATGCGGCCTACCCGAATGTCCTTTCTTTGATATTGTTCGTCAAATCATTGAGCTCCTTAAATTCTGAGTTGAGCTGCTCGGTTATTGACAAATGATTGCACTCACTGGACAGGTCCACCCAATATGGCTGGTTCTTTCCTCAAAAGACCATTTCAGACATCAAGCTACATGGTCTTCACATGATCTAACCAAGATTTTGTGTGGCCTTTAAAAGAGACTGTGACCTCTGAGTTTGTTTCGGCCTTTCTTCTCAGAGTAGTCAGATAGATATGATCGACAAGTAAAAGAGTTTGTTCAAACCAACTTACAGAAATAAAATCATTTATAATTTATTTTTTTATCATGCGTGGCCAAAGTAAGCCAGCTACCGAGGTGGTTACCGGCCTCTAGTCGAAAATTCTTCCATACAAACTTAGTCTGGAAATTACTCCACTGTTTGACGGTGTACGTTCAAAATAAAAAATATAGTAATATATAATAGACATCAATTTGTCTCATCATTATCTAGCCCTGTATGGAAACAGAAAAGTAAAAAAATACAATATTCGAAAGTTATGAGCGTCGTAAGTTCCATATTTCAACACTAATTTTAACGCATCTTTGGGAGGAAATAAATACTATAAGAAAAAGAAAAATTGCAAAACGGCCTCCATACAGGGATAGATTAGTAATTCAACAATGCAAATAATTTTATTTTGAAAATATACATTTAGTAGTTTTTTCATGATATCTAGACTCCCAAAGGTCTGTTCATAAAATTTCGCGCGCTCGTTTTCATCCTAAATCATCATCCATTTCGCTACAAATTTGCAAAAGTGCTAACTGGTACGAGAACTAGCTTCTTATTGCTCATCACAGCATCAATCTCTTTCGCACGTGTTGTCGGATGAGACAGTACCTATGCATTTTAACCCCGCGCACAAAATAGTTCGTGCCGTTGACTAGGGGAACCTTAAGTTTTTGCAATTGCGAGAGATAAATAAGGATAGATTTTGATATTCACTTACCAGTGAGTGACATTTTTCTCCTGCACACTGCAAATTGAAACAAATGAAGTGAACTTTTGGTATTGTTAGAAAACGAACGTTAGCAAGTATACTAGAATAAATCAATTTTAGTTTTCTAATTGAAATAAATGATTTTACTTTGACTTTGAAATAGAGATTTATATATTTATTATCTGTCTAACATTTACAAATTGTCTAATATTTATCTATCTATTATTTATCATCTGTCCAATATATTAAAATAATTATTATATTAGACAGATGGTGATAAATGATGATAACTTACCAAAGAAGCTGAATCTTCACCTCGAGTCTATAACATTATGAAATTGATATTAAACTAGTATACGATAATGAACTTTATCATAAGGGAAAAAGTATGACAATGAAATCAAGTCTCTCTTCGATGATCAGGGTAATTAACGATTTTCTACATACCAAAGCTTTGCAATGAGGTGCACTGCACTGGAAATAATTAGAATAAAATTACTTCAAAGTAGGTAACAATTAGACCACTGAACGCTGGCAGCATGGCCTAGTTACTTTACCACGTAAATCTGGCAGACCTCTGGAGTCCTCTCTGGGTCGCGGATAAATTTGAAAGAGAGTTACCGCGGCCCTGGCACAAGAAAGAAGCAACTGAAGGAAGTTCTGTTTTGCTTATCTCGTGTCTCTTATGCGGGTCACAAATGAATATTTTTTCTTTCTTTCTAATGAACACGGGTGGGTTTTAGTCAGTAAAATCTGACACGCCCTCCCTCTTCACCCAGAGCCGAAGAAGTCATTGGATGAGTTCACACCCAAAAAGAAAAAAAAGGAGTTGTACAGGTCATAATATACAGGTTGACTCAGAAAAGCTCACTTTTGTAGATGCATAAAAATTAACGAATATATTTAGACATAAATTACAAAATCAGAAACTGATAAACCTACGCTCGTGTTTTAATGACCCCTATTATATGACCGTTGCATAAACTACTATTATATATACATGTTACGTTGTAAAAAGTGTGTTGTTAAAATTACCAAATTGCTTTTTGAAAATAACATTATTCATATGTCGTCCATCGCAGCTCTGGCACTCTTCAAAGCGATCTCTAACATTCATGAAAGCGCGCGTTAGGACTAGGCCAGACCTCGCTTCTCCGATTTTTTCCTCTGGGGTCGTCTGGGGTGTACAACATTAACCATATCTGAATTGAAGGTAAACATTAGACAAGAAATCAACCACATTCCTACTCAACTTGGGTTTGGGCTATTCAACTTCTGAAGCGCGTTTTCGTGAATGTAGATCGCTTTTAAGTGTGCCAGAGCTGCGAAGGATGACATTTAATTTTTTTTATTTTCAAAAAGTAATTTTCCCATGTCTTGAGTCTCTGATTTTTAACCGACTTACCAAAAAGGAGGAGGTTCTAAGTTCGACTTTATGTTTGTTTTTTTGTTTATTTTTTTATGTATGTTCACCGATATGTCCGTCAATAGTGGACCGATTTTGAACATTCTGTTTTGTTTGAAAGAGTATGTTCCGAATTTGGTCCCATTTTAATTTGGTGAAGATCTGATGAAGAACTTCAGAGATATACAACAGAACTCCCAATAATAATAATAACTTCCATAACATAACATCACACCAGTACGCTCTAAAGGGGTACGCAGATGTGTACAGTTCACCTTGGTACTGGTACTCTCATTTCACCGGTTAAGTTATAGATTCATGATATTCGGTAATCTATTCTGGCATTATAGATACCTTACGTAACTATTTGCCTATTAGGTAGGTACAACTAAAAAGTGAAAAATAAAAAGACCTTTTTACAAAAAAGTACTAGCGACTTCCAAATAACAAAAATACAAAGTAAAAATATTTTTTTTGGAAGTCGGTGTTCATAGCGCAAAAAAATGTTACCTACCAAAGACACCGACTTCCAAAAATAAAGTTTATTTTCACTTTGTAGTTTTAATATTTGGAAATCGGTAGTATTTTTTTGTAAAAAAGCTTTTATGTAATTTAACGTGTATATATAAATATATTTTTAATATTACTAACCAAAATGATTCCTATGTTGTCCCAAATAAAAACAATATTTATTTTTTATTTCGTTTTATTCATCTACAAAAGTGAGTTTTTTCTGAGACACCCAGTATATGGCACTATCCCTATTCCAAAACGGAATCATGGTGGAATTGACACTTCATAGTAGGGGCTGGACACATATATGTTTGACTTGTATATACTCGTAAAACGACTACATTTATAATATTAGTAGAATAAAATTTATCTTACCGCTGCTGATGATTGGACGCCTGTACACTAAAATATCAAATGGTTATTATGTTTACGGCTAAGAATATTAGATAATTATAAATATTTAAAATGAAACAACTTCCTTATGGTCTAGACAAGCGTCATTCGATGTCAGTGAAGGCAATAGTCGAAATGCAAAAATGTAACAAGAATAAGTAAATATGGTTATTTTTTTTTATTTTTTTTATTATTAAATTTAAATTTCACGTGACTTTTCGATAGCGTTTGATGATCCATACATTTTTGTCATATTTATAATCGCTGTTGCGACGCTTACGTAATGTTAGAATTTCACTTAGTGCTCGTTCACACAGGGGTCCGTTTTACAGGTCGGCTTTATCGTATACGTTTTTATTCGGCGCTTACGTATGTAGTTGTATGAGCGAATTCACATACATGACGCTAATCCAGATCCAGGAAAAATACCGGCCCGACAAAATATACAGCTGTCGGTTTTATCGTATTGATAAAGCGGACCTGTAAAACGGACAACGGCGGTTTTTATTCGGTAATGGCGTAGACAGTTGTATGAGCGAGTTCACACAAAACGGTATTAAAATATTTATCGCATCGGAGCCACGTGGGGCGTGCCATTACCCCAAGAAGGGACAGATCCGTTATAACAGTACGGTAGATATGATGTGAACATTATCCTCAGTAGCGACGGATCCGTTAAAACGGTAATGGAAATACGAATATTCTGTGTGAACGAACCCTTATCTAAAGCCTCTGATAGGTACAAAACCCTTCTTGTATAAGATTTTGGAATAGGAAAGAAAAAATTTAAGAAAGATCATTGAACAGAAAAAAAAGAATATTACAAAACAATCACATAAAAAAACACTTACTTCAACCTTGCAGTGAGGGGTGAAACACTGAAAAAAATGCTTATTTCTGTAAGTTTGCTTTAAAAGTGAATTCTTGCACTATGAAGGGGATTTAGAGTGAGGCAAAACAAGCGTAATATTTTGAGCAGCTCATAGCTTAAAAAATTACGCACTCATCGCGTAAAATGAGTCGCGGAATTTACGCTGCATTCGGTTTCATAATGAAGTCCTGTTTATACCACACGGCGACGCAAAATGAGTTGACTGCAGACTCACGTGCATTATTTCGAGCTCGGGGTGAGGGAGGGGAGCAAGGCAAGCGTCAGCACCCCGTACAAACGTTGGATAGCAACTAAACTTACGTCCGTTCGTCTGGCAGCCTAACCGGATTTCAGTTGAACGTAAATTGCGGTACTCAAAATACGCTATCCACGTCTCACAAAATAACGCTTATTTTTCCTTGCTCTAAAAAGTTAAGAAACATTAATTTCTTCGTCGGTATACTTTTGGCTTGGTCGTAGTCTTCACGTTGCACTTCGGCTTTGGGCTGACAGGATTTGCTTAACGATGCTTCCCTATCCCTCTCCGTCAGCTATACTCATGTGTGTAAGGGATTGATCACGTGCCATCAATAGCGTTTGGCAATCCTATACATTTTATTCAATCGCTATCATGACGCCTTCGAAAAAATTCTTCCTTTATATATATCATATAATTGTGTGGTTGTTGGCGAAGAATGCTCCGCATACCATGGACCGCCAAGAGAACGAACAAATCTGTCCTTGAGCAACTAGGCATAAAAGACAGACTGACCACGCTCTGCTACCGAAGGATTTTCAGCTACTTTGGTCACATTGCCCGTCGGGAACCAGACAATCTAGGGAAGTTGGTGGTAATGGGCAAGGTGGATGGGTAAATACCCCGCGGCTGGTCACCTAACCGCTGGTCAGACCAGGTAGCCGCCCTTAATGGACTCTCTGTTACAACCGCCCTGGGAGAAGCTGAGAATCGATTGAAGTGGAAGAACATCGTGTATAAAGCCAAGAGAACCTTTCAGGGATATGACCTTCAGTAATGAAGAACGCGACCAAGAAGAGAGTGTGGTATGACTGTACCATTCCCATTTCCGTCCACTCTGTTATTTTACTTTTGACAGCTCAAAAACTCTCTTCTAAATTTCATAAAACTATGTCTAGCTTGATCTCTGCGACATATGTCAAACTGACGTATACATTATTGGTAGCCTGTCAAGCGCAGTAACAATAACTGATGGCTGTCGCAGAGATCAAGCTATCTTTTATGAAGTATAGTGATGAACTACAGCGATACCGATTCGATTTCTTGTAAAAATTTACATTTTAATCTTAAATTTTGATATTTTAATCGATTTAACACATTGTTATGCACAATTTGTGCACTCGAGCAATAATAATTAACGTTATTGAGGATTCAAGTGATGATTCCAGTTTATATGGAGAAGAATCCAACGATTCAAAACAATAACATCTATAATTTAGTATTTTAGTTATTTTATTTGCTATTTTCTTGAAATAACACTACCAGCGGCCATAGAACCCGCAGTCGCTTATCTTCATAACTAGTGTCCAACCTAAGGTCGATTTCAGGCTGAAGCTGAAGCCTTTAATCACCAACGCCACAACCTTCAGCCGAAGCCGAAGCGTTGAATAACTCTAAGAAAATCAGTGCAAGATTGGTAACTTTTTAGGGTTCCGTACCCAAACTGATTTTTCATACACAATCAGATTTTTCAATATATTAGTATTTGTTAGTCAAATATACGTAATTATAAACATTATCACCAAATTTCAAGTTCATAGGTCAATGGGAAGTTAAAAATTCTTCGGAACAAAATTGTGTGACAGACGACGGACAGACAGACACGTGAGTGACACCAATAGGGCTCTGTTTGGACCCTTTGGGCACGAAATACCAAAAAGTGTGCGAGACCAAAGCCTCCTATCTCAGCATGTGCAGCGATATATGAAAAAAATATTAATAAAAAAGTATTTTTTTAAATAAACAACTCATCTGCAAACTCACTTCACCTACGCTCCTGTGTCACCCTTATCCAGGTTCAACCCGCAATAGCAACAACGTCGTCAGAGAAGTGTGTGGAACCCTGCGCATATAAATCACCACCGGCGGGAAACGCGAGCGGGGGTCATTAGTGGCGGATGACGCAAACTCCCAGCCACCCACACGCCGCATTTTTATGAAGGACAAAAGCAACAAGGTAGATTTTCTTGTAGATACCGGTGCAGACCTATGCGTTTATCCAAAGTCACTGATTCATACGGCTCGCCAAATGTCTGCCTATGGGTTAGTGGCCGCTAATGGCACACAGATCGCTACATATGGAACGATCCCACTCACGCTTAACCTAGGCCTACGCAGAGAGTTCCCGTGGATGTTCGTGGTGGCAGATGTATCTAAACCAATAAATGCAACAGTGGAAAAAGAACCCCGTGCGAGACCAAAGCCTCCTATCTCAGCATGTGCAGCGATATATAAAAAACAAATTCATAAAAAAAGTATTTTTTTAAACAAGCTTTTTTCGTATTCTTCTCAGCAAACCCTTTCATTTGATACCCATATAATGGCAGTGCACAAAAAATAACTAGTCCGCCATCTTGGGCCGTCCGCCATATTGAATTTAGAATGGCGTCACTTAGCTAACCATGCATTGTCATCCAAACTAAACGAGTATGCAAAATTTCATCTTAATCTATGGAGTATAACTGCTTTAAAATTCAGTTGCAAGATTTGACTCGAACACACTTACATACATACATACATTGCAAGTTAAATAAAAGCTTGTGAAAACGCCGCGTTGGTATTCTGATAGAGCCCACTGTTGCAAGTATTTATTAAAATTCTAAAGTACTTAAATTAATTTTATTTACGTTTTCATGACATATTTCTTCATGCTTCCTTCCCGCAGATTTTTTTGCATGGTGGCCCTTTCTCAGGTGATATTTTTCTGTTGCTGTTTGACTTGATTTAGAGTCGTCATCCTGAAAATCAAAAAGAAATAGGACAAATACTTTTGTTGCAGTTTTAATTTGTCCTTTAATTTTTATTATAATTTTGGTATTGATTGTGATTTTAATTGAATTTTTGAGATTCTCGGGACCCTAGGGTCCCGGACCTATGAAAGGCGTACCAGGGGCCGAAACCAACTCGCAGAGGCCTTGTTAGGCACGTAGGATGAAATGTAACGACACCAAGCGGCGGTTATCCCTGTATGCACTGGTCACTACGCAAAAGTACCCAAGGATAATCTCGGCTGGTGCAGGACTATATAATTGAATTTATTGATTAAATTTATCACTTATGATAATGTAAACCGGAAGAGTGGAAGTACCTAATAAAAGCAGTTCTTTGCTTATAAAATACTTCCTATCATTATATTGATATTTATATAAGTTTTAGAAATTAAATGTTATTATTTCTTCTTCATCATCTGCAACCTCACTTCGCCTACTGCTGGGCACAGGCCTTGCTTTCCTTGTGCCAATCCCACGCTCCTGTGTCACCCTTATCCAGGTTCAACCCGCAATAGCAACAACGTCGTCTGCACATCTCGCTTCCGGACGATCAAAATTCGTCGACCAATTCGCAGGTTCTTCTTCTTCTTTTCGTTTCGATGTCACATTCAATTAGATTGCCTGGGCCCAGTAGGTGGCCACGCTTATTGCAGCGTCAGAAGCACTGTACAGGTCTTCCAGGGTGCAAGTGAATGGACACACTTGCACCTGATGTTGGACGAATCTATAATCCCCCATTTTGCCAAATTATATTTGCAGCGGCCTACTTGGGTACGCAGCCGATTCAATGCCTTCCATACAGGCCACTGCAATTCATGACCAAGCAGCAGATGTTCCTTGGGCTCAACAAAGTCATGGGGTGGTGGGCACTTCTCCATCCACAACTTTCTCCTCTCCTCAGGCGGTCTGTCCTGGATTGCCCGTGTAGTTCGCAGGAAACTCCTTCGACTTTTCAATCTACCCGGAGTTGGTGAATAGTCGTAGAGGGGATGTCGGTGCTTTTTTTCCATCGTGCATGCGACATCCCTTCGTACGGTAGGTGGTGCTATGCCTGCTAGTGAGTAGAGCTTATTAAGTGAAGTTGGTTTTAAGCAGCCCGATATTATCCGACATGTCTCATTTAGGGCAATGTCTACTTGCTTGGATCGGGGTTAATTAGGATACATGGCTAGGAATAGGGATGTTTCCTAGGTAGAAATATTATATTTCTATTTAGTCCGTCAGTGAGATTATACGTAGTGTAATTTTTTTTTTGAAGTCTTGTGAAATCTCGGGTTTATGTAAATAAACCAGAAACAATTCCTGAGCTCAAAGACGAGATCCAACGCGTTATCAGTGATATTCAGCCATCTTTGTCAAAAAGTCTTCCGAAAATTTCATGAGAAGAGTAAATATGTACTGCCACCAGAGCCGTGGTGGTCATTTGTCGGATATTTTATTCCATACATAATCGGAAAATGCATTCTTTATAATCCATACTAATATTATAAATGCGAAAGTAACTCTGTCTGTTACCTTTTCACGCCTAAACCGCAGAACCGATTTAGATGAAATTTTATATGGAGATACTTTGAGACCCTGAGAAGGAGTTATGATAGTTTTTAACCCGGAAATCATCCTTAAGGGGGTGGAAGTTTGTAAGGTGAACTAATTATTTCACAAATAAGACGGCCCACACACAAAAATATATTATTGCGCGATATAAAAATATAGACTTCGAAGAACTAATGCTGGGCAGACGAAGTTGCGGGCGACAGCTAGTGCAATATAAATATCACAAATTAGTAAAAAAAATATGTGTTTTTATTTTTAAACGCGATAGTGCACTCCTATTGAGACACACTTTACATACAACAGTCTGACAACAACCGTTGGTTAGTTACCCGAACCATACGCAACACCCGTCTGGTCGGAGTATCCTTTCTTTTGAATTGAAGTTTGCGAGACGTAAAATCTCCTCATCCCGCATACCTCCAAAGTACTTACCTCGTACTCTGAAGATTCCACTTTCTTGTTCCGGAATCTACTTCCTTTCCCTTTTTTCTCATGGATTATATCATCCTCTGTTATCTTCTTATTCTGTGTTTTTCTTTTCGTGGGGTGCACATTTTCTGCTGCATGAACTTGTTGATGACCCTTAGGAACTTTGTGGTCAGGTTGTACAACCCTATCTTCGATTTCTCCGACCTCACTCGTGGACATATCTGTCAGATCAGATGCTTTCTTTTGCAAGTGGATTGTTCCTGATCCTGACTTCCTTGATCTGTATGTTCTTGGTTCTAAATAAAACTGGCAATATATAAAGCTGAAATGAAACGTTGTGAATATTAGAACGGTGATGAATTTTAAATTGCTTGCCATTTTCACGTTGTCTTTACTATGACATATTCGATCAAATGAATTTATTTTGCTATCTGACTATTTCATGGTATGATAATTGATTTCGTTTGGTGAAGATTTCGTGAAATTACATCTTCTCCACGCATGTCTGAAGAATCATTTTCTTAGGAGAGGTATGACCTTGTTATCATCGCAGAAATACTGACTAAAACATTTAAATTAGTCTAAAATGAAATCTATTCGCCATGACGGTAGATTTGTTTTTTATTGTATTATGTCTTAACTACGATCTCACCTAAAAGAAAACGATGGATAAAGTCTAAGGGCTCGTTAAGACAGAACAACCGCATTTTCAGGATCGTTTTAACGGATCCATCGCTACTAGAGATGATGTTCACATCTCATTTACAGTACCCTTTTAACGAGACCGTCGCTAACCACATTTAGTCAGTGAACCACCAACTTTCTACAAGGATGGACGTCCGATAAAACGGATCAGTATATTATTATTGTTGTTTTTGTGAACTCGCTCAAACAACTACCAAATCGCTCATGCGCCATTGCCAAATAAAAACGTGTACGATAAAGAGGACCAGTAAAACGGACAGCTGTATATTTTGTCAGTTCGGTATTTTTTACTGAATCTACAATACTGTCATGTTTGTGAACTCGCTTATACAACTACATATGTCAGCGCCGAATAAAAACGTATACGATAAAGCGGATCTGTAAAACGGACCTCTGTGTGAACGAGCACTAAGACAGAACGAGCGAACTCACAGATGCTGTTAACTCTTGCTTTGAAGTCTAATGGATTAATGGTGGTAGGGTGCCCGTATATGCGAATACACTGTTAGTTGATTGTCGGAATGACAAAATGTTTGGTGATGACTACAGGCTTTTACAAGTGACATTCTGTTAACAAAAATGTTGCAGTAGCGCTTGGAAAAAGTAAAAAAAATGAGAATGCCAAACGCTATCATAGCTAGAAATATTACGTGACCTATCCCTTATATTTTGTCATTACAACCGTCGTCTTCCTTTGCCTGGAGCCAACAGACATTTTTGTCTTTTTAAAATCGTTACCACTGATATTATGCCACTTTATCTACAACAGGCGGGCGAGCACAGCCTACTGTAATAGGCTTGAGTCACACATTTTTATCACAGTTTGGGAGCAAAAACCGTGATAAAATGCGTGACTCAAACCTAACACAGAGTCCATGCTCGCCCGGCAGGAGTCACCAAATAATTTCATTTGGGATCCGTTTTTTTAAATATTAACAAATTTATTTCTCAGACAGCAAAAGGTCCACCTGCCAAAAAATAAAAATACTTAAAGGGTAATACAATAAATCTTATAATCTATGTTAGTACTTACATACTAGGATGTTAGTGACAATGTATCTTATGGCCTTAGTTAGTACTTATATACTAGGGTTTTAGTAACAATGTGGCTTATGATCTATGTTAGTACTTATACACTACGACAGTGTGATTTTGATGAGATGTCCCATTATGCGACTCTCATAAATTCGATTAGCTATCACCTGTAACGTTAAGTTTAGCTCAAAAGAGCTAAACGTAAGCCACGTTAAAAAAATTAAGAGTTAATATAAAATTAAAAGCTATGAAAAAAAGGATATTGGATAATACAATCTTAGGGCAGGCTTCGCACGACGTGGGTTGTTCAAGGTAGATAACCAAGCAGGCAGCAGGATGGATAGGAACTTCTCAAGTCGTGGTATGCTTGAGGTAGGCAGGTGAGCAGGCACCACGACGGACAAGCAAGCAAACTGGCAGGTAGCCAGATAAGCAGGTAGTAAAGTAGCCAGGAAGGCAGGCAGCAAGATATGTGAATGAGCTGGGCTGTGGCGTCTCAGGCAGACGGACAAGTAGGAGGGTTCACAAACAAATGAAACACAGTTTTTAAAAATACATTTAATGTTTAATGACAGTGTTCACTTTTTATTGAAAGAAGAATCACACAGAAAAACACACAGTACTTTAATTAAAACACGTTTGTTACACTGAACTGTTCAGAATAGAGTTTAAGTGTTAAGATTAACTTGGTTTAAAATAAAACAACTCAAGCGACAAAAAAAAAATAGGCTTCCCTAACTAAAGCCAAAATAAACTAAAAACTGACGCCCGTTTTTCCTCGTTCTCGTCTCAATTATAAGAAATCATGACCAGAACGAATAAAAAACGGTTTACAGAGGAGCAGTCTGCCGCTGCCCTTATTTTGAAGATTATAATGTACAACCAGATTTGTAAAACGTCGAGAAGAAGAAGTGTCTATGGTATGTTATGTCTATTGCTTAAGAAAATAAATTGAACAGACAGATGACATTTCAGATGAAAATATCAGAGTATAAAATATTCTAAGATTTTACAAATTAGCGGTATAAAATAAGTTGTGGATGTTAAAACAATTGCAGATAACTAAAATTATGCTTTCCAGGTGCTAACAGTATCAAAGAATACATAAAAGTGAGACACATGAGTTGAAACAATATTCAAAAAATAAAAAGGTATGGTTTGTATAGTATTTAAAACGTAAATAGACTAAAAGATGTGGATTGTACTGCAGAATACCACACACCTCAGGAAGCTGTTGCCACTGCCACGCAATCTGGCGAGCAGAAACGCACTTTTCTTCCGTTTTTTTTAATAATATGACCGTCGCGGTCGGTAAGTTTTAAACCCCCTTCCCATCGCCTTTACATCGTCACATGTATTTTCATTTGTTAAAATTGACATAATGAACTGAAATATGTAAATATATGCATAACATAAATACTAGGAACAAACACAAATTTGTAGTACCTACAACAAGGCTCAAGAAAATAAGTGGCTCGTTTAGATGTCAATGTGTACGCTTTTATAATAAGCTTCCAAGCCACGTACAAGATCTAAGTCTTAATAAATTCAAATCTTTCATTAAACGTAAGTTGTGCCAGAAAGCGTTTTATACAACTAAAGATTACCTTGAGGACAAAAAGGCTTGGGATTGAGCTGCTCCAATTAATTTTGTTTTTTTATTATATTTTGCACCGTTTTTTTTTTTTTGATTTTCTTGCAATGACAAGAATATTTACTTTTTAAAGTATTATATTATTTTATTTTAATTATTGTGAATGTGAAGACTATGTGGATCATTCTTTTTTTTGCGGTAATTTAAATTTATTAATCATGGTCTGGCAGTTTGAGTAGTTTATGCGGCTTACCCGAATGTCCTTTCTTTGGTATTGTTCGTCGAATCGTTGAGCTCCTTAAATTCTGAGTTGAGCTGCTCGGTTATTGAGAAATGCGTGCACTGACTGGACAGGTCCACTCAATCTGGCTGGTTCTTTCCTCAAATGACCATTTCAGACATCAGTCCACATGATCTTCACATGACTTAACCAAGATTTTGTCTGGACTTTAAAATATATTGTGACCTCTGAGTTTGTTTCGGCCTTTCTTCTCAGAGTAGTCAGATAGGAAACGCCGACCTCATCTAGTTTTAAAAAATATGTTCGACATGTAAAAGTGTTTGTACAAACCAACTTATAGAAATAAAATCATTTATTATTTATATAAACAATATCAATGAAGATTTTGATGAGATGATTCGACGGCAATAAAGAAAAAGCATCAATGATTAAATTACGCACCTACTCAAGTACCACCAGTAAATAATATTGTGTTAAGATCCATAAAAAAAATGGTCGAAGGTCCGAATCCGGACCGCGCTCCGCCATTTGGTGACCCTTGATCTAGAGGTAAAGCCATTAAGAAAGCCTGAACGACTATTGCCAACGTAAAAATTTACTTTTAGTGCACCCTGAGTAGTTATACCTGCTACAACCTTGTTAATTAGATTCTACCTTAACGATTGTACTTGCAATTACCACTCGTGCTGGTACGGATAGCAGAAAAGACATTTGCATGCTAATATAAAGATTATTGGCAGAATAGTCGAACATTAAGTTTAGGGTCAGCTTGTAACGAGACGCGCAACGACGATACTTGAAGAGGCCAGAGACTGGAAAAATTGTCAGTCCAAAAGCGATGGTGATGGTCCGACATGTAAGGGTGATGTGGCGACGTGTTTGCGTATGTTTACCGATTTCTCCGTCAATTGTAAACCGACCCTGTTTTCTTTTTTATTTGAAATAATATGTTCCCGAACATCAGATCTACACCAAATCTAAATGGGACCCATTTAGATTTGATGTAGATCTGATGAAGAACTTCAGAGATATACAACAGACATCTTCAAAAATATTGGCAAATCTATCGGGATTGCGCAATCGCAAGTCTGTTTATTTTTTTACGCCATTTCATAACATACCATCACTATGCTCTAAAGGGGTACGCAGATGTGTACAATTTACTTTGGTACACTCTCATTCCACCGGTTATGTTCAAGTTTCATGATATTCGGGTAATCTATACTGGCATCACTTATGGCATTAAAGGTAGCTTACTATTAATTTGCTCATTATGTATCACAATTAAAAAGTGAAAAATAAAAACTTCACTTTTTAGTTTCGCTTTGGCGACGCTTTTGTTGATATACTATAATTTGTCTAAAAGCAAAATTAATTTCATATTCATTCATTTGAATTTCTCAATCTTAGTAATATATGGACAGGAATTTTCTTGTATTGATGTAGTAGCAGTTCAAGAAACAGATACAACTGGTCGCCCTGTATAAAGCTACAGTTTTATCGCAATAATTAAGGCTTACACGGTGGTTGTAAAAATTGTGCAGTAAATAAAGTTCAGTGGGCAGGACAAATTGCTCGCAGAACGGATGGCCGATGGGGCAGAAAAGTTCTGGACTGGCGACCGCGAACCGGAAGACATTGCGTTGGAAGGCCTCCCACCAAGTGGACAGATGACCTGGTGAAGGTTGCGGGGATCCACTGGATGTAGGACGCACGAGACCGGTCAATGTGGCGACGCTTGGGGAAGGCTTATGTCCAGCAGTGGATGTGTTTCGGCTGATATGATGGTGATGATGAAATAAAGTTCTATATCTATCGCTATCTTAAAACGTGTGTGCCTTTTTGCGTCGCGTCTTGATGTAAGCTTACCTTTAAATAATACTAGAGCAACAACATTACATGTGGTACTCGGTAGAACAAAACACATAACCACTATGTTGAACGCTATAAAACTGCAATAATATTGTGCTTAGTGCGTGGTGGAGTTTGCTAAGTACAGTCGAGGAAACTATTTGGTATGCAGCTGTCGACTTGTTGTGTTTGTCTTGGGCTGCAATATTTATACCTTTTCTTCTTAATTTATGTTGTTATTTTTTTATTTATGTCCATAAATAAATAAAGAAAAATTTGCAACATCTTTTAGAAAGTATTGTGAGGGTGCGTAGCAATCAAATCTTCTAAGTATGCCATAAGGCTATGATATCGTCAAAGTCACGGCAAACGCCTGGATGATGGACGCACAGAATCAGAAATAATCTATGACAGGAAAAGGTTGTCACCTATACCCAGCAGTGGGTGATACCGGGCTGAAAAGATGATAATTTAACTGCTATCTTATCAATTCACCACCCTTGCTTTAAGTCCGCCTTTGTATTTTTTTGCGTTTGAAGTTTTTAAACACGAATATTCGCAGTGTAGTGAAAATATTGTAGCGGCACCAACGCCGCCACTTACGAACTAATGACATGACGTCACACAAATCCTGCATCGCGCAAGCAAAGTTTTCGGCGCGATTTGAACGTACACAACAGTCCGATATCAACCGTTGGGCCCGGACCAGACACAACACCCGTCTGGTTGTAGCATCCTTCCTTTTCAATGGAGGTTTGCGAGACTTTGAGCCTGCAAACCAAATAGCTTAATCGACTATACTTCCACTATTGCACAGATACTTGTAACACACGGGGCTTAATACTGCCATCCAGGGAACTATGAACAACGATATTATGAAGAAAATTTAGTCGTAAATGTTTTAAGCTCTTTTTAAAAGTGCTTGTCTAAAAAAGTTCTTCTTACACACCTGTTTCTGCAGTCAAGCAGCGATGCGGTGTTCCGGTAAGTGGAGTGGGGATGAATATTGCACTAAGAAAAATAATTGAGACTTGCGAACTTTTTCTTAATAGGAATAAAACAGAGTTTATTTGCTAAATCATTTTGTATTATTTGGTTTAAGTTTATTATGTTTATCACTAGAGGAGCTCGTGGCTTAATAATAACAGCCACACTGGACGATAATCAAGGTTAAGCAACGCTTGACGAGGTCGGTCCGTGGATGGGTGACCATTTCAACGTACCGAGTTTCCTCCGTGCCTCGGAAAGCACCTTAAGCCGTTGGTCTCGGCTGTCATTTGAAGATCTTTGACAGTCGTTACGAGTAGTCAGAAGACTGAGATCTGACACCAGTCTTGCCAAGGGGTACCGTGTTAGCCAGTTACTGGGTTGTGTAGGTCAGATAGGCAGTCGCTTCATGTAAAACACTGGCACTCAGCTGAATCCGGTAAGACTGGCAGCCGACCCCAATGTAGTTGGGAAAAGGCTAGGTAGATATATTATGTTTATCACTAGATATTATTTATAAAAAAACTTTTTGCAAAAAAATACTACCGACTTCCAAATACAAAACTACAAAGTGAAAAATAACTTTATTTTTTTAAGTCGGTGTCTTTCGTAGGTACCTATTTTTTTGCGTTTTGGACACCGACTTCAAAAAATAAAGTTATTTTTCACTTTGTAGTTTTTTATTTGGAAGTCGGTAGTATTTTTTTGCAAAAAGTTTTTTTTTCACTCTTTAGTTGTATCTACCTCAACTAAACGCCACGTAACTACGTAACTATAACGGCCAGAATAGATTTCATGAAACTTGAACATCATTTCAGCCGAAAGACGTCCACTGCTGGACATAGGCCTCCCCCAGGCGTCGCCACATTGACCGATCCCGTGCGTCTCGCATCCAGCGCCTTCCCGCTACCTTAACCAGGTCATCAGTCCACCTAGTGGGAGGCCTTCCAACGTATCGTCTTCCGGTTCGCGGTCGCCATTCCAGAACCTTTCGGCCCCATCGGCCATCCATTCTGCGAGCAATGTGCCCTGCCCACTGCCACTTAAGTTTGGCAATTCTTCGGGCTATGTCGGTAACTTTGGTTCTCCTGCGGATATCATCATTCCTGACGTGATCACGCAAGGAAATTCCGAGCATAGCCCTCTCCATTGCCCTTTGGGTGACTTTGAGCTTTCTGATAAGGCCCATTGTGAGCGACCACGTCTCGGTCCCATAGGTGATCACTGGCAACACACACTGGTCATAGACTTTTGTCTTGAGACACTGCGGTAAATTGGACGAGAAGATACCACGCAACTTCCCGAACGCCGCCCAGCCGAGTCGGATTCGACGGTTGACCTCTTTCTCGAAAATGGACCTACCCAACTGGACCGTTTGTCCCAGGTAGACATAATCGTCTACAACTTCGAGAGTAGAGTCTCCGACCTTGATAGGAGTGGGTGTTACATGGGCATTCACCATGATCTTGGTTTTGTCCATGTTCATTTTAAGACCCACTCTTTCGGAAGCTCTACTGAGGTCATCGAGCATTTTACTGAGGCTCTCCATGGTCTCAGCCATGACCACTATGTCGTCGGCAAACCGAAAGTGAGTAATGTACTCGCCATTAACGTTGATGCCCAGCCCCCTCCAGTCCAGAACCTTGAAGACATCCTCCAGCGCAGCAGTTTCGGAGAAATGACGTCTCCCTGTCTCACGCCGCGCTGGAGAAGGATTGGTTTCGAGGTCTGATCCTGAAGACGGACTGACATGGTGGCGTTTTTTACAAACACTTCAACACCTCAATGTACCGGTAGTCGATCTGGCACCGTTGGAGAGACTGCAGTACAGCCCAAGTCTCTATCGAATCGAAGGCTTTCTCGTAGTCCACAAACGCTAAACAGAGAGGCAGGTTATACTCTTCGGTCTTCTGTATAACCTGCCGCAGCGTATGTATGTGGTCTACGGTGCTAAAGCCTTTTCGGAATCCGGCTTGTTCGGGGGGCTGGAAATCGTCAAACCTGCGCGCGAGACGATTCGTGATGACTCTTGAAAACAACTTGTAGACATGGCTAAGAAGTGAGATGGGCCTATAGTTCTTCAACCGGGCATTGTCGCCCTTCTTGAAGAAGAGTACCACCACACCCCTGCACCATGCCTGTAGCGTTTTGCCCTCGATTATGACGGAATCAAACAGCTTCTGAAGGGCCCTAAGGACCGGTTTTCCACCCGCCTTCAGGAGTTCGGCCGTAATTCCGTCATCACCCGGTGCCTTGTTGTTTTTGAGCTGTTTCAGAGCCATCCTAATCTCGTACAGGCTGACGTCCGGGATATCTTCGGTATAGTGTCGGGTCAATCTAGCTCTTGGGTCGTTTGCTAGACTCGCAACGGGCTTTCTGATCGAAGTGTACAACTGCCCATAGAATGTCTCGATCTCCCTGAGAAGCTCCGGTTTGGCGGATACGATCCTGCCATCGTCGGTCTTCAGTTTCGTGAGTTGGCTCTGCCCAATAGCCAGATCCCTTGAGAACACCTTGGAGCCTTTATTTCGCTCGACTGCGTCTTTAATACGCTCGGTATTGAAGTGGCGGAGGTCTCTTTTCAAGGATTTAGAGATCTGTTTATTGAGCTGCCGGTATTTGCACGCCTCATCTGAAGACTGCAGGATCATCTCACGCCTCTCCTTCATAAGTTTGAGGGTATGATCAGAGAGCTTTTTGTTTCTATCTGTACGACGGGTCTTGAAAAACTTAGACCCGTCCGTATGGACAGCTTCCACGAACCCGTTGCTGTATTCATCCACGGAGCTCCCTAGGCACTCGAAACGATTCTGGAGTTCGAGCTGAAAGCTCTCGGGGTTTTGGACCTGGATCTGTGCTGGCCGGAGCGTGGACTTCATCAGTCGAGACCTTTCAAGCTTAATATTAATGTTCAATGTGCCTCTTACCATGCGGTGATCGCTCCCGGTTTTTACCGAGTTGATCACAGAGACATCATTGAACATTTGCTTTTTGGTTGACATGATGAAGTCGATCTCATTTTTTGTTGCACCATCGGGGCTCTGCCAGGTCCACTTCCTGTGTTCACGCTTTTTGAAGAAGGAGTTCATCATATAGAGGCCCTCCTTCTCCATAAAACTGGCCAGTAGATGACCCCGGTGGTTCCGTTGTCCAACTCCAAATTGCCCCACTTGCAGCTCATCCTCGCGTTGAAGTCCCCCATGACAACGGTGAAGTGAGTTTTGAAACCATGCATGGCTCTGGAGATATCCTCATACATGGTCTCTACCTCATCGTCGGGGTGTGCCAAGGTTGGGGCGTAGACCTGTATGACCTTCAGCGAATATCTTGAGGATATTCTGAGTATAAGGTACGCCACCCTGGTCGACACACTCTCGATCTTCACCACGTTGTTCACAAGGGACTTGTGGACGATAAACCCGACACCACCCTGGGACTGCCGGTCACCTTCTCGGAAATAGAGCAGGTTGCCGGATTTGAGGATTATCGAGTCCTCCCCCTCTCTTCGGACTTCAGATAACCCTATAATACTCCATCGCAACCTGCTCAGTTCCTCCTCGAGTTCGGTGACCTTCTCGTCGGTCCGAAGTGTGCGCGTGTTGTACGTTGCCAGGTCCAGTCGTCGGTGATTGTTGGGGTAGCCGGATCTCGTCCGGAGATTCTTAGCACCCCTTGCCATGCCGTAGCCTCGACCGCTACCGTAGTCGAGGGTAGGCAAGCTGCCGGGTACCAGGGGCCATTTTTTATTTGTGCTATTCATTGGGGGGTTTTGCCATAATCGCCACGCTTGGCAGGCGGGTTGGCGATCGCAGTATGGTTGTTATAGAAGCACAGAGAACGCTGCTGCCCATTCTCTGGTTTGTCCCTTAGTCGCCTCTTACGACACGTGTGAAATTCTTTTACATTTAATTAAATTGTTTGTGCTCAGCAGCTGGCCACGGTTATTACAGAGTCAGAAGCACTGTACAGGTCATCTAGGGTGCGAGAGAATGGGCAGATGGGACACTCCAGCAAGAGAGACATAATCTGTACATGGGTACCACACTCGCATCGGGTGTTCGATGAATTAATAATCCAAGCAAACAAAGGCACAGCCGTACCATCCTTTTCCCGAAACCATTCAGGTACGATTTTCGACCCATTTGTAACTTCGTTGTGGATAAAACTAGAAGCCTGAATTTTCAGTGACTAAGAGAACATAATAAGTGCGAGGATAAACTAATAAATAAATAATATTACTAGGCACAATCCCAAATTACATTCAATTTAAACTTGCAGTTTAGGAATTATTGCAAGTCAAAATGCCTTAATTTCCTCACTGACTGGCTCACTCACTCACCGATCATCAAACGTCTAAGGTAATTCTAGTAGACTCACAAGCTTCAAATTTTGAACACAGTTAGTGTTAAGCAACTAAAACATCCCGCAATTGCCGTCCCGTTTCCTATATATACAAACTGCATAAATAACTTTGTAATCCTTTTTTTTTTTTTTTGCTGACTCGCAATTCAATCAAGTGATTGGCCTCTTGTGGAGACTAAACTCAGCCAGGCAATAAATAGTCATCGGGAATACAAAGTTACTTTTACAGTTCATACAATTTTTTGTCACCTACACTGCTTATCCAGGTAGGTAGGCAAATAGTGAATATAGGTAGGTATAGTTAGCCATAGACGAAAAAGCCTCGCGGCGCAGTTCTTCAACCGCAAAAACTAGTGAGATCGAATATAAAACCAAGCCGGATAGTTTATTCAGTAGGTACCTTAATAATTTGGGCACGCCACAATTGAGGCGATGAGGCCCCTCTTTGAGGAGTGGCTTGAGAGGCGCCATGGCGTCCTCACCTTCCGCCTGACACAGGTCCTCACCGGACACGGCTGTTTCGGGAGGTTCCTGTTCAGGATAAGGCGGGAGGAAACGCCCGGGTGTCACCATTGTGTGGATCGCCCGGAGGACACGGTGGAGCATACGGTGGAGGTCTGTTCCGCTTGGGTGGAGCACCGCTGTGTCCTCGTGGAGGCGATCGGCGGTGGTGATCTCTCGCGTCCGGCCCTGGTTCAGGCCATGGTACGGAGCGAGAGGGCATGGGAAGCCGTCACCTCCTTCTGCGAAGCAGTAATGCTCGCGAAGGAGGAGGTGGAACGCGTGAGGGAGACGCAACGGAGACGCCCTCACGCCCCCAGCCACCGCAGGAGACGTCCCGGGTGTCGGGCGTCGCAAGACGATTTCCGGCCACCGTAGGCGCGGGCTTGCGGACGGCGAGCAGCGGGTAGCTCGCCGTCCGATAAGGACCAGGCCCGAGTCGACGGCGCGAAGTGTTCCACGCGCGCCTCAAAGAGATGTCAGCAGAACTGACGGGGTCCGCTAGGGCCGATGCCTGTCTGGGTCGCGGATAAATTTGAAAAAGAGTTACCGCGGCCCTGGCTCAAGCAACTGAAGGAACACGGGTGGGTTTTAGTCAGTAAAAGTCTGACACGCCCTCCCGCTTCACCCAGAGCGGGATAAGTCACTAGATGATTTCCCACCCAAAAAAAAAAAAAAAAAGGTACCTTAATAATTAGGTAACAAACAAACACAATAACCGACTTGGTTTTACTTTTATATGAGTGGGAGACTTTATCGTGTTCTTCTAATGTAAAACCAAGTCGGTTAATTTGTTTGTCTGTAACCTAATTATTAAGCTACCTACTGAATAAATTATCCGACTTGGTTTTACATTCGATCTCACTACTTTTTGCGGTAGGAGAACTGCGCCGGCAGATTTGCGTTTTTTAACCGACTTCCCAAAAAGGAGGAGGTTCTATGTTCGACAATATGTTTTTTTTTTCACCGATATCTCCGTCAATTGTGGACCGATTTCGAAAATTCTTTTTTTGTGTCAAAAGGTATGTTTCGATATTGGTCCCATTTTAATTTGGTGAAGATCTGATAAAGAACTTCGGAGATTTATAACATAACTCTTCAATAAATAACGGCAAATCTCTCGGGATTGCTGCAATCGCATGTCTGTTTATTGTTTATACCATTTCATAACATACCAACACGCCAGTACGCTCATAAGAGGTACGCAGATCTCTCATTTCACCGGTTATGTTCAAGTTTCATGAAATCTATTCTGGCGTTATGGTTAACTTACTGACTTGCCTATTAGGTAGGTACAACTAAAATGTGAAAAATAAAAAACTTTTTGCAAATAAATACTACCGACTTCCAAATACAAAACTACAAAGTGAAAAATAATTTTATTTTTTGAAGTCGGTGTCCATAACGCAAAAGAAATTGGTACCTACAAAAGACACCGACTTCCGAAAATAAAGTTATTTTTCACTTTGTAGTTTTGTATTTGGAAGTCGGTAGTTTTTTTTTGCAAAACGTTTTTTTTATATGTCTTTATTTTGATGGGTTATATTAGCGGCGGCGTACCTGGGTAAGCAACCGAATAATAGTATTATAATGTTGAATGCCTTCAACACTTAAATAGGCAATTGTAATTTATGACCAGGTTCCTTGGGCTTAACGATGGATACTTTTCATCCCACAACTTGCTCATTTCCTAGCAAAATGTATTTATATTATTTTTTAACAACTGGTAACTTAAACGAACCGTTAATTAATATACGAACCCGACACCCTCCCCCAAATATCTACCTACATAGTGTGGGAAACACCAACAGGATCAGGACGTAGTTGAGTAAAATACAACGATTATACGAAACTGTCTTATATTTCACTTGAACTATACATACAGAAATCAATACTTAGCACTAGGTACTTATTAGCAGGTTACAGGATATTATAAATTCTAACACTATCGCGTCAAGTCCCGAAATGGAGGGGTTAGCCCACGTTAACCCCTCCATTTTTAGCGGGCAAAAGCGAGTTCTCTGATTGGTTCCCGCCATTTTGCGATAGCCAATCTCAGAGCGACCACGAATATAATAAGAGATTAAAGTTGCCAACGTAAAGTTTAAAATTAAAGCTATATTAATACGAATATCAATTAAAATTATCGAATAGCAAAATCAAAATTCACAAACCCTAACAATAGGTACCCCGTCACCGTTCAGTTTCCACAATTATTGATTACGTTTCTTTTATAAGATTAGTGGGAAGTATAAGTCTTTTAATGTTGGTAAAGTCACTGCCAGGTAACAAAAAAATTAAAGTCATTAACAACTGTCTACCAATATATCTATTCCAAACCGATAGATACGGATAAAATGTAAAGGCAGTGTCGCAAACACGATCAAACAAACGTGTCGCAGTAAGGGACGCCCCTTACTGCGACACGTTTGTTTGATCTCGACCCTTACACTTGGAATAATGGGTTAATGTAAATCAGTAATGAGTTAATATCTCATAAACGCGTGGACCGATTTACATGAGTTAAACGGATAAAATGGTTCTTTCATTTGAGACAAAATTATCAAAATATCTCCATAAAAAACATGCTTTCATTTTACGTAATTATTCTTTTTGTTACAAGTCGGATTAATGACTTTTATTTTTTTTGTTATCTGGCGGAGACTTTAACTACCAGTATGAGCATGTGGTGAGGAGGAATAAAATGTATGTTACTAAAAGAGTTATGGATATCAATGTGGATGGATGGAGAGGGAGAGGAAGGCCAAAGAAAAGGTGGATGGACTGTGTGAGGAGTGATATGAAAGAAGGGAATCAGTGAAAGCGTGACGGTTTACAGAACGATATGGAAGAAGAAAACGTGTTGCACCGACTCCAAGTAACATGGGACAAGGGCAGCAAGATGATGAACTACCGGTAACCTTAACGAGCCGTTAACTTCATAAAGGAACCCTCCATCTTCTCCCAAATATCTACCTACATAAGTACCCCGTAGTACATCATCCACAATTAATAGTTACGCAGTTGTTCTCGCGAGAGTCGCCTGTGATGCGAGCGATTGACAACAACCTTGTGCCGAGGAAATTAAACTGTTCAACTGGGGGCCGTTTACACGTTAAGGCCGGGACTCCACCAAAGCGGAGATGTGCGGAGAAGTCCAAAGCGGAGAGGAGATGTTTTTTAAACAACCAATAGAATTTCGTTATTCACGCATCTTTCGTCTCCGCTTTAGACTTCTCCGCACATCTCCGCTTTGGTGGAGCCCCGGCCTAAGACTTTTAAGATGTTTTGGTTACGACTTTTTTATGAAGTAGGTACTTTGTGAATTTTTGTTGGCGTCTAATGTTTTGTGGTACTGGAACGCGTCTACCACAAAACTTTTTAAGCTATCGCATAGCTTCTATCGCGGGCCTTGAGCGTGAAGACCAAATCCAGAAATTCCGTAACGAAAATAACCTAACACCCCCCACTCCGACCGGCACAGCGGTGATACTTTGACTTGGGTGTCGTGACAGGCTCGACTGGAACACGGACTCCTCTCACCGCTAGATGGCGTTTTTTTTGCGGGGAGAGGTAAACGGTTAAGGGGGGAGGAGGGGGGGCAAATTCTATCTTGTTCTCCTGGATGAAGTAGTGGGGGTAGGGGGGCAAATTTTTAAGCTATTGCATAGCTTCTACCGCGGGCCTTGAGCGTGGAGACCGAATCCAGAAATTCCGTAACGAAAATAACCTAACACCCCCCACTCCGACCGGCACAGCGGTGATACTTTGACTTGGGTTTCGCGACAGGCTCGATGGGAACGCGGACTCCTCTCACCGCTAGATGGCGTTGTAAAATATGTTTGATAAAAGAACGACATACATAGAGTTGTAAAACCTACATAATTTTATTTGTTCATTATAAGTTATAAAATAATATATATATATATATAAATAGAAGTTTTTATCACATTGTGTGATATATTAAATTAGGGCCTCCTTAGGTCATAGGTAGGTTACTTGGTACTTGTAGGTTACTCAAAGATCGACCATCGATCAACGCTCTCCGCGTTCAGCGTAATGCGTTTAGGATGCTGGTATCTCGCTTCTGTAGTGCTTCGGGGATGTTTGCGGATGCGCATGTTGATTGTTTCTACACCATCATGCGCAAAATGTGCGTATCCATGGTATGCAGGATGAGGGGCAGCCCCGACAGTATCCTAAGTATGATTTCGTGTCGCCTAGACTGTGTTTTCGTGGGTCGCTGTTGTGCCTCACATGCGGTGTCACAACGGTGATCCACAATTATTTGTTGTTTTTAACCGACTTCGCAAAAAGGAGGAGGTTTTCAATTCGACTGTATTTTTTTTATGTGTGTTAACTCAGAACTTTTTACTGGGTGAACCGATTTTGATGAATCTTTTTTTATTTGAAAGCTGGTACTTGTAATGTGCTCATCAAGATCTGATGAAGAACTTCGGTGATAAACATCAGAACTCTTCAATAAATGACGGCAAATCACTCGGGATGGCTGCAATCGGTTGTCTGTTTATTGTTTACATCATTTCATAACATTGCATCACACTATCACGTTCTAAAGGGGTACGCAGGTTGAACAGTTCACCCTGGTATACTCTCCACTGTTTTTGTCTAAGTTGCATGTTTCTGGGTTAATCTATTTTGGCTTCACTTTGGAGAATTGGTCCATTATAACCCACAACTAAAAAGAGAAAAAAAAAAAAGTTTTAACAAAAATACAACCGACTTCCAAATAAAAACACTACAAAGTGAAAAATCACTTAAATTTCGGAAACCGGTGTCAGAAAACCGGGTCAGTTTGTTAATATCTGTGTTACTAATAACCATCTATTGAGTCATGGATACTCGAATAAAGAGAAATTCTATTCTATAGGCAGGCATACGACAAAACATTAGACGACATCGCTAAAATATAACCCGACCAAGTAAAATAGCTCGTTATTTTCGTGTTATAGTTGTCGCCAACTTCTTGGCCGCCCTGAAGTTGGCTACAATGGCTGTGCAGTAGTAAATCTCATACAAAAACTGCTACGATCCGTAGCTTGCGCATTGGAAAGCCACCAGGGCGTCGGGCGTTAGGGCGGCCCGATCTGTGTAAGCGAATTTTTAATACCTTGAATAGTTTTGGAATTTTGCATAAACAGATCAGATTTTTATTCTCATTAATATAGCATCAAAACGTTATACCACGGCAGCAGGTTGATCTTCGAGGTAAAGCAACGCTTGCCGAGGTTGGTTCATGGATGGGTGACCAATTGACCATCAAAGGCTCGGTATGTAATAATGCGCACAGCGAATGAATGGAACTCACTACCTGCGTCTGTGTTTCCGAACGCATTCAAACCGAATCTCTTCAAAGTTAGAGTAAACAGGCTCCTTCTGGGTAAGCTCACTCCATCATCGACTCTGTCTCTGTCACCTATGACTTAGACTAGAATCAAGAAAAAAATAAAAAAATGTCATTGATCCATTGACATACCGAGCCTTTTACGTTCCTTGAAAAGCACGTTAAACTTGGTTAACTGTTGTTCGTACATTGGTTGACTGTCGTTACGGAAAATCAGAAAACAGGAAATCTGACACCAGTCTTGCCAAGGGGCATCGTGTTACCCAGTTACTGGGTTTAGGAGATCAGATAGGCAGTCGCTCCATGTAAAATATTGGTACTCAAATGCAGGCTTTTTACTTAAGAAACAGCAATCAGCAACCATCGCGCGATCAAACGCTTTATGTCATAAAATCGGAATTACCTATAGTGTGGGTATGGTAGGTCTTACGCAATCGTTTACTAATCGCTTGCTGTTTGTCAAAGGCACTTATTAAAAAAAAACCGGCCAGGTGCGAGTCAGACTCGCGCACGAAGGGTTTCCGTACCATTATCGCAAAAGACGGCAAAAAAATCACGTTTGATGTATGGGAGCCCCACTTAAATATTTATTTTTCAACACACTTGCTCATAAAGTGGCTCTAATTTCACCGCAATTAGGCACATAATGACACCTTTTATCAAACTGTTACTTTTTCATTACTATTATTCACAAGTGAGATAAAGAGTTTCTTTTTTTTATTTATTGGTTGAGTTGCTTTGTTCTTAAAAAAGTTTCGATACAAAAAAGATCGTGCTCAGTAGTACAAATGCAACACATTTCATGCAACTTCGTATTTAAATAGAAAATTTCAACTTGTACGTGTTTAATAAATAAAACTTTCACTTAAATATAACTTTTGTTTTTGTCTGTAATAAAGAAAACTTGAAATTCCCCATTTTGTACGTGGCTAAAACGCTATCCGCGAAACGCCAAAAAAAAGATAACTCATTATTTTTAGTCTATGGCCGATCGCCATTGTTAGATGCGCGCGCATAGGAAAACTGATTAATTTTGCCCGCCATTGCGAAAAAAAATTCACAGCTCGTTTTTACTGTTGGAAATGATTTTTAAGTATTATTTTCTTCACAAGTGTGTTGAAAAACGTCGTATGATACACGTGTGTATTGATGATTACCGTCCTCGGCTTTCTTAAGACCCTCACCTAACGGCTCGAGTCTCAATGGCGCCTCAGCGGTAATCACCAACATTACACACTTATACGATAATGTACTATTATTCTGTTTTTAGTATTTGTTGTTATAGCGGCAACAGAAATACATCATATGTGAAATTTTCAACTGTCTAGCTATAAAGGTTCATGAGATACAGCCTGGTGACAGACAGACAGACGGACCGTGGAGTCTTAGTAATAGGGTCCCGTTCCCTTTGGGTACGGAACCCTAAAAATTTAAGAGCAGTTATTGCGCAAAAATCGCTATCGTTTTGCTCTTGCAAGATACGTAATAACCCTGCAAGTTAGATTGGATGCCGACACCAATATAGTTAGGAATATGCTAGACTGTTATGTTCGTTATGTGTGTATATGCAAAAAAAATATTATAATATCATTAAATGTATTATATAACAACAAAAAACGTGGCAATGCTGCCTGCCTTTTTGATGCCCAATGACCGCTGCACTTTTATAAGCGTTCGTAGTTTCATTTTACTTTTTATTTAAGTGTATACGAGTATATAGGTAGTTATTCTTAATTAAGTATTTTAAGCTATCTAAATTTAAATCGAGATATTTTTTTTTTTATACACTATAGGTTCGCGCTTGACCACTATCTCACCTGATGGTAAGCGATGATTTGGTCGACGGTGAATCACGCTTGCCTAGAAAAAACCTATTCACTCTTGACTTAAAGACCCCTAGATTGTAGCTGTCGGGAAACACAGACTCCGGCAGGGAATTCCACTCCTTAGCTGTACGCATAATAAAAGTGTTACCAAAAAGTTTTGTGCGAATGGGTGGGATGTCCACCATGTACCGATGGCGCATCGCCGTACGTCTGGTAGTCTGATGATGAAACGGGTTAGGTGGAATCAGATCATGCAATTCCATCGCACACTCGCCGAAGTGTAACCGATAAAAACCGACAAGCTGGCAACTCGGCGACGACGCCGAATAATTAAATAATTAGCACATTTTTTATTATACATATAATATTTTCCCATAAATTTTCCCAGTACTCAAAATAAATGTTATCGCTTTTCAGTAAAACTTTATTCGGAAGAGGTAAATTCTGCTCAAGATTCTCTTTACATTGATTATAAGACTTTGGAACTCAATTGTGAGACTCAAAATTGTTTGAAACGGCTCAGAGAATTCCGTTACGTTGAATTAATTTCTTACAAAATGAAAATGATAACTTTATAATACAATAATGCGTAAAATTATTTGTTTGTGGAGTATCGTGTTTTATTTATTTATTTATTGAAGCTTTATGCATAAGTACAAAGGCGGACTTAATGCCTTAGGCATTTTCTACCAGTCGACCTTCGGGTGGTGCAGAGAAAAAACAAGGCAGGTGCAACTAAATTATAGGATGAATAGAGAAAAAAGTATATCTAAATACAAAAAAAAGAATAATACAAATGTACTAAGATAAATTCATACATTTAAACAATGTTATTGAGAATCTGAAACGAACAAATCAATTTTGTGATGTTTCTGCAAACTTCTTGCGAATGTGCTGACATTCCTTCAATTTGAAAGAAAGCTGACTGGTCGCCATCCTGATGTGCTGAGGGAACGCTTTCCAAAGGGAGATTTCCTGGACAAAGTCGAGTAGATAACCCCAGAGCGGTGAGAGGGACATTGTAGAAGACGATTCTTACTGTGGGCAGAGCAAAGGAATTGGACGTCAGAAGACAGATAAGAAGGAGAAGTGGGAGTGTTTTCATAAATACAATTACCAACCCGTGGATGAGTGAGTTGTGTGACCTCATTTCAAAGAAAGAATTTATAGCACCATCTACACACCTAAAACTGGAACGTTTGCCACTGTAAAACATTTATTGCAATAAATTAAAGTTGCGGGTATACTTACGTGAAATACTCTTCGCATAACATTTTAACAACACTAACATAATTATCACGTCTGCTTGGCGACCATATGTCACTGCAGGGATCCAGCAGAATATCAGCGCCAGGTTTGCCTGACACGTGCTGAGCTGGACTCCCATTTTGTGCAACCTTGCGACGCACACCGCACTGTGTTTTAAACGTTATAACTACTATTTGAGGTATGTTACTATGTCACTTTTATTTCCTGTATGATTTTGTTTTTCTTTTTCTTTCTTTTGTATGTTGGCACCTTGTTTTTATATACCTCGTACAAATTGAAAATTTAATTGTGATTTTGTGTTTTGTGCTGTGTCTTTTGTGTGCACTAAATAAATGTTTTATCTATGTATCTACTCGTATCTATCATTTCGTGTGTTTTACTTTCATCTCTTTCATGCCTCGCCTAGGTAGTTGGTCCATACCGGCCGGCCGGTCATTTGGCAGATCTCTGGCTTTTCGACAGTGTGAAACATCCCAGGGATATCTAGAAAACCACAATTATTGGTTTGTGAAGGTCAGGTAAGCAGTTGCTCCAGGTAAAATCCTAGTACTCAGCTGGGTCCAGACTGGAACCAGGCCCCAACATTGTTGGAAACAAGCTAGGCAGATTTATGTGCTTTGTGGTACATCATGTTTTAGGTAAATACCAATTCCTCAATAATCAGATGTGGTGTTCTGTTAATTGTTTTGGGTTTTTTGTTATTTAAACCCCGCCCGACGGAAAAAGAGGGGTTATAAGTTTCACCTGCTTACGGAGCAGGTGAAACTTATAACCCCTCTTTTTCTCTCTTTTAAGCTCTCTTTTTCTAAGCGGATGACCTGATGATGATTTAGTTTTTTTTATTTGAAAGGTGACTTTGGCGAGAGTGTTCTTAGCTATGTTTGTTTAAAATCGGTTCAGCCGTTCAACAGTAATCCGTATTTTACTCTTTGAATCCAGGTTTTTTCGCAAGATATAGTGTCACAATTACGTGTTTCGATAGATTGTCTATTGAAGCGTATACTAGGTATATTATATGAAGTTTAAAAATCATGAAATAAAATTTTAATTTTGCTTTTTATATGTATTTGTGTCGGGGGTTTTAAAATTTTATTTTTTACTAACTAAAAAATGAAAGTCAATTTTGCACTTTCTAGTGTTTTGCTTTGTAACTTGGTTTATTTTTTGTTTAATAATATGGCTATGTATAAAAAAGGACTATTTGTTAAGAAATAATGAACAGCTTTAAACATTAATTGGATGAAGTAATAGTTTTAATAGTCCTCTTAAGGCCAATCTCAGCGGAGACTAGCCAACTGTTATATTCTTAATTATAAGATCTTCATGAGTCTTCAATAAGTTTATCAGTCACAAGTAGAATCAAGTCTGATCCATGGAGTCTACCACAGACAATATTAAATCCTCTAAAGTCAGTTACCTACACAATATTCTATCTATAAGCTAGTTCTATATTTAATATATAACACCAACGGCGCGGGCGATACTATAGTACACAAGTACTCGGAAATGTGCAAACACGAGTGCACTCTCTCTCTGTTCCCACTCTAGTTCGATAGGACGGTAATCCATCCCAACCGAAGAGAGATCAGACACAGGGCCAACGGCTTAACGGCTTTACGTGCTTGCCGAGGCATGAGGGTTTCACACCGCCAACTTTCAAACTCCAGGCCGCCACTGAAAAATTCGTAATGAAAGCTGAAATAAGTAATACAAAAGAAAACTAAAGGATTTTCCGTAACTCCTCAATATATAGTTTAAGAACTTTATTATTCCTCATTAGAATTAACAATAATTCACTTACTGAGAAACTAAATTACATAGTATGTTAAATGTTTATGAGTGCACAGAAAAACTACTTTACAAGTTATTATATAATAATAAATAAGAGGGTAGTGATAAAACAAGGAAATATCAACTTATCACCAACCGAGCAAACACGGATCCAAAGTAAAAGTGGATTTATTACTAGATGTGGCATACATGGCGTACTGACTAATAATTATCTTTTATATAATGTTTTTTTTTTATTGACACATTATATATGATTTAAGTTTATTTTTAAAAGAAGGCATACTTTTTGCTTCTTTTATTTCCATCAAACCCCCACCACTATCAAACACCTTCAAATTCAATATTTCTTTTGCCATAATTAATATATCTTTGATAGATGTTTGTTTCGTACGAAGTCACGGTCTAGGAGTACTTTTCCTTATTTCTCCATAGTTTTATATGAACAGAACAAACTAGAACTACTTGCATAATAAAACCGTTCTGTTTTATCAAAGAAGGTAAAAGTTTTCAAAAGATGCGGAGGATACATACAAATGTGAATTTCCTTAAGGTGCGTACACACTAGGGCAATTCCATTTAACAATACGCACTTGAAAATAGAGAGCAGTGGTGGCCCAGTGATATTGGCGGCGAATAACAAGTTGTTGTGGGTTCGAACCCAGGCAGGCGCTTTACTTTGTGTAATTTATTTAATTACCACTTCTCTCAACAACGGTGAAGGAAAACATCGTGAGGAAACTGGTTTTTTTTTTTTTTTTTATCTAAAGATATGCTTGCGCTTGAGCGCTATCTCACCTGATGGTAAGTGAGAATGTAGTCGAAGGTGTAACACGCTTGCCTAGAAGTAACTATTCACTCTTGACTTAAATACTCCGAGATTGTAGCTATCGAGAAACACATACTCCAGCAGGTAATTCCACTTCTTACCTGTACGCATAATGAAAGTATTTCCAAAACCAGTTTAGTGCGTATGGGTGGGATGTCCACGATGTACCGATGGCGCATCGCCGTACGTCTTGTAGTCCGATGATGAGACGGGCTTGTGGCATCCTAGAACCAAAAAACAGAAGACATGTATGAATAGAATAGAATAGAAAACATTTATTCGACATAGACACAACACGACAGCAAAAATCACAAAGTAACAGAGAAGAACAGTAAAAAAAAAGTACAAACAAGGTTTAAGGATAATTGCGCCGGGCGTGCCCATATACCGAAAGGGTTACCAACTCAGCATTTGCTGGGCGTCAGAAGTGACATGTGACATCCACCAACCCGCACTGGCCCCGCGTTGTGAATTACGGCCCATCCCCTCTCACAGAGAGGAGGTCTGTGTCCCAGCAGTGGGAACATTAATAGGATGATGATGATGATGACTTGAAAAAAACAAATGTAGGCAGATGGCAGAAGGTAAATGGTCAAGGCTATCTAACATTATGGACATTTAAACCAATATTCGGTTATGTTGCCTGCGAGGTGGGTCGCAGGAACCAAGCTCCGGGGAAAAATCTATTCTTTATTATTAGAGGCATTGCAGGTGCAGCTATTTCAGAGTCAAAGCTGACTTTGGGACTCCGGAATACAGCAACTCTGCTTTGCAGCAGAAATAAAAGTATGGTAGAAGAACTTCAATAGATAATTTGTTTCACAAAGAGCACATATCATCATTCACAGCCTAGTAACTACTGGGCTTAGGCCTCTCATTTCTTGTCCGCTTATCCATAGGACTCAACGCCTACAGTACTTTCTTCTCCATAGAGATCTTTGCTTTGGTACGTGCCTCTAGCTAGCTTCATTTATTTGGCTAACCGACGTGGATCTTTCAAAATTGGCTGCAAATAGTTCATTGGAAATAAATACTTTGTGTTTGTAAATATCATCATTCTTTGTCCACTTTATTTAGGGTCGGCGTAACTTTTATTATTTATTGATTAGATATTGAATGAATGCAATAACGACAACGAAGCAAAAATGTATGCGCTTTGCATTAAATGCGTCTTCTTCCGTACTTCGTCATTTCAGTAGTCACCAATTCTATACTCTGATTTTTAATTTCGTAAACTAAAGTGACATTTGGGATATGTCACTTTATCGTTACATAAACATAGTGTCGTATCCTGACTATCCTGAGTGATCGAAAGTTGATCGAAAATCGAAGTAGAACGAAAATTGAATTATTTCACGGCAAATAAAATACATTCGTTAAGTAACTAGCGGCCCTTTAGTTTCTACTCATTTATGTCAGACTTCATTTTATCGATCGCATTTATTTAATTGTTGATTCCATATTTAACACTATAAAAGTTTATGTACTATGTGTATGAATACTATTATATTTAAATATATTACTTTTATGTTCATAAAACATTTATTTACACCAATTAGTAAAATTAAATTGATGAGTCATGTCACATCGATTCGATGAATCACTTACGATTGAGCCTTACCTACAACACTATGCTTCGCGCTTGCAACATATAAAAAAACCGGCCAAATGCGAGTCGGACTCGCGCACGAAGGGTTCCGTACTTGGTAAATTGCGTTATACGATTTATGACGTATTAAATAAAACTACTTACTAGATTTCGTTCAAACCAATTTTCGGTTGCAGTTTACATAGTTTAGTTTAACATTATCTTATTTTAGAAGTTACAGGGCGGGACACACATTTTACCACTTTGGAAGTGTCTCTCGCGCAAACTATTCAGTTTAGAAAAAAAAAAAATTAGAAACCTCAATATCATTTTTGAAGACCTATCCATAGATACCCCATAAGAATGGGTTTCATGAAAAAAAAATTGAGTTTCAGTTCTAACTATGGGGAACCTCCAAAATTTATTGTTTTTTTTTTCTATTTTTGAGTGAAAATCTTAATGTTCACAGAATACATCTACTTACCAAGTTTCAACAGCATAGTTCTTATAGTTTCGGAAAAAAGTGGCTGTGACATACGGACGGAGAGACAGACATGACGAATCCATAAGGGTTCCGTTTTTTGCCATTTGGCTACGGATCCCTAATAAGGTCATTGGCAGCTGTCAGTTTAGTCTACGAAATTAAAAATCACAGTATAGCTATATCATCTTTCATACAGTCCATCCATCGCTTGTTTTTTACTCCTACAGAAATATTCCATATTCCAAGTTCAGAAACAAATGAACGCTCAAGTTAGCCCCTACCTTTACAATACTTGAGAAACAAACTTTTCTTTTACACATGAGTTCATATCAAAGGATATTTTGTTCTGCCTTGTTTCGAGACGAATCGCTTTCAGTATTGTTGTCAAAAGGGGTTTGGTTTTGACGTAGCCCATCAATTTCTTGTTTGGTAAGATTTCGTTTTGTGAACCTGACGATATCGTTGTCTTAAGTAAATCAAATCTGGGTGTGGAAGTGGCTTGGTTATGTAAATAAATATCGGTATTTATTTTCTTTCTTTCTTTATTGAGTTGGAAAAGTGAATCTATTGTAAAAGGAAATAAGTTGGTTGAATTGGCAAGTGATTTTTGCGTTTGTGTACCGGATTGATTGTTGTTTTATTGGATCCTATACATACGATTTTTTCAGGAGTGGAAGTTTATTTAGTATTTTGAGGGCTGTATTATTGATTTCTAGTAATACTTAATTATATTTTTTTTTATTGACATTCTATATTTGTAGTATGCAATTTGTTTTTTTTATAGTTATTTTTAATTTATAGTTCACATTCTTTTATATGATTGTTTATTCACAGAAAATTAAATGACATAGCATTGATATTTTTATAATCATTTGATTTTATAGTGTTCACTTTTCTAATCTTTTGTTTTATTGTATTATTAATTATTTTATGTGGAATGTAGCTTATTATTGTTTTGAAAATTTTATTCTGTATATGACTTATTTATTGTTCTTTTTTTAAATTATCTTTGGCATGTTATTTTTATTTTGTTACTCTTTTTGTCGATTGTAAGGTTTTAATGGAACAGACTTATTTAAAAATAAATCTACACAATTTATATTTTTCTGAAATAAATGACTTATGCCTTATGTAAATACTGAATCAAATCGCACGTTGGCCAAGGGGATTTGGGTATAGTATTATTTTATCAGCATTAACGACCGTCAAAATAATCAAAGATCCCAAGAAGCCGCTGATAGGATGTAACTATGTCTTACCCATAAGGTCACATAACGATTATCGATGGATGGCTCTGATATCTTTTGACATGACTTAGAAGAAAAAAAGAGTAGTTAAATTAACGAAACACCTAGTTACTGGGCAACACAATATCCCGTAGTAAGACTGGTTGTCAAGAAAGAAAAGAAAGAAAGCACGCACACACGCACGCGGCACGCGGCTCGGATTTTTATTTGATATTATTGTTTTTGCTTATCTCGTGTCCCATGTGCGGGACACATTCTTTTTTATTTTCTAATAATGTAGATATATATAAGTTAGAATAAGTTGGAATATTAGTAAATTGTCCCGATACATTTCGCCTTACTAAAATATTAGAATTGAATTTAATAATATAGTTACAACCATCACAATTATTATTAACACCAATCAGAATTTAATAGTCTGATTGATATCATACAGCGTATTTTTAGTCAAAATTAAATCAAATAGTCGTAAGGTGTAAACGGTCTCTCGGTACCTCGTCAAAATGAGCGACAATCAGAGTTAACACGAACGCTACGCTACGTTCACGTGAATCACACGCCACTGCCACGTGCCATTAAGTTTCAAGATTTTATCTCAATGTTTTCAGGTAAGTTTTGATGGAACTCCCTAATTTTATGATACACTCGAAATTACACTATTTTTAACCGGCTTCCCAAAAAGGAGGAGGTTCTATGTTCGACTTCATGTTTGTATTTTTTTTTTTTTGATTTTTTTTTGTGTATGTTCACCGATTACTCCGTCAATTGTGGACCGATTTTGAAAATTCTTTTTTTGTTTGAAAAAGTATGTTCCGAAATTGGTCCCATTTTAATTTGGTGAAGATCTGATTAAGAACTTCGGAGATATACAACAGAACTCTTCAATAAATAACGGCAAATCTCTCGGGATTGCTGCAATCGCATGTCTGTTTGTTGTTTATAACATTTCATAACATAACATCACGCCAGTTCGCTCTTAAGGGGTAAGCAGATCTCTCATTTCACCGGTTATGTTCAAGTTTCATGAAATCTATTCTGGCGAAATAGTTCCCTTACTAACTTGCCTATTAGGTACGTACAACTAAAAAGTGCAAAATAAAAAAACTTTTTGCAAAAAAATATTACCGATTTCCAAATACAAAACAACAAAGTGAAAAATAACTTAATTTTTTGAAGTCGGTGTCTTTCGTATAACTATTTTTTTGCGTTATGGACACCGACTTAATTTAAATAATAAGGTTCAATACTGTTTAGTAATTTTGTTATTAATGAACAGATTGTTTGGGGGATGATGTGGAAGATAGGAAGTCAGTGATAGCGTGACGTTTGACAGGGCAGAATGGAACAAGAAAACGTGTTGCGCCGACCCCAAGTAAATTAGGACAAGGGCAGGACGATGATAAATATCGGATCAAATGGTAACTGAGCCACGTACAAACTTTTATTTTTACCCGACTGCGGGATGCAAAGGAGGGTAATCTGTTTATCAGCCTATGTGTGTATGTTCCTATGTGGCGTTCTATAGACCAAACGCGTAAGTAGGCCGATTTTGTTGATTCTTACGTTAATCGATTGAACTTTCTGTCACTGGCTTCATTAAACATGAAAATATGGCGGATTTTGGGTGCCATATATATTGCGGGCTACTCAATCTTTTATTCTTCCAAACCGTTTGTGTGAGGGGGCATCAAAATTAAGGATTTTAAGACGCTATTACAAAAATATATAAAACATTTTTTATAGTAAGTTAAAATAAATGATAACTAAAAAAAGTTTCATATTTCAATAATAATACTTACATAACAAATGGATTATTTTTATCACGGGACGACGTTTCCTTAATTTCCGACTTAAACGCGAGCGAAACCGCTGGCAGAAGCTAGTCTATACTAATATTATAAAGAGGAAAGATTTGTATTTTTGGCTTTTTGTATGTAACGAATAAACTTAAAACTACTACTGGACCGATTTCATAAATTCTTTCACCCTTGGGAAACTACACTATCCCCGGGTGACATAGGCTACTTTTTATCCTTGTATTCCCACGGTAACTGGATCTACGCGGATGAAACCACGAGGCGTCCGCTAGTAAATTATAAATGCGAAACTAACTCCGTCAGTCTGATTCTTTATAACGTTTCCACGCCTAAACCGCTAAACAGATTTTTGATAAAATTTGGAAAAGAAATAGACTGACCTTGAAGAAAGACATAGGATACTTTTTATCTTGAGAGTGCGTTCCCTTGGAAAAAAAATCGATTACAACGCGGGCGAAGCAAAGTCAAAGTCAAAAATATTTATTTCAACTAGGCCATTAAGGCCGTGTTTCTCACCTTAAATTATAGAAGAATTAATGTGACAGAATGTCAAGCACGCATTGCCTGTTGAAAATTCATTCAACCAATCACAGCATATACGCGTGTTTGACAATTTGTTATATTAATTCTGGAATAATTTAGAGGTGAAAAACTCGGGGTAAGAGGAACTTTCGAACTTCAACAATTAATCTTAACAAGTAATCTACTGTCCAATCGGAAAAGTAGCTCGTTCTTGCTTAGCGGCGTGAAGCATCCGGAAAATTCCAGTATTTTTATTTTACGGTCACCTAATACTTATCTGAACCAAAAGTGTAACAATCTTAAGCCGGTTATTATTATGACAGGGTTTAACCAAATTTTAACCCCATTATCTTTAAAATAACGAGCAGGATTAGGGCAAGGCTTAATAAAAAACTGCCTTGTAGCTTTTAGTAAAGAAAGCTATGCTAAGCTAAATTGATTAAAAACTTTTGTGGAAACTGGGATTAAAATCGTTTGGCTTTTAGAGTGCGAGGTAGCGATGAAATAAGTATTAAATATGTTTATCTACTTCGGTTTCGTCATATTCGAATTATAAAATTGACAGCGGTTTCATTATGATACCCATAACGACATCGGGTTGCATTATGCGAATCGTCATAAATTATAAAACACAAGCAAAGATATTCTGAACATACAGCCAGGTACCTATAATATTACTTCGAAATGAGACAATGTAAATGAACTTTTTAAAAGTGGAACAAGTTTAGAGCAAAAGTATTGTATACTATTTGGCTGTTGCGGCTACAAGATCTTTGCCTTATATCTAATAAAGACTAAATAAAAAAATAAAATAAAAAGTGGACGCGGGAAAAATTTCTGAGTCAAATTTTATTCCATATTTTATTAAAAATGTCTTCAACATCAAGTGATATTGAAAATACACCACCATATATAACAAATAGAGCAGTTGCGGCTACAAATAATTTAATACCAGAAAAATCAAGACATGTATATGAGAAATGAAATACTTAAACACACTTCCTGAAATACTTATTTGTCTATATCTGTTTTATTCCTTCCTTCGTAGATAAAATCTTGTATGCAACTGTACGTTATCGGTCTTTTAATAACTCGTGCCCACCTATTTCGGTACTCGCTACGCTTGTACCGAAAAATGGCACTCGTATTTGTACGGGTTGTAAGTCCGTACATGTAATTTGTCGTGAAGGTTTGTAAGTTAAGTTAGTGAAGAGAAAGGCGTTCCACTAAGATGCAGTTAAGTTTATTGAGAGTAAGTTACAGTACTTGAGCGGAGGCGATTATTTCTCTCAGTTGTTGATAGTCACACACTTGTATGTTTACTATGATTAAATTAGTTAATAAGGTTATTTTTATAACGCGCAATCGTGACGCGCATCGCTGGTCTAAAGTAGGTTACAGCGTAAGCAGAAAAATGTACGGCGATGAGACCGTACATATTGGCAACCCCTAAAGAAGTTAAGATGAGTAAAGAGAGAGAAAGAACCGCCTGTACAAAGTTAAGGCTTAATGTTAAAGTAAGTATACAATTAATCAAAAGTAAAGGCAATGTTGTCTCGATGCCCTTGAGGTTGAGTGTGGCAGACGTGGTCGCGCGCCTGCTGGTTTTCGTCTCTGGCAGTCTGCTGTCGAGGTCCCATTGGCTGAAGTTCGATGTCTTCATGTTTTGGCTTCGTATTTGTTGTCCTCGGAAGTCGTTTCCTGAGCCGTACGCAGTATTTTCTTGTGACGATCCCCAGACACGTGATGACAGCAATTGTAAGTAAAAAGTAACTAATTGCATATTGGTGAATATCATGCTGTGTGATGGTGGATGGTAGTTGTGGCTCGTTCTCTTGTTGAAACCGTAGTTTCTTGTCGATTACTGTGAAGTCGTTTTTCTTGAGAGTGAAGAGTTCGTCTTGAGAGCCGTGTAGTGTTATGTTGACAATGTTATTAATCGACGAGTTCAAGTTCGGTACATGCATGTCGTAGTTTACGTTGAGGTTGCTGTTGTACTGATTGTGTGAAGTGATGGTGAGCTCTTTTGACTGCAGAACACATCCTTGACTCAAAGTTACAATAGCCGCTGATGTGATAGTTTGCGAAGTTACGTCGTTATCACAAACAGTACGTAATTCGCATCTTCCGCAACAAACAACCAGCCAGCTGTTTGATTCTTGCAATTTGATCCATGCCTCGTCGCATGACACACTGACGACGTTGGATGGTAGTTACACGATGACCCAGTAGTTTTGCTTCGCAAGGTGCATTCTTGTTCTGTAAGTTGAACACTGGTATGTTTGCGTTGCAAATAAAGTTATCTTTTTGTCTTTTGGTACATTGCTTGAAGTCTTCATCCTTTAATGAGATGTAAGACTTCTTTTCAAAGTTCACGGCGATGTACTCTGACGATAACTGCATCAATTTGAATTTTTTCTCAGTTTTAAAAGGTATAGCGATAGCCCGGTAGTAGGTGAAGTCCTCATCCGAGATCAACGGAATGTGAACTTCGAACATAAATTAGTTTTTTGTTATTCGTGCTTTCACGTAGAGCAGTTTGTAAAGTTCCTTGATATCTTGTTTGATGTTGGTCGTCGGTAGTGTCAGAGTTCTCGGCAGTTTGCCGGCTATGTCTTCCATTTGTTTAACTAGGCTGACTGGTGATATCAAGTGCACGTCCATGTGCCCACTGTAGACATTCGTGAGGGTGTTTAGGAGCATTGTTTGAATTTCTTTAAGATTTCGTAATAGTAATGATGCTGTGAGCGAAGCGGAGTTGAAGTAGCTTGTAGCCATCATTATTTGTATTTCTGTTTCAATGTTGCCCAAATTCGACTTAGTTTCATTCATGAAGCGTTCTATCATTTTGCATTGTAATTTAATGTTTTCATCGTTTTTCTTCAAAACATCGTTTTGTAGTTGCATAATTGACGTTTGGTTTTTTGCGAGTTCGCGTAAATAGTTTTCGTTGCGTTGAATGGCATCAATATCTTGGTGATATTTGTCAGCAAATCTCTGGTCTAAGACGCCGAATAAGCTGTTTGCTACCATGCCTACTCCGTCGATTAAGCCGCGTTTCTTGCGTGTTGATAAATGCTTGTGCGGAGCCAGCAGGATCGTATTGTAGAAGTTGAGTAGTTCCATCTCGTGTGAAAGTTGATCTGTCGTAGCTTGGCAATAGCTTTGATGGATTTTCTGGCATAAGCTATTTACACCGTTGACGTAGTTTTCAATGTTTTGAACGCCTTGCCAGTAGTTAGTTAGATTGTAGTACGTAAGCAAAGTCCATTCGTCGTGAATGAGTTCAATTTTGCCTATGGTGTCATAATAAATCGGCCGCTCGGGTTCCAGGTTTGTAATCTGAATTCCTGACCTTTGTTGCGTACCATATGATCCATTCACGAATATCAACATTGTGAAAATACACATCAAAATGTTTGTAAGACATTTTTTCGTTGACTGTTTTGTTGTGGTAGGTATTTTAGTTTTGTCAGCGTTTTGTAAGTCCGTCTGACATTCTTCACTTTCTCTGTTGCAAGTAGTTTCGATGGGTAGAGCAGATAGTTTCACAATTGGTCGTTTGATGACACCGGTTTGTGTTTTCAGGGTTGTCACTCGAACGTATCCGTCGGCTCCAGGGTGTAATTTCAGCACCCGTCCCATGGCCCATTTTCCTGGCGGCAAATTGTTGTCCCGGACTAGTACGATGTCCCCCTCGTTGAGGTTTTTCTTAGGATTGTTCCATTTGCTGCGCCTTTGAAGTTGTGTTAGATAGTCGTTTGACCAATTCTTCCAAAATTGTTGGTACATGTGTTCAGTTAGCTGCCATCGTCGGCGTAGATCTATGTTATGTTTTTCATTGTAGTCTGCTCGTGGTAGAGACATTGTTGGTCCCCCCGTTAGAAAGTGACCTGGTGTCAGATAGTTATAGAATTCTTCGGGGTCCTCAGTAAGCTGGCAAAGTGGCCTGGAGTTCATGCATGCTTCTATGTTCGCAAGCAAGGTAGTAAACTCCTCGTACGTCAGTTTTTGGTCTCCTAGCACCCGACGAAGGTGATACTTCATCGACTTGACCGCTGCTTCCCATAGTCCACCAGCGGTTGGCCAAGCGGGTGCATTGAAGTGCCATTGTACTCCCATGTCAGCAATACTATTGAAGAAGTCTGGCGATAAGATTTGCTTGTAGTCTTCAAACTCTTTCTGAAGCAATCTTGATGCGCCGATAAAGTTCGTACCACAGTCCGAGTAGACGTGACCTGGTGTACCGCGCCTGGAGCACATTCTCTGGAAGGCTGCTATGAATGTTTCGGTGCTTAAGTCCGATGCGAGTTCGATGTGTACAGCCTTAGTTACCATGCACACGAATATGCATATGTAACCCTTTGAGGTCCGCACTCCCTTTCCTTTGTTAAGTTTGACTTCCACGTGTCCTGTGAAGTCAACTCCTGTGTGGGTGAACGGTCGCGATGGTGTCACACGTTGTGGTGGTAGTTCTCCCATGAGTTGGTTTAACTCCGATGGGTTGTAGCGGTGGCAACGCACACAGCGCCGTAGTTCAGCTTTTACCGCTCTGTTGCCGCCAACGATCCAGTACCGTTGTCGGATGTGCGCTAAAGTTAATCTGGCTCCTCCGTGTAAAGTCGTAAGATGAGCTTGATGAATCACCAACTCAGTAAGTCGTCCACTCTTAGGTAGGATGATTGGGTTCTTCATCTCGAAAGGTAGAACAGAGTGGTTCAGTCGACCACCGACTCGGATGATGCCTTTGTTGTCCAGATATGGCTTAAGTTTGAAAATGTAACTTTTAGTAGAAATAGTTTTAGTAGTTTGAAGTTGTTTGTATTCTTGCGCAAGTTCCGTTTGTTGCACATATTTTATTATTTGTTCTTTTGCACTGCTTAATTCGCACAAAGTAAGGCATCCGGTGTCACGTTTGGCCTTGTTTCTTGTATTTGCAATGAATCGTTGTATCCATGCTGCAATTCTGTTCACTTTGGTCAATGAACTGCAATTAGTTAATAAATTATGAATACAATTATTGTTTTCTTTGTTCGTCGAGTTTGATTTTGCTTGGCAAACGCTGCCTATGTTCGTAGTAAATGTGCATGTTACGTTTTCTTCACGACTTTGTTCTTGGAAGCTAGGCAGAAATGTAGGACCTTCCCACCACAGACTGAAAGTTTGTAGCTTGGTGGGTAGCATGCCTCTTGATGCGCAGTCTGCAGGGTTATCTTGTGACTTCACATAACGCCATTGCTCGGCTGGTATGATTTGTCTTATTTTTTCAACCCGGTTAGCGACGTATTTTTCCCTTTTGGATGTGTCCCCCTGTATCCAAGCCAGGACCACTTGGGAATCGCACCAAACGCTTGTAGTTATGTCGAAGCCATTCAGGGCGTCTCTGATTTTTTCGATGAGTTGCGATAGTAAGAGTGCGCCACAAAGTTCAAGTTTCGGTAATGTGATCGTTTGTGATAGCGGCGCCACTCTTGTTTTAGCAGCGAGTAATGTTATTGTTGACTTGTTTGTTTCTTCTCTGACGCAGCTGTATACCACGCAAGAGTAAGCCTTTTCACTGGCGTCACAGAATCCAAATAGTTCTATCTTCTTGTTTGTTGTACGGACCCAGCGCTTGATTACCATAAGTTTTACATTGGGTATGTCAGCTCTTAGTTTCAGCCACTTTTCTGCTATTTGTGACGGTAACTGATCATCCCAGTCAAGTTTGTTGATCCAGACTTCTTGAAATAGTAGTTTTGCCGCAATAGTTATGGGTGATAGCCAACCCAGCGGATCGTAAAGTTGCGAAATTTCAGAAAGCAGCCGCCTTTTAGTTATCTCGGATCGACCTTTTTCTTCAAATTTCCAGTTAAACACAAATGTGTCGGCGTGCGGATTCCAACCTAGTCCTAGGGTTTTCATTGATTCCTCTTGCTTAAAGTCAAAAGTAGTTCTGCGTGAAATCTGTTCATCGCTTAAGTTTACTAGTAGTGCTGGATCATTGCTGGACCACTTGCGTAAGTTCATCCCGGCTCCTTTTAACATGTCGATAAGAGATGTCTGGAGTTCCTGGGCCGCTTCTAGTGAGTTGTGGCCGCTTATGACGTCATCGACGTAAGTTTCGTTCAACAGTATTTTAGCAGCCGTGGGGTATTTGCAGCCGTCATCGTATGCAAGTTGCTTGATGGTTCTCATGGCTAGCCACGGTGCGCACTTAGTGCCATAAGTGACAGTGCAAAGTTGGTACTCCTGCAGCTTCTCTGACTGTGTAGTTCGCCAGATAATTTTCTGCAAATGTTGTTGTTCCTCAGACAGCCAGATACATCGGTACATTTTCTCGATGTCAGCTGTAAAGGCGTATTTGTAAGTTCTCCATTTTATGATAAGTTCTTGGATATATTTTTGTAGGTTGGGGCCTTTTTCTTGTAAGGCGTTCAAGCTGTATCCTGTGTTAGTTTTCTGAGATGCGTTGAAGACAACCCTGAGTTTCGTGGTTGTAGATTCTTCTCGAAGTACTCCGTGATGTGGTAAGTAGCATTCCGTCGTTGACGATTGTATAGGTTTTGTTAGTTTCATGTGACCTAGCTCCAGGTATTCCTTAAGGAACCCTTTGTATAGCAATGCAAGACGGCTATTTCTTTGAAACCGTTTTTCTAGTTGCAGCAATTGTGATACTGCTATCGTTTTCGATGATCCAAGTTTATGTTCGTAATCTGAACATAGAGGCATCTTCACAATGTATCTTCCGTCTAAACCACAGCGAGTAGTTTCCTTGTAGTAAGTTTCACATTGATCTTCTTGAGATTGATCAGTGTTTGCTTTTGTTACGTCTTCACACTCCCAAAATTTCGTTATTTCGGACAAGTCGAGTAGGGTGACGTGACAGTTAAACGTTTCTAGTTTTCCACACAAAATCCATCCCAGCTGTGTCTGTTGAGCAACTGGTGATTTTGGTGCGCCCTTTAGTATTCCGTCTTGGATTATTTCTGCGTATACGTCAGCTCCAAGCAGTATGTCAACAGCCCTTGAAATGTTGTAGTCAGGGTCTGCTAGTTTTAAGTTTTGCAAGTGTGACCACTCAGGTCGTTCAAATGTGTAGTTTGGTAGTTTGTTGATTAATTTCTTCATAATCAACGCCTCAGTGTCGAAAGTATATTCGGAGTGGATTGATTTGCATGTTAGCTTCAGGCGCCCTTTACAGTCGCCCGATACAGTACCAACTCCCGATATCTTTGCAGTCATTTTGCTTCTCGGCAGCCTCAGCAGTTGTGCTGCATTTTCAGTTATCAAATTAACTTGTGAGCCCTGGTCTACGAGCGCACGAAGAGCGATGTAAGTGCCATCTAACGATTTGACCTTGATCTGGACGGTTGTAAGTAAAACCTCCATCTCGTTGGTTGATAGGTGGTTTGAACTTGGTTCAGTTTCCTTTGGTCGTTGACCTGAACGCTGATTTTCATAGCTCGGTGAAGATGTATTTTTGTTGTAGTTGTTGTAATGTAAGAGCGTATGATGTTTCATATTGCATTCCTTACACGTTTTTGTAGAGTTGCAAGTCTGGTTTTCGTGTTTGAACAAACAGTTTTTGCATATCCGCAATTTTGCAACTGTGTTGTTACGTTGCTTAGTATCCATGTCCACAAATTGCTGACATTTCATTAGAACATGATTGTTTTTACAAAGAGGGCATTGCCCATACGAAGTGTGGTAAGTTTTCGGATGCCATTTTTTCTGATCGTAGTTTTTTCGAAACGTATGTTTTTCGTTTTCAGTTGATTTTCCTGAATTCTGTACCTCTTTCTTCGAAGTTTTCATGGTTTCAAACGCTGTAAACTGGTTTTCTAAGAACATTAGAAATTCATGAAGTGTTGGTACCTCTCTGTTGTCGTTTAAGTCTTTTATATATTCGTTGTATGTGCCACAGTCTAGTTTTAGTGGCATCACATGGACAATCATAGATTCTCCACCGGTTGTATCAAGACCCATATTTGTCAAGCCGTTTAGACATTCCGTTGTTACGTCATGTAGCTTCTTCAAGTTGTAAGCGTCAGGCTTCTGTATGACAGGCAACTGTAGCATAGTGTTCATATAGGCTGAGAACTGTAGTCGACGGTTATCGTACCGTTGATTCAATATTTCCCAGCATGAAGCGTAGTTGTTGGCGCTGATGCCCAGGTGTTGCACCAGCCTTTCTGCTTCGCCTTTCAGTTTGGTCTTCAGATGCTGCATTTTTTGTGCGTTATTCAGCGACGGGTTTTTGTGTATGGTCTCCAGGAATAGATCTTTAAACGATGTCCACTTGCTGTAGTGTCCTGAAAACTCTGGTATCTCGATTTTCGGTGCTGAACGTTCGTGATGAGCGTTAGACCATATTTTGCCTTTCAGGCGTTTTCTTGTTTCGTCGTATTTGGATTCCATGCTGTAGAACATGTCATAGTATGTCTGATTCGATCCTTTTAGTAGGGCTTCCAGTTCCCAGTGAGTGTTGTCAAGAGCATCCCATTTCGACTTCAAGATTGACAAGTGATCATCAAGTTCCCATTTTTCAGCTAGGCCTTCATAGTCAATTTTAGCCATAGCACGATCCATCGCCTTGAAGTTACATTCTTGCTTAGTCAGTAGCGTCTTTGTCTTCTCATCAAGCTCTCCCCCTGAGGACTCCGTAAGGTCGAATTTGACGTTTTCTCCTGCAACTTGTTGTAACATACTCGTAATGTCGGCTCTAGTTGTTTCATACATAGTTTTTGTCTTGCCGTAGACATCTTCCACAAAGTAGTTTATGTTTTTATCTTCAATTTCCTGCAAAAGCAATGTGTGCCTTGCATTGAAATCCATCCATTGAGCTTCTAATGAAGACAGTCGCTTGTTCAAGTAATCAGTTGTTTTTCTTGTCTTGCTATCCTTTTTGTAGTTGTTGCATAATGTTTTTATGTTTTCGAAACACGTAGACTGGAGTTGTAGCTTATTCATCTTGATTTGTTAGACAAATAGCTTCCTTATAGTTTACAAGATAACTTTCCTTACGTATTTGAAGTCTCTTCTAGTTATAGTTGAAGGCGCTTCCAGTAGTCGAAGGCTCTTCCAGTAGTTGAAGTTAGTTTCAGTAGTTGACGACTCTTCTAGCAATCGAAGACTCGTCCAGTAGTTGAAGTCAGTTCTGCAGGTGACGGCTCTTCTAGTAGTCGAAGACTCACCCAGTATCTGCAGCTGGTTCCGGTACTCAATGTGCCTGTACTCGAGCTAAGTATATGCGCCTTCTCAATCCAACTGGGGCGACCCTCTTCCGGGAGACCAGCTGAACCGATTCGCCACCGTACAAGAGACACAAACACACTAAGATACGCGAAGGCTCGAAGGACCATAAATGTACGGGTTGTAAGTCCGTACATGTAATTTGTCGTGAAGGTTTGTAAGTTAAGTTAGTGAAGAGAAACGCGTTCCACTAAGATGCAGTTAAGTTTATTGAGAGTAAGTTACAGTACTTGAGCGGAGGCGATTATTTCTCTCAGTTGTTGATAGTCACACACTTGTATGTTTACTATGATTAAATTAGTTAATAAGGTTATTTTTATAACGCGCAATCGTGACGCGCATCGCTGGTCTAAAGTAGGTTACAGCGTAAGCAGAAAAATGTACGGCGATGAGACCGTACATAACGTAACAGTTGCTTAAATAGCTATTTTTTAAACAAGCTTTTTGAACCGAGGTACTAAATGTATTATCACTTTTCAATACATACAATGAATAAAAAAATAAACAATAGTCATTACTATTGTTTTGCTAATTAAGACAGATGAAGGGATTTTAAGTTTCAGGTTAATCGGAGGCCGGGAAGTGCTTGAAAAATGGGTTACTACATAGGCCGTTTGTTCACAACGCGACGAACGACACGACAAAATGTGGTCACACATTCTGAGCTCCTTTCTGTATTTATATGGAACGTTTGTTTATTTCACGACACCGCACTACACGCAACACGATTTACAAATGGTTTATTCGGCTATGTCGTCAATGCCGCTATGTCCTTGCGACTTTTTTGCAGTGATGGTTTAGGCTTAGCACGCACTGCAATTTTTATTCGCGCGTATTTTTTTCCGCGCGTTCTATGGCCTATGGAGTTGTATGAAGCTGCACGCACTGCGGAAAAAAAATCGCGCTCAAATAGTACTAAAAAATTGGCGCGGAAAATAATTCACGCGAATCAACGCTGTGCGTGCTATGCCTTAGACTAGAGGCTGTAGAAAACAAGTATGGGCTTGTTGATGACACGACACACCTCACCGCACGGCTCACGCAATCACGTGTGGTTCGTCGCTCACGCGCTTAGGCATAGCACGCACAGCGATTTTCATTCGCGCGAATTTTTTTCCGCGCGAATGTTTTAGTACTATTCGGGCGCGAATTTTTTTCCGCAGTGCGTGCAGCTTCATACATTTCCATAAGACACAGAATGTGCGGAAAAAAAATTCGCGCGAATAAAAATCGCAGTGCGTGCCATGCCTTATAGAATAATACAAGAGCACTGCAGTGTCCTTGCAGAATCGTGTCTAGGGAACACACGAACGGACGACATATCGTCTGCAGTGTGTCGTGTGTTAAAAATCGTGTCGTGCCTCGCGAGTAAACGACCGACTAGTTGCTGACCACACATAAAAAAGCAAGCTAATATAGAGCTTGTAAGTTGTAATAATAATAAAAATGATAGCCATTTCATAGCCGTGTAGAACTCAACAGTGATTAGGCAGGGGCCAGTAGTCCTCTTATAGTTTTAGGCAATCGATCCACTAAACCTACCAGATCCATAGCCCAATACATTTTTCATCACACTTGCACGTAAAAAGTATCTAAACATACAGGTTAACTTGGCCGTAATGCCCCATATAAAACCCTCGGGCTTTCTTTTTGTCATGAAACCCTAGGGCGGTAAGTAATATTTTTTTTTAAATTTATGGCACAGCACACAGGTCATGCAAGTTCAAGCAAGGAGTTTACACGCAATTGAAAAATTGTCTTAAAATGTTATCTAAACAAGAATTTCTTTGCAATCTCGCTACATGTTACTTAAATACTCAACTAATGTTCTTAATAATCGATTTTAATAGTTATAGTATGAAAACGTCGAAATTATTTAATTCTTTTTACACTCCGTCATGGCTGTATACCTATGTAAGTATTTGCCCTTAAAGTTTCTGAACGACACACAGTATAATCTGTGGTGTGGGCAAAAATTCGTCAACCGCTTCAAAAAAAGTTCATGTATTTCGTAATAACAGCTGTGCTGACTTGTGTATTAAAGCTATAATTCATAATTATAACTCGCAAATGTGATGAAAAACATTGTATATATCACGGGCGGTACGGGAATTACGAATCTCGACTCAGAAAGCCCTCAGTCTTCGACTTCGGGCTTCTACTTGAGTCTCGATCGTAATTCCTTACTTACCGCCCTTAATACACAATGTACTATTTTCTTCATATTTTACTTGCTACAATTATATACTCCTTTTTCATCATTTACGTTCATACATCTAGTCACATACAGGTTAAAAGAACTACGCAACTTACCTTTCTGAAGATCACCACCAATTAAATCCGTGTCGTTATGTAATTTTAAGGTTGCACTAGTCGACGGCACAAACTATTTTGTGGTTAAAATGCATGCTATCTTATCCGACAACACTTGCGAAAGAGATAGATGCTGTGATGAGCAGTAAGAAGCAATAGTTCTTGTAAGAATACACACTTTTACAAGTAGCGAAATGGATGATGATTTAGAATGAAACCGAGCGCGCGAAATTTTATAAACAGACCTTTGTGAGTCCGGATATCTTGAAACAACTACTGAATGTTTAAAATAAAATTATTTGCATTGTTGAAATACTAATCTATCCCTGTATGGTAACTGTTTTGCAATTTTACTTCTTCTTATGGTATTTATTTGCGCCCAAAAATGCCTTAAAATTAATGTTGAAATATGGAACTTTCGACGCTCATAATTTTCAAATGTTGTTCGAAGCAATCATTGCAATCGACCACGTTTTGCTGACTTAGCGATACAATGCGGTCGCACCAAATGCGCCGCGAGCTCAGTGCATTACGGACAGCAAGCGGGTGCTGTCATTTTCATCATTTCCTCATTTTAGCGATAGCTTAGCGTAAAAGTAACCTTGTTAGCTCTCAACAATAAACCTTTAAAAGTGATTTGAGTGTTTAACTTAGTAGCGTAAGGAAACCCACCAGGTACCACTTAGGTCGCGTCCCTACAAATGTATATATTTGTTTTACTTTTTTGTTTCCATACAGGACTAGATAATGATGAGACAAATTGATGTCATTTTTTAATTTGAATGTACTACGTCAAAGAGTGGAGTAATCGCCAGACTACGTTTGTATGGAAGAATGATCGACTAGGGCAACCTTAAGGCGTCCCCTGCCGACATTTCCACGGAAGCAGTTCAACATTAATTCTACTAAAACAGGAACAGAAGCCGGTACAAAAACCTAGTGTCTACTATAATCTTTCGAGTGAGACAAGGGGCCGACGTTTAGAAGTATCCTGAAGTGACTAAGATTACTTCGTAATACGCGAGTGCTGTCACTAATATTGTTCGGGATTTGTCCTAAAGATAGAGTGACTAATACAATGATGTTCTAGTAAACAGATATGTTATGAGCGCGCGCATTGTGACGATTCTAATATGTCACAATTGTGACCTTTAGTCTTTAGTTTATGTCACGCATGGCGAAGAGCGATAGGCTTTGTTCAAACAAAAACAAAAAAAAAATGCCATCGTGTTTATTTGTAATTTATTTATTTATTGATTAAAATAAATATATTTTAATGTCAGATGAATGAAAAGTGTGTATGTGTGCTGCCGCTGTGGGGGAACACTTTTTTCGATTGTTTTGTGAGTGTTTAACGTATCTGTGTATTAGAATATCATTTCTTTTTTTTTTTGTTTTGTTTTTATAATATTTGTTTTTCTGGAAAAGAACAGGCTTTTTTGTTCAAGAATTAGGTGGGGGAGTTCGAAGCTAAATAATGAGGATGAACTAATTAACGTCAGTTTATAATTGGAAACAGAAAATAAATTATGTGGTCAAGTGGACTCGCGGGCCCGGTGGCGAGCGGTTCTAGCTGATCAATGACTCGACTAAGGTCCAGAAGTATAGCTGTCAAAGTTTGTTACGGATCTACTTCGGGCGCAAAAACCAAGTTTACATTTAAATCATATTTAATACCATTTATTGACCCCTATTTAAGACGTCCCGTCCTAAGTTCAAATCCATCGGCATAGACCTCAACCCACGGAAAAGAAAATATAGTGGAAATGCAAAGTAGGCGTGGCACGCGTGTCACTAATAGGCGCTTCCACGCAAAAGCGATTCCAGTCGTGTCCTAACTACGCATCGAGTTGCTAGTCTCGCGTCAAATTCATTTTTACGTTACTATGCCGTTTTGTTTCATTTTAGAGTTCAAAAATGACAGTAGGAGAAAGAATCTTAAAAATGGAGTTATTTCGTATCATCGCTAAAAACTATTTTATTTGTTTTCTAATAAAATCTTAGTAAATTTCAATTTACTAATAAATTAATAAAACGTCTAGTTAAAATTAAACTTATGCGATTAAAATAAAGTATATTTTGGATTGACTGTATTCACTATTTCGTTCTCGAAAGTTCTTCGCTACTCAATTAGGGATGTAGTCGGGTCGGGTATTGATTTTATAGATGGATATCGATAAAAGAAAATAGGAACCTACATTTTCTTTTATATTAGATGGCATAAATTTCCCAAAAACAAAATGAAGTACGCTTTGCATGCATAATAATTATGACAATGATTGTTTGTGCAGCAATTCCTTGAAATCACTAAATGAAAAAAGTTAATTAAAAAAATCAAAATACCCGACTGCTTAGATAGCGAACTAAAAAGAGGTAAACAAGAAGAAACTCATGCTGTGCAGTCGGAGAATACATATTCGTGAGCTGGCTGACCAAAACCAGATGTATCCTCCGACTGCACACAACTTTTATTTTGTGATGAACCAAGAAACAAAAGCCAGCTCTTGACCTCGATCTCGCCTGACGGAAAGCGTTTGATATACCTTTCCTAAACGTTTGATTCTAGTTTTAGTTTTTTCGTAGGTAGGTTAGTAATTATTATATATATATTTTTAATTAAGTTAACTTTACAAACCTATTTTACATTAATTATAAACATCACAATAATAATTAAAAAATAATATCAGACAAATAAAGTTCAAAATAAAAATAAAGTAATGTCAAATCAAGTCATATGTCAAATCAAAACTATTTAAATTATAAATCTATTTATTGTTATTACATATAGACCATAAAATTGTAATCTGTTTTTGGTACAAATTTATATATATATATAAATTAGGTTTAGTCACTGACCTCTATCATACATTGTACTATAGTAGAGGTCAGTGGGTTTAGTCAATAGTACGGACGTCAAAACAAATCTTAAGCACGCCATCTGGCGGCAAAGCAAGAACAACTACGTATTGCCGCGCTTTTACTAAGCGCTTGCGCGGTGGGGACAATGGAGTACTGGCAGCCTTAGAGCTGAGAAGTCGTAGAATCAGTGTCGATCCGTTATATTAGTAAGCAAGATTGTAACTGTGATTATTTAAAATAAACTCAGTGTATCGAATAATTTCTGTGATTTCATTTCCACGACTGTACCCACCGACCTGCCCACACACGATGTCTTAACCTAAGGGTAACATCCTGACTGCCCGATGGTTTGCATCTATCGGCCAGCCTTGATGCGACATATATATAACAGGAATATATATGTATATATATTTATTAACAAAGTAATGTCAAATCAAAATAGAATAAATTACATTAGTAACAAAAAATCAATAAGAATAAATAATAGTAACGCACATAGTTTAATAATAAATGGATTATTTTTATACCAGGACGACGTCCCCATAATTTCCAACATACACGCGGGCGAAACCGCTGGCAGAAGCTAGTAAATTATAAATGCGAAACTAACTCCGTCAGACTGCTTCTTTATAATGTTTTCACGCCAAAACCGCTGAACAGATTTTTGATGAATTTTGACAATAAATAGACTGATCTTGAAGAAAGACATAGGATACTTTTTATCTCGAGAGTGCGTTCCCTTGAATTCGTAATATAAAAATTCCCGTATTTTTATATTACGGTCACACAATACTTATCCGACACAACAGTGATCTTTAGCCGGTTATTATTATGACAGGGTTTAACCAAATTTTAACCCCATTCTCTTTAAAATAACGAGCAGGATTAGGGCAAGGCTTAATCCTTTCACAGTTAATTGATTAAGCAACTGCCTTGTAGCTTTTAGTAAGGAAAGCTATGCTAAGCTAAATTGATTAAAAACTTTTCTTGGGAATTTGATTAAAATCGTTTGGCTTTTAGGGTGCTTTTTCTCCAAAGATGTACGAGGTAGCGATGATATAAGTTACTAAAATTATGTAATATCACTTCTCAATACATCCACTGAGCCTATATACGATGGTACTACTACTGGTGCTGGGTGCATCGTCCTCACGTATGTGAATTTATGTATGTATGTAAATGTTTATTTATTTATTAGATGGAAAACTAACAACTATACATAAAATGAATAAAATTACAGGTTCTCACGGCTAGAGATATAATAATTTTAAAGAGATCTTAAGGTGAACGCGCACCGAGACGCAAAGCAAATTAAAAAAAAAAGGAACCGCACGCGTCGCAGTCATCGCATTTCCTCAAGGCCCCGCGCTATCCGCGGCAAACGCGCCGCACGCATCGTATCCACTTCTGTACATCTTGAACAATATTTTCTATACGGATACGGGATCACTAGAAGCAGGCACAACAATCAGAAAAATAAAATCACTAACGCTAAAGGACAATATTGCACACAATCCACTTTTGAAAAAGTCAAGGTTAAGCTGCTTACGCACTAATGAGCTTTTGGTGGTAAACACATCAAACGAGAACTCCTTACACAATAAGTTACGGGCCTACATACGCTTTAGTGCCGTAAAACGGTCACTTTCTAAAGCATACTCCTCAGTAACAGCTAGATTTAAAGGTTTGAAAAAAATATATATTTATTATTGATTCATGTACATAATTTTGAACACATGGTTTTTTCGTGTAACTAATAATTTTGCTTTAAAAAAATAATTATCAACACAAAATTTTTCGCAACTTTTGGAAACTCCTCCAAAACGACTTGGATGTTTAAAAATATTTTTATACAGTAAAATTGATGGCTGAAATTTCTTCATACCTAACATAGCATATATAAATCAAATAATATTTTGCAAAGAAAACTGTTCAAAAGGAGGTTCAATTTTGATATTTTGGCATCGAGCGGGCGCACGGCCAGTACTGCGTTACATTGTGGCGTATATATCGCCTTAAGATCTTTACTCGCTCGCACTAAGTATGAATTACGCTTGTAGTTAGATGAAGAGGAAGGAATGGAGATAGGTGGATTAAATCTCAGTAAGATGTGGAACATTGAAATGCAGGTTATGTTGTAACCAGTTGTAAAACATTTTTTTTCGAAAAGAGTAAGTATGGAGATTCTTGCCCGTTCTTCTCCCTAACAAGCTAATTTGCCGAATGGACGGTAGAATCAATTATTATTAACTTATATTTATATTTTTGACGTTCAAAAGTGCCGATTAATGGCCTAGTTGAAATAAAGAATGTTTGTCTTGTCTTTGTCTTTAGATTTTCACAGCGTAGCTACGTATTCTCGCACCGTGCAAGCTTCTCGTACAGCTTTGGTCAAAACTGGCAAATATTATCACAGCGCTGCTACCCATCCTCGCTCCGCCTAGCTGCCTCACTCATCTGCAGTGACAAAAGCCAAGGTCAAGGTTAATACTGATTGTAGTAATATGGGATTATTTTCAAGAACAACAATTAATCCAAGGCTGCAAAAAACAAAGGTGTAGAAATCTTACTACTAACTAATATTGAAAAAGTGAAAGTCTGTTGTTCATTCAACTGTTGAATGAATTCGGATGAAGCTTGGAACACTGGGAGACCTGATCTTTATGACGTCATACGATAAATGTTATGCCAGTGGTACTTAAGTTTCAGTGGGATAATTTTGCACTTGTACGCGGGCGGGCTTCGCTCGTCTTTTTTTCGAATTATTTAATTGAGTGTCTAGTATTTTCAAGCTTGTAGACGGCGACTATGTTCGTGGTGCCACTGGCAAATCTATGACCGTCTTTAGCAAAAATCCTAGAATTTTCGAGAAAACCTATTTTTTAATTATCCTGCGACACACATGATGTTTAGACACTGTGGTATTCTGGTGATCAGATCCACATCTTTTTGTCTTTTTACGTTTTATAACAATATACAAACCACACCTTTTTTATCTGTTAATATTGTATCAACTCATGTTACTCACTTTTATGTATTCTTTGATACTGTTAGCATCTGAAAAGCATACTTTTTACCTGACTGCCGAAGGAGGGTAATGTGTTTATCAGTCTATGTATGTATGTAAGTATGTATGTATATTTGTTCCTATGTGGCGTTCTAGAGACCAAACGCGTGGGCTGATTTTGATGATTCTTGCGTCGATCGATTCGTCTTAACCCTGCAAGTGTCACTGGCTACATAAAAATTAGAAAATAAAAAAATGGCGGATTTTGGGCGCCATTTTGTGGGGGGAAAAGATTTTTTCTCTTCCAATCCCATCGTGTGGGGTATCAAAATAAAGGGTTTTGAAAGGTGATTTCAAAAATATAAAACACTTATATGTTCAAATATACCAAATTAAAAAAAAATAACTAAAAAGTTGTAAATAAAAAAAGTTAATTTAAAATATCAAAAAACCCGACTGCTTTAAAAGCGAACTAAAAAGACGTAAACAAGAAGAAAATCATGCTGTGCAGTCGGAGGATACATCTGGTTTTCGTCAGCCAGCTCGCGAATATGTATCCTCCGACTGCACAGCATGATTTTCTTCTTGTTTACGTCTTTTCAGTTCGCTTTTTAGTTATTTCTGATTGATTTAATATCCACAACTTATTTTCACTGCTAATTTGTAAAATCTTAGAATATTTTATACTCTGACATTATCATCTAATTTGATATCTGTCAAAATCATCAGCCTATTAATGTTCCCACTGCTGAGACTCAGGCCTCCTCTCTGTGAGAGGGAATGGGCCGTAATCCACCCCGCGGGCTCAGTGTGGTTTGGTGACCTTCACATGTATTCACATTTTTGGTTCTAGGACATGCCGGTTTTTAAGGGGTGATGAAATAATTTACACAAAGTAAAGCGCCTGCCTGGGTTCGAATGGTTGCGGACGTTACCACTGGGCCACCACTGCTCTCTGAATATCACCACCAATAAAATCCGTGTCGATATGTTATTTCAAGGCGTCCCCTCCCGGCGTTTTAACGGAAAAAGTTCAATATTAATTCTAATAAAACAGCAACAGAAGCCGGTACAAAAACCTAGTGTCCACTATAATCTTTCGGGTGAGACAAGGGGTCGACGTTTAGAAGTATCTTGATGTGACTAGGATTACTTCGTAATACGCGAGTGCTGTCACTAATATTGTTCCGGATTGGTCCTAAAGATAGAGTGACGAATAGGACATAGTATTTGTTGTTGTTGTTTCTTGTAATAATTGTTTTTTTCTGGCAAAGAAGAGGCTTTTTGACCCGACTTTCGAAGGAAGGTAAAGTGATTATCAGTCTATGAATGTATTTGGCGTTCCAGAGACCAAACGCGTTGGCCGATTTTGATGATTCGTACGTCAATCGATTCGTCTTAATGTTGCGAGTGTCACTGGCTACGTTAAAATTGGAAAATAGAAAATGGCGGCCTTTGGGCGCCCTGCCGTATCGTGTGGGGTATCAAAATAAAGGGTGTTAACAGGTGATTTCAAAAATATAAAACACTTATTAGGTCCATGGGGTCCGAGTGCGCGTCGAGTTTTTCGAGAAATTAGCAAAAAGCTCGTTGACTCTTCACGTGACCAGAGGGCTGGCCTTTTCTTCGGCCAGAGTTCTGGGCACGTTTCCCATTGACATCGATGTGGACGAATTTTTTGATGCACAATGAGCTTTTTCCGTCTTCCCTTTGTATTTGTATATAGGTATTTTATTTTTTTTGAATATTCAATTGTATATATATGTTTCAATAAGAATAAAACTTATTTGTTTAAATGTAAAAAAAGTAAGTTTAAAAATCAAAAAACCCGACTGCTTAACTAAAAATCATGCTGTGCTGTCGGAGGATACATCTGATGTTGGTCAGCCAGCTAGCGAATATATCCTATATATCCTCCGACTGCACAGCATGACTTTCTTCTTGTTTACATATCTTTAGATTTTTTGAATTTACTTTTTTTATTGTTCAAGAATTGGGTGGGGGAGTTCGAGGCTAAGTAATGAGGATGAAGCAATTAACTTCAGTTTAAATTTGGAACTTTGACTAAGGTCCAGAAGTATAGCTGTCAAAGTTTGTTACGTATCTAAAGAAAAAAAAGAAATAAGAAAACTAGTCAGACTTTTAGTGACTAAAACCCACCCGTGTTCCTTCAGTTGCTTGTGTCAGTGCCTCGGTAACTCTCTTCAAATTTACCCGCGACATGGTCGAACCCCTGGGGTAAATCAAAATCAAAATTTCTTTGTTCAATTAGGCCATTAACGAACGTAAAAAAAAAATGTAATAATAATTGATTCTACCGTCCATTTGGGAATGTAGCTTGTTATGGAGAAGAACGGACAAGAAACTCCAAACTTACTCTTTTAAATAAAAAATGTGTTTTACAAGTATTTGGTTACAATAATCTTGTTGCAAAAATACATATATATGAGACCGATGTAAAAAAAAACGCACTTAAAAGCGTCTAGAATAAAACAAACAATTAAAAATACAATAAATAGGTAATTAAAACAGGCGGAGGCAGCTAAGTTATGACCAATCACAACTGATGGCGCCCGTTCACGAACATGACACATGGATCGGCACCACTCAGCTCAACCATTTTTAGCCAAGTTGACAATCTACAATCGAAAACGCTAGTAGAAAATGGATCAATGTATGGGAATGACACATCTGAACGTTAAGTCACGTGTCACCATACAAATAGAAGGCGTTAACGATTGTAGAAAGAGTTTCGATACGAAACGTTTGTAACTTGGCTAGGGGGGCAGGTGAGGTTACATAGCAGTCGCTCCATGAAAAACACTGTATTCTGTGAATCTATTTTGACTGGAAGCCTATCTCTTAACGTTTACAGCAGTTTATGTTAAGTGTGTTTGGAGTAAGTGTGGAGTTTCTTGTCCGTTATTCTCCATAACAAGCTACTTTTCCGAATCGACGGTACAATCAATTTTTATTACTTGTAAATTTTCATTGTTGACGTTCAAAAGTTAATGGCGCTTAATGACCTAGTTGAAATAAATCATTTTGACGTTGACTTTGACTTTTTATTTACTTAGCGGTTCCCCGACGCGAGTACGATGCTTATTTTTTGCTTTTTATAGGTATCTGTGTCGTGGGTTTTTATTTTTTGTATTAAATTGTTATTTCATGCTGTTTAAACCACATGTAATATACATATTAGTAGACACGCTTCAATCGACAATCTATCAAACACGTAATTATGACATCCACCCAGATTCATAGAGAATAAGGCGGATAACTTTTTAACGACTGAACCGATTTTAATCAAACATAGCTTAGAACACTCAAAAAAAACGAAATCAAAATCGGTTTCTCCGTTTAGGAACCACAGATAGACACACAGATACACAACAACACACGTCAAACTTATGACATCCCTCTTAAAATATCTGTTCACTTAATTATCTAATCAGCAAACGTCATATCTACCTAGCGATATTAGCAAGTTATTAAAAACAACGAAATCTTCCAATAATCCTTTGGTAATATTATTCCTGCAATATTTTACGACCAATTGCCTTTTACGACGCCCTTAAAAGAGGGTTATTCTGTATATTTAAAATAAACCCTGCATGCTGTAACCAAAAGCAATTTAAATTGAGAATTGGGCTATTCACCCGGAAATGCTTTAGGTTGGTACGCCATAAAGCTAGAGGTAAAGTTACCACAGGTTATAAATAAGGAAAGGTATGTATAGAATTTGAGAGCCCCTGGGCTTAGCTTTTCACCTAAAATGTTGTCCGGGGCTTTGGTATTGTATTAGTCTAGGTTCGTAAAGTTTTACCCAGATTATTCCCACACCCAGGTAGGAAGATAGTTCAATATACAGGGAAACTGGCAATTGGAAGCGTTCTTTGAAATGGAATATTCAAGAGATATTTTTTTATGATTTTGAACCTATCGTTTGGGTTTCGAAGCTATCGGGAAACACAGACTCCGGCAGGGAATTCCACTCCTTAGCTGTACGCATAATAAAAGTATTCCCAAAACGTTTAGTGCGTATGGGTGGAATGTCCACCATATATCGATGACGCATCGCCGTACGTCTGGTAGTCCGATGATAGAACGGGCTGGGTGGAATTAAATCATGCAATTCCATCGCACACTCCCCGAAATGTAACCGATAAAAAACCGACAAGCTGGCAACTCGGCGACGATGTTCAAGGCTCTGGAGCTTTGACTTAACCAGTGCCTCATCGCTGATGAGCCTCTTGGCCCGCTTTTCGATCGACTTCAGTGCATCAAGCTGGTATTTGGCAGATCCGTCCCAGAGATGAGAACAGTACTCCATGCATGATCGAACTTGCGCTTGATACAAGCTGAGCAGCTGTTCTGGCGTGAAATACCTTCTCACCTTTGCAAGGATCCCCAGCTTTTTGGCGGCCAGCTGAGCCTTTGCCTCAATGTATGGCCCAAAATTGAGAGTCGATGTCAACGTAACGCCAAGAAGCTCAAGATGGTCAGCTATTGGCACGGTCACATCTCGGAAAGTTGGAGCCGGGTGAAATTGACTCTTAAACTTTTTTTTTTTTTTGGCTATTTCCTACCTCACGACCAAAAAGTGCTACTAGTAAGTAGGTAATCTACTCTGCTCTGTTTGCACTGCCCCATTTTTGTCATGGGTCAACGTGATTTTAAACCTGGCTATTTGGGAAATTGTGTAAATATAAAGCTAAGTTCCTTGATACCCCAGTTATTTTATTTAGGTTACTCGTGGCGGATTTTCATAAACAAACTTTATGATTTTATGTTAAAACGGCTTTTTGCCATTGTGTATAATAATATGCCAGTCATTCAGCCAGCCTTTCAGTTTATGCCATCACACTTCACACTAATATTATAAAGGCGAAAGTTTGTGAAACTGGGCAAACGAGACGAGAATGAGCTGCAAGTGGGGCAATTTGGAGTTGGACGACGGAACCACCGGGGTCACCGACTGGCCAGATTTATGGAGAAGGAGGGCCTCTATATGATGAAGTCCTTCTTCAAAAAGCGTGAACACAGGAAGTAGACTTGGCAGAGCCCCGATGGTGCAACAAAAATGAGATCGACTTCATCATGTCAAACAAGAAGCAAATGTTCAATGATGTCTCTGTGATCAATTCGGTAAAAACCGGGAGCGATCACCGTAAGAGGTAATCATGCGTAAGAGGCACATTGAACATTAATATTAAGCTTGAAAGGTTTCGACTGATGAAGTCCACGCTCCGTCCAGCACAGATCCAGGTCCAAAACCCCGTGAGATTTTAGATCTAAATCCAGAATCGTTTCAAGTGTCTTAGGGAGCTCCGTGGACGAATACAGCGACGGGTTCGTGGAAGCTGTCCATACGGTCGGGTCTAAGTTTTTGAAGACCCGTCGTACAGATAGAAACAAAAAGCTATCTGATCCTACCCTCAAGCTTATGAAGGAGAGGCGTGAGATGATCGTGCAATCTTCAGATGAGGCGTGTAAATACGTCAGCCTGTATGAGATTAGGATGGCTCTGAAACAGCTTTAGAACAACAAGGCGCCGGGTGATGACAGAATCACGGCTGAACTCCTGAAGGCGGGTGGAAAACCGGTCCTTAAGGCCCTTCAGAAGCTGTTTGATTCCGTCATACTCAAGGGCAAAACGCCACAGGCATGGTGCAGGGGTGTGGTGGTACTCTTCTTCAAGAAGGGCGACAATGCTCCGCTGAAGAACTATAGACCCATCTCACTTCTTAGCCATGTCTACAAGTTATTTTCAAGAGTCATCACGAATCGTCTCGCGCGCAGGTTTGACGATTTCCAGCAAGCGAACAAGCCGGATTCCGAATGCCCATGTAACACCCACTCCTATCAAGATCGGAGACTCTAAACTCGAAGTTGTAGACGATTATGTCTACCTGGGACAAACGGTCCAGTTGGGTAGGTCCAACTTCGAGAAAGAGGTCAACCGTCGAATTCTACTCGGCTAGCCGGCGTTCGGGAACTTGCGTGGTATCTTCTCGTCCAATTTACCGCAGTGTCTCAAGACAGAAGTCTATGACCAGTGTGTGTTGCCAGTGATCACTTATGGGACCGAGACGTGGTCGCTCGGAGTTTCCTTGCGTGATCACGTCAGAAATGATGATATCCGCAGGTGAACCAGGGTTACCGACAAAGCCCGAAGAATTGCCAAACTTAAGTGGCAGTTGCAGGGCACATTGCTCGCAGAACGGATGGTCGATGTTGTCGAAAAGTTCTGGAGTGGCGACCGCTGCGTTGGAGGGGCTGCCACTAGTTGGACAGATGACCAGGTGAGGGAGGTGGGGGTCCGCTGGATGACACTGACGCTCGGGATCGATCAATGTGGCGACGCCTAGGGGAGGGCTATGTCCAGCAGTGGACGTCTTTCGGCTGAAATGATGATGATGATGAAAGTTTGTGAGTGTGTGTATGTGTGTGTTTGTTACTTCTTCACGCTCAAACGGCTGGACGGATCTGGATGAAATTTGGCACTGAGATATATTAAAGTCCGGAATAGCACATAATTTACATGATACTTTTTACCTCGGAAATATGACCCCTTGGGATAATTTTCGACATTTACGCGGGAGAAACCGCTGGCAGAAGCTAGTTTAGTAAATTCACAAAAATCATACTTATTTGGCCCTTCATTTACTGTAATTTCATTCCAATCGCATTAATTACTGATTCGTTTCAGAAAGTGTTATGATTGAGCTCAATTACAGTATATCAAAAATAAATGAAACGCGAAATATATTTTATGCATACAAATAAATATTTATGCATACAATATTTACTGGAAATAATTTGCTCTGTACTTATTGGGGTTGAGTGCATTGATGGCCAATTAGTGTCGGCGCCAACTTAAGAGTTGTAAGTCGCGGGTTCAAACCCAGGCAGGAACTTTACTTTGTTTTAAATAATTCATCACCACTGCTCTCAAAACGGTGAAGCAAAACATAATGAGGAAACCGGCATGTGCTAAAACATCCAGTCCTAAGACATCCACCAACTCGCACTACCCAGTGCGAGTTGGTGGATGCCTGTGTCCCAGCAGTGGGTTCATTATGCTGAATATGCTTCATAATATGCCCAGCATTTTAGGGTTCCGGACCCGAAGGGTGCAAATGAAGCCCTATTGCTGTCACTCACATGTCCGTCTAACTGTCCGTCGTCTGTCACAAAATTTTGATCCGAAGATTTTTTTTACTTCCCATTGAAGTATGAACTTGAAATTTGGTATTAATGTTTCTTATTACGTATATATTACTAAGTTCTAGAGTAGCGACCGCGTACCGGAAGACGCAGCGTTGGAAGGCCTCCCTCTAGTTGGAGCGATAACCTAGTCAAGGCTGCGGGCGTCCGGTGGATGCAAAACGCACAGGACCGACAGTGTGGCGACGCTTGTGGGAGGCCTATGTCCAGCAGTGGACGTCTTTCAGCAGACATGATGATGATGATGATGATGATATATTACAAAAAAATACCAATATATTCTACATTTGGAACGGAAGCCAGTTTTTCTACTGGATGTGATGTAATTTTACATGGAGTGACTTCCTAACTGACCCATTCTATACCCTTTCTGGGTAACACATTACCTCTAGGTAATCTGGTTGGTTAAAAACTGTAAAAGATAATACGCTAGTAAAATTTAAAAAAAACTTCCGGCACATTTTTATTTCATGCTACATAGAATAGAATAGAATAGAATACTCTTTATTATGTACACCAAATAAGTTACAGAAAGTATAGATAAAGAAAAAAAAATACACTGGGTGACACAATGGGCGGCCTTATCGCTAAAAGCGATCTTTTCAAGACAACCTTTGGATGGATTTTAAAAAAGAAAGGAAAGAAAGTACTGTAGGTAGTCTATTGGTGTACTATTTATATATAAAATAAATACATATATATAAACATACTATATATAAAAATATATACAGTTATAAGTATGGAACAAAAACATAGAAATCAAGAAAACAACTACTAAAGAAAGAGGTAGTGATTCTTTACCATAGTTTTAAAAATGGGCAGAAATTGAGCTCGCCTTATTGACACAGGCAAAGCATTCCACAATCGCGCCGCTTGAACCGTAAAAGATTTGTCGTAAAATCTGGTGGAATGCATCGGCATCTCTAATCCCAAGTTTTCCGATGACCTCAGGTATCTATTATGTGTGTCATGAAGGAACTTGAAACATTCTTTGAGATAAGAGGGGGTTGTAGGATTGTATAGAATACTGTAAAGCAGAAATAAAATATGAGACATAATTTATCTAGTTGTAGACATACTTCGATCGACAATCTATTGAACACTTAATTATTACATGATAGCCTGCGAAAAGATCCCGATTGAAACAGTAAAACGCCCATAACTTTAGAACGGCTGAACCGATTTTCATCAAACATAAATAAGAACACTCACGACTAGTGACTTAGGTCGCTAATAGTAACCGTTCGGCCTGGCCCTTTTTATGGTAGGAAAGTACAACTGAATGACCTCTTCAGGGTACATCCACAATTTGTGGTCCTTGGGGGAAACCTAACAGTGTCAACAGAAGCCGAGCGGGATGCAGACCCACCGCACCCGCCAGGCCCCTTCAAGGTACGCAAGTCAGTTGGAGTCGGGAGCAGGGAAGTTGGCCTTGGTAGATAGCCTAGTCAACCCCTGACTCTGCTTTCAGCATTCACCTGGTACGGTAGGGTGTGTCTAACCCTACGTACCAGACTCTCGGTACACGGGAGGAGGGTGGCCCACCTTCTGTGGGCTAACCGGTACCTTAGGACCTATGTCACCCAATAAGATTGGTGACAGGTACAATATAGCTTAAGGCTCACCCTAGGGTGTACCTAGGTGTCACTCGACTGGGAGGGTTGGCTTTCACACATCCCCGGGCCCACCCACCCGGGGATGCTTGTAACGATGCCGTCGGCAGAGTTATTATTATGGTTCCTTCAGGATCCCCTCCCCAAGGACCCCGACTTTAAAGTCAAGTACGGTGAGGCCTTTAATAAGGTAGTCGCTTCCTCTTCGCCCGCTTCAGGCCCGACTGGGGCCCCTGGACCTAGCAAGGCCTTCGTGTCGAGCGTAGCTTAGGACTCACCCTCCCCCCCAGTCAGGCATACTTCCAGGCCTAGGTAGCCCACCCTTTCACAGAGTGATGCACATGCCATTAAGCCAGATGCACGACCCTTATGGAGAGATACCATTCCTCCTAAACCCCAGACACCGGCCGTCGAGCCAAATCCACGCCCATCATGGAGGGGTCCCATAATTCCTAAACCCCAGACCAAAAAGCGTGCCACACCAAAATCAAGCCAGCCCGCAAAATGCTGACCTATAGATTAAATATTAGATATAAAAGGTGTTTCTTGATTGTTCTTTTCCACGTAGGTATTTTCCAAACGGATGGTCGAGACTTAACCCCCCAGCGTGGCCCTGAGCCGAGGACCTCAAAGGGGGTAGCCCTCAGCGTAGTCGCTTATTAGCTTGGCTGAAGGCTATAGTTAGTCTCCACAGGGAAGACCGGTTAAGCAGTAGTAAATCGTAGCATTTAACTGCGAGAAGCAACGTACGCTCTTAGCTTTGCCGAGACACGGAGGAGTCTCGGTATGTAATCCATCCACAGACTGACCTTGGAAAGCTTGCTTAACCTGAAGATCGACCTCTGATGCCGTTATTATTTACCGAAGAGCTCCTCTTGATTCGTTATATGTAATAAGTGAACACGTGTAAATTTGCAATATAATAAAAGGCAAAAACGAGTCTCGTTGATATACAAAAATATATTTCTGTATGGCTTTTCGCTCGTTCAATTACTAGAATCGAAAAAAAACAGGAAATCGAGCAAAATTTTCAAAAAGCAGTGGTAGCATATTTTTTGTTAAAACATTGCTTGTTACTGGAATGTACCGGATTGCAATACAAAGAATCACGTGTGTCGATCACCACGCTTGCATTGTAGATTTCAGTTTTTGCTTGACTGCTCGAGAACGAGGGAAATGTTTCTCAAGAGTGTGCGTGTATGGGTGTAAATAAAAGGCTGAAGGAGCCGATTCCATAAATATCACTGACTAAAATATTATAAATAAAATTATTCAAAATTACAAAAAACGCGACTGAAAAAAGCGACTAGACTCTGAAATATCAAATAAACAGAAGCTATGTTTATATTCGCATAATTTAACAAAATGTAGAAAGCAGTTAGGTATTTTTTACCCGACTAAGGTGAAGCAAAAGGAGGGTTATGTTTTTGACCGCTATGTGTGTATGTTTGTAAGTATGTATGTTCTTCATCTGTTCCCTCATTACTTCTAAACGACTCATCATAATTTAACAAATGAGGTGTCCTTGGAAGCGTCTTATCTGTCCGCTGTTTATAGGCTATGTGAAGTCACATTAAATTGAATATGGCACCCTCTAAGGGGCACGAAACCAAGAAAAAAATATCACTTCATCCCATCATGTGTGGTAACATTGAGTAGGGGTTTTAAAATTAAGGTACGGTTTGGTACATCATATTTTTGTCAAGCATACCGTTTGCGAGGTATATCCCGTCAAAGTCATGAAAACTATTTTTTACCCGACTATGGCGTCGCAAAGTCCACTCTTGTAATGCATTATCTAGATACATGTAAAACAACAAACCCTAGATAGAAAACTCACCCTGTAAATATATTGTTATAATCTATTAACTTAGGTACTCCATAACAGTCCACCGCCAAAACTTACGCCACATAAACCTATTCTCTATCTCCCAGCGTAAAGTTGCAGCATGCATTTGAATGAAGATGCAGTGTATTACAACATCAGACGCTCTCAAGTCCCACAACGCTTCATTTCCTTCACAACTTTCCACGCAATATCCAGACTTTCTACGGTACAGTATTCTGTTTAGTAAGGATGCCAAACATAAGGACGGAGTTTTAAAATATATTTAAAAGAAAGTTTCAGGCACACGTTTTTTTTTATATTTTATCTCTCGAAACGAAAAATAAATACGCAATGCCGATTGAAAAACTAAAAAACTCTGAAACTTCTGTATTGAAGAGCAATTATTAGCAATTACACAAGATACTTAATAAGCCTGCCGGAGTCTAGATGTAAGCCCTGTCGTTGCCTCTAAATCATGGGACTTAAACGTTACTGGCTGACTGTACTATCAAACACTACTGCCTAAACCTTAACCATCTTATTAATAAAAATGGTGTATTACCAGCTTATTTATTTATTCATTATATACTTTATAGTACACCAAGATAAAAATAATTCAAAAAGACATCTTATAACAAAAACAAACATACAAAAGGCGGCCTTATCGCGAGCTGCGATCTCTTCCAGGCAACCTACTTACTCCGAAGTTACTCTTGGACTAGCTAATCCCGGAGTAAATAAGGATTAACTTAGCTTTAGCAATGTTATTAATAAACATGGAATAAACTCGGACTAACTTTTCATTTCTTACTCTTGGATTTACGCGTAAGCTATGACAACCCAGTTGACTTTAAAAGTAAAAAGAATGAACCAGTGAATAAAACCAAGAAAGTTGATGAAATAAAGTAGAAAAAAATAAAAAATAGCGGGCAGAGTGACATCTGTCATACAGTTTTGAAAGTGATGGAGGCCATTTTAAATTTATCTCAACGATTACAATTTAAATCGCATTTAATAAAATATTATAAATGCGAAAGTAGCTTCGTCTGTCTGTTACCATTTCACGCTTAAACTGCTGAATCGATTTTTGATTGAGCTAGTCATTGAGATAATGTGTACTACAACTACATAATTACCTCAACGGAGTTAGTTTGAGACCCTGGGAAGGCCATCGTATAGTTTTTATCCTGGAAACCATCCTTGTACTAATGCTACGCAGACGAAGTCTCGGGCAACAGCTCTTATGACGAGTGTTACCCCTCACACTAATGTTAATAAAATACCCAAGTAAAATAGTAAAATAATAGTAAAATGCCTTAGGCTGTATTATTTTGATATATTACTTGAATAAGAAGAGAGAAATAAGAAGGGATAAACAATAAAATATGTAATGATTGTGAATATAAATAACAATTTAATATAAACAGTTTTCATCATCAAATCACAACGAACAAAATGTCAATCAAACATAATAATTGCCGTCGCCACGGATGGACTCTTAATCCAACCTTAATCCTGCCTTAAACTAGCTAGGGCCAGTTAGACTAGCTAGTGGTGCTAGCTAGTTTAAGGTCGGATTAAGGTTGGCCTAAGAGTGTATCCATGGCGACTACAATTATTATGTTTGATTGACATTTTGTTCCTTGTGATTTGATGATTAAAATTTTTAGTTTAAAATAAATATATTGTATTTATATTCACAATCATTCCATATTTTAATGTTTATCCCTACTTATTCTAGTACTATATCAAAATAACACAGCGTAAGACTAGATAGGAAACACTGTTTCAGGAATAAGCATGAAGGAGATGTGGTTAATACCTACTTAGGTGTTTTATTAACATTAGTATGAGGGATACACTCGTCATCAGATCTATTAGCACAACGAATATTAAGTTATTGGTTCACCATACAAATTTCCATCTCCCTTGCCACTCCCATAAGGATGGTTTCCGGTATAAAAACTATCCTATGTCCCTCCCAGGGTCTCAAACTGACTCCATTGAGGTAACTATGTAGTACATATGATCTCAATGACTAACGCTATCCAAAATCGGTTCAGCGATTTAGGATAGCGTGAAAAGGTAACAGACAGACAGAAATATTATAGTGTATGCAATTTAAGTTGAAATTGTTGAGATAAATTTAAAATTGCCTCCTTCACTTTCAAACGTCTTTTTGTCCGGTAATCCATTCTTTTTTTTTCTACTTTATGTCATCAACTTTCATTAATTCATTCACTAGTTCATTCTTATTTACTTTTAAATTCAACTGGGTTGCCACAGCTTACGCGTAAATCCAAGAGTAAAGAATGAATAGTTAGTCCGAGGTTATTCCATGTTTATTAATAACATTGGTAAAGCTTAGTTAATCCTTAGTTATTCCGGGATTAACTAGTCCAAGAGTAACTTCGGAATAAGCTGGTAATAAGCCATTTTTATTAATAAGACGGTAAGAGAATACAGACATGATATTCTTTTGTTACTACAAATACTCCAGAAAATATGAACATTATATAAAAAACATTTTTCCGTCTAGCAACCCTAGTAAGTACAATGTCGTAGCCAAACTAAACTTGTCCTCTAAATCATTCGCGAGGAGTATGGAGCGAAGCCTTAACGCATATATCATATGAATTTATTCCCACACTTTGTAACCTTTTGAGAAAAAATATCATATAAATCACACGCATTAGTTCTGTAGCTAAAATCTCATCTATCATTTTAGCAGATGGAAAATAAAATGGAAATGTATTTTGTTTTGTTGCTTAAACTATGAAAACGTAATGACATACTGTATATTAAAGATAGTAAGCAAGAAGTGTCTTGCCAGTTCTAAATCTATACTTCTATACTAAAATTATAAAGAGTAATGATTTGTATTTTTGTATGTAACGAATAAACTTAAAAACTACTGGACCGATTTCAAAAAATCTTCCACCATTGGGAAGCTACACTATCTCCGGGTGACATGGGCTACTTTTTATCTCTGTATTCCCACGGGAAAGGGAACTATCAGAGTGAAACCGCGAGGCGTCCGCTAGTAAAACATAAAAAGATACACCGACATATAAAGAAAAATTGACAAACACAATTGGCAGTGGGCGGATAGCCGATGCAGCTGAAAGGTTCTGAAAAGACCACCGTTGGGAGATGCAGCGTTGCAAGATCTTTCACAAGGTGGACCGACCACCTGAGGAAGACGGTGAAGTTCGCTGGATGCGAGAAGCAAAATACCTGTTAAAGCAAGGTTTGTGTGCTCTAGTGGTTTGTGTCAAATAAATGTGTTTTCTTTCTTTTCTTCCTTAAAAGTGGCAATGCGTGTGGTGAGGCCTATGTCCAGCAGTGGAAGTCATTCGGCATAAAAAATGATGATGACATAATAAAAACAATCTTCTTTCTTTTCTTTAATTAAAAAAAAGAAGAAACGATGCACGCTGAAAGCGAAGCGAACCGATGCACGCTGTATGAAAAAAAACCGGTCAAGTGCGAGTCGGACTCGCGCACCGAGAGTTCCGTACAAACAGTTACATTCACCAACATAATTAGATAATTAGGTCGACGGGAACTACGATATAGGTTTTCAACTTGCTAGTTCCACCCAATCCTGAGAAAATCGGTGTTCACACACGGACTTATAGTGATCTTATAAGGGCTCCTTTTTTCTTTTTGAGGTACGGAATCCTAAAAAAAAACCGGCCAGGTGCTAGTCGGACTGGTGCAACGAGGGTTCCGTACAAACCTCGGCTTACAGATATTATAGACCTGAGTATTTGATATGAATTTTAATTTAATACCTCTACGCGTTCATGAGGAAAGGGGTAGTAAGTTTTAAATTATTAAAATATTTTTATTATTTGATGTAACAAAAAAATTACGTTTTTCACAATTTTAAGATTCTGAATTCACGGGAAGTATTCTGTAGATTTTGATTCCCTTGCGAGTGTCGAAAATTTGCGAAAAATTGCGGTATAAACGGCTGTATCTTTTGATTGCGATGGCTTAGAAGTTTGATTTTTTGCACAGCTTTAAGGGGCAGTAGACCTGAGTATTTGATATGAATTTCAGCGTGATACCTCTACGCGCTCCTGAGAAAAAGGGTGTTGACGGACAGACTGACGGACAACAAAGTGATCCTATAAGGGTTCGTTTTTTTACCTTTTAGGGTACGGAACCCTAAAAACGAAATTTGCTTTCAGGGATAACATTGTTTGTAGCTGCCCTTCCGAACCTAGTATTTTTAAACCCAATCTCGTACCTTACCTCACATTCGAATCCTTTCAAATTGCATTACCTTTGTGTTTTAGCGAGCCACGAAACTGTGTTACGGAAATCTAAATATAGTCACTTCTTATCAGTTTTGAACGTGATAAGGTCACTAAACTGCACTGTTTGTACAGTGGCGGAAGAAAAAGATTGGATCATTAAATCAATTTACTGTTTAACCAGACGGTTGACTCATTATTTGCCGAGAACATTCTTATAGCATCAAAACTAACCTCATATTTTCAGTCGAAAGAAGTCCACTGATGGCACAGACCTTTCCAAGCCACAGATAATAATGATACTAGCATACAGATGCCTCATCCCATACAAATAAACCATGCCGACGTAACATAGCGTTTTTCATCTGATTAAACAGATCGATCACGTTCGCTTCCGTTTCACGGCGATAGATGGTGTTAGCAGCGACTTGTAAGTAAAAGGTTTTACTCAGTTCGTGAATATTTTTTCTTTAAATACAGTGACGATTTGTTTTATAGTATTATTTTTGCACGTTTTTACAGTTTAATTGTACCAAAATGTGTTTCAATAACAATTTAAAATTCGAGTGGAACGCCTCAGAAATTTTAAAACAGCGCCATCTATTGGAATAAATTTTAAATGATCCGTTTAAATAATCTTTGAAATGTGAATTAAGAGCCTAATATGCCATAATTTTGTGCTGATGAGAGTTAATTTAACAAGAACATTTTATGATCATTTCTATTAAATCTTAATATTACACAAAATTTAGTAACAAATCGATGCTTATCACTCCATCTAGTGCAAATTATTTGCAACAAATTTACTTTCTTAGCTTTGGGTCCTCGTGCCCGAGCGTTGCCACATTCGTCCTTGGCCTCTGTCTGCCAGCGAATTCCCTCAGCCATCACCAGATCATTGCTGATTTTGTGGGAGGCTGAAAGTCGGTAAATATTTGAATGTTTGCTATGTAATCAATCACTCCTCAACGGCTGGACGGATTAAAATGAGATTTCGAACACGCGTACAATATAACACACGTGGGTTATTTTTTCTCATCTCTGGGACGGACCTGCCAAATACCAGCTTGATGCACTAGAGTCGATCGGAAAAGCGGGCCAAGAGGCTCATCGGCGATAAGGCACTGGTTAACTCCATAGCCTTGAACATCGTCGCCGAGTTGCCAGCCTAACGGTTTTTATCGGATACATTTTGGGGAGTGTGCGATGGAATTGCATGATCTAATTCCGCCCAGCCCGTTTCATCATCGGACTAACAGACGTACGGCGAAGCGCCATTAGTACATAATTTGAAAATTGCTTGATTTTTCATTTCACGAGTGTACAATCACAGCATTGCTTACGTAAACTATGACACAAGATCTGTTGACACGAATCAAATCAGTAATAATAAAGTGTGCTTTGTTTAATTACGTCATCTCTCAGAAGAATTGCTTGTCTTGTCATCTGATCTAAAATATTCTCTCTCTTATCGCGCCTGGGGGCTCATAACTGCGTAAATTTACGTGCATTAGAAGGGAAACCACGGGTGACGGTACTGAGTTAAGTGGGTAAAATCACCATTCATAACGAGAGGCTTAATATATGGGACCATTTCAGGAGGCGCACTCGTGATTCATCTGGAAATTGGACCATTTTTTACTCTCTATAAATACTATAGCTTGCTAGCCTTTGGTAGTGGCTTCCCTGCGTTAAATGTGTTTTTGTGTCCCAAAGGAACATTAGACAGGAATGAAAAACAGCCTTTGTGCAATTAAAGACTGAAATCTAACTCTGTGTTAAATTTCATCCAGATCCATTCAGGCCTTCTAGCGTGACTGAGTAACAAATGTGCATCCATCCATCAAAATTTTTGCATTTATAATATTAGTAGGATGAAAAAAAACGACTTCAAAACAAAACTCTACAAAGCGAAAAATAACTTCTTCTTTGATAACAATTATTTTTATCGGTTTTGTCACCGACTTCCGAAAAAAAAAGTAATTTTTCGCTTAGTACAGTTTTGTTTTGGAAGTCGGTTTAATTTTTTTATTACAAAGATTTTTATTTTCTTTTCGGTTTTGGTACCTTACACTATAACAGACTATGAAAGTAGGTATTTTAAGGATAACTCAAAAACTACTCATCAGATCTTGATAAAATTTAACACATGAGAAGCACCAGCACCTAGTAAAAATTTCTGAACACATAAACCGACGCATTGAGAACCTCCTCATTTTTAAAGTCGGTTAAAAATACAGGATAAAAACGACATTATTAACGATTTAGCATAAAATCGAAGGTAAAAAAATATATTAAAGGGAAAACAGGAATATCAATTCCCTGCCGGGGTCTGTGTTTCCTAATAGCTACAACTAGGGGTCTTTAAGTCAACAGTGAATAGGTACCACTTCATCGCTTGCCAGCAGATGAGATAGTAGTCAAATGCGAGGCAATCTTATGATGAAACAGAAGCGCTTTTGAACATTCCCAAATAGATACTTAAGCTACATAAACACTTTCTTTAATCAGTACCTAAGCTACATAAGTTTTTAAGCTGACATGGTCACAATCATTGATGCTCTCAACCAAAAACAAAATATACATGGTAAATATCCCGAAACAAATATTTTACTTTCTTTTCACACCACCTGCTCGAAAATGTCAAATTATATGTCAAGCAACCTTAACCTAAAGTGATCATTAGTGGCCGGGGGCACAGCCGGTCAATAATGTTGTACTGGATTTCATTATGACCCGCTGGTCAATAATGTGATTTGAATTTGGAATCTCACATGCTCAGCTAAATTGGCAGTATAATACTAACAAACACCCTTTGGTGCCAGAAAGAGAAAAGCTATTCTCGATACCCTTACTACACGTGGATGATATTCTCGATTTCCTACAAAATCATAACGACTGCAACATCATATCGTTGCCATGTTTTCGAAGACATAATATTGTAAGAATAATTAGATAACTACGAACCATTTTTTAAAAGGAATGGAATAACATTAAAACTGGCATTAATAATAACAAATACCGTACCGCGCCGTAATACCGTAATAGTAATTGGCTGTAACATTAGTTAATTTATTTTAAGTAAACTGCGCAAAGATTGCTGTGGATTTTGTGATTAAATAAATTGTGCGGGACGGACGTGATCGTTCAAGGCCCCAGGCTGACTGAAGGTTGTAAGGCTCCAGCTCGAAGGCGTTGACGCCCCTTGCACCTATTGTTCATTTGTCTTCGAGCAAATACCGACCCTGCAGTGGTTGGAAGGCTGCCAAGGATGTTGAGGGGAAGGCGTGATGTCCAGTTCAGAAAAAGACTCAGGTTTTCATGTCCAAAAGCGACGTCTCTTCATGGTCTCCGTTACGCAAAGTGACGTGGATTTAATATTTGAAAATAATGGCTACAATTAGGACGGTGTCTCAGCGCACTATCCTACTACCACACTTGACCGTAACGAGGACCTCGAAACAACGACCGCGCATAAACTTTAATTATAAAATTAATACCTTATGGCTAGTCGCTAAAAACCAACAGAAACCCCCCTTCTACTGAACCGATTTTGATGAGACTTGTGTCTCTGGATAGGTCTCGAGAAGACCTTCCCTCCGGACCTTAGTCCAGGTCCATATCTGCTACCTTCACGGAGCTCTTGCGTGGAGAACGCCTAATAAGGGGAAGTTCTGTCAGTTTGTAGCTTTATATGCTACTTTACAATACAATGGTGCACTTTAGTGCCAGGGTACCAGCGAGGGACTTGTAGCCCTACTCCTGGACCATCGATCTGTGACAGTTCCACAGCTTCATCTGTCACCTTCACGGGCACAGCCACGTGAAAGTGCGAAAACATAGCTTCTGTGCCTATTTTCGGCATATTTAGCGAGTTTGTACTCGAGCTGGTGGGCGGATCCGCATTCACCAACCGTCATCGGATAGCCCTCGCGATGGGCTACCCCATGGTGGAAGTCTGGTGGATACAGCTCCAACCCTCGATCCAGTATTCACTCTGATGTGGTCGACGATGCGAGAAAACCATGGAACCTCTTACTATATTAAGTCGGTTAGTTCCCTAACCACCAGAGCTAGGCTCCTTCCAAAAATGTGGTTGGGAAGCTGGAGAATTGGGCTATCGAATGGTGGTACCCTGATGGGTGTACCACCAGCCCTTCTGGGACTTCTGTTGCCGGGAAGCGGCCGAAATAGAAAATATCGTGTTGTTCCACGGCTTTAACGCCTCTGTGTGTGTATGTGTAGCTATATATTAGCTATGTGTTGTGACTGAGTCCAGGCGTGTGCCCGAGGGTCCCCAAAGGTAATGCTTCAGATAGCATATCAATAATCCTTCAGGCACCAAGTGTGTCTGAAGGTAGTGGGCCCTCTGGCAGACGCGTAGAAACGTCCATGCTGGCACATACAGACACATTATTTCAAGTAAGTAATATCTATGTACTAGAATTACATAGATGCCATCTATATATAGGGCCTGGACACAGTTCCAGGTCACCTAGAAGCGCTAAAACGCTTATAACCAAAATTCTATTTACTTACTTGAGCAAAAATGCATGTATTTACCATCTCAGAGTGAAACTGTTTTAAACCTGGCTATGTACTGTTATTATGTACAGTTTTTCAGTCATAGCACCAAGGTATACTATCTAGAACACCTAGATGGTGTTTCCTAACAAAACAAATGTGTAAGGTAAATAATACGATTGGTAGGTGGGCAGAGCGCACCTATCGATACTTGCGACCCGGCCATTTTCGGGGGGTCCAAAATAAGTAAACAAATATTTTTTATTTGCTTAAAATACTACTTACACATTTTATCTAAAGTATATTAATTCTAATAATACTAGATAACCGTATTTTAGGTACTATAGGCTATTATAAAGCCCTCAAAACGCTATTCTAAAATACCAAATTTGCCTGCTTACGCGCCAGACTATATATACGTTAACCGCCATCTGACTGCTCAATCACTCGCCACCAGCCGTCGCCCCGAGAGGACGTCCCGCTGCCGCTCGCAGCCCCCACCGCGCGCCCCGCCGCGCCCCACTCTCCGACTCGTCGCGCCACTGCGTGACGTCACTGCGGTCGCCGCGTCTCCGCGCGCCGCCACCAGGTGTCGCTACTAGTAACTTCGGTTACTAGTAGTGACAAGTTCGGCCCAACCCTTCCGGGTTGGGAAGGACGCCCATAGGCCCCTTCTGGGTAAAATCCATTCTTACGTGGTCCCTGGCGGAAACCTAACGGTGATAACGAAGCCAGCTGGAGTGTTGCCCCACGCACTCGCTAAACCTCTTCAGGGTACGGCAGTCAGTTGGAATCGGGAGCAGGGTAGTTGGCCTTGGTAGATAGCCTAGTCAACCCCTGTCTCTGACCCTCAGCAATCACCTGGCACGGTCGGGTGTTTCTACCCCGACGTGCCAGACTCTCGGTACACAGAAGGAGGGTGGCCCACCTTCGGTGGGTTCACCGGTACCCTAGGACCCCTGCCACCCAATAAGATTGGTGGCAGGATATCAAGCTTAGGGCTCACCAGGAACACACCTCCCGGTCTAACCCGACTGGGAGGGTAGGCTTTCACACATCCCCGGTGCCACCCACCCGGGGACCACTTTATCAGTCCCTAATAGATAGATGAGAAAGGGTATTGTTTACAATATCCTATCTTATCTTTATAGTTAGATTCTTTTTTTCTCCTTGTATTGGCTCTACTCGACAACAATGCATCCCGTAGAGTTGTTGATAGAGCTCGTCAAGGACTTGATGTCGGACGATCCCAGTCCGCGCCAAGAAAACCAGTCTAGGTTCAAGATTATTCTTGCCTCCCTGGCCAAATGGGACCCTTATGGTGCCCTCCCGCCCGCTTCCGACGTAAGTCGTGCCCCGCCTTCTGAACTGATACAATCCTCTATCAGGATCGTCAAAGAAAGGCTTGCCCAAGACTGTGATTTCCGTTTTAGATTCGGAAATCACATGATCACAATTATAAATGCCCTCCTGTCCGTTTCGGTCCCGACCGAGGCCCCTGAACCTAGCACGGCCCCCGTGTCATGCGTGGAAAAGGACTCGCCAAGGTCTCCCTCCCCACCCATCAGACCCACTTCCGGGCCTAGATCACCCACCCTTTCCCAGGGTGAGGCTCAGTCCACCAAAGTAGGCACTAGTCCCTCTGAGAGAGACCGTAGCCCCCTTAAGCCCAAGACTTCGGCTATTAAGCCTCCTACTCGCTCAACTCGTAGGATTTCCGCTTCCGATAGACTTCAATATAAGAAGTACAAGGAGCGTACAGCCTCTTATAGGTCCGAGTCTAAACTCAAGTCCAAATCGTGGGTCGATGATGAGCATGACTCGCCCACTGAGATGGAAACAGCCCTCAGCACTGACGATGAGTGGGCAGCAGTAGCTGACCACATCGACGCAGTCGCTGCTAACCCCCCAGTAGACCCAGATATCCCCGATCTGTCAGAGGACTATGCCACTATGTCCTCTTCCGATTCTGACGATCCCATAGTCAACTCTGGAGGCAAGAGGAAAAAGAGGAAGAGTCCCTCTCGCGCTACTAAGGCCAAAAAGGCGGTAACGCAACCCTCTCCTCAGCCAGTTCTGCCACCGGCCCTGCCCGAAAGGCAACCCTCCCCACCCCCCGCCCCCGCTAGCCCTTCTCAGCGGTCAAACCGTCCGCCCAGCCCTATGGTATATAATACCACTAGGAAGCCTCCTCCCCCGCCACCCATTTATCTCCATGATAAAGGGAGGTGGAATGCCATCTCTAGCGCTTGTACTGAGCGCAAAATCAGTTACAGTAAAGCCACTGCTTGCCAAAATGGCATAAAAATCCAAGTCCCCACGTCCCGAGATTACCGAGAGATAACTCGCTACCTTAAAAGTGTGAACGCTTCGTTCCACACCTACTCCCTTCCGGAGGAAAAACCCCTCCGAGTAGTAATCCGTCGTATTCCGAAGGAAATCCCTACGGAAGAAATCCGCAAGGATTTATTATCCCAAAAAGTCCCGGTCTCTGAAGTCCACCGCTTGCATAAAGCAAGAGGCAGGCAACAGTACGACATAGTCCTGGTCGTGTGTCTCCCTACAGAGGAACGCAATCCCATATTCAATATTAAGACAGTATGCTCCCTGTCAGGCATTTCTATTGAAAAGCCATACCGCCCCCATCTCGTTGGTCAGTGTCACAACTGCCAACTATACGGTCACTCTCAGACTAATTGTTATGCCACTCCCAGGTGCGTTAAGTGCATGGGAGATCATGGCACAGTAGACTGCCCCCGTCCTAAAAACCGCACAGAATGCACGGAGCCTCCCAGCTGCGTGCTCTGTGGCCAAGTCGGGCACCCGGCTAATTACCGGGGCTGCCCAAAAGCCCCCAAACTTGCGCCCAAAATGGCCAAGATTCACACTGAGCGCCAAGCGCTTACAGCCCCCTTATCTAAACCTCCCCCCCGACTAGCCCCCCAGAGGACTTCACCATGGGGTAAACTGAACCACCAAAGTGTGGCCCCTCAGTCTACCTCACAGCCCATTCCAGCGCTGATGGCCACTCCCATCGCAGCGCCAATTCCAACTCCCGACTCTATGCCTTCCGCTACCCCCATGCCCGCACAAAACCAGAAGATGGCTCTCACCACTTCTGCCGCTAAGTGCCCGCCCCCTGCCGCCCCCTCAGGGCGCAAGTCATATTTGAGCGTAGCCGCAAGTGTAATCGGCGCGTACTCAATATTTATGTCCCCTCAAATCCGTGCTCTGGATGCAGAGATCCGGAATGCAGGCTCCCTTGACCCCGTTGCATGCAGTGCCTTATTCGAGAGGTACGACTGCATTACTAGGGAACTCGACAACCTTGTCTTCAAGGACGGTCAGTGGGTTCGTAAATAGTACGAACACCAAATCAATATACACGTAGCATACAAAAAAAACTGATTCGTCCTGCCCTCGCCGCCGAGGCCCGCCGCGAAATCCCTGTCAAATCCTGTAAGCCAGCCCGCGTAATGCTGTGCCATAGTTAAATTCCAGTTAGATAACCCCATGGAGTTTCTTGTCCGTTCTTCTCCACTTAGGCTTTTCCGAACGGATGGTAGAATCACCTTATTAGATCCGGCCTTAGCCTGCCCCCAGCGACGCCCTGAGCCGAGGTCCGACCCCAACTGGGGTAGCCCTTAGCGCTGTCGCTTTAGGTTTAGTACTTTGAAGCCTGGCCGGAGGCTAAGAGACTCCACAGGGAAGACCGGTTAAGCATATGTCGGTCACTTTGACTGCTTGCGAGACGCCACTCATTAAAAAAAAAAAAAAAAAAAAAACTGACTGCTCATTTCGAACTAAACGGTCATGGCGGCCGGTCGTGTTTACGGAATTTGACTTGTTTTGATTTTGCTTTCTTTCCGTAACTACCGCATTTAGTATGTATGTAACGATTCTAATTTACTCTTTAGACCTCATATTTACTCAATACATACTCATATACACTAAAACATAATGTTTAGTGCCTCAAAAAGTGGTCGAAATTTTATGTTTGAAAAACTATAAAAGAAAAATTCTCGTCTAAAACTGTTTAGTACGAGCTAGCGCGCTGGGGTAAGCAGACGTATGTTTGTTCATAACATTTTATATCTACAACAAACTATACTACTATTGTTTGTGATGCCCCGTCGCGAACATAAATAAATAATAAAACCTTTCTGTACTACAGTCGATTTATCACATTTTATCAAGTTTTAAATATGTTATTCTTACTATTTGTTTATTTAATAAATACTTTGTTTTTCGTACTATGGCTATTATTTTCTCACAGTAGGTGTAAAAAGTAGAGTATCCTCCTCTGGGCTAAAGGTGTCTTTGCCTTGGGCTAGCTTGAATCCCTCGCTGCATTCAGGATTCTTGTATTAACTCCCTCGCTTCGCTCGTGAGTTAAATCCCGAATCCTTGACAAATGACGCCCGTGACATAAGACACAACTTTAGCCCCTCGGTGCATAATCTACTATTAATCAATCATAATTTCGCTCATATTAATTCGAATTCAATTCAACACACACCTCAGATACACACACAACACACATATACACAACTCACACACATACACACCTACATGAAATGGCATTCAAATAGGATTATTTTATTATGGAAGGCTACTAAGGGACCACTATTTCAAGAAGGGTATATACTGCAATCCGAAATACAGGCGGCTGCCTATTTCGGATGCAGAAAGTTCTATAAGTACAAACTCCTAGTATACATTCTCATTTTAATATTTTCTGTATTATGTGTGTGTAATATCTTTGTGGAATAAATATTATTTGTTTTGATTTGAATCAATTTATGAAAAAAAAAAACGTTAGGCACCAATTGTTGCCCTCCTCAATATTCATAGGTGCAGCTGTAACCTCTAGACAAACTGAAATTCTACTAGCAATAACGTATGCCAAAAAGTTCAAGATGGATGGATTTGAAACCTGTGCGCTGCCGAAATGCCAAATGATCAGTGACAGATCCCAAAAACTTTTAACTTTTATCATTGAACTTCACTTTGTCTCAGAAAAAAACTTTATTTGCTCTCTTATCTCGCCTGGGGGGTTATAACTGCGTAAATGGATGCATTAGAAGATAATCCGCGGAGGAAGATACTTACTTGAGTATATAAATGACAGCAGGTACTTAAGATGGCGGGTAGCTCATTTTGTAAAGTGTAATAAATGAGGCTTTTCTATTCATGATGAATAATCAGAAAATTGAAGGAGGTTTTGTTGGAAATACGTATAAGACTCTTCCCAAAACCGGGTCGAAGGGTCTTCTATAAATATAGAGAGACTTTATTAGTAATCTATACTATATATATATATATATTTTTTTTTAAACTCCAACAACAACAATAGAATATTTCATTCATAAAGATTTAGCTTTTCACACTCATGTGAATAAAGCAAGGCGATTAATTTTATACTATACTAGAGGACGCCTCGCGGTTTCACCCGCGTAGTTCCCGTTCCCGTGGGAATACAGGGATAAAAAGTAGCCTATGTCACCCGGGGATAGAGTAGCTTCCCAACGGTGAAAGAATTTTTGAAATCGATCCAGTAGTTTTGGAGCCTATTCGGTACAAACAAACAGAAACATCTTTCCTCTTTATAATATTGGTATAGATTATAAGGCTGAAGAGTTTGTTTGTTTGTTTGAATGCGCTAATCTCAGAAACTACTGGTTGGAATTGAAAAATTTATTTTGTGTTGGATAGTCTATTTATCAAGGAAGGTTATAGGCTACATAACATCACGCTAAGACCAAAAGGAGCGGAGCATAAATGACAAATGTTGCAAAAACGGGAAGAATTATTCCTTTTTGAGAGCTTCCGTTGCGTGCGCTGCGTAAACGGTTTGAGTTACGCAAATATCATGTATAACAAAATTGTTGCTCTTTAAAAGTTCTAAAAAAAATACAAAATAGCATATGTCTATCTTTTAAGATTGACTCACCATAACCTTTTTTTAAGGTAAATAAATTTGTTCATTTTCGAAGGAGTTTTATCAACATCTATACTAATATTACAAAGCTGAAGAGTTTGTTTGTTTGTATGGTACGTAGTGTGGGTAGTGGTAGGTAGTTAGATAGCCAGCTGACGGGAGTGAAGCTGCGGGGGTCAGCTAGCTAGTATAATATATTTAGGCGACACGGTTTGCGTAGTGGTTGCGCGATCGGCTGCTACACTGCGTGTTGCGGGTTCGATTGCCGCACGGAACAAATATTTGTATGGCCTACAGATAGTTGTTTCGGATCTGGGTGTCTTGTGTATGTGAGTTTATATGTTTGTAAACGCACCCACGATACAGGAAGAAATGCCTAGTGCAGGGCAATGTTTTAATTTAAAAAAAAAACAATAAATAATCGTGTTTACGCATAAGTATACTAGAATAAAATAAGACCTGATACAGTACACATTCAAAACGGTTCCAAATTCAAATGAGTGATCCAGCTAGAAATGTTTTCTGGCCAGTCTGTTTGTTTCTTCACCAGGCAACCTTTACAGTACCACGTGGTCAGCAATAGCGCTTGTTACCACTAGACCAACGAGGCAATATTAATGATAATAAAAAAAACTTTTTTGCAAAAAAATACTACCGACTTCCAAATACAAAACTATAAAGAGTAAAATAACTTTAATATTTGAAGTCGGTGCCCATAACGCAAAAAAAATGGTACCTACGGAAGACACGTACCTATGGAAGTCGGTAGTATTTTTTTGCAAAAAAGTTTTTTTTTTAGTTTTCTCTTTTTAGTTGTACCTAACTAATAGGCAATTTAGTAATGTAACTTTAACGCCAAAATAGATTTCATGAAACTTGAACGTAACCGGTGCAATGAGAGATCTGCGTACCCCTTAAGAGCGTACTGGCGTGATGATATCAAAATCAAAATCATTTTTTTTATTTCACATAGGCCTACATGGGCACTTATAAAACGTCGACAAAAGGTGCACGGTTCGGGTTGGTCGTTTCCTATGGAGAAGAACCGGCAAGAAACTCCATGGTTACTCTTTTAAAAATGGTTTGGTTTTACAATATTTCCAATATGTTACAGCACTTACTGACTGACTTATGACAATAAGTCGTAAGAAACTAAAAAAATTAAAATAAAAAGATTATATATTAAATAAAAAAGTTAACAAATGTTAACTAGCATCAAGAAGGCCTACAATGTTCACACATTCACAAAACAATCGGTAAAAGAATCTATACAAAGGTAAAAAAAAAAAAAATAAGTATAACAAGACTAAATTTAACGTGTGGCACAAATGTTGTTATCAGTGCTGTAACTATTCTTAGCAAAGGGCTATAAAGATGATTGAAAACCATTGCAAAAAGTCTAATTAAAAGAAGGAAAGAAAAAATGAGATTGAGAATAGTTAGAGACATCCACTTATTTGTGCCGTTTACAAGTTACCAGGGAAGCTGCATGCGCAGAAGGAGCTAAGGCCAAATGTTTTTATCTTCAACGTAGTCCTTGATTTTATAATATGCTTTGTTAATAAGGATACGTTTGATGTAGTTTTTGAACCTTCCATCGGTCAGTTCTATAACTGACTTTGGCAACTTGTTATAAAAGCTATAGTTATATATGTTATGAAATGGTATAAACAATAAACAGAAATGCGATTGCAGCAATCCCGAGAGATTTACCATTATTTGTTGAAGAGTTCTGTTGTATATCTCCGAAGTTCTTCATCAGATCTTCACCAAATTAAAATGGGACCAATTTCGAAACATACTTTTAAAACAAAACCTCCTCCGTTATGAGAAGTCGGTTAAAAACAAACGTTTGTCGCCGACTCAGTTAAGTCTACGAACAGAATTAACAACTTCCTTGTATGGTATACAGATATCCGCTTGAAAAACAAATATTATTGTCGTCTAGGTTACTAACTAGATAAAAGGCCCTCGTGGTGAAGTGTGATTCCATAAGTGATTGCGATGTTCGAAATGACAAAAAGTATATTAGGGTTCCGTGCCTCAAAATGTAATAAAAAAAGTTGATTAAAAAAATCAAAAAACCCGACTGCTTACAAAGCGAACTAAAAAGACGTAAACAAGAAGAAAATCATGCTTTGCAGTCGGAGGATACATCTGGTTTTGGTTAGCCAGCTCGCGAATATGTATCTTTTTTGTATTTTTTTTTAATTAGGTACATTTAAACATATAAGTATTATATATTTTTGAAATCACCTTTTAAAACCCTTTATTTTGATACCCCACACGATGGGTTTGGAAGTTAAAAATATTTTTCCCCCCACAAAATGGCGCCCAAAATCCGCCATTTTTTTCTTTTCCAATTTTTATGGAGCCAGTGACAATCGCAGGGTTAAGACAAATCGATTGACGTAAGAAGTATCAAAATCGGCCAACGCGTTTGGTCTCTAGACCGCCACATAGGAACAAATATACATACATACATAGACTGATAAACGCATTACCCTCCTTCGGCAGTCGGGTAAAAAAGGAACCATTATAAGATCACTCGCTTGTCCGTGTGTCCGTGAGTCACCACCAATTTTCTCAGGAATGGGCAGACCTAGCAAGTTGAAATTTATACCAGATACTGAAGTCTATAGTCACTATACGGTGTATAAAAATCAGTTATCAACTTGTTATCGTGTTGTCCTGAGACAACACGATAACAAGATATGGGCAAATCTAGATCTTCGCGAAAACTTGTAAGTACCAAAATTTTCCTTAATTTTGAACTTTTTTTTATTTTTCCTTTACTTGTGCTGGACCTTGCTTTTAACCAAAATTGATAATTCTAGGTTAACCGGAAGCACCCTATAGGATTTGGGTCGAGAACCTATATGGTAGTTCCCGTTGACCTAAATCACGAAATTTGGCAAAAAGTAAGGTCTTACAGCACAAATAAAAGAAAGATACCAAAAAAAAGATGAAATGTAAAAAAAAGTAAAAGTTTTTTTGAATTATTATTTAACTTCCTAGGCAAAAATAACAATTGTATGCCTAGCTCAATCATCCACGTACTGTTACGCCCACACGTTAGAAACTCAACCATTACAGCACACACCACACACTAAAACTTAGCCACCAATAAATTTTATTATGGCGGTATAATGGGTAGGTACGGAACCCACGGCGCACGAGTTCTACTCGCATTTAACCGGTTTTTTTTTTAATTACTTTATATCTCTCAGTACAAAAAGCAAGATTCTTTATTTGTAAAACAGTAGGACTTTGGTTTATTATCTTTAAATTTATGAAAGAAACTAGCTGACCCGGCAAACTTTGTTTTGCCATAAAAACACCAAACATTCATCTACCCTACCTAACACTATCTACCCAACTCTACCTACCCTACCCTACCTACCCTACTCTACCTACCCTACCCTACTTACCCTACCCTACCTACCCTACCCTACCTACCCTACCCTACCTACCCTACCCTACTTACCCTATAAACCTCACGGAGCCCGAGACCTTTCCAACGAATGCAAAACCGTGGAAATCGGTTCGTGCGTTCTGGAGTTATAGCGTCAGGTTATTGTGACTGTCAAATAATAACAGACAAATAATTAGCAATAAATTAAAATTGCGACTATAATTTGAGATTTAAACTATCCTATCTCTCAAGTTGGATCGAACTGCACATGGTGTGCGAATTTTATTATAATCGGTTAAGTGGTTTAGGAGTCCATTGAGGACAAACATTGTGACACGAGATTTATATATATTAAGATAAACATTATCTTTGATATTTCCAGAGTACCTATTGGTGAACCTCTACATTCTTCTTCTTCTTTGTGTCGATGATTCTTTCACTTAATTTTCTTCGACCAGTATTCACCCACGTCGATAGCCTTAGTGCTGGCCTCACAAAGGTCTTCAACGGTGCATGTGTTTTTACATAAGAAGCAGGACAGGAGATGGGTCATCGTCTGTGGGGTGGTTCCGCAGTCACACCTACACATTGTGGGGCATCAATTGCCTAATCCTTATAAATTACGTTTAGGATAGATGGCCGTCAAGAAAGAGGACATTTAGTCCGCAAAAACTTTGATTGCACGTAGCCGTCCCATGCAATCGCAAAGAGATATGTAACACGGTCAACTTAGTGGCAGTTGTAGAGCCTCTCGATAGATAAATATAATGTGTTTTATCCGCGAAACTAGAGTAATTACAATCTTTTGTTGAGTTGCTAGCTTGTGGTTACATTTCGGGGAGTGGGCGATGGAATTGCATGATTTAATTCCGCCCAGCCCGTTCCATCATCGGACTACCAGACGTGCGGCGATGCGTCATCGGTACGTGGTGGTCATCCCACCCATACGCACAAAACGTTTTGGGGACACTTTTATTATGCGTACAGCTAAGGAGTAGAATTCCCTGCCGGAGTCTGTGTTTCCCGATAACTACAATCTAGGGGTCTTTAAGTCAAGAGTGAATGGGTTTTTTCTAGGCAAGCGTGCTTCACCGTCGACCTCATCATCGCTTACCATCAGGTGAGATAGTGGTCAAGCGCAAGCCTATGGACAATAAAAAATAACTAACCTGGATTTACCCTATCAAATACTTATATGCTTCCGTGGCCAAGAACTGACTGGTTCTGAGATATCTATGAAACATGGCGAACAAAAATAAATTAAGTAATGTTCATAATCGAATCAGTACCACCTAACAAACAAGAAATTCCACCCCTTTAAAATATTTAATTATAATATTAGTTTAATTATAGAATCCTGTCAATATTCAAAACATTTTTTTATTAAATTGAGGATTGGAGCAGCTCAGCTCCAATTTTTTTTTATATTTTGCTTTTCTTGCAATGACAAGAATATTTACTTTTAAAGTATTATATTACTTTAATTATCGTGAATGTGAAGACTATGTGGATCATTCTATTGTTTAATTTTTCTCATTTAGTTTTTGATCGGGTGTACCCCATTGTTGCGAAGTTCATTACCGCGATGTACGGTACTGCGGAAGTTTACTATTGCGACGGTCGTTGTTGCGAAAGGCCTTAACTGCGATGTACGTTACTGCGAAAGTTTACCATTGTAAAGTACGTTGTCACGAAACTTCCTTACTGCGATGTTCGTTACTGCGAAAGTGTACCATTGCGACGTACGCTGTCGCGAAAGTTCTTTGCTGTGACGATTGCAGTTTTGATAACACGCTATTGCGATATAGGTCATCTAGAGGGTTGCTGATACTAGTGATAGAAGAAATATTATATTGTTGGACATGACTAACAAATGAGCAGAAATGGTATAAAAGATAATAATAATAAAATAAACATAAACAAAATTCATGTACCTATCTAAATAGACTTGTAATGGAACAAGAGAAAAATCAACAAAAGCAAAATTCATGTAAGTCAGGCACCTACATGAGTTTTGCTTTTGTTTATTTTTCGTCGCAATGGTGAACTTTCGCAGTAACGTACATCGCAGTAAAGAACTTTCGTGACAACGTACTTCGCAATGGTAAACTTTCGGAGTAACGTACATCGCAGTTAAGAACTTTCGCAACAACGAACTTCGCAATAGTAAACTTTCGCAGAACCGTACATCGCGGTAATGAAGTTCGCAACAATGGAGTACACGCTTTTTAATCATGGTCTGGCAGTTTGAGTAATATTTATGCGGCCTACCCGAATGTGGTATTGTTCGTCGAATTGTTGAGCTCCTTTAATTCTAAGTTGAGCTGCACGGTTATTGACAAATGCGTGCACTGACTGGACAGGGCTACTCAATCTGGCTGGCTTTTGCTTCAAAAGACCATTTCAGACATCAATCTACATTGTCTTCACATGATCTAAACAAGATTTTGTTTGGACTTTAAAAGAGACTGTGACCTCTGAATTTGTTTCGGCCTTTCTTCTCAGAGTATTCAGATAGAAAACGCCGACATCATCTAGTTTGAAAAAATATGATCGGCATGTAAAAGTGTTTGTACAAATCAACTCACAGAAATAAAATCCGATAACATTTATTTATTTTGAGATGTCAAAATAGTCTGTATGTCTGGAAAAGTTATCTATATCACCAAACACTATGAACTAGAATTGCATTCAATAAACATTTTAAAAAAATCGTATTTATTTGATACTCTATTCACTGTATTGTAACCTAAATAATATATTGAAATACAGATAGATAGAAAATTCAGCTAAATAACAGAAATATCATTTCTATGTAACATCAAAAACCTTGGAAGGAAAAATTACAGGAAAGCCTTCGAAAATTCAGAGAATCTTTATTTGATTATTAATCAGCTTAGCTAACTAAATACTTTTAAGATAGTCTCAATTCGAGTGCGTAGAATATCATCACGTTTTTTTTTCTAGAAGAGGACGCTGAGGTGAGGGATTCTTGCGTTTCGCCAGCTTTTTAGGTACCATGAAACAACCAGAAACTGCCAGTAACAGTACAAATCCAAACTATCTCTCGTTCTTATGGAAATCGTAATCGGAAAATCCCTTAGAGTTCTTAAACTATTGTTTTAACACATAAAACAATAGTTTGCTCAGCTTTTTTTTTTTCTCTTTTCAAAACTTTATCCTGAAATAGCCCTACTCACTAACAAATACATATAAACTCATGCCTTTTCCAAGACAAAAACTACAGAACTAGGTACCTTAACATAAAGTTTAAAAAACAAAACAACATCAAAAAGAATACCTTTCAAATCAAAAGAGAAAAGATTCTCACATCTTATGACACCTCACGCGACAAACGCCAATTTATTGCTGTACCAACATACAGAAAATAATCCCGACCTGCAAGGCCGCTAGGGGCATCAATTTTGTCCTGATGTGCACTGAAATTTTTCCGACAAGACGTCACAGGGAAACGGCGAGGGGGGCGGGGCGGAATCAACAGTTTCAGCAGGCTCAGAAACATAGCTTTGAGCCAGTCAGTCCTCGACAGAGGCCGCAGACGGTTGTGTTCCCCTCGCGCGTGACCGTGAATTACGACTCCTGAAAAAAATTATGTGCTGTTTCAAATTCAGTGTTAATATAAAACTCTCGTGTGTGTAATTTTTGAACACCGTTCTTTCTTGAGGTAGTAAATTGTTTGTTTTTTTTCGAATAACTTTTTATTGGAGGGTTAATCGTGTGTGATACCATTTATATTGTTTATTTTCACGTTCTGTTTTTGAAATTAAATTGTTTCGTTTTTTTGTTTGTGGTTTTTGGTGCCTGTGTTGTGGATTCAAAATTAGAAGGTGAGTGTTAGAATACTAATGTTATTTATTATTATTAATTTATTCGATTTTTAAAAACGTGTCTTCGAATTTGGAATAAATAAAAAAGGAAAATAAACATTTTAAAATATCGCACGTGTGCCACCCTTTACATAAGGGATGAATAGCCTTTTTATAAGCGAATATCAATCATCCATCCATCACTTGACACGAATGGAAAATGTTCACTAATTTATTTAATAAAAGAGCAATATAGACGGAATTACGAAACGCCCTTAGGCAGCGCCCAATTTGTAACACATGGGTGTAACATGTGACTTCGAAGAATGTCTTGAAGATCATTATTCAGTATAACATAAAATAGATTGTAAGCCTATCCCTTTTCTCTTGTTTTTTGGAACCTTTTCCTTGAAGGAATGGAAAACTAATGATAAACATTCAAATATTAAGAAAAACGCGCGCATTTTTTTTTCATAGAATTTATTTAAAGTTTTTCGCATTAAAATATTACAAGTGCCACCGGAAGATAATGCTAAGATTTTGTCATGAGTTTTCGTAATATGAGCTTTAAATAATTACAATTCCCTTAAATAATCAGATTACAATGAACTAATCTTTTACTCGAGAGACTTAAAAAACATCGTGACAACAGATTAACTAAAGTCGAATAAAAAATTCGAAAAACATTTTTATGCGAAAAGGCACGTAATAAAAACGGAAAGCGATCTTGTGATTCGAATAAAAGATCGAATGCCAAGTCGCAGAAATCCAGGGTGCGTCGTGTTGACAAACAGCGACTTGGAAAAATGGGTCGAATTGAGAAAAATATTACGTATCAATGTCCTTTGAAATTTTCTATTAAAAAAGTAGGCCACTTATTTTTCTTTCGCTGTATTGTTATTCTCTAAACATCAATTTGAAATTCGAACGCTGTCACGTTTTGAATCCGCGATGATTTACTTTTAAGCACAAATGAATTTGCTTTTGAATTGTTTGTGGTCAACATGAGTGAGGTCAGCAATTAACTTCACAGATTCAGTTAAGTTTCTTTTACTTATTTAAGCTAGCTATTATACTCTTAAAATATAAGAGAAATAAAGTGAAATTGCCAATATTTTCCCAGCCGTTGGGTAGGTAACAATCAAAGACACAATTATGAGAATATATACTTAAATAAAACAAAAAATATTTTCTAAATATTGTCGAGATATGTGAACAAAAATGTACTGAAGTTTTTTTACCTGAAAACAATTTTGAATGATGATAAAAAATATCATGCAGTAAATCAATTGTTCAATGCTGGTTGGTGATTTCAGACTTATATTAACTACTAGCTGTGCTTTGCTGCGTTAATATAGATTTTGTCAAACATTTTTTTTTTTTACCTCATGTACTTCGGGATTAAAAGTACTAACTATGTACTCCTTATTAGGTTTGAAAGTGGCGCCAGTGACAGAAAAGTTGAAAGGAAACCGTTTGTCCTGATATGGTCATGTGATGAGGAGGGATGAAACGCATGTTACTAAAAGTATTACGAATATAAATGTGGATGTGGAGTGGAAGGGGACGGCCAAAGAAAAGATGGATGGACTGTGTGAGGAGTGATATGAAAGAAAAGGGAGACAGTGATAACGTGACAGGGGACAAGATGGTATGGAAGAAGAAAACGTTTTGCACCGACCCCAAGTAACATGGGACAAGGGCAAGAAGATGATGATGATGATATGTTACTCCATAAAACATCAGCTATCTACCACTGAAAGGCCCGTGAAAATCGGTCCAGCCGTTTCGGCGATTACCCGGAACATACAAACATACAAAAATCTTAAAAAAAAATACTTATTTTTAGTACTGTATATACTGTCACATGCATTCGTTGTTATTTTGATATTACATACAGACACTTATTTTTTTTTTATTTGTATAGTATATAGAAGATAAGTCCAGGTTTCCTCACGATGTTTTCCTTCACCGTAGTCTTATATATAGAAAGTACAAATGAATTCAATTGCCTTTCTCGCAATTTCGTGCGTGGATTCGCCAAAGATCAACAGAACTCCATAATAACAGATGGTCACGGGCAGCAGACTGTAGACAGCCAAAACATGGCTTTGCCAAACGTACAATCGCGTCTTACTAAAAAACTTTTCAGCCTGAGTAGAAATAACCTAAAAAAATATATAGGGACAGTACAATAACGGGTCACACCCTTCTAAACAAACATCTATTCAACATAGGCGCCACGGATAGCCCATTTTGCAGGGGCTGTGTTAACGCCGAAGAATCAGCCGCCCACGTAATCCTGGAATGCGAGGCCGTGGCATCTCAACGCGATGATATCCTCGGAACAGTAAGGTCACTCCGTGAAGCCTGTGAAGCTCCCTGTGCTTTTGGACGGAGCAAGGTTGGCTATGTTAGCCAGTAACCCTACGCACAATAGACCAAATGGGGGTCTAAGTGCGGAAACCGGAGCCCCTAGTCACTACCACTAACATATGAATTGAAAAATTGGTACTTGCCATTGGATTTGAACCCACGACCTCAAGCACGAGAGGCGATAACTTAGTCGCTGGGCCAACACAAAAACAAATATAAATCTGTACTAATATTATAAAGCTGAAGAGTTTGTTTGAACGCGCTATTCTCAGGAACTACTAGTTGGAATTGAACAAATCTTTTTGTTTTAAAACTATCATGGTATAAAATATCCCGATTCTAATGTTAAATCTTTTTGTGTTGTATAGTCCATTTATCGAGGAAGGTTATAGGCTATTTAACATCACGCTACGACCAATAGGAGCGGAGCATAAATGAAAAATGTTGCAAAAACGGGAAAATATCTTCTAGATGAATACCTGTAGGGTAGATGTGGGTAGGTAGGTAGCCAGTTGACGGGAGCGAAATAAATTAAGTGTTCTCAAAATAGGCGTATGGTTCTGTCCATTTCTTTCTATAAACTTCAAACAATTGACAGAAAGGCGATAGGTAAGTGTCCTAATTAGGTTTAGCGCTAATTAATCTGAGTAACTCGTCCTTGGCGATGAGATGGGTCCATTCTAAATTAAGGGAATGTATTTATCTGTAAAGAGAACTTTAATGATGTTAATGAAGGTACTTGTTAGTCGATAGACGGAAAGGATCGTTCTAATAGGTGTACCAATGGTACGAGGGGGAGGTGCAAAAGTTCACGGAAAGGCGAATGGCAGGCTTGTATGGGAATTTCGTATTGCCAGTAAAATTTCGTGTTTTGTATCCTATGCCATGATATGTATCCCTTTTTAGGGTTCCTTACCCAAAGTGTAAAAACGGGACTCTATTACTAAGACTCCGCGGTCCGTCTGTCTGTCTGTCCATCTGTCACCAGGCTGTATCTCATGAACCTTGATAGCTAGGCAGTTGAAATTTCCACAGATGATGTATTTCTGTTGCCGCTATAACAACAAATATAATAAATTTTAAATGGGGCTCGCATACAACAAACGTGTATTTTTAACCGACTTTCCAAAAAGGAGGAGGTTCTATGTTCGACTTCAAGTTTGTTTTTTTTTTTTTTTTTTTTTTTGTGTATGTTGACCGATATCTTCGTCAATTGTGAACCGATTTTGAAAATTCTTTTTTTGTTTGAAAAAGTATGTTCCGAAATTGGTCCCATTTTAATTTTGTGAAGATCTGATGAAGAACTTCGGAGATATACAACAGAACTCTTCAATAAATAACGGCAAATCTCTCAGGATTGCTGCAATCGCATGTCTGTTTGTTGTTTATAACATTTCATAACATAACATCACGCCAGTTCGCTCTTAAGGGGTAAGCAGATCTCTCATTTCACCGGTTATGTTCAAGTTTCATGATATCTATTCTGTCGAAATAGTTCCCTTACTAACTTGCCTATTAGGTACGTACAACTAAAAAGTGAAAAATAAAAAAACTTTTTGCAAAAAAATACTACCGACTTCCAAAGTACCAACTACAAAGTGAAAAATAACTTAATTTTTTGAAGTCGGTGTCCAAAACGCAAATAAATGGTACCTACTAAAGACACCGACTTCAAAAAATTAAGTTATTTTTCACTTTGTAGTTGGTACTTTGGAAGTCGGTAGTATTTTTTTGCAAAAAGTTTTTTTATTTTAGATAATATTTTTATTTTTTACTTTGCTCCACACTAGGGATTTCTTCCCGTATCGTGGGTGCGTTCACAAACATATAAACTCACATACACAACACTCAGAGCCGGAACAACTATCTGTAGGTCATACAAATATTTGTATGACCTACAGACAGCAGTCAATCTCTCAACTACTGCGCCAACCGTGCGCCCGGTATAATGGTACGGAACCATTCGTGCGCGAATCCGACTCGCACTTTGCCGGTTTTTAAATTCATAGATTTTTAGAACTTGGAACGTTCTAACCAGTTTTATTTTTTTAAGGTTATGTACTAGTGTACCTATGTAGATTGTTACATATAGGTAAATGTTACATATTGTTACATAATGTGTAAAGTAAATTGTTTGTTGCTATCTTTGTAGTGTTTTAATTACCATTAAGTAGGTAGATTGAGATGAGGATCGTACCTACTCAGTGCATTAGAAGATAACTATGTCCAGCAGCGGACTGCAACAGTTTGATAATGATGAGTTTCATTATATTTATGTTATTTCTATTACTAAATAATTAATAATCATTTCAATATTTGTGTTATTTTACGTATGGCAACTTCCAAATACATAACTGCGTTTAGTGTACGATTTTGTTACGTTTTTTTATTAAAATATTTTATTGATATTATTAATTAATCCGGAGTTCTAAAAATAGTAAACTTACATAAAAATAAATGGCTTAGTTGCCTTAATAAGTGGTAAAAATTCTATAACCGAACAACAAAAAAAGTATGCGGTACGGAATCTGCCATTCATCTTTTCCATACATTTTTGAACCTCCATTTGCATATGCGAGATTAGTTCCTGGAAAGACTCTGGGTGATGTCCTTTCGTTAGCCAATACAGTCCTCCTTAGCAGAAGGACAGTATTGGCTAACGAAAATAATTCTTAATTAAAATACATGTACGATACTAAGTAAAAAAACATTTTAACAAAAAAATTAAACAGTCTTCCAAATCGAAAAATAACTTTCTTTGCCGAAGTTGGAGTCTTGGTACCTTTTTTTTTTCTTTATTGACTCCGACTGCCGAAGACAGTTATTTTTCGCGTTTTATTGTTTTGTTAGTCGGTATATTTTTTTTATATTTTATATTTTTCTTTTCTTTATTTTTTGGTTTTGGTAACTTATATTACCATGCAAATCATTTATAGCCAGAAGGCTTCTCATAACAATTCCAACAAGCCTAAACACGACTAGGATCAATGGACATTTTTATAAAAACCTTTTATTTAAATTTGCTTCATCACAGTCATTTAACTATTCGAGATATATCTTATACCCAAAACATACTTATCATTGGGAAGTTCCAAGCGGCCATCTGTGGTCTTCTTCATCAGTTCCACTTCACCAAATGATACTTTCTGAATGCAAATGCTTGCCATATTGATGAAAATACCAAAATCGCTAAATTTATGCATACAAAAATTAGAGTTCCCTCAATTTCCATGGGATCCCCTCATCAGATCCTGACTTGGTGACAAAGGGACCACCTCAAGAGTATATTTCTCCTTGCAAACAAAAAACGAATTTCCAACACATCGGTCCATAATTGACGGAGTAATTGGTAAACATACAATCTGTCGTATAGAACCTCCTCCTTTTTGGAAAGTCAGTTAAATAAAAAAAAATAACAAAAAAAATCATTTGTGCTTACTTTCCGGCTTCATCATCAGATCAGTTCAATGGTACCATTTTCATCAGTACCATTTAATTATATGTATTTGCTTCATCATAGTCGTATAACTATTCAAGACATCTTATACCCATGTCATAATTATTAAGGAGTTCCAGTGGCCATTTGTGGTCTTCTTCATCAGTTCCACTTCACCAAATGATACTTTCTGAATGAAAATGTTGATGAAAATACCAAAATCGCTATATTTATGCCTACAACATTTAAAGAGTGCCCTCAATTTTCATGGGATCCCCTCATCAGATCCTGACTTGGTGACAATGAGACCACCTCAAGAGTTATACCCTTTCGAACAAAAAAAGATATTTGCAAAAAAAATTGGAACATCCGAATTGAGAACCTCCTCCAGAAGTCGGATAAAAATGAAAATGTATACTACAGAAAAACTCAAAGACAACCATGAAATGAGAAAATATTCCTGACTAAGATTAATATAGAATTTAGTGAAAATAAATTTCTGTAAAGGATTTTATCCTTCCACTTCCCTAGTTGGGCAAAATAGGTGGAGTTTCCCCTTGCACATTCTAAGCTCTTTAAAAGACCTTGTAATGGATGCAAAGATAGAATAACAAACAAATACAAAAAGGTTTATCAAAAATCCTTTGCAACTCCGTGCAAGTCTGAAAAAATGTTTTCTTTTTTTTGACACAGCTTTAAAAAAACATACCAACCTTTTTCCTCCTTTGAAAGTGAATTAAAAACATACGAATACGTTCCTTTTCTCTCAACCGTGAAAGGAAAACAAGTCGTGTTTAGTTCGTACGGGTCACAGAGCTATGAGACGTCTCGGTGGCCACTGTTAGAGACGGCATTGTCAAAAGTTTACATTCAGACCAAGCGTGTCTGTGAGCTTCACTGTTTGTCTACTCATTTTTATTGACGATAAATGGCATGGGATTAGATAAGCTTATGTCCAGCAGAGGACTGCTGTAAGTTCACAATTAAGATGATACTGTCTTACAAACTCTACCCCTTCTTTTTATTTCTTAGTTATTTCGGTCCATCTAAAGGTTGTTTGGTAGATATCAGTATCAGCGAAAAAACCGGCATTGTATTTTTTTACAAAAGACTAGCGGACGCCTCGCGGTTTCACCCGTGTAGTTCCCGTTCCCGTGGGAATACATGGATAAAGAGTAGCCTATGTCACCCGGAGATAGTGTAGCTACCTAACGGTGAAAGAATTTATGAAATCGGTCCAGTAGTTTTTAAGTTTAATCGTTACATACAAAACTACAAAGCTTTCCTCTTTATAATATTAGTATAGATATATATATATATATATGAGTGATTTTTGTGGTGTACAATATAGTACTTATAATGATTATATTCTATTATCTTTATAATATAAATTACAGTAGATTCAAACTTTTGATTTGTCAAGGGTGGTCAGTCAAAAAGATGAAGCTAGTTGCGCGTTCCAAAGCGTAAATCTCTATGGAGAAAACAGTGCAAGACACTCTACAGACACTATTTTCTCTCTCGCTAGATGGCGCAATGTTACTGTAAATATGAAGCGTCTTTTGTCGTAGCCGGTACGGTGATTCCTTGCTCTGTGTGTTTGTCCGGACACTTTGGAAACTGGATACGAGACAACAGTCCGAGAAGCTTGGAGCTAAATCAATGGCGACAGCTTGAATTCGTGTGCGGATAGGTTTTGTGCACGCTGTACCGCTACGGCTGGATTTAGACTATATTTTCTCAGATTCGGAGTAGCAAGACGTAAGTAGTAAGTAAGGAGCTCGTGGCTTAATAATAACAGCCACACGGGTCGATCTTAATGGTTAAGCAACGCTTGACGAGGTCGGTCCGTGGATGGGTGAACATTTCAACATACCGAGTTTCCTCCGTGCCTCGGAAAGCACGTTAAGCCGTTGGTCCCGGCTGTCATTTGAAGGTCTTTGACGGTCGTTACGAGTAGTCAGAAGCTTGAGATCAGACACTAGTCTAGCCAAGGGGTACCGTGTTACCCAGTTACTGAGTTGTGGAGGTCAGACAGGCAGTCGCTCTTGTAAAACACTGATACTCAACGGAATCCGGTTAGACTGGAAGCCGACCCCAACATACAAGATTGATCCGGAGTAGTAAGACTATTGGGTATTACCTAAAATGGTAATACTATATAGGTTTGTAGATAAATATAGACCCTTTTGGATTTTCCCCAACCAGATTCGGTTTCTACTTATTCATGAATGCATAGCTCAAGAAATAAAATTCTGTTGGCCGTTATAGTAGTGGGTAGAGCTTCTTGTGAAGTAGTTTATTCAGAATAAACCTCCACTGCTAACATAGTGCTTCCGACATACCTATTTCTGTCAAAATATATTGTTGCTCTGTTCCGGTTGGAAGGTTTTAGGTGAAAAAACCTTGCTGGCACATCTCTGTGAGTGATGAAGCTGAAAATTATTATTAGGGAGGACTCCACTAATTCTAGCTTGTTTTTGACTTATTTTTCTGAAAATCGGTCTTTTTAAACAGTCGGGTTTTTGTTTTTTTTTAGCCTGGAGAAATGATCATTCATATTGCACTACCACGGGGAGACAGCGCGGTTATGTGGGACTCCAACTCACTAAAACTCCACGGTGTCCTCCTGTGCCGCTTATGGCGGGAACACGGGTACGCGTTAGCACGCATCGCAGAGCCGCCCCGGCTGTCCGTCACCGGACCCTCCTTTGGGGTGTACCCCCATCATCGGACACCGCGGCCAGCCCAGAGATCAAACCATCACATGTGTGTGTTTGGCACCTTTGGGGACCCCTTTGACGGGTCAGGCCAAAATATTCCTTCAGAATATCAAACCAAAATCATAAACCCCTACCTAAATTACAAATCTCATAAGCTGTTTGATGTTGGTTTGCCAACAGAGAACTTTTCTCATAACACCGCTAGTTGGAAAACTCCGATGAATCCATAGACGTGGGCTAAGTTAATTAATTAAAACAATTTTATCAAGCGCCCGATAGAAGGTCGGTCATTCAAGCTTAGAATTACCGATAAATGTCGACGTTTTCTCAACTAGGTATATTGTGGTCGAATTTTAGATTAACCAGGGGCCTTAGTGCGAGTTTTTATACTTACTCGATTGCGTTTAAGATTAACCAGGGGCCTTAGTGCGAGTTTTTATACTTACTCGATTGCATTTAAGATTAACCAGGGGCCTTAGTGCGAGTTTTAATACTTACTCGATTGCATTTAAGATTAACCAGGGGCCTTAGTGCGAGTTTTTATACTTACTCGATTGCATTTAAGATTAACCAGGGGCCTTTCTGCGAGTTTGTATACTTACTCGATTGTATTTAAGATTAACCAGGGGCCTTAGTGCGAGTTTTTACACTTACTCGATTGCATTTAAGATTAACCAGGGGCCTTAGTGCGAGTTTTTATACTTACTCGATTGCATTTAAGATTAACCAGGGGCCTTAGTGCGAGTTTTTATACTTACTCGATTGCATTTAAGATTAACCAGGGGCCTTAGTGCGAGTTTTTATTCTTACTCGATTGCATTTAAGATTAACCAGGGGCCTTAGTGTGAGTTTTTATACTTACTCGATTGCATTTAAGATTAACCAGGGGCCTAAGTGCGAGTTTTTTTACTTACTCGATTGCATTTAAGATTAACCAGGGGCCTTAGTGCGATTTTTTATACTTACTCGATGCATTTAAGATTAACCAGGGGCCTTAGTGCGAGTTTTTATACTTACTCGATTGCTTTTAAGCAGCTCGTGGCTAAATAATAACAGCCATACGGGTTGATCATCAAGGTTAAGCAACGCTTGACGAGGTCGGTCCATGGATGAATGACCATATTTCTACATACCGAGTTTCCTCCATGCCTCGGCAAGCACGTTAAGCCGTTGGTCCCGGCTGTCACTTAAAGATCTTTGACAGTCGTTACGAGTAGTAGAAGCTTGAGATCTGACACCAATCTAGCCAATGGGTACCGTGTTACCAGCTCCATGTAAAACACTGGTACTCAGCTGAATCCGGTTAGACTGGAAGCCGACCCCAACATAGTTGGGAAAAAAGGCTAGGCAGATTGATTGATTGCGTTTACGTAAACTTTAATTTGTGCTGAAACTGTTTAAGCGCCATCTATACTCCATTTGAGATAACATTAGACATTTAAATAATCCCATTTTACAGCCCGTGCAACCGATTTTGACTTATATTGCCTTGGTGATATGACAAATGGCAGCTGTATTAAACAGTTAGTTTTGGTAACAGGTTGATGCTTTTTATGCCATCCTTATATTTACGGGATAGAACTCAAAATCGATTGAACGGACTCTAAAAAGTTGTTGTAAAAATTTCTAATGTTATTTTAAATGGAGTATAGTGACAATAATAATTGAAAACACAATTATTTCATATAATTTGACGTAAGAGAACATTTAAGTTGTACGGTTAATTGGTTGTTTAGAGCTGTACGGCGATGCACCATCGGTACATGTTGACATCCCACCCATGTGCATTAAACGTTTTGGGAATACTTTCATTGAGTGTACGGCTAAGAAGTGAAATTTCCTGCCGTAGTCTGTGTTTCCCGATAGCTACAACCTAGGGGTTAATTCAAGGCAAGCGTGCTTCGCTTGCTCGTCCAATTTACCGCAGTGTCTCAAGACAAGAGTCTATGACCAGTGTGTGTTGCCAGTGATCACCTATGGAACCGAGACGTGGTCGCTCACAATGGGCCTTATCAGAAAGCTCAAAGTCACCCAAAGGGCAATGGAGAGGGCTATGCTCGGAATTTCCTTGCGTGATCACGTCAGAAATGATGATATCCGCAGGAGAACCAAAGTTACCGACATAGCCCGAAGAATTGCCAAACTTAAGTGGCAGTGGGCAGGGCACATTGCTCGCAGAACGGATGGCCGATGGGGCCGAAAAGTTCTGGAACGGCGACCGCGAACCGGAAGACGATACGCTGGAAGGCCTCCCACTAGGTGGACTGATGACCCGGTTAAGGTTGCGGGAAGGCGCTGGATGCGAGACGCACGGGATCGGTCAATGTGGCGACGCCTGGTGGAGGCCTATGTCCAGCAGTGGACGTCTTTCGGCTGAAATGATGATGATGATGATGAAGCGTGCTTCACCGTCGTCGATCACATCGTCGCTGTACCAACAGGTAAGATAACTGTCAAGCACAAGCCTATCGATAATTTCAAAAAGGTAACAGGATTGAATAGGTAAAAAACTGGCATTAAGCTCACACACAAAATGATATTCTGTCAGCGAAAAAGATGTGTATAGGATTGTCGCTGCGAGGTGCCAACTGAAAACCAGCGCTGGGTGTCTGACGCCCAGCAAATGCTGAGTTGGTAACCCTTTCGGTATGGGCACGTCCAACGCAATTTGTCTTTGCACTTCTTTTTACCCGTCTGCAAGGAAAGGGTTATGTTTTTCGTGTGCATCTTGTATGTATGTATGTATGTAATATTCTTTATTAACTCGTATCTTTCAAACCACTTCACGGATTTTTATATTTAAGACATCGTTAGATAGGTCTTGGCCGCCCAAGTGTCCTTAGATAAATTCCGTTAAAAAAAAATAGCGGTTTTTGGGCGCGATAATGTAGGAATTGCATTTTTTTTTCTTCGAAACCCAACTAGTGGGGTATCAAAATTTAGGGTTTTAAGAGGTGATTACAAAAATATTTTGTCTTTTACTTCATGTTTGTTGCTGTTGTGTTGTGCCTGTGTCGAATAAATAAATTTATATTTCTATTACTATTTTTTCTATATGCTACGGCAATATAACGTGGTCAATTCAATACGTTTTGAAAGTTTGAAAATTGTATTTAAATTTGTCAACACTTCCAAAGGCTCTACATAGTGTCTTTCTAATAGCGCTGATGATGGTTGAAATGCCAAAATTTGAAATACTGAACACAAGACATTTCGGTAGCGCTTGGCAATCCATTTTTGTCATTTTTTATATATATTTTTTTGTGTGGGAAATCATCCAATGACTTCTCCTCCACTGGGTGAAGCGGGAGGGTGTGTCAGACTTTTACTTACTAACCACTTTTCTCTGGATTCTCAACAGTCAAATATCGGGCTGTTAACGCAATCGACGAATAATCGCTGTTTATCTGCTGTAATTGGCTGTTCAAAATTAATTCAACCAGTCACAGCATAACGCGGGCTTGACAATTTGTCACATAATTCTACGATCATTTAGCAATCAGCCAAGCCTGAAACCCACCCGTGTTCCTTTAGTTGCTTGTGTCAGGGCCAACGTAACTCTCTTTCAAATTTATCCGCGACCCAGACAAGCATCGGCCCTAGCGGATCATCTCTTTGAGGTACGCGTGGAACACTATGCGCCGTCGATTTGAGCCTGGTCCTTATCGGACGGCGGGCTACTCATTACTCGCGCCTACGGGGCAGAAACTCGCGCCTAGGGGGCAGAAACTCCCGACGCCCAGGGCGTCTCCTGCGGCGGAATCGCTATCCCCACGCTATCGATGATAGGATGCCATTTGTCTAGAGCCTGTGATAAAGATTATCCTAGACTGCAAAATGATTGGATTCATTTCAAATATGTTGGATGTTTGACGTATAGAATGTCACTTAGTCGAAAGTCCCAGGTGTAACTTGGGAGTCGGATATATATCCACCTATATATAACTATCTATATATATAGGCATATATATACTCTTTATTGTATTATTAATGAGGAAAGGACCGTCCTCCGTCCATTGTGATTTAGGATAAGATAATATTAATGAGGGTGGCATGGACCTCCTACGGATCCGAAATTCAGAATTTCATGTTTTTGATAACTATCTAACCGAAGCCCTTTAATTATGATCGCGAACAATGCTTTTGTTTAGAGCATATTTTATAGGCGTTTTAGTTCTGTTACAATAAATATGTTTTCTTTTTACCCGACTGATGATTTTCTTCTTGTTTACGTCTTTTTAGTTCGCTTTTTAAGCAGTCGCGTTTTTTGATTTTTCTAACCAATTTTTTTTTTCTAATTCGCTTTCCTTGTTGAAATATACTGAAAAAAAAAATGAAAGAAGTGGAAAAAAAAATATCTGCAATTTTTTCAAGATTTCTGGTTTGGTCCTATAGAAAAGTTATGTATATTCATGAAAACATTTATCCCCTGAAACATTGCTACTGGATTTGTTTATGAACTGGAAAATAAGCCCTAATCTCTTAATTGCCTTAACGACACACGCAGAAACCCTTAGGGCTATTGTATCCAGAAACACCCATTCAGTAAGAAAACTCATCTCTACCGTTTTTATATCACATAATATTATAAAGGTGAAAGTCTGTGAGTGTGTTTGTATGTTTGTTACTTCTTCACGCTCAAACGGCTGGACGGATCCGGATGAAATTTGGCACGGCGATAGATTATAGTCTGGAATAGCACAAAGTATACTTTTTATACAGGAAATATGTTCCCTTGGGATAGTTTTTGACATTCACGCAGGCGAAACCGCTGACAAAAGCTAGTTTATAATAAATACTGACTTATTGTTTCGAGAAACTAATAATGAAATCCTTTGAAGCTGTCTAAAAGTTATCCTAGACCTTCAAGATCACAATAGTTCTGTTTATGAAGTTTGTTCTTGGTATGTTTTTTAAGACGTTTAATCTATGAATTTTGACAATTACAACCTGAAGGCTACACAACAATAATTGTTTATGAGTAGATAACGCGGTCTAGTTTGTGTTATATTATGAAGGATAAAGTTTCATTAAATTTGTTTGGATATAGAGAAGTAACTACAAGGGCGTTGCTGTAAAGGCTTCTTCAGACAGGTGTGACGAGATGATGCGACAAAGTTGTGACAATGCGACAACGATTCTATATGCATGTTTGACATACATAAACTCACGCCTTTTACCCTCAGGGAGAGGCAGCAACGGCAGTTGCGTGGATGAGGTGAAACGGCGAATGGCGATGTCTAGTGGGGCAATGGATAAGTTAAGGAAGATATGGAGGAAACGAAAGCCACTAAGATCAGGCTCGTCCGTGCGCTTGTTTTCCCCATATTTCTGTACGCAGCTGAGACATGGACACTACGAGAACTGGAACGGAAAAAGATAGACGCTCTAGAAATGTGGTGTTGGAGAAGAATGCTTGGCATTTCTTGGACAGAATTCCGCACTAACGTCTCCATACTCCAAGAACTCGGCATCAAGCAGCGTCTATCAGCAATAAAACAGTCTCGCATACTGAAATTCTTTGGTCATGTCTCAAGGCGGAATAACGACTCTATTGAGCGCCTGGTGGTGCAGGGCAGAGTGAACGGTAACAGGCCACGCGGGAGGTCACCGATGAGGTGGACCGACCAAATTAAATCTGCGATAGGCGGTCCAGTAAATGAATGCGCTAAACTTTCATCTAACAGAGCCAAATGGAGGGAGATCGTGAAGCGAGTGACAAGAACACCAGTGATCGGAAAAAATTCATCGTGACCACGACCGCTCTGTCAAGAGCGAAACGAGTAAGAAGTAGAAGAGGCAGTAACTATAGATTTCCAAGAGCTACGATCCTTACATGTTCCGTTTGCTTCTTCCGTATATATATCGGGTCAAACACGCATTTAAGTTGTGAGCACTTTGCATCTGACCTTCACGTGTCACTAACGTGTCCGCCTGTCTGTTTGTACGTTCGTTGATTATCATACAGGTTCTACAGCCAAAAGGTTGGAGCTACAGTTTTCAAAAACCGGCGATGTGGCTCTGTCTTGCGCAGAGTCTCAGCATTATGCTGAGCGATGACCGTTTTGCGTGGTTGTGACGCATACTTTGTATTTGTATTTAAGTTTTCCTTTGTTTTTATGGTATGCGTCGTGCCTGGCGCAAATAAACGTTTTTCTTTCTTTCTTTCAAAATTTCACATAATACAGCCATATAAATTGTCAAAAAATATTTTAAAATATTTTTAATGGGAGCTCCCGAAGATTTTTTTACTTCTGTTATGTTTATTATTAAGTATATTTTACAAAAAAATGACAATATATTGGTAAATCTGATATTTTCTTTGAAATTGCCTCATTTTTTCTATTAAAATCAACTTGATTTTGCAGTTTTGTACGGAAACCTAAATGTGCGAAATCCGACACGCTCTTGGATTGTTTTTCTATAAATTCAAGCCTGATATTTTAAGGTGATGATTTTATTTATTTCCTTGTTGTTGTATACTGTTATTCTTACTCTGTGGTCGCACCCAACCGTTTAAGGGCTTGATGGGTATACATCGAGCCTTTTGACCTAGAAATCTGAAACTCGGCAAACTTTTAGCATTGGATCGGTTAAAAATTCACTGTCTATATAAACTTATATTGCTTTTACCAACTTATTGTTTCTATGATGAGAATATAATTGTCTTATCATGGTATTTACAGTATCATCACATCACATCATCAGCCTATTAATGTCCCCACTGCTGGGACACAGGCCTCTCTGTGAGAAGGGATGGGCCATAATCTACCACGCGGGCCCAGTGCTGGTTGGTGGATGTAACATGTCCTCGAATTTTCGGTTCTGGTTTCCTCACGATGTTTTCCTTCGCCGTTTTTGAGAGCAAATGATGAAATAATGAAATAATTTACACAAAGTAAAGCGCCTGCCTGGGTTCGAACCCACGATCTACAACTTGTAAGTCGCGGCCGATACCTCTGGGCCACCACAGCTCAGTATATTATTTACTTATACCCCTGTTCATTTAACGATAGCAATTCATTTACATACATACATAAACTCACGCCTTTTTCCCATGCGGGTAGGCAGAAACTACAGAACGCCACCTGCTACGATCCTTACATATTTCTTTTGCTTCACTCACATTCATACATCTAGTCATACACTACTGCGCACCTGGCCTTTTTGAAAAACATCACCTATAAGGTATATGTATGTCTTTCTAGGGCGTCCCCTCCCGGCGTTTCCATTCACGTCTGCCTTGTAAATACATTTCGTTAGTCGCCTTTCATTCATCCTCTCACCATGGCCAAACCATCTTCACATACTCTTTTCAATTTTAGTCACTACGTCTTTTTTTAAACCACAACGTTGTCTTATTACCTCATTCCTCAATCTATCATTTAGAGTTACCCCACACATACTTCGCAAGAAGCGCATTTCTACTGCATTAATCCTACTTTCATGTCTTTTTTGCCACACCCACCCTTCACTTCCATTCATAAGTGTAGGCACCAGCACGCTGCTGTGAACGGCGAGTCGAGCTTCCGGAGAATTTATTTAGATAATTTATTTTGATATTTATTTATTTATAGATACGGTGTGGCGACGACGATACGACAATAATTTTAACTTCATATACGTGTATCAATTAACATTCCCAGTCTGCATTTAAAATGTATCCAATAGTTTTGTCAATATAGGTAGTTTAAATATCTATGCATTTAATGGTTAGATTTTTTATTCAAGATTTATTCGATAGTTTCAAACTTCTTTTAAGCACTAGTATCGCCAGTATTACCCTGTATATATACTTTATTCTAGTTACACCAGGTTAAACATAGAAAAGGAAACTCATAATTTTAGTCAAAAGACGTCTTCTGCTGGATATAGGCTCTTCCAACTATCGCCACATTGAACAGTCTTGTGCGTTTTGCATCCACCGGATTCTTGCAGCCTTCACCAGGTCATCATTACACCTTGTGGGAAGCCGTCCCATTACGTCTTTTGGTACGCGGTCGCCAATCCAGAACTTTTTGGCCCCATCGACTTTTCTTTCTGCGAGCAAAGTGCTTCTAGCTCTAGTAGAACATAATTAGCTAAGTTAAACAAACACCATTACATTACTGCATTGCTGTAATCTTTAAAAAATAACGACACAATTCCGCAACATATCCTCCCATGGAAAAATCAATTTCCGCCTTCATTTTCCTCAATAGAAAAGTCTTCAAAAGGGTAACTTTTCCTAGAAATGATTTCAGAGTATGTAATTTTTTGATAAATCTGTCTCATGCCCGTTGTCTTTTATTAAAATATAAAAACAGAGACATAATAGTAGTTTATGCAATGGTCATATAATAGGGGTTATTAAAACACGAGCGTGAGTGATAATAATATCACGCGAGTGTTTTAATACCTAATTATATGCCGTTGCATATACTATTTTATCTTCACTCATACAGTGGAAATAAAACAAAAATGGAAACGGAAAAATATGTGGTATGGCGGGCAATTTAGATTCTCATTGCGCAGCGCGCGCATCCCTAGACAATGACACTACTTTTCTACATTAAATCAATGAGCCCATAAGCGCCAATAAATTAAAAAGTAAAAGTGTGCTATAAAATTAAAAAGTTATTTTATGATGCAGTTGTTTGAAAATGGAAGGAAAATGTTGCACTTTAATGTTTTTTTTTATTTTATCTATCCACGAATGTAAAGTACGTGTTTATACAATATTTTTGAAGTCATATTTGGAACATTACGCTATGAGTGTAGATAAAGATCTTTTCAGACTATTGTTCCTGTAAAAGAAGTAATAAACAAGAATTAAAAAAACCCCTTCTCATTTACTGCTACATAATTTATCTAGTAGTAGACACGCTTGGATCGGAAATCTATTGAACACGTCATTATAACAAAATATCTTGTGAAAACGGCCATAAGTTTGCTGAACCGATTTTCATCAAAAATAGCTAAGACCATTCTCGGTATGGACAACTATAAAAATAAAACGAAATCAAAATCGGTTCATCCGTTTATAAGCTTTGATGCCACAGACAGATACACAAACACACAGCTACACACACTAATAAAACCACTCTTTTTTCGTCGGGAGTTTAAAAAGCCAGTCAAGTGCGCAAAAGAGTTCTGTTCCACCATAACTAAAATAGTACCTACCTATGACTTTTATTAATCTTCTTTTCTTCTTTTTAATTAATATTTCTTGGAATATTATGCACGAGAGCACACAAGTTCGACACTAATAAATACTACTCAAAGTTATTAAGATGCAGGACAAAATTACCAAAGAATACCAGTGAAAGACATCTGTCACATGTTTTTAGGGTTCCATACACGAAGAGTACGGCTGTCTGTCCGTCATCTGTCACATAGGTTAGGATTTACAGCCAAACGGTCGAAGCTACAGTCTACAAATTTTCACAGTATAAGCGTCTTGTTGACCCAAAGCCATATAAATTGTTAAAAATTATTTTTTCAACACACTTGCTCATAAAGTGGCTCTAATTTCACCGCAATTAGGTACATAATGACACCTGTTATCAAACTGTGACTTTTTCATTACTATTATTCACAAGTGAGATAAAGAGACTTTTTTTTATTTATTGGTTGAGTTGCTTTGTTCTTAAAAAAGTTTTGATACAAAAAAGATCGTGCTCAATAGTACAAATGCAACACATTTCATGGAACTTCGTATTTGAATAGATAATTTCAACTTGTACGTGTTTAATAAATAAAACGTTCACTCAAATATAATTTTTGTTTTATAAAGAAAACTTGAAGTTCCCCATTTTGTACGTGGCTAAAACGCTATCCGCGAAAAGCCAAAAAAAAAAAAATACATTATTTTTAGTCTATGGGCGGTCGCCATTGTTAGATGCGCGCGCATAGGAAAACTGATTAATTTTGCCCGCCATTGCGAAAAAAAATTCACAACCCGTTTTCACTGTTGGAAATGATTTTTGTGTATTATTTTCTTCACAAGTGTGTTGAAAAACGTCGTATGATACACGTGTGTATTGATGATTACCGTCCTCGGCTCTCTTAAGACCCTCACCTAACGGCTCGGGTCTCAATGGCGCCTCAGCGGTAATCACCAACGTTACACACTTGTACCATAATGTACTATTAAATATGTAAGAAGGCTCCGATACAGACAAAGGGGTGGCGGGAATTTTTTTTAGCCTTCCCCATCGAGTGGGGTATCGAAATTTAGAGCTCGTTGATTTTAAAAAATATTGGAAGATAAAGGAATGAGACCCAACAAAGTCAGCTATATTTACAAAAAATTGTATCGAAGTTTTTTTTAACTTCAAATTTGGTCATAATGTATACAAATACAATATTTGTTTTAAAATTCCCTCATTTTTAGGGTAAAAACGGGTCCCTATTATACAGACTCCGCGGTCCGTCTGTCTGTCTGTCACCAGGCTGTATCTCAAGAACCGTGACAGCTAGACAGTTGAAAATTTCACAGATGATGTATTTCTGTTCTTTACACCAAATACTAAAAATAGAATAAAATTGATTTTTTACCGTTTTTTGCGTTAATGGTACGGAACCCTTTGCGCGCGAATCCGACTCCCACTTGGCCTTTCCTATTACAACCAACTTAATTTTGCGGTTTGGGTCCGGCACGCACTTCGCCGGTTTTTATATTATTTGTACAGTGTTTGACATGAAAATAGAAAGACAGATATATTTTTACCTTAAAGAACATAGTAACTGAGGACCAGAAGATATTGTGCTACACTGTGTAGCTCGAGTCTTTTGATGAGGGGTCAGTTCAAAGCTTGGTAAGCTGCTCAAAAGGATTGCGCTTTTGAAACGCCTACTGCAACCACCCACGCTGGTGCCGATGGTCTATGCGAGATAGAATTGCTTTTGTTGGATGGAAACACCTGCTACCTATACTTTGAACAAAACAAAAAAAAAAAGGATGATCTACGAAATAAAAAATAAAATAGTTTATTTCTTCAACGATTCTTTTACTTTTTCTTATATCTCATATAGGCTGTGTCAATTATGCTCCTATTGGGAAATTTCTAGCCTTACGATGTTATATCTTGGAATCGGGAAGAGATACTTTTTTTTATTAGTAACTCATTATAATGTGCACACACCTTACAAGTTGTCGCAGATTAGCAGTAGAACTACTTAATATAAAGTTACATTTCGTGTTTTGTCGTCCTTAAAATAATACATCTTTGAGTTGATGACGATTTAATCCTTAGACAGTTTGTGCCCAGCAAAAAAGGTCCACTATATATTTTATAGGCCAAATAACAAAATTACAATACATTTTTAACGAATTTATTTAGCACACAAATGTATAGGTAGATAAAACGTTAAAATCATTCCTTACAAAATATATCAATGCTTTCGATACATTCTATCTTCAAAAGTCAAAGGATGTTCAAAGTTCTATATTTTATTGTTTACTAGGCATTTATTTGTTTTCTGTTACAACAGTTATATTATTTTGACATTTGGTATTCCACCGTTCATAGGAATATTTTTAAGACCTTTTGACATGCTGAAGTAGGATCCTTTTTGTTCTCGTTAGGGGTTTTTTTGTTGTTTTTATTCTATTTTTTTCCTTCTGTCGTGTCTTCTTTGCGGTTCACAAATATATATATATTTTCTTTCTTTCTTTATTTGAGTATGGTAGTTAATAGGTTAGTTAGTTATTGGCAATTGCGTTGGGTTATCATGATCCTGGCTTTATCTCAATTTAGTTGTGGTCATCACGGCGTGACTTTTTTTCTATCCATACTCCTAAATTATTACTTTTTAAGCTCAATGTCGCATCGTTGTCAAATTGTCGCATTGCACCTGTTTGCAGGTACCTTAACTACACCCAATATTATTATTTGTGCCGCTACCAACACTCGGTTTTGCCTCGTTCATCAAACAAGTTTGATTTGAGTGCAGCAGTTATATGCGGAAAATTGAATCATAAAAATATGCTGAAAATATATTCGTTGCATATTGTATGAGCAGTGGTGTTTGTTTGAATGGAATGCATGAAAATAGCTTGATTTAAAAATATACTAAATTCACTCTTCTGCCTGCGCAGAAGTCGAAAATTATCTTACGACCTTCTACAAGGTCTGGCCTGTTGGTTCTTTATCGGTTACATTTCGGGGAGTGTGCGGCGGAACTGCACAATTTGATTCCACCTAGCCCTTTCCATCATCGGACTACAAGACGTACGGCGATGCACCACCGGTACATGGTGGACATCCGAACAATACGTACAAATTTTTTCGCGAATAATTTCATTGTGCGCCGCACAGCTAAGAAGTGGAATTCCCTGCCGGAAGTCTTTGTTTCCTGATAGCTACAAACTTAGCGTCTTTAAGTCAAGAGTAAATAGGTTACTTTTAGGCAAGCGTGCTACATCGTCGACCACATCATCGCTTACCATCAGGCGAGATAGTGTTCAAACGCAAGCCTACCGATAAATAAAAATAAATTAAAAAGGCAACCGAGCCAGTCAAGCAAAAACAACCCTTGAATAAAAAACATAGGCAAAAATATATCTACCAAATGTTTTTCGCCTTCCCCGGTGTAACAATTGCTTTCGGCCTACTTTCCTTTGCCTCGAATTTCGAGAAAACTACCTGTGTGCAAGATTATCTCGAGTTGCTTGTCACTGTCAGTCTGTCGAGCTAATAATAACTTTTACATAAAGGATTACATGTAGGGATGTAGCGAGGTGTCGGTTTCAGATTCGTATTTCAAGTTTTGGGTTTGGAAGTTTTCGTGTTTTTTATTCCTAATATTCGGTTTTGTATAAAGGATTATTATTATTAGAAAGTTTCATCCCTTTTGAATTTGTAAATTAAATCTTATGGTCATACCTTACGCATTTTATTTTGTTTGCTTACCTACTTCCAATCTTTGTGAAAATAATGTGGTATTTTTAGACATGTTTTTAACCTATATTGGATTTGTAGGTAAAAGTCTGACTTAGAACACGCAAGTTATCTATGTATTTTAGTTAGTACTTACTCGGCTATGAATAATTAAGGTTACACTGGTCGATCATTCTTCCAAACATAGTCTGGCGATTACCCCACTGTTTGACGATGTACGTTCAAAATAAAAAATGACATAAATTTTTCGCATCATTATCTAGCCCTGTATGGAAACAAGAAAGTAAAAAAATAAAATACTTGAAAGTTATGAGCGTCGAAAATTCCATATTTCAACACTAATTTTAACGCATCTTTGGGCGTAAATAAATACCATAAGAATAAGGAAAATTGCAAAACGGCCTCCATACTAAGATAGATTAGTAATTCAACAATGCAAATAATTTTATTTTGAAAATATACATTTTGTCGTTTTTTCATGATATCTAAACTCCCAAAGGTCTGTTTATAACATTTCGCGCGCTCGTTTTCGTCCGAAATCATCATCCATTTCGATACAAATTTGCAAAAGTGCTAATTTGTACGCGATCTAGCTTCTTACTGCTCATCACAGCATCTATCTCTTTCGCACGTATTGTCGGATGAGATAGCATACATTTTAAACTCGCGCATAAAATAGTTTGTGCCGTCGACTAGGGGAACTGTGCTAATATCAAAAATATTAAAAATCAAAAGCTTAATATTACTTTTTTCTTTTTTTTTTTTAATTCTTTATAGGCTCGCGTTTGACCACTATCTCGCCTGATGTTAAGCGATGATATGGTCGAAGGTGAAGCACGCTTGCCTAGAAGTAACCTATTCACTCTTGACTTGAAGACCCCTAGGTTGTAGCTATCAGGAAACAAGGACGCCGGCAGGGAGTTCCACTCCTTAGCTGTACGCACAATGAAAGTATTTTCAAAACAAGCGTTTTGAAGCGTTGTGCGTATGGGTGGGATATCCACCATGTACCGATGGCACATTGCCGTACGTCTTGTAGTCCGATGATGGAAAGGGCTTGGCGGCATCAAATTGTGCAGTTCCGTCGCGCACTCCCCGAAATGTAACCGATAAAAAACCGACAGGCTGGCAACTCGGCGTCGATGTTCGAGGCTCTGGAGCTTTGAGGCGACCAGTGCATCGTTGCCAATAAGCCTTTTATCCCGTCTGTCAATCGACTCAAGTGCATCAAGCTGGTATTTGGCAGATCCATCCCAGAGGTGAGAGCAGTACTCCATGCATGACCGAACTTGCGCTTTATACAAGTTGAGCAGCTGTTCAGGCGTGAAGTACCGTCTCACCTTCGCAAGGATCCCCAACTTTTTTGCAGCCAATTGAGCCTTTGACTCAATGAATGGACCAACATTGAGGGTCGATGTTAACGTAACACCAAGAAGTTCGAGATGGTCCGTTATCGGCACGGTTACACCACGGAAGGATGGAGCCGGGTGGAATTGGCTCTATTTTGCGGAAAAAAAAAATATTTGCATTATTATCTTCTTTCCCTTGTTTCATATTACCTTAGATCGGCGCAACATTTGTTCTTTCATTCCGGCCTCCACCTTATACATTTACAGTCGATTAATAAATTCGGCATCATTCTCGATTCGCACTCATCCCAACCCTAATCACACGTTAGACGTGCCGCTCAAACGCGAATCTTCTCCAAAACTGTGTCAGTTTGCGCAGCCCTTTACCTACGGGGTAGTGATTATAAAGAGGGGGAGGGGGGAAATGGGTTTAATCTTAGAAGGGAAGAGATTTAGTTCATTCTCGGCTGATAGTAAAAAAGATGTATTAGGTAATGCCGATAGTGAATCTATTAAAGATTGAAAAGAGTTTCTATAAGGAAATGGGTTTTAGCCGGACAAAGAGGTTCCTTGAAAGAGGGTACTAACGTGCAGTTTCTGCTTTAAAGTAGTATGTTGCAGTGTGTTCGAGTTTTTAACCGACTGCCCAAAACAGGTTCTCAATTCAGATTTTTATATATAGTATAATTTTTTTTTATGTGTTTTCGGGCATAGCTTCGTCATATATAAACGGATTAGCAAAGTTCTTCCGAAATGGTCCCATTTAAATTTGGTTAAGATCTGATGAAGAACTTAGGCGATATACAACAGAACGCTTCAATAAATGACGGCAAATCTCTCGGGATTGCTGCAATCATATATCTGTTTATTGTTAACACCAAAAACTGAACCGTTTTTTTTTTTTACAAAATGTTACAACCAGCTACCGAAACTGAAGTTATTTTTTACTTTGTAGTGTTTTTTTTGGAAGTCGATTGTATTTTTTAGTAAGAACGTTTTTTAATGGTACAGGTTCTGGCAAATTACGTGTTACGAGAGAATTTTTCTATTACTTGTACAACATTTTCTTTATGAAGTACTCCCTCATTGGTCTAGTGGAGGCTAGTATTATCGTTGGGTTGATTACTGGATTGGCCTAAGTCTTTATAGATTTTTTTCCAAAGAAATGTTTAGTAAATTTCAGAGTCTTGTTGGATTTGTGCCCCGTTGATGGCCTTTAACAAAAGTCTTAAAATATATCGAAACGTGTTTGTACCATAGGTACATCTCTACCAACAGACCTTTGCGGAATACAGACGTGACATGACATATGTTATCGTGTAGCCTTATTTCGTATGAATACCATGTTTACAAAGTTTCAATCTCAAATTGTATCGGTTGCAACCTTTACATCTTAAAACTCACCAGCAAAGCATTGCAAGCCTTTTTTACTTACCCTACTTTGTATGTACGTTGCTATGCAACGAGAAAGTAATATCTCACTCCGCCAGCGAACGCTGATTAAGTTTTCGCGCATTCTCCACTTTTTTCATTCTAAGCTACATTGTATTCTCAAACCGAATCGCGGTAAGTTGCAAAACTTCCAAAAAAAACATCGTAGCTAATAAAACCAGAATTTCTGACACAAATATTTCCAGAAACGTCTTAAAATCCGGCTCGAAGGACCAATTTTGGTAAGACAAATACGTATCGAAGGAACAGATTCGGCAGGATTTCATTTTATGTGGATGAGTAACCAAAACGATAGCCAACCCCAGTAATGGGTAGAAAGCAGTCCTTCAAGTCCTAAAACGGCATCTTTGCCCGCCTTTTGCCCACACCGACCTCAATTTGCATGTCGTTTCAGCCAACACAGGGCCTGGCCCAAATTTCGTCCAAATTTACATTAGACTGAAGTTTAGAGTGCGGAGTTGGGATTTAATTATTATAGGGGCGCAAAGTACATAAACCTGGCATGTGATAAGACATGGGAAGTTATAAGCACGTGTAAGGAACTAACATTAATATACATGCGTCGTCGTCTCAATTAATGGTGTTCGAACTTTTGAGTATGAACGGGTGTAGAGCGCGCCTCGTTATTATTAATTGCTGAGTAGTAGGCCTTCCTTCTTGGGAATCCCCGAATATAAACTGGAATTAATATGATTACTAGCTTTATCCATGAAACGTTAGTTCGTTTTCACAAACATTAATATATTTGTTGGTGATATTTGCAAAGGAGTCGTATATCGTCGATAAATTTATATATGCACTAGCTGACCCTTGGGGCTGCGCTCCCATCAACTGGCTACCTACATACCTACCCTGCCTACCCTGGCTTACCCGGCTTCCTTGGCTACACAGCCTACCCTGCCTACCCTGGCTACCATGGCAACCCTGGCTACCCTGCCCCTACCCTACCTACCGTGGCTACCCTGCCTACCCTGGCTACCCTGGCTACTCTGCCTACCTTGGCTACCCTGGCTACCCTGCCTACCCTGGCTACCCTGCCTACCCTGCCTCTCTGCCTACCCTGCCTACCCTGCCTACCCTACCTACTATTTTTTTATCTATCATCAATAGTTTTCTCAGCGCACGCCAAATAATGTATTTTACAGGCAACATCTTGCTACCTTGGGTTACATTATTGCAATGTTCATAAGGATCTTAATTTTTTTTGAAAATATATTATAGCTTATGACACTCAGGAATAATGTAGCTTTCTATTGGTGAAAGAATTTTCGAAATCGGTTCAGTAGATCCAGAGATTATCCCTTACAACGTCACAAACTCACAAACTTTACCTCTTAATAATATTAGTATAGATATTAAAGGAGCATGGTCTTCAATGTCTAAATATCATTTCCGAAATCTAACCAAACGACACGATATAAGTTCGCACTTTTATCGCTATACACTATTTGGACTGAATAAGTTATTTTCCTAAATATTTCTTTCAAGCTCGGCTTGACTTAGTAATTCCCTATCTAACTGCGTCCATTTTAAAACGACCCTATTCAAACCATTTTCCGATATGCAAAATTCTCTTCACAGAGTTCTTTCTAAACTTGTCACAGAGCGAGTCTCCAGAATTAACATCCGATTGAACATTTCGTCATCAATAGAAGTTTGTTCGTACGAACGACAAAAAACTTGTCCGGTTTGCGTTCAGACTCGGCCAACGGGAAGCCGTTTTTTTGTCGGACAGCCGAACTGAAGCGGATTTTGAGGGACGTAGCGTAAAAAATGGAATCAGTAAGTTTCACTGAATCCTGGTGAAGTTCTGGCAATTTTCTTGATTTCCTCGTTTTTTCGTTTTTCTTTTGTTTTGGCCTACTTATTTATTACTTTATTTTTCGAAAAATAAGACACAAAAACAAAGCATTTATTTCAATTAACAAGCTCTCTAAAATTGATAAGGCGTCAGTCAGTCAGAAAAATCTAATGTCAAACTAGTTACAGTTGCACGTTCTAAAGTGTAAAAGAACGAACGTTATGGAAAAGTACGTGCAAGAAACTCTTTATAATAAACTAGAGGACGCCCCGCGGTTTCACCCGCGTAATTCCCGTTCCCGTGGGAATACAGGGATAAAAGTAGCCTATGTCACCCGGGGATAGAGTAGCTTCCCAACGGTGAAAGAATTTTTGAAATCGGTCCAGTAGTTTTGGAGCCTATTCGGTACAAACAAACAAACAAAAAGTCTTTCCTCTTTATAATATTGGTATAGAAATATCATGTTACAAATCTAATCTATCTAATACGTTTAAACGAGCAATTCTTGTATATATACATATTTAAAATCTGAATCTCAGAAACGGCTCCAAAGGTTTCATGTTTAGAAAACGTCGTTTTCTCTGTTTTCACCCGCAGAGCAGCAGAGCTCGGTCACCCAGTTACTATAACATAATTTAACATCACCACTGCTCTGAAAACGGTGAAAGAAAACATCGTGAGAAAACCGGCATATCCTAGAACCAAAAATGTGTAGATATGTGACATGACCACCAACCCGCACTGGGCCCGCTTGGTGGATTACGGCCCATTTCCTATCACACCTGGCCTGTGTCCCAGCAGTGGGAACATTAATAGGATGATGATGATGACGCCTGTATTACCCAAAGGTTAAGCAGAGTTGTATTTATAGTATACCCACATTTCGCCAATTATATTATCTCCAATGGAAAAATGCCTACTAATATTATAAATGCAAAAGCAACTCTGTATGTCTGTCTGTTACCTTTAAATGCCTAAACCACTGAACCGATTTCAATGAAATTTTGCAAGGAGATAAATGGCATCCTGGGGAAGGACATGGCAAGATTTTGTCAAACAAATAAAGAAAGGTAGGGTAGGGTATGGTAGGTTGAGTAGGTGGGTAGGTAGGTAGAGTAGGGTAGGGTAGGTAGGATAGGGTAGGTAGGTAGAGTAGTGTAGATCGGTAGGATAGGATAGGGTAGGGTAGGTAGGGGACGGGAAAGAGGCCGCAGGGAACAGCTAGTATTATAAATGCGATAGCAACTCTGTCTGTCTGTATGTCTGTTACCTTTTAACGCCTAAATCACTGAACCGGTTTAGATGAAATGCATGGATTTCATCCCGGAAATCATCCGCAAGGGGGTTGGAAGTTTGTATGACGAACTAAAAAATTCTCAAGTAAAGCGGCCAACACATCTACAATATGGCGCGATATAAAAAATAGGCTGTTCGAAGTACTAATGCTGCGCAGACAAAGTCGCGGGCAACAGCAAGTTACAAAAAAAAAATACAAGTCATATATTGGACACACTGTTGTGTCTTTTTTAGGGTTCCATACCCAAAGGGTAAAAACGGGACCCTATTACTAAGACTCCGCGGTCCGTCTGTCACCAGGCTGTATCTCATGCACCGTGATAGCTAGACAGTTGAAATTTTCACAGATGATGTATGTTGCCGCTATAACAACAAATACTAAAAACAGAATAAAGTAAATATTTAAGTGGGGCTCCCATACAAAAAACGTGATTTTTTTGGCGTATTTCGCGATAATGGTACGGAACCCTTCGTGCGCGAGTCCGACTCGCACTTGGCTGGTTTTTGTTTTCAATCAACGGAAAGATGAAAATGGCTTAGATATAAAAGCTTTTGTAGTTAAATCTAACGGCTAGTATGGACCAATAAATCGCTTCACCCTTCTCCGTATCTTGGGAGAAATTATGTGATCTTTTGACTTATAGGAATCCGAAATTGAGCTAGGAAACTTTGTAATTTAGTGTGCTTTTATCAGTGAAATAATATTCCTTAGCTTTTCTTAGGTACATAAATTACATTTTAATCAAATCTATAGTAATATTCCTCGTATAAATACGAAAGTTACTCGGTCTGTCTGTCTGTTTGACAATTTAATGTTCAATGTTTGTCTGTTTGTCTAGTCATACCTAATGTTACTGGTGTCACTTTTACTTTTATTTCTGTTAGTATGGTTTCCTTTTTCTTTTATGTTGGCACCTTGTTTTTAAACATATCTACTTGTAGATTGTAATAGTTTAATTAAGATTTTGTGAGTTAAGCTGTGTCTTTTGTGTGCACTAAATAAATGATTTATCTATCTAAGTTTTTATGCCTCAACCGCTGAACTGATTTTGATGAATTTTGGTATGATATAGAGAACAAAGGAGATGGACATAAGATTTTCCAAGTAGGAAATACAGATATTTTGGGTACATCATTATACAATACCATCCTCTGCCCTCGGCTTCGCCTGCCTTAATTTAGGTAAATGTCTCAAGGAAACATATTGATGGATGGATGGATAAAAAGTACTAATCCAGGTCTACCCAAGAGTACATAAGTTTCATTAAGAGCCGTTCAACCTTAAAATGATAACAAACAGACATGGAGACAGACAGAGTTATTTTAAAATTTAAAGTGTTTTAGTATCGCAAAGATATACAAAACTATCCTTCCTAGTCCTTCCCAGGATCGCAAACTATCTCCATGCCAAATTTCATCTACATCGGTTCAGTGGATCCAGAGAATACCCCCTACAACCTCACAAACTTTACCTATAATATTATTAATATAGACTAGTGATCCGCCCCGGCTTCGCTCGTGACAAGTTATATACAAAAATCTGCCTCGTTTCTCACTCTTTCTATTGGTGGAGAACGCATAAAAATCCGTTCAGCAGTTTTTGAGTTTATTGCGAACAGACGCGGTGGGGGACTTTGTTTTTAACCCCTGACGGAAAAAGAGAAGAAGTTTGACGTGTGTATCTGTCTATCATAACTCCTAAACGGATGCGCCGATTCTGATTTGTTTTTTTTTTTGTTTGAAATTTTACTTTATCGAGAGTGTTCTTAGCTATGTTTTATGAAAATCTGTTCAGCCGTTATAAAGTTATGGGCGTTTTACTGTTTGAATCGGGGTGTTTTTGCAAGATATCGAGTCATTATTACTTGTTAAATAAATTGTGGATCGAAGCGTGTCTACTACTAGATGAATTATGTAGCATAAATAAATAAATGTGTCGGCGGTTTTTTTAAATTTTACTTCTCTATATCTATACTTCTATACTAATATTATACAGAGGAAAGATTTGTATGGTTGTATTTTTGTATGTAACGAATAAACTTAAAAACTACAAGACCAATTTCAAAAATTCTTTCACCGTTGGGAAGCTACACTATCCCCGGGTGACATAGGGAACGGGAACTACGCGGGTGAAACCGCTTGGCGTCCGCTAGTATATGAGGACACTCAGGAAAGATTTGTATGGTTGTATTTTTGTATGTAACGAATAAACTTAAAAACTACTAGACCAATTTCAAAAATTCTTTCACCGTTGGGAAGCTACACTATCCCCGGGTGACATATGGAACGGGAACTACGCGGGTGAAACCGCTAGGCGTCCGCTAGTATATGAGTTGATATGGTATGAATGGGAGTATGAATTAGTATATTTGTATAGATGGATATTCACATAAAATCAGGTTCAAACACTTTGAAATGAGAAGCTTAAATCAAACATTCCCTCAGAGATTCACCATTCTTAGAGAATCAAGTCGTTTTAGAATGAGGTGCTGAATGTAGATAACTGTAGGAGTACAGTTCCTATATTTTACTCTTGCTTTAGAAGTCTTCGCTTCAATGACGCTAAGGATAGACTTGCCTTTATTTCCCAAAGGATTCCATTCCAGAATTGTACAATTCCTGAGTCCGTTGTGCTTCTGAGAATTTATTGTCGGTAACCGAATGTCATGGCTACCAAGCTAGGAATATTACCCATAACCTTCGCTTGAAGACTTTGGTTGCAACCACTAGACCGAAGTATCTGGCATAATTTTATTTACAAAATAAACTGTCTTTATACATAAAAAACACGGTGGTGTCTCCAGTGTCAGGTTCGAAAATTCTGAATAATCTTAGGAATAAATAAAATTATTCATTAAATCTCTTTTTTTAAAACAAGTTTTTTTCGTATTGTTCTCAGCAAATCCTTTCATTTGATACCCATATCATGGCAGTGCACAAAAAATTACTAGTCCGCCATCTTGAGCCGTCCGCCATATTTGATTTAGAATGACGTCACTTAGCTAATGTCTGCAAAATTTCATCTTAATCGATGGAGGATAACTGCTTTAAAATTCAGTTGTAAGATTTGACCCGAACATACTTACATAGGTACATACATAAATTGCAAGTTAAATAAAAGCGTGTGAAATCTCCTGTCTTTCTTCAAATCATCCCTATTCATACCCGTTTAGCTATTGATGCGAGATTGACAATCATCCATACATACATACACATTTACATTTAATATTAAATGGGATAGCCTTCAGGAGCGTCATAACTTGAATGTATTAGTACCTACTCATCATTATTACCAGCATTTTTAATGTTCTCACTGTGCTGTCACCTCTCACAGAAAGGCGGCCTGTGTCTCAATGTGCTGGGACACAGGCCTCTTTTCTGTGAGAGGGAATGGGCCGTATTCCACCACGCAAGCCCAGTACGGGTTGATGGACGTCACATGTCTTCGAATTTTTGGTTCAAGGACATGTCGGTTTCCTCACGATGTTTTCCTTCACCGTTTATAGAGTAGTGGTGATGAATTTATTTACATGGTTTGGGGTTGAAACATTAGGTCCATGGGCTCCGAGTGCGCATCGAGTTTTTCGAGAAATTAGCACGAAGCTAGTCGACTCTTCACGTCACCAGAGGGCTGGTCTTTTCTTCAGCCAGAGAATTGGGCCTTGGAACAGGCCTTGCTGCCAGCGTTCTGGGCACGTTTCTCATTGACATTGTACTGGACGAATTTTTTGATGCACAGCATTTTCCCTCTTCCTTTTTTTTTAATGTATATAGGCAAGATTTTATAGTTTTTTTTTTCATTTGAATATATATTTATTTATAATTCAAATAATATATACAATTGAATATGTCTAATCTTATGACTAATAACAAAACAAAAAAAGCTTATTGCGCATCAAGAATATTCAATTGTATGTATTTATGTCTGTTAAGGATTAAAGAAAATATTTACACGGTAGTATTTAAAGTAAAGTGCCTGCCTGGGTCCGAACACACGACCAAACATTCAAGTTACGAAGTTATGAGCACTCAAATAAAAAAAAACTTTCTACCAACCGTGTGAGCTACTTTTTGTAATACTCTCATAATTGCTATGAAAGTTTGTACCACAGACATAAATCTAACTAGATAACGCAAGTCCCTCCATCTATAAGAAAACCAAGCGTTCCACTATTTCAAAAATAATTAAAAAAAAATACCAATGAAAGAAAACATTTCCAATGCGTCGGCCAACATCTCAATATGGCATTTTTCTAGATTTCGGTGGATTTCCAGTGCCGATAAAGCTAAATGAAAAGCTCAAAGTACGATCTTGATCGTAATTTTACTCTGTTTTTTGACACGCGAAGTACCTACTACATACAATCGCGTTATCTAGTTAGATTTATATCTGTGGTTAGTGCTAGTGTATGATAGAAAAAAAACTACAAAGTTCTTATTTATCGCTCAACTAAGTAATTTAATCTCATAAGTTGAATTTTTAATTACTTTCATCTGAATTTTATTTATCTTTTAAACTTTACAGTACAGGTTAGATTACATCTCTCAGATCGTTAGGCGCCATCTTGAAAATCTAAACTTTATTTGAAATCTTCTCTTTTCAAAAACATTGAGCTGCACAATTTTTAAATGATTAATTTTAACGAAGTTAACTCTGACTGAGACAATTAAGAAAATTGGAAAAGTAAAAGAACTTTTTTTGTAAAAAAATAGATACGCATTCAATTCGAGCATCTGGCAAAACATTGAAAGGGAAAAAAAGATGAAAGCAACATTGATGTCGTTGACGGTTCAGAAAGCAGAAAGATGTTTTTAAAACAATCAAATGAATTATTCCTTTTCGCTTAGACTTGGGGGGATGCCGGGATCTTTTAATTCGATCTTTGTGTTGTATTTTGTTACACGGTTGAGAGCTTAAGGCTGTGGAGCAGCAATTGTTTGATTTTTTATACAGAGAGAAAATTTCCATTCAATTTCCGAAACAGCAAAGAATCAATACAATAATCCAAATACGTCAAGCAGAGTTACATTGACAAAATATAATATATTTGTGACCAAAAATAATAAATGTTTTTGTTTCTCTCTGGATTCGTAGTTTCGGACAAGGAAAACTGTTCGTCTCAGTTGATATCTGAAATGTTAGTTACAGGAAAGGTTGAAACACGGAAAAAGTCTGTTACTGTGAGTGGGAAAATATAATGAACGCATTTAGGAGGTATTTATTTAGGGTTCCGTAGTCAACAAGGAACTCTTATAGTTTCGCCATGTCTGTCTGTCCGTCCGTCCGCAGCTTAGCTCAAAGACTCTTAGTAAGTACTAGAAAGCTATAATTTGGCATGGATATACATATAAATCACGCCGACAAAGTGGTAAAATAAAACTATGTTTTTTTTTCTTACTTTTCCTGGTACACGTAAAGTGGGGATGTTATTTTTCTTCATGTTTATCCCATGGAGTGGGGTATCGTTTGATAGGCCATTCAATAATATTACGGATCTGTGGAAACCATAGAGTCAAGTCAAGTCAAGTCCCCTTCCCTGCCAGCTAAATGTTTGCTTTTGGCTTTATGACAAAAATCACGGCAGTAGTACATATAACGAAATTAAAAGGAAAACTATCACAGCTAGTGTAGCGTAACGTTAGCTCAGTCGAGCAACGTTAGCTACGTTAATAAAATAAAAGCAATTATAAATTAAAGAAAAGGATATAGGGTATATATAACTATGGTCCGGCTTCGCACGACGTGGGCAAACTAACCAGGCAGCAGGTCAGGCTGCAGGACGGTCAGGAACTCTTCAGAAGTCACGGAATGCTCGTGGTAGGCAGGCGGTGAACAGGAAACTCGATGGATAAGCGAGCAATCGGGCATGTAGCCGGATAAGCTAGTAGTCAAGCGGACAGGAAGGCAGGCAACAAGGTATGAGTATGTGCTGGGCTATGGAGTCTCAGGCAGACGGTCAGCAGATGACACTGGCGGGCGCGTTGAGGCCACGCGCGTCGCTGTAGACTTGATTGATGCAACTCTTTCAACACGTACCGGACTGGCACATCGATTATTATAAGCAGTAAAAGTACTCTTATAAGACCAAATGCGATTTATTTACAGTTTTTAGAGAATTATGTCACTCTTTCACAAGCTGGGTTTTACAGTTTAGAGTTTTCCAGGAGTTTTCAGATCAGAAGATACACTTTGTTATCCTCAGTAGTAAACCGACTTTCGGCGTTCAGTACCGATTCAAAACTGAAAAAGCTGACACCCGTTTTCATCGTTCTGTGTCATATCGTCTACATTTTAAAATCAAATTTCAATTAAGAAATAAAGACCAGAACGAATTAAAACGGTTCACAAAGGGGTCAGTCTACGCTGCCCTTACAATTATGTACAACTAGCTTCAGGAAAGGTCTAAGTAGTCTATGCTACCTAAGTTGTGTCTGTGGCTTAAGAAAATAAAAAAGACAGACAGATATCATGTCAGATGAAAATGTCACAGTAGAAAAATATTGCAAGAATTACAAATTATCAATATAATTTAAGTTTTAGAAATTAAAACAATCAGAGATAACTAAAAATATGCTTTTCTGATGATAACAATAGAAAGAAAACATAAAAATGAATTACAAAAGTTGATAAAATATCAACAGATATGAAGGTATGGTTTGTATAGTGTTATGAATTGTAAATAGACTTAAAAAATATGTGGTTCTGTTTAGCAGAATACCACACTAGGTAGGCTTTACAAGTTAGTTATTGTCGATCAACTTATAAAATGTATTTGGAAAAATAAAAATGTTTTATTGATATATGGAGACAACAGTTTTCGAACGGAAAAGTTAATTTTGTCCCTTCGTTAGAGCAATGTTCGGTGCTTTCATTGTTTGTAATGTTACCTATTTATTTTGGTGAATGTAGCTGTTTATACGGAACCCACTGTGCACGAGTCAGACTCGCACTTGGTCGGTTTTTATTATTAAATACGCGTATAGAAACTGTGTATTTTCGGTGATAACAAATAGTCTATGGTATTTAGCTATAGTTTATCTCGCTATCATTGTAAGCACAGATACAATTTAATTGCCTTATATTAGTTTAGATGATCAATTATAAAAAAATAACAAATGATCTTTAATTTCTCACAAAGGTATACTCCAAATGACATAAGAGAAAACTGCTGTACCGATTTTAATAAAACTTTCACTATTCCGTGAGTTGAAAATACTTGATTTAATTAAAAAGAATGATTGCAATTCAATTTTTAGTTCCTAAGATATACATGGATAAATGTATGTTTGTTTGTAAGTATGTGACTTAATTTCTCACAAAGGTATACTCCAAATGACATAAGAGAAAACTGCTGTACCGATTTTAATAAAACTTTCACTATTCCGTGAGTTGAAAATACTTGATTTAATTAAAAAGAATGATTGCAATTCAATTTTTAGTTCCTAAGATATACATGGATAAATGTATGTTTGTTTGTAAGTATGTGACTTACAAACAAACATACATTTATGAAATTTGCCACACCTAAAGAGCAACATGGAGCAACATATTATATGAAAATTGTGTTTCAACAATATTACATACATAAGGTTCGAGTTAATAACCTACTTTTCTTTGAAGACGGTTAAAAATAAATACAATTACAATAGTAAGTTAATTAAATGTGAAATAACCTATAAACTAAGTTAGTCCTTCTATTAATATCGGTAACCTTTTAACTTTTATATTAGTTATATAAAGAAAAATAACCGCTGAGTACTAGAAGTCGTAACTCACGTTAGTTTTATAAAGGCCGTGGCACACTTACGCGACCTAGTAACATGTTTGTCGCGATATAATGGTGAATTACGGGGGCAATTTGGAGTATTTACTTACTCACATCAGCCTCATATTGCCCGACTGTGTCGGGCTTCCAGTCTAGCCGGATGTCGGATGCAGCTGACTACCAAAGTCAAAGTCAATCAATCAATCTGCCAGTCTAATCGGATTCAGCTGAGTACCAGTGTTTTACATGAAGCGACTGCCTTTACCAAAGTCAAAGTCCAATCCGTTTATTTCAATTAGGCCATTAAGGTCTATCCACACATATCAGGGGCGTGCCCGGGACGTGGACGGAACGTGCCCTGTCAGGGGCACAAAAAAATATCGGTGCGTACATTTTATATGAACTCGTTCACACACGTCCGTGCACGGGCCAGTGACGAAACTTCAATTATTGGGCCCGGCCCTGTCACGTCCCGGGCATGGCCCTGATATGTGTGGATCGACCTTTAAACAGCACTTTTGAATGTCAAAAATATAAGTCGATGCAGCTGAATACCAAAGTCAAAAGTCAAAGTCAAATCCGTTTATTTCAATTAGGCCATTACGCGGCACTTTTGAATGTCAAGAAATATAAACTGAAAAAAAAAAAATTGATTCTATTGTCCATTCGCAAAGGTAGATTGTTATGCAGAAGAACAGACAAGAAACTATACGTCTGGTTTCACTCATCCTCACATTATACAAACTCATAACCGGGTAATATGACAAGCCTTCGTATGAATTGTTATTGTTGTTGGCTTTCGACAACCGTATCGATCTAAAAATGATAACCGGGACCAATGGCTTAACGTGCACGCCACGTTACTAAACAGTGCCTACGTATGTATTTAAATAGCATTATTGTGGCTTTTTTGTTTACGTTTATTTTACACAAAGACAATTCCATGACTATTCAACAGACAGCGCAAACCACAGACATAAATCTAAAAAAATAACGCAAGTTTCACAAACAATTTAAAAACAAATTTACTTACCGATGAAAGAAAACATTTCCAATGCCTCGGCCAACTTTTTCTATACATTCTTTACAGCTCAATATGGCATAAAAAGGCATTTTTCTAGATTTCGAGGGATTTCCGTTGTCGATACTGCTAAATGAAAAGCTCAGATTACGATCATTGATAGTAACATTACTCCGGTTTTTTGGCACGCGAAGTACATACAATTACGCCATCTAGTTAGATTTATGTCTGTGGCGCACAATACTTAATACATGCTCTGTCATTATGTTTGCCAATTAGTACTGTTCCAATAAAACCCGTTATATTAATCCAATTTCAAGAAAATCACTTTTTACCTAATACCGTCTAACAGAATAATATTTTTTCTACACCTTGCCTTACTAAAAAGCACAACCCTAACACTTCCAAGAAAACCAACTACTTACACACATCTAAGCACAATACAACACTTTATTTCCAAGACACATTGACCGCACCCTCATCGCGGCAATCTAACCGATCCCTTACTGTTACGTCATCTAACGCATGGAACATATTGCATGCACTTTACGAGCACTTTTATGGGCAAATACTCGAGTAACTTGAAGGCTTGAACGGCCTTTACCACATGTCAATTAAAGCTTGATGAATATATGGATTTATGGGTCATCTTGGGTAAATAGAATTGTAAATTATGTAAGGCTGCTTTTCCACCGGAGATCGGCGATTTTTTTACACACAATTTTTTTTTAAATCTTTTTGCTCGCGTTTGTCCACTATCTCGCCTGATGGTAAGTGATGATGTGATCTACGGTGAAGCACGCTTGCCTAGAGTTAACCTATTCACTCTTGAATTGAAGACCCCTAGGTTGTAGCTATCAGGGAACAAAGACTTCGGAAGGGAATTTCACTTTAGCTGTGCGCACAATGAAAATATTAGCAAACCCAAAATGCGCATGGCCGCACGTCTTGTAGTCCGATGCTGGAAAGTGCCAGGCGGAATCAAATTGTGAAGTTCCGTCGCACACTCCCCGAAATGTAACCGATAAAAAACCGACAGGCTGGCAACTCGGCGTCGATGTTCGAGGCTCTGGAGCTTTGACGCGACCAGTGCATCGTTGCCAATAAGCCTCTTGACCCGTATGTCAATCGACTCAAGTGCATCAAGCTGAGATTTGGCAGATCCGTCTCAGAGGTGAAAGCAGTACGTCAAGACGACCAAACTTGCGCTTTATACAAGTTGAGCATTTCTTAAAGAATTGCCGTGCGTTCAAGCATTTTTGCCATACCAGTTATTGGAATCAAATATTAGAAACAATGTTAGAACCCATTAATGTTAATTTTTATCCGTGGTGCTAGGCAACTGGGCTTATGCCGGTTGTACACGACCCTTTGTGCCTATTGGCCTTGTTTGTTCTGTCTCCTGCTTGATATGAAGGGAAGTGGAAATTATGTTTTTGTTTTCCTACTCCTCCTTTATGCTTTTCTGATTTTTTCTTTTCTGATTTCGTTGCGGGATCTAAGACAGTTGAATTCATTCTCCAGCACTTCCTCGAGCTTCATTGCCTCGGCGCTTTTCTGGTGGTCGCCACTGTTGATTCTGGCTTTCAGGAGTTGCAGTGGTTTGGGAATAGTGGGATTGTTGATTTCTTTGCACCTGCCATGTTATGTTTTCATCACCCTTGGTTGACTGGTAGAGAATTCCGAAGGCAATAAGTCCACCTTTATAGCTTTGTGCATGAAGTCTAATTAAATAAATCAAAGAAAGAAAAAAAAACAACTATCACTAAGTTTCTGAGTGTGTATGTTTGTTACTCTTTCACTTAAAAACTACTGAATGGATCTGGTTGACATTTGGCACAAAGATAGATTATAGTCTGGAATAGCACATAAGATACTTTTACCCTGGGTATTTGTTCCCTTGTGACAATTTTCGACATTCACGCGGGTGAACCCGCTGGCAGAAGCTAGTAAAAAATAAAAAGCCCGTGCGAGACAAAAAGGCTCCTATCTCAGCATGTGCACAGATATCTAAAAGAAAATAACGCTGTGCTGGTATTCTCATAGGGCCCACTGTCACTGTGTGTTATGGTTGTTTTAATGAGCGAGCAGGCGATGCGGTGTGCGAGGAAAAACCTACTTCATTTTCCCAGCTTAGCTTACCGCAGTTTTGGTGGAAACAACGGGGTAGCGGTTTTGATGATTCTTACGTCAATCGATTGGTCGTAACCTTGCGAGTGTCACTGGCATTAAAATTGGAAAACAGAAAAATGGCGTATTTTGGACGCTATTTTATGGAGGCCCAATTCTTTCTTTCTTCCACGTCCATAGAGTGGAGTATCAAAATAAAGGGTTTTAAGAGGTAATTTCAAAAATATATAACACTTACATGTTTAAATTCAACTAATTCGAAAAAAGAGCGGTGGTAGCCCAGTGGTATCGGCCGCGACTTACAAGTTGTAGGACGTGGGTTCGAACCCAGGCAGGCGCTTTACTTTGTGTAAATTATTTCATCACCACTGCTCTCAAAACGGTGAAGGAAAACATCGTGAGGAAACCGGCATGTCCTAGAACCAAAAATTCGAAGACATGTGACATCCACCAACCCGCACTGGGCCCGCGTGGGGGATTATTGTCCATCCCCTCTCACAGAGGAGGCCTGTGTCCCAGCAGTGGGAACATTAATAGGCTGATGATGAATTCGAAAAAGCGGCATCGCCCGCTTTCGCAATCGAGGGTTGCGAGCGAGAAATGTGTGTGTGGGATGACTGGAGAATGTGTGCGTGCACAGCTGAAAAGAATCCGCTATGCGTCCTCGTTCTACTCAGCTACACATCGTTTCACGTCTTCACACTGCGCAAGCCCCTAGCACAGCTTTGGTAATAACTATCAAACATTTTCACAGCGCCACTACCACATTCTCGCTCCGCTTAGCTGCCTTGCACATTTATATCTGGTTGATAAACATCTTAAGACTTGTAAATAAGAGGCTTTGTAGACAACGCACGATTTTGTAGCAGAATGTTTCTGCGATTGACTTTTGTATCGGAATAAGGGCTCCATATTTGGAATTGAGCAAGTATTGGCATCAACGGTATCTGTGATAGACATCAATGTTAAGGTAGATAATTATATTTATTTGTCTATTATAAGAAAAGGAATGGGTTTTTGTCTCAGTATTGCATCAATGTTTATGTCTTTTTTGCTAGGGTTCCTGGGTTTGAACACCCGCTCATACCCAGGAATGTACCCTAGCAGGCGTCGGTCGCTCAGAGGGGTCCCGCATTTTTAGAGATTCCACGTGCTTATGGTGATCACTGGTTTGGTTTTTAACCCCCGATGGAAAAAGAGGGGTGTTATAAGTTTGACGTGTGTTGCTGTGTATCTGTGTGTCTGTCTGTGGCATCATATCTCCTAAACGGATGAACCGATTTTAATTTTTGTGATCGTTGGTGATTTTGTCAAGAGTGTTCTTATCTATGTTTGAATAAAATCGGTTCCGCCGTTCAAAAGTTATGGGCATTTTACTGTTTGAATCGGGGTGTTTTCGCAAGATATCGCGTCATAATTACGTGTTTAATAGATTGCCGATCGAAGCGTATCTACTATGTTCTGGATAAATTATGTAGCATGAAATAAAAATGTGTCAGGGGATTTTTAAATTTTTAAATTTTACTTGTACTGAGGTAAATATCCCAATAGTCTTTGCCGCAAAAGTCCTGCAGCCTTATTGCGGAAGTGAATACGGCAACCCGAAGGTTTTGACCGGTTTCAATCGACCAATCACACAGACGGAAATCCATATCGCGTCATTCATCTCGCATGCAATTGGTCGATTTGATAGCGGTCAAACCCTACGCCTTGCCGAATTCATTTGCGCAATTCGGCTGCAGGAGTCTTTTGAAGTTTTCCCCCGGCTTACAAAAAAAGAGGTCTATTTATTTTGCTGCTTTGAATAAACAGTTTGATACTCTTTACAGATCCCTTTTTGAATAAATTGTGTAGTTCCGTGTGTGTCAAAAAACACACACGGAACTACACACACATACATACACAACACACACTATGTCGACGTTGTCCGTATATATAAGTTTCTCTGTGGTCGACTATTCTCATCCCACTGTTCTGTCGCAATTAGAAATTTCAAATAAGTCGTATTTTTGTGCTTTTCCAAGAATACTTTTTTTGTATTTTGTGTGTTTACAAATAAAAAACTTAGTAAGTATAGCTTCATAGAAATATATACGTTGTATTCTGTTAGTTTCGTAGCTTCGCGCAGCTCAATTACCTCTGAGCAGGATCTAACGATTTTGCATATAAAACAGTTTAAACTGTTGGCTAGACCTTCAGTTTATTGGGCTATTAAGAAACCAATGTCACTATATCAAAACGTTGCAGAAATTATGCTAATCCTTTTCCAATTTAGTTGTCTTTAGAGGATGTGGGCACAGAGCTCAGATTAGTAAAAAGTCATAATTCGAGGTTTGGCTCTCGCCTATCTCCTCCTCCAATATTGGACCATTTTTCAAGATATTCCATAAACTGAAAAAGAAGTATCTTTTTTATTTATAATTTTCAAATTTTTACACTCTGTTGACAGCGTAACTTTGAGCATGTTTTGAGGGTTCTAGTGCTTCTAAAGATAATGTATCATCAAAAAGGAAAACATAAGGGCTCAGTATATATTTATTTTTCAGTTCATGGAATATCTATTAAATTGGTCCAATATTGGAGGAGGAAATAGGCGAGAGCCAAACCTAGAATTATGACTTTTTACTAAGGAAATTCAGTCGGATGTCTTTGACCGCATTTCCTCTTAAGAGGGTGTGTAAACCTGGTGAGAGTACGTGGTGAACGTCCGCTGGATGTGAGACGGACGAGAGCGAACAATATGGCGACACTCGGGGGAGGCTTATGTTGCACGTTGGACGTATTTCTGCTGAAATTATGATGATGATGATGAAGAAGGAATGACAATAGGTCATGTAGTAATGAGGAAGGGTACAAAGTCCTTCATTATAGATTTCCTCAATGCAACCACTTCAATCTAAAGATTTTAGTGCTTCATTTATGAAATAATCCTTCAGTCTCCTTTTACGATCCCTCTCGAGAAAGGAGAGGCTTATTCTTATCCGTACACCACACGGCTACGAATTAATGCTACTTCCCAACTAAATCCCCATAAGATTAGTTATTATGGTTCCGTAAACAGATGGGAAAGCCGGACGGTTTTGTTCTAATTTTAGATGCGTCGCCGATGTGAAGAGCATTTATCATAGAAATTGTTCTATAGTTAATTATATACGTTTAGATATTTATGAAAAATGGTTTACTGTCGTATTATTATTTGGAAGCTTAAGACAACCTAACTGTATAATAATGACTGCCTCGTTAGCGCGACTGCTGTTCGTCAAAGGTTGGTTAGCGATGTTAAAAATTGTTGTCTGTGATTTATATCCTTAGGAAATTGGAAATGAAAGAGTGCAGAGAAGTTCTTCCACCATTCGATATAGCAGTAAAGTATTTATTTATTTATTATATACTTTATTGTACACGACTTAAATAATTACAGGACAAAACATTTATAAAGATAAGTGTACAATGGGCGGTCTTATCGCACAGGGCAATCTCTTACAGACACCTTTGAATGGACTGAACAAGAGAAGATAGGCATAGGGCTGTCAGTGTACAAAAACTATACTAAATAATATTACAAAAAATACATACATACAAATAAAATAATATACTAATAAATATAGAACAGAGAAAGGAGAAGAATAGTTACAGAGAAAGGAAATGCTCCTTCACCATTTTTTAAATGAAGGTAATGTTTGCGCACGCCTTAGCTCAATAGGTAATGCATTCCACAAACGAGCTGCTTAAACGGTGAAAGATTTGTCGAAGAAGGATGTGGAATGCATACGAATGCTTAATTTTAGGTTTTCCGATGATCTCAAGGACCGAGAATGTGTGTCATATAGGAACTGAAAGCGTTCTTTAAGATAAAAAGGACTAGAAGGATTAAAGAGCACATTATATAGCAATGAAAGGATGTGGGCATTCCGGCGAAGGCGAATAGGAAGCCATTTGAGCTTGGTTCGAAATTCAGAAACATGGTCATACTTGCGCAAGCCAAATATGAACCTGATACAGAGATTTTGAAGTCGCTCAAGCTTGTCCAATTGGTCTTGGGTGAGATCGAGATAGCTAGCATCAGAATAGAAAAAAAAAATATCATCTTAAACTAGCTGTCCCACGCGGAATCACTTCCGTCAACTGGCTACCTACATACACTACATACATGAATGTTGCGTAACTTCAACCGCTTACGCAGCGTACGCAACGGAAGCTCTCAAAAAGGAATATTTTTGCCCGTTTTTGCAACATTTGTCATTTATGCACCGCTCCTATTGGTCGTAGCATGATGTTATATACCCTCTAACCTTCCTCGATAAATTGACTATCCAACACAAAAATATTTTTTCAATTTCAACCAGTAGTTCCTGAGATTAGCGCGATCAAACAAACAAACTCTTCAGCTTTATAATATTAGTTTAGATTACTAGCACAAATCTCTTATTTATCTCAGCCTCAATTGTTATCAATGCATCGATAATAATAATAATTAATTACTTGACTTAATGTCCTATATTCCTTGGGGCAGATGGTGTTTACAGAAGTCCTCCATCGCGATAGGTCTTGAGATTCATGCTTCACCTTGCTCCACGTCATTCCGATGCTTGACATTTCTGCCAATTAGGTGCGACGCCAGGTTTGACGGGGACGGTCACGCTTTCTTGTCCCTTGAGGGTTCTATTCCAAGGCTTGGTTGGGTACTTGGCAACTATTGGCATCTTTAAGTGGCCATTACAACCTTAGATCGATCTGTTTACCAACATATTATAAAGAACCTCAAATATAAGTCCAACACACACTTGACCCGCATCTTTATGTATATTCCAGATGAGGCTACCACGTGATGGATTGTCTTGACCTTTCCACCTAAGTCTTCGTATCTTAGAAGGAAATCAGTGGCGATTAATCATCTTTAGTTATAATGAATGACTTTGCTTTTATGGAAAACTACTTGTTGAATGTTTTGTCAACATAGATGGAGCAAATCGGTCGAAATAATTTATACCACTTACTAACTCGACGTCGTGGTGGCCTATTAGTGGCTAAAACCTCGCCTATCGGGCTTGACATTATGGTTTCAAATCCGGGTTAGTACCAATGTGACTTTTTCAAATTCAAATGTACTTTCTAATTTATTTTGGAGATCACAGACAGCAGTGAAGGAAAACATCGTGAGGAAACCTGGGCTTATTAGTTGATGTAAGTTTGAAATAGCCAAAGTCAGAGGCCTGTGGGATTCCCAGAGGCGGCTTAATTAACTCTGACACTAGAGATGGACACATCCTCACAAAAGAAAGAAAGACTAGCTAAACGGAGAATTAAGTATGACCTATTCCAACTAATTGTGCCCGATCACGAACATGGTGCATGGATTGGCACCACTCAGCCCAACCATCATGATGGGAATCGAATGATCCAACACATGTGCCAGGAACAGAGAGACATTTGAGAGAGATTGACACACTCAACTGCCAGGACACACACAAGTCAACGAACGACATATATACATAATATCGAGTAAGATTTTATGTTACGCCAAAAATTGCTACATATAGCTGGCTTAGCAGGCGAATTTATGACGCAGTCTTCCTTATTCCGAGCCCTAATAAGTTTTTAAGATTAGGGGCAAAGGGGTGTCATGATCAGTCATAAGGGTCTAAGGGTTTGTGTTAAACTACGTGTGTTCGATGTCGCCAACCCTTGTTAATAAGGGGCAACCCCGTGTTACATATCGAATTAATTTACTCTTCTGATATTCCTGTAGACTCGTGGGTCTAGTGATTGGGCGCGCTACTGCCAAATATGAGGTACAGGACTCGATCTCAGGTCGAGCAAAGTGTTATGGGTTTTGTGAAAATAGAAAAAACGACTTTTTCTAAGAATGAAACCTAGCTAGATCGATTTATCGCCCCCGAAATCTCTTGCATACTAAACTTCATGAAAATCGTTGGAGCTGTTTCCGACATTCTGATTATATACGTATATATACATGAATTGCTCGTTTAAAGGTATTAGATTACATTAGACATTTAAATAAGCCCGCTTAACCGATTTTGACTTCTATTGCGTTGGTGATATGACAAATGGCAGCTGTAGTAAACAGTTAGTTTTTGTAACAGATTTGTGCTTTTTATGCTATCCTTATATTTACGAAATAGAACTCAAAATCCGTTGAACGGACTGTAAAAAGGGGGTTGTAGAAATTTCTAATGTTATTTTAAATGGAATATAGGTGTTGTATGTTGTGAGGTTAAATCCTCTGCCTTACCCTTGGGGGAATTTAGACTGTCTGTTATGTATGTAAGTATTGACAGCGTACATGGGTTTCTCTCTCTCTCTCTCTCTTTTAATTTTTTTTTTAATTTCAATCCACAACTTATACGTAGTCAGAACCACAGATATAAATCTAACTACAGATGACGCGATTGTATGTACTTCGTGTGTCAAGAAACGGCGTAAAACGACGATCAATGATCGTACTTTGAGCTTTTCATTTAGCATTATCGGCACCGGAAATCCACCGAAATCTAGAAAAATGCCTACATAAGCCATATTGAGCTGTAAAGACGGTATAGAAAAAGTTGGCCGAGGCATTGGAAATGTTTTCTTTCATTGGTAAGTAAATTCGTTTTTAAATTGTGTGTGAAAAAGTGGCACGCTTGGTTTTCATACAGATGGACGGACTTGCGTTATCTAGTTTTATTTTTCAATACATTTAATTACACTTATTGTACAGCATAACACTTGTCTAAAACCTTAAAAGGCTTTATGTGACAAAGTGGAGGAAGCAAAGTCGCACCGCATATTACTAAAATAGGTAAACAATATACATATACCCACTTAAAACTTAAGATGCGATGTATAATATTTTTTACGGTAAATTTACATTTTTATATGTGCTAGTGACAATACTTGACTGCACAGTTTTAGGAAAGTTAGATTTATGTCTATGGTCAGAACGAAATGTAACTCTACTAATGTATTTTCCTAACTTTAGGCTATAACGCAAACAGAATAAAACTCATTTCATACATTACAAAGTTTTACCTACCAAAAGGTGCATAGGTAGGTAAATTATGATAGTTGTGAAACCTCGCTACCGGACAAACATAGCAGATATGAGTACATACAAGTTGGTCCTCACCACGCTTTGTAGCATTTTTGGTTAATTAAAACGTATTATGACTTGTTACAAACTTTTCGGGGTTTGAGTACGGTTGGCAGCAAAAGAAACATAAGAACAAACGGGTTATATTTTAACTGGCTTATTCACTGGTGGTAAAATAGGTACTGGTATTCAGCGGCGCCAGCGGTTAGAATGGAACCCGACTTCAACATAATTATGTAGTTGGAAACACGCTAGCCAGATGATGATTGCTTAATCTATCGTCATTGACGAATGAAATTCTTCCGTGTTCGATCCTTAAAGGTGACCGCGCACCTAGACTCACCCCAGGAGCCACACGCGCCGCAGTCATCGAATTTTATAAATCTTTATTTGAAAACGTATGCAGCCTCGTGCACCTACCCGTGCCGCATGACCCACATTTCAGCAAAAAGCTGTAGCTATATGGATTCCACCAGCGCATGCGGATGACGTCATCAGATTCGGTGCGTATGATGCTTGCAAGTTGCGGCGAGGAGACGTCATCATGACGTCATAGAAAATATTGATATAATAAGATGTACAGAAGTGGATACGAGGCGTGCGGTGCGTTCGGCGCGGTTGCGCGGGGCCTTGAGAAAATGAGATGACTGCAGCGCGTGCGACTCCTGCGGTGCGTCTAGGTGCGAGTTCACCTTTATGGACCAGCCGAGCCATCAGTGTCCAGACCACGTCTGAGTTTCTTAAGACATGATGGGCATGGCAGATTGATTAATAAGCTTAAATCCTATGTGTTTAGGCACTTCTTCTTCACTTCGCTTGAGAGAGCGGTCGTGGTCATGATGGACGCCATGAAGGACAAAATGTCCAAATACTGGTGATTTTGTAACTCGCCTCAAGATCTCTTTCTGTCTGATTCTGGTTGATAATAGTTTGGCGCATTCATTAACAGGACCTTTAATTTTGAATATAACCTGGTTGGTCCACCTCATCTGTAACCACCCGCGTAGCCTGTTAACGTCTACTCTGCCATGCACCACTAAACGCATCTGTGTTTCCGAACGCATACAACCGGAATCTCTTCAAAGTTAACGTGAACAGGCTTCGTCTGGGTAAGCTACTCCATCGTCGATTTTGTCTCTGTCACCTCTGACCTAGACTAGAGTCAAGAGCAAACCCATCATAAATTAAAAATAAAATCAATAAAAAACTTTTTGCAAAAAAATACTACCGACTTCCAAATACAAAACTACAAAGTGAAAAATAACTTAAAGTTATTTTAAACTACAAAGTTAAAGTTCGTTACAAAACTACAAATTTTTATTTTTTTATTTTTTATTTGGAAGTCGGTAGTATTTTTTTGCAAAAAGTTTTTTTTATTTTTTCACTTTTTAGTTGTACCTACCTAATAGGCAAGTCAGTAAGGTAACTATAACGCCATAATAGATTTCATGAAACTTGAACATAACCGGTGAAATGAGAGATCTGCGCACCTCTTATGAGCGTACTGGCGTGAGGTTATGTTATGAAATGGTATAAACAATAAACAGACATGCGATTGCAGCAATCCCGAGAGATTTGCCGTTATTTATTGAAGAGTTCTGTTGTATATCGCCGAAGTTCTTCATCAGATCTTCACCAAATTAAAATGGGACCAATTTCGGAACATACTTTTTCAAAAAAAAAAGAATTTTCAAAATCGGTCCACAATTGACGGAGATATCGGTGAACATACACAAAAAAAAGAAAATACAAACATAATGTCGAACATAGAACCTCCTCCTTTTTGGGAAGTCAGTTACAAAGAAAAATGCTCAGGGAGTCGTTATTCCGTCTCAAGACAAGGCCAAAGCATTTATTTAGGCACTATCTCAGTTATTGTTCGTAAGTTATTGGCTTTGGTAAAAAGAAAATTTTCTTCTTCTCAATTTGCCATTAAAAATTATTCAAGACTCTTAATCCAGAAAAAAAGACGGATACTTAGTTCACCTCTTAAAGAATATCCCTCACTTAAAATATTCTACCAAACATTTTGCGATATGACGTCACAAGCATCACACCTAGAAGAGTTTGAAACATCATCAATCAATGTGGCAAACACCGCCGGTACTCAGCATACAAAACGAATACCAAAACTGTATTTAGGTCACAATATTTTCATATAACGTGGCAGCAATAGGAATTCGAAAAAAAGATTTTCTATAAAAAAAAACCGGCCAAGTGCGAGTCGGACTCGCGCACGAAGGGTTCCGAACCCAGGGTGGCGTCAACTATGAATGTATGGGGACACCCTTTAATTTTCAACATTTTTTATTTTTTGGAATTTTTCCGTTATTTGTGCTGTAAGACCTTCCTTTTTGCCAAATTTCATAATTCCAGGTCAGCGAGAACTAATATAGAAAAAATATAGGTTTTCAACCCAAAAAACCTATGGGTACTTCTGGTTGACCTAGAATTGTCAATTTTGGAAAGCAAGGTCTAGAGCAAAAGTAAAGGGAAAATTACGTATAATAAAAAAAGTAGAAAATTAATGTAATTTTTGGTACTTAAAAATTTTCGGGAAAAACAATTTGACTGTAGCTATCTAGTATAAATTTCAACTTGCTAGGTCCACCCGTACCAGGGAAAATCGGTGGTGACACATGGACAGACAGACGGGCAGACGAACAGACGGACAAGGGAGTGATCTTATAAGGGTTCCTTTTTTACCTTAATGTTTTTTGCTGATAGAAGAATGTTACTTTGTGTAGGCTTTCCAAAGTAACATTACACACAAAGCACCACTTAATAACACAGTTACTAACTAAGACAAGGTGATATTCAAACAGCTGGTTCGAAGAAGTTCTCCAGCGTTCCTATACGTAAGTTCAAAGAAGTATTTATTTAATGTGTGCCAGTGTAATTACAGACACATGGAATATTCCAGCTTCGTCTCTGGGATACTAACGCTCCTGTTGTGTATAACAGAAGTCCTTGTCCATAGGCAGCGGTGACCACTTTCCATGCGTTGGCCCTGCTAGTATGGCTTACTACTCATAACAAAAAGACACCTTCCACAAAAATAAATAAATCGATTTCAGACTGACCGTGCCCATAGTTCCACTCTTGCGATCTCAAGTTACAATTGTAGGTATACTCAACACAACTGTAGTAACTACCTTTACAGACAGCCTTTAAGGTCGTCACAAGTAAAGGCGATTTTCGTCATACTATTTCACTGTGGTTGGAATGTACTGACTGACAGACAGTTCTACATTTTCCACAGGATTCATAAAACGTATCAAATTCAAAACTACCAGGAGCCAATAACTGCCTAACAACTTTCTTGAAACTACGTCTCCAAAGTTGTTATAAATGCCAATTACCTCATTGTATAAACTTAAGCTTTCTGAAGGAGTCTCTAAGCTGGGTTCCTGCCACTCTACTATAAAGGGTACTCGGTCAAAGGTACCAGGGCATTAGGAATCTCAGAAGGTTATGTAGTATGTCATTATGTAGGGTATTGTGTATGTGAGATTTATGTTCGCAATTGTTGGCTAACTTTCCAGCCTATATTGTCCCACTGGTGAGCAAAGGGGTTTCTCTCCCTACTCCACATAATTCTGTTTTCCATTTTTAACCCCCGACGGAAAAAGGGGGGTGTTATAAGTTTGATGTGTGTACCTGTGTGTTTGTGTATCTGTCTGTGGCATCACAGGTTTTAAACAGATAAACCGATTTTGATTTCGACTTTATCGAGAGTGTTTTTAGTTATGTTTTATGAAAATCGGTTCAGCCGTTCGAAAGTAATGGACAAACATAGGGGCATAGATATCTTTCATTTTCAGTTTATGGAATATCTTTTAAATTGGTCCAATATTGGAGTAGGAAATAAGCCAAACCTCGAATTATGATGACTTTTTACTAAGGAAATTCATTCAGCGCTATCTGCCCATATTTCCTCTTAAAATCCACACAAAAAAGGTTGGCAGTCTGCTATAGGTAGGGTAGGTCTGCTGAGACATAGACTCCTGACTTCAGAAAACTTGTATTCTAACAACTATTTATGGGCTCCTGTATATATTGATTAGTTCTTACCTAAAATAGACAGAACTGTAATTATTTCGCGCCGAACTTTAGAATCTATTTCAAATCTTTTGTTCTAAAATAGAAGCTCTTGATTGTTTTCTTCTGAGCTGTCTATCTTGGTAACAGATGGATAAACTTATCTTTGGACAAAGTTTGAAGAACTGTCGCGAACTAGAATGTATCTGAATACGTTCATCTTTTTAGTTTTCTTTGTTATTCTCTGAGGAAAAGAACTGTAATTTTCCTGTATATTTTCACAACGAATGAATGAATTTCATTGTTGAAATAGTGATCTTTATAGATTGTGTGAGGAATGATATGGAAGAAAAGGGTGTGAATCATGGCGTGATGGTTAACATTGATATTTGAAGAAGAAAACTTGTTGCGCCGAACCCAAGTAACATAGTACAAGAGTAGAGAGATGACGATGATGACTATGAAACGACTGTTATAAATATTTTTTTGACTACAACATGAACACACACACAGACACTCACACATTTACAAACACTCTTACACATACAAACACTCGCACATAGCACACACACACACCCACATTTATAAAAACACACGACACCAACATAGTTCTCTCGGCATATTAATTATATTATTGGAAGTTTATCTGCAGATTTTAGAAGCGTATATATTCCCCAATGGTAACGCAGTACTGGCCGTATGCCCGCTCGGAGCCAGAATATCAATATTGAACCTCCTTTTGGACAGTTTTGTTTGCAAAATATTCTTTAAATGATAAATGATTTTATTTCTGTAAGTTGGTTTGTACAAACACTTTTACATGTCGATTATATTTTGTCTTTGATTTACATATGCTATTTCAGTTATGAAGAAATTCTAGCCATCAATTTTTCTGTGTATAAATATGTTTAAACATCCAAGTCGTTTTAGAGGAATATCCAAAAGTAGCGAAAAAGTATAGTACTGTTAATACTTTTATATAGCAAAACTACACGAAAAAAACATGTTTTAACAAATAATGTACATGAATCAATAGTAAATATTTTTTTTCTAACCTAGCCGTTACAAAGGAGTATGCTTTAGAAAGTAACCGTTTAGCAGCACTTAAGCGGTGGAAGGCCCTTAATTCTGTCTACTTCAGGTTGTGATGTGAAACAAATCAGTATTTCGGCGAAAAACAGCTGTTGTTAGTATTAGCGATCTCCTATCAGATGATAACGATGTAATGTATTACTTAAGCGAAGGATGACACCCGGTACTGGCGATCACATTATTGTTAGGAATTAGAATTAACAGTAAACAAGATTTTTGAAGATATTGTTTTGTTTTTACTTTTGTACTTTTCTGTTTTTGCACCATTGATATATTATGTAGGATTATGGATGGAGAGGGAGGGGAAGGCCAAAAAAAAGATGGATGGACTGTGTGAGGAGTGATATGAAAGAAAAGGGAGTCAGTGATGGCGTGACTGGGGACAGGACGGTATGGAAGAAGAAAACGTGTTGCGCCGACCCTATGTAACATGTGACAAGGGCAGCAAGGTGATGATGATGTTGATATATTATGTTTCGCACTTAATAAAAAACAAAAATTTGATTATAGTTTCAATACATATTTTTATTTTCCTGTAATACAGAAGGTACATAGGCGAGGATGCGAGAGGAGCTCGTAGCTAAATAATAACAGCCGCACGGCTCGATCTTCAAGGTTAAGCAACGCTTGACGAGGTCGGTCCGTGGATGGGTGACCATTTCAACATACCGAGTTTCTTCCTTGCTTCTGAAATCACGTTATGCCGTTGGTCCCGGCTGTCATTTGAAGATCTTTGACAGTCGTTACGTGTAATCAGAAGCTTGAGATCTGACACCAGTCTTGCCAAGGGGTACTGTGTTACCCAGTTACTGGGTTGTGGAGGTCAGATAGGCAGTCGCTCCATGTGAAACACTGGTACTCAGCTGAATCCAGTTAGACTGGAAGCCGACCCCAACATAGTTGTGAAATGGCTAGGCAGATTGATTGACAGAAGGTACATAGGCGCGTCTTACTAGTCCTTGACTTGTCATCCCAGGGTAGTGGTTAAATAGCAAGGCAGTATCAATCAATCGACTTATCGCAGTCCACTGCTGAACGTTGATTTCTGCCAACCTTGCATCCAAAGTAAAAAAAAACCTCGAGGCCTAAAAAGATACTTCAAAGAATATCGGTAACCCTGATAATGTTTTGCTATCTGCATCACTGAGTTCTAGCTTAAAAAGTAAAATTAAAAAAGCAAATACTAAAAGGGAAAGCTCACCGAAAAATACAAACCCGTAACACGATTTCCCGAAGATCAGATAAAAAATACCAAACAACAGAAACTCACATTTCCTTGGCATTTTTTCGTAAATGTTATCTTAATCTAAAACAAAAGTACTTTTGTGCACGAGCGTACCTGCTGATAACACGCGGCTTATCTAGATTACACATACAAGTGGTCCGCGTTTAGTTAATAACGTAACCGGCACTTTTGGCAGTGGCTGTACCTTTAGTACAGTAGTACTAGATGGTTGAATGATTATTTTTGCATAATTGGCAAGTGAATAGTCTCCTCGAGTAAACAGGGGCAAACATAAAGGTGTGACCATATTTTAAATACTGCATTTACCCATGTGTATGAAAATCTTTTTCCTAGGCAGTAATAGGCAATTTTCAAAAAGTTAATTTTAAAATCAAAATCCCGACTGCTTAATAAGCGAACTAAAAAGATGTAAACAAATAGAAAATCATGCTGTGCAGTCGGAGGATACATATTCGCGAGCTGGCTAACCACCTGGTCCTCCGACTGCACAGCATGATTTACGACTAGTTTACATATTTTTTGTTCGCTTATTAAGCAGTCGGGTTTTTGATTTTAAAATTAACTTTTTTTATTTACAACTTTTTTGTTTTTGACTATCATTTAAACATATAAGTGGTATGTATTTTTGTATTCACCTCTAAAAATCCATCATTTTCACACCTTACTAGATGAGTTTTGAAGAACAAAATTGAGTCCCCCCCAATATGGCGCATAAAATCCGCCTTTTTTCTTTTTTTTAATGTCAATAATTTACATTTTTTTTTAATGTAAATAAGATATGAGGTAATAAAGAATATTACATACATACAAACATACAAAAACACATACATACATACAAGATACGCGCGAAAAACATAACCCTTTCCTTGCAGCCGGGTAAAAACACTTTGTAGGTATCTCCCATACAAATTTTACAGACAAACGCGAGTCTATCAATGATAATTAAAAAAAGTAATATTGATAACGATAGTCCAACAGTCCAAAATATAAAGGATTGACCACGTCCCGTTTTGAGAATGTTATACTTTGTTTTCAGTCCCAAGGGACTCGAGCCGTTTTTGTACGTTACTTTCATACAATTTCTGCTTCACATAACAATACCTCACGCAAAAATGTGACTGAAGTCCAATATAACACACCTTTGATTGATAGGTCGGGATAGTCTAGCCTTGCACACGGCTTGCGCACGTCCGTTCTCACTCGTCGTATAATAGTTCTCTGTGCGTCGTGGCGTGTGAGTGACTGACTTAGTAGACTACAGTGTCAATTGTTTTCTTAACGTGTTCGTGCGTTCTTTTTTTGAATGTGTTGCATTGTCAGGTCAGATATATAAACACACACCTTTGATTGATAGGTCGGGATAGCCTAGCCTTGCACACAGCTTGCGCACGTCCTTTCTCACTCGTCGTATATAATAAAATAAAATAATGAATAGTTCTCTGTGCGTCGTAGCGTGTGAGTGACTGACTTAGTAGACTATAGTGTCAATTGTTTTCTTAACGTGTTCGTGCGTTCTTTTTTAACCGACTTCCCAAAAAGGAGGAGATTCTATGTTCGACTTCATGTTTGTTTTTTTTTTTTTTTGTTTTTGTTTATGTTCACCGATATCTCCGTCAATTGTGGACCGATTTTGAAAATTCTTTTTTTGCTTGAAAATGTATGTTTCGAAATTGGTTCCGTTTTTTTTTTGGTGGAGATCTGATGAAGAGCTTTGGAGATATACAACAGAACTCTTCAATAAACAACGGCAAATATCTCGGGATTGCTGCAATTGCATATCTGTTTATTGTTTATACCATTTCATAACATAGCATCACGCCAGTACGCTCTTAAGGAGTACGCAGATCTCTCATTTCACCGGTTAAGTTCAAGTTTCATGAAATCAATTTTGGCGTTATAGTTACCTTACTAACTTGCCTATTAGGTAGGTACAACTAAACAGTGAAAAATAAAAAAACCTTTTTGCAAAAAAATACTACTGACTGCCAAATACAAAACTACAAAGCAAAATTGGTAACTACGAAAGACACCGACTTCAAAAAATAAAGTTATTTTTCACTTTGTAGTTTTGTATTTGGAAGTCGGTAGTATTTTTTTGAATGAATGTGTTGCATTGTCAGTCAGCTATATTAAATAATGCTTAGTACGTATGGCATAAACGCTGATACAAGATAAGAAGAACTGGGTGATCTGAGCCACTAAACGGTACTAAATGACTGTAAGTGTCTCAGGCCATCATATCACTTAACGGTAAGTGATAATGTGGTCGCCGATGTAGCATGCTTGCCTAGAATTAACCTATTCAGTCTGAGTTAAAGGAGCCTCGGTTGGAGCTATCTGGGAACTCAGACTCCGGCAGGAAAATACACATTTTAGCAAAGCATAATACCCATGTACTATACTTTGGGATATATAGGATACTTTGGTATATGGAGGATACTTTGGGATATATAGGATACTTTGGGATATATAGGATAGTTTGGGATGTATATGATACTTCGGGATATATAGGATACTTCGGGATATATAGGATACTTTGGGATATATAGGATACTTCGGGATATATAGGATACTTTGGGATATATAGGATACTTTGGTATATATAGGATACTTTGAGATATATAGGATACTTTGGGATATATAGGATACTTTGGGATATATAGGATACTTTGAGATATATAGGATACTTTGGGATATATGGAAATACGTGGGATGTTACCAGTGAAAGGACCACATAACGTTCTCTATCCGATTCATCGTTTGAATTCAGAACTTCACGCTGAACAGTCACAACACCGATGAGTTATCAAGAAAAACGTTTTATTAACTGCTACATCATATTTCCACCCCTTTACCCACTTTCAAACACACCAAAAGCTTAATTTTCTAAACGCTTTGTTCACAGCAACTAAAAGCGATTCCCGTAAATTTTAGGCGACCACGTATCTTAAGAGGTGCCGTATGTATGGACACTATCTAAATGGCATCTTGCTACTAAATAATTGCTTAAAACCGCGTTTAGAGTATGAATAAGACAAGCTGTTTAGTTGAGTTATGATATTGTTATGCAGAGAATGAACTACACGTTTTCACGACGCCTAAATAAATGCATTATTTTTGCGTTGGATTTTTAGCTTTTGGCGCTAAGCCGACCGCGATGGTTGAGTATTCAACAGCAAGATTTTATTGAGTCATTGATTTGATTGTCGCCTAGTATTAGTAACTAGCTGACCCCCTCGGCTAATCCTACGGTAATTATTCCCAAGCAATATATTACTCGCGAATAATTACCATAGGTGAAAGAATTTTTTAAATCGGTCCTGTATTTTCGTAGCCTGTTCGGTACAAACAAACAAAACACAGTTAATAATGTAGAACACTATTTTCTTTTTTTCTTTACATTATCGTACACAAAACTGATGAGTATATTTAGAATAATAAGAAACGTATTTATTTGTCCATAGATGTACTTACAAGAAATTTGTAAATTATTGAAAATCATGGATTAGACAATGAATATTAACGCGATGGTGGATACCCTTCGTATTTGCGTGCTATACCATTTTAACCATTTTAATAATAAACATAATACATAGGTTGGTTATACTTATGCTGGGCCAGTACCTTCTAACTTGAAGCAAAATGCTAGTAAGAATAAAGACTACTTCTCTACCTATATTAAAGAAAATATTCAAGCACTTACCATAGCGCTATTACACTGCGCCATTTCAAAAACTTGTTGTCCAGTTGCACTTTCAACGCTTGACCAACAACAATTGCACTTAGGCACTACTAAAAGGCGCTCTATAACCGCTCTTTATACTCCAAGCTACCAGAGTACCTGTTACTTGATCCCGTAAGTGGGTTCTATTCAGTTACCTGAAAGAAATGGCATGAAAAACGTACGTTAATGAAGACCCTTTTAACGAAGAATCAACAAAACGTTACTTGCTTCATTAGGGAGGTATAAATGGCTAGATTGTGAAGGTATATTCTAGTTAGAGTGTACCTTTTTGCGTTGATAGTTGGCTTCATTTGGGGATCGGATCGGAGTATGAGGAACGGTTCCTGAATTTGGGTTTCGTTGCTTGGAAAACAATTCTTTAATTTTATTGTTTATTTATCTTTCTTTAGAATTTTCTCGGGCTTAGTGTGTGAACTTCGACCAATTTTAATAAGATGATACTTAACTTTTTCTGAGCATTCCCTGTCAGAGGCAGGTAGAGAAATCGGCTAGGGAAATTCTATATGTAAGTAAGTGCGATAAATACACATACTTTGCTTTATAACGTGCTATTTAATTCTTTTACTCCTTTTTATCTCAAAGAACGCTTTCAATTTCTCTGTGCACCCATTCTAGGTCCTTGAGATCATCGCAAAATCTATAATTAAGTATTCGTATGTATTCCACTTCATTTTTCAACCGACTTCCCAAAAAGGAGGAGGTTCTATGTTCGACATTATGTTTGTTTTTTTTGTATTTTCACCGATATTTCCGTCAATTGTGGACCGATTCTAAAAATTATTTTTTTGTTTGAAAAAATATGTTCCGAGATTGGTCTCATTTTAATTTGGTGACGATCTGATGAAGAACTTCGGAGATATACAACAGAACTCTTCAAGAAATAACGGCAAATCTCTCGGTATTGCTGCAATCGCATTGTTTTTGTGAATGTTTGTCCTATACAACATATTTTTGTGGTGTACAATCCTTACATAGTATAAAACAAAGTCGCCTCCCGCTGTCTGTCCCAATGTATGCTTAAATATTTAAAACCACGCAACGGATTTGAATGCGTTTAATAGATAGTGTGATTCAAGAGGAAGGTTTATATGTAAAATACACGCGGGCGAAGCCGCTGGCAGAATAGTATATAATAAATGATTTAATTTATTGTAATAAATTAAAGTTGCGGGTATACTTACGTGAAATACTCTTCGCATAACACTTTAACAACACTAACATAATTATCACGTCTGCTTGGCGACCATATGTCACTGCAGGGATCGAGCAGAATATCAGCGTCAGGTATATGCCTGACACGTGCTGAGCTGGACTCCCATTTGATGCAACCTTGAGACGCACACCGCACTGTGTTTTTATCGTTATAACTACTATTTGAGGTATGTTACTATGTCACTTTAAATTTACTGTATGATTTTGTGTTTCTTTTTCTTTCTTTTGTATGTTGGCACCTTGTTTTTATATACCTCGTACAAATTGAAAATTTGATTGTGATTTTGTGCTGTGTCTTTTGTGTGCACTAAATAAATGTTTTATCTATCTATCTATCTATTAATAAATCTTTGGCATGTCCCTTGTAGCCTCGTTTTCAAAGTGTGGTAAAAAAGATATCTACCAGTTACTATCTCGACAAAGAGTAGGCCCGACGCCCAGCAGTGCGATCATTAAAGGCAGTTCATACATTACTGTTTAATGTCTCCAACAGCTCAAGGTGCCTCCGCAATTAAGTACCGTCCTTGGTAAAGTTATTTAATCCGCCACTAACAAAGATTGATCACTCCATACTAAGTCCCAATAACCCACCAATCTTACTTAATTAAAGATCGTTTATATCAATAAGAAAACACCTCAGCTAGACACCAGGGATATACGAGGTAGTATGGCGATACGGTAGGGAAAAACCACCGATGGGATCACTTTATTTTCCTAGCCTAATTTAGCTTAGCTCTGGTGGAGAAAGGACAGACGGGCCAAGAGAATGATTGGCAACGATGCGCTGGTAGTCTCAAAGCTCCAGAACCTTGAGCACCGACTTTCACCGACTGTCAAGTTTTCTATCCGTTACATTTCGGGAAGAGTGCGATGGAACAGCACAATTTGATTCCGCTTAGCACTTTCCATCATCGGACTACAAGACGTACGGCAATGCGCCATCGGTTCATGGTGGATATCCCACCCATACGCACAAAGCATTTTGAAAATACTTTCATTGTGCCTACAGCTAAGGAGTGGAATTCCCTGTCTTTGTTTCCTGATAGCTACGACCTAGGGGTCTTCAAGTCAATAGTGAATAGGTTACATCTAGGCAAGCGTTGCTAAATCTTCGACCACATCATCACTTAACATCAGGCGAGATAGTGGTCAAACTCAAGCCCATAAAGAATGAAAAAAAATGAATAAAAATAATGTAAAATTGGCTAGGCAGATGTTTTATAATTTACATACAAATATATAGGTGGCTTTCTGCCCTATTCTTCGGAGACTACAACAGGCGTAATGTTATGTTATGTTATAGTTGTCGGCACGTAACTTGGCAAGATTCGTTAGATGCTCACAAGTCGTTTTTCAGGTCTCTTTGGTTACCAAGCGGGACGCGGGGAACGTTTGCACCGTTCCGAGCGCGCGATTGGTTGGTCAGTTGACACAAGGATAGACTGACCAATCGCTTCGCGTCCACGTTCCGTTCACTCTATATGGTGGTAGATACATGCCGGGGACTGTGCTAAGAGATGTGTACGAGAGGGATGCAAACAAGGAATGTCAGTTCTGTGGAACTCCGCACGTCAGACATCAAGCCTGCGCACGGTTGAATCCTCGCACCACTCAGCTGCATACACCAAACAATGTCTCACCACTTAACGTGCTTACTGTGCAACAACACCTGCACTCTGAAAGAACTGTTTGAGGCTAATCCTATCGCTGTCGACGAGGCTGAATGTTGGCCAAAACATAATTTAGAAATCATCGATACGCCGATGAAAAATTCAGCTAGACACCGTCCCACAGCTTTGATATGCATCTTCGCACCGAGCAAGCTCCTGGTACAGCTGCAGTGGAAATAATCATAACCAACTTTCCGTGATGTAACCGTGCCAATAACGGACCATCTTGAGCTTCTTGGTATTACGTTGACATCGACTCTCATTTTTGGGCCATATATTGAGGCAAAGGGTCAGCTGGCTGCCAAAAAGTTGGTGATCCTTGCGAAGGTGATAAAGTACTTCACGCTGGAACAGCTGCTCAACTTGTATCAAGCGCAAGTTTGATCGTGCATGGAGTACTATTCTCATCTCTGGGACGGATCTGCCAAATACCAGCTTGATGCACTAGATTCGATCGAAAAGCGGGCCAAGAGACTCATCGGCAATTAGGCAGTGGTCAAATCAAAGCTCCAGAGCCTTAAACATCGTCGCCGAGTTGTCAGTTTGTCGGCTTTTTATCGGTTACATTTCGGGGAGTGTGCGATGGAATTGCATGATTTCATTCCGGCCGGCCCGTTCCATCATCGGACTACCAGACGCTCGGTGATGCGTCATCGGTACGTGGTGGATCCCACCCATACGCACAAAACGTTTTGTGGACACTTGTATTATGCGTACAGCTAAGGAGTGGCATTTCCTGCCGGAGTATGTGTTGCCCGATAGCTACAATCTAGGGGTCTTTAAGTCAAGAGTGAATGGGTTTTTTCTAGGCAAGCGTGCTTCACAGTCGACCACATCATCGCTTACCATGAGGTGAGATAGTGGTCAAGCGCGAGCCTATTGACAATAAAAGAAAGAAAGGGATACAATATTTTCACAACATCTCTTGTGGAAAATCACCCTGATTAATAACCCTACTACCCTACTTAACTTATTTTTCGACTATCCAATCTGATGATTGTACGTGACAAAAAAATCATTTCGTCTTCGTTTATAAGATACCTACAAAATGTCTGAGCAATTTTAGCGTTATACAATGAAAATGTTAATACAATGTGTTGGAGTAACGAGAAAATACTCTCTGAGGGATTTGGAAGACAATTCCTTTGTTGACAATGAGTTTTTGTTCAACAACCTTGACCTCTAGTGAGAGATTCTCCTGATTCGTAAGTAGGTACGTTTACAAACACGAATCTAACTTAGGTACACAAACAACAGATGCTCTAGACAAGTATTATTTGTAACTAGCGGACGCCTCGTGGTTTCACCAGAAATCGTCCGAAATGGAAACCGAAGCTTTTAATATGGAATTATTTATAGATGAAATAGAGACTCGTACGAGTATTATGTACTGGCTTTCAGTCAGCCTGTGTGACAAAATTGGGTGGACCCAATATCTCCGTCTTCTATCGCGTCGTTTCTGCCGTCGGTATAGAATCACCGTTATAACTTTTTCTACGTCCATCGTCGACAAATGTAAAAACTCTACTGAATACTGAACCGTGGCGGTCGCGGCAACGCGCGTTCAACGCTTTACGAGCACGTGCCATGTGAACACTATACAAAAATTTAGCGCGCATTCAACGCGCGTTGAGCGCTTGTCATCTGAACGTACACTCCTCAGGGCTCAAAGAACTATATGTAGATTACCTAAATGTGTTGCCATCATAAGGGCGGTTACACACTACAAGTCCGTGTCCGTGTTTTGAGTTCTGAGTTTCAAAATGTTCTGAATTATGATATATAGAGTGCTGACGTAATTCATAAGCTTCCCTACAAGAACTACTGCGACTATTTTGGAACTCAAATTTCACGGACACGGATCGGATCTGCCCGACATAGTCCGAAGAATTGAAAAACTTAAGTGGCAGTGGGCAGGGCACATTGCTCGCAGAACAGATGGCCGATGGGGCCGAAAAGGTCTGGAATGGTGACCGCGAACCGGAAGATGATACGCTGGAAGGCCTCCCACTAGGTGGACTGATGACCTGGTTAAGGTTGCGGGAAGGCGCTGGATGCGAGACGCACGGGATCGGTCAATGTGGTGACGCCTGGGGGAGGCCTATGTCCAGCAGTGGACGTCTTTCGGCTGAAATGATAATGATGATGATGATGGATCGGATCTAGTACATAACCGCCCTTAGTCGTCATTTTACTCATAACTGTCAGCCTGCTTCATCCCTGCCCAAAGCTCTTTGGACATACGGTATAAATGGCTAGCCCAGTCCACTCTAACGAAAAGTCCGTTAAAAAGTGCTACACATTTAATTATGTGGTACCTAAAACAAAAGAAATATCAATATTCTTTTACAATTTTCAAATCTTTCTTCTCTGTGCCGATAATGTCCTTAATTAAAATTTTCTTCGAACTCGTAGGTACTCAGCCATTTCTATAACTTAAACAACTTTAAGTGAAATAACAACTAATGGAGAAATTCAACCATAAACACGATATTCTGTGAAAAAGCAATACAAGAAAGAAATATTGTAAAACCACTACTTAATTCTTACTTCCCGGAATATCGTCTTAGAACTTTGTTCTTAGATTTTTTTTCGGAGAATCCATTTTGTTTTCAGATGTATTGTTTTCTGCGCAAAACAAAGATATTAGATATTTAAATTCTGAAATTATTCGCTTTTTAAACGAAGTTATTTTGCTTATTTATTAATAATAAGCCGAAGGGTCCGCTCGGGGACAGGGTCGATTCAGTGTAGTTTGAGCTAGGGTCGGCAAAAGCGATGTTTTCCAAAAACTATTTGGTTTTTTGTAAAATTACGCATTTTAAAACTTAATCTACAACTGTAGTCTATATATTTTCTATTCCGTCCATACAATTTACGTTTTTGAGTCAGTTGGTACACACTGCTAATTTTGTCTGTCTATGCCGTAATGCCTTAGTTTCTGCTACAAATAATTTATGATGTTTAGAGAAATGAGACCGCTTTTGACACCGTCACAAGAGGGTGAGAACAAAAAATTCTATGCCACTCAGCGATAGTGAAAACTTCTTATCAGTAAAATATTTTTGTGATTATATCAGGGACTTCTAGAGATTACCTTCTGCAAACAAACAACTATACCTCTATTTAATATTAGGTTAAAAAAATAGCACTTAATCCCCAAAACCGGCAATATCTGATTTTCTAATTTTCTTTTTTACCAACCCTAGTGAGTCCACTACCTACCCAATATTATTATTTCATTTCCTTATTTCTTAGGGGATCCAGTATTTACTCCCAACTTCACGTTTTGTGTTCGAAATTCAAAAGTCTTGCAAAGACTGGCTGGTCGAAACAATTCGAAAATTAAATTCCTTGCTTTGAAAGTATTTTCAGAGAAATACGGTTAATTTCTATTCGGTGAATTTGTATTCATAATTCGAAATTATTTCAATCCATCACCACCAATCCAAGTATAGACTTTAGAGTTTTAAATTTAATTAGATTGTTAAGTGACATATAGTGGAATCCCTGGTAGGGAACGCACTGGAAGTACGGACATGGATCTTATTTGTGATTCTTCAGAAAGGCTAGAACGCGCATTCAAAACCGGCTTTAATGAACGTAAATGAAATGACAGAAGTTTGTAAGGACGGGCAAGTGGCTTTCTGTAGTTTCTGCCTGACCCCATGGGAGAATGGCGTGAGTTAAGTTACGTATGCAATTTGTTTTAAAAAGTCATAAAAAAAGTATGGACTATAAAAAAAAAAGAAAATAATACCAAATTTCTTAACAAATTCTTAACTCGGTGCCACAACCTTGGGGTCTTTAAGTCAAGAGTGAACAGGTTACTTCTAGGCAAGCGTGCTTCACCGTCGACCACATCATCGCTTACCATTAGGCGAGATAGCAGCCAAAGGCGAGCATATAAAAAAAAATACAAAAAAAAATTGCTTATATATTATATATTTTAAGTCACTAACTCTCAAAACTTTCTTAACAAGCAAACTTTTCATTTTACATTTATTAATTTCATTATTTGATAGAAAATACAACTACATTCAAAAACGAATGAGACTTGTCTACTTAATTATACTTAAACTGACGTGAACCTAACAAACTCTCGAAGAAGTACAATCAAGATTATGACTAAGTTATCCGTTGAGTCAAAGACAGAACTCAACTGAGTTTTGAACAAGTTCTTCAGTTTAAGTTGGTATTATTTCATGATTAAAGTTATCTGTATTATTTACGAGCTTAGACGAGCGATCTACAAGAGTATTGTTCGAAATAAGTATTCTTTCTTTATATTTCCTAGAACTGAAAAACTAAATCACCAACCCGCACTATGCATGCGTTTCAGTATATACACCTATATGTTGTCGTGGTGGCCAAGTGGCTAAGACTTCGCCTGTCGTGCTTGAGGTCGTGGGTTCAAATCCGGGCAAGTACCAATGTTACTTTTCAAATTCATATGTACTTTCTAAGTTTATCTTGGAAATCACAGGCAACGGTGAAGGATAACATCGTGAGGAAACCTGTACTTATATAGTTAATGTAAGTCTGAAATAGCCAAGTCAGAGGCCTGTGGGGTTTCCCAAAGGCGGCTTAATTAACTCTGACACCAGAGGTGGCCACACCTCACACGAAAAGAAGAAGAAGTATATATATATCAATAATCTTTTCACATTATTTACAGAAATGTCTTACATAATTCACCATGTTTTTTTTTTTCATTTTGACAGCCGACGCCGACCATAGATAAAGATTGGCGCGCTCTGTCGTTTGTCTGCGGTTTCGACAAATGATCATTGAGCCGTCGGGATTTTGGTCGTATATTTATTGTGTTTTATTTACATATTTGTCTACGTTATACACATACATACTGTGACCCCTTCTGTGTTTATACTATTTTGTTATTATTTGTCTTATTCTATTTTATTCCTTTATTTATTGTATGTTCCGTTTCCATGAATGCGTCCGTGGCATCAACAGTGGGGCCTTATTAGAATATCAACGGAGTGTTATTTTCTTTTTAATATCGTTGCACATGCTGAGATGGCCTTTGTGGTCTCACAAGGGGTTTTTTTTTTTTTTTTTTTATTATTGTTTGTGTTTTGCTTATCTCGTAAATAAATATTTTTCTTTCTTTCTTTTATATATATTGGAAGGTAGATGATAAATAATCAGGAACAAAGAAATATCGCTTGTAAACTTATGAATTTAGTTTTGATGCATTGGCAACATTTTGATACTGATTCAAACCTCACTGTGCCATCACACCTTGCAACACTTGGCATAATTCAAACCAGTACTTGTACATATTGTGAAGAAAAAGACGGAGACATGGAATATCTATTCTTCAGTTTTCAGAAATTTTTGATTGACAGACTAATGTTAGCCAGTGATCTTAGTGATGTGTTAAACTTAAGTGATAATTCCTCCCGCCCGCCGCCGCTTAAAAAAATATTAAAAGAATTGAACTGTTTTAAACCGCTTTACAAATATGTTAAAAGTACATTTAAAAAAAAATACATTGCAGTGCAGTACATACTTTATTGTGTTAAAGTGTTACCCATCTAAAAGACTTGGCTTAAAGGTCTTAGCAACCAGGCCATAATCATCAAAAAAAAAAAACAAATCTCAGTTCGATTTTATTTGATTGACAACACTTTTTGACATATTTTTCTTATGTCAAAATACTTGATATCGATAAAATGTTATAAGCTTTACTTTGCCGGATGAGTTCAGTGTCCAAGGAAAGCGAAGGTGGTCCATAATGGCCGCCTGAGAGTGGGGTCGCCCGCCATGTTTGTTCGCTAATGAAAAGCGCGCGTCTTGGATCCGTGTCGAACAAAGTTGATATGGCGTGTTTGAACTTGAAAAGTATGTTTTTGTTGAGATAAAGCGAAACGAATGGTGACCGAGTCCGCTGCTTTGTTAATTGGACCAAGGACTATCTCTAAATAGGCATAAGTTACCTGCGCATGCATTACCCACATAAAGCTGACAAGACATCCTATTGCCGACATATATATTTCTTTTATTCGCTGTGTTGGAGTCGGCTTCCAGTATAAGTCAGCAAAATCTGAATTTTACATGAAAAACTTATCTGACCTACCCAGTTTTTGGGTTGTGAGCCCAATTGTCCTCTTGATCGTTCTAAAAACCATTGCATTAATAAAATTATGGCTATACATACGCTAGCTTCTATAATATTTCAAGGGATACGTATAATACACATATACAATACAGGTTGTAACTGAAAAAAAAAGCAATTCTTGAATTTATCATCATTAAAAACAATTTTTACTATAGAATTCACCCTGAAATTGCTAGAAACATAATGTTTTGCAAAGCTCGAAAAAATATACTGAACAGCTGATTTGTCTTTTGCGATCTCAGGGTTGGTCTTATACTGTCTGGGTCGCGGATAAATTTGAAAGAGAGTTGCCGCTGCCCTGGCTCAATCAACTGAAGGACCACAGGTGGGTTTTATACCGTAAGAGACGGACACGCTTCAACCAGAGCGGGAGATGACGGGAGAAGTCATTGGATGATTTCCAAACACAAAAAAGTGTTGGTCAAGTAAAAGTCGATTCATAATCACCCCTTTCCTGGAATCGCTTTAACACCTTATTTAGGCGTTAATGATATAAAATGTTTCCGAATATTAGTGAAACAGGGCTTACAATCCATTTATCCGAGCTAGCAAACAGAACTTTACCTAACAGTTATCTATATTTATTTAGGCATAGTTTGTTCAACATTTCCAATTCAGTTTCCACGTCCTGGCGGCGTATATCCAAGCCTTTATAGTTCACTGCTCTGCAATAACATTTAGTGTACGGATATTGTAGTAGTATCGTTAAAATTGTATGGTTGAATATCAGCATACAACCGTATTCTAACGATAGTTGTATATGGTTCCCTCGTTGGGTGAATGCGATCGCCTTATGGTCTTGGTTGTTTTATACTTTGGTCTCAACTGACCCGTTAGCTACGTGGATGCGAGTGCGATTGCTAAGCGTGAGGAACAGTGTTCAATTCAGGGCATTTGGTTTTCTTTTATTATTATTTTTTGGATTTTCTTCATAGCAGTCCGCCGAAGGCTGGATTTGTACACGGTTGTTGGCAAAAGGCTTCAACACAAAATTTGGGTTTACTACAGGTTTACTTCTACCTAGCTTTAAGGTGAATACAGGTGTAACTCATGTTACTGTGTTTGGATATGTAAGTAGGGTCGTATAAATTGTATGGTTGCATAACGGTCTACTAACGATAACCGTAGCTGATTCTCGCTCTGTCGAATGATCACTTTATGATAAATAATTTTATTTCTGTAAGTTGGTTTGTACAAACACTTTTACATGTCGAACATATTTTTTTAAAACTAGATGAGGTCGGCGTTTCCTAACTGACTACTCTGAGAAGAAAGACCGAAACAAACTCAGAGGTCACAGTCTCTTTTAAATTCCAGACAAAATCTTGGTTAGATCATGTGAAGACCATGTAGACTGATGTCTGAAATGGTCTTTTGAGGAAAGAACCAGCCAGATTGAGTGGACCTGTCCAGTCAGTGCACGCATTTGTCAATAACCGAGCAGCTCAACTCAGAATTTAAGGAGCTCAACGATTCGACGAACAATACCAAACAAAGGACATTCGGGTAGGCCGCATAAACTACTCAAACTGCCAGACCATGATTAAAAACTAAGATAAAATTAAATTAAAACAAAAAAAGAATGATCCACATAGTCTTCACATTCACAATAATTTAAATAATATAATACTTTAAAAAGTAAATATTCTTGTCATTGCAAGAAAACCAAAAGAAAAAATAAATTATAATAACAAAATGCATGGTGCAAAATATAATAAAAAAAAACAATATTAATTGGAGCAGCTCAATCCCAAGCCTTTTTGTCCTCAATGTAATCTTTTGTTGTATAAAACGCTTTCTGGCACAACTTACGTGGCTTGGAAGCTTATTATAAAAGCGTACACATTGACATCTAAACGAGCCACCTATTTTCTTGAGCCTTGTTGTAGGTACTACAAATTTGTGTTTGTTCCTAGTTATATTATGGATATCACTGTATTTTTTAAACAATTTTATATTTTTATGGGCGGTGTTTCGTCGCAAAACAATAAGTGAACACTATACGATACGACGTAACCCAATATGCAGAGAGTACTGCATCAACCAACTAAGATATAATCGCGTAGCACCAACGAGCAAATTTTGCTCTGAACTATCTCTGAAGTTCGCGCGTAAAGTGGACGAAACAAGGCGTCTTAAGATACTAGCTTAACTCGCGCGCTAAATGCTCGTATCACGCCCGAGTCAAGAGTCCGGCGATATGCTTGCAATTTACGCGCGTTTTTGAAACTCGTGTGATACTTGTGGATGCAATTCATTGGCGCTCGATACCTCGCCAACGTGCATATGAATTCGCGCGAGTTGAACCGCAGGTAATTCGCCCTTTCTGGACAAGGTCTAACGCTCTAGACAATGTGTTATTCTATAACTTACAAATTCAATGTGTTATTCAAAACAAGGGATTGATCACGAGACATTTTTATATCGTTTGACAGTCCCATACATTTATGATTTTTTTTCAACCGCAAAGCTTTTGTTAAATGAATGTCGCATGTTTAGAGCCTCCGGTCGCCAGCCCCCCCTAGCCAAGTTACAAACGTTTCGTATCGAACCTCTTTCTACAATCGTTAACGCCTTCTGTTTGTATGGTCTGACCACGTGACTTAACGTTCAGATGTGTTGATTCGTTTTCTACTAGCGTTATCGATTGTAGCTATTCAACTTGGCTACAGGTGCTGATGTGTCGTCCAACTGGTTGCAGTCAAACACAACAATCAATGGTTGGGACAATCCCATCGCACTATTCTCAAACCTCTGCAACTCCTGACAGCCAGAATCAACAGTAGCGACCACCAGAAAAGCGCCGAGGCAATGAAGCTCGACGAAGTCCCAGATAATAAATTTAACTGTCTTGGATCCCGCAACAAAATTAATCAGAAAAGAATAACAGAGGTGTAGGGGAAAATACAAATTTCCACTTCCCTCGATATCAAGCAAGAGGCAGAACAAACAAGACCAATAGGCACAAAGTGTCTTTTAGAACTGGGATAAGCCCAGTTGACTAGCACCACGGATAAAAATTAGCATTAATATTGATGGCTGTTATATTTGATTCCAATAATAGGTATGGCAGAAACGCTTGAACGCACGGAAATGTATTCTAGTTTCCTCAAGGTCCGTATAGTAAACAACTCCTGATGCAGCCTGTACATTATTCAACATAGTATTGCGTTCATTCTGCCAAAGAATACACTCCCATAAGATATGATATGCAGATTGTACATATTCGCAGTCAGATGTAGAACACTGACATAAAGGCGTAGCAACGAGCTTAAAGGAAAATAATTTACTTTTTGAGTTACCATGTCCTGTGAGAAATTGGGCAACACAGTGATCGAACTCCAGCCACGTCCTGGCCAACCGTACGCGAACAAATGGAAAGAATTGGTGGAGGTGTCGGCCATTGATGAACAATTTGGTGTGCAAGCTCCGAGCTTCTGCAACCAAGTTTGCAACCACCATCAGTCTTTAACATTTTATCAGATAGGCACAGTCCTCCTCCCTGTGAATCCCTTTTACAGGGGGGACGGCTGTTGCGTCTATCTCAGAAATCGGTTGTGTATTTTAGTTTAAAACCTACATGGTATCTTAAGTTAATATGCAACCGTTTTTGTTTCAGGTGTCCAACGATTTGTTACGAGCAGATAAGGTATGCACTTGGTATTTGTTATTTTAATTTACTTTGAAACTTCATTTTTAGGGTTTCATAGCCAACAAAATTGCCAGAAACCCACATTTATGTCTCCAAAAAATTTAACCAAATACATTGTAACAATTTTTTTTTCATGAAATTATCCGGGCAAAAATAAAGCCATTCTTCATTCTCTTAAATAACCATACGCAAATGCAAATCATGGCCCGTTCATAATTAGTAAACAAACTAATTATAATACGCAAACACCGCATCACCCTCTGCAAAGTAGGTTAATGGTAAGAAAACAGCAATTTTGTTTGGTATTCAATCACGTAACTGTATGTTTGTGTTGAATATAGGTTTCTATTTGAAAGCGAAATAGAATTATGGAAACCATTTTGAAATGTGATGATATTATTTTAGTTAGCTGAAGACTGTACGAATAATTATAATGTATATTTGTGTTGTATAAACTCAATTTATTTTTTGGATTATATAACTGCACAGCACATATGTGAGTACTATGTACCAACTGTAAATCTACCATTTACTGTACCTATGTGTCGTTCGTTGACTTCAGTGTGCCCTGGCAGTTGAGTGTGTCATGCTCTCTCTAATGTCTCTCTGATGGTGGCACATGTGTTGGATCATTCGGTTCCCTTCATTATGGTTGAGCTGAGTGGTGCCGATCCATGTGTCATGTTCGTGAACGGGCGCCGTCAGTTGGGATTGGTCATATCTTAGCTGCCTCCGCATGTTTTTAATTACCTATTTATTGTATTTTTAATTGTTTGTTTTACTCTAGACGCTTTTAGGTGCGTTTTTTTTTTTTTTACATCGTTCTCACATATATGTATTTTTCCTACAAGATTATTGTAACCAAATACTTGTAAAACACATTTTTGTTTTTTTAAAAGAGTAAGTGTGGAGTTTCTTGTCCGTTCTTCTCCATAACAAGCTACATTTCCGAATGGACGGTAGAATCAATTATTATTACATTTAATTTTTATTTTTGACGTTCGAAAGTGCCGCTTAATGGCCTAATTGAATAAAGAAATTTTGTTTTTTTTTTTGTTATTTGTATGAGGAAATTGAGGTTAATTAATAACAGCCGCAAAGGTCGATCTTCACGGTAGTCAAGGTCGTTTCATGGATGGGTGACCATTCATACTGAGACTCCTCCTCCTCCTTATGTCTTGGGTCTTGGTAGGCACGTTAAATCATTTGGTCCCGGCTGTTATTTGTTTAGTTTTTTTATTTTGTGTATTATGGTCTCGTTCACACAGAAAATCCGTAGCACATTAATTCTGCGATAATTTAAAGGTGAGAAACTCGGCCTTAGACTCCACAGTCCGTCTTTCTGTCTGTCTAGCTAGACAGTTGAGATTTTCTATTCTATTCTATTCTAATATTAAAATCGGCCAAGTGCGAGTCGGACTCGCGCACGAAGGGTTCCGTAACATTATCGCAAAAAATGCCAAAAAAAATCACGTTTGTTGTATGGGAGCCTCACTTAAATATTTATTTTATTCTGTTTTTAGTATTTGTTGTTGTAGCGGCACCAGAAATACATCATTTGTGAAAATTTCAACTGTCTAGCTATCACGGTTCATGAGATACAGCCTGGTGACAGACAGACAGACTGACAGACGGACCGCGGAGTCTTAGTAATAGGGTCCCGTTTTTACCCTTTGGGTACGGAACCCTAAAAACAGAATTGAAAACTTGTATTGTTTTTGTTGAATTTTTAATAATATATATTCAATGAGTCTTTATTATTATAGCTAATACTGTTTGCATGCCTTAGTTAAGATAGATCTGTAACTTGTAACTACTTTCTGTGCAGTAAAGAACTATTCTATTATAAGAGTAGGCAGTATCCTATATGGAATCAATGGTCACCCATCCATGGACCAACTCTGTAAGTGCAGCTTAACCTTGAAGATCAACCCGCGTACCTTTTATTACTTAGTCACGAGCACCTCAATGTACAATAGTTAGATCATCTAAATAGGTTTTATGGTCAGTCACCCATCCACTGACAGACCGCAGCACTCGCTGCTTAACCTGCTAATATACGGGTGCTAATTAAATATACAAGCCACAGATCCTTTCAAAATAAAGTCTTAAAACCCCATGAGTCCAACAAATATTTATTTATCAGCCCCCATGAGAGTTTAATTCTATTGGGGGTACTTATTTAACTTTGAAAGGGTTGAAAGTTGCTTGTTAAGCCCCTTGGGGGTCAAACAATGCGGTCAATGTGTTGGTACCTAGTTTTAATGGGCAGTTTAGCTGGTAAAACTGGTAGTTTGTTGAAACTGTTGAAGGTAGGGTAATGTAGAGAGTACTTTTAAATGAGTAGATGCGCACCTGTGGACCTCTCGTATTGTCTGTGGTGACCATTTAGGTCAGGGGTCAATTACTAAAGGACTCCAAATGAAGGTCCGTTTTTTTACCCGACTGCCGAAGGAGGGTAATGTGTTTATCAGTCTATATATGGTTGTTTGTTCCTTTGTGGCGTTCTAGAGGCCAAACGTGTTGGCCGCATTTTGGGCGCCATATTATGGGCACCCAACTTTTCTTTTATTTCCAAACCCATCGTGTGGGGTATCAAAATAAAGGGTTTTAAGAGGTGATTTCAGAAATATATTAGACTTATATGTTTCAATATACATAATTCGAAAAAAAAATTATTGACTAAAAAGTTATAAATAATAAAACATCTGGTTTTAGTCAGCCAGCTCGCGAATATGTATCCTCCGACTGCACAGCATGATTTGTTTCTTGTTTACGTCTTTTTAGTTCGGTTTTTGAATTAACTTTTTTATACAATATATCCATCGCGATCCGTAACTGTTAGCTACTTTATAGAGATACTTTATAGAGATTAAAATAATGTACGCACTGGGACTTACAGCTTAGTAAGGTCGTTATTCCAAATGCCTACAGTGTGGCTACGTTTGCACCGATTGAGCCTGCTACCTATGAGATACCTAAGACCCCACTGACTACAAACCTATGTAAAATATATGGCTATATAAAAATTGAAATAATAAACATAAATATGTAAATATACAATATCAATGAAGAATTAATATTTGTTTCGGGATATTTACCATGTATATTTTGTTTTTGGTTGAGAGCTCGATATTTCGGCACCGTTACAAGCGCCATGATCACGAGAACTGAAGTCTTTGCGGGTGGGTGTTGTTTACGAGCTGACATATCTGTCTACCCTCTTCCTCGCTCGTTTTTCACGCACGATGTGTCTACCACCAGAACTCGTCTCACTAGTTAATGAAGATTTTGATGAGATGATACGTCCGTTGTTGAATCGGTAGCAGTTAATGACACAGCACGGGATAAATGATATTGTATTGTTTACTTTAAGGACCACACAAGACAGGTAGGCGCCCGGCGGTCGGATCCAGACCGCGGTCCGCCATTTGTTGCCCCTTAGGGATTTTGATGAGATGATACGTCCGTTGTTGAATCGGTAGCAGTGAAAGACACAGCACGGGATAAATTATATTGTATTGTTTACTTTAAGGACCACACAAAATAGGTAGGCGCGCGGCGGTCAGATCCAGACCGCGGTCCGCCATTTGTTGCCCCCTGACTTAGGTATTATCAGGAGGGCCGTCTGATTGTTTATACTTAACAGTGGCCCACCCGGGCTTGGCTGGGTCATGATAATTTATAGCCTTTATCCATCTGGAATAATGTACCTTTCAAATGGTAAAAGATTTATTCAAACATAGGTGTAGTGGTTCCAGAGATTACTCTACACGTGAGAACAAACCCACAAAATTCAGGCTCTGTCTTTATAGTCATCATGATTAGCCCATAAATGTCCCACGGCTGGGACACAGGCCACCTCTCTGTGAGAGGGGATGGGCCGTAATCCACCACGCGGGCACAGTGCGGTTTGGTGGATGTTACATGTCTTCAAATTTTTGTTTCTAAGACATGCCGGTTTCCTCACGATGTTTTCCTTCACCGTTTTTGAGAGCAGTGGTGATGAAATAATTTACACAAAGTAAAGCGCCTGCCTGGGTTCGAACCCACGACCTACAACTTGTAAGTCGCAGCCTATACCACTGGGCCACCACTGCTGGTAGAAACTCACCACGGTACCACCAGTAATCTATCTCTGTGACAAATTTCAGCCATATCCGTTCAGCCATTCTGGGGATATTGAGTAGCAAATATCCATCCATTCAAACTTTCAGATTTATTTATTTTATGTATATATTTTAGGCAAACTTATAGCTAAACAATTTTGTACAAAAGATAGGAACAAAAATAAGGCCAATTAAAAGTTTTCACAGATAGAAGAGAGTTTATAAACAAAATATTGTGAGAAGTTAGACAGTGTTTTAAGTAAAAAACAGTAACATAAGTAAAAAAAGAAAATACAACCGAACTGAGAATCTTTTTGAAGACGGTAAAATTATGACTCAAACAGCAATATAGTGGTAAGTATATTATAATAATAATAATAATAAATCATTTATTTCAGATTCATCTTACGATTACATCCATATTTGTTAGTACAATTGCGAGCTTACAAACTAGTGTTAGTAAAGTTCATAATTAATAATATACACTAAAAACAATTTACATTACATTCAATAAAACAGTAATTGTAAGTAATTAATAATATTTAATATTAATAATTTATAATATGTTGTAATTAATAATAATAGTAAGATTTAATCAAACTGCCTAGAGACTGCCTTTTCCCAACTCTGACGAAATTGGCTTATTACCAGTATTTAACATGAAGTGACTGTCTATTTGACCTACGCAACCTAGTAACTGGGTAACACAATACTGCTTAGCAAGATTGGTCTCAGATTTCAGGTTTCTGACTAACGTAACAACTGTCAAAGATTACGATTACGGAGAAGTCTGAGTAGGTACATAATGGATGGTAACCCATTCACGGATCGACCTTGGCAATTGTTGCTTAACCTTTGAAGTTTGATTTATCTGGCTTACTTAGCTACGAAGTTCTCTGATGAACTTGCTATTACATATTCATCATAATCTTCATCATTTCACTGAAAGACGTCCACTGCTGGTCATAGGCCTCCCCCAGGCGTCGCCACATTGACCCATCCCGTGCGACTCGCATCAAGCGCCTTCCCGCAATCTTAACCAGGTCATCGGTCCATCTAGTGGGAGGCCTACCAACGCATGGTCTTCCGGTTCGCGGTCGCCATTACTTACATTAGTACTGCCCACTGCCATTTAAGATTCGCAATTCTTCGGGCTATGTCGTTAACTTTGGTTCTCCTGCGGATATCCTCATTTTTGATGCAACCACGCAAGGAAACTCCGAGCATAGCCCTCTCCATTGCCCTTTGGGTGACTGTAAGCTTTCTGATAAGGCCAATGTTAGCGACCACGTCTCGGTCCCATAGGTGATCACATATCCGTGGCTGCGTAATTGCACCGAGAACCAGTTTGTGTCGCCATAGCCATATTCAGAATTGTCACGGGCCGTCATCGACCACATAGCCACTAGACGCCTAAAGCTTGATCTAATACATCAAAACAATTCTGTCAACTAGCTGAGGTATGAGGAACGGGACGACTGCGCTCTGATTGGTCCTTTACCAAGGTCATATGTCTCATTAAGGATGGGACAGGTTTAAATAAAACCAGGCAGGTATCAATATTTCTAGATAAATAATATTTGTACTTATTAAGCTATTGCATAGCTTCTATCGCGGGCCTTGAGCGCGGGGACCGAATCCAGAAATTCCGTAACGAAAAAACCTCACGCTCCCCACTCCGACGGGCACGGCGGTGATACTTTGAATTTTAATAAGGTTTTTGAATTCTGTGGAATCTGAGTGGTGAGGGGCAGGGGGGCGGGGAGGTTTTGTTACCACGTGTTTTCGATTTCCGTGTTGGTATTTTTAGAATGAAAAATTTTTTTGCGGGGGGAGGTAAACGGTTAAGGGGGGGGGGGGGGTAAATCCTATCTTGTTCTCCTGGATGAAGTAGCAGGTGGCAGGGGAGCAAATTTTTCGTCAAAAATGCGCTAACTCCAACCGTTTCTGAGATATGAGGGTTTTAAAATTTTTGTTGGTCGTAATTTTTTTGCCTTTTATCGGTCTCCCTGAGCTGTTTCTGTGACAATGGTGATCAATGTGGACCTTATGCTAATGAGAGGGTCAAGGTTAAGGGTCACTTTTGCTTGTCAAAGAAAAGCGACCTTATTTCAATGTGAATAAGGGTATTTTTGTTTTGTTTTTTAGAGTTTTATTATCCGTAAATAAATGCGGGTTTGGCTCGCTACGTTTTTGAGTTTTTAACGTTTTTAATTTTTTTGACGCATTTTCCAGGACTGGATCTAGAATAAATGCTATGCAATAGCTTTACCGCGGCAGTCCCCGAGTGCCACACGACTTTTTTTTTTAAATTAATTTTACCTTTTTTATTATTAATTATACGGCGTTTTAACATTTTAGTAATAAAATAAAATGTTAAAACTAAAAAAAAAATCAAAATTCTAAAGGCAACATACTTTTTTCGGTTGTTGGTTCTTAAATATAGAAAATTAAATATTAGTAAAAAACGTAATCAAAAAATCGTTTCACACTTAATGTCTTTATTTGTAAGGTTTCTAGTTCTATCGATAACAGATTTGGGCATAGGATATGGTGCATCACTAGTTGTGTTTACGAAATTATAGAGTAGAAGAGATAGCGAAAAAAATACTTTAAAAAGAAAGAGACGCACACATGCGGTGGGCGTTTTCACCTACAAGAGTGACCAGTATAATATGAACTCCGATAAATAATATCAAAAAATAAATCTAATTATGTTTATATGTAACTATTAACTTATCAATAAAATATTATGCCATTTTTCTGGAAATTCGAAGTCTGGCTGTTGTTACCATACCAACGTATTGTACAAGAGGCCATTATAATATTTATTTCATCATTTTTTTATTGACTGACGCGGAAGTGTTTATGGCTCACAGAAGTGGTCGCTACTAATTTGAAATTGTCGAGTGGCGACCTTTATTACCTGTATATGATCTTTGTAGTCATATGTGTTGACAGACATCGCTCGCCTGTTATGAGGCGTTTAGGGGCTGTGTGGTCGCTGCGGGCCGTCAACGTCTTTAAGTAAACGGTGACACTCACTGATATGATTGTTTTTTTTTTTAATGTTTTAACAATGCTGTATCTGGCAGTACCAATCGAGTCTTTCAGAGCTCTGTGGAGGTCACAAAGGCTCAAAAAATCTTTTCAAGTCATTGACAGATTTGTCAAAAGATTCTCTTTGATGTTTTTGAGTGAAAACGTCTCGTTAATTAGGTCAAATTTTAATTAATTAAGCCTTCATTAGTTGATTTATTTTCTTATTAGTTAAAGTGTGTTTTGCGTAAAGGTTTTTTTGTTGTTAGAAATTTAGTGGGCTGTTTTATTTGGAAAATTATAACTCCTCTACAAAGTGACTTTTAAAAGCATTGGCAATATTTAAAAGTACTCACGACTACGTAGAATATTAACTAACTATGGGATACGATCCTGAATAATTATATAAGTATGGCGACCAAATGTAGAGAAAAATTATACCATTTTTTTCAAGATTACAGGGTTTGTGCTGTAGTAGCTGCTTATATTCATGAATGCTTTGAGTCCTTGAAATACTAACAATGTATTAAAAAGTTCCACCTGAATAAAGTCACCGCCAGCTAACAAACAAATAAAAGTCGTTAACACCTATCTACCAATGTATTCCAATATTTAGAAACGATACGAAAAAAATGTTAAGGCTGTGTCGCTAACACGATCAAACAAACGTATCGCGGTAAGGGGCGTTCTTGAGCCTTTCACTTAGCATTCAGTAATGAGTTAATGAGCCGGATTCTGTGTTTCCAGATAGCTACAATCTAGGGGTATTCAAGTCAAAAGTGTATAGGTTACTTAGAAGTAACCTATTCACCTTATATTTGCCTAGAGGCAAGCGTGTTTTACCGTCGACCACATTGTCGCTTACCATCAGGTGAGATAGTCGTCAAGCGCAAAAATATTAAAAAATAAACTTAATTGTACTTTTTGGTATACAAATCGGATCAAAGATTTTTTTTTTTTTGTTATCGTGCGGAGACTGTAGTAGACGAAATAATATCCAAATAAAGGTTCCGTAAATTAGCAGCGCACTTTTGTCTATTATCCACCGTTGCAATAGTTTTATCTTATTTCTAATCAATTTGAAACTTTGTCGCCATCAATGTTTTCACAATCGACTGATTCTGAAAAAAAAAACAAGACTTTTTAATTTTTCAATTAAATCTTTTGTTCGAGATTAACCAAAAAAGGTTTTGCGATAATCATGCTCTTTGTCCTTTTCTCGATTATCCTCGATTCTCTGATAATCCTCAGGGATTGTGTGATCAGACGAAATTAATAAAAGGATTACTTTTCGGGGTGCGTCTATTCCAGTGACTGATCAGCTTGAGCTCCTAGGCATGGAGTTGACATCCAGTCTTAACTTCGGCGCCTCCATTGAGTACAAAGCCCAAATTGCGGCCAAAAAACTGGGCATCCTAAATAAGGTGAAGCGATACTTTACGCCTGGACAGCTTTTAACCCTGTACAAAGCGCAAGTCCGATCCTGCATGGAGTATTGCAGCCACCTTTGGGATGGCTCAGCAAAGTATCAGCTTGCCGCGCTTGACTCGGTGGAACGCAGAGCTAAGGGGCTCATCGGCGACATTGAACTGGTGGATACCAAGCTTCACAGCTTGGCTCATCACAGCCTCGCTCCTCGACGGTTGCCTGCTTGTCGGTCTTCTACAGACTGTATTTCGGTGAGTGTGCTCAAGAACTCCCCGACCTCATCCCACCAGCCCCCTTCTACCATCGGAAATCTAGACGCACTGAAAGTTACCATCCTTACCTTGTTGCCATTCCACCAATTCAAACCAAGTGCTCATCCTTCATAATGCGCACAGCGAATGAATGGAACTCACTACCTGCGTCTGTGTTTCCGAACGCATTCAACCCGAATCTCTTCAAAGTTAGAGTAAACAGGCTCCTTCTGGGTAAGCTCACTCAATCGTCGACTCTGTCTCTGTAACCTATGACTTAGACTAGAGTCAAGAGCAAACCGATCTCAAATAAAAAAATAAAAAAGACCTCTAGGTATCACAGACTTAGGTACTTAATTATAAGTTTAGAAAATTTTCGATTAGTTGCCTGTCCAATCAATCACTTTGTTCCCATTGGGTGTGTAATTTATTATTACTTAGTATATTAATTGAATTAGGTCTAGAAAAAGAAATATAACTGATCTACGCACGCTAGTAATGATCAGTCCTTTTTCGTATTTCTTGTTTTATTGATAACTAGCTGAACCCCGCGGCTTCGCTTCCGTCAACTGGTTATCTATCTACCTACCCTACAAACAAACAAACAAGCAAACAAACTCTTCAGCTTTAAAATATTAGTATACCTGGATATTGATAAAACTCCTTCGCAAATGAACAAATTTGATTACCATAAAAAAGGTTATAGTGAGTAAATCTTAAAAGATAGAAATATGCTGTCCCGGACGTTTTTTTAGAACTTTTAAAGAGGAATAATTCCGTCATTCATGATATTTGCGTAACTTAAACCGTTTACGCAGCGCACGCAACGGAAGCTCTTAAAAAGGAATAATATTTCCCGTTTTCGCAACATTTTTGATTTATGCTCCGCTCCAATTGGTCGTAGCGTGATGTTATATAGCCTATAAACTTCCTCGATAAATGGACTATCCAACACAATATTTTTTTAATTCCAACCAATAGTTCCTGGGAGAGCTGTGGTGGCCCAGTGGTTACGGTCCCGACTTACGAGATGTAGGTCGTGGGTTCGAACTCGAGCAGGCGCTTTACTTTGTGTAATTTATTTCATCACCACTGCTCTCAAAACGGTGAAGGAAAACATCGTTAGGAAACCGGCATGTCCTAGAACCAAAAATTCAAAGACATGTGACATCTACCAATCCGCACTGGGCCCGCGTGGTGGATTATATATAGCCCACTCCCTCTATGAGGGGAGGCCTGTGTCCCAGCAGTGGGAACTTTAAAAGGCTGATGATGTGATGTGATGTGTTCCTGAGATTAGCGCGTTCAAACAAACAAACTCTTCAACTTTATAATATTAGTATAGATTTAAGAAAAATTAAATCAGAGTTCGAGATAATTATAAAATTTTGGAACAAGAAACTCTATACACATGACAAAATTTTTATGCAAAAACCAAATATTGACCAACACGCGTAACCCACGAGCATGAATAGAACAGAATTAATTTATTCAACTAACAAAAGATTTATTTATGATTAATAAGACTTAGAACTAACTAAATTAGTGAAAAATGACAATTAAAACAAAAACACAACAAAATGAACAAACATAGAACGTTTATATAACATACAAAACACCATTCAATTCTCGTCATAATCAGACCTCGAACAATAGAAAAGGCAGACATTTTAGAGGCGCTAATTACTGAGAAAACAAAAGAGTGTCGTGTCAAGGGGCTCTATATTAGATCCTCACGAGACGAACAGTTACTGAATGATTCATTTATAAAGGTGTTTTTATATGAAACGAACGTAGTATCAGAATAAGAACTTTCTCTCCTCAGCGATAGCGATTGACATAAGCCCAAAATTATTGGGATTGACTACGTATTATTTTGGTAGAGCTTGCCTAAAAGTATGGTCTTTTATATTTTTTTCACAGTCGTTAAAATCTGTCTGATACAAGTAAAATTTCAAAATTAAAAAAACCCCCGACACATTTATCTTGCGAAAACATCACGATCTAAACAGTAAAACGCGCATAACTTTTGAACGGCTGAACTGATTATATTCAAACATAGCTAAGAACACTCTCGACACAATCACCTTTCAAACAGAAAAAACTAAATCAAAATCGGTTCATCCGTTGAGGCGCTATGATGCCACAGACAGACACACAGATACACAGCAACACACGTCAAACTTATACCCCGCTTTTTCCGTCGGGGGTTAATAACTTATGAGGTAGCTAAGAAAAATAACTATGCAAAAACCAAAAAACGAATAAAAGAAGAAAATTTAACTTTTCGGTTTAAATATCTTTTCACACCACCTGCTCGAAAATGTCAAATTATATGTCAAGCAACCTTAACCTAAAGTGAGTCATTAGTGGCCGGGGGCACAGCCGGTCAATAATGTTGTACTGGATTTCATTATGACCCGCTGGTCAATAATGTGATTTGAATTTGGAATCTCACATGCTCAGCTAAATTGGCAGTATAATACCAAACACCCTTTGGTGCCAGAAAGAGGAAAGCTATTCTCGATACCCTTATTACACGTGGATGATATTCTCGATTTCCTACAAAATCATAACGACTGCTTCTTCATATCGTTGCCATGTTTTCGAAGACATAATATTGTAAGAATAATTAGATAACTACGAACCATTTTTTAAAAGGAATGGTATAACATTAAATAAAATTAAAACTGGCATTAATAATAACAAATACCGTACCGCGCCGTAATACCGTAATAGTAATTGGCTGTAACATTAGTTAATTTATTTTAAGTAAACTGCGCAAAGATTGCTGTGGATTTTGTGATTAAATAAATAAATAATAAAACCTTTCTGTACTACAGTCGATTTATCACATTTTATCAAGTTCTAAATTTGTTATTCTTACTGTTTGTTTATTTAATAAATACTTTGTTTTTCGTTCTATGGCTATTATTTTCTCACAGTAGGTGTAAAAAGTAGAGTATCCTCCTCTGGGCTAAAGGTGTCTTTGCCTTGGGCTAGCTTGAATCCCTCGCTGCATTCAGGATTCTTGTATTAACTCCCTCGCTTTGCTCGTGAGTTAAATCCCGAATCCTTCATTGCGCTCGAGATTCTATATGACGCCCGTGACATATGACACAACTTTAGCCCCTCGGTGCATAATCTACTATTTTAAAACAAGCTTGTTTCGTATTTTCTCGGTAAACTGTTTCATTTGATACCCAAATCCGCCAACTAATCCACCATATTTAATTTAGAATGACGTCACTTGGCTAACCATGCATTGTCATCCAAACTAAACGTGTATGCAAGATTTCATCTTAATTGGTGGATGGTAACTGATTTCAAATTCAGTTACAAGATTTGACCCGAACATACTTGAATACATACATACATACATTGCAAGTTTAGTAAAAGCTTGTAATAAAGGCCCTAGAATGACTAATAGAATGGCTTTATCCATCATTTTGAGATGGGCAGGCCTCCTTGTCATTTTGAGATGAATGAACCTCATGAAAGAATGCCCAATACTTAAAAAAAGTACTTAGTAAAGTGGGCAAGAATGTGCAATAGTTCGTTTCGTGTAAATCGAACTTTAGAAATTTTTGGAAAAGTCGTGATTGTTTTGTCACGGATTTATTAAGTATTGTAATATAACTGTCACGTTTGTCGACGCTGAGACAAAATGTGACGAAATTAATCATGTGATGTTATTAGTTCAGGCAGACTTCTTTCCAGTTCAATATTCAAATGCTGAAAAGCCCGATACCCAAGACAATAAGTACTATTAATAAGGCATTACATTAAAAAATAGTAGTTTATGCAATGGTCCTATAATAGGGGTTATCAAAACACGAGCGTGGGTTTACCCAATAATAACCCGCGAGTGTTTTATTACTTAATTATATGCCGTTGCATACACTATTTTATCTTCACTCATACAGTTGAAATAAAACAAAAGTGGTAACGAAAAAAATATGTGGCATGGCGGGCAATTTAGATTGTCAACTTGTACTTAGACAATGACGCTACTTTTCTACATTAAGTCAATGAGGCCATATGCGCCTATTTATTAAAAATAAAAGTGTGATATAAAGATTAAAAAGTTATTATGATGCAGTTGTTTGAAAATCGAAGGAAAATTTTGAACTGTAACGTTTTTTTAAATTTTATCTCTCCATGAATATAAAGTACGTGTTTATACAATATATTTTGAATTCGTATTTGGAACATTACGTTGTGAGTGTAGATAAAATACTTATTGATTTGATGTACAACAAGAAAACAAAAACATAAGTAGCTGTTAATCTATTTTCGACTGGTAGACCCTAGTGATACGAATAAAGAAGATAAATAAAGTTAAATAATTAAAAGACAAAAAAAGAAAACACTAATGAGCTCCCAGAATTATTAACATTGTTAACAAAAATCAAATAGATTATATTCATGCAATGTATGAGTGTACTCTAGCTTTGGCTGTGGTCATATTTATACAACTCATTAAAAAAATATGTACGTACGTAAAATTCAAGCTTAACAACCACAGCTTTCCAATTAGATAAATACACACGCAAACACAAAAAAATATCTCGTTAAAAACAACCAAATCCATTTTCCAGATAAAATAATCTTATTTACCTTACCTACCAAAACAGGAAAAGCCAAAAAAAAACCTTTTATTACAAACATGAAACATTTGAAGTATTTGCTTTGTAATACGAGCCAACATTTTAATGATAACACCACTTGTTTAGGAGTAAGCTCAACCACTAAAAAGTCTGTAGGTAACCTTAATTGGGTCACGCGGGTGGAACTCACGTGTGCCTCGTTGAATGAGAGGACAGAAGTGGAAAGGATTTAAGATCTCAACTTATTCAAACCATCATTGCATCGTTCTAATTTTGGCCATCATTAAATGAAAAATGATGTCTTGAATAGGTAAATGTTAATAGTATTTTCTCAAACATGCATGGAAATATTTTCATTATTTTCGAAAACAGAACATGCGAAGTACAAGACTTCGGAAAAGAAATTTATTTTTTGCTTTGTAGTTTTTTTGTTCTGGAAGTCGGTTTGATTTTTTGTTAAAAAGTTTTTATTTTTCTCTTTTTAGTTTTGGTAGATACCTCCAATTAACATGATTATCATTTATAGCCAAAGTACATTTCATGGCGATTCCAATAAGCCCAAACACGACTAGGATACATTGTTTTATATAAGAGTTCCAGTGCCTACCTTCCGGCTTCATCATCAGATCAGTTCGATGGTGCCATTTTCATCAGTACCATTTATTTATAAGTATTTGCTTCATTATAGTCGGTTAACTATTCGAGATATCTTATGCCCGTGACATATTTAGCATTTAGAAGTTCCAGTGGCCATCTGTGGTCTTCTTCATCAGTTCCACTTCACCAAATGATACTTTCTGAGTGCAAATGTTTGCATTGTTGATGAAATTACAAAAATCGCTATATGTTTGCCTATAAGATTTGAGGAGTTCCCTCGATTTCTCTAGGATTCCATCATCAGATCCTGACCTGATGATTATGGGACCAACTAGGAAGTATATCCTTTCAAACAAAAAAATAATTTTTGAAAATCGGTCCAGGCGTCTTTGAGTAATCGGGGAAAATACATAAAAAAAAAAAAAAGATTCCGACGAATTGAGAACCTCCTCCTTTTTTTGAAGTCGGTTAAAAATCAAATCCATTGCAGGAGCGTTTTTTGAATTTGAAACATTGCACCGTTCCAGCAATGTTATTGTAACTTTTAATAAATTAAATGTATAATATAAAAAATATGTTTTATTTCCCTGCATTCTTTTGAGAAAATCACTATGTATGCCTCGGCGGAAATAGCAATTGCCTGTCTCGTATTACTGAAGGCCGAGCCGTCATACTCGACCTGCAATTGTTTATTACCCGGCCTTTGTAATAATGTACTATTAATTAATAAAATAATAAGTAATAAAATCTATTTATTGCAGAAAGTTAGTAGCAAAGATTTAAAACTATGTTCATCAAGTAATTGTAATAGTGTCACGTGACCGTGATGCTGGATGTCTCTTCCCAGCACTTCAGAGTCTGACACCTCAGAAAACATACTTAGGATTCCGTTGTCACTCCCCCGAATCCGATGCATCAAGTAAAAGGTTTTCTTGCGCATAATGACATAAAAGTCATCGACTATTGCTTCAGCAAACATGCCCGACGCGCTGCAGTTAAGGCGTTTAATTTATTGATTTGCAGTGGACCTTGAAGTCTGTCAAATCTTTTGAAATTTGAAGAACTTTTAGATGTCTCGTCATTAGCAGTGACTGTGGTGATGACGTACTGAATATCATCAAATAAATTTTAGGCAAATCTCACATTCCTTGATACTTTGTTAAATGACGTGCTTGTTCACGTTTTTCAGCTTAACACTTTCTTAAAATCTTCAACATTATATTCTAAACCTTACACTAATTTTAAATGTTATCAAAGTAGCACATCATATTTTTCTTCTAATAATTTCCAATTGGCATGATCTCAAAGTTAACTTACTTTCTTTTTACCCGACTGCCTTTTCTCTGTTCTATGACAACTGGTCCTTCTGCACTTCACACTGCGGTATCGACCAGGAGTCTCGTTGTATAGCTGTCATTAGTTAGGAGCCCCGGAGCCTAGGACATAGTATTAGTAAAGCTTTGAGGTGTCAAAGCGTTCAACTAGTTTTGTGTTAGTCGCAAACTGATTGCGATTAAGACGTAAGGATGCTTCATAGACGATGAACCTATTTGGTCTCATACCAATAGTTTCCGAATGTATTAGCTTTTTTATGATTCACCATTATATTAGCTTAGCAGAACGGTTGGCCGTTGGGGTTGAATAGTTCTGGAGTGGCGACCACGATATTCAAGGCTCTGCAGCTTTACTTGTTACTGAATCATTGGCGATGAGAGTCTTTATAAGTTCGTTATTGGTATACTGGAGTAAGAAAATTACTTTTTATTATAAGAAGGAACGAGTTTTTGATCACCACTCTTACTAACTGTTGTTGGAATTACCCAGTGGTAGCGGCCTAATATCATTACAAACTCTAAATCGCCTCTCATTTTGGCAATTCAGCAATATTCATTGTGCTATCAAGCAGGAGAATTCTTCTAACATAATTAAGCAATGGATACAATAGGGTTGTTGAAAAAAATATCTATTTATTCCGTCAGTGAGATAACCTAAAATATTAATATATACACGTATTTTTTCTTTTGCCACGTAAACAAAAAAAATACGACGATACAGTGCGTTGAAATATCGTGTGACGTCACGGTGGCTACACTTTATAATGACCAAGTGACGTCATAAAAGCCCACTCCTGAACTCTGATGCGCTTTCTCCTTGTCAGTATTTATTTATTTGATAAAGCAAAAAATTCGTATCCAATAGACTTCAAAGTCTGTCAAATCTTTTTAAATTTGTAGAAATTTTTGTCGTATTGTCATTAGCAGCGACTGTAATGGTGACGTACTGAATATCATCAAATAAATTTTAGGCATATCAAACATTCCTTGGTACTTTGTTAGATGGCGTGTTTGTTTATGCTTTTCAATCTAACCTTTTCTTAAGATCTTCATCATCATCATTCTACCCTTATAATAATTGTGATCAAAGTAGCACATCATCTTTTTCTTCTATAATTTCCAATTGGTATGATCTCAAAGTTAACTTAATTCCTTTTTACCCGACTGACATTTTCTCTGTTCTATGACAACTGGTCCTTCTGCACTTCACACTGCGGTTCCGACCAGGTCCCTCGTTGTATAACTGTCATTAGTAAGGAGCCCCGGAGCCTAGGACACGGTATTTGTAAAGCTTTGAGGTGACAAAGCGTTCAACTAGTTTCTGTTAGTCGCAAACTGATTGTGATTAAGGACGGAAGGATGCTTCATAGACGATGAACCTAAATGGTCTTATACCAATAGGAAATGTCTTAGCTTTTTTTAATGAATCACCTATTATAATATAAGCTTAGCAGAACGAATGGCCGTTGGGGTCAAACAGTTCTGGACTGACGACCACGTACCGGAAGACGCAGCGTTGGAAGGCCTCCCTCTAGGTAGAGCGACGACCTGGTCAAGGCTGCGGGAGTCCTGTGGATGCGAAACTCACAGGAACGATCAGAGTGGCGATGCTTGGGGGAGGCCTATGTCCAGCAGTGGACGACTTTCGGCTGAAATGATGATTCGTAAGAACGTTACACTAATTTGTAATGCTCGCGATAATGCTCTAGTGAACTCATGTTTACTCGTTTATCGATATAGAAGACCTTCGTATGTCTACGGATCTCAACGTTCGGATTCGGTCCAATAGTCTTATGCAAAACATGAAACGACCCTTGGCACTCTGTCATAATCCATTACATACAGAGATTCCTCCACGTCTCGAAAACACGTTAAGCTCTTGTTCCCGACTGTCATTTGTTGATCTTCGACAGAGTTACGGTAGTCAGAAGCCATACAAATCTGACACTAGTTTTGCCAAAGGGCACCGTATTAGATACCCGGCTACTGGAATGTGGAGATCTAATAGGCAATAGCCCCTTGTAATTCTAATAGTGACGTATAATAATGATAATTCTATTTAATCCAACAGTGAGATTATCAAATAATATTGGACCCGTATTGTTTGCTTTATGAAATAAATAAAAACTGACAAGGATAAAGCGCATCAGAGTTCAGGAGTAGGCGCTTGTGACGTCACTTGGTCATTATAAAATGTATCCACCGTGACCTCACACGTTATTTCAACGCACTGTATCGTTGTATTTTTTTGTTTACTTGGCAAAAGACAAAATAAGTGTCCAATATGTTTAGGTTATCGTACTGACGGACTAAATAGTTAATTTTTGTCAACTACCCTATTGTATCCATTGCTTAATTATGTTAGAAGAATACTTCTATCTAATTCAGCAATTTTCATTGTGCTATCAGCACAATGAAAATTGCTGAATTGCCAAAATGAGAGGCGATTTTGAGTTTGTATTGATATTAGGCCGCTGCCACTGGGTAATTCCAAAACAGTTAGCAAGCATGGTGATCAAAAACTCGTTCCTTCTTATAATAAAAAGTAATTTTATCACTCCAGTATCCCAATAACGAACTTATAAAGAGGCTCATCGGCAATCATTCAGTAGTCAAATAAAGCTGCAGAGCCTTGAATATCGTCGCCGAGTTGCCAGCTTATCGGTTTTTATCGGTTATTTCGGGGAGTCTGTGATGAAATTGCATTACCTAATTCCACCTAACCCGTTTCACCATTGGACTTCCAGACTTACGGCGATGCGCCATCGGTTCATGGTGGATATCCCAACCATACACGCTAAACGACTTGGGAATACTTTTGTGATGCGTACAGCTAAGGAGTGGAATTCCCTGCCAGAGTCTATATTTCCCGATAGCTACAATCTAGGGGACTTTAAGAGTGAATTAGTTTCTTCTAGGCAAACGTGGTTCATCGTCGACCACATCATCGCTTACCATCAGGTGAGATAGTAGTCAAGCGCGAGTCCATAGAGACTAAAAAAAACGTTTTTATTAAAAATACAACCGACGCACATAGGAGTATTTGGCTAATAAAACCGGTCAAAAATATCTGAGGCGTTTTTTTATATGAATTCGATTTAAACATTATTTTTTATTACAAATAAGTGTGCATTAACAATTAATCTCATTAAAACTCTTCATTTTCAACTTCTTCGTCTTCATTTTCTTCATCTTTGTCTTCATCTTCTTCACCGTCTATATTTTCACCGTAATCTTCTTCATGAGGGGTACTTGCAATCATCAGACTGACTGCCTCTTGCGAAAACGGCTGAGTTCTTTTGTGCTGCCTTGGTCGATTACTACTCAGATATGGGTCGGAACTTAGTAACAGTCTATGTAATATGTCTCTATTACAATCCACCCGTGAAAATTTTCGTGCAAAATTCAATCTGTATTGCCGGAAGTGCTTGTTACGCGCCTCAGCTGCCTCCTCTGATAACTGGCCAATAGGAAGGATTGCATGAGATATGACTTCAGCTCCATGCATTAACACTTTGTGAATTGTTGGTGACATAGGGTGCCAACCATACAAATTTGTGTACATTTTCGCAGTTTCATGTGCATAGGCTTCAAACTTATCAACATCAACGCTGTGTCCACTTGAAATCACTTCTAAGATGACTTTAAATCTTTTTATTAAATGCACATTGACGCCAGTGATTCGAGATGCACATTCTGGGTCGGCAAAAAATCTCCTTGACGTGTTACCATCATTTGTGTTCCCAAATCCTGCTTTGGGAACATCTACTAGTAGTCCTAATTCTTCTTTGAAATCTTTTTGAAGTTTTTCTTTTCTTTCTTTCACAACTTTTTTTTCTTCAGCTGAACGCGCTTGCCACTTTTCCAATGGTAATTTGTAGGCCAAATGTAGTAATGATTCGAAAAAGCGTATTCTTGCATGAAGAGCTGAGAGTCCAAACTTAAGCGTTTCTACATTTACCTCTTTTTTAATTAATTTATTGAAATCTTTCGATGTCTGTCCACAAATATAGCATCTCATTGTGGATGCAGTATCAGTGGCAGCATTGCAGACTTTGCCGTCAATCATTGTAAGTATAAGCTTATGTTTTATTTTGCCTGCTCCGTCCACTGCTGTTTTCTTAAGCTGATCGGTTTGGTTCTCGATGTGTAGGATTTCTTCCTTTGTTACATCTTTTGATTCTTGTATGAACCGTATTCTTATAGGTCTACAGTATCTTACTGAGGATGGGACTGGGTTTTGCCACAATATTTTTTTCTGTTCTTCCTCAATAATAACTACCAGTCTTAAAGGCACAAGTGAGCTCTGAAAAATGTTAGCGTCACTGTCAGTGTTGTTCTCAAATTTTTGTTTATACTGAGTTTGCTGTGACCCATCACATCCCCATTTAGTTATTAAAACCATGTTCTGCTTTTCTTGCTCTGAACACGTTTCTACAACCTCTGCTACATATTTGTGCAGGCGCAATGCAGTGTGGTCAAGTAATGCTTGAAGTCGAATCTCAGAGCATGTCTCAGTCACGAGCATGGATTCTTTATCAGGATAACATTCCGTTTTGGCCTTTTGAATGAGCGAATAGCAGGGGTAGATGTTTTTATTAGACTTGTGTATTATTTCCCACTGTCTCCTAGTAAAGTCACCTTCAACGAAGATGGCCAGTGCTTCTTCTGGTGTATGTTTCTTCACAATTGTTTGCTTTCTGGACCTAGTAATAACTTTGCGGATTTTTGTAGCTCTCGTTGGTGAAGCAATAATTTCTTTAATTATTTTTGATGCGTCCGTATTTCCTGAAATACGCTGACTCACGCCAGCTGCATACGTCAACTCCTCCACAGGTACTTGCTCCCGTAGTTCTTTAGTTTTTCGTCGTTTGCTGCGATCGCAAAGCTCTTCGAATGTTTTTGATGGTCGTCCTGGTTTTTGAGTAGGTATTTCCGTCCAGTAAGGCAATTCAATAGAAGATGTGAGCCAGCCTTCATTAGTTTTCAAGAAACGTTCTTCTTTGTAAGTAGCATCTTTCCATTTTTTCTTGAATGTGGTCTTGAAACACCTCAAAGAACGGATAAAATTTGATTTTTCATTATTTGGACAATTAGCCAGTTTCAGAAGTCTCTCTTCTAATAATAAAAACTTTTCTTCCATTTTCTTTCCTTTAAATTCATTCAGGATGTTATACAATGCTCTTCTGGTAAATTTCTTGACAGTTCCCGAAGAATCTGTAGAAAAAAAACATAAAAAATAATGATTTAAAATAATTCACATTTTTCACTCATTAACTTTGAAGTAATACAAAACAAAATGGCGGACGTGGTCGGACTGTTTAACTACGGTGTGCAATTGTCGGAAGACCGGTTATTATGACCATGTATAAATGATAGCGGGACAAGACAGGACACATAAACAAAAACACTGTTTTCTGATAAATTTAAGTAAAAAAATATATACAAATTATGCCTGTTATCATACCCTTTTTAAACATAAAATTTAAGCAGCAGATCAACTAATTGATATTTTAAAATACAGTACATACCTTCATCTTCCATATTCAAAAGTTTTTCTTTTAAAACTCCACAACACGAGAACACAATAACAAAACAAAGTAATACTGCAACCGAGAGCGTCGAAAACAAAGACATGCGATTCTGCGAACGAATGAGTTTCGACTGACCTACGTAAACAAGTTTGAAGCTTGCGGGGATTGAATGGCTGTCATTTGATGGACCGGTTACCTAGCTAGATGAACAATAGATTCAGTGAGACTTTTGACTAATTTACTGATTCCGACTTTTGTCCGGTTTTATTAGCCAAATACTCCTATGTGCGACGTCCAAATAAAACCACTGTGAACACAAAGTGAAAAATAACTTTAATTTCGGAAGTAAAAAACGAAGTTATTTTTCACTTTGTAGTGTTTTTATTTGGAAGTCGGTTGTATTTTTTTGTAAAAACGTTTATTTATTTTCACGTTTTATTTGTCGTACATAATAGACCAGTTCTATAGACAAGGTACCTATAATACCAAAAGTGAAGGCAGAATATATTAACCCAATATCATGAAACTTAAAAAAACACACAGGGGTACGCAGGTGTGAACACTGTTCACACCTGCGTACCCCTTTAGGTCGTACCAGTGTGATGTTATGTTATGAAATGGTGTAAACAATAAACAGACATGCGATTGCAGCTATCCCGAGTGATTTGCTGTCATTCATTGAAGAGTTCGGGTGTATATTGCCTAAGTTCTTCATCATATCTTGATGAAATTTGAATGGGACCAGACGACAAGCACCTGCTTTCAAATAAAAAAGAATCATCAAAACCGGTTCACGCAGTAAAAAGTTCTGAGGTAACACACATAAAAAAAATACAGTCGAATTGATAACCTCCTCCTTTTTGGGCAGTCGGTTAAAAATAACATAAAATATTCTTCATACCAGTCACCTTTTTAAAAATGTTCAATATCATCTAAGAACGAAGGTATAAGGTATTCTGTATCACATCAATTTTCAACTCCGTCGGGCGTGTAGGTAACGGGTACCAGAAGGTGAAAATTGAGTTACTTATGATATTCTCACACATTCTCTAGAAAGTTGTGCCGTTCAATAAATTACGTCACAATATTGGTAGGTAGTGAGTTTGTGAAGTTATTTTACAAAATGAACAAAGTTACAGAGTACATGACCTTTTTTCTGCGCTTATATAGCCTAAGAAAACATTTTCAATATACCTTATAATTATAAGAAATGTTAACAGGTTGTACTTACTTCATTTATTTTTTTATGACCTACATATAGCTGATCCGGGTCTGGTTGTTTGTGTTTGTAAGTTTAAACCCATGATACAAAAAAAAAAATTGTACAAATAAAAAATTAAGGGCCTACATACGCTTTCGTGCCGTAAAACGGTAACTTTCTAAAGCATACTCCTCAGTAACAGCTAGGTTAAAAGGTTTGAAAAAAATATATATGTATTATTGATTCATGTTCATAATTCGGAACACAAGGTTTTTTCGTGTAACTAATAGTTTTGCTTTAAAAAAATAATTAACAACACGATATTTTGTCGCAACTTTTGGAAACTCCTCCAAAACGACTTGGATGTTTAAAAATAATTTTATACAGAAAAATTGATGGCTGGAATTTCTTTTTACCTAACATAGCATATGTAAATCAAATAATATTTTGCAAACAAAACTGTTCAAAAGGAGGTTCAATATTGATATTTTGGAATCGAGCGGGCGCACGGCCAGTACTGCGTTACATTGGGGCGTATATATCACCTTAATAGTAATCTCGAATAAGTCCAGTTGAGAGACGAGAGACGGTTATTGAAGCTTGACTTTGAAGGTTTAATCCTTTTTTTTTTATTGTTGTTGTAAAAAGGTTTGCAATTCTGTCAATTTGGTGTGCATTTAAATTATAGGCTCCCACGATTGGGACACAGGCCTCTCTGTGAGAGGGAATGGGACATAATATCTACCACGCGGGCCAGTGCGGGTTAGTGTCACATGTCTTCGAATGTTTAATTTTAGGACATGTAGGTTTCCTCATCATGCTTCTCTTCACCGTTTTAAGAGCAGTGGTGATGAAATAAATTACGTAGAGTAATGCGCCTGCCTGGGACGACTACGAAACGCCAGTCGGGCCATAACCACTGGGCTACTTCTGATCATCGTGTCTTTTCCTACTCCTCCGTTATTATTTCCTAATTAATTTCGTTGCGGGATCCAAGACAGTTAAATTCATTCGCCGGGTCTTCGTCGAGCTTGATTGCCTCGGTGGCGGTGGCGCTTTTCTGGTGGACGCCATTGTTGATTCTGGGTTTCTGAAGTTGCAGTGGTTTGGGAATAGTGCGATGGGATTGCTCATCGTAACCACTGTTCTTATGTGCATTGCTGGTGTGGCTGACTGTCAAATGCCTGGCCTGTGCCAAAGTATTAATGTTGGTATCCATTATGTTCGCCAACTTCTTGCGCTCCACGCTCCTGCAACTGCTTCAATGGGTACGGGATGCACTCCGCTTTGTGTTCGTGCTAAAAACCAACACAGCTCGGCTCGCCTGCCGCGGAGCGTGTAACGTTGCGGGAGCGCGGAGCGCAATAGGTTCGTGATTATAGTGGATACCTAACTCTGTATATCTACCTTTACAGGCTGCTAAAAGCTACAAAGAGCCAGGTGACCCCTGCTGGTAGTCAGCTGTAACGCTGGACATAAGCTAGTTGATGATTTGTAACATTTGACATTATGACATTTAATTTGTATTATTACACAACATAAAAGAGTATCTAACAACCTCCGTCAACTTAACACGTCCACTTCTGTCAACAAAACAGTTAGAATGCCGCGCTTCTATTGGCCCTAACAATGAGCACACATTCCTACGTGACCCGAGTAATGGCGGAAATTGCCGAATGCGATCAAAACACACCATTTCGTACGTGGAGCTAGTGCCGAATGGGATAAATGACGTGAAGTGTAGGGAGTTAGGATGAGAGTATGAAGAAAGTCTGTGTATGTATTGTAGTAATTTTGAGTGTATTAAGTATGTACCTACCTTTATTGTTTCGAAGGTTTCCTTGTGAAGTTGCGATGAATTGACTTTTTATTTTTATTTATAACTCAAATCTTTTGCGTCTTAATATACAGCACAACTATTTTCTTGATGTCAGCAATCATCGCATTTTCATTTCGTCATGGGCCGTAATCCACCACGCGGGCCTAGTGCGGTTTGGTGAATGTCACATGTCTTCGATTTTTGGTTCTGGAACGCAATATTATGTTGGATAATCTACATGCTGCATCTGGAGTTGTTTACTTTACGGATCTTGTAGAAACTAGAACAAATTAACAAATTTCCGTGCGTTCAAGCGTTTTTGCCATATCTATTTATTGGAATTAAATATAACAGTTCACAATGTTAGGACCCATTAATATTAATGATGCCAGTTATAAACGACCCTTTTTTTCTATTGGCCTTGTTTGTTCTGTCTCCTGCTTGGTATGGAGGGAAGTGGAAATTTGTATTTTTTCCTACTCCTACATTATTCTTTTCTGATTAATTTAGTTGCGGGATCCAAGACAAGTTAATTTATGCCGGGACTTCGTCGAGCTTCATTGCCTCGGTGATTTTCTGGTAGTCACCACTGTTGATTCTGGCTTTTAGGAGTTGCAGTGATTTGGAAATAGTGCGGTGGGATTGTCCCAAAAAAAGGGGCCTCCCCCAAGCGTCACCACATTGACTATTACTCCATTTGTATACCAGCTCCATATCCTTATTCTGACTCAGGGTAGAATTTCCAAAATAATGTTCATGCTCTTTAAATTTGTTAGTTTTCACTTCTTGTAAAATGTTCTTCCCTGAACTACAAAGATGCAACAGGCACCTAACGACTTGGAAACAATTTAATATTAATAAAACACTTTCCAACGTCGCGTATTTAGGTGCATTTGTTTTGTTGACTGAGCGAGAAACGCGCTGAGATAAAAATATAAGCTTAACAGTTGAAAATACTCATGTATTTATAGGTTTTTTTGTTGTGAAGTCAATAATATTAGTAGGTAATTACAGATATTATATGGTGTTTCTCGAGGAGCTTGTGTCTAAATAATAACAGCCACACGGGTCGATCTCCATGCTCAAGCAACGCTTGACGAGGTCGGTCCGTGGATGGGTGACCATTTCAACATACCGAGTTTCCTCCGTGCCTCGGAAAGCACGTTAAGCCATTGGTCCCGGCTGTCATTTGAAGATCTATGACAGTCGTTACAAGTATTCAGATGCTTGAGATCTGTCACCAGTCTAGCCAAGGGGTACCGTGTTACCCAGTTACTGGGTTGTGGAGGTCAGATAGGCAGTCACTCCATGTAAAACACTGGTACTCAGGTGAATCCGGTTAGACTGGAAGCCGCCCCAACATAGTTGGGAAAAGGCTAGGCTGATTGATTTGATTGACATGGTATTTTCCACCCATCACACTCACCTGCATACGTGGTAATACACTGGTTTAACAAAATAGATTTAGGTTAGTAGTCAATCAAATCAAAGTCACAGAAAGAAGTAGAAGAAGAGTAATAATTACAACGATTCCATGCATAAGGGTCAGTATAGAATAGAGCCTTTATTTGTAACAAAACATAGAGCATTCACTGTTTTTAAATTTACTCAGACCACTCTTCGAACATGACACTCGTTATTTGTTACAACCTGCTTTTAAAAACCAACGAGCGTTTTGGTGTAACATTTTATCGAGCAAAGGCATGAGCGCGGGTGATGAGGAGTGAGGTCAATAATGAACGTGTTAGAATCATGAATGGAATTCTATATAAAAGTATTGGTATCTACCAAGATAGCAAGCTTTGAATGTCAAGATGGTTATTGGTTATTTACTGTGTGTCAGAGTTCTAATGTATGTGGTGTGTAAGGAAAGGGTTTTATGAATAAAAGCACAGAAAGACAAGACTAGGTATTTATTTAAGTAAGGCTTGTCAATTAATTCATATTTAGAAGGCTCATTAGCTTACTGCCCGTTCGCTAGACTAGTTCTCGTGGGGAAGAAGGGCAACAAACCCCACGGAAGCTCTTTCGTAGTATTTGTCGATATCTTTTACAAACACAAAGTATTTACAATATTATAGATTTAAAATAACAAGGATAAGGCAAAGGACAGAGTAGCCCTTAAATCAATATAACATATTAGGCATAAAGGCCATAATACAATATAGATACAGCTTCAACACAACCATTAGAAATAATAAAGTTATATTAATATCAAATAACTTACGTTTGTCTTGTGTAGTCGAGCTTACACCAAGTATTATAAAGTAGTATACTTCTAAATAACAATATCTGGCCTGTACTGGCTTGTAGTTCACCAAAAAGTAAGTCCGCTTATCAATTACACAATATTTTATAATATCGGGTCTATCTGTGTCTCAATACGTCCAATATGAGAAAATGGCGCGGTATCCCGCCATTTTCTATATTGCTTCAAATAATCTCAAAATTAGGTGAACAATAATCAATTACTATGAAGTGAATATGTTTTAAAACGTATCAAGACAATTAAGGAATTTAATATCGCCTATATAGTAATTCTTAATCAATATTCGAAAGAATATTGATACTAACAGACAGTATTGTACTAATTGTTTCAAAGGACTTATAATACTATTATAGCATTATAAAATCCAGGATACATCACAATGATCATTACAAATTACGTAATCATTTATAGGAATATTATCAACGTGGCTTAGATATAAGTTTAGAGTTATTTCCTGTACACACAACAATATTTACTTAGGTTGGTAATATTTTACATTTGAAGGTAGTTGACACCACAATAATAATTAAGGTAGGTACTTAGACATTTGTCGGTAGGTGCTTAATAAATATGACAGGTATGTATTATGTAGCAAACCATTGAAAAATGAAAATTAACGATTTAATGACGTCACACATACTTCAAATTCTATCAAACGCAAGGTACAAAGAAATGTTACAGGTAAATGTTCACTCGCCGCTCCGTGCCACACGGACACGACGTACGTCGAACGCTGAACATTCGCCAGAACGTTTCATTACATGGAAATGCTTTAGGAAAGTGAGCATTTGTTTGTATTGTACCATTCGTAAGAACGTTAAATTACATTGTACGAGTAATGCGGGTACCAAAGACACCGACTTCCATAAAGAAAGTTATTTTTCGCTTTGTAGTGTTTTGTTTTGGAAGTCAGTTTTATTTTTTTGTACTTTTTTAATCCCAATTTTAACAAAACTGGCAAGGGGTCGGTAGGTCAAACACTGCATTCCCCATCACTTCATAACCACAATCAAAAACACACAAAATTATTCGGAAACAGTTGAAATGACGTCAATTTTACCACTCCTATCTTACGGTTGGACCTCACCCTTAAAACCCTCAAGCGCCTTATGTCCTCTAAGCCCAACCTTTGTTATTGCAGCCACTCTAAGGTCAAGATGAGATCCTTCCATTGTGTCTCATAATCGGATAGGTGGGACACGTTTGAAGGATGTGTCAAGTTCTAGTTAGGTTAGATTGAGGTCAAGGCTTTAATTGGGGGAAGGTTATTCTACTTCCTACCGTCCTGATAATCCATACAATGTGAAATTAGCTCTATTGTTACGTTGAAATCTTTTATCAGTTCTAATGAACTTTGGTGTAGAGATGGATGGAAAAGGACATGGAATGTCTTTTATCCCAGCAATATGTTTGTTCCCTAGGGACAATTTCCAATCTTCACGCGGTCGAAACCGTTGGAAGAAGTTAGTTATATCAAAGTAAAAAAGTCTCTATTTTTGTTAATCTATCAAGACGTTGGGGTCCTAATGGATTTGGTTGAAAATAGGAACTCGGACAGACCATGGGTTGAATTAGGACATGAAATACTTTGTACGATAAAATTGGATTATTTTCGAATTACACTCTGGTGAAGACGCTGGTAGAAATAAAGCGTTCTGCAGTTTACCAATATAAACAAAAGCCCTCTTTCTCTTAATTATTTTTGCTTTCTTTAAATTCTAGGAATAATAGTTTTCCAAATCGAATTTCGGCAGCAGCGGCCAATCTCAGCAAAACTAGCAGATAAAATATATAGGACAAGTTTCTGTGCTAAAACAGGTACACTATCTGTTCCGTCATTCTTATAGTCCAATGGGGCGGCAATTCTACACCACCGGAGAGAGACCAACGGCTTAAGACGATGACAGTCGACAACAACCGTGAGGGAACAAAACGCGCACTCGTTTGACACCCGCGCGACCCAAAATTCAGTGGTTTTTTGTACTTTTCTTATGAATTTCCTTATTGCTTAAAAAAAGCCTGCGATCAAAATGAAGATGATAAAAGCCTAGCTGTAAATGTAGCTTTGAGATGGTGAACACTTCATTAGAATACGCCTGGCGGTTTTGGTGCGACTTACGTTTTTTTGCACTTAACACTATGTTATACGAATAAAACTCAAAATTTTCTTACATATTTTTTTTTAATTGTCTAATGTCACATCATCAGCCTTTTAATGGTCCTACTGCTGGGACACAGGCCTCCACTCTGTGAGAGGGAATGGGCCGTAATCTACCACGCGAGCCCAGTGCGGTTTGGTGGATGTCACGTGTCTTCGAATTTTTGGTTCTAGGACATGCCGTTGATGATGTTTTCCTTCACCGTTTTCAGAGCAGCCCCCCTTTAAACTACTAAGATTTTCTATAGTGGCCACCTTCACCAACTTTACGTTATATAAGGCGGCACACTATACCAGGCAAACCCTTACGAGGCGTCTGGGACCATCTTCGGTAGGTCACGCCTCCAGAGTACTCGCCCCTGGTACTCAAGAGAAAATGTGAGTCGCATCGTGATTACTCACTACCATTTATCCAGAATGGTACCGGAGCTGTAAAGCCGCTCACAACACGCACCCCAGCTCACCAGCACTAGCGCAAGCACCGGCACCAGCGCACCTTGTTGGTGCTAGCGGATTCAATCCCCGCTAGGGACACCAGAGAAGCTGGCTACCATTTCTCCAGAATGGTCCCGGAGCTGTAAGCACGCTCACCTCCGTTCACCTCACCGTTTTCAGAGCAGTGGTGATGAAGTAATTTACACAAAGTATAGCGCCTGCCTGGGCTCGAACTCACGACCTACCATTTATAAGGCGCGGCCGTACGCGCCGTATTGTCTAATGTAACATATATTTTCCAAAAAAATATGAGTAGCCGTTTAGACGTGATTCTCATTTTAACATCAGCTACTGAGGGATATCTGCGCCTTAACGTGCTTTACGAAGCACGGGGATTTCAAACTACCAGCTTCGAAACTCCGGGCTGTTACTGAGAAAATGCAGATGGAAAACCCAATAACATTTTGCCCAATCCGGGAGTTGAACCCGAGACCTCATGCTCAGCAGTAGCGCTTGTGACCTCTAAACCAACGAGTCACTCAAATATTTCCTATTTTTTGGGCCAATCCCACCGCACTATTCCCAAACCACTGCAACTCCTGAAATCCAGAATCAACAGTGGCGACCACAAGAAAAGCGCCGAGGCAATGAAGCTCGACGAACTCCCGGCGAATTAATTTAACTGTCTTGGATCCCGCAACGAAATTAATCAGAAAAGAATAACGGAGGAGTAGGGAAAAAATACAAATTCCCACTTACCTCCATATCAAGCAGGAGGCAGAACAAACAAGGCCAACAGGCACAAAGGGTCGTTTACAACTGGGATAAGCCCAGTTGACTAGCACCACGGATAAAAACAATATTTCCTATTATATCATAGAATATTAACTAATTAAACAAGGTTTCATAGTTCTCGAACTAATCTAACTTTTCATAATATTTTAATCATCTTACTACCGAGGATTACTGGGAAATAAATTATAGTCTCTCTCTGGTAGTTACAAAAAAACTATCTCAAACTACTATAAACTTGTAATTAAGTTAGATAGTTAAAGTTTTCCTTAGTAAGATGGTTAATTCTCAGAATTGCTTCTGATACTGGTCATAATAATTCTCATTTGAGATTGAGAACTTAAAGTTTACAAGCGTTTAACTGCTTTATGCGATGTAGCTACCAGCTGTTCAAGCCATTTGATTTAACACAAAGTAAAGTTTAATTAAATTTTATTACTAGCATGGCCGTCCAACTTACCACAGTATCATAAGACGAAAGTCTATAACAAATTTGTGTTGCCAATGATGACGTATGGCTCTGAGACGTGGTCGCTCACAATAGGCCTCATCATGGCGTAGATATCCGCAAGAGAACCAGGGTTACTGACATAGCCCGAAGAATTTCCAAACGTAAGTGGCAGTGGACAGGGCAAACTGCTCAAAGAACGGATGGCCAATGGGGCAGAAAGGTTCTGGAGTGGCGACCGCGAACCGGAAGACGTAGCGTTAAAAGGCCTCCCCCCATGTAGACTGATGACCTGGTGAAGGTTGCGGGGATCTGCTGGATGCGAGATGCACGAGACCAATCAATACGGCGACGCTTGGGGGAGGCCTATGTCTAGCAGTGGACGTCTTTCGGCTGATATGATGATGATGATAATGGTGACTTGCATTGTTCTAAATTAGTTGTGCGGAGTGACGAGAATGGATAAAGTGAGAAGTGAGTATATTAGAGGAAGTTTGAAAGTAGCACCAGTGACAGAAAAGTTGAAAGGAAACCATTTGTCCTGGTATGGTCATGTGACGAGGAGGGATGAAACGCATGTTACTAAAAGAGTTATGAATATAAATGTGGATGTGGAGAGGGAGGGGACGGACAAATAAAAGATGGACGTTGTGAGGAGAGATATGAAAGAAAAGGGAGTCAGTGATGGCGTGACGGGGGACAGGGCGGTATGGAAGAAGAAAACGTTTTGCGCCGACCCCAAGTAAAATGGGACAAGAGCAGGCAGGTGATGATGTCCTAATCTAGCTCTACATTGCTCTTGTAGCACATTTTAATATTAAGTTACTGCAGTAAGTACTAAGAATCTTCACCGTAATTATTTCGACTACCAATTTACATCTACACATAATCCAGTCACTGGGTATGCGGTACCCCTAGGCAAGATTAGCTGTTTGTTTTCTGGTATCTGACTAACGACGAACGTACAGTACATAGCGCATCTGTGTCTCTCTGAAGTTGGCTACAAAGCCCTGCGCAGTTGCTACTTTTGTGTCAATGTTGAAATAGAAGAACGTTTGTCGCATCGACCTATCTCGCTTACTGTATGCAATACTCGATGACAAACTGTTTCTTGTGCAATGGTTTGCAGAGCGTAACTTCAGAGACATATAGATCTGCTATAATACTGTACATACAACGACTGTCAAAATTGTACAAATTACAACCGGGAGCTTAACATGCTTTCCAAGAAACGGTCCCTCCTCGCTTCGGAAAGCACTCTCTCTCTCTCGGATGACCGATGCAGGGGCCGAACTCGACAATCGTTGCTTTACCTTTTTGATCAAACTTTGATGCTATACTTAACCGAGAGCCTGATAAACTTTAACTAGCAATTATTACTGATATATTTATAGCGAAGGCTTGCAAAATTAACTAGATAATTAGTATCTATCTACAATATAGTATTAATACCAGACCATTAGACAATTTTGTTGATAGCGAATTGTGTCAAGGCAGTTTAGACACCGTTATGGGAATAAAACCAAATGTATTAGAATTTAATGTGTTTCTATTACTGTTAGGTAGTGTCCGACCGAAGTTTCGGCTTCGGTTATCTTCGGCAAATAATATCATCTTGAGCCAAACGTTCGGCTTCGGTCGAAATTGGCCGAAGTTTCGGTCGAAGCCGAAAGTTTGAACTGTTAATAAAAAAATAATTTTATAAAACTTTAGGAAAAAAATATATATACATATAATAATATTTGTTTTTTTTTTATTTCCTCTCCGAAAACTGGGCGTGTATAAAAAATAAAAAGCACTTTCTTGGGTGACCGCCATATTGAATTAAGAAAGGCATCACTTAACAAACTATGCATTGTCATCCAAACTAAACGTGTATGCAAAATTGCCGCTCAATCGGTTGAGATTAATAAACTGCTTTAAAAATCAGTTGCAAGATAGGACCTGAGCAATAATAAATTTCAAGTTAAATAAAAGCTTGTAAAAATACTCGTGCTGTTTGTCGCTAACATATTGTATGCTCCATATTTTTAAAACTGATGGACCGATGTTGATGAAATTATCACGATCCGATAAGTAGTTTCGGCGAAATGCGTGCAAAAACATACATACATTCAAACAACCTCCTTTTTTTTGAAGTCGGTAAAAATACGAGGGAATTCGATGGAAATGTCAACGGAAATGCGGAATGGCTGGGGTCATACTGCTTTGCAACGGCCAGTTGCCATTGCGCCAGAAAGTAGCCACATCAAAACAAAATAAAAAGTTGCTTATTTTGAATTCATTTTACGTAAAATAAATATACAGAAAGACGCACAGATATTACTTACAACAAAATAAATATAGATAGATAATTAGATAATAGAAATTTTAACAAGGAAAAATATCAAGCGCTATTCTTCTCTCCTAGATACTTATTTAAAATGTTGCTGTGCCCGACAGGATCCTTAATTGTTTCTGCCCCCCTAGCCAAGTTACAAACGTTTTGTATTGAATCTCTTTCTACAATCGTGAACGCCTTCTATTTGTATGGTCTGACCACGTGACTTAACGTTCAGATGTATCATTCCTATACATAGATTCATTTTCTGCTAGCGTTATCGAATGTAGATTGTCAACTTGACTAAAAGTGCTGTTATACCCACATTTACCACCTGTATTTACATTATGGATGCAATAAATTGAATTAGATTTTGATTATTTTAGAGTTATTCTACCTTCGGCTTCGGCTATAGCCGTAAATTGTGGCGAAAGCCGATTAATCGGTTTCGGCTTCGGTTTCGTTTCGGTAATCGTTCACACACTAGTGCTAGGTCTCGATACAATCTACATTTCTGTAGATAATAACTGGTTGGCTGGTTATGGTTGTTTTAATAATACAACCTTATTATTCTAAGTACTAGCAATTGTATTAGTCCATTTCTGTACATAGTTAGAGCCATTCTCTTTCTAAAAATATTCTGAATCTAATTTCGACATAGACTCATTTCAATAATTGTGTACTTTACAATATCAATCTAAACCAATATTATTATGAGGCGGGATTGTTTGCATGTAGAAGATGATGTCTGGAAGCACTGGCGGATTAGAGGGAGGGGGGTTGTAGGGGCGATCTGGCCCCAGGCCTCTGGTCATGGGCAGGCCCCCCATGACCAGAGGCCCGGGGCCAGACCCAAAATTCAAATCTCTATAAGATAGCAAAATTCTAAGCAAGGTAGTTTGGACTTGGAGTCTTGCATTAGTATATCTGAAAATCTGAATATTATTTGCTTAGGTCGTCACAGAAACAGCTCCGCCGCCTCGGGTCCTGATGTGTGCGGGGCGACGGACGTCCCCGAGTCCGTCGCTCCTGGACCCATTTAGGGGGGCTGGCAGAGGACGTTGTCCGCCCTCCGCCGACGCCCGGGGCGTCTGCTGCGGATCGGGTGAGCGGATGAAATCTCCCTCTCCCTCTCCGCAGCCTCCTTCTGCGAGACGACTGTTTCGCAGAAGGATACCATCGCGTAAAGCTCAAAAGAACCTAAGCTAACCTAACCTTTACGAGGTGTGGTTTATTTTTTTTTTACAAATTTACTGACCACCTTTTCGCCATAAGTCGACAAAGCTATGTAACTTAAAATTTTAACTCTTCCCCTGGTGCCTACCATCCGAGGGTAGAGAAGACCGCCGTAAAAATCTGGACCAGAGCGAAATACCAGCAGTGATTTTGCTAGAACCTAACATACATTATCCGCCCGGGGCCTCTCAGGGTTAGTCCGCCACTGTCCGACTGATTTGATCACGAAATTTTTTAAGTTTCTCTATCGCGGAGTTGCATTGTCTACTTTTATCCCGGAAAATAAATCACATGTCCTGTGGCCACGGGACTGAAACCGCAGAGAAAACCAAAACTTTTTTTGTCTATTAATTTTCATTGTTATCAGCTTAGCTTTTTCTACTACAGAACCCTGTATTGTGCAGTCTGAATAGCACTTGACCAGTCTAATATTATTACCATTATTACCCTTATATTAATTACAAAATATTTTGCAATACCTACCAAGAAATTGCCTGTCTGACCCTAAAAAAAACAAAAGCTACGGACAATACAAAATGGCGACGCTATCTACAAGACCATAAATACGAACGCATTGTTCTTCAGGAACTACAAGATGTTAATTAAAATTGTGTTTTTTGTTCAGATTTTTTTCGAATAAAGGGTTTTTTACAAGAAATTCTATTAGTATTTTACTGATATTATGAACGTCATGCTTAATTTTCCAAAAGTAGAATCAGAGGCGAATGTCTACTGTAGCATGTTTAGGTAGAACACACTACATTTTTCAACACTCTTTTATTAGCTTGTTACCTATGAATTTATGTAACGGAATCTTTGAACGTGATTATCATTCCCTTCAAAACGTCGGATTGGTTTGAATCTTTGCACACTTATCAAGGATCGATGGCAATGCAATAATTAAAATAGCTTGTCCCAATATCTTTACCAGGATCTTCAGGATTAGCGATTGAACTAAAAGGCAAAAATTAAATAATAGTTAAAAAAAAAACACGCTTTAATATTTTCGTTACATATTTTCAACTTTTTAGTTTGATTTTCTATCAAACTAAAAAGTAGAAAATATGTAATGATGAAAATATATACGAGTATGACATTTTTAAATGACTACTTTTACCAATATCTGCCAATAAAATGTTATAACAATTGACATAAAGCACCCCACGCTTTTTAACAATATTTTTTTTGTTCATCACGCTATTCTTAATTTAAATTTATTGAAAATTATATTCTATTTTTTAGATTTTTTATTTATTTGTGATGGGTTTGCTCTTGAGTCTAGTCTAGGTCATAGGTGACAGAGACAGAGTGGAGTGGCGGCGATGGAGTGAGCTTATCCAGAAGAAGCCTGTTCACTCTAACTTTGAAGAGATTCGGGTTGAATGCGTTCGGCAACACAGACGCAGGTAGACGGTGTAGGTTTATTATTTTATCCGTTATAAAAGTACTAGTGGTTGCTTACACAGACTACTTAGAGATACTAGTTGCTTAATGCCATCAAATTGGCACAAATGTAGGTTTTGGGAAATATCACTGCCTCACCTGGAAATTCGACTCGGAAGAAGTAAACGGGCTTTTCAATTAGTGAAACGAGTTCCGCCTGTCAAATAAAATAAAAATGCTAATTTGTCGTGTTATTACTCATAACAGGAAATTAATAATCATTTTCAGTATTGAACATGAACTAAACATTAACTTAACATCAGATGAACTAATGTTCAGAATACGTAACTAAAACAAAAGTTGCTCAAGAAAAAGTAACATTCCACTCGCGGTAACTTTTACCAATAATAACGAAACTTTTCCCTCATATCGAATAACTTTTATTATCAATATATTAGTGTTCCGTCACGCCATGTGACGTCAGAATTAAGGGCTTTAGCAGACACGATACTTTCAGCATCAGCGACCGGTGATTCAGTCGCTTTTTGGAAGCTTACCCCAGGGTTCTAAATAAATATCAATGCGTGACAAATTAAACGCAAGTTGGTGATGAGATGTGTTCATCATCATCATTACCATATCCGCCGAAAGTGTCCACTGCTGAGGTTTCCCCCAAGCGTCGCCACATTGACCGGTCCCGTGCGCCCCGCATCCAGCGGATCTTCGCCAGGTACACCAGGTCACTCCCGGTCCGCGGTCGCCACTCCAAAACTTTTCTGCTCCATCGGCCATTCGTTCTGCGAGCAATGTCCACTGCCACTTAAGTTTATTTTTATTTTTCGGGCTATGTCGGTAACCCTGGTTCTCTTTCGGATCTTTAAATTTCTGATTCGGTCATTTCTGATTTGATATGGGCTGTTGAAAACTAATTCAACCAATCAAAACGGCTATCTTGCGTTTAAAAAATTGTCACATTAATTTTGCGTTAATATCATGCTTAGGCATATATAAACTGGGCTTGGACATAACAACAGAACTCCACATTCCTTATTATTTTAGCATCAGTAACCAACTTTTACTTTTTGTGTCATGGAGTCAGATAGGCAGTCTTTCAATGAAAAAACACTGGTATTCAGCAGACATCCAGTTAGACTGGAAGTCCAACCTACTTGGCAAAAGTCCAGTTTCCGATGAGGTCCGTGCGACCAGCGATTCATCGAACACTAAACTTTGTCAGATTCTCATGCTAGTAGCAGGGATTTATTGAGACTTTCGAAGCATAAAACATAATAACTCACTGCAATTCCCGTCGCAACTGAAAGCAAACAGTCACAAAAGTCGCAAAATCGCCGATCGTCGATTCTAAAAGTCTTCTGTCTTCTGTAGCCCTCAAACAGTTTTATGTGACTGTCGATAAAGCAAGCCACGATCATTATCTTACCGTTTTACGTTACCTACAAAAGTTATCGGCGACCCAAATCTTTGGTAAGATTGGGTTGACGTAAACCTGGGCGTATGTTAGGTTATGAGCCGATATATGTGGAAGTTATGGCATTATTTGTTGGTATTAAGTCATTATTAGTTGTTTCGATTGACGGTTCTAATGTAGGTGTAAATTTGTCTGTAAGCTAGCTGTTGTATGTGAATTTGTTTGAATACTTCTAAAGTCTTCTTTTCATATACAGTTTGGGACTAGAGGGTGAGCTGGCTTCTAAAGTCAATTCTCTTCTTGAATGGTATCAAGAGCTCTTTCTAAAACTCTTTTTAACCGACTTCAAAAAAAGGAGGAGGTTCTCAATTCGTCGGAATCTTTGTTTTTTTTATGTATGTTCCCCGATTACTCAAAGACGCCTGGACCGATTTCAAAAAATCTTCTTATGTTTTGAAGGGTATACTACCTAGTTGGTCCCATAGTCATCAGGTCAGGATCTGATGATGGGTTCCTAGAGCAATCGAGGGAACTCCTCAAATATTATAGGCAAACATATATTGATTTTGGTATTTTCATCAACAATGCTATCACTTGCACTCAGAAAGTAAAATTTGGTGAAGTGGAACTGATGAAGAAGACCACAGATGGCCACTTGAACTCCTAAATGCTAAATATGTCACGAGAATAAGATATCTCGAATAGTTAACCGACTACGATGAAGCAAATACTTACAAATGAATGGTACTGATGAAAATGGTATCATTGAACTGTTCTGATGATGAAGCCGGAAAGTAGGCACCGGAACTCTAAAAAAAAACAATATATCCTAGTCGTGCTTGGGCTTATTGGAATCGTCATGAGATGTACTTTGGCCACAAATGACTATCATGTTAATTGGAGATACCTACCAAAACTAAAAAGAGAAAAATAAAAAACTTTTTAACAAAAAATCAAACCGACTTCCAGAACAAAAAACTACAAAGCAAAAAATAACTTTCTTTTCCGAAGTCGGTGTCGAAAAACTGAAAAAATGGGTCCAAAAGACACCGACTTCGGAAAAGAAAGTTATTTTTTGCTTTGTAGTTTTTTGTTCTGGTAGTCGGTTTGATTTTTTGTTAAAAAGTTTTTGGTGTTCATCTTTAGTCAAGACAGCCTCGTTGGTCGTTGGCATTTAAAAACATCTGACGAACGCATTTCGGTGAGAAACAAAATAAACCGGGGATTCACAATTTCCAAATGCCAAGTTAGTTTTCAGTTTCAACTTTATTTCAGTCGAAATACTTCATGCTTACCTAATAAGTACCTAGAACATACTGAACTCTAACCTATAATTTCTTTGCATTGAAAGGCACCTATTACATGTTTTCCTAGGAAGTCATGAATATCGAAAATTTCTTAGTATTGCAAGCTATTAACTGCGCTATTATATTTGTATTAGGAATCATATTCGCATTAATAGTCGATTAAGCAGTATTTGAACTGTTCGCGATTTGATTCCGATTGCATTTCCGAAGTGGAAACCTGCCGTTTGATTCAGATTCTTATGATAACTTGCTAGGTATGGAGTTCAATTTGTTATGCTCTCAGAAAATAATAAAATTGCTGTATAATTATAATGAATTCTACAGGATCGTTTCAAGTAATGGCCTTGAAACCGTTCCTTGTTAAAAATCTTAAGGCCTCAAACCTTGAAATTGACGTGTGTCTTGTATATAACTGTTACGACCGAGAAAACGTGTGCCGGATGGAGTTTTCCATCGGCAACTTTAGGAGCCTTAGCAAATGAGTTTCTCAAAAACTAACATACAACAATTTTATAACATGGTCTAATTTAAAATTGATAATAATTAGAAAAAAAAAACAAGCTTTTTTCGTATTTTTCTCAGCAAACCCTTTCATTTGATATCCATATTATGGCAGTGCACAAAATATAACTGGTCCGCCATCTTGCACCGTCCGCCATATAGGATTAAGAATGGAGTCACTTAGCTAACCATGCATTGACATTCAAGCTAAACGTATATATGCAAAATTTAATCTTAATCGGTGGACGATAACTGCTTTAAAATTCTGTTGCAAGATTTGACCCGAACCCACTTCCATTGCAAGTTAAATAAAAGCTTTAAAATATCAAACCTCCATATAAACTTCCATACGCAAAATACGCGCTTAGACGTGGAGTTGCGGACTCCAGCCCGTCTTAATCATCATCCTATACGTAGTATATAAGATGCTTGATGTTTCTAGACTCAGCTATTTAAGCTTTGCGTTGTCTTTTAATATAGTGTACGATAAAAAAAATCTAAAATTTGACAGGACAGCAAAATTATTTTTTGCTACATATTGGTGTTAAGGTTACATACAAAACGTATACCAAACACGTTTCCAATAATTCTCCTTTTCTATATGTAGTATTTTTATAGTAAGCTTTCGGTATGATTTATATATCTCAGTATCGTGCTCAACTTTATTGCTAACAACGTTTCTGACGATATTGTGACGTTATGTGGCCGTATATCAACGTTTTGCGGTAGGAAGGATTCATTAGGAAAGCTTTTGTGAAAAGGCAGCGTGGTAAACCTCAAATAATGTTCAAGGAGAAGAGTTACGCGAGATAGAAAACAGTGAAAATACTTAGAGGGGGAATATTAACCAAGATGGATGCTCAATTGCAGCTTGGTGACTCTTTCTCTCAAGTCTTAATTAACCTTAAAATTAACACGAAAGACAAAAACATGTAAGTACTGAGAGGGGGTAGCTCAATATTATTTATGAAACTAAACAAATAATAGTTATTTGTGTTACAAGGGGACAAAGTAATATTTCGTTCTTCCAGGGCGTTATTTTGAATTCAGAGCTAAGCGAAGGATTCTATAGTAGAATCACGAGCGTAGCAAGGGATTCTAACGTAGAATCCTGAGCTTAGCGAGGAATTCAATATACGCCGCCCGAGAACAAAATATTTTGGCCCCGAGTGATACACACTATTTTTCATCACTACCTAAGAGAAAAATATAAAGCTACGAGTATAGGTACTCGAAACTGGAAAATAAATTTACAGAAAGAACTACAGTTTTTTTAAAGCACATTGCCGCCATAACTTAGAACCAGCCAGTAACTTATTCAAACATGTGCGTTCGACCTATTTGGTTAACTTCACATACTTATCAATAAAGAGTAAGTATAATACTAACTCCTTACTAACCAATCACAAAAATGAGTTTTTCACCATAGAGAATTGAATGTTAGTAAGTGATATATTTTTTAAATTAAACCTTCACGTGAGCGCCTCCAACCCAACTACGCAAATCTATCAGAAGCACGAAGCGGACCAATCAGAAGAGAGAAAGCTCAAACTCCTACGGGCGCAAAATTGGATTTGGTTCATTACAATTTTGCGCATCATTATGCATAATGTTATTAGGCATAAATGCAGAGAGCTCTAAATAATAATCAGAAATTACTTTGAAAATGTTATATTAAATTAACAACGTGCCTGCCCTAAGGCAGCTTGTACCGAAGTGTCAACCAAAGCTAACTAAAAACATCTTCAATTATTTCCTTCAGTTCCAATTTCAATCACCTTCCAAAACGAAATAGTTATCTGTTGCCAGTCTTATAATAGGCAAGAAGGTTGCCTCTAAATAGGTGAGGACTCCTCACAGTACCTATTAACCACAAGTCTGATATCTATTCAGTATTTTTAACCCCCGACGGAAAAAGAGGGGTGTTATAAGTTTGATTATTGTATTAAGTGTGTTGCTGTGTATCTGTGTGTATGTGTATCTGTGTATATGTGTATCTGTGTGTCTGTGTATCTGTGTATCTGTGTGTCTGTCTGTGGCATCATAGCGCCTCAACGGATGAACCGATTTTGATTTAGTTTTTTTTATTTGAAAGGTGATTGTATCGAAAGTGTTCTTAGTTAGCTATGTTTGAATAAAATCGGTTCAGCCGTTCAAAAGTTATGCGCGTTTTATTGTTTAGATCGTGATGTTTTCGCAAGATAAATGTGTCGGGGGTTTTTTAAATTTTGAAATTTTACTTGTACATCAGACGACCATAGATCAGTCACACTTTTTATTTAGCCTACACTTCACACTGCTGAGAACAATGTAGTTTCTCGCAAATAATCTTTTGATTTGATGTCCTGGTTAAAAACAGTAATACCCACATATTGGACAAATTCATACACTCATCTCAAAGTACACTTCATTGGTCGGTCTACCATTCGTTTTCCTATTATTCTCTTTGTTTCTTTGTGCCCTCGTCTTGGAGCCCCACTGGGTCGAGATCAAGTGACTCATTACAGGCGCATGAGATATTTTATTTTATCTTTGAATAAGCAATATCGTTGTTTCCTGGGTAGAAAAATATTAGTATTACCTCATCAGTGGCATTATCAAATAATATTGAACCCATATACAAAAAAAATAAAAATAGACCGAGACGTAACGCACAGGATCAACTCAGGATGGATAAAATGGCGACAGGTCACTAGGAAAAATCTACAAGTCCGTGATTAGACCTGTCATACTGTATGGATCAGAATGTTGCGCTGTGAAAAAGATGGATGAAAGGAGATTGCATATAGCAGAGATAAGAATGTTGAGATGGATGTGCGGCGTGACGAGATTGGATAAAGTGAGAAATGAGTATATTAGAAGCAGTTTGAAAGTGGCGCCAGTGACAGAAAAGTTGAAGGGAAACCGTTTGTCCTGGTATGGTCATGTGATGAGGAGGGATGAAACGCATGTTATTAAAAGAGTTATGAATATAAATGCGATGGATGGAGAGGAAGAGGAAGGCCAAAGAAAAGATGGATGGACTGTGTGAGGAGTGATATGAAAGAAAAGTCAGTAATAGAGTGACAGGCGACAGAACGGTATGGAAGAAGAAAACGTGTTGCGCCGACCCCAAGTAACATGGGATAAGGGCAGGAAGATGATAATGATACAAAAAAATAAAAATAGACAAAGTTAAAGCGCATCAAAGTTCAGGAGTGTGGGTTTATGACATTACTTTGTCAGTATAAAGTGGAGCACACCGTGACGTCACAAGATATTTGAACGCACTGTATTGTCGTAATTTTTTGTTTACATGGCAAAAGAAAAAAGTCGTGTCCAATATTTTTAGGTTATCTAACTGACGGACTAAATAGATACTTTTTGTCATCATCCCATTGTATTTGTTCATGATATTGCTATATTATGTACATATAAAGTCAATTTCAAATAGTTTATTTCAATGAGGCCAATAAGCGGCATTTTTAATTGTATTATTTTTTATTTATTATAAAAAGAAAATGATTCTTCTGTTCGCAAAGGTAGATTGTTATGGAGAAGAATGGACAAGAAACTCCACAGAACAGTAAGTAAAGTAGTAAATACAGGATGGGTCGATGTGACAACACTTTGGGGAGGCTTATGTCCAAGTGAGTGGGAGGCTTATGGCTAAAATGATAATGAGGATTATCTAAGTCAATTTAAAACTATTACAGATATTCTTTTTTTGAATACGTGATTGACGCGGACTATGTTGCGGATAACATCTAGTTGGTAAAAAAATAGGCCATATACACAACGCATAAAAAGAGACCTCTTTGAAACGCATGAGGTAGCTTTAATCCTAGGAAGTCATGTATTTCAAAAAATATTAGAAGGTATGCCGCGTATAAAATTTAGTGTATAACTATAATATTGTTCATAGAAGGGTTCTTATCGATATCATAACATCCTCAGATCAGCAATAATACAAATACCCGGATAATTTTGTTGAAACCAGGTTAATAATCCTCTACTCATTCCATTAACACCGAACGCCTTGTGTAGTGTTTTGTTTCTAATTGATTGGTATTGAACACGTTACAACATTCGATATGGTGTTATAGTGATCCTTCAATTAACTGATATGAAGGATCATATTATAACGGTTATAATAAGGTGTATTAAAAGATACTTCAAGTATGCTTCAATAGCAATTCGATCGATAGTGAGCTGAAAGAATATAATTTATGAAACTAAATAAATGAAGTTAAGTGGCAGTGGGCAGGGCACAATGCTCGCAGAACGGATGGCCGATGGGGCCGAAAAGTTCTGGAATGGCGACCGTGAACCGGAAGACGATACGTTGGAAGGCCTCCCGCTAGATGGACTGATGACCTGGTAAAGGTTGCAGGAAAGCGCTGGATGCGAGACGCACGGGATCGGTCAATATGGCGACGCCTCGGGGAGGCCTATGTCCAGCAGTGGCCATCTTTCGGCTGAAATGATTATGAAATAAATGAAAATGTTAACAAACGTCTGCCATATATATTTAAACCTGAAGTGGCGCCTATACCGTCATATACGAACTTTAACGTCACTCAAATCACACGTCAAATCATCACGTGGCGCAATCAAATTTCACCGTAATATTTAAACATTCATCGGGTATTTTCTTACCGTCTGGTCGGAGGCTCCTCCCTTTTTAAAGCAGATTGTGGGACTTTCCACCCTGTTCCGCATACCTCTACAAAATAATTCATTCAACGTTTTATTGGTCTTTCTCTATTTTATAGCCAATTACATTCATATTCATAAGGTTATTCATGACAATGTTCCTCATTCCTCCGCATATCAGAACCGTCTGACTGTCTGTTTATGTGTGTGTTGACAAAAAACAAATCATTGTATCTATGCCATGAAAACGGTTTTCACACAACTTCTCGTTTCTCTGGCTATTCTCATATAATTATTTATAACTTTATGAACAAGTACAAAGACAATCGGGATTCTATCACTTCTTGTAACATCATGATTAAATCCTTCGACAAAATTATTTGCACAATTGTTTTAACCTTGTAACCATAATGTGAATCCATTATCCATATCTTGCTTTTCAAAACAAATTATATTCGAAACCCTCATGAAAGTCTAAGTAAGTAGCAAATTGACTTGCTGTTATCTTTTATACAACTAGAATCCAATTCTGTTATGTATCACTCACTATCAATCCATTCAATATATAATCAATTATTGATAGAGACTCGTTATTGCTACCTTTATATTAATAACGTATTCTTTTGAAAAGGTTTATTAAATATACTCTTTTGATAGAAAAAGGAATTCATATATCTGCTCAGAATGATTTTTTTTTCCCTTATACCAAGTGTATTTCTGGATAAATCGTATACAAGATACTTATCCAACGCCCGCCTATATCTATTGACACAAGATGAATCTGAAATGGAACTAGGTGACCGTTTAAATTCATATTAGTATTATGCTGTTGAGATGAATCAAGATAACAAACAAATGACTGTGCAAAAAGTTACATCATCATTATCATCAGCCTTTTAAATGTTCCCACTGCTGGGACACAGGCTTCCTCTCTGTGAGACGGAATGGGCCCTAATCCAACACGCGGGCCCAATGCGTGTTGCTGGATGTCATTTTTGTTTCTAGGAATTTTTATTTGTTTCGGGTTTGTTTTTGTTCTAGGTTTTTGTTTCCGGTTTCCTCACGATGTTTTCCTTCACCGTTTTGAGAGCAGTGGTGGTGAAATAATTTGCTCAAAGTAAAGCCTGCCTAGGTTTGAAAGAGATGTCAGCAAAATTGACGGGGCTCATTAGGGCCGATGCCTGTCTGGGTCGCGGATAAATTTGAAAAAGAGTTACCGCGGCCCTGGCTCAAGCAACAAGGAACACGGATGGGTTTTAGTCATTAAAAATCTGATACGCCCTCCCGCTTCACCCAGGTTTGAACCCTCGACCTACAACTTGTAAGTCGCGGCCGATACTATTAAGGCGATATATACGCCCCAATGTTAAAACAGTACTGGCCGTGCGCCCGCTCGATGCCAAAATATCAATATTGAACCTCCTTTTGAACAGTTTTGTTTGCAAAATATTATTTGATTTACATATGCTATGTTAGTTAAGAAGAAATTCCAGCCATCAATTTTTCTGTGTAAAAATATTTTTAAACATCCGAGTCGTTTTTGAGGAGTTTCCAAAGGTTGCGAAAAAGTATCGTGTAATTAATTATTTTTTTAAAGCAAAACTATTAGTTACACGAAAAAACCTTGTGTTCAAAATTATGTACATGAATCAATAAATAATAATATATATTTATAAATATATATTTTTTTCAAACCTTTTAACCCAGCCGTTACTAAGGAGTATGCTTTAGAAATTTACCGTTTTACGGCACTAAAGCGTATGTAGGCCCTTAAGCCACCACTGCACGCAAAACGTTACAATATTCCGTTATTAGAGTGTTTATAAACATATTTTTTTTGAAAAATATCTTAGTTTTGGATGAATTGTTTAAAATATTTCTAATATGGATTGCATTAAGTACTTAAGAAAATTATAGTCCAGTTGCCTTGTCAACAATGACTCTATTGTCTCATCTTCTACAAACAATATTCTGCAAAATTCTAAACATTTTATATTTATGTAAGCTGAAAGCTTCATTTTCCAGACACTGGCAGCGCAGGTAACAAAAACCCGTTCAGTTAGAATTTTAATTACGATGTCATCGGCCGGGCGCGAACGATTTTCACTTAATTGTTACACAATAAAAGTTAAGATACAGAAGGTTTACAAGTTTGTGATAAATTAATAAATCATAGAGCGTGAACTGAGAACCTGCCAGTCTATTCTGTTAAAATTTCACTATAAAATTCTCAAAAAAGTTTATTGGCACCGTTCTGGTTTAAGAAAATCTCGTCATTCTGCACTTTTGATTGACACATGATGATATTCTTTAAATTGATTTTCAACTAGAAGACCCTCATTCTGAGAGCTATTTAGACTACATGATTAACAAATGTCCGCAAGTGGCAGGGTCGCCATATATAAGGACGGGACTTTAAGGGAAATGAAACATCTCAAACGCTGAGTAAACACTGAGTATATTTGGTGCATTGATACATCTATATGCATTCATACAAGCATAATATAGTGTACTTACATACTACTTCATATTGGGGTTGAAACTTAGATGATATGAGAGTTAGTGAAGTAATGACTTCACTAACTCTCATATAATCCTTAGCGGATTGCCAGCTTACTTCACCAAAATTTTCAGGACATAATGTGTACAGAATAGCACTGCTGAGAATCAGCACTGTATTTGTAAAACATGTTACACAGTGTGTGGGGTGTTACAACATTGAAGAGACTCTTTGTTTTGCCATGAGGCGTACGAATATGTTTTGCAATATCAAATATAATTAATTATTGTTGCAATAAAATGATTATAAGTTGTAATAGTTACAGAGTTGATATTCTGCTTTCCCTGTTGTGTGACCATAGTTTCTGTAAATTGCCTAAAACGTTAGACATTGTGCTGTAAACACTAATTGATTAATTAGTTTTGTTAATAACCAGCTTTGTTGATGACGTTTTAGTTAATTAAATTGTAAATTATTATTTTGGGAGCGCTAGACTAGATGTATCTGTTTATGATTAATTATAATTATTGATTTTCTTTGAAAGCCTAATTGACATACTGATATAAACTAACAGTGTTTTAGTTCATCTGACGAAATAATTGAGTACAAGATTCACTCGGTCGTACAAGCCTGTGTGATTGTCTCTTTTTCAATCGGACTTCATGATTAAGCTACGCTTGCCAATCTCGGTTTATATTTTTTATTCATTGTAGGCTTGCGTTTGATTTCTATCTCACCTGATGTTAAGTGATGATGTGGTCGAAGGTGAAGCACGCTTGCCTAGAATTAACCTATTCACTCTTGCACAGATAATATAATACTAGCATACAGATGCCTCATCCCATACAAAGAAACCGTGCCGACGTAACTGGCGTTTTTCATCTGATTAATCTTGTTATTTTTGTAAGTACATCAATCGCGTTCGATCCCGTTTCACGGCAATAGATGGTGTTAGCAGCGATTTGCAAGTAAAATGGTTTACTAGGTTCGAGAATATTTTTTTATTTAAATACAATGAAGGTTCGTTTTATAGTATTTTTTTGCACGTTTTTAAAGTTTTTTTGCACCAAAATGTGTTACAATGCAAATTTTAATAATCGTGTGGAATGCCACAGAAATTAAAAAATGCGCCATCTATTGGCATCAATTTTAAATGATACGTTCAAATAATCTTTGAAATGTGAATTAAGAGCCCAATATTCCATAATTTTGTACTTAGGAGAGTCGATTAAACAAGAACATACAATTTTTATGTTCAATTCCAGAAAATGATAATTTTACAAAATTCTATTGAATTGTGTGTACATGTCGCGCCATCTAGTGAGATTTATTTCAACCAAATTTTGTTTATTAGCAATGAGACCCCGTGACTCTTGACTTGAAGACCCCTAGATTGTAGCTATCAGGAAACGAAGACAAGGAAGCAGGGAATTCCACTCCTTAGCTGTATGCACAATGAAAGTATTTTCAAAACGCTTTGTGCGTATGGATAGGATATCCAACATGTAACGATGGCGCATTGCCGTACGTCTTGTAGTCCGATGACGGAAGGGGCTAAGCGGAATCAATTTGTGCAGTACCATCGCACACTTCCCGAAATGTAACCGATAGAAAACTGACAGGCTGGCAACTCGTCGTCGGTGTTCAAGGGTCTGGAGCTTTGAGTCGACCAGCACATCGTTGCCGATCAGTCTCTTGGCCCGTCTCTCAATCTACTCAAGTGCATCAAGTTGGTATTTGGTTGGTATTCGGTCCGTGGTTGAGTGACTATCTTAACATACCGAGACCCTTCAAGCACGTTGTCTGTTAGTCCCGGATGTCATTTGATGTAAATCTTTGCTTGTCTTTACGGTATTGAGAAACCAGAATATCTGATACCAGTCTTGCCTAAGACTGTTGTATTACGTTAAATACTGGTACTCAACTGCATCCAATTAGGTTGGAATGTAATGGTTTAATATAGATAGTTTGGAATAGAATAGAACAGAACAGAAAATAGAATAGAAAACACGTAAAAAAAAAAAAAAGTTTAGACAGATTAATTATGTTGTAAGCTGGTTAAAAGCGGCAAATTGGCACTGGATTCTAGGTACGATTTATTTTACATAATATTATTCATACTATAATTTCTGTAATTTGCCCCAATTACTTGCTAATAATAAATCATGTTCGTTATAAAACAAGCGATATAATGGCTACTATTACGCACTGGCACTTCGGAGGGTAGATTAACATCTTGATCCGTGTATACTTTTATTTATTTCGATTATTGCGTCTGGCACGATAGCCTACGATTACGTGGCACGCATTTGTAGGATTATAAACATAAATAAAAAGCAACCTCTTCAAAAATATTTTCACATTATGCAAAGAAAAGAAATTAAATATTGTTTTTAATTTTTCTTTCCTGGCGACATTTGCATAGCTGTCAGATGTCAACAGTGACAGTTCGAGTTTTGAAATTAATTTATTATTGCGAGATTTTTGTATACTTTTAACGGTAAAAAGAACTTGGCCTTTTTTAGTGTTCACTGAAAATGATTTAGAAAGCATTATTTTGATAAAAACTATAAGGGGAGGTCTAAAGAAATACCTTTCTACCTAAATTGTAATACAAGATTTTTATTTACATATTCTCCATTGCTTTTTAACTCCTAACGGAAAATGAGGGCTGTTATAAGTTTGACGTGTGTACCTGTGTGATTATGTATATGTTTATCTGTCTGTGGCATCATAGTTTGATTTTGATTTCGTCTTTTTTTGTTCGAATGATGTCTTTATCGAGAGCGTTCTTAGTTTTGTTTGATGAAAATCGGTTCAACCGTTCTAAAGTTATGGGCGTTATACTGTTTCAATCGGGGTGTTTTCGCAAGATATCGTGTCATAATTACGTGGTCAACAGATTGTCGATTGAAGCGTGTCTACTACTACATAATTTGCATGAAATATAAATGTGTCGAGGGTTTTTATTATTTTTTAATTTAACTTCTTGTAGCTCCTGTTTATTAGAGCTTTATTTAATTCTGTTAGCTACATTCTTAAAATGGAAATCAAATGAAGTATCGGAATTGGAATTTCAACAGTTTTCTGTTCTTTTCTGCTGAGCTGTACCTTCATACTTATACACCGCATATTCACTTGGTTCCTGGAGCTTTTTTTTTCACATGCTGACGACGCACAAATCTACATCACGCTCACACATACTGTGTCAGTACCTGCCTACAATATCACTTTTTCACATTTTTCCTTAATATATTTCTTCATAAAATCTATACATACGCATCTTTTTTACGAGAGAAGCTATCGAGTATACATTCCGTCATCCTTGTCATATATTTTCACTTATTTTTCTATTTTTTCCTGGTAATATACAAAAACTGTTGTGTGATACTTTTACGCATGGCGGAACGTGAAAGGAATATGAGGATAGGAGGACAGAATGAATTCTTTTTTCCAAAAAATATTGCTAGTAGAGAGATATAGATATTTTTCGTAGAAGGAAGTACCTACATTATTTTGATGTTTTAGATGAAAATAGTGAACTGAGTGTGGTTTCAGGAAATTATCATCATCATCATTTCAGCCGAAAGACGTCCACTGCTGGACATAGGCCTAACCCCAAGCGTCGCTACATTGACCGATCGCGTGCGTCTCGCATCCAGCGCATTCCCGCAACCTTAACTAGGTCATCGTTCCACCTAGTAGGAGGCCATCAACGCATCGTCTTCCGGTTCGCGGTCGCCATTCCAGAACTTTTCGGCCCCATCGGCCATCCGTTCTGCGAGCAGTGTGCCCTGCCCACTGCCACTTAAATTTCGCAATTCTTCGGGCTATGTCGATAACTTTTGTTCTCCTGCGGATTTCCTCATTTCTGATGCGATCACGCAAGGAAATGCCGAGCATAGCCATTGCCATTTCAGGAAATAATACTTGATACTTATGATTGGGGGAATTTAGAAATGTTATTTATTTTTTATTGCACACAAAAACATACAAACAGATACAAATAGAACAGGACAGATAATGGAAAAAGACGGGAATAAACCAGAATTATATAAAATGAAATTAGCAAAAATCTTGACCATTGCCTAGATTAGATAACATTTTCACAAAATTTACCCTAAATTCAAGTAAGTATTTGAACTGTATTATAAAAATCTAAACATTACCTTTTAAGTGGGAAGGACCAGCAATTGAACTACTTGAAAATATACTTGAAAATTGAAAAGTGCTAAACCAACTTATTGTATTGAACTAAACACTATTTACTTAGGTACCTGAGAAAAATACAATCAATTTGAATTTCTTCACCAATTTTGCTCCTAACCCTTATTTCATGACACCCAAAATGAAAAACAAAAGCAAAACACGAAAATAAACTGAATAAAGCCCCGTTTTCCACCTATTTTCACAATAAAACCTTTTTTGTTTCGTCGTAAAAATGAGATCTATCCGAACATATCCGAACATGGGTGACCTATCAATCAGAGACATCACGAATTTTCTGAAATGTTCCAATATATCGGATAGGTTTTTATAGACGGGCTAAGTTTAGGCTAGAATGTTGTACAATACATTGAGCTTGAGTCTACGTTCAGGGTTTGAAAGAATAACATAATATTACGTCTGTATTCAATGAATCGTTAGCCAGAGATGCACTTTATAATATATTCAGATTGCCCCAGTTATGTTTAAGTCCTATATAATAGGGGTAAGCCTATTGCCATCAAACAGGACACGGTAACTTTAAAAGTAAATTATTTGCCTTCAAGCTTTTTGCCTCGCCTTTATGTCAATATTCTACTACATCATCTTCCAGTCCTTGTCCCGTATTACTTGGGGTCGGCGCATCATGTTTTCTTCTTCCATACCGTCCTGTCCCCCTCACGCCATCACTGACTCCCTTTTCTTTCATATCACTCCTCACACAGTCCATCCATCTTTTCTTTGGCCGTCCCCTCCCTCTCCGTCCGTCCACATTTATATTCATAACTCTTTTAGTAACATGCGTTTCATGCCTCCTCATCACATGACCTTACCCGGATAAACGGTTTCCTTTCAACTTTTCTGTCACTGGCGCAATATGTAATAATTTCAATATTCTACATCTGACTGCGAATATTTTTTTTTTGGCCCCACACTAGGAATTTCTTCCTGTATCATGGGAGCGTTTACAAACATATAAACTCACTTACATAAACACCATATTATATCATATGGGAGTGTATTCTTTGGCAGTATGAATGTTGGATAATATACAGGCTGCATCCGGAGTTGTTTATTATACGGACCTTGGGGAAGCTAGAACAAATTTCCGTGCGTTTTTTGCCATACATATTATTGTAATCAAATATAAACGCTCACAATGTTTGGACCTATTATTATTAATGTTAGCTTTTATCCGTGGTGAGCTGGGCAGCTGGGCTGATCGCAGTTGTAAACGACCCTTTTGTGCCTATTGGCCTTGTTTGTTCTGTCTTCTGCTTGATATGGAGGGAAGTGGAAATTATGTTTTTGTTTTCCTACTTTACGATTCTATACTTCTTTATTACTTTCTGATTAATTTCATTACGGGATACAAGACAATTAAATTCATTCTCCGGGAATTTGTCGAACTTCATTGCCTCGGCGCTTTTTTTGTGGCCTGTTAGTTCTGACTTTCAGGAGTTGCAGTGGTTTGGAAATAGTGCGGTGGGATTGTCCCAAAATGAAATAAAAAAAAACCATGCACAATTCGAGATCCCGGGCTGAGAACATCCAGACAGAAAACCCCAATAACACGTTGCTCAACCCGGAAATCAAATCCATGATCTTATGATCAGCAGTAGCGCTTTCGATCACTAGACCTACCAGTCCTTTTCGAAACGATATAAATCGAGGCTACAATATATTTCGCATCAAGGGTGGCCGATAGATGCAAAACATCAGGAAGTCAGGATGCATTCGCTTAGGTTAAGACATCGTGTGTAGGCAGACCTGTGGGTACAATCGTGAAAAAAATCACACAAATTATTCTATACACTGGAATTATTCAAATAGTCACAACTCACTGTTATGATCCTGCTTACTAATATTACGAATCGACACAGATTCTACGACGTCTTAGCTATAAGGCGGTCAGTCAGTACTCAACTGCTATATTCTGCTGTCCCCACCACGCAAGTGGTTATTAAAAGCGTGCCAATGTTTAGTTGTTCTTGATTTGCCGCCAGGGTCGTGCTTCTGTATTAAAGCCGACATATACATAAAATAGATGAAGAAGGTGTTGCGCAAATGTTTGAGATTCTTTGACAGAATTTACATACGAAAATATTTTTGTTTTCCTCGAAAATCGCACAGTAACGATAGACTTTACTATATATAATATAGCTCATCACATATTCTATTTTCTGAAAAGGACAGATCTATAGTGGATGTGTTTTTCTAAGACCTCCACAATATGGCACCCGAAATCCGCACTTTTCTTTTTAAAATTTCTATGTAGTCAGTGATACACACAAGTTTAAGACGGATCGATTGACGTAAGAATCATCAAAGTCAGCCAAGGCGTTTGGTATCTAGAGCGCTAGTTAGGAACATACATAAAAAGACTGATAAACACATTACTCTCCTTAGACAGTCGGGTAAAAAGGAGTAAGTGGTAGCATGTTAGTTGAGAAGACGGAAAGGATGGAGAAAAAGTGATGAGGAGATCCCAAGAAACATAGAACAGGACAAGTGCAGGAAGATAATGATGACGAAAAACAACAAACTGCAATTAACCTTTCATCTGTCAATTCTGGCGATTCTAATTTCAACTAAATCCACCCGAAATTGCTCTCATCATCAACAGCTTTTATTGTTTCGACTGCTGGGAAACAAGCCACCTCTCTGTTAGAGGGAACGGGTCTTAATCCACCACGCGGGTCCAGTGCGGGTTGGTGGGTGTCACAGGTCGCCGAACTTGTGGTTCTAGGACATGCCGGTTTCCTCACTATGTTTTCCTTCACCGTTTTTGGAGCAGTGTAATGAAATAATTTACACTAAGTAAAGCGCTTCCCTGGATTCGAACCTCCGGCTCCTAAGTCGGGGCCGTTACCACTGCCCCAATTAAATTGAAATTGCTCTAATCAAGCGTATTTTCCCGATATGCAACCACTAATCCACAACTGTATTTAGATATTTCATTTTATACAAAATTATTTGAAATTAGAGAGCCCGTAGTATGCCCAGAGGTAATTTAACGAATTGAAATTCCTAATTTCTATATTCGGCTTTTATGTCAATCGCACTTTGTGAACATTTGGATCAAATTGGCAATATAATGATCATTATCCAACTAACGCTTTGGGCTAAATTATATATACATTTACTTAAGTGCGGGACTGAATAATAACAGTCAAGAGATATATTCTTTTATTTTTTACCTTTTAGGAAAGCTTAAAACATAATATGCAACTATATTGCTAATAACAAGCTTTCAAAGTATAAATAAAAATAAAACATTACTTCGCTATAGTCTAAGCTATACGAGTACTTCCTAAAAATTGGCTCAATTTTATTGTTATTAATTTTAAGCCAATTTGGACAATAAACGGTTCAAGTGCAGGCAGGTAAATCTTGTACAAAATAAGGCTTTGCTAACAATTTCCTTACTGTGCTTGCATTGGTGCAGAATAGACCAATGCCAGGTTCACAAGAAATCTCGTTGAAACTGCTACTGGCTCTCGGAAAGTATGCATTATGCCTATAATTAGTATTTTCAAGATTAAGCTACGCTTGCCGAGATTGTTGCATGGTTGGGTGGCTATTTCTGACATACCGATACCCGTCCGTGCCTCGTAAAGCACTTTGAGCCGTTGGTCCCGGCTGTACTTTGATTAGATCTTTGACAGTCGTAACGAGTAGTCAGAAGCCTGAAATCTGACATGAGTCTTGCCTTGGCTTAAGTTCTTGAGCTTGTTTATGTACTAGATTCTGCCAGCGGCTTCGCTTATACCACAACTATAACCTATCATCATCATATCAGCCGAAAGACGTCCACTGCTGGACATAGGCCTCCCCCAAGCGTTTAAGCGTTTTTCTTTTAGGTTATAAGCCTTGTTCATTCTCACTTTGTAGGTTATAAAGAGCGGGGCCCTCCTAGCACAGGTATCTATATATATGTATATAAAAGAAAGTCGTGTTAGTTACACTATTTATAACTCAAGAACGGCTTTACCGATATAGCTGAAAATTGGTGAGGAGGTAGCTTAGAGTCAGGAGACGGACATAGGGTAGGGTAGGGTAGGGTAGGTTAGGTAGGGTAGGGTAGGTAGGGTAGGTAGGTTAGGGTAGGGTAGGTGAATGTTTGGTGTTTTTATGGCAAAAATAAGTTTGCCGGGTCAGCTAGTTTGATATACTTAAAACATGACCTCTGCGTAAGAATTATTGTATAATATTAATGTGACAATAAAATAAAGTTTTTTTTTACCTTTTCATTGGGTTGTGGAGGTGGAGGAGGAGCTCGTGGCTAAATAATAACAGCCACACTGGTCGATCATCAAGGTTAAGCAAGGCTTGACGAGGTCGGTTCGTGGATGCGTGACCATTTCAACATCAGAGTTGCCTCCGTGCCTTGGCAAGCCAGTCGCTCCATTTAAAACACTAGTACTCAGCTGAATCCGGTTAGACTGGAAGCCGACCCCAACATAGTTCGGAAAAGGCTAGGCAGATTGATTATACCTAACCTACGTGTGTGCTGTTTTAGGCTCTCTATATAAACTCGTGTTTTAGATGAAATGTTTTGGCTTGTAATATTATTTCAAGGATATTACTTTGTGTTTTTAGTAGAATGTGTTGTTTTGAGCTCAGACTACAAAAATGTGGGACCCACAGACATAAATTTAACTAGACAACGCAAGTCCCTCCATCTGTATGAAAACCAAGCGTGCCACTTTTTCACAAACAATTTAAAACAAATTTACTTACCAATGAAAGGAAACATTTCCAATGCCTCGGCCAACTTTTTCTATACGTTCTTTACAGCTCAATATGGCATAAAAAGGCATTTTTCTAGAATTCGATGGACTTCCGGTGCCGTTAATGCTAAATGAAAAGCTCAGATTAGGATCATTGATCGTAATTTTACTCCGTTTTTTGCCACGCGAAGTACATACAATCGCGTCATCCAGTTAGATTTATATCTGTGGTGGGACCTTATATGTGAGTTGATTACGTTAACGAAATTAGGGAATTTAGAATCCTTATAAATTTAATTTATAATGTATGTGATTGATGAACCAAATTTTTCTCGCGGCTTCGCTCCCGAGGCTTAATTCACAGGAGTCGTGCATTTTCTCGGAATAAAAGTGTATAGTCAATGGTAGGTACTAATGAGGGCTGCCGTTTTTGTGCCTACCAGTTGGCGCCACTGGCGAGTGAGGTTCATAAATATAGCTGTTAAACGTTGTTATAGCGCACGGAAGCGAAGTTTGATTGGAAAATATTCACAACAATAAAAAAAAAAGTTAATAAAAAAAATGAAAGGGCTTTTTGTTTTTTTTTTATTAACTTTTTTTATTTACAACTTCTTAGTTATTTTTTTTTTAATTAGTTACATTTAAACAAGTGGTCTATATTTTTTAAATCACCTCTTAAACCCTTTATTTTAATTCCCCACGCGATGGGTTTGGAAGAAAAAAAAAATATTTAATTATGCGATAATTTGCAATTTTTATGGAAGCAGTGACACTCGCAAGATTAAGACGAATCGATTGACGTAAGAATCATCAAAATCGGCCAACGCGTTTGGTCTTTAGAACGCCACATAGGAACAAACATACATACATACATAGACTGATAAACACATTACCCTCCTTCGGCAGTCGGGTAAAAAGTAGTGAATAAACCCGCGCTAGAAGGCAAATATCTATGAAATTTGACATTTTGAAGACCTCACTCTACACCAGCGCCCCTAGCGGCACATTCAAATGCGATAGCCGTCATTGATAGTGTAATTTGTCGGCGACACGAAGGAGATTAATTGTAGCATTTTATCAGTGAATTAATTTCGATGTAATCGAAGCAGCACTTCCGGAGATTACTTTTTACAAATAAACAATTTTATCCACTTTAATACTGTTATCTTGGCAGCAGTAACTGGGCATAATTCACAGAAAGAGTAGTTTCATAGAGTTCTACTTAAAGAGTTTTAAGATGTACTTATTCAATACAATTCTCATTCATTCTTCTGTAATTCTTTTGCAAATAAATTGTTTGTTTACCTAATATTTGTGGCATTTCTTGTCCGTTCTTCTCCACAACAAGCTACTTTTCGGTATGGACGGTAGAATTAATTATTAGTAGGTACTTTTAAATTTCAATTCTGACTTAAAAGTGCCGCTTAATGGACTTATTGAAATAAATTGTTATTTTTTTATTGTACACCAAAAACAACATTACATACAGTGTGATAATAAAGTACAAGTACAAAGGCGAGCTTAACTCAATGTTGACTTCTCTTACAGCAAACCCTAGGGTGACAGAGAAAGATGACATTATAGAGGGCAGGATCCAGTGCACAATTTTAAAATAACTTAAGACGAATTAATTAAAACATACTTACATAAATACATATTTTTTTATACAATAAAGGATTTTGACTTTGACTTGTATAATGGCATCCTCAGGTAACTCTAAATTGTCTCATAAGACATAAATGAGAGAACATGGTCAACCACTGAACATATAAATTAACTCAAGCACACATTCAATTTACAAGATCCAAGTTAGCTTAGCTAGCGTGAGCAACAGGTCTAAAACCCTAGAATTAGCATGTTTTGAGCTGAATTCCAAGTCTATTGAATAAGTAATAAACTCCGCTAGTTTTCTGCTCCAAAAGCTAAGCGCTTCAAAGCGATATTTCGCTTTATGCCGAGAACTTATGTGGCGAAAAATGTGTACAAAGCATTTTCTCAAAGAATTTTGTCTTCAAAGAAAGCTATTTGAACAAGGCTACTGATTTAGTGTGGTTTTAGTCTGTTTAGTTCTTTGTAACTTATTTAGTAACTACCCAGTTATTTTAGTTAGGGGTAGATAATACGTATGTTCATAACATTTATTTTGTTTGCGGTTCCACCCTATGCAATTAGTACCTTCCACAATGTCTTTATAAATTATATCATATGTATTATTCCAATGTATAGGATATATTGCTGTATTATCAAAATCCGTTTAGTAGTTTTTGCGTAAAAGAGCAACCATCAATACATCAATCACAAACATTCGCGAAAGCGTGGTCAAACGCGAAAGGAAGAAAACAGAAAGAAATAAATCATTTATTTGCTGATAATGTAGGTAAACATATAAGTTGCAATATTAGTAAATTGTCTCAATACATTTTGCCTTACGGCATGCAAATTAAATATAGTTACAAGCATAACAATTATTATTAACACCAGTCAGAATTTAATAGATATGTACAGATCAGTCTAAAAAAAATTATGAATGAAATGTAAATGAACGAAAGTGTGGTCAAACACGAAAGCGTAGTCAAATGCGAAAGTGTGGTCAAACGCGAAAGCGAAGTCAAACGCGAAAGCGTAGTCAAACGCGAGCCTATCCTACTGGATAGGCTCGCGTTTGAACAATATCTCCACCTAATGGTAAGCGATGATGAGCTCTACGATGGAGAATGCTTGCCAAGACCTATTCTCTCGTGATTCAAGACCCCCGGGTTATAACTATCAGGAAATACACTCATGTGCTGAACAAAAAATGAGATTTTGCTGCGTTTGGCAGTATGAGAGTAAACATGAATAACTATAAATTCTAGAAGGTTGTTTCTAGAAAAAGCTTAGGTACTTATACACATAGTATATTATGTCTAGTATGAGCAAAAAAGAAACACCTAATATATGTATGGTCCTGTGGCTGTATTATCCGAGCAATATTTATTAAATAGGATTCTAGGAAATGTTCATTAGTTTCGTTATGTAGTATATCCTGATATAGGCTGTGATGATATACTTATTAGACAAAGGAAAAACCGCGTCAAAAATAATAAGTACACCGACCATTTAATACATTATTATAGATCAACTAACCTTTGCGCGCGGTGCCATGTGTGCGTGCACTGTGCGTGCGTTTGTTTTTATTATGCATTTGTACGACGAATAGTCATGGCTAAAGAGGGCAATCCGCGCAATCTATAAAATGGGTCCTCGCGAGTCCCTCAGAGAAAAATTTAAAGAGATCGATATACTGACTCTACCTTCACTTTATATTTTGGAATGTATTTTGTATGTCCGTAAAAATCGGGGGCTTTTCAAAACTAGAAGCGACTTCCATAATTTAAATACACGCAGTAAGCACGAAATTGTAATACCCAAATTCAGATTAACGAAAACTAGCAAGTCTTTTCTTATAAACAGTATACGCTTTTATAACAAGTTGCCAAAGTCAGTTATAGAACTGACCGATGGAAGGTTCAAAAACTACATCAAACGTATCCTTATTAACAAAGCATATTATAAAATCAAGGACTACGTTGAAGATAAAAACATTTGGCCTTAGCTCCTTCTACGCATGCAGCTTCCCTGGTAACTTGTAAACGGCACAAATAAGTGGATGTCTCTAACTATTCTCAATCTCATTTTTTCTTTCCTTCTTTTAATTAGACTTTTTACAATGGTTTTCAATCATCTTTATAGCCCTTTGCTAAGAATAGTTACAGCACTGATAACAACATTTGTGCCACACGTTAAATTTAGTCTTGTTATACTTATTTTTTTTATACCTTTGTATAGATTCTTTTACCGATTGTTTTGTTAATGTGTGAACATTGTAGGCCTTCTTGATGCTAGTTAACATTTGTTAACTTTTTTATTTAATATATAATCTTTTTATTTTAATTTTTTTAGTTTCTTACGACTTATTGTCATAAATCGGGCCTGCGTTGTTCCCCCATATCTAAGTACTAATGCTGTAACATGGAAATATTGTAAAACCAAACCATTTTTAAAAGAGTAACCATGGAGTTTCTTGCCGGTTCTTCTCCATAGGAAACGACCAACCCGAACCGTGCACCTTTTGTCGACGTTTTATAAGTGCCCATGTAGGCCTATGTGAAATAAAAAAAATTGATTTTGATTTTAAAGATGCTATGACACACCTGCAGAACATCTGGAAATATCGTGGCATAAGTTATAGAACCAAAGCCTGATTTGTCAGAGCATACATGTTCCCATTTTCCTCTATGGAGTTGAGACGTGGACGATCCTAGCAATGGAAGGGTAGAAGGCTAGAAGCATTCGAAATGTGATGCTTGAGGCGGAAGCTCCGAATACCATGGACAGCCAAACGCACAAATGTGTCTATCCTTTCCCAACTCCATATTAAGACCAATTTTTTTACAGTATGCCTACAGCGTATTTTGACCTATTTCGGTCACATAATGCGAAGAGGAGATAGAAGCCTAGAAAAGCTGGTCATTGTTGGCAATACCGAAGGGAAAAGCGCACGAGGCCGGTCACCAACACGATGGTCTGACCAAGTGAAAGAAGCTACGTCCTCAAGCAAATTTCAGCAGGTGGTGATGGCAACTTTGGACCGGAATCGGTGGAGGCAGATTGTCAGCTGAAAGGGGTCCAGTGACCACGATCTTCAGTAATAAGGGACCGATTGAACAAGAAGATTATAACTAAGCTTCGAAAGAATTTGTTTCAGAATAAAGTACAATGTACTAAGTACCTAGTACAAAGGTAAACATTAACAAAAATGTCTAGCCTAACCTTTGTTTAATACTTCGTATCTTCAAAGTTCAACTATTTCGTGACCACTAATGTGTGCCGAAATGTCTTTACGGGTCTGAACAACTATTTGAGGGACCCTTAACAGCCAATATAAGGCTTTAAGTTGTTAAAGGACTATGTGAGAGGTAGTTGCTTACATAATGTACCTTACATTACCTCTAATATGGTCTTAGTTAGGCCGTAACTGAACTCGCAAACGTACGGAGCGCGCAGTGCGGTTGGTAACGAACATTTTAGAGCGTTCGTTTCAGTTACTCCCCAGGTAATTCACTAAGCTCTCAGTGCTAAGCATTTGCATCTTCAGCCTTAGGTCTCAGATAGCGACGCAAATAACAATACACTTGATGACATTTTAATGGTGAATGTGGAGAAGATGCAGCAAACAAAGACACAGCCATCCTTTTCTCGATGCCATTCAGGACATTTGCCACCATCCTGTAACATCGTTATGGATTTCTATTTACAAGGTGGCAACATTAAAATTCCTAGGAAACATGTAACCACGCGGCGGCCGCAAAATAAACCTTTGTGTCGCGTTGTCAAAACAGAGGATTGAGGGCGCGTTCATATGATACAATATCGGCCCGTGCGGCTGCCGCGTGGCTGCTACGCGATCACCCTCAAATACTTGGCTGGAAATCACAGTAAATTACGCTCTATTTATTAGACAGCTATGATTTTAAGTAAAAGAGCAAAGAAACAACGCACACAAGAAATAAATACACGTCACGCATCTTGCCAGCTTTTGTTCAGATGACCGCACTAGCCACATTCGCCATTAACATTCCGTGAAGGGCTGTGCTCTGCCAATGCTGTGATTTGTGAAGAAAGCCATATTTGGATAAATCATCATCATCATTATCATTTCAGCCGAAAGACGTCCGCTACTGGACATATGGATATAATTATGGCCAGAATATTTTTCATATCAGGAGAACGGTCCCTTAGGACAATTTCCTTCTTCCGTATGGGCACGGGGTCCCAGCGCTATCAAAGAAAATGTGGTTCAAATAAATGTCACTAGATGGCGCGTTATGCATCGCTTTGTTATTGAATTGTGTATAAAATTATCATTTTCTGGAATTGATCATAAAACAAATCTTGTTTAATCAACTCTCCGAAGCACAAAATTATGGCATATTGGACTCTTAATTCACATTTCAAAGATTATTTGTACGGATCATCTAAAATTAATTCCGGATTTAAATATGTATTGTAACACATTTTGGTACAATGAAACTGTAAAAACGTGCAATAAATACTATAAACAAATCGTCACTGTATTATAACAAAAAATAGTCACGAACTTAGAAAAACCTTTACTTGCAAGTCGCTGCTAACACCATCTATAGCCATGGAACGGATCCGAACACGATCGAAGTACTTATAAAAATAATCAGCCTAATCAGACGAAAAACGCTAGTGACCGCGTCGCCACGGTTTCTTTGTATGGGATGAGGCATCTGTACGCTAGTATTATAGCACCAAACGTTTTGGAAATACTTTTATTATGCGTACAGCAAAGGAATGGAGCATTCCCTGCTGGAGTCTGTATTTCCTGTTAGCTACAACCTGGGAGTCTTTAAGGCGCTACCCCGAGCAAAACGCCGCGCTAGCCGTTTTTCGTGCAGTTTTTAGGAGCTATCTTCTCGTTATTTAAAATGAAATATCAAATAATAAAAATCCATTTAATTTCTACATATTATTGATTACAAAATTGTAGAATTCTTTTTTTTTTAAATGTGGTATATGTTTCACTAATCTCCTTCCAACAAAAACATAAAAATGAGAAATAATGATTGATAGCATGCATCTCCTCGTAAAGTGTTCATTAATATTTTTTTGTACTAACACTAATGGATACACAATTTGATAACGAACATTTTGGTAGATTTATTTTTTTCAAAAGACCAATATTCGATTTTATAAAGATTTTATTCTAAAATCTGGGCGTATTCGCTACCGTAATTCATGCGCCGACAGTGCCGCTAGGCCAATAGGAATGCTCATATCTCATGCTGATTTTTGGTCAGGTCAGGGTACGGCCTTAAGTCAAGAGTGAAAAGGTTACTTCTAAGCAAGCTTGCTACATCATCGACCACATCATCACTTACCATCAGGTGAGAGAGTGATCAAGCGCAAACCTATAAATAATAAAAAACATATATTATCTGTGATACGGGTGAAGCCACTGGCAGAAGTTAAGAAGATACCTTATGAAAATTAACTGATTCGTACTCTAGATTACTTATCATTTAAATACAAATTAATTTGAATAGACTTACTAAAACTAATTAATTATAGCCCTAGATATCTATAATGACTATCAAAGCACACAATGGTGTTCCTGATTAATTATTAAGAGACAAACACTTGTCTAATAACTTATGCAATCAATAACTCATTAATATTATTCATGCATTATAATAATTAGATTGGTCACGCTAGGTTAGCACGTGGTCGTTTCATGTTCCTAGAGTGTTGTCACTTGATGAGATATTTTATCAGCTATTGCGACTGTCAAAAGTACAAATTGAAAGGGATTAAGGGAAGTCAATGTGGCGGGCGTGTCTTTTTCCACTCAAAAGAGCCAATTTCAACCGGCTCCAAATTGCCGAGATGTGACCGTGCCATTAACGGACCATCTTGAGCTTCTTGGCATTACGTTGACATCGATTCTCAATTTTGGTCCATACATTGCGTTTTAGCTAGCTGCCAAAAAGTTGGGGGATGCTAGCAAAGGTGAGAGGTACTTCACGCCGGAACAGCTCCTCAATTTGTATCAAGCGCAAGTTCGATCATGCATGGAGTACTGTTCTCATCTCTGGGTCGGATCTGCCAAATACCAGCTTGATGCATTAGAGTAGATCGAAAAGCGGGCCACGAGGCTCATCGGCGATGGTCCCACTGGTCAAGTCAAAGCTCCAGAGCCTTGAACACTGTCGCCCAGTTGCCAGCTTGTAGGTTTTTTTTTTTGGTTACACTTTGGGGAGTGTGCGATGGAATTGCATGATCTCTTCCACCTATCCCGTTTCATCATCGGAATACCAGTCGCACGGCGATGCGCCATCACCATGCGTACATGGTGGACATCCCACGCATACGCACAAAATGTTTTGGAAACACTTTTACTATGCGTACAGTTAAGGAGTGGCATTCCCTGCCGGAGTCTGGATGAGCTACAATCTAGGAGTCGTTAAGTCAAGAGTGAATAGATTATTTCTAGACAAGCGTGTTTCACCGCCGACCCCATCATCGCTTACTATCCGTTCTTCTTCTTTTCGTGTCGATAATTTAAAATTTTACTCAACTAAACTCATATATTGTCTGACCAGTATGTAGCCACCTGTACCGCTCTGTTATTTGCCACGTTCAGGTCCTGAAAGGTGCAGGTTGCTGGGCACGAAGGGCAGATAAGGAGGTGGGGCATATCCTGCGACGGGGCCCCACACTGGCACTGTGTTTGCGATGGGTCTATGAGACTCCATTTGGCCAGATTTTTTCTACAGCGACCAACCTGTACCCGCAATCGGTTTAGGGATTTCCAGTTTGGCCACTGCAGTTCGTGTCCAGGGGGCAGATGCTCTGCCGGAGTGATGGAATATGTAGGGGCAGGATGTGCGTTTTGCCACAGTTTACAGTATTTTTTTGTAAAAAAGTTTTTTATTTTTCACTTTTTAGTTGTACCTAATATGCAAGTTGTTTAGTAAGTTACCTATAACACCAGAATAGATCACCTGAATATCATTAAACTTGAACACAACCGGTGAAATGAGATCTGCGTACCCCTTTAGAGCGTACTGGCGTGACGTTATGTTATGAAATGACGTAAACAATAAACAGACATGCGATAGCAGCAATCCCGAGAGATTTGCCGTTGTTTATTGAAGTTCTGTTTTATATCGCCGAACTTCTTCATCAGATCTTGATCAAATTTAAATGGGAAGCAATGAATTTCAAATAAAAAAGAATCATCAAAATCGGTTCACATAGCAAAACATTATGAGAACCTCCTACTTTTCGAAGTCGGTTAAAAACCACGATACTGGTCGATGTGGTAACGCTTTTGGATGACCCTGGTTCAGAAGTGGATGCTTTTCGGCTGAGTCTATCCTTCTTATGGTAGTTATTTCCACCCAAAGAAGCGTTATAATTAGTGTTGAAATATGGAACTTTCGATGGTCATAACATAGTTCTTTTTTATTTATTTTTTCCTTACAGGCCTAGATAATGATGAGACGAATTGATATCATTTTTTATTTTGAACGTACACCGTCAAACAGTGGAGTAATCGCCAGACTACGTCTGTATGGATGATCGACTAGGTCAACCTTAAATTATACTGCATCCTTAGATAGTTCTAGTATTAAAGTAAGTTTGCAGTTATTTAAAGGCAAGGCTAACCATTTCCAATCAGGAAGTCCAGTTTGATTGCCAATCACTAACATAAAAGAAAATATTTCTGAATATTCCCTCCTCCATAAAAAAATATTGTTCCATTTTACGCAAGCAGCATTTTGGGCACACCTTATTGACACAGTAAACCTAACAATATACGCAGGAATCGTATTTTATGCGTGCGCCAAAGTTTATCGGTATCAAACCCGTAAAATATACGGGGTGTAAAGATTTCACATTTATTTATTCTTTGTTTACGGAACGGATTTTGTGTTATATCCTCTGATGTTAAAGTCGTCACAATCTAAGAAGTCCGTTGACGTTTCTCATTTTACGTGCCGCGATAACTTTCTACGTAAGAAATTGCAAAAACAAATAATAATCCTAATTAATTACTATGTTACACAGACACTATAACAACGAGTAACATTCGCAAGCGTCAAGTTTAATTATTATTACGTATTTTTATAGCTGCCACAACGGGCCTTTTATTTTTTACCCGACTGCCGAAGGACGGTAATGTGTTTATCAGTGTATGTATGTATGCTTGTTCCTATGTGGCGTTCTAGAGACCAAACGCGTTGGCCGATTTTGATGATTTTTATGTCAATCGATTCGTCTTAACCCTGCGAGTGTCACTAGCCACATTAAAATTGGAAAAGAAAAAAATGGCGGATTTTGGGCGCCATTTTGTGGGGGATTTTTTTTCCTTCAAAACCCATCGTGTGGGGTATCAAAAATATATGACACTTATATGTTTAAATGTAACTAATTCAAAAAAAAAATAAGTAAAAAGTTGCAAATAAAAAAAAGTTAATTTAAAAAATCAAAAACCCGACTGCTTAAAAAACGATCTAAAAAGACGTAAACAAGAAGAAATTCATGCTGTGCGGAACATACGTCTGGTTTTGGTCAGCCAGCTCGCGAAAATGTATCCTCCGACTGTACAGCATGAATTTCTTCTTGTTCACTTCTTTTTAGTTCGCTTTTTAAGCAGTCGGGTTTTTGATTTTTTTTATTAACTTTTTTGACAACTTTAGCAACTCAATAGACATATTTTGTCATTCGATGTCAGCGATGACGCTGACTCAAATGCCAAAATGTAATGGATTCATTACGGGACATTTGATGGCGTTTTTTTTCCTTCCTTGGGCATTGATATCACAGCTGGGCAAAGGACTCCACCAAGACTTTCCAGACATTCTTTACCCGCGCCGGCGGTTGGCGATCCCAAAAAAAGCTCTGTCGCGTCGTTAAATAAAAAAAAAACAAAATCAATAATCATTTATTTGCATAAATAAGGTACATAAGGTTGGTAAAATGTACAAATTTGTTCTCTTATTCTGCCTTTAATTTCGGCGTGCAAATATAAAATAAAGTTACAAATTTTAATAATATAGTACATTATGGTACAAGTGTGTAATGTTGGTGATTACCGCTGAGGCGCCATTGAGACCCGAGCCGTTAGGTGAGGGTTTTCAACACACTTGTGAAGAAAATAATACTTAAAAATCATTTTCAACAGTGAAAACGAGTTGTGAAAAATAAATCACAATGACGGGCAAAATTAATCAGTTTTCCTATGCGCGCGCATCTAACAATGGCGATCGGCCATAGACTAAAAGAATGAGGATTCTTTTTTTTTGGCTTTTCGTGGAAAGCGTTTTAGCCACGTACAAAATGGAGAATTTAAAGTTTTCTTATTACAGAGAAAAACAAAAGTAATATTTGAGTGAGGGTTTTACTTAATAAACATGTACAAGTTAAATTATATATTTAAATACGAAGTTGCATGATATGAGCAAGCAATAGGTACATTCATTTATTTGTACTATTGAGCACGACCTTTTTTGTATCGAAACGTTTTTAAGAACAAAGCAACTCGACCAATAAAATAAAACTCTATAACTCACTTGTGAATCTGAAAATGTAAATGCAATGAAAAAGTCACAATTTGATAACAGGTGTCATTATGTGCCTAATTGCGGTGAAATTATAGCCACTTTATGAGCAAGAACATTGAAAAAATTGTTATCGATCATAATCATCCAGTCACCAAACAGATGAGCCCATTATTAATTGTATTATTAAATTATATATATGTCAATATAATATAAAAAAAAGTAATATTATTTTTGATATGTTGTACACTGACAGCCCTAAATTCTTCTCCTATCATTCAGTCCATCCAAAGGTTGTCTGTAAGAGATAGCTTAGTGCGATAAGACCGCCCATTGTACACTTGTATATGTGAAGTTTGTCCTGTATGTTTTTGTGGTGTACAATAAAGAATATAATTAATAAATCTGTCATAAGTGTCAATAATAATTATGTCAATAATGAGAGAGATTCGCCACACAATAATAATAACCAAAGACTAAATAATAACAATTCAAAACGTTTGCGTTGATAGGATTTCACTTATGTATGTGTCTCTGGCATTTTTTACGAGTAAGTTTCGAGTGAATTGGTTACTTCTAAGTATGCGCTATAATCGGATTTTCACTAAATCCGGATAGCAGTATCCGTTTTCATGGTAAACAATGAAAAACAGATTTAACAAAAAGGTATAATTTAAATATCCAACTTCTGATTTACTCTTTGCCATTTTTATACCGAAATAAGGTATTATGTTGAGAAAGGTTTAGATCCTTTTAGGCTAAAATGGCTCGTATATCATAAAAAGGAAATCTTTTTTACCTTTCACCTAGCATTATTCCATCAACATTTCGCTTCTCAAACTCTAAAACGCACACTTCAATAAAAAATATACAACCTAACTGCTTTCATCACTTTTCCAGAAAGTTCCCTTTCATGCCGGCTTGATACTTTGGTCCTAACGTTGGTTCCAAGACCAGTCGTCCAACATATGGACCAAGGAAATATCTTTGGCTCCAATGTTGGCGACTATATTTCTTTCCTTTGAGTGTAGTTGGTGCCAACAATGGGACCAACGTGAAGTACTACTTTCAAGATAGATTGACGTGTCGAGTCGTCACGTCCGATTTCCTTGCAAAGCTGCGAAGTACTTTGTTATTAAGCTGTTAATTATTTTTAATTAGTCTCGGCCCCTCCCTGAACTGAAAACGGAATGGAAAAGGTTGGAAGTACTGTTTTGCATTTTCCCTTCGCACTCTTTACTCTAATTAGAAGGTGTGGAAATGATAATTATGTGGTGTTTAGTATTCTGTTATATTACTTGTAAACATGCAAATACCCTGTTATTTTGCAGCTAAGCATTGCTCTATCAATCAATCAATCAATCAATCAATCATTTTATTTGTGAAACATAGGTGTTTACATAGGTGTTTACATAAAATAGGAAGTGCGCTATGTTTTGTCATAATTAAGACATACAAATTTATAAGTGACATGTTAGGTGTCAATAGATTTTAAGTGACTTAGAAAAAAATAATATTTTAAATCAATTAAATACTTGAAAAGAAAAAAAAACAACATCACATTACAATAAAGTCAAACAATAGTCATAGTACTTATTATCAAAAGGTAAAAATGCATCATTATAAAAAAAGAAAAAGTAAAATTCTGTCTATTGGTATCAGGTGACATTTTCGGTAGCGCATATCAATTTCACTCTTTTTCTCTTAAATACTCGTAATTATTGAAAAAAATAAGTTTTAGAGGCCAAATTCAAATTCAAATGAAATTTATTGCATACATAATGTACATACAGGTGGTAAATATAAGTTACAGAAACAATTATGGACCCTGTCGGGCACAGCAATATTCTAGATACAGTCAGTGTCTAGGAGAGCGGAATAGCGCTTAATATTTTCCTTAATAATTAAAATTTCAGTTATTCATTTCCTATCTATCTGTTATTTCTTTGGGGCAAAAAAGACTTTTTTGCAAGTTCTTTTTTTATTTTTCACTTTTTAGTTGTACCTTCCTAATAGGTAAGTTAGTAAGGTGCCTATAACGCCAGAATAGATTTCATGAAACTTGAACATAACCGGTGAAATGAGAGATCTGCTTACCCCTTAAGAGTGTACTGGCATGATGTTATGTTATGAAATGGTATAAACAATAAACAGACATGCAATTGCAGAAATCCCGAGAGATTTGCCGTTATTTATTAAAGAGTTCTGTTGTATATCTCCGAAGTTCTTCATCAAATCTTCACAAAATTAAAATGGGACCAATTTCGAAACATACTTTTTCAAACAAAAAAAGAATTTTCAAAATCGGTCCACAATTGACGGAGATATCGGTGAACATACACAAAAAAAAAAGAAAAAACAAACATAATGTCGAACATAGAACCTCCTCCTTTTTGGGCAGTCGGTTAAAAATCAGACGCTTTCAAAAATATTGGCAGTTATTTTTGCTCCTACACTACAAGAAAAGCCTTTAGCCATTAAAAGACGAAATAGCAATGTTTTGTTAATCATTTGTTATTCTCTAAACATAACTTCGAAATTCGAACGCTGTCTCTTTGTGAACCCGCGATGATTTACTTTAAAAACAAATGAGTTAGCTTTTGAATTGTGTGCACTCACTTGAGTGCGGTGAACAGATGCTAAAGACAACTTTGTCTTGAATCTCTTTACCCTCTGTTCAAGTGGCAAGTGCCATTCTGTAAGCGATGAAAATGGTCGAAATGCCAAAATGTAGGTTGATCACTTGACATTTTGATACCGTTTGACATGCCAGCATTTTTGATAATTTTCCATTCGCTACAGTGACGCTTCCGTTTGAATGTTCTAGAGCCTCACTGATATTTCGGGAACAATGTCAATCTGTATGTAAGAAGTTTTGCTAATCATTTACATTGATAGAGTTTACTTTGTATGGGTTCCAAAGTATTTGGTGCAAAAATGAGTCAATTCAAAAAGTATTATCAATGTTTTCTGCCCCATTACACAACAGGAAACGCCTTTTGCCTTTAAAAGACAAAATAGCAATGGTTTATGAATCACTTGCTTAAGTATACAAATCCTTATTCTCTAAACATCACTAAAGGGGCCTCGTTGTGAATCCGCGATGGTTTATTTAAAACAAATGAGTTCGCTTTAGAATTGTGTGTGCTCACTTGAGTGAGGTGAACACAGGCTCAAGACAATTTCGTCTTAAGATTCTTTTCAACCTCAGTTCATAAGGCAAGTGTCATTCTGTCAGCGATGGCTATTGTCGAAATGCCAAAATGTAAGTGGTTGATGACATTTCGATAGCGGTTGGCATCCCCATACATTTATTTATAACTTTTTAATTAACATTATTTTTTCGAATTAGGTACATTGAAACATATAAGTGTGTTATATATTTTCACCTTTTTAAACCCTTTATTTTGATACCCCACACGATGGGTATGGAAGAAAAGAATTACAGAAAGAAAACATTGGCCCCCACACTATGGCGCCCAAAAGCCGCCATTTTTTATATTTTCCAATTTTAATGTAGCCAGTGACACTCACAAGGGTAAGACGAATCGATTGACGTAAGAATCATCAAAATCGGTCTACGCGTTTGGTCTCTAGAACGCCACATAGGAACATACATACAAATATAGACGAACAAACACTTTACTCTCCTTTGGCAGTCGGGTAAAATGACAATGATAAGGCAGCTGTGAGTTTAGTCTTCGAAATAAAAAATCACAATATAAAACCCTATTAAACTTTTCAGAATAAGAAGTTCTTTCGTCTTTTACTAAGAGTCACTGGTAGAAAATTGAGTTATTACAAGTATGAATGTCGTCAGGAAATCGAGCAATTTCCGATGTAGACTCTTATATGACTATGATGAGTTTATTTGAGCTCGGTCTACTGTCTGTTACGATTTGGACCTGCAAAAAGTCTACTGATTTTGTGTTTTCTAAATTAATATACTTTTATGAGGATGAAAGTATGTTAATTTAAGTCTGGAAAATTTTTGTTCAGTTGTTAGGTGTAACGAGCTGTTAATGATACGGTCCTGACACTCACTGTTACTCAAAGAACCGTATCAGAGCATAAGCATAGCTTGAAGTAGCTTACAGCTTGTCCATAAAGGGCGATTTCGCCGCGATTCTATCACGCATATTACGCGTGACCGTTGAGTCCAGAAGGAGCGTACCAACGCTCGAGCATTAGGGGACGAACGACTTTTTCATTTCATTTAAAAACATGCAGCTGAACCAAGCGGTCCGTTTCCCTTGAGACACGCGTTCACTCTGAAATTCGCGCGTGAACTGGACGCAACAAAGCGTCCCTAATATCTCGAATCCGCGTGCAATAAGCGCAAGTCGACAGTAGGGCGGTGTGCACGCGATTTACGCGCGTATATTGAATTCGTGCGAAACGTTTCGCGACGAATTCGCCGCGTCTGGATAAGGTTTAGTTCTTGAAGAAGCCGACTGCAATTTTAACATTAGGTATATCATAATATCCGCACGTCCCTTCAGTTACTGTTGCAACTAATTAAAATAATTTTCTGACTATAATTAATGTTATGCGCACTTATAGTTAGTTTCACTTAAATAATTGGTAATAACTTTATCCGGCTGTTTCTAGCATGTTCATCTCCTTAGATATCTACGTTTTGGAATATGCAAAAAGCTTTTTGACTAATCGACCTTGACAGTGAATTTTTATTCACTTCATTAATAGTCTTTGAGTTTGATTTAACTATAAGTAGGTAGTTTATTTTATTTGAAAACAAAAATATCAAAGAATAGTTTTCTTATTCAAATTTTTGGAAAATTATACAAAAATGATTCAAATGCTCTATATTAAATTGCACGTCATATTTCGAAGTTCCACTTCGTTACGTTATCGAAGGTTTCTTTCCGCTCGTGTGGACTAACTCCTTCTATAAGATGTTTCGACACCGGAACTACGGCTAGCGGGTTTAGGGACTTGAAGATTAAATCAGTCTTTTGGCGAGAATGGACTTTTGTTCCGGTGGGCTTGGGCAGAATTTATTATAGGGTTAAATACTGTGGTATAATGAACTCTTCGTTTGTATGTATATATTATGGACCAAGTGATTAATAAGGCATTATTCATAATGCCTACACAATTTGAAAAATGCCCAAAATGAGTAGATAATATTCTGAAAACTATTGTGTCTAAATAATGCTCATCAGTTATTAGGCATGATCAGTAATAACTACTATTTAAGCAACAAAGTCAACAGAGCCGCGCTGCGCGGGTCTGCTATATCTGTCTGCAGGGTCTAAAGTAACCTAACATAAAGAAAATGACGGGAGCTGACTTTGCCTGCTTTGCGCATCCGTGTCGGAGTGCCCTAAACTCCCGAGCTCGCTTCGCTTGCTCTTGTACAAATAGTACGTTGAAAATAGTCGTACCACTTGATAAAAAAAGGCAAATAGCTAAAAAATAAGCTTACAAAATATTGTTGCTTGCTAACCGATTCTATAATCCTGCTGACGAAATAATATAATTTTGCTGGGAATATATTTTTTTCGCAAATATTTTTAATATTTTAATATTATAAAAAAGTTTGTTAAAAAAATCAAAAGACCCGACTGCTTAAGAAGCGAAATAAAAAGACGTAAACCAGATGAAAATTTCCTGCGACATGCTGTGCAGGCAGTCGGAGGATACATATTCGCGAGCTGGCTGACCAAAACCGGATGTATCCTCCGACTGCACAGCATGATTTTCTTCTTAAAACACACTCATAAAGTTGAAATAAAACAAAAGTGGAAACGGAGAAAATATAGCGGAAAATTAAGACTATCATTGCACATGACTGCGCAGCGCGCGCATCCATAGACAATGACACTATTTTTCTACACTAAGTCAATGAGAATAAATTACATATAAATTTAATCACTGTAATAGTTTTTATTTTTTATTTTACCTATTCATGAAAAAAAGTATCTACGTCTTTATACAATATTTTTTGAATTAATATTTGGAACATTACGTTGTGAGAGTAGATAACAATTATTATTTGTCCTTAGGTCTATCTGATTAAGAATGTTGACTACACAACATATTGTGGTTTTCAAAGAAAAACCTAACATGAAATGGTCATCTCGTGTGCCAAGTTTTATCCCAATCCATTCAGCCGTTAAATCATGAAAATGTAACAAACACACAGACAGAGTAATTTCGCATTCATAATATTAGTACGGATTATGAATTTAAGTTTACCTACAGTTCAACCACGTTTTGCCAGTTGTGTGTATTTCTCCCGAATTGATATAACATTATTCAAACAAACACACCTAGCTAGGTAGCTTTACCTTCGATGATACAGTTTCAATGTTTAGTTTGATATAAATAGGTTATTGAAGACAAATAATATATTATTTGTATAGGTTATCATTTGATAATGGAGTAGAGGACTCACCCATAAATAAAATTATTATGAAGTTAGTTTTATATTCTCATAGGTATTTTGTACCCAAAACGTGCACAGTTATTGGGTTGTGCAGAATATAATAAATAAAAAAATAAAACCTTCAAAGCTTAGTCAAAGTCAAAGTCAAAGTCAAAGCCATTTATTTGCATTAAATGTGGTACAAAAGATGGTATAAAAAAGTTTAGCACAATGACACATTTCGCCATAAGTTGGCATGCAAATATTAAGATATTTGTTAAGGTGCTTACAATAAGCAGATCTCTAATAATCTAATTACACATTTTTATCAGGTATTTAACCTGTTAAGTTTAATAAACTCTTCAAAATACTTAGTTTATATATTAGACTATGCAATTATATGGTTAACAAAAAACACACAAAAAAAAACACATAAAATACAAATCAAATAATATCATAAAAGAATAGTGATAGATAGAAGATAGGAATTACAACAACTAATAACAAGATAATCTACAATGCATTCCTGTAATGATAAGATTGACATGGAGATTTTTTTAGAAATTCGTTTATAGAATAAAAGCTATGAGAAATGAGCCACTTTTTTAAAACTATACAGAATTTTCTGTAAGGGAGGTCAGTTATAAAGGAGGGTATAGAATTATAAATAAGAGGGGCCATGTAAACACAACTACGCCTAAATAATTCGATTCTGGGTACAGGTAATTCTAATACATACTGTGTAACTTTTCGTTTATTATTGTTATTTTTAGTATTAAAAAGTGAATAATTAGTTTTTACAAATTTAGCGATTTCATATATATACATACAAGGAACGGTGAGGAGATTGTGCTCTTTATATACTGGTCTGCAGGAATCAGTCCAGTCCATTTTAAAAATGGTGCGGATGCATTTTTTCTGTGCCAACAGAACTCTACATAGTTCAGAGGAGTTTCCCCAGACAATGATGCCGTAACGGATAACGGAGCAAACATAGGCATGATATACCATTAGCGCAGTTGGTTTGGAGGCCTCATCTTTGACTTTTTTTAGAGCAAAAACAAACCTATTAATCTTAATGCATATTTCATTGATATGCTCCCTCCAGGTAAAATGTTCATCCAGTGTTATACCCAAAAATTTTGTTGTATGTATCTGTTCTACTATTTGGTCCCTATGTTTTATTTTAAGATGGATATTTTTAGACTTCTGTGTTTTAAAATTTAATATTTTAGTTTTATCAACGTTCAATTTTAAAGCATTTATATCTAACCATGTGACTATTTTATTCAAACTGGTATTTATATTAGTCTCATGTGCTTCATGATTTTTACTATCTAGGATAACTGTTGTGTCATCTGCAAATAAAACACACTCTTGTTCTATTTTTTGAGGAAGATCATTGATATATACAAGGAATAATGGAGGGCCCAAAATGCTTCCCTGTGGAACTCCAAAGTAATTTTGCCGAGGCTGAGAGTTGAAGTTGATGAGACTGTTTACTTTGTCATCAAATTTTGTAATTCGGGTGGTCTGAGTTCTGTTTAATAAATAAGATTTAAACCATTCCAGGGCTGGTCCCCTAATACCAATTCTAGATAATTTATCGATAAGAATAGAATGATTTACAAAATCGAAGGCTTTACTAAGGTCTAAAAACAAAGCTGAGGTTACACTTTTAGAGTTAATGTTATTTATTATAGATTTGACTAAATTAAATGCTGCTAGTGAGGTGGATTTATTTTTCCTAAAACCGTATTGCTCTTTTGCAAGCATGTTATATTTGTCTAAGAAAGAGAGGACTCTTCTGTACATGACCCTTTCAAAAACCTTGGATAGAATTGGAATTAGAGCAATTGGTCGGTAGTTGTTTTTATCAGTTTTAGAGCCTTTTTTATGCAATGGTTTTATTATAGATATTTTGAGTTTATCCGGGAAGCAGCCTTGTTCTAAAGATAAATTAATAATATATGAAAGAGGTTCTGCAATGAAAGGGGATATTTTTTTTAAAAGGTCTGTAGATAAGTTATCATAACCAGTGGATTTAGTGTTTTTTAAAGATTTTAAGATACTAAAAATTTCAGAAGGATTTGTAGGATTTAAAAAAATGCTATTGTCATTGTTTTTAATATCTTGGTTATATGTGTTGTTCTGTAAAGTAGCGCTGTTTTCAACAATATCAATAAAAAAGTTGTTAAATATATTTGCTATATCTGAACCTGATGTAGCAGTAACACCATTATCTATTATACAATTAATATACTCTCGAGACCGTTCGTTACCTGTGCAGCTTTTTACAATATCCCAAGAAGCTTTACCTTTATTTTTTGAGTATGCAATGTGCTTAAGATTACATAGGGATTGCATATTATGAATACATTTCCTTAACATTTTCGAGTACATCTTAAATCTAGTTTTATTTTCATGTGTTCTGTTTACATAATATTTATATCTTAATGTTCGTTTAGTGTTACTACTAATTTTAACTCCTTTTGTTATCCATTTTAATTTATTATCTTTGAACTGTTTTTTTACTTTAATCAGAGGGAAGCATAGTTTATAAAATAATGTTAAAGTGTCATGAAACGAATTGAAAGCATTATTCGTGTCTGAAATTTTGTAAATATCCGAAAAAGATAATTTACTCACGTGTTCAATGAATTTGCTAACATTGTCTTTACTCAGGTCATTTACGGTCATGAAGTAATAGCCTGATATGGGTTTCTGATTGTATTCGAAATTCACAACCTGAGCAGTGTTGTGATCAGATAAACAAACATTGTGAGTTTTACCTATTACGTTTGGAATATTACTAATGATGTTATCAATACATGTATTCAACCTGGTGGCTTCATGAATATGACATCTCATACCATAATTTGAGATTAATTCTTTCAATTTTGTACAATTATTATCATTACTTAGAAGGTTTATATTAAAATCACCAGCTATTATTATTTTGCTTTTTTTATTTTGTAATTTAAGTAAGGTTTTGTGTAAATTTTCAAAAAATATATTTAGATTAGATGAGGGTGTCCTGTATATACATAATATTATCACATTAATAGATTTAATTTCAAGACCACAAATCTCGAAATGTTTATCAATGCAAAATTCTGTTACTTCTTTCAATTCAGTACTTTGAAGATGGTTTTTGCATAGTATACATGTTCCCCCTCGCCGCTGATCAGGTCGTGAATAAATCGCACCGACGTAAAAGTTGTTAAGATTAAGATATTTTTCTTCACCTCTTATAACAAAATGTTCACTCAGGCATAAAACATCAATGTTTATATTAGAGTCATGCATCTCATTAATGGTTAAATCAATATCTTGTAGTTTATTTAAAGCCCCTGCAATATTTTGATGCATTACTGAAAAAATATTCCTACTATGTTTTTTACTACTACTATTGCTAAGTTTATTATTAATTACGAAAAAATGGTTCTCTACTTACCACAACGTTGTCAGTAGAAGTATTTATGGGTGAAAGTTGTGGTTTAACAATCTTAGAAAAATAGTAAGGAATAGTACCTCTAAGTGGACCTTTTAAAGGTTCCAACGTGCTGATTACTTGAAGTGATGAAGTTTTAGTAGTTTCATGTTTAATATGTTCTGAACCATTAGGTTTGCCGATTATTCTTACATTATTATTATAAGATAGGTACTTGTTGTAGTAATCTACATCGTTAATTTTGTGTACAAGTTGTTGGATAACGCTATTGTAGCTATTTGCTTCGATGAAGTTACAATTGTGATAGTTTTGTGAAAGCAATTTTAATTCATAGTTAAGCTTTCGCTCATTCAGGAATGCATTATATTTAACATTTACAATAAATATATTACAATTTTTCAATAGTCTAACTGCTGCAGCCATTTCAGCCATAAATTTAATAGGGTTTGAGTCATTTCTACCGGTCATTATGATCACACTGTCATTTTTTGTAAAGTTTTCGGATAATTTATCACAACACAATAATACTTCTTCTGTAGTCGCACCTGGTTTCCTTATACCCGTTATAGCGTAGTTCTTTAAGATAAATCTGTTTTCTTTTTCCTTCTCCAGTAGTCCTTGAACAATACCTTTCCCTTGGTCATCTGACAGAACAACTATGTTTCCATTTAGAGATTGGCAACTTAATTTGTGTGATTTACCTTCATCGTGCAAGTTCAGCTTTTGTGATTTATCCTCAGATTTATCTTGCGTAATTGCAATGCAATCAGTTGCTATTGCAGGTTTAGTGTTGGACTCTTTAGTTTCATTTTCTTCTCTAAGACTGTCAGTAACAGTACTGCTGCAAGCTGGTTCGGGGGTATGGAAGTCGATGTCCAAGTCTAGTTTTCTAGCCGATAGTCTGTTTTTATTTGAAAAATATTTTTTGTAGATTCCTGTGTTGCACGAAGAGGTAGTGCTTTTGGGATTTTGGCTCGTAATGTACTTTTTCTTAAAATATTCAGTTTTGGTCTTTTGATCAGCTAACTGTTGTTTCAATGAAACATTCTCTAAGCCAAGTGTTTCAATTTCAAGATTTGTACTCAATAACTGCTCCTTAAGATTCTCAATCGTGTTTTTTAAGTGCAATGTTTCATCACTTTTAAGGTGTGTAGATAGGTCCATCATACTTTTGACGCTTAAGTTTGATGCCAAACTGTCAAGGGATTCATTGGACAGACGAGAAAGAGAGCGTCGCACGCGCCTTTTCCTGAAAGTTACGTTACCGCAGGTTTCCATGTTTTCTGAGAATATTTGTTAAAATATTTCTTAAAATTGTAGAAAAGTATATAGAGCAGAAAATAAGTCACAAAAGCAGCAAGCTATAAAATAAACTATTCAATGTAAAAAAGTGATAAAATAAAAAAGTTCCAAAAAGAGACTGTGTTCAATGGGGTTTGAACTCGAGACACTATGCATACGCTCTAGCGTTGACGCGACGCCTTACGCAGTCAGCTACACTGACACTTAGCTACTATCGCGAAATTGGTGAATGTATTCTGCGTTTCTTTAAATTAAACAAAGTGCGTTATTCTTTGTTTTGATTGGTCGAAAGACAAGCGTCACTACAGTTTTTGAATTATGTTAACGGTGTCTTATTTTGAAGATTCACTAATTGTTATTTACTTGTAATTACAAAATTATGTCACTGTTATTATACATTATAGAAATGGTTGTTTTTATTTATCATTCGGTTTAAACGTTATACACTTATTTTGATGCACAATTTTGTTTGTAAACACGGTGTTAGTTGCTGTTCTTTTATCACGCTTTTATTCACTTAAAACTTTAGAACTTTTGTTGCCAACAATACACATAAATCACTACATATACATTGACTGGTATAATACATAATTAGACTGAAATACTAATGTTTACTATTTTTTACAAAATTTAAATACGGAGCCAATGTTGACGTGACAACTAGCGCCACCTCTTTTTTCTTATTAACAAAGGATAAAAATGGGACCCTATTACTAAGACTCCACTGTCTGTCTGTCTGTCACCAGGCTGTATCTCATGAACCGTGATAGCTAGACAGTTCAAATTTTCACAGATGATGTATTTCTGTTGCCACTATAATAAAAAATACTAAAAACAGAATAAAATAAATATTTAAGCGGGGCTCCCGTACAACAAACGTGATATTTTTACCGTTTTTTGCGATAATGGTACGGAACACTTCTTGCGCGAGTCCGACTCGCACTTGGCCGGTTTTAAACTACACTCTCGATTGTCTATAGAAACACGTTATTAAAACACGTTTTCTTCCGAAAATACCCCGATTCAAAGAGTAAAATGCGCATAACTTTTGAACGCCTGAACCGATTTTCATCAAACATAGCTAAGTATCCTTGTTTAGTTTGATATAAATAGGTTATTGAAGACAAATAATATATTATTTGTATAGGTTATCATTTGATAATGGAGTAGAGGACTCACCCATAAATAAAATTATTATGAAGTTAGTTTTATATTCTCATAGGTATTTTGTACCCAAAACGTGCACAGTTATTGGGTTGTGGAGAATATAATAAATAAAAAAATAAAACCTTCAAAGCTTATTAACAAAGGATAAAAATGGGACCCTATTACTAAGACTCCACTGTCTGTCTGTCTGTCACCAGGCTGTATCTCATGAACCGTGATAGCTAGACAGTTCAAATTTTCACAGATGATGTATTTCTGTTGCCACTATAATAAAAAATACTAAAAACAGAATAAAATAAATATTTAAGCGGGGCTCCCGTACAACAAACGTGATATTTTTACCGTTTTTTGCGATAATGGTACGGAACACTTCTTGCGCGAGTCCGACTCGCACTTGGCCGGTTTTAAACTACACTCTCGATTGTCTATAGAAACACGTTATTAAAACACGTTTTCTTCCGAAAATACCCCGATTCAAAGAGTAAAATGCGCATAACTTTTGAACGCCTGAACCGATTTTCATCAAACATAGCTAAGGATACTCTTGAAAAAGTCATCAGACAGACACACAGATACACAGCAACACGTCAAACTTATGACACTCCTCCTTTTCTGTTGGAGTTAAAAATGATGCAATATCTCTATGACACTGAGGTCTGCTGTATGAGAACCCAATTATGGGTTGAGCTCGCCGTTGTTTACTGTCCCGCAATTACTGTCCTACTGTATTTGTATATGTATGTTTTGTGTACAGTAAAGAATATGATAAAAAAATATTATCTACCCTATACATTTATTCTTGAGTTACTTATGTATGCGAATGAAAATGTAGGTACAAATCCGTATCCGTACTTTGGACATCGGTGAAGGAAAACATCGTAAGGAAACCTGGAGTTATGTTTTATATGAGTTTGATATCGCCTATCGCCTTAAGCAAGCGTGGTAGTAAAGGCTCGTACTTTCTCTGTATGAGAATAGGTCTTTGCCATGAAGTGGGACAATAAGGGTGCCTGTATGCAGGCAGGCATATTATAGGTTGGGGGATTACATCGCTGATAAAAATGCTTGGCCCAACGCTATTCCAGCTCCACAGCCACTAGGGCACAAAAACAAGTGATAAGCAGAAAAGTTCTGAAGTATTGTTGGACCTGCTGAAGACTGTACGAATAATTATAATGTATATTTGTGTTGTATAAACTCAATTTATTTTTTGGATTATATAACTGCACAGCACATATGTGAGTACTATGTACTAACTGTAAATCTACCATTTACTGTACCTATGTGTCGTTCGTTGACTTCAGTGTGCCCCGGCAGTTGAGTGTGTCATGCTCTCTCTAATGTCTCTCTGATGGTGGCACATGTGTTGGATCATTCGGTTCCCTTCATGATGGTTGAGCTGAGTGGTGCCGATCCATGTGTCATGTTCGTGAACGGGCGCCGTCAGTTGGGATTGGTCATATCTTAGCTGCCTCCGCATGTTTTTAATTACCTATTTATTATATTTTTAATTGTTTGTTTTACTCTAGACGCTTTTTTTTTTTTTTACATCGTTCTCACATATATGTATTTTTCCTACAAGATTATTGTAACCAAATACTTGTAAAACACATTTTTGTTTTTTTAAAAGAGTAAGTTTGGAGTTTCTTGTCCGTTCTTCTCCATAACAAGCTACATTTCCGAATGGACGGTAGAATCAATTATTATTACATTTAATTTTTATTTTTGACGTTCGAAAGTGCCGCTTAATGGCCTAATTGAATAAAGAAATTTTGATTTTGATTTTAATTTTGTTCATTGAAGCGGAGTGAGGTGGCAGAGCGGAGCGAGTAAGTAATGCGGAGTGGAGTTGCGGAATGTGTCTTATCCTTGATGCGGAGCGAGGTAGCGCGTTGCAGTTTGTGAGGAGCTAGGCTGAGTTCACGAGACGAGATATTTGAGTGGGCAGCGGCTGGTGATCTGTTCGGTTAACGTGGATTTTTTTTCCGTTACCCCGTTCCACTTCCCTGCTTCCCTTGCTCGCTCCGCTGCGGTTTTGTATGATATTTTAAGCTAGTTCGTAAATCCCTGACCACTGAATCAGAGCGGTGATTTTACACATTAATTGGTTATTATATTGGCTTAGCTCCGCTCTGCTCCTTTCCTCTCCGCTCCAGTGGACATGTCAGCCTAACAGGCTCGTATTATTATTTTTATAGTAGTTTCCCTAGAAAAAGAGTACCTACTTTCATCCCTTGCCAAAGTAATAAAAGTGTATAGCAGTTTTTGTGTTACATACTTATGTCCTTTTTTGTCGGCAATAATCTCCTCTATCATCGGTCATCTGAAAAATCAAGTACCAAGGTTAAAGGTCACGTAGATATGATACAGAGTGTTCCTAATCTGATTGGAAGGTAAGCAGGGTAAGTTAATTAGTGTCAGTCATCGAGAGTGCTCTTCATTTAATTACGGCACCCAGAACTGGCGTTTGAAGGTAGGTAAGGTATCCGTCTATCCAATTACACAGGTAAAATATATACCTATCGTTGAAATTGACTACGCTTGGGTCAATTGTAAGGACATTTTGGTCTGTTCTTTTCCCTACAAAAGACATGTTTTCAAAAAACCGTTGTGGCCCATCAATTCAGACTTTTTTAAGAAATAAACAATGTCACCTTTTTTAACTTTGAGTAATGCTCATGCATACTGCGCTACCACGAAGTTATGTGGGACTCCAACCCACTAAAACTCCACGGTGTCCTCCTGTGTGGCTTATGGCGGGCAGACGGGCACGCGTTAGCACTCTCCGCAAACCCGCCGAAACAATATCACCTAGGATATTTAGTTATTTAAGGATATTAAGTTACGCATTAGGTAGAAATACTGTTTGAATATTTGTTCAAATTGTTCGTTGGAAAACAACACGCGTTCTGATGGCATAAGCAAAGAAAATAGTTGCAACCGCTTAGTTGTTTACTGTAATTAAGTACAGCAAGCAATATTTATCATCATCAACATCATCATCATTTCAGCCGAAAGACGTCCACTGCTGGACATAAGCCTCCCGCAAGCGTCGTCACACTGATCGGTCCTGTGCGTTTCGCATTCACCGGACGCCCGTAGTCTTAACCAGGTGGTCGCTCCAACGCTGCGTCTTCCGGTATGCCTTAATCATGTAAAGAGGTAAATAAAATACTTATGGATTATTGCTATAGAAACATTGTAGAAGCCAAAATCGCCATCATAATACGCGCTTTATTACAATTTCTAAAATGAATTGATTAAATACATCAACACGTCACAACCACATTCAGCGAAGTCAAAACAAGACTCGCCCAAAAATAGAAACCTTACCATAAAAACAAACGCTTTCAAAACAAAACAAAACATTTAAAAATTCCTAATTTAGCGTCAAAAAACTCAACAAAACAGACCCTCTCTCCCAGCGAGGGTCTCAGCTGAACAAAAAGAGTCTTTCAAAGTTTCCGAAACACTTTGTTTGCGGTCAAGCCGGTGACCCTGTAAGCCTGTAGACCTTTAACCCTGTAACCCTGTTGTTTGAAACTGCGTGACTTTGTTAACCTGGGGATTGAGGGAACACAGGAAAAGCATTTTAGGGAGGCACTTTGGGTTGTATGGAATAGTGAAGTTGGTTTGTCAATATTGAATGATAGTAAGGATTGTATTCTAAAAGTGGTACTGGTGAGTGACAAGTTGTGTGGGAATAGGGTGCCGGGGAATGTGTTGTGTATGTGATGCGTAAGAATGAAAATTTCATAAGGAAAGTTTGTATTATGATTGTAGATTATAAGAGTAGGGGAAAATTGAAACAAATTAACATTGTATGGGCATACTTATATGCGAAGAGACTAGAGACGTTACAGATTATGGTTGAACAACCGGTATACGAAAACGAAAAGGTGGGCTTTTCAATAAATACGAGTAAAACCAAGCTGATGACAAACCACACGGCTATCCCAATAAAACCCACTAACGTTACTGAACTGCAATATGTAAATGAGTATACTTATCTTGGTCAAATAATATCTGCGAAAGATCTCGCAACAAAATAATTAACAATAAACAATTAACATAGGATGTAAGAAATACTGGTCTATGAAAGAAGTTTTGAAAAGTATTTAATACATTTATTCTGCCGAGCATCACATATGGGTGTCAAACATGGAGCTGCACAAGCAAAGATATAAAATCGTTAAACCTGCCAACATAGAATGAAAGTATACTCAACGTAGACTTAAAAGACAAAATAAGATGAATACTAATAAACAAACCAAAGTTATCGATGTCAAATACCAAATAAAACAACTGAAGTCGAAATGGGTAGGACATTTAATAAGAAGATAACCGAAGAAGAATAACAGAACAATGGACTAAAGAAGTGACAGAATGGGGTCCTACATACAAAATAAGAAGGAAAGGCAGACAGTATCGTACATGGGAGGATGACATCAAAATAGTGGCAGGGACGACTTGGACTAGAAAAGCAAGAGATCGATGCTTGTGGAAAGCACTTGGGGAGACCTATGCTGAAAAGTAAGAAAAGTATATTACAATTTAAACACTACTATAGTATATTAAGTATAAATAAGATCAAATATTACTGTAAGATTGTTAATAAAGGCTTTTATTATTTATTATTAACATTGTATGGATTGTATAAAAGAATACTTAGCTATAAAAGAGCTGACTATTGAGATGACGTTGTACAATCAATAGTGAAATTGGTTTGTCAATATTGAATAATAATTTGTCTTGAAAGGTGTGTGTCGGTTGTCCATACGTGTTCATGTGTCGGTTATGGACCAATGAGGAACATGACGTAAGAAAAGTTTTGAGTTTGTATATACATTGTGTGGAAAATGATGTATGTCTAATAGGTGATGAGATGACATGATGACTTTTCTTTTTCTCAACAGCTACTTTTGTCAGAGGACTTCTTAAGTCTTAAAAAATTGAAAAACCGTGAAAACCTAAAACCGTGAAATAAAATTGAGCTCAGAAATAACGCAGAGTTTATTTATCATCATTAAATATCGACACACAACTTCCAATTTTTCAGGTGATTTATGCAAAATTAACACTCAAATATTAAATTAAAACCTCTGTTTTTCCCTACATTTTGTTGAATTATTGCAAGCAAAAATTTTGTTGATTTTACGCGTTGCGTAGAGATTGCTTAATTAAGCTAAATATAGACATCAAAAGTGAAACCAAAATTATAATGTATATTTTTGGTTTGCACGTGCCGTGGTTGAGTTGGTTAAAAAGGGGTGTGTATTCTATTAGAACGTTGCTCGAGTAAGCGATGCTGTTTCATCAGGTTTTCCTGTTGTAACAACCAGCTTTGATGAATTAATTATGGTAATAATTGTAGCGTAACGTAAGCTCCGGAGAGCTAACGTTAACTACGTTAATAAAATAAAAGTAATTAATAATTAAAATTAAGGAAAAGGATATAAACTAAGGGACCGGCTTCAGACGTCGTTGGTTGCTTGCGATCGACAGCTAAGCAGGCAGCAGGACGGACGGGTACTCTTCTATGCTCGAGGTATGCAGGTGGTGATCAGGTACATCGACGGACAAGCAGTCACACAGGTTGGTGTGCATTAGTAGTCATACAGTAGGCAGGCAATAGTCTCGACGGACAAGCAGACACACAGGTTGGTATACATTAGTAGGCTGAAGTGTAGGGCAGGCAATCGGATAGGCAGGATGTAGAGTAGATACGCAGGCAGCTAGGACACTGGTTGGTATACAGTTACGTTGGCGTACGGTAGGCAGTCAATCGGGCAGGTAGGCAGTAATAGTACTTTTAAGAGACCAAATGCGATTTATTTATAGTTTATAGAGATTAATATCACTCTTTTACAAGCTGGGTTTTACAGTTTAGAGTTTTCCAGGAGTTTTTCAGATCAGAAGATACACTTTGTAATACTCAGTAGTAAAACGACTTTCGGCGTCCCGTCCAGATTCAAAACTAAAAACTGACGCCCGTTTTTCATCGTTCTGTGTCATATCTACATTTTAAATTCAAATTTCTATTAAGAAAATAAGACCAGAACGGTGAAAATAAGATAAAAACGGTTCACAAAGGGGGTCAGTCTACGCTACCCTTATAATAATGTATACCTAGCTTAAAGGAGGTCTAGTCCATGGTACCTATGTTACGGTCTATGGTTTAAGAAAAATAAAATGGACAGACAGATGTCATGTGAGATGAAAATGTCACAGTAGAAAAATATTGCAAGAATTACAAATTATCAATATAATTTAAGTTTCAGATATTAAAACAATCAGATATAACTAAAAGTATGCTTTTCAGATGATAACAATAGAAAGAAAACATAAAAATGAATTACAAAAGTTGATAAAACATCAACAGATATGAATGTATGGTTTGTATAGTGTTATGAATTGTAAATAGACATAAAAATATGTGGTTCTATTTAGCAGAATACCACATAATCTGGTTCGATAAATAACATGGTTGTCTCAAATCGTGACAATTTAAGAAATCGGATTTGACAGCTATAAAAATACGATATATAAGTTAAACTTGATGCTTACAAATGATACTCGTTGTAATAGTGTATCGGTAAATAGTGTAGTAATATTGTTGGCCTTTCTTTCTTTTTTTTTTTTTTAGATTTTTTTTTTCATTTCTAGATGCTTGTTAACATATTATCTCGTTTTCCATCTATACTATCTATACTAATATTATAAAGAGGAAAGCTTTTTTTGTTTGTTTGTTTGTACCGAATAGGCTCCGAAACTACTGGACCGATTTTAAAAATTCTTTCACTTATGGAAAGCTACATCATTCCCGAGTAACATAGGCTATAATTTTGACGAGTGCGAAGCCGCGGGGTTCAGCTGGTATAATATATAATCTTTTTTTTTTTAGTTTCTTATGACTTATTGTCGGGCCTACGTTGTTCCCCCACCTAAGTATCAAGTATCACTAATGCTGTAACATAAAAATATTGTAAAACCAAACAATTTTGTAATAGAGTAACCGTGGACTTTCTTGCCAGTTCTTCTCCATAGGAAACGACCGACCCGAACCGTGCACCTTTTGTCGACGTTTTATACGTGCCCATGTAGGCCTATCTGAAATAAAAAAAATTATTTGATTTGAGTGTATCGGTAACAGGTAGCAGGCCACCAGCCCAGTGGTTACAGACCCGACTTACGAGTTGCAGGTTGCGGGTTCAAACCCGAGCAGGTTTCTTTGTGTCATTTATTTTATAACCACTGAGGAGCTCGTAACTAAATAATAACAGCCGCACTGGCCGATCATCAAAGTTAAGCAACGCTTGACGAGGTCGGTCCGTGGATGGGTGACCATTACACCATTATTTCTTAGATCAATGGGAGTGGGGAAATCGCGCCAAGATTCTATTCCTAAAGATATAGATCTTGAATTACTTAATCAACATTTTTCAATTTCCTCTAACTTCAATGGTAATATTAAAGCAAAAACGTTAAATGATCTTTCGTCTCTTCCCACTCCTGATTATTCACCATTCGTCTTTAATCAGTTCTCCGATTGTGATGTTAAGAAGAGCATAGAATCTATTTCGTCTAATGCTGTTGGTAGTGACTGCATCAGTCGCAAGATGATACTCCCTATCCTTGACGAAATCCTTCCTATCATCTGCCATATCCTTAATCATTCCCTATCCAGCGGTGTTTTCCCCTCTTCTTGGAAAGAAGCCCAAATTACTCCTCTTCCTAAAAAGCATAACCCTGTCTCCTTCTCTGAATTCCGTCCTATCTCCATATTACCGTTTCTGTCCAAAGTCCTTGAACGTCTTATCCATAACCAACTTAGTACATTCCTGTGCAAGAACCACCTCCTTAACTTTTTCCAATCCGGGTTTCGTCCAGGACATAGTACAACAACAGCACTTGTTAGCATTATGGACGATATTAGACTTGGTATGGAAAATGGAAATCTGACGGTTCTTTCCTTATTAGACTTCAGCAATGCTTTTAACACCGTCGATTTTGATGTCTTACTCGGCATACTTGGCTCTCTTAACATATCTCCAACGGCAATTGATTGGTTTCGTAGTTACCTGTGTGGCCGCCGACAACGTATTTGCATTGAAGGTTCTTCTTCGTCATGGTGCAATACCTCTGCAGGCGTACCACAGGGGGGCGTTCTATCTCCTCTTCTCTTCGCTATTTTTATTAATTCTATTTCCAATGAACTTCTCTCGTCTTACCACCTTTACGCTGACGATCTGCAAATTTATTCGCAAGCTCCAGTAGAAGAATTGTCTGAGGCAGTTGATATGGTCAATAAAGATTTAGATCGTATTTCTCATTGGAGTTTGACTCACGGTCTGAAGGTAAATCCTATGAAGACTCAAGTCATTGTTGTCGGCAGTCCTAGGTTGCGTTCGAAATTAAACTGGTCGCAGCTCCCCCGGATTGTCTTTGATGGCTTAGCTATTCCATACAGCGACTCAGTGAAAGACCTGGGTATATTAGTTGACAAAGACTTTTCGTGGGGTCCCCAGCTGCAGGAGGTTAGTCGCAAGGTGTTTGCATCTGCGGGGTCTTTGCGCAGACTGCGCAATTTCCTTCCAACTGCCACCAAAACTGCACTCGCCCAGTCCCTCCTTCTCCCAATCCTCGATTATGCCGATGTCAGTTATTTAGATCTGACTGAAGTGCAGCTAGATAAGCTTGAGCGACTCCAAAACGTTTGTATTAGATTCATATTTGGATTACGCAAATATGACCATGTTTCTGAATTTCGAATTAAGCTCAAGTGGCTGCCAATCCGCCTTCGCCGGAATACCCATATTTTATCTTTACTCTACAGTATTCTGTTTGTACCTACAACCCCCTCTTATCTCAAAGAACGCTTTAAGTTCCTTCATGACACACATTCTAGACACTTGAGATCATCGGAGAATTTGAAACTTTTGATGCCTGCTCATTCCACTAAGTTTTACGACAAATCGTTTACGGTCCAGGCTGTGCGACTGTGGAATGAGTTGCCGTTGCCTATTAGACAAGCCCAGTCACTGGCTTCTTTTAAGAACCTAGTTAAAAACCATTTCCTTTCTCCCTAACGCTTTTATATTTTTTGGCCCTCCTTTCTCTGAATTTGTTAACATGTAATATTGTGTATGTATGTATTTAACTATATATGTATGTAAATATTTGTGTATTTAAGTTTATGGATAGTATTTATTGTAACAATATAGTTTTGTATATATTTATGTTTTAATGTACAGTACACCACAGACTACCCCCTTTCTCATTATAAGTTCTTTCAGTCCACCCAAAGGTTGTCTGGTAGATATCGCTGTCAGCGATAAGACCGCCTTTGTACCCGTATAATTAAGTTTTTCTTATAAAATGGATGTATAACTTTTATGGTGTACAATAAAGTATATTCTATTCTATTCTATTCTATTCTATACCGAGTTTCCTCCGTGCCTCGGAAAGCACGTTAAGCCGTTGGTCCCGGCTGTCATTTGAAGATCTTTGACAGTCGTTACGGGCAGTCAGAAGCTTTAGATCTGACACCAGTCTTGCCACAAGATACCGTGTTACCCAGTTACTGGGTTGTGGAGGTCAGATAGGCAGTCGCTCCATGTAAAGCACTAGTACTCAGCTAAATCCGGTAAGACTGGAAGCTGATCTAAATATAGTTGGGAAAAGGCTAGGCAGATATTTATTTATTTTATAACCACTGCTTTCAAAACGGTGAAGGAAAACATCGTGAGGAAACCGGCATGCCTTAGAACCAAACATTCAAAGACATGTGACAACTACCAATCCGCACTGGGTCCGCGTGGTGGATTATAGCCCACTCCCTTTATGAGAGAAGGCCTGTGTTCCAACAGTGGGAATATTAAAAAGGCTGATGATAATGAACATAGTAGTTTTCGTAGTCGTTCATATAAAGTCATCGCGGCATGTAAAATGAGAAGCGTCATCGAACTTCTTAAATTGTCTCGATTATAGTCTGTTTTATTAAGAGTTGATCTGTTGCCTTAAAATAGCCCTAGATCTAAACCTGTACAGGAGGTTGATAGGAATGTTGCTTGGTTCTGTATGTTTAAGTCACAAAATTTATAATGTGCCTGTTACCACTAGCTGTTTCTTCTGACTTCTGAGAAATATTTTTCAATGGTCCCAAGTGTGAACCGTACTGGTCAAACACTCAGGAGCGAGGAATTTGAATACAAAATACTCTTTATAAATTCGAAGATCAGCTTTATTCTTTATATTTACACAGCAGTACAGTTTGAGTTAGCAAAACCAACAGCAACACAATACAAGTGACTAGTACTGATGTCAGAAAACGAATGGCCGGGCATACTAATAAAACGCCCGCCGATTCGTTTCTATCCCCACCAATCCCCACCATTAAACTTGCTTGTGATTGGTCAATACAACTACTTTTAAGCATACAACTTCTTAGAAATGATTGTAATTATTATATAAACATAAATAATTGTAGGCATAATTTAAATAATTATAACACAAGTAAGTTCATGGCATTCAGCTGATGCCGGGAAAACTGGAAGCCCACTCCAATGAACTTTTTGTTTTGTGTTCTATAGGCTCGCGTTTGACTACTATCTCGCCTGATGGTAAGCGATGATGTGGTCTACGGAAATGTTTTAGTATTTCGGAAAAGGCTAGGCAGATTGATTGAATGCCATTCCTAGTTTATGTATAGTATTTTATATAGCTATATAAATTTTATGTATTTTTTTTAATGTAGCAGTACACCATAGTCTACCCCCTGTTTTAATTTAAGTTCTTTCCATCCATCCAAAGTTTGTCTGGTACATATCGCTGTCAGCGATAAGAGCACCTTTTTACCCATAATATTAAGCTGTTGTAAAATACATGTGTAATTTCTTTTTTTTGGTGTACAATAAAGTTTATATTCAATTCTATCGAACTAACGACCAGCCGCTTGCAATTGTCACAAATAGAACAATGAAACATTCAGTTCCCGTATCATAAACAAAGGAATTTTCATAACAAATTTCGCGATAGCTAGCTTCAAAAGCAACTTACAAAAAGAAAAGTTCACTATTTCATAGTATCGCTTGCAAGAATAATGGACGTATATTAACCTCGCAAACAAACATACATAAAAGTTATGCAACAGTATACATCAGAGGAGACATAAAAGAGAAACACTGTTCGTGTATTACCAGAGGCTATAAATCTAAACTAGCCGTAAATACTGGATCTGGCTGCTTTTGAAATTAGTTTTTCATGTGGATGGATATTTTAGAATGTAATGTGTAAGAATAGTAGTTTATCTACTCTCATATCATAATATTCGAATTATAAAATTCAAAACGAGTTTATATTGGCATACTTTATAAACACAAAATTTAAAAATGCTATCACGATTTTATGGCATGGATAATGCAAAAAGAGGTATTTAGTAGGTTCAATCCCAATTTATGAGTGTAGATAAAGTAGTGTATGAAACTGCACATAACTAGGTATTAAAACATTCGTGTGAAAACTATTAAAAACCTCGCCTACGGCTCGGTTTTTAAACACACACTCATGTTTTAATACCCCTCATTATGCAACAGTTTCATAAACTACTATTATGCAATGGTCACATAATAGGGGTTATTAAAACACGAGCGTAGGTTTATCAATAAATACATAATGATACGCTGGTAGATAATAATTATACGCTCGTGTTTTAATATCTAATTATATGAATCTAAATTGCGTGCCATACCACATATTTTTCCGTTTCCACTTTTGTTTTATTTCAACTGTATCATCATCATCATCATTTCAGCCGAAAGACGTCCACTGCTGGACATAGGCCTCCCCCAGGCGTCGCCACATTGACCGATCCCGTGCGTCTCGCATCCAGCGCCTTCCCGCAACCTTAACCAGGTCATCAGTCCACCTAGTGGGAGGCCTTCCAACGTATCGTCTTCCGGTTCGCGGTCGCCGTTCCAGAACTTTTCGGCCCCATCGGCCATCCGTTCTGCGAGGAGAACCAAAGTTACCGACATAGCCCGAAGAATTGCCAAACTTAAGTGGCAGTGGGCAGGGCAAATTGCTCACAGAACGCAACTGTATGAGTGAAGATAAAATAGTGTATCCAACGGCATATAACTAGTTATTGAAACACTAACTATATATAGAGATAAACCCTAGCTCGTGTTTTAATAACCCCTATTATGTGACCATTGCATTAACTACTATTATGAAACTGTTGCATAGTAAGGGGTATTAAAACATAAATGTGTCTTTAAAAACACGAATGTTTTAATACCTGTACAGTTTCATACACTACTTTATCTACACTCATACATTGGGATTGAACTTACTGAATACCTTTTTTTGCATTTTCCATGCCATAAAGTTGACATAGCATTTATCATGTAATTTTCGTCGCCGCATCTAAAATATCGGGCGGAGTCAAACTAACTGAATCAGACATTTTTGACAATAAGATTATATTTTTAAATTTCGGTATTGTGTTTATAAAGTATGTCAATATAAACTCGTTTAGAAGTTTATAATTTTATATGAGAGTAGATAAAGTATATTCTATTCTATTTTTACCCGACTGCCGAAGGAGGGTAATGTGTTTATTAGTGTATGTATGCATATTTTTTGTGTGTGGCGTTCTAGAGACCAAACGCGTTGGCCGATTTTGATGATTATTACGTCAATCGATGCGTCTTCAACCTGCGAGTGCCACTGGCTACATTAAAATTGAAAAATAGAAAAATGGCGGCTTTTGGGCGCCATATTTTGGAGGCCCAATTTTTATTTCCATCCAATAAAGGGTTTGAAGGGGCGATTTCAAAAATATATAACACTTATATGTTTACCTTATTCGAATAAAATGTTGACTAATAAGTGTTAAATAAAAAAAATTATTCAAAAAATCAAAACACCCGACTGCTTAAAAAGACTAAAAAGACTTAAAAAAGAAAAAAATCATGCTGTGCAGTCGGACATCTGGTTTTGGTCAGCCAGCTCGCGAATATGTATCCTCCGACTGCACAGCATGATTTTTTTCTAGTTTACGTCTTTTTAGTTCGCTGTTTAAGCAGTCGGGTGTTTTGATTTTTTGAATATTTTTTTTTATATCATCTCGTATCCGCACGGTTTACGCTTGGTTTACCCGATGTGTATCGAAGCATAAGGAATATGTATATGGTTCGTAGCAGGTGGCGTCCTATTGTTTCATCCTTAACCTTTGGGAAACAAACGTGGTAACAAGATGTCTGCGGAACTAACGGTTCAGTGTGCCCGCAGCGTTTATTACTGAATTGCAATCTCTCTTCTCTTCTTATTCATGTCTTCATTTCTGAAGGTCGTACTCGCCTTGAAAAGCTTTGATGGAGTCAACGACGAGCTGCTTCCAAGCCACCCTGTCTTCGGCTCTTCTCATAGCAGTGGCTCCTTAATGGTCCTGATCTGGTCAGACCAGCGAGTAGGTGAACGTCCGCGTGGTCTTTTTCCATGCACCTTTCCCACTACAACCACTTTTTCTAGATTGTCTGGCTGTCTCCGGGAGATGTGACCAAAATAACTTAGGACTCGTTGGCAGCTGATTGTGGAGGGTCTGGTTTGATGTTCAACTGGTTGAGAATGGACTTGTTCGTGCGCTTGGCTGTCCATGGTATGCGCAACATTCTTCTCCAGCGCCAAAATTTCAAAAGCCTCTATCTTTTTCCGATCCACCTTGCGAATTGCCCAAGATTAAATTGATTCAACTGAATTGCAATATTTGCCTACAAAACCTTCGTAGTTACTTAATTTTTGATGTATTCTTTATTTCCGTAATTTTTGAATAGGTGTAACTGCTTATAGAGATTGTAATCGTAACTACTGCTGAAATAACAGTGATCTTTACCTATTGTATGTATGAATTAAAGGCTCTTAAGCACAACACCACAATCTCCGAGACATATTTATCCTCCAATCTCATTGTAGCACTTCTGTTTTCTTAATATACCAGTTATTAATACTCTAGAATGGCCGGGTACATAAGAGGGAAGCATTGTTCCTATATTTCTTCAGGCTATAAATCGTAGCGAGCAATAAATAGCCAGCTCTTGTTGTTTTTGTAAAGCTGTACTGTTTTATCAACACGCCTTGACAGAGATACGTTATGTGGTGTTACAATAGTGTTCAAATACTAAAAAAATGGACGGGATTTTTCTATTAGTGGTATATGAAAAATGTATGATAAAAACTTCCATATAATAATAGTAAAGATTTTTGCAAACTGTCAATAATGCGGCGAAAAAAAATTGTTGATACTAGCTTCTGCTAGCGGCTTCGTCCGCGTGAAAAGTTTTTTATTATACCGAGATAAATGTAGCCAATGTGCTATTCCAGACTATAATCTATCTCTGTGCCAAATTTCATTCAGATCCATTCAGCGGTTCTAGCGTGATTGAGTAACAAACATACATCCACACTGCCACTTTACACATCCATCCAAACTTCGCATTTGTAATTTGAGTATACAATAAAAGCACAAAAAGAAAAAGTTAATTCAAAATATCAATAAACCCGACTGCTTAAGAAGCGGTTATTTGATTTTTTGAATTAACTTTTTTGTTTAAATTATTTTTGTACGAATTTGGTACACTTAAACATATAAGTGTTGTATATTTTTGAAATCGTCTCTTAATAGCTATTTATGCAACTGTTACGTTATGGACGGTCTTTTAATACGAGTGCAATTTTTCGGTACAAGCGTAGCGCGTACCGAAATAGGTGGGCACGAGTTATTAAAAGACCAATAACGTACAGTTGCATACAAGATTTTATCTACGAAGGAAGGAATAAAACACAGATATAGACAAATAAGTATTTTAGGAAGTGTGTTTTCATTGAAAATTGTGAATTTCATTTCTCATATCCATGTCTTAATTTTTCTTGTAGTAAGATATTTGTAGCCGCAACTGCTCTATTTGTTATATCTGGTGGTGTATTTTCAATATCACTTGATGTTGAAGACATTTTTAATAAAATTTGGAATAAAATTTCACTCAGAAATTTTTGCCCGCGTCCACTTTTTATGTTATTTTTTTATTTAGTCTTTATTAGGTATAAGGCAAAGATCTTGTAGCCGCAACAGCCAAATAGTATACGATACTTTTGTTCTAAACTTGTTCCATTTTTAAAAACATCATTTATACTGTCTCGATTTCGAAGTAATATTATAGGTACCTGGCTGTATGTTCAGAACGTCTTTACTTGTGTTTTAGAATTTATGACGATTCGCATAATGCAACCCGATGTCGTTATGAGTATCATAATGAAACCGCTGTCAATTTTATAATTCGAATATAACGAAACCGAAGTAGATAAAACCCTTTATATTGATACCCCACACGATGGGTGTGGAAGAAAATAAATAGGGGCCTTAAAATCCGCCATTTTCTGACTTCCAATTTGAATATAGCCAGTTACACTCACAAGGTTAAGACAAATCGATTGACGTAAGAATCATCAAAATCGGCCAACGCTTTTGGTCTCTAGAACTCCACATCATCACATCATCAGCCTATTAATGTTCCCACTGCTGGGAAACAGGCCTCCTCTCTGTGAGAGGGGATGGTCCATAATCCACCACGCGGGCCCAGTGCGGGTTAGTGGATGTCACATGTCTTCGAATTTTTGGTTCTATGACATGCCGGTTTCCTCACGATGTTTTCCTTCACCGTTTTTGGGAGCAGTGGTGATGAAATAATTTACACAAAGTAAAGCGCCTGCCTGGGTTTGAAACCACGACCTACAACTTGTAAGTCGCGGCCGATACCACTGGACCACGACTGCTCTAGAACTCCACATAGGAACAAACATACAGACATCGACTAATAAACACAGATATATATATATATTTTTACCCTACTTCGGCAGTCCGGTAAAAAAATATCGTAAAGCCAGCAAAGAACGATTTCTTCTTTTCGTGTCAATGGTGATTTAACCCTCAGACAGTATGTGGCCATATTTATAGCGGTATCAGTGGCGTTAATCGAAGTCCTGCAAAGTACCAGTGTATGGATAAAACAACTAAAAAGTTCCAAACAAGTTACTTGTCTAACAGTCTGATGCAGCAAATGGCATTTATTTTAGTTTTAAGGAGCAGTAACGCCTAAGTAGCTGATTATAAAATGAGATTCAGGTCTAAACGCCTAGTCGTAATTTTGTTGGCAAAAATATATCTATACTAATATTATAAAGCTGAAGAATTTGTTTGTTTGGTTGGAATTGAAAATTATTTTTGTGTTGGATAGTCCATTTATCGAATAATGTTATAGGCTATATAACATCACGCTACGACCAGTAGGAGCGGAGCATAAATGAAAAATGTTGCGAAAACGGGCAAAATATTCCTTTTTGAGAGCTTCCGTTGCGTGCGTTGCGTACAATCAGTATGTAGGGTAGAGTTGGTAGATAGATTGGGTAGGGTAGGTAGGTAGGGTAAGTAGGTAGGTAGATTAGGTTAGGTAGCCAGTTGATGAGAGCGAAGCTACGGGGGACAGCTAGTATATATAATATCTATTTATGTATACTTCCATTTTGCGTACAGCTAAGGAGTGGGATTACCTACTGCAGACTTTGTTTCCTGATAGCTACCACCTAAGGGTCTTTAAGTCAAGAGAGAATTCGTTACTTCTAGGCAAGCGTGCTTCACCATCGACCACATCTTCACTTAACACCAGGCGAGATAGTCGTCGAACGCGAGAATATCACAATTAAAAAAAGATGACGTCACAAATTTTTACGACCTTACTCACTAAAAGACACATGGGCCTAGAAAAAAAACACTAACTCGCTACCGGGAATCTGCCTCTATTTACCTACTCGTGTCCAAACTACATACAAATATCTGTTTAATGTTTTTCTCTAACTGTAACATAAATAGTTCTAAACAAACGAACAGATTTGTAAACAGTTGACCGGCCTTACATCATGTTTGTTTCGGAATAGATCATAGCCAACTAGGTTTAGGAAACTCCAACCAATTTCCAGCTGTATCTCGTCTTACGAAGATCTGGATTGGTATGAAGGTAGTGGATGCTGTAATATATTCGGTGTTCAGCTACACAATTTATGTGGAGCTTGATCTGCTGGCGTATTGTAGAGTTAAGCTACGTTTACGGATGCTGGCTTTGCTGTAGCAAGCTGCAATTGTTGTTTATTTCGTGTCACTTTTGTTGGAAGGTCGTCTTCCTTAGCTAGCTATTAATAGATACTGCTACATCTGTATATTTCTATAATAGGGATTACAATTTCTTCTGAGGAAAATTTACAAGTCCAGACCTGTCGTACTGTATGGATCAGAATGTTGGGCTGTGAAAAAGATGGATGAAAAGGCATGTAGCAGAGATGAGAATATTGAGATGCATATGCGGAGTGACAAGAATGGATAAAGTGAGAAATGAGTGTATTAGAGGAAGTTTGAACGTGGCGCCAGTGACAGAAAAGTTGAAAGGAAACCGTTTGTCCTGGTATGGTCATGTGATGAGGAGGGATGAAACGCATGTTACTAAAAGAGTTATGAATATAAATTTGGAAGGATGTAGGGAGGGCACGGCCAAAGAAAAGATAGATGGACTGTGTGAGGAGTGATATGAAGATGAAGGAGGGATGTTGTGACGGGGGACAGGACAGTATCTATACCGTCCGTAGAAGAAAACGTGTTGCGCCGACCCCAAGTAACATGGGACAAGGGCAGGAAGATGATGCTCTTTACAATTTTAACTATTTCATTCAAGCTACCTTGGGAATCTCTTTTACATTGAGCGATTTCTTATCTAAAACGTAAACGTCAAATTGTATTGAAACTGAATAAGCGCCGTCTGGTCCCAGTAAAGGGAAATCTCTTTTTGTATGCAAATTGATATAATACGTTTACGTTGACGCCAGCGAGTTCGCTTAAAAACTCGCATTAAGACCTTCAGAACTTTATTATCCTCCTGGGTAATACAAGAATAACCGACAAGACGGGACTTTGCAAGGTTGGTGTAAATTTTTTCGAGCTTCTGGCAACCCATAATGACCGTATCAGTACTAAGAAACCTACTAATTCTGACGCTTGGAAACATTTTGGCCTTTTGACCTAATTGTCCCTAATTTTAATATTCAGAGAAAGAATGACTATGTTAGCAGAGTATACGATGTTTTTCACAAAGATGTTCGTCACCACAAGCTGTTTTAGTATGTCACATTATAATGTGTATGTGTTATTATTTATGTAAATTCACGATTAAATCTTTGAAATCATCATATCAGCTGTAAGACGTCTACTGCTGGACATAGGTCTCGCGTGTCCCGCATCCAGTGAATCCCCGCAACCTTCAGCAGTTCATCGGTCCATCTGGTGGGAGGCCTTCCAACGCAACGTCTTCCGGTTTGCGGTCGCCACTCCAGAACTTTTCTTCCTCATCGGCCATCCGTTCTGCGAGCAATTTGCCCTGTGGGCACAATTCTTCGGGCTATGTCGTTAACCCTGGTTCTCTTGCGGATCTCTAAATTGCTGATTCGATCACGCAAGGTACTCCGAGCATAGCCCTCTCCATTGCCCTTTGGGTGAAAAGCTTTTTAATGAGGCCCATTGTGAGCGAACACGTCTCAGAGCCGTAGGTCATAACTGGCAACACACGCTGGTCTGGACTAGGGTGATATTAATTAAGTGGTATGCCTTTGATACCACTTAATTAATACCATACGTTAGTGTACACACTTGTACCACAAACAATTCCTTTGATTGAAAAGTTTCAAAGTGAGTACATATTTCAGCTCCAGTTTACGACATACTGCAAACATTTCTGCAAAAGCAATAAAAATAAAACTTAAACGACATTTTCCTTACACAAACAGAAACATTTTTGTAGAGCTTCGAAAAGTTTTCAACTTCATTTTCTGTTACATGGTTTGTACTAGGTTAACATTCAAAATTACTCAGAAAATTGTAATTTCATTTTACTGGTTATTTTCAAAAGCTTTCACATTTCTGTTGAGCTGGTCTTCAAACAGTTTTGATTAAGTTTTGTTTAATTATAAGTTGAGATTTAGCGGTTTCGTGGAATCTACTTATGTTGGCGTTCTAGCAAAAAGGGTCCAGTTCTCAGCATTTAGGTTCAGAGATTAACGCAGTTTTGTAAGGTTGTCCTCATACAAACACAAGTTCAGTTTCAACTTAAAATTTATGATAAAATAAAATGTGCCAGATTTTGACTTTTTTTTTTATCCGTATCGATTGATTACTAGATACCGAATCTAATCTTAACTCATATATTAGTTAGAGATTCTCGTAAATAGTTTCATGGATTCTAATCCAGTAAGTTGTAAGCCAACTAGCTTACTTTGAAAGCTGAAGGATTTTAGATCAATCTATGTACCCTTCCCTTCGTCCTTTTTCCAACTATGTATGTTGGGGCGACTTCCAGTTTAACTGGTTTCAGCTGGGTACCAATATTTTACATGTAGCCACTGCATATCTGTCCGCTGCAACCCAGTAACTGGGTAACACGGTACACGGTAGGCAAGTCTGGTTCCAGATTGCCTGGCTTCTTGACTACCCGTAACGATTTTCAAATGACAGCAGGAACAAAAAGCTTAACGGACTGTAAAGATGGTCACCCATCCACGGACCAACCTCGGCAAGCGTTGCTTAACCTTGAAGGTCGACCCATGCGGCCTTAATATTTAGCCACTAGCTTCTTGAATATAATTAATAATGAAAATGTTATAACGTTGCAAATGTTCTAAACATTTTTACATCACTATTATAAATGAAATTTTTACAAAAATGTTGGCCATTTTTAACCCCGACGGAAAACGAGGCGCTTTATAGCTGTGTATCTCTGACATCATAGCTCCTAAACAGATGTACCAATTTTAAACTAGAGTTTTTTTTTTTTATTTGTCTTTATCGAGAGTGTCCTTAGCTACATTTGATGAGACTCGGTTCAGCCATTCTAAAGTTATGGGCATTTTACTGTTTGTAATATATATATCGTGTCATAGTTACGTGTTCAATATATTGTCGATCGAAGCGTGTCTACTACCAGATTAAAAAGTTATCGAGGGTTTTATTGTTTTTAATTTTACTTGTATTTAATTAAATTAGCCCGCGTCTATGGATTCATCGGAGTTTTCCAATTAACGATATTATGAGAAAAGTTCTCTGATGGAAGACTAACATCAAACAGCTTATGAGTTTAGTAATGGTAGGGGTACAGAATTTTGGGCTTGATTTTCTGAAGGAATGTTTTTGTATGATTCAAACAATCAGGCAATCCAACAACAGGTAAAAACAACTGCCGTCTTAGGACATCTGCAATCGATCGAAACTTACAAATACAAAGTGGTTATGTTTTTAGTGCCGTAATGACACGAGCAGTACAGGAAACCATTGACATATAGAATGGATCATGGTGCGTGATATTAACCCAGCCAAGATCCTATAAAAGTTAGAGTACCTACTTACTACTAAACATTAGGCCAGCAAATGGATATTATTTCTGTTTACGAAACCGTGTGGAAAGCTCACAAATAAGTCAAAACCGAATCTATTCGGGCAAAATCTCGCAACTTACATGAACGTGAATAAAACCTATATTCATCAATCAAAGATATTCAAATAAACAGATGCGTTATACACTCACAAAACAATTGAAAAAAGTGTTCCGCGCAGCAGCGGCAGCACACATACACACTTTTCATTCATTTGATATTTCACTACAAGTCGAAAGGGATGGCTTGATACAAGCAACAAGAAAAAAAGAGACAGCTAGTATTTGTCACTTGCGTGTGAATGTAAACAAACATTATTCTGACCACCAATGTTGTTATCTTTTTCTAACCTCCAAATATTAGAATATAATAAAAAAAAAAAAAAAATAGTAAATTGAGGCGTATTGCGTACTTACATATGGTATGAGATCCCTTCTATTTTATGTACTTTGGTATCATAATTGGTACAATTTCTAAATACACACAATTTCTCTTCAAAGTTAGAGTAAACAGGCTCCTTCTGGGTAAGCTCACTCCATCGTCGACTCTGTCTCTGTCACCTATGACTTAGACTAGAGTCAAGAGCAAACCCATATCAAATAAAAAAAAAAAAAACACACGATGGCATTTTTTTTATTTTTTTTTTGTTTCAACAAAGCCTATCGCTCTTCGCCATGCGTGACATAAACTAAAGACAACACAGGTCACAATTGTGACCTATTTGAGTCTTCACAATGCGCGCGCTTATAACATATCTGTTTATTTGAATATCATTGTCATCAATACACAAGCCTACATATTGTCATTTTATGTGTTTCTGATCGTCTTACTTCGCTGAAACCGGTAAAACTTGGTCTAAACCCAGCCAGATACTATTTGTACGGATCCGCGTGCACAAACCATATCCGCACATGAATTTAAGCTGTCACCATTGATTTAGCGCCGGTGCCCTTTCACACGCTCCGGTTGCTCCGGGTAACCGGCGGTGAAGTATATAGCCATGAACGTTGGCTTTCACACGTACAGGACTATACATTAGTCACCAGGTACCGGCTACCCGCCAACCGGGGCGTGTGATAATGCACTATCTCGGACTGTTGTCTCGGATCCGGTTTCTAACGTGTCCGGACAAACACGTAGAGCAAGGATTACTGGACCGCCTACGACAAAAGGCGCTGTACAATTACACTAATTTTGCGCCTTCTAACGTAAGAGTAAACAACGTCTGTAGAGTTTCTGGCATGGTTTTCTCCATAGAGATTTACGCAACATGCAACTACCTTTATCTTTTTGAATAACCGACCTTGACAATTCAAAAGTGCCTGGATTTTGAATCTACACTAATTATATTATAAAGAGGTAAAGTTTGTAAGTCGGGATCATCATCTTCGTCAGCCTACAGCAGTCCAATCCATATCGCATGACATTTATCGTCAATTTCTATGAGTAGTTTAACAGTGAAATACAAAGCCCCCCTAGCTACGGAATCTCTTTCTACAATCGTTAACGCCTTCTATTTGTATGGTCCGACCACGTGACTTAAAGTTCATATGTGTCATTCCCATACATTGATTCATTTTCTAGCGTTATCGATTGTAGATTGTTAACTTGGCTACAGGTGCATGCACGCTTGGTTTTGTATGTAAACTTTGACAATGCCGTCTCTTCCAGTGGCCACCGAGGCATCTCGTAGCTCGAACTAAACACGACATGTTTTTCTTTCACAGGTAAGGGCAAAGGAACGTTTTCGTGTGTTTTTAATACACTGTCAAAGGAGGAAAAAGGTTGGTATGTTTTATTAATTCTGTGTCAAAAAAAAGAAAACATTTGTTCAGACTTGCACGGAATTGCAAAGGATTTTTAATAAACTCTTTGTTTTTTTTGGTTATTCTATTCACTTCTATGTTCTATGAATACGAACTGGGATGGAGTACTGTTAGTTCAACGTAAACAAATAAGTACTAGAATTATGGTATGCGTTGTAAAAATATTATGGAAACGTTACGATATTGCTCTGGGAACTAAAAGTAATATGTGGTAAGCAACTTTGGGTACTAAAATAATAATGAATTTACATAAAAATTAGTAATATTTTACAGAAAATTGTTTGGCAGTATATATATCTAGTAAATGGATTTAGTCACTGCAGCCGAACTAGGCTATGCCTGTATTTCGGTTTTCAGTGCCTTTATCCCTCGATATTTCAACATTAAATGCCAACAAAGCAAATATGTTTGATTGTAGTACTAATATATTTTGACTTATAACTTACTTTGGTCTGCGCACAATATGATCACATTTCTGAATTTCGGACAAAACTCAAATGGCTTCCCATACGTCTTCGCCGGGATTCTCATATTTTATTTCTGTTTTACAGTATTCTATACAATCCTAAAACCCCCTCTTAACTCAAAGAACGTTTCAAGTTCCTTCATGACACACATAATATAATTGTATCTGAGGTCATCGGAAAATTTGATCGACAAATCTTTTACGGTTCAAGCGGTGCGGTTGTGGAATGCTTTGCCCGTGTCAATAAGGCGTGCTCAATCTCTACCCATTTTTAAAAATATGATAAAGAATCACTACCTCTCTCTTTAATATATTTTTTTCTAGATATCTTTGTTTTTGTTTCATACTTATTACTGTATATATTTGTCTATATAAATGTAAATAGTACACCAAAGACTACCTACAGTACTGCCTTTCCTTACATTTTTAAAATCCACCCAAAGGTTGTCTTGAAAAGATTGCTTTTAGCGATAAGGCCGCCCATTGTGTCACCCAGTGTAAATGATAATGATAAATGATTTTATTTCTGTAAGTTGGTTTGTACAAACACTTTTACATGTCGAACATATTTTTAAAACTAGATGCGGTCGGCGTTTCCTATCTGACTACTCTGAGAAGAAAGACCGAAACAAACTCAGAGGTCACAGTCTCTTTTAAAGTCCTGACAAAATCTTGATTAGATCATGTGAAGACCATGTAGACTGATGTCTGAAATGGTCTTTTGAGGAAAGAACCAGCCAGATTGAGTGGACCTGTCCAGTCAGTGCACGCATTTGTCAATAACCGAGCAGCTCAACTCAGAATTTAAGGAGCTCAACGATTCGACGAACAATACCAAAGAAAGGACATTCGGGTAGGCCGCATAAACTACTCAAACTGCCAGACCATGATTAAAAACTAAGATGAATTTAAAAAAAAAAAAAAAAAATAGTCTTCACATTCACAATAATTAAAATAAAATAATATAATACTTTAAAAAGTAAATATTCTTGTCATTGCAAGAAAACCAAAAAAAAAAATATATTTATAATAACAAAATGCATAGTGCAAAATATAATAAAAAAAAAAACAAAATTAATTGGAGCAGCTCAATCCCAAGCCTTTTTGTCCTCAATGTAATCTTTTGTTGTATAAAACGCTTTCTGGCACAACTTACGTTTAATGAAAGACTTGAATTTATTAAGACTTAGATCTTGTACGTGGCTTGGAAGCTTATTATTATAATGTTTTCTTCGTCTATACTTTCTGTAACTTATATGTTGTACATAATAAAGAGTATTATATTCTATTCTTACTTCAAAGTTAGTATTAACATAAGTAAAAAACCTATACGTGAGTGAGGTGTTTATGAATGTCTGAGGACTACAAGGTGATAAATGTGGAATGTGAGTGAAGTGTGTGCGTGTGAGTTTTGATATATGAGGATGTGAAGGTGAATGTGTGTAGGTGTAGGGGTGAGTGTGTGTGATTGTGAATGCATGGCCTGTATTATTTGTTACGTAAATTAATACTATAAAGAAGTAAAACTTATATTATCTACGTTTGTATCTCTGGCAGTACTGACAACATCACAAAAAATAAAGAATCCTATACTATCGTTGAAACTTAAGGTTGCCCTAGTCGACGGCACGAACTATTTTATGCGCGGGGTTAAAATGCATGCTATCTCATCCGACAACAGAGTGAATGAGATAGATGCTGTGATGAGCAGTAAGAAGCTAGTTCGCGTACGAATTAGCATTTTTGCTAGTTTGTAGCGAAATGGATGATGATGATAAAGATTGTCTGTAAGAGATTGCCCTGTGCGATAAGACCCCCATTGTATTGTTTTTGTGAATTTTTTCCTGTACATTTTTTGTGGTGTACAATAAATTATATAATAAATAGTAATAAATAATGATTTAGGACGAAAACGAGCGCGCGAAATTTTATAAACAGACCTTTGGGAGTCTAGATATCATGAAGAAACGACTAAAAGTATATTTTCAAAATAAAATTATTTGCATTGTTGAATTACTAATCTATCCCTGTATGGTGGCCGTTTTGCAATTTTCCTTCTTCTTATGGTATTTATTGCCGCCCAAATATGCGTTAAAATTTGTGTTGAAATATGGAACTTTCGACGCTCATAACTTACAAATAAATTCTTTTTTAACTTTTTTGTTTCCATACAGGGCTAGATAATTATAAGATAAATTGATAAAATATTTGATTTTAAACGTACATTGTCAAACAGTGGAGTAATCGCCAAACTACGTTTGTATGGAAGAATGTTCGACTAGTGTAACCTTAATACGCTATTTTTTATTCCGAAAAAATGTTTGGTCCCTGTAGAAAGGCCATCAGGGCAGAGCCATGGAGATAGATTGACATCTATAAAAACACACGTTCTGATTTAAAAGAAAAAGGTGAAAAACAAAAATTCCTTTTGTGCTTCATCAAAGTTGAGTAAAAAAACAATGGATAGACGGTACTTATTGTATATAGATTTTTCCCATAAATTTTAAGCGTAAAAGACAAAAAAAAACAGGCTAAGTGTGAGTCGGACTCGCGCACGAAGGGTTCCGTACTTGGTAAATTGCGGTTTCCGATTTATGACGTATTAAAAAAAATACTTACTAGATCTCGTTCAAACCAAATTTCGGTGGAAGTTTACATACTAATGTACATCATATATTTTTTTGTTTTATGATTCTCTTATTTTAGAAGTTACAGGGTGGGGGAGACATTTTAACACTTTGGAAATGTCTCTCGCGCAAACTATTCAGTTTAGAAAAAAAAAATATTAGAAACCTCAATATCATTTTTAAAGACCTATCCATAGATACCCCATACGAAGGGTTTGATCATTTCTAAGTATAACCCCAAAATTTATTGTTTTTTTTCTATTTTTGTGGGAAAATCTTAATGCGGTTCACATAATACATCTACTTACCAAGTTTCCACAGCATAGTTCTTATAGTTTCGGGAAAAAAGTGGCTGTGACATACCGACGGACAGACAGACAGAGATGACGAATCCATAAGGGTTCCGTTTTTTGCAATTTGGCTACGGAACCCTAAAAAATGAAGGCCATCATGACAAATGAAGCGTTGTTAAAAGGAAAATTTTAAAAGTGTGTAATGTCAGACCAGTTTCCATCAAATTGGGTCGCAGAGGTCAATTGACCTTTGCTGCCCGGACACCCTTTTAACTCTTAGGATCAGCTCACACCGAATAGTCATGAGATGCGACGCTACGCGATTTTTTTACGACAGCGATAGAATTTAAAACTTTATTTACTATACCAAACAGTACACATTTCAGTGGGAGAATTAATATAAAAGAAATAGGTACACGATATCACGCAACTATGTTTGCTTGTATCTCGAGAATTAGAACACGCTATCAAGCTCAAGTATCGCGGCATCGCGTTTGCAAGCATCGTAAGCCGTAGCATCGCGTCGCGGCCAGTGCTAACTTGAACTACCGAAGCCGGGAATCCTGAAATGTCATCTAGTTCTCCAGAGTGAATAAATTGGTGTTTTGAGTATGAATCAATCAATTTATAGCATACTAGCTGAACATCGCGGCTTCGATCCCGTCAACTAGCTATCTATCTACCTACTAAAACTCCTTCGCAAATGAACAAATTTGAATACCATAAAAAAGGTTATGGTGAGACAATCTTAAAAGATAGACATATGCTGTCACGGACATTTTTTTAGAACTTTTAAAGAGGAACAATTCTATTATACATAATAATTGCGTATCTTAAACCGTCTACACAGCAACGGAAGCTCTCAAAAAGGAATATTTTTACCCGTTTTAGCAACATGTTTCATTTATGCTCCGCTCCTATTGGTCGTAGCGTGATGTTATACAGCCTATAGCCTTCCTCGATAAATGGACTATCTAACACAAAAAAAAAATATTTATTCAAATCCAACCAGTAGTTCCTGAGATTAGCGCGTTCAAACAAACAAACTCTTCAGCTTTATAATATTAGTATAGATATAGTATGTAATACTTTATACCTGTACGTAGTGGGTGCATCGACCTCACGTATATTAATTAATCTATATCTACTATACTAATCCTTCATCATCATCATCATTTCAGCAGAAAGACGTCCACTGCTGGACATAGGCCTCCCCCAGGCGTTGCCACATTGACCGATCCCGTGCGTCTCGCATCCAGCGCCTTCTCGAAACAGTCCACCTAGTGGGAGGCCTTCCAACGTTTTCTTCCGGTTCGCGGTCGCCATTCCAGAACTTTTCGACCCCATCGGCGATCCGTTCTGCGAGCAATGTGCAATGCCCACTGCCAATTAAGTTTGGCAATTCTTGGGGCTATGTCGGTAACTTTGGTTCTCCTTCGGATATCATCATTTCTGACGTGATCACGTAAGGAAATTCCGAGCATAGCCCTCTCTATTGCCCTTTGGGTGACTTTGAGCTTTCTGATAAGGCCCATTGTGAGCGACCACGTCTCGGCAACACACACTGGTCATAGACTTTTGTCTTGAGACACTGCGGTAAATTGGACGAGAAGATACCACGCAACTTCCCGAACGCCGCCCAGCCGAGTCGGATTCGATGGTTGACCTCTTTCTCGAAATTGGACCTACCCAACTAGACCGTTTGTCCCAGGTAAACATAATCGTCTACAACTTCGAGTGTAGAGTCTCCGACCTTGATAGGAGTGGGTGTTACATGGGCATTCACCATGACCATGTTTTGTCCATGTTCATTTTAAGACCCCCTCTTTCGGAACCTCTACTGAGGTCATCGAGCATTTTACTAATCCTTACATAGTATAAAACAAAGTCACTTCCCGCTTTCTGTCTTACCCTATGTATACTTAGATCTTTAAAACTACGCAATGGATTTTGATGCGGTTTTTTTAATAGATAGAGTGATTCAAGAGGAATGTTTATAGATGAAGACGTCGGCAGAAACTAGTAATAATACAAAGAGGGAATCCACGCCTCCGCGGCGATATATATAATTCATATTATCATTTCATAATATCTAGAAATTACAGCCCATGTTTTATTCTGATGTTTGCTAAGCTATATTTCAGCGTAGCTGGAAACGAAATTTTAAAGCATACCTACCTTGCCTCACTTACGCGTGTGAAACTTGATCTATACTTCTATACTCTATACTAATATTATAAAGAGATATGACATGATATGATTTGTATTTTTTTAAGTAACGAATAAAATTAAAAACTACGGGACCGATTTCAAAAATTCTTTCATCGTTGGGAAGCTACACTATCCCCGGGTGACATAGGCTACTTTTTATCCCTGTATTCCCACGGGAACGGGAACCACACGAGTGAAACCGCGAGGCGTCCGCTATAATGTTTGATTATGTAAATATTGCAAAACACTTTTTTAAAAGAGTAAGAGTGGAGTGTCTTGTCCGTTCTTCTCTGTAACAAGCTTCTTTACCGAATGGACGGTAGAATCAGTTATTATTACTTTTAAATTTTAAATTTTGACATTCAAAATGCTGCTTAGTGGTCTAATTAAAATAAAGAGTTTGAATTTGACTTTGAATCTCCCTTGCCCCTTCTCTACTATGTTGGGGTCTGCATCCAGTCTAATGCATTCTACATGGACATACAGTTTTAAATGTATGGTAGGTATACAATTGAAATAATCAATATTTGTTTTTATAACTCTGTGCCAACAGTATTTAAATGGTTTTAGCTTTGTGCTTGACGAATCTCTATCTTTACACCCATTTTAGTGTTCCGTACCCAAAGGGTAAAAACGGGACCCTATTACTAAGACTCCGCGGTCCGTCTGTCTGTCTGTCTGTCACCAGGCTGTATCTCATGAACCGTGATAGCTAGACAGTTGAAATTGATGATGTATTTCTGAATTGATTTCACAGATGATGTATTTCTGTTGCCGCTATAACAACAAATACTAAAAACAGAATACAATAAACATTTAAGTGGGTCTCCCATAAAACAAACGTGATGTTTTTGGCATTTTTTGCGATAATGGTACGGAACCCCTTGTGCGCGAGTCCGACTCGCACTTGTTTTTTCAACAAATCAATAGCTTCTCCAATTCATTAATTACTACACTTAAATATATAAACAAGGAACAATTTCACGGTCGAGAACTCCTTAATTTTTCATAATAAATCTTAAGTTCTTCTCTCGGGACGCGAAGCTTTTATTAGTTACAACAGAACTCATGATGAACTCCCCAACAATACCATCGAGAACACCACAAAGGACTTCAAACTTTTCCACATTAACTTAAGACAGATATTACAGTAATACGAAACGATTCTTTTGTTTTTTCTTCGACGAAGTTTTGGCATGAAACAAAAGTAATTCAAGGAAGAGGTCATTAAGTTTGGGATTCAAGAAAAATAAAAACATCGTAAGAAGGAGTGTTTTACTCAGAAGGACCATTTCTCATGAGAGATATAGAACCACTTACGGCACGGTGTTCCTAAGTGCCTAAGTACTTGAATGTTGGCAATGGTTCCCGGAAATGGGGGTGAAAATTTACTCGTGTACGAGTGTATTTGGATACATTGCACGGATGGTTTACTTTTGTAGATATTGTTTTAGATAACGTGTTATTCCATTATTTGTATTATATTCCGTGATTGTTTTTTTATTAATTACTCTTGAAACTCAGAAGAAAAGTGTTAGGAAACCTCATTTTATATTGATTCTAAAATTAGGTTGCCAAAACTTTTTTCCGATAATTTTTATATTTATTTATAATAAGCATACCAACAGCACGGTCACTTACAATTCAAATAAAATAACATTTGAAATCGGCATTTCAGTAACCATGCAAATAACAGGTCTGCATGACATTGACACAATGAATATTAGGGACAGCAAAAAAGTGTGTCCAGTAAACCTAAATCTAGAACACTACAAAAACAAAACAAATTACGGTAAAATAGTTAACCAATATTACATTATTTAGAGGCCTTTAGGTGCTAGGTGTTTACAAATTCACTGGAGCCCACACTAGGATTCCCTGTGTTGTGCTGTCCAGTGTCTTCCTAGGAAAGTAAGGCAGATATGTTCATAAGGTAGTTTCACTAATTACACAGAGAAAAACTTAATTTGTGATGTAGATAAGGGGTTACTATTGAGTGTATGTGTGGAGTGTAAAGATGGGTGATCGCATGCTTAAGTTTTGCTATTTATGTCCTAAATTTATGACTGGATGTACAAAAGGTTTTCTGTTTGGTTATAGTTTATGGGATGCAGCCATTTAAATATAGTATAAATAAAACGTCTGTAAACCAAGGCAATTCCAGTCGTTAGTGTAACGTAAGCCACGTTATTGAAATAGATAAAAATAAGAGTTATTAAAAAAATAAACTAAGAAAAATGATATTCAGAATAGAAGGGCTGGCTTCACACACCGTTGGATGCTTGTGGTCGACAGCTAGGCAGGCAGCAGGAAGGACAGGAACTCTTCTATGCTTGAGGTAGGCAGGTGGTAAACAGATTCCTCGGAGGACAAGCAGTCACACGGGTTGGTATGCAGTTATGTAGGCATACCGTAGGCAGTATAATAGGTAGCAGGACGGATAAAAAGGCAAACGAGTAAATACGTAGGCAGCAAGGGGTGTGGAGGTTGGCTATGGCTCAATACGCCAAACAGCGGGACCTTTAATGCCAAGAGATGACCGTTGCGGGTTCGATTCTAGTGAATAATGCTCTCTTTAGGGAACCACACACAATATATTAAAATTAAAGCACTTCGGTGAATACATATACACCAACTGGTTAATCACAGTTTTGAGAGTTTTCAGAATTGAAAATTCACTTGGTAATACAGTACACTTGGAAGTATTAAGTACTCAACTGACTTTCGGCGTTCACCGCCAGAATCCAACTCAAAAAAAGTTGACGCCCGTTTTTCCTTGTTCTGTCATATCTTCTAAATATCAAATTCAATTCAATTAAAAATCAAGACCAGAACGAATAAAAAATGGTTTACAGAGGGGGCAGTCTGCGCTGCTCTTATTATAATGTACAACCAGCTTAAGGAAGGTCTAGTCCATGGTATGTTATGTCTGTGGCTTAAGAAAATAAAATAGACAGACAGACGACAGAATCAGATGAAAATGTCAGAGTATAAAATATTTCAAGATTTTACAAATTAGCAACATAAATTAAGTTGAAGCTATTAAATCAATCAGAGATAACTAAAAATATGCTTTTCAGGTGTTAACAGTATCAAATAATACATAAAAATTAATCACATGAGTTGCTACAATATCAAAAGATATGAAGTTGTGGTTTGTATAGTGTCATAAAACGTAAGTAGACTAAAATATATGGAATGAATACCACAATAGATAGCGCGATAAAGACTTTTAATACATATAGATAATTACTTCGGAAAAGGGGAAAAAAAGCCGCTGTAAAGCTTATACAAAATGTAATGAAGCTTGAATTTCCGGAATTATATTGCTATAAAAGCGTAACAGTGGAATAGGATAGAAGAAGATAGGAGGAGAACGACGTACGGAGAATATGATTACATAATAAAAATAAAGAAAGTTCATAATATGGTACCTATCATAACGAAAGAAAAAAGCCGTCCCCTTCAGTGAATACATAAATTATGTTACGTATATTAAAAGTAAAATATACATGAGAATAATATCTTCCAATGTTAAAAGTCGATTACGCGAAGATAGCGTTCCTAAAGGAAACATTAAACCTAATATTAAATCTGAAACACTTTAGATGATTTTGGGCCAATATGACGAGAACTCAGGCTTCTCATTCCTTCAAGTAATATTGGAAGTTATGTACTTTATACCGACTTTTTATCTGCACTAAAACGTAAAAAAGTCGACAATTATATTACTAGACACATTTCAGAACACTAACAATTACAATTCGTACAGATTATATTAAACAATTGGAGAGCAGTGGTGGCCCAGTGGTATAGACCGCGACTTACAAGTTGTAGGTCGTGAGTCCGAGCCCAGGTAGGCACTTTACTTTGTGTAAATTATTTCATCACCACTGCTCTCAAAACGGTGAAGGAAAACATCGTGAGGAAACTGGCATGTCCTAGGTCCAAAAATTCGAAGACATGTGACATCCACCAACCCGCACTGGGCCCGCGTGGTGGATTACGGCCCATTCCCTCTCACAGAGAGGAGGCCTGTGTCCCAGCAGTGGGAACATTAATATGCTGATGATGTGATGTGTGTGATATTAAACAATAAAAACATAACAACATCATCATCACAGTTGCAACATAAAATCATCATCACAGTTGCAACATAAAATTAAAAATCATTCGCTAATAAATAATAATAATCTTCATTTCCGACACGGTCCGTGCATTCACAATATATAAGGCGTTAGTAAAGTTTTTTGTAACACAAACCAAAAGAGTAAAAAAAAAATACCATGACCCCGATTTTTTTATTAATTTATTACTTTTTAAACTAAATAATTTATCTAGTAGTAGACACGCATTAATCAACAATCTATCGAACACGTAATAATGAAAAGATATCTTCTATCAAACAGTAAAACGCCCATAACTTTTAAACGGCTGAACCGATTTTAATCAAACATAACTAAAAAGTCCAGATAAAATCACCTTAAAAAAAAAAAACCTTTCGTCCGTTTAGGAGCTATGCTGCTACAGAAAGATACAGAAATACACATACGCACAAACTCACAGGTACACACTTCAAACTTATTAAACCCACACACAACACAAACACACACTCACGCACACACATACACAAACACATATACACACTCATACACACACACACACACGTTAATTTAGGTACTATTATTTTTACCCAGCAGATGTACTTACATCTGCCCTGTGCACATTAATGGACGTTAGCGTTTTGTTATAATAATAATTATCGATGTAGAAACAAAAGTCAGTTGTGTTGGCTGTTCTAATTTACATAACGTGCTTGCCGAGGCACGGAGGAATTTCTGTGTGTGTACTCGTAAAGATGGTCACCCGTCGAAGTTTGACCTAGTCCTCTTATTTAAAATAGCATGTCCTCTAAGGAAACTTGGGAAACCAAAAGAGTCACGTGTAACTCACATCACGGTCACGACCTTTCCAATAATAACCGAAAAATAAACAGCACTAAACAGACTTCGAAATCTTAACAAATAAATATACCTATTCAATTTCCCCGAAAAACGCCATGGAAACGACAGGAGTCCATAAAAATGTTTAGCAACGCAACAAAATGGTTTTATGATTTAACTCGGAACCGTACAGTTTTATTATTGAGAAGTAACGACGCAGAAATATTACTTTTCCATTTTTTTTCCGGTTAATTAAGTTGGTTACGACTGTATTCCCCAATGGTTAATGGGTTGTGTTCATAGTTGGTTAATGACTTTTGATATTAACGTCATAGGTAGATAGCGCAGGCGTGAGCAGAAACACCTAGAAGGGACGCCCTAGAATGACGTTCACGGATCTTATTGGTGACTAGCTGTGTCCGCAGCTTCGCTCCCGTCAACTGCCTACCCTACCGTATTTACCTTCGTACGTACTCTACTCGCCTTCCTACCAACTTCAATTCTTTCGCCGAGAATCTTAACACCGCCATTCATAAAATGACGTCAGATGCACAACGCTATCTTTCGAATATGGAGTTCAACCGCCCGAGTATCCGGATTGCGTGTGTTGTGATATTTTACTTCTTGAACACTTTAAATGAATCTAACTTTTTGTAGAAACAAAAAGTAAAAAAAAGAAACAAATATTAAGTGCCATATTTCAACACAATTTTAATCATAAGTCTTTGGGTGGAAATAAATACAATAAGAAGGAAAATTGCAAAACAGTCACCATACAGGGATAGATTATTGGTTCAAAAATGCAAATATATTTATTTTGAACAGACATTCAGGAGTTTTCCATGATATCCATATTCCTAAAGGTCTGTTTAGGGTCATACTCAGAAAAAGTGTACATTTGGTATCTTTTCTTGTCCCACTGCTTCATATTAAATTAAATATCTAATATTATGATATATTTTCTTTTTTTCCCCTTGCTGTTATATTAGTCTATTAATATGAAGATTTTTTTGTTACTTAAACTTTAATTTTCATTAAAAGAGTATATTTTTTGAGTGTCAATTTTTTTTAATAAATATCATCATACATTTTTTTTCTGTCCCAATGACTATAACACATTTTTAGAGATGAATTGTTACGAATATTCATCGCTTTACTTAATATTGACTATAGCTATATTATTCCTTATGAATAAAGTTACTAAATAGGACCAATTTTATTCGTTAATCATTTATAGAATAATTTATTTTATTTAACTAATCTTGTCCCAAAATTATGAAGTTTCGTTACTCAGGATTAGTAACACGCAATAAAATTTAAAACGCAAGTATTTAAATTGGTTTAAATATTTTTTCCTATTCTGGCAACACTATTATCTAAGTCAAAATTACTGTCACCAGCGTTGCCAGAACGTAACTTTTGTTACATTTTACGTAACTTTTGACCGTCTCATGTAACCTCCATGTAACACGACTCATAATGTAACTTTTACGTAACTTTTAGAACTTACTAAAAATATTAAAATATTTGCCTGCAAACAAAAAATAATCGTGAAACGGAACTCATCTAAGAACGCTTTTGTTCGTCGTGTTGTCACTGTTGTCAGTACATCAACAACAAAGTCATCTTGCAACTGAAATAAGTTTATTTTTGTAATCAATCGTCAACTAAATATCAAGATTATCAAATAGCATGATATAATGTGGGCCATGCACTGCACATAGCTTCAAGAAGTTCATTTGGATATTTATTACTCATTTTGTAACTTTGGTTTCGTTTACAAGAACTAGAGTGGGATGAATATCTACCAGCCGGCGCGCGGCGTAACCTAGATTTGATTTTATGTATCGATCCTTTCGCTGATGCGACCAAATAGGTTCCTAGCTACATAGTTGTAATTTGAATGTTCTAAACTAAACGCCACGGATTTACCCGTGGTAGTCGCGGGGGAGGGCCCGCCCGCGCGAAAATTCGAATAGTGGGCGCGTTCCGCTACCTAAATAGTAGAAAAAAAAAATGTAAACTTTTATTATTTTAGTGTCGTTTTCCGCTTAAAATAAAGTAATGTAACTTTTCTCATGAAAATGTAACTTTTTGGCATGTCTCATGTAACATTTGACCATCTGCCACTGGCAACACTGACTGTCACGGCAGCCATTATGTTTTCGCCGTTGTCGTGAAGTCAAGACGTGTATCAAGTGAAAATTTACAAAAAAATCCTCAGGGTGATAAACGACTATTATTGTGGTAAGTTTATTATATTTTTTATTTACTTACTATGTTATTTTCTTATTTTTTGTATTATCTGAACGAATACGCTCAGTGCCTGCGTGGTTTACGTAAAAATATTTTTAGAGGTTATAATTTCTCAGAATTTATTGTCAGTTTCGTTATATTGCGTTACGTTACGACATCAGTTTACTATACCTTATGACATCAGTTTCGTAACGAAGATTCTCAGTATCGTTACCAATCAGTTTAGTAACAAATTTAAAATGTACACTTTTTCTGAGTATGACCCTTTATAAAATTTCGTGCGCTCGTTTTCGTTATAAATCATCATCCATTTCGCTACAATTTTTCAAAAGTGTGTATTCATACGCGCTCTAGCTTCTTACTCCCCACGTTTTTTTATTATAAAATACATTTTTTTGTTAATCAAATCTTAATTTAAATTGATTGAAAATTATTATTTTTCTACTTTTTAGTTTAGTTTTCTATTAAAGTGTGTTTTTTGAACTATTATTTTTATTCTTATTTATTTATTTATTGATTATATACTTTATTGTACACCACAAAATATGTACAGGAAAACATTCACAAAAACAAATGTACAATGGGCGGTCTTATCGCACAGGGCAATCTCTTACAGACAACCTTTGCATGGACTGTACGACAGGAGAAGAATTTAGGGCTGTCAGTGTACAAAAATTAAATACTTAAATAATATTACTTAGGCATAATAACATACAATACATACAAACAAATATTATATAATATACTAATACATATCAAATATCTAACAGAGAAAGGAGAAGAATAAAAATTATAGTGACCATTTACCATTTTCTTAAACGTTGGCAGTGTTTGAGCACGTCTTATTTCAATTGGTAATACATTCCACAACGAAGCCGCTTGAATCGTGAAAGATTTGTCAAAAAAGGAAGTGGAATGCATACGAATATTTAATTTAAGATTCTCCGATGACCTCAAGGACCTAGAATGGGTGTCACAGAGGAACTGAAAGCGTTCTTTGAGATAAAAAGGAGTAAAAGGATTAAATAGCACGTTATAAAGCAAAGAAAATATGTGGGCATTCCGGCGAAGGCGAATAGGAAGCCATTTGAGCTTAGTACGAAATTCAGAAACGTGATCATACTTGCGCAAGCCAAATATGAATCTGATACAGAGATTTTGAAGTCGCTCAAGCTTGTCCAATTGGTCTTGGGTTAGATCGAGATAGCTGGCATCAGCATAGTCCAGGATAGGGAGAAGAAGAGATTGTGCTACCGCAATGTTAGTGGCGATGGGAAGAAAATTACGTAGACGTCTCAGGGAGCCTGCAGAAGCAAATTGTTTGCGACTGACTTCCTGCAGTTGTTTGGTCCAGGCTAGAGTGCTGTCGATATAAATCCTAAGCTCTTCACAGTATTAGCTATAGGAATAATAGTGTTGTTGAAAGAAACCTGGGGAAGCGTCGACCAATCAATTCTAGGGACAGTCCGGGAACTACCAACAACAGTCACCTGAGTTTTCGTGGGATTAATCTTCAACCCAAACTCAGCACTCCAGTCACCTATTCGAGCCAGGTCCATATTAATCGTCTCAATGGCTTCTCGTAACTCTCCAAGAGGGGCTTGGTTCTTAATGTGGCTTTTCTGGAAATTCGCCTTCCCGCTCTCCGGAAAAAACTGTGGGCGGTGACAGTTTGTAAAACTGCCGCGTCAGTATGAAATATCCTCTCCTAACGATCTGAAATAAGCTGAATGCTTCCCTTTCATTGTATCTTACTTTTGTACGTTTTGCTGATTTACTGCGTTGGTACATTTTCTCAAAAAAATCTTTTGGCTTTTCAATAATAAATATCTTCATGATTTTCATCAGTGAGTCACAAATTCAATCACTGTAGGTACCTACATGATGCTCATCGTATTTAATACTGTTTTATTCCAAATCTTTAGTAAATGGTCCTGCTTGATTCTGTTGTGTTTTTCATATAAACGCCTTTACATTCGCTAGGTGCTCTCATATGCTTCTTCTAATCTTACTATTCCTACCAACCTACTAATACTCGTATTATAAATGCGAAAGTTTGGATGTGTAGATGTATGTCTGTTACTCAATCACGCCAAAACAGCTCAACGGATCTGGATGAAATTTGGCACAGAGATAAATTATAGTCTGGAATAGCATATGTGCTTATCATCTCGTATGTTCCCTTGGGATAAGATAACACTTATTACACGGGCAAAGCTGCTTGCAGAAGCTAGTAAGATTATCAAGATGGCACTGGCTACTTTTATCCCAGTAAAATATATAGTTTTGGTGGAATGGGCTACACTGGAGAACACACACACTACATAAGCGCGGGCAAAAAATTGTTTCTAATAGATTGATATCTAATTACATTAAGGACATGAAAAGATTCATCGCCACGTAAAAGACAAGAGATCCTAGACAAGGCTACTTTTATCTCGGTAAAATGTTTCCTTAGGCCTTCAGCTCAGTAGCTCTTACGACCATTAGACCAACGAGGCAGTTTAGTAAATAACATCATCATCATCATTTCAGCCTAAAGACGTCCACTGCTGGACATAGGCCTCCCCCAAGCCTCGCCACAATGATCGGTCCTGTGCGTTTCGCATCGACCGGATTCCTGCAGCCTTGATTAGGTCGTCGCTCCAACTAAAGGGGGGTCTTCAAAAGCTGCGTCTTCCGATACGCGATCGCCACTCCAGAAATTCTTGGCTCCAACTGCCATCCGTTCTGCGTGCAATGTGCCCTGCCCACTGCCACTTATGTTTGACAATTCTTCGGGCTATGTCGTTTACCTTCCTTGCCCTGTCTTCATTTCCGATTCAATCACGCAAGGAAACGCCGAGCATAGCTCTCTCCATGCCCTTTGGACGACTATAAGCCTTCTGATGCGCCCATTGCGAGCGACCACGTAAAGTAAATACAGTAAAGGTAAAATACTAGAGTAAAAAAGATAATCAATACTACCTAACTCCAACTCATAACCCAACTTACGCAAATAAAAAATAAAAAAACTTTTTGCAAAAAAATACTACCGACTTCCAAATACTAAACTACAAAGTGTAAAATAACTTAATTTTTTGAAGTCGGTGTTTTTCGTAGGTACCATTTTTTTGCGTTATGGACACCGACTTCAAAAAATTTAGTTATTTTACACTTTGTAGTTTAGTATTTGGAAGTCAGTAGTATTTTTTTGCAAAAAGTTTTTTTATTTTTTACTTTTTAGTTGTACGTACCTAATAGGCAAGTTAGTAAGGTAATTTAAACGCCAAAATAGATTTCATGAAACTTGAACATATTCGGTGAAATGAGAGATCTGCGTACCCCTTAAGAGCGTACTGGCGTGATGTTATGTTATGAAATGGTATAAACAATAAACAGAAATGCGATTGCAGCAATCCCGAGAGATTTGCCGTTATTTATTGAAGAGTTCTGTTGTATATCTCCGAAGTTCTTCATCAGATCTTCACCAAATTAAAATGGGACCAATTTCGGAACATACTTTTTCAAACAAAAAAATAATTTTCAAAATCGGTCCACAATTGCCGAAGTAATCGGTGAACATACACAAAAAAAAAAAAAAAAAACTAACTTTAAGTCGAACATAGAACCTCCTCCTTTTTGGGAAGTCGGTTAATAACACTTCACAACATGTTCCTATACGTCAACAACTAACGAACACGCATAACACTAAAAACAAACGACTATCGTACAAAATCAAATATTAAACCTATCTGCTAAATCGAGCATTAATTTTGGTAATGTGACGCTCCCCATATCTGTGTCACTATGACATATTTACCATAGTCGTATGATAAGGGTTTGCTCACATCGAGATGTGACGCTAGACGGAAAAAGAGGGGTGTCATAAGTTTGTGTATTTTTGTATCTGAGTATCTGTTTGTGGCATCATAGCTCCTAAACGAATGAACCGATTTCAATCTCGTTTTTTGTCTTTATAAGGTGAATTTAGCAAAAGTATTTTTAACTTTATTTGATGAAAATCGGTTCTGCCGTTCAAAAGTTATGGGCGTTTTACTGTTTTAATCGGGGTATTTTCGGAAGATATCGTGTCATAATTACGTGTTGGATAGATTGTTGATCGAAGTGTGTCTACTACTAGATAAATTATGTAGTGTGGAATAACAATAGATCAATGTTTTTTTTTTTAATTTTTAAATTATACTTGTGATATTGATACCATATTTTTTATTATTTTTGTTATCGAAAGGCTCGCGTTTCACCACTATCTCGCCTGATGGTAAGTGATGATGTGGTCTACGGTGAAGCACGCTTGCCTAGAAGTAATCCTTTCACTCTTGACTTAAAGAACCCAAGATTGTAGCTATCAGGGAACACAGTCTCCGGAAGGGAATTACCATCATCACCGTCTTCCTTGCCCATGATACTTTAGGTCAGAGCAAAACGTTTTATTCTTCGATTTCATTCTGTCAACGGTCACGCTATTTTTGTCTCCATTTTCCTTAATTTCACTCGTCACAAAGTTCATTCATATTTTCTTTCCCTCTCCATCCAACCACATTTTAAGACAGCATTACAATATAGAACTTTATTTGCCAAATTACTCATTATAGTGAGATAATTAAAACAAAAGAAAAGATACCCAGTGGCAGCGTGTTACACGTTGAGGTGCCTCGAGGTGCAATGGGGCGGGCACAGAGCAAAGCAGTGTGACGCAACGATGATTCGCCCGTGCTGCGTCTTGCGAACTCAAATACGTTTCGCAGAGCGCTGCGCTGTGCAGTACGAAACAACTAGCCTCTTCAAGCATTTGCGTCTCAGTGTGAGATGACCCTTACAGTGTCGTAAATATCAATTTCCTGTGAGACCATTTTGTGACGTCATGTGACGTTATCCTATGGACGTCTTCCGACGGAGCGGGGTGTAGATTTAGGGTGAAAGGGATGTGTGTGTGAGTTGTAAGTTATCTATTTTTATTATGAGGACGGAAAAGATTTGTTGTGTTGGAGTTTGGTGAATAAGATTCACCAACAAGAACTTTCCAATCAATCAATCTACCTAGCCTTTTCCCAATTATGTTGGGGTCAGCTTCCAGTCTAAACAGATTCAGCTGAGTAGCAATGTTTTACATGGAGCGACTGCCTATCTGACCTCCACAACGCAGTAACTGGGTAACACGATACCCCTTGGCTAGACTGGTGTCAGAGCTCAAGCTTCTGACTACCCGTAACGACGGTCAAAGATCTTCAAATGACAGCCGGGACCAACGGCTTAACGTGCAGATTCTTTCGTACAGGCACGAAAAATCTCGGTATGTTGAAATGGTCACCCATCCATGGACCGACCTCATCAAACGTTGCTTAACCTTGAAGATCGACCGTGCGGCTGTTATAACTATCTAATAACAACCATAAAGATATTGAGAATCACCGCTTCACAGCGCAAAATTCATCATCGCATTCAACAGTCCCCAAAAATTCAATCATTGGTATAAGAGTATCACAAAAAAAAACCGGCCAAGTGCGAGTTGGACTCGCGCACAGAGGGTTCCGTACAAACAGCTACATTCAACAAAATAATTATGTAATATTACTGAAGTTCATAAACAATTAAAGCACCAAACATTGCTCACGAAAAGATAAACTAGATTGAGGGGAAAAATTAACTTTGCCTTTGCTTTTTTTGATGTACATATATAATAGGGGTTAAAGTATGAAATTGCCGTTTTATTGTAATAGGTACTTCGAATTCACATAGAACCTTCATGGTTTGAAGTTTTTGAGTGAAACTTTTTCTCATGGTACCTATGAAGTTCTTCTTTTAAAAAATGTGCAACATTCGATTATCGACTTTCAATTGTTTTTTTATTCACATTAGACAAGAAAGACGGATACTTCGAAAATTCGAGGGATTTTTGAATACGAGTTCCAACGCGGAACTAACGTGGCAGAAACAGCTCGCAATATCAATGTTGCGTTTGGAGAGGGGACTGCTAATGAACGCACCGTGCGATTTCGGTTTAAACGCTTTCGAGATGGAAACTTGGATGTGAAGAATGAACCACGTGGAAGACCGCCCACACAGGTGAATAACAATGAATTGAAAGAGATGGTGGAAGCCGATCCGAGCCAAACTACGCAGGCATTAGCGGCATGGTTTAACGTTACCTGACCAACAATATTGACTCATTTGCGTCAAATCAATAAAATAAAAATATATGAAAAATGGGTGCCTCATGATTTGACTGATATGCAGAAAGAAACGCGTGTTGAAACTTGTGTTGCCTTGTTGAATCGATACAGAAATGAAGGAATATTGGATCGAATTGTGACATGTGATGAAAAGTGGATCCTTTACGATAACCGTAAGCGCAATGGCTGACCCCAGGTCAAACGCCGTAACAGTGTCCTAAAGCAAAGCTTACGAATAAAAAGGTAATGGTAACTGTTTGGTGGTCTCAGCAAAGTGTTATTCACTATAGCTTTCTTCGATCTGGTCAAGCAATAACGGCAGATGTTATTGTGCCGCACTCCGAACAATGAGAGCAAAACTAGCAGTGAAACAGCCCCGACTCATGAATCGATCTTCACCATTATTACTCGATACATGACGCGAGACCACATACGGCACGAGAAACCGTTTTAATTCTAACATTTTTTTCGTGATTTGGACAATTTTTCCACGTGATAAAAAGTTTTCTTTTCAGGAGGCTGTACAAAATGCTTTCACGCCGTTTGTCGAATCTAGATCACCAGAGTTCCATCATATTAGATAGCAGCAATGTAAAGATAATAATGGTAATTATTTTGATGATAAAGATGAGATTTTGATTTAGTTAATAAATTGTAAATCCGTAATTGGCTGTAATACTAGTACAATAAGTATGTTAAAGTATTTTTAAGAGTTGTGGATTTTGTGATTAATAAATAAATATGCTAAATTAAAAAAAAAACTAATTTCAATTTTTCAGTACAAATCGGCAATTTCATACTTTAACCCCTAATATATTTACGGTTTTCGGATATTTTACTTTAATTGAGCGATGAGACCTTCGATGATGAGACATTGCTTTTTGCTAAATTTCATGAGTTTAGGTGTGGTTTAGGTCAACTGGAAGAACTATAAATGATAAATGATAAATGATTTTATTTCTGTAAGTTGGTTTGTACAAACACTTTTACATGTCGAACATATTTTTAAAACTGGATGAGGTCGGCGTTTCCTATCTGACTACTCTGAGAAGAAAGGCCGAAACAAACTCAGAGGTCACAGTCTCTTTTAAAGTCCTGACAAAATCTTGATTAGATCATGTGAAGACCATGTAGACTGATGTCTGAAATGGTCTTTTGAGGAAAGAACCAGCCAGATTGAGTGGACCTGTCCAGTCAGTGCACGCATTTGTCAATAACCGAGCAGCTCAACTCAGAATTTAAGGAGCTCAACTTAGCTTATAGGTATATAGGTTTTGATTCCCTTACGATTCGCCAATTATGCGACATAACCGGCGGTATATTTTGATTGCGTTAATCTAGAAGTTTGATTTTTTTATAGCTCCAAGGGTTTGCAGACTTGAGGATACGATATTAATTTCAACTTGATACTTCCAGGCGTTCAAGAGAAAAATGTCTTGACACTCGGTCAGATAGACAGACAACGAAGTAATCTTAGAAGGGTTCCTTTTTAGGGATCCGTACCCAAAGGGTAGAAACGGGACCCTATTACTAAGACGCCGCAATCCGTCTGTCTGTCTGTCCGTCTGTCACCACGCTGTATCTCATAAACCGTGATAGCTAGACAGTTGAAATTTTCACAGATGATGTATTTCTGTTACCGCTATAACAACAAATACTAAAAACAGAATAAAATAAATATTTAAGTGGGGCTCCCACACAACAAACTTTATTTTTTTTGCGATAATGGTACGGAACCCTTCGTGCGCGAGTCCGTCTCACACTTGGCCGGGTTTTTTGTTTCCTTTTGAGGAACGCAACCCTAAAAATATCCTCTCTGAAGCAAGATGGTCCAAAAAAAAAACCAGTGCTAAAAGATAGAGGAGACTTTTTTCCCCCCTTCGGGATGACTCCACTTTTTTTTTGTTTTACTTTTAAATACTTTATAGGTACCTGTACTTATTAGTAATTAGACCTATTTAGTTATTTGTGTATACAGTAATGTGTGGCCATTATATATTTCTTCGTTTTTCTATATCTATGCTAATACCACGGCGTCTCATTGTTAAGAATGAAAATTTGGTTCAAATAAATCTCACTAGATGGTGCGACATGTACACATAATTCAATAGAATTGTGTATAAAATTAACATTTTCTGGAATTGAACATAAAAATTGTATGTTCTTGTTTAATCTACTCTCCTAAGTACAAAATTATGGAATATTGGGCTCTTAATTCACATTTCAAAGATTATTTGAACGGTTCATTTAAAATTGATGCCAATAGATGCCGCATTTTAAATTTCTGAGGCACTCCAACCGATTGTTAACATTTGCATTGTAACACATTTTGGTGCAAACAAACTGTAAAAACGTGCAAAAAGATACTATGAAACGAACCCTTACTTGCAAGTCGCTGCTAACACCATCTATTGCCGTGAAACGGGATCGAACGCAATTGATGTACTTACAAAAATAACAAGATTGATCAGATGAAAAACGCTAGTTACGTCGGCACGGTTGCTTTGTATGGGATGAGGCATCTGTATGCTATATATTACCTGTGCTAATACTAATCTATACTAATATTATAACGTGGAAAGATTTGTATGTTTGTATTTTTGTATGTAACGAATAAAAAAAACTACTAGACCGATTTCAAAAATTCTCCACCGTTGAGAAGTTACACTATCTCCGGGTGAAATCGGCTATTTTTAACCCCCGACGGAAAAAGAGGAGTGTTATGAGTTTGACGTGTGTTGATGTGTATCTGTCTGTGGCATCATAGCGCCTCAACGGATGAACCGATTTTGATTTTGTTTTTTTTTTGTTTGAAAGGTGATTTTGTCGTGAGTGTTCTTAGCTTATATTTGTATAAAATCGGTTCAGCCGTTCAAAATTTTTGAGCGTTTTTGTGTTTGAATCGGGGTGTTTTCGCAAGATAAATGTGTCGGGGGTTTTTGAAATTTTATTTGTTATCCCTGTATACCCACGGGAACGGGAACTACGCGGGCGAAACCGCGAGGCGTCCGTTAGTTGTTAAATAATGGTCATTGTTACTTTTAAATTGAACCAAGTTCAATTCAAAAAGAGACACGCTTTTTATGTTAGGTAATTTTCTAGAAAATCTTCTTTCAAAATAATGCTCACGAAAATTATCTAACATTCTTTAACATAATGCTCCTATATTGAGCATAAAAGTTGATTATCGCAAACTTTGACCTCGAGCTCTGTCCACGTGCAAAGATTTTCTAAAGCTGAAAAAGAAAATATCCTCCAACTTTTTCAAGGTACTTATCAAATTACCACTTTGCCAAAAAGTTCTTAATCTAAACTTTTATTATAAAGAGGTGAAATTGGGTGTTTGTTTGTAATACAAAATCTCAAGAAGTACCGATCCAATTTTAAAAAAATCTTCTAACAGGACCGATCAATGCGGTGACGCTTGGGGTACGCCTATGTCCAGCAGTGGACATCTTTTAGTGGATAAGATGATGATGAAGTTTAACAGTCATGTTTTATGTTAGTTATTTAACAACATCAGAATTGAATAAAAACCGGCCAAGTGCGAGTCGGACTCGCGCACGAAGGGTTCCGTACCATTATCGCAAAAAACGGCAAAAAAATCACGTTTGTTGTATGGGCACCCCACTTAAATATTTATTTTATTTTGCGTTTAGTATTTGTTGTTATAGCGGCAACAGAAATACATCAGCTGTGAAAATTTGAACTGTCTGGCTATCACGGTTCATGAGATACAGCCTGGTGACAGACGGACGAATAGACGGTTTTACCCTTTCGGTAAGGCATCCTAAAAAGTTCATATCAAAATAATGCTGACTAACTTTATCTTAAAACCCTTACATACCCATTACAGAATATTTCTATATTGAACAAAATATTGTGTGTTTTTAAACAAGTCCTCGAGCCTTGTCCACGTGCAAAAAATTACTTACCCGAAAGAAAATATCCCCCGACTTTTTGTTTGTGAGTACTTACCAAGTTATTACTTTAGCAAAAAGTTTTTGCTTCGATAGTGCTTCTCTTGTAACGGCACGAATCGTGAATAAAAAACATTTTCACAAAAAAATTAACTGAATACAAAAGCAAAACACAAAAAAATGCAAAAATTACTTTACAAAGCATGTCCTCGAAAAGAGCTTTTTCCAAGCAGCAAAACTGTGCGGAAAGTGACACTTTTTTTCACTAGTTTTTTTTACTTTTCTGTATTTTTAAAATTTTTAACTCCGTCGTTAGCCAGCAGACACATAGACTTTTTATTATTTGATAAAAGTTTTACAAATTAGTTAAGTACAGATTTATCATGCATTATAAAAGGTAAAAAAATATAACTAATACTTCATTAAAAGTTTTAATTACTCTAGATTTAGATTTGATCAATAAATTAATTTTAAATATTCATTAAATATGTTTGGAAGGTCGCACTGGTCGATCATCAAGCTTAACCAACGCTTGACGAGGTCGTTCCTTGGATGGGTGACCATTTCAACATACCGAGTTTCCTCCGTGCCTCGGAAAGCACGTTAAGCCGTTGGTCCCGGCTGTCATTTGAAGATCTTTGACAGTCGTTACGGGTAGTCAGAAGCTTGAGATCTGACACCAGCCTTGCCAAGGGGTCTCTTGTTACCCAGTTACTGGGTTGTGGAAGTCAGATAGGCAGTCGCTCCATGTAAAACACTGGCATTCAGCTGAATCCGTTAAGTAGTTGGGAAAAGGCTAGGCAGATTGATTAAATATATTTGGAAGAACGTATATTTTGCTCGTGTCTTTTTGCGTTACGATGTGTCAGCTATTTGCACATGCGCAATAGATATGCCCGAGGAACTATTATTAATCTGTAGTTATGCTACTAATGCAATGCTATAATAGTGAAATGTTGTATGATACACGTACGTAAGATGATTCCCGACTCGTGTCGATTTATTCATTAATCGGGAATCACCTACCTTCCGCACTTGTAGCATATATAACTATGTCTTTCGGCAGTCAGTGTCTTTGTTACCTTTTGTTTTTACCTTTTTTCGACACTGATTGCCGGAACGAAAGTTATTTTTGCACTTTTTAGTGTTTTGCCTTTGAAATCTGTTAATTTTTTTGTGAAAATATTTTTATTTCTGTTTTTCACCAGCTTTCAAATAAAAACAAGAATCATCAAAATCTGTAAAGAAAAAGTTGTGATTACAAAAAAATTCAGTCGAATTGAGAACCTCCTCATTTTTTAGTCGGTTTAAAAGTAGGGTCGGTAAAAAGTCGGGTAATAAACCTTTATAAATATATAAAGTAAAATAAACTCTTCGAATTAATGGTAAAGAATATAACATAACTCACCTGGTAGAATATACCTATATTTAAAATAGAACTTAATGAATGCTGCTACTTAATAAGCAAACAAGTAAAATTTCAAAATATAGAAAACCCCCCGACACATTTATCTTGCGAAAACATCCCGATTAAAACAGTAAAACGGCCATAACTTTTGAACGGCTGAACCGATTTTATTCAAACATAGCTAAGAACACTCTCGATACAATCACATTTCAAACAAAAAAAACTTAATCAAAATAGGTTCATCCGTTGAGGCGCTATGATGCCACAGACAGACACACAGCAAAACACGTCAAACTTATAACACCCCTCTTTTTCCGTCGGGTGTTAAATACTTTTTAAAACATCTGTCTCTATAAAATTAAACTTTTAGGCCAGAGAAATTGCCTAATTTTCCCTATCGCTTAAATAGCAGTCATTACCTATTTCTATAATGTTTCATGTTAATTTTTAACCTATTAACTCATTTGACATTATTATTAGAGGTGTGAAAGGTTGTGTGACACAAAACAACACGTACAACTCTAATTTCAGTTTTATTATTCTGTTTTTCCGAACCATTTTAAAATAAGAACGTAAATCATAGAGTTCTTATTCTGAATTCAAAAATAAACGTTCATTTGTTTACGAACAATTAACTTTCTTTCCGCAGAGCTGTACTTCATTATGAAGTCCTGTTAGGGTTGTCACATGCAAGCTCAACGAAGTGATTTTGCTTTGCGTCAAAGGTTGGTAGACAGACCGAGGTTATGGAAAATGTCTACCGTCTCTACTTTAATTAATTTGCAACACCAAGGAGTTGGGATATGAGCCCATTGGCCCAAGGTTAACAAAAAGAAACGGAACAAACTATCGCAATAATAATGTAAAAAAATGTCAAAGATGCGTAAGCTGCAATGATTGGTTATCTGAAACAAAACACTCAAAAACGACTTGACCGATTGCAATCATTCTTTTTTGTTTTGTTCACGAGAATACAGAAAAGGGATTTAGTGAGTAAACCCAAAAAAAATATAGGTAGGTGGGTAGGTAGGAGGTAGGTTGGGTAGGGTAAATAGAATAGGGTAGGTAAGGTAGGTAGGGTAGGGTTGGTAGGGTATGGTAGGTAGGGTAGGTAAGGTAAGGCAGTTGACGGGAGCCGTGGGCACAGCTAGTCTATATCTCTACTGTTAATTATTATTAATAATATTATAAAGAGTAATGATTTGTATTTTTGTATGTAACGTTTTTGCGTGACAAAGACTAAAAGACCAGATATATTATCGATAGCTACAAAATTCTACGAAGACTTGTATTCCAGAAAAAAATACATAGACGAAACTGATTTAAAGAGTCACGAAAGTGTGCCATCTATCCTAGAAGAGGAGATAAACAAAGCCATCGAAACTCAGAAATCAAACAAAGCACCTGGACCTGACCTCATCAGCAATGAACTATTAATGGATTGTAAAAACGCCGTTGTACCTATACTAAAACAGATTTTTAACGATATATTACAGACCGAAACAATACCAACTCAGTGGACGAATTCTACGATAACACTATTACACAAAAAGGGCGACAAGAGCGAAATAAACAACTACAGACCTATAAGCCTAATGTCCAATATTTATAAAGTTTTTGCAAAGGTTATTCTTCGTCGAATAACAAGAACTCTCGACGAGAATCAACCAAGAGAACAAGCCGGATTTAGGGCGGGATACTCAACACTAGATCACATTCATGCTGTGAGGCAAGTATTTGAAAAGAATAGGGAGTATAATATACCATTCTACTGCTGTTTTATTGATTATAACAAGGCATTCGATTCAATTGAGCACGAAAGCATCTGGCAAAGCCTACAAAATCAAGGAGTGGAGTACAAATACATTAGAATTTTGAAAAATATATACGCAAACAGTACATCCAAGATAACACTGGAAAAACAGGGCAAAGAAATAAAAATAAATAGAGGCGTACGGCAAGGAGACCCCCTTTCCCCTAAACTATTCACTGCGGTTTTAGAAGATATTTTTCGCAAATTAAAATGGGACCAATACGGTATAAATATAAATGGGGAACAGTTAACCCATCTAAGATTTGCTGACGATATTATTATATTCGCTATGTCAAGAATCCATCTCCAAGACATGCTAGTGGACGTAGAAAGAGAAAGCCGCCACGTTGGCCTAACGATGAATATATCTAAAACCAAAGTCATGACAAACGCGATCGAAGACACCATCTTACTTAATGGCAAACCCATTGAATATGTGAAGGAATACACCTACTTAGGCCAACTTATTTCAACAACTAAATCAATGACTAAAGAAATAGATACAAGGATAGGTAATGCTTGGAAAAGTTATTGGAGCTTAAAAGAAGTCATGAAAAACAAGGAAGTAGAAATGTTCGTCAAGAAAAAGCTGTACAATACATGTGTACTACCAGTCCTCACTTATGGCTGTCAGACTTGGGCCCTCACTAAATCACAAAACGCCAAAATAAGAAGCTGCCAGACAGCGATGGAAAGGAGCATGCTCAATATCAGGAAAAGCGACAGAATAAGAAATAAGACGATAAGAAAGCGCACGAAAGTAGACGATGTCATAACCAGGATTCGTAAACTCAAGTGGAAATGGACAGGCCACATAATAAGAGGTACTGAAAAGTGGAGTAAAACCTTAGTTTTTTGGTATCCCAGGAACGCAAAAAGGAAACGCGGAAGACAGTTTCGAAGATGGGACGATGACATAGCAGCAATAGCAGGGAGAGCGTGGACCAGGATAGCATTGGATAGAAGAGAATGGAAAGAATTGGAGGAGGCCTTTGCCAAATATGGGCAAACAGACCAAGTTGTCGATGTCGACTCACCAGAGTCATAATTTAAGTAAATAATTATAAAAATGTACATGTGTCTGAATAAAGGCTTATATTATTATTATTATTATTATGTAAGGAATAAACATAAAAACTACTGGACCGATTTCAAAATTTCTTTGACCGTTGGGAAGCTACACTATCCCCGGGTGACATAGGCTACTTTTTTAATCCCTGTATTCCCACAGGAAAGAGAACTACGCGGGTGAAACTGCGTGTCGTCCGCTAGTTTCCTATAAAACTCAACTACAATTTACACTGCACATTTCTTACATTGGAAGCAAGATTATAATTTTCACAAGTGTAGCCATCTGGCCAGCTGCCAGTTGCCAGTTTTCCGATAAAGTAATATAAGTCTGCCATTAAAAATTGTGGGAAAATCAACGTAATGCGATAGCCTGACCTATATTTTGAGATTTTCCTTAAAGAAAACTCAATTACAATGTCTTTGACCAGAGTACATTTATTCGGCTTCTCCGCTTGCTATCATTAAAATTATGGCGTGTGTTTGATTGTGTCCCATTTTCCGAAGCCTGCAACAAAATCAATTCAAAAATAATTTTAGTGAAGCAGTAAGTGGCGTGTGATACAGGGAGACGTCATATCTCCGAAGCTGTTCACCGCTGCACTGGAGGACGTCTTCAAGGTTCTGGACTGGAGAGGGCTAGGCATCAACGTCAATGGCGAGTACATCACTCACCTTCGGTTTGCCGACGATATAGTGGTTATGGCTGAGACCATGGAGGACCTCAATATAATGCTCGATGACCTCAGTAGAGCTTCCGAAAGAGTGGGTCTTAGGATGAACATGGACAAAACCAAAGTGATGCTGAATACCCATGTTACACCCACTCCTATTAAGGTCGGAGACTATACACTCGAAGTTGTGAGCGACTATGTCTACCTGGGACAAACGATCCAGTTGGGTAGGGCCAACTTCGAGAAAGAGGTCAACCGTCGAATCCGACTCGGCTGGGCAGCGTTCGGGATGTTGCGCGGTATCTTCTCGTCTAACTTACCACAGTGTCTCAAGACGAAAGTCTATGACCAGTGTGTGTTGCCAGTGATGACTTATGGCTCTGAGACGTGGTCGCTTATAATGGGCCTCATCAGAAAGCTTACAGTCACCCAAAGGGCAATGGAGAGGGCTATGCTCGGAGTTTCCTTGCGTGATCGAATCAGAAATGTAGAGATCCGTAAGAGAACCAGGGTTACCGACATAGCCCGGCGAATTGCCAAACTTAAGTGGCAGTGGGCAGGGCACATTGCTCGCAGAACGGATGGCCGATGGGGCAGAAAGGTTCTGGAGTGGCGACCGCGAACCGGAAGACGTTGCGTTGGAAGGCCTCCCACCAGGTGGACCGACGACCTGGTGAAGGTTGCAGGGATACGTTGGTTGCGAGACGCACGGGACCAGTCAAAGTGGCGACGCTTGGGGGAGGCCTATGTCCAGCAGTGGACGTCTTTCGGCTGATATGATGATGATGATGAGTAAGTGGCGAAGATGTCGCGACGAGCTTGACGCCAATCAACAAGATTGGTCCATATTTGCCCAACATTGGGAAAAAAGGAAGAAAAATGGGAGGCCTTTGCCCTGCAGTGAGTCATAACAAATTATTGCTGCATTTTATGAAAATATTATTGATGCTGGTTTTAAGAGTTCTGTATACTGTAAGGAGTTAAAGTCAAAGTCAAATGTATTTATTTCAACTGGGCTATTAAGCGGCACTTTTGAACGTTAAAAAATCATGTACAAGTATTAAAAATTGATTCTACCGTTAGCTTTTGACTACGTTTCTTTTACAAATCATTCCTGGCTGGATCTAATTTAAAGTGTCATTCGTACATAGAATGTTCTGAATATGATTTTATGTGAAGGCGCCTGGAGGCGTTAGGTGCGTGTGTTTTATTTAATAATAATAAACTAATGGAAATAAATCCAAAATATAATTGGAAAATCGTGTCTTATTTACGTGATAGCCTCAAGGCTACTACAATACCTATACAAATAGTATCAACTGAACAATATTACTAAACGTACGTATAATCTATGTCTGCCTATTCTTCAGTTTGAAACAGGGTAGTATGTTATAATCCGCACCAGGTGGCTAACTGATATTATCACAGTATTTAAAGCGTCTGTCATGGCAATTAAAAAAATGTTATTTCTTACTAATAATAATATAAACTAGTGATGGCGCTGTGTTCGCAAAACGTAAGGAAAAATGAACTTCCAAAAAAGATTCCAATAGTTATTCTGTTATTCGGGACGGAGATAAATCGAACCGATGAAAAATTATGTAAATCAATCCAGCCGTTTCTTATAAATGGTGTAACTAATCTGATTTTGTGTTATATATACGTAAAACGATATGAAAGTTTGGATGGATGTGTGTGTGGATATGTGGATGTATCTTTGTTACTCAATCACACCAAAACTGTAGAACGAATCGGAATGAAATTTGGCACAGAGATAGATTATACTTTTGATCTCGGTATAACGCTCCCTTGGGATAAAAAAAGGACTTAATAAGATATAATGGTATGATGGTGTGTACTGATGCTTTAGAAAGCGAGTCCGATTCGCATTTGGTCGGCTTTTCTTTAGTTAAACGACATATTCTCACAAGGAAATCGTTCGCCTTAGTATGGGAATGTGTCGAAGAGGGACGAAAAGTATGTGACTAATAGAGATAAATATAATGAAAAAGAAGGGGAGCGGGCAGCCATAGAAAAGTTTCATGAATTTTGTGAGAAGTAATATGAATGAGGAGGAAAAAAATGATAGCGTGACCGTTGACAAAGGAGAATGGCAATAGAAAATTTAATGCATTGGCCCGAAATAACACGGGACACGGGCTTTCGACAGTAGGTTTAACGCAAAAAAGAAGTATTTTCTGCTTATTGCCTTAACCCTGCCAACCCTACGGGTACAGCACAGTTTAGTCGAGCTGTTTGCGGGAGCGTGTCCCCCAGACGATTAGACGCAAAATTGCACGTCACACTGCCGCGGGCTTGCATACGTATATACTTACTGAATACATGGCGGCTAGAGCGAGGATTTGAGGCTCCCATTTACCTACACCGTATCCCAAATAATGGTGCTATGGTGTCCTTGGTTCAACTATCTCATCATTCATCATCATCATTTCAGCCGAAAGACGTCCACTGCTGGACATAGGCCTCCCCCAGGCGTCGCCACATTGACCGATCCCGTGCGTCTCGCATCCAGCGCCTTCCCGCAACCTTAACCAGGTCATCAGTCCACCTAGTGGGAGGCCTTCCAACGTATCGTCTTCCGGTTCGCGGTCGCCATTCCAGAACCTTTCGGCCCCATCGGCCATCCGTTCTGCGAGCAATGTGCCCTGCCCACTGCCACTTAAGTTTGGCAATTCTTCGGGCTATGTCGGTAACTTTGGTTCTCCTGCGTATATCATCATTCCTGACGTGATCACGCAAGGAAATTCCGAGCATAGCCCTCTCCATTGCCCTTTGGGTGACTTTGAGCTTTCTGATAAGGCCCATTGTGAGCGACCACGTCTCGGTCCCATAGGTGATCACTGGCAACACACACTGGTCATAGACTTTTGTCTTGAGACACTGTGGTAAATTGGACGAGAAGATACCACGCAACTTCCCGAACGCCGCCCAGCCGAGTCGGATTTGACGGTTGACCTCTTTCTCGAATTGAACGGTCCAGTTGGACCTACCCAACTGGACCGTTTGTCCCAGGTAGACATAATCGTCTACAACTTCGAGAGTAGAGTCTCCGACCTTGATAGGAGTGGGTGTTACATGGGCATTAACAACATGGCAAATATACTAAGATTCATGATGATAACCGTGATAAGGTTCTTTAGTCTAGCAAACAATGATGTTCAGATGTTTTTCAATATCTCAAAGCTCTTAGTGATCAATATCATTTTATTTTCCTACTGGCTTGAACTGACTTCTGCCTGCGGTTTCGCCCGCGTTAAAGTGTTGTATCATCGCAAGGGGACATTATACCGGGATAAAAAGTACCATATGTGCTATTCCAGACTATAATCTATCTCTGTGCCAAATTCCATCTAGATCTGTTCAGCCGTTCTGGCGTGATTGAGTAACAAATTTACATCTACACACACATATCCATCCTTAGTAATAGTATGATATTACCATAGATAATATAATACTAGCATATAGATCCGCATCCCATATATAAAGAAACCATGCCGACGTAACTAGCGTTTTTCGTCTGATAAAACTGATTATTTTTGTCTATCCGTTTCCGGCGATAGATAGATGGTGTTAGCAACAACTTGCAAGTAAAAGGGTTTACTCGGTTCGTAAATATTTTTTCTTTAAATACAGTGAAGGTTTTTTTTATAGTATTTTTTTGCACGTTTTTATAGCTTCTTTGCACCAAAATGTGTTACAATGCAAATTTAAACAATCGAGTGGAATGCCTAAATTTAAAACCGCGCCATCTATTGGCATCAATTTTAAATGATCCGTTCAAATAATCCAGTCCAATATTCCATAATTTTGTGCTTAGGAAAGTTGATTAAACAAGCACATACAATTTTTATGTTAATTCCAGAAAATGTTAATTTTACACACATTCAATAACAGTTAACAGTAACAGTTCGGTATATACCACGCCATCTAGTCAGATTTATTTGAACCAAATTTTCTTTCTTAGCGCTGAGACCCGTGATATTACGTAAGATTATGTGTCATCCATCCTTGTGCTCTAATAACATTTATCTTTACTTTCCTAATCTGCCAGCTGTAGTCCATTCGTCTCTTTTAATGAAACCTTAGCCGGCAGATACACAGAACCTTATAATACAAAGTTACTTTGGTTCTTATTTCTCTAACTCTCTCAGCCCTACGAGCAAACACGGCACAGTTTAGCCCAGCTGTTTGCGGGAGCGTGTACTCCGGACGATTAGACGCACAATTTCATACGTACTTACTGACAACATGGCGGCCAGAACGAGTATAATATGAGACTCCAAATCACTAACTAGAGCATAGCCTAAAATTTGTATTATAGTAACCTTAGTAGGATTTATGAAGAATCTAATAAGACTCCATGAAAAACTTGATGGGGCTCCAATGTCAGGCAAACTTCGATCATCTGCTGTTTTTCTGCATATAATTTTCAAGTTTCATATTATTTTGGAGTAAGTCTCATCCACAGACATAAATCTAAATAGATGTCGCGATTGTATGTACTTCGCGTGCAGAAAACGGAGTAAAGTTACGATCAATAATCGTAATCTGAGCTTTTCATTTGGCATTATCGGCACCGGAAATCCACCGAAATCTAGAAAAATGCCTTTTTATGCCATACTGAGCTTTAAAAAATGTATAGAAAAAGTTGGCCGAGGCATTGGCAATTTTTGCTTTCATTGGTAAGTAAAATTATTTTTATATTGTTTGTGAAACAGTGGCACGTTTGGTTTTCATACAGATGGAGGAACTTGCGTTATCTAGTAAGATTTATGTATGTGGTCTCATAGATCCTTGTGGTAATATAACACTCGTTTCTGCTTTCCTAAATCTGTCAGTACTTGCCTCTTTTTTTCCACTTATGACACCGTAGGCAGTAATATTTTTGTACCAAAACCCATAAGGCACAGTTTCCCTAGCTCTGGCAGTCCTACCATATAGAATAGAATAGAATAGAATACTCTTTATTATGTACACCAAATAAGTTACAGAAAGTATAGATGAAGAAAAAAAAAATACACTGGGTGACACAATGGGCGGCCTTATCGCTAAAAGCGATCTTTTCAAGACAACCTTTGGATGGATTTTAAAAACAGAAAGGAAAGAAAGTACTGTAGGTAGTCTATTGGTGTACTATTTATATATAAAATAAATACATATATATAAATATAGTATATATAAAAATATATATACAGTTATAAGTATGGAACAAAAACATAGAAATCAAGAAAACAACTTCTAAAGAGAGAGGTAGTGATTCTTTACCATAGTTTTAAAAATGGGCAGAGATTGAGCAAGCCTTATTGACACAGGCAAAGCATTCCACAATCGCGATATACCACGGTTTAGCCCAGTTGTTTGTGGGAGCGTGTCCCCCGGACGATGAGACGCACAATTGCATATGTACTTACTGAAAACATGGCGGTGAGAGCATGGATTTTGTGAATAGGTTTACTACTGGGTTTAGTGACGGTTTGAATATGGTTTTAAAGAAAATGCTATTGACAGACTTAGCCAATTATCCAATCAGTTTGCCTGCTTAACCGTTGCATTTCTAGCCATTTTATCCGAGAGTAGAAGCAATCGCAGTTGCAGTAGCTACTTAGGCCCAGTTTTTGATGAGTAGTTAACTTAAGCAATCAATCAATCTGCCTAGCCTTTTTCCCAACTATATTGGGGTCGTCTTCCAGTCTTACCGGATTCAGCTGAGTACCAGAGTTTTACATGGAGCGACTGCCTATCTGACCTCCACAACCCAGTAAATGGGTAACACGATACCCTTTAGCAAGACTGGGTTGACTGGGTTAGTAGTTAACTTAAGCAATGGTTAAATATAGTAACCAAAGGTTTTTAATTTCGGTAAAACGTACCTTTTCATCAATTGTTGGTCTAACGAATGGTCAAATAATTAACTTGCCAACTTATTTAATCATTTGTGAGGCTAACAATTGATGGAAAAACGTATTTTAACGAAATTTGAAACCACGGTTACCATATTTAACCAATGGTTGTTTGGCTACGGATCAATAAACTTGGCCTTATTGAGTAAATTTTCAATCTAAAAACCAGACAGGTTTTCAGATTGCAAACTTTATTATAAAGGTCACAACGCATTATGCAATGCGTTGTGACGACTCGACAATGCGACGACTAGTTATAAAAATACAGGCTTTTTTATGCTATTTATCTTCTTTTAATAAATTAAGATGAAGAGCTGATAATTTTGTTTCGAAGCATTGGCATAAGAAGATTATTTTATTTTTTGAAGTGCTGCATCATCACCATATCAGCCGAAAGACGTCCACTGCTGGACATAGGTCTTCCCTAAGCATCGCCACATTGACCGGTTCCATGCGTCCCGCACCCAGCGGATCCCAGCAACCTTAATCAGGTCATAGGTCCACCTGGTAGGAGGCCTTTCAACGCAACGGTTAGGTTATAACAGGTACGCGGTCGCCACTCCATCGGCCATCCGTTCTGCGAGCAATGTGCCAATGTGTGTGGGCATGGGCCCACTGCCATTTATGTCTACGTACAAAGCACAATAAGTTTCGGGCTATGTCGGTAACCCTAGTTCTCTTGCGGATCTCTATATTTATGATTCGATCATGCAAGGAAACTCCGAACATAGCCCATCGTCCATTGTCCTTTGGGTGACTGTTAGCTTTCTGATGAGGCCCATTGTGAGCGACCACGTCTCATAGCCATAGGTTATCACTGGTAACACACTCTTAAACTGCTTAATTAAGTTTTTAATTGTAAGTAGTGGACGTAATGTAGTTTCTGTGTGACTCGCACCTTAGAGTTCTTAGGTCATCGGATAATATGAAACTTAAAATGCCAATGCATTCCACTACCTTCCTAGACAAATCTTTTACTGTCCAGGCCACTCGTCTATGGAATGCATTGCCTGTGACTATAAAGCGCGCGAAATCACTGCCTGTTTTTAAGCGACTTGTGAAGGAGCACTACTTGTCATTGTAATCATAATGTTGTATAAGCTAAATTGTTTTTCTTGTCTGTATATTAGTTGTATGTATGTATTTATGTATCTATTATTTTATATGTTTGTATTTAGTATCTACTCTTAATAAATTAATTATTAGTTTGCACCAAGTGCAACCCCATATTATGTCCAGGCTGTCTCTTTCCATTCTAGGTTGCCTGGAAGAGATCGCGGTTCGCGATAAGGCCGCCTGTTGTATGTTTGTTTTTGTTGTAAGATGTGTTTATGAATAATTTTTATCTTGGTGTACAATAAAGTATATAATAAATAAATAAATAATGGACATTTATATACCATTTTATTAAACTTGCTAACTAAAAGTGTAAGATAAAACCGGGTCAATTCTAAGGTACGGCTGAGTAGATAATGTTTATTAATGTCTCCTGAGTATTCACCTCACAGAGAGGAGATCTGTGTCCCAGCAGTGGGAACATTAATAGGCTGATGATGTGATGTGATGTGAGATGTGAGTATTTATCAGATATAAATCTGTTACCTATTTCGCGTATCATGCATGTATCACTCTTGGGACCTATCTCCCATGAAACGTGAATTTTGACGGGACTAAGAGTAGCCTATGACATTTAGCAAATAGTGTAGATGAATGAACCTTCATAATAGGGTAGTTGACAAAAAATATATATTTAATCCGTCAGTTAGATAACCTAAAAATATTTGGCACGTATTTTCTTTTGCCACGTAAAAAGAAAAGACGACACGGTATGTTACAATTTATACTGACAAAGTGACGTCACAAGCCCCACTCTTGAAATTTCATGCGCTTTATCTTTGTCAGTTTTTATTTATTTGATAAAGCAAAACATACAGGTCTAATATTATTTGATAATCTCACTGACGGACTAAATAGAATTGTTATTTTTCTACCGAGGAAACATCCTTATTGGTTGAGTACTTCCAAGGATAATCAATTTACAAACATACAATTTTATCTCTTTACAATTGAAGGAACTCAACTTTAACTCAGAAATGAAACAAAGATTATAAAGATATTCTAAGATATAATTCTCACAGCAAAATATCAACGCTCTGTTTGACGGTTCTTGTCAACACGTGCTCCCGTCAAAAAACTGCCTCACTTCAAAAATAGTGGTGGCAAAAGGCTCATCTCTCAACAGCCAAACAATGTTTAATAAATTAATCGATCACCACTTTAGTGACGGGTATCTGTCAATGTTACCAGACAACAAGCAAAACTTCAAAATTTAAAAAACCCCCGACATATTTATCTTGCGAAAACATCACGATCTAAACAGTAAAACGCGCATAACTTTTGAAAGGCTGAACCTATTTTATTCAAACATAGCTAAGAACACTCTCGATACAATCACCTTTCAAACAAAAAAAAACTAAATCAAAATCGGTTCATCCGTTGAGGCGCTATGATGCCACAGACAGACACACAGATACACAGCAACACACCTCAAACTTATAACCACCCTCTTTTTCCGTCGGGGGTTAAAAATACAAGACCGTTAACGTGTCTATGACAGCTGACAGATACTTGTCACTGTTACAAATAATAACAATTGGATAACCTAAATATTGAATACAATACTGTTCGTCTACACAATATTATTTTAGATTTATTCATTCTTACCTCTCCTCCTTTCATCAAAACAACAAAAAGCTTCATTCTCTCTCTCACGCTCAAATTCAACGCTTAACAGCGACTTCAAGCGTTCAACTTAGAATAACTCAGCGTCAAATTCGAGAGAAATTCCGTTCATTCCCAAAGCATAATGTGTCATGTTAGCTTTCAGGAATTGGGAATTACGGAGTTTAACGCTTGACTTAGAAATGTACTGGAAGTGAGTGAATGAACGAATGACTTGATTGAATGACATGTACTTGTACGCTTATAAGGACATAAATAGAATCGCGTGTCTATTTTTGGCCCTTTGAGTTCAGTTTTCTGTTAGACATAATTTATAAGTCAGTGCTATTTACGAGGAGATTATGGGCTTATTTTAGGATATGTCATAAAAAAATATGTGCGTGTCCGTATGCAAGAAGCATGCAAGCAAAAAATAATGCAAGAAGCACGGGACTGATCAATGTGTCGATGCTTGGAGGAGGCCTAAGTTCAGCAGTATATTTCGGCTGAAATTATTTTGAAAATACTATCAATCAATTAGATGCACCCTGACCATCAATTCGATGAACGTGTATGTGTCGTGTGTGTGCACGATTTTGTTTCGTGTTTATTTCTTCTCAGAGGCAAAAAAGCAGATTTTAGCTTGCATTTAAAAGTAATTAAATTCAATTAAAGTAATTGAATAGAAATTAATTTCATTATAGTTATATTTTTCGAAAATGAAAGAAGGCGTTTGTCACTTACGCAAATAAGCAGCAGCGAATATATCCATAATCCATTAAAAGGATATTTCAAAATGGAAGCGAAATCAAATAGTGCACTTTCACAAACTTATACGTTAATGGACTTCAAAAACCATTTTAAACTGACTTCAACCGACTTCAAGAGGTCCTCCATTCGATATTAATGGAAGGCAACTTAGATGAGATTTGGTCCTTTGAGTCTTTTCGTGGAAGTGCACTTTTCTTTATTGCACTCCGTATTTCGCAAACTCATTTCCGGAAGTACCTTCAATATAACTTCTAAAATAAGATAAGCAAAGCAGCTAAGAAGTGAAATTCTCTGCCGGAGTCTGTGTTTACCGACAGCTACAATCTGGGGGTCTTTAAGTCAATAGTGAATAGGTTATTTCTAGGCAAGCGTGTTTCACCCTCGACCACATCATCGCTTATCATCAGGTGAGATAGTGGTCAAACGCAAGCCTACAGGACATACAAAAAGATTTTATTCGTTGGGTAAAATCAAAATCAAACAAATAATTTTTTGACTGATAATGATCATGTACTTGAAAACTGTTTTTAGGGTTCCGTACCCAAAGGGTAAAAACGGGACCCTATTACTAAGACTCCGCGGTCCGTCTGTCTGTCCGTCACCAGGCTGTATCTCAAGAACCGTGATAGCTAGAGAGTTGAAATTTTCACAGATGATGTATTTCTGTTGCCGCTATAACAACAAATACTAAAAACAGAATAAAATAAATATTTAAGGGGGGCTCTCATACAAAAAACGTGATTTTTATGCCGTTTTTTGGTATAATGGTACGGAACCCTTCTTGCGCGAGTCTGACTCGCACTTGGCCGGTTTTTTTCTTTTAGTATTTGATGTTATAGCGGCAACAGAAATACATAATCTGTCAAAATTTCAACGGTCTAGCTATCACGGTTCATGAGATACAGCCTGGTGACAGACAGACAGAGAGACAGACAGACGGACCGCGGAGTCTTAGTAATAGGGCCCGTTTTTTTCAGTAACTGGTAAAAACTACCGAGCCAATCGTATTTTGGACACACTGGCTAAAGTCAACGGATTTCGGCTTAGTCCGTGAGTGCTAATATAGGTGGACTCTCTACTTTACGATATAGTCCGATAGGGTGGCAATTTAACACGACCAGTAGGAGAACAACCAGAAGAAGTTTTTGAGTATTACATTATAGTAGTGATACGGATACCTAGATATTATTAGATTCTTACATATTAAATTGACGTTTTTATGGTTCCGTACGCGGATGGTCCAAACGGAGCCCTGTTGATGCCACTCACGTGTCCGTCCATCTGTCTGTCGTCTTTCACACGGGTTTTACAGACAAACGGTTGAAGCTACAGTCCTCAAATTTGCACAGTATCAGTAATTTGTTGACCCAAAGCCATACAAATACTAAAAATATTTTTAAATGTTTTAAGGCTCTTTACTTATAAGTGGGACTCTTTACGCGAAAAATAAATTTGACCTGTCCCTTTGAGTGGGGTATCGTTGTTTAGAACTCGTTGAGTAGATAAATTCTGGTTTTTATTTTAAAGAAATTTCTAACTTCCCATTGACTTATGAACTTCAAATTTGGTGATAATATTTTTTTTACGTATATTTTACTATATGTTATAAATACCAATATATTAATAGATCAGATTTTTTTTTTGAAATGCCCTCTTTTGTCCTATTACAACCAACTTAATTTTGCGGTCTGGTGCGGAACCCTAAATATGCGAAGTCCGACACGCACTTGACCTGTTTTTTTTAACCGGTACCTCCAACTGTGACAACTACTGTTTTTCATGCAATTATAAGTTCAAATAAACTTTATACATAATTATTAAAGGCATGTTGAAAAATTGCTATGCCTTCATTTCTAATAGGTTTAGTTTTTTTTTATTGAACTTATAATTCCAAGTCAAACCGTTGTAAAACAGTTTAAAGTAACTTGTTTCGTAACTAATGAAAATATAGTCTTCTATAGAACTCGTTAACCTTCACATAAAAAAAACAAAGGTCATATTTATTATTATGACAATAAAATATATCCGTTAGCTTTGTAAAATCCAGCAAATATCTGCGGGATCCATTTTAAAGCTTCTATTTTCAACGCACGTTCGCTGCGGATTTCATTCGCAAAGCCTTCATGATTGACACAGGTCACACGAATTGCGAGGTCCACCGCCAATTATATGTGATACTAATTACTAACGCTGTTTTTTATTTTGTTGCAGGTAAAGCTGGTTTATTGGTGAAATTGTGGATTGAGGAATCAAAGATTGTAAAATACAAATAACGTTGAGGTCCTTAATGTTTAAAGGTGAGATACACGATAACTGACACATGCATCCACTGTCCGGACGGATTCACTCAAATCTGAGTGGTGCTTTCCTCAAAAGACTAACTTAGGGCTCTTACACATAAACACGATGCGATATCGAGTCGTCCTACGACGCGGCATTTTCATCATCATTTGTTACAGTTCGTTTCATTCTCATCGTGTCGTACGTGTTTATGTGTAAGAGCCCCCAGGGCATGTCCCCATCACCACGCGTCGCGTCGTTCCGTGACGATGTTGCAGTAGAAAAAAAAAGAAGTGATATCCATAACATAAATACTAGGAACAAAAAAAAAAATTGTAGTAACTACAACAAGGCTCAAGAAAATAGGTGGCTCGTTTAGATGTCAATGTGTACGCTTTTATAATAAGCTTCCAAGCCACGTACAAGATCTAAGTCTTAATAAATTGAAATCTTTCATTAAACGTAAGTTGTGCCAGAAAGCGTTTTATACAACTAAAGATTACCTTGAGGACAAAAAGGCTTGGGATTGAGCTGCTCCAATTAATTTTGTTTTTTCATTATATTTTGCACCGTGAATTTTGTTATTATAATTTTTTTTTTGGTTTTCTTGCAATGACAAGAATATTTACTTTTTAAAGTATTATATTATTTTATTTTAATAATTGTGAATGTGAAGACTATGTGGATCATTCTTTTTTTTTGTTTTAATTTAAATTTATCTTAATTTTTTATCATGGTCTGGCAGTTTGAGTAGTTTATGCGGCCTACCCGAATGCCCTTTCTTTGGTATTGTTCGTCGAATCGTTGAGCTCCTTAAATTCTGAGTTGAGCTGCTCGTTTATTGACAAATTCGTGCACTGACTGGAAAGGTCCACTCAATCTGGCTGGTTCTTTCCTCAAAAGACCATTTCAGACATCGACTGATGTCATGGTCTACATGGTCTTCACATGATCTAACCAAGATTTTGTCTGGACTTTAAAAGAGACTGTGACCTCTGAGTTTGTTTCGGCCTTTCTTCTTAGAGTAGTCAGATAGGAAACGTTTATCATATAATTTAATTTATATTTTATTTTAATGTTTATGATTGCATAATTTAATTTATATTTTATTTTAATGTTCATGAAAGTATAATTTAACTGAAATTCTATTAAAATGTTTTATGAATGTTCATTTTAATAATTTTAACATTTTATATTTTTTATAATGCATATATTTTAATGTTGTATTGATGATTGGAAATAAATGGGTTTTATCATTATTATTCCATTTATTATTCATTTTATGTACATATTTTTACATTTTTAAATATTATTATAAAAAAAAAAAAAACTTTAAAAAATACAAAAATAGTAGCCCACCGGTATCGGGAACAGGGTCCAAGCTACCGGTGGTCAGGGCTCCTGAGAGAGGAATCTCCTAACGATACGCGCCGTGTCCAGGAGTACCTCAGCGGTTGTGTAGGGTCTTAGTATTTAAAAAGCCACGACCCCCGCACTTCCGAGGGATATACAGTCTCATAACCAATGAACGTGGGTGATGCATACGATTTGCGGTAAGCAGCGTGCGGACCCTCTTATCCAGGGCGTCAAGTCCATTTAAGTATGCCGAAAGAGTACATCAAGACCGGCCGTGAAGGCGCGCACCTTGTTCTCGCCTGATAAAAGACTATTTAATACTTTTCTCAGGCGGCCAAAGAAGCGTTCCTTTAACGACTGACCGACTGTTTCACGTCAGTTACATTGATGCATAGTGCTGATTTTGATTGGCTAGTGAGACGAGTTCTGGTGGTAGCGGCGTCGTGCGTGAAAAACGAGTGAGGAAGAGGGTAGACAGATATGTCAGCTTGTAACGGTGCCGAAATATAGAGCTCTCAACCAAAATCTAAATATTCATGGTAAATAACCCGAAACAAATATTAATTCGAATGATTGTGACAATGTCAGCTGAAAAACGTATATTATGTCGCAAAATCCACGTCTCCGAAGCGATAAAAATATAAAATTAAAATGTATTATCGAGGCAGATAGTCGAATAAGTGTGTCATGTATGTTTTTATAAAAAAAACACTATACTGTAATGTCAAGGTAACTACAGATTGTTTAACTAAAATAATTAACATTTTGGTAGTTGTTTCATAGTCTGCACCATGTAATCTGTTTAAAATAGTACACATTTAAACCTCCTTAACGAATACACAGGGAAGTAGCTTGATAGTGACATCGCGAACACTAAATAATTAATTAAACCCAGCCAGCTTCGCGACTGAATAGAAAATAGCGACTTGCCTCTGGCAGAGATAAATGCGTAGTTTAAGCTTTGAGTTTTCCTAGAAATATAATTAAAATAGTAATTATATACTTAGAGACAAAGGTTAAAAAGAGTATGCTTAAATGGTTTAGTCATGTTAAGAGGATGAATAAAAAGCGATTAACAAAAGGCAGACATGAGTGGATACGACGGTGTACGGCCTTATAGGGCATCCTCTGTTCCTTTATAAGGCCATACCCGGATCTTATAGGTGATGTTCTTCAGGAAAGCCAGGGGCTTAGTAGGTAAGTATTTATAACCAGCATGCGTGTATGAATAGACTTAAAATGAAGCAAAAGGAGTATATAAGGATCGTCGGCAATACTATGTTGAATAATGTACAGGCTGTATCAGGAGCTGTTTACTATACGGACCTTGTGGAAACTAGAACAAATTTCCGTGCGTTCAAGCGCTTTTGCCATACCTATTATTGGAATCAAATATAACAGCTCACAATGTTAGGACCCATTAATATGAATGCAAATTTTTATCCGTGGTGCTAGGCAACTGGGCTTATCCCAGTTGTAAACGACCCTTTGTGCCTATTGGTCTTGTTTGTTCTGTCTCCTGCTTGATATGGAGGGAAGTGGAAATTTGTATTTTCCTTACTCCTCCATTTTCTTTTCTGATTAATTTCGTTGCGGGATCCAAGACAGTTAAATTCATTCTCCGGGACTTCGTCGAGCTTCATTGCCTCGGCGCTTTTCTGGTGATCGCTACTGTTGATTCTGGCTTTCAGGAGTTGCAGTGGTTTGGGAATAGTGCGGTGGGATGGTAACAAAAAAAAAAAAAAAGGTTTTGTGGCAGGTGGCGTTCTGTAATTTCTGATAACCACCCTGGGAACATTTGTGGGTTTATGTATATTTAGACTTTGAGTTTGTCTAGAAGCTTAATTATTGTATTACCTTTAATACTACCTTTAAAAGAAGATCTTAGAGACAAAGGTTGAAAAGAGTATGCTTAAATGGTTTAGTCATGTTGAGAGGATTAATAAAAATCGATTAACAAAAGGTATTTACAAGGCAGAAATGAGTGGATATGCTGAGGTATGGCCTTATAGGGCATCCCCTTTTGCCTTATAAGGTCATACCCGGATTTTATAGGTGATGTTCTTCAAGAAAGCCAGGTGCTCAATAAGTAGGTACTCATAACCAGCATGTGTGTATGACTAGACGTATGAACGTAATTGAAGGAAAATGAATATGCAGGGAATGTAGCAGGAGGCGTTTTGTAGTTTCTGACTACCGCCATGGGAAAAAGGCTTGGGCTTATGTATATTTAAGCTTTGAGTTTGCATAGAAATATAACAATAATAATAGAGGTAAACTTTAAATAAGTTTAGTAAGAGTTGAGCTTTCACAAAGCTCAACAAGTTCTGGGCATTTCTAATTTCTGCCAACGAGCAACCTTTATGTTTTTAATACTTTACGCACACAAACGTACAATGTCGGACTTGTCTTAGGGATTTTCAACCTGTCAACCTTTACATATCTTCTCGTTAGGTTCATTGTCTGAGAAAACGTAAGGCGATTCACACACTGCCCCGCTATACGCTGCGGGGTGCGTGGCGACGAAGTAGACGACACTGCCCGTGAATGCAATTTCTGTGTGTTGCACTACGCGTGTTTTTAATGCAAAGATAGATACTTTCAAACAACAGGCACTCCCGCGCTACGCTGCGTAATGCGGTGCAGTGTGCGAATTGCCTTACTTAAAATATTAAATAGCAGATACAATTTAAATAGAATAATAGCCTTTAATGACCTCTAGTGAACGCATAATCCTTGAAATAAAACGCAGCCATCTGAACCTTGGTACATTTAATAATGCGTTCGGTAAACAAACAATTTTGAGAAGTGGTATTAACTAAGGAAATGTCCAGAATCTCATTCACAGCCTCACTTCGCACACAGCAAAGCATCTCTTTTCTGGTACTAATCCGCACATTCCCACAGTGCGAGAATCGTCCAGGTTCTACCCGCGATGGCAACAATAACGTCCGCCCATCTCGCCACTGGCCGACCAACAATCAAACCTCAGCTTTCACCAAATAACATAAGAAAACTTTCTTAATCGTATAAAAAATCACTTCGGTCTCAGTCAATAGTGCTTATTGACCAATTTTCTGCAAGAAAATAAACCAAAAATATCACTAAAATAATTCCAGGCATCGGAATAAGTAGAGTCCAAACCCCAACCAAAATCCCGGCATAAATCATAACATATTAATCCCGGGAATCCACAATGATGAATTTTTATTGGATTTTGAACATACAAATAAGCGAATTCAGTTTGTTTTCGTGCACGTAAAAATAAAACACTTTACTTTGGCACAATGCAAGTACGGAACTTTAAAAAATGTGGAACTACGAACCCTAAAAATGCCATAATACGGCACCGAAAGCAACCTCATTTAAAAAATGTAAAGCCACCCGCAATCGAATTGAGAGCAGACACCTGGTTTTCCCTCCATCCTTAATGTGGATAAAATATGCTAATTCCATAGATAATATATCGAGTGCTTCTCGTTTCATTGAGCACCTGGTTTTGTGGATACTCGTAACAATAAATTAAGGAATTTTGGGGCAGCATTCAGAGAGTTTATTTCATAATCAGGAGATTGGAGTCAGTGAGATTTGGTATTGGGCTCAGCGGCCATTATTTTGTGGCTCTTAATTAAGAAGTCACAAATAGAACAGTGGCCTAATTGCGTAACGCTCTTACAATGCAAATGAAATTAGTTTTTTTTACGTCTATAGGCTTGTGCTTGACCACCAACTTATCTGATGGTAAGTGATGATGTGGTCGAAGCTGTAGCTTGCCTAGAAGTATATGCATAATGAAAGTATTTCCAAAACGTTTAGTGCGTATGGGTGGCATGTCCACCATGTACCGTGTAGTTTTGGCATTTCAACAATTTTCACTGCGTAGTTTATCGAACAGACGAATTTTTCAAGCATATCAAGCAATGAATAATCAAGTTCCTCAAAATTCTTCAGATCATGCTTGTCTATTACGCTATTAGGGTGCTGGTTTTTTATACGGAGTGTAACGTAAAGATGAGATAATATTTTAAAACTGCTTCTACCCACTCTTCCTTCTCTTGTACATGAACAAGTTTCTTCAAGGAAGTAAATCCCCAAAAACAATTGATTTGCCATACAAAGTTGTCAGGTGTCAGCTGATCAAAATTTTATGGATGATACATTTCTTTTTTGAGAATTGTCTATGACTCGGCAGAAGAAGTATTTAATATATGATCGCACTTTTCCATTATACCTTTCAATTAAAAATAAAATTCTTTTAACACACTTTTATTAGCTTGGTATGTATGTAATATGTATTTATGTAACGGAAACTTTAAACGTGATTTTCACTCCCCCTCCAAACGTCGGATTAATTTGAAACTTTGCACACTTATCAAGGACCGATGCCAATGCAATAATTTAAATAGTTTGTCCCATTATCCTTACCGAGATCTTCAGGATTAGCGATAGAACTAAAAAGTAAAAAACCGGCCAAGTGCGAGTTGGACTCGCGCACGAAGAGTTCCGTACCATTATCGCAAAAAACGGCAAAAAAATCACGTTTGTTGTATGGGAGCCCCATATGAATATTAATTTAGTATTTGTTGTTATAGCGGCAATAAAAATACATCATCTGTGAAAATTTCAACTGTCTAGCTATCATGGTTCATGAGATACTGCCTGGTGACAGACAGACGGACCGCGGAGTCTTAGTAATAGGGTCCCGTTTTTACCCTTTGGGTACGGAACCCTAAAAAATAATTTTTAATAAATTTAAATTCAGAATAGTGTGATTAACAAAAACATGTTTTTTTGTTGTAAAAAAGCGAGGGGTGCTTGATGTCAATAGTTATAATATTTTATTGACATATATTGGTAAAAGTAGAGTCATTTTGAAAATATCTTAAAAAGCACCCCACGCTTTTTTACAATTTTTATTTTTTTTTGTTAATCACACTATTCTTATATAAATTTATTGAAAATTATTTTCTTCTTTTTAGTTTGGTTTTCTATTAGAGCATGTTTTTTAGTTTTCTTAAACTATTATTTTGTAACACAATATTTTGCGTAAAAAATGCGGCAGAATTTATTAGCAGCCAACTTAGAACAGTGTATTTATATCAAGCTGACTGTTAACTTCCCCTCAACAGGTCATCGCTCCACCTTTTTGGGAACCCCAAAACCCACAGAGCCTTATGAATCCCTTTATTCAATTATAATATATCCTTTCAAAATTATTGGTCTTTGTGCTGTTTTTTCCAAAAGGAATATTATCATAATTCAATTTATTGGTCCTACCTTCCTTCCATTTGTATGAAAAGACATTTTCCCAGAAACTGACACAGAATTTGTCTTATTTTATATACATTCAATATTAGTAGGTACGACAACTTTGTTAAAATCTTGCTCATTTTGGACCTCTAGACAAAGCGTCAATCTCCAAGCGATATCGATTGTCCTTCTTGTCCTACGAAAAACTTTACTTTACTTAAAGAGTAATAAAACATCTTAACAAAAAATTTAAAACGACTTTCAAAAAAAACTCAAAGCAAAAATAACTTTCTTTTCCGAAGTCGGTGTCTATGTACAAGAATCAACAATAAATATAGATTTTTCCCAACTAAGGAGTATTATTTAGAAAGTAACAGTTTTACGGCACTAAAACGGAGTCAGAGCCTTAAAGCCGTTGAGTCAAAAAAGAAAAGGAAAGAAGTCGCTAGAAGAGAGATAGAGGCTTCTAAACACATTTATACTACTACTTTTAGATATCGGGGTTCTAAAATAATATGGTCAATCTTTCCATAGACCTGACGTTGCCTATCAATCAATACCAGATATATCTTGTTAGATATAATAATTCTGTTCAAAGACACCGGGTACAGCAGTGGATAACGAAATTAATGTATTGGCAGTCATGGAGCGTGATTTACAGAGCTTTCCTTGAGAAATTGACGCCATTCTGTGCGAGGAATAATTTATGTTTTGGAAGATATTAATAGCGAATTGTGACTGGAGTTATTTTCGAAGGCTTCCGCTTAGAAATAGCCTCATTGGTTTTCTATTCTGTTAGAATTAATTTTGGGGGCTGAGTCACCCACGTCCGTAGGAGTGTACCCCATTCGATTCCCTACACGTGGTCCCCGGGTGGTGCAAATCAGGTGACAAACTGGTGGTAGGCTTCGGCCGAAGGCTTGCGACCACCCACCGGGCAAAGACGTACCGCCAAGCGGCCTAGTCGTGTTCCGGTATGATGCTCGGTGCAGCCACTAGAGGAGTTGGGTCGAGATAGTTGTTCCACTGCAGGCAGGCCGGCCTGACTCGCGCTGTTTTGGACGTATCGGGAGACTGGTCGCGGAGGGTAGCGGGATCCGAGGCACGGTGCGCCGCTGGCCGACCGCAGGTAGTTGGGGGCCCAAGTAGTGTGCCAGCCCCACATGAAAGGCTGCCCCGCCAACTGACGAAAAATCCCGGAATGCGCCATCGTGCTGGTTGGCGACCAGACGAGAGTGCCCGATGGACATTCCTGGGGGGGCTCGGGCGTCCCCGCAGTCTCCAGACCAGTCCCCCAATGATGGCGTCCTATCGGCGCGTGTCTGTAGGTTGCAAGCGTGGAACCTTATCTCACTTCCTTCTCCTCTCCCTCCTTTTCACTCGCAACAATAATGCCAAGGAACAATAGAAGAAAAGCTGAACAGCGGCAGCACTCACTCTCACATAAGGTGCACCTCAGCAACATCCGAGGTCTGCACTCTAACCTTGTCGCAGTCCATCACCACCTTGAGACTGAGAAACCAGCACTTTTGTTCCTTACGGAGACGCAGATCGGATGCCCGTCAGACGTGGCGTACCTATCTTACCCAGGGTTTACCCTGGAGCACATGTTCAAGCCACGCGCTGGTGTATGCATGTACGCCCGGGACGACATCTGCTATCGGCGTCTCCGTGATCTTGAAGACTCAAATTACTCAGTGCTATGGGCCCTGGTGGACACAGGTCTGGATAAGATCATCTACGCCTGTGTCTACCGATCGCATAGCGGTGATCTGGAGACAACCAGGCTCACACAGTACCTGAGTGAGGCGGCAGATGTGGCTCAGCTACGGTACCCCTCCGCCCAACTAGTGTTACTGGGGGACTTTAATGCCCACCACCAGGAGTGGCTCTTCCCATTCCAGTGCACTGACCATGCTGGACGAGAGATGCGAAATCTTTCGATTGCGCTTAATCTCACCCAGCTGGTCCAAGGGGCTACGAGGGTGCCAGATGTAGATTCACATACAGCCAATTGCTTGGACCTTCTGCTGACAACTGATCCAGACCGATACTCAGTGTCGATATCATCACCTTTGGGTAGTTCCGACCACTGTCTGGTGAAATCTGTATCTGTCTACTCCCCGCCCGATCCCAGCCCAAGAGGCACCCGGCGGGTTTGGCGGTACAAGTCAGCAGATTGGGATGGTATGCGATCTTTTTTCGCTTGCTATCCTTGGCGGCCCACTTGCTTCTCTTCGGATGACCCATCGTCATGCGCTGACGCAGTGACAGATGTGTTGCGTCAGGGGATGGAGTACTACATTCCGTTCTCTGACGTAACGGTGTCCAACGTTGACCGTCCGTGGTTTGGTGCTGAGTGTGACCGCGCAAACGTGGTTAAACACAAGGCATACCTAGCATGGGTCGACGCTCGTGTGCGCAAGGCAAGTGACGTGAGTCAGAAGAAGAGAGCCTTCAACAGGGCTGCCAAGTCCTGCAAAAAAGCGATGCGAAGGGCACGATTTGACCATATTAGCAGAATCGGGGACAAACTTGCTTCACACCCTGCAGGTAGCAAGGCGTTTTGGTCCCTGGCTAAATCGGTTGAATCAAACTTCTGTCGCCCCTCACTACCACCACTGCTGAGGCCCGACGGTTCGCTGGCCCACTCCGCTGAGGACAAGGCTAACTTGTTTGCCTCCCTCTTTGCGGAATCTTCGCGTCTGAATACTGATGGCACGCGGCCCCCCCCTTCTGCTGTTCGATGTAAGACGAGTATGTCGGAAATTCGCATCCATCAGAGAGAGGTCTATAGGGTGCTGCGAAACCTTGACGTGAACAAGGCTAGTGGCCCGGACGGGATACCGGCAATTGTACTTAAAACTTGTGCGCCTGAATTGTCTCCGATCTTGACACGCCTTTATCGCCTTTCGATGGCGACTGGAAAAGTGCCGAAGGCTTGGAAGCAAGCTATCGTTCAACCCGTGCCCAAGAAGGGTAGTCGAGCGGACCCGGCCAACTACAGGCCCATATCAGTAACGTCCATCCTCTGTAAGAGTATGGAACGTGTATTGAATAAAAAGCTCCTGGCATACCTAGAAGACAACGGCCTCCTTAGTGACCGACAATACGGCTTCCGCCGAAACCGGTCAACTGGGGATCTTCTAGCGTATGCCATTCACATCTGGAGTGAGGCCATCGAGAAGCACGGGGAGGCGCTTGCTGTCTCCCTTGACATATCGAAGGCCTTTGACAGGGTCTGGCACGAGAGCCTTATAGGTAAGCTTCCTTCCTTCGGTCTGCCTAGTGGTCTGTGTGACTGGATTGCAGACTTCCTGAGGGATCGGTCCATCCGAGTGGTTATCGATGGTTGCTCGTCCGGTCAGTTAGGTATTAACGCCGGAGTCCCTCAGGGGTCAGTGCTCTCGGCAACATTGTTCTTGCTGCACATTAATGACCTGCTAAAACCCGGAACCTTTGGGTATGCAGACGACAGCACTGTTGCTGAGAGATACGTATCTGGCGCACGGGCTACTGGGCCTCAAGTCCGGTCTCTTCGGGAGGCTATGGTTGAGCGCTTGAACCTGTCTTTGGAGGCAGTCTCCGAATGGGGCAATGCCAATCTAGTCAGTTTCAATGCTGCTAAGACCCAGGCGTGTCTTTTTTCCGCAAAAAAGAGCCAATTCCACCCGGCTCCATCCTTCCGTGGTGTAACCGTGCCGATAACGGACCATCTCGAACTTCTTGGTGTTACGTTAACATCGACCCTCAATTTTGGTCCATTCATTGAGTCAAAGGCTCAATTGGCTGCAAAAAAGTTGGGGATCCTTGCGAAGGTGAGACGGTACTTCACGCCTGAACAGCTGCTCAACTTGTATAAAGCGCAAGTTCGGTCATGCATGGAGTACTGCTCTCACCTCTGGGATGGATCTGCCAAATACCAGCTAGATGCACTTGAGTCGATTGACAAACGGGCCAAAAGGCTTATTGGCAACGATGCACTGGTCGCCTCAAAGCTCCAGAGCCTCGAACATCGACGCCGAGTTGCCAGCCTGTCGGTTTTTTATCGGTTACATTTCGGGGAGTGCGCGACGGAACTGCACAATTTGATTCCGCCAAGCCCTTTCCATCATCGGACTACAAGACGTACGGCAATGTGCCATCGGTACATGGTGGATATCCCACCCATACGCACAAAGCGTTTTGAAAATACTTTCATTGTGCGTACAGCTAAGGAGTGGAACTCCCTGCCGGCGTCCTTGTTTCCTGATAGCTACAACCTAGGGGTCTTCAAGTCAAGAGTGAATAGGTTACTTCTAGGCAAGCGTGCTCCACCTTCGACCATATCATCGCTTAACATCAGGCGAGATAGTGGTCAAACGCGAGCCTATAACGAATAAAAAAAAAAAAAAAAAAAAAAAAAGAATTATGAATATCCTATGACAAGGGACAGGATTTATTATTAGTTTTTATAGACGTTAGTCGCATTGAGCGAGTTTTGGTAGCGGCAAAACTTATGGGGTTGCTTCAACGACATGCTTATTTGACAACGTCACCGACATGCTAATGTGACATGTGACAGAATAACTTTGTTTTAAGTTTTCATTTCTGTCGGCAGTCCCCATGAGTGTCTATTTTTTAATATTTCCTGACGAATCATCTGTTTACCTTGATCTCGCTTGATGGAATACGATCATCGAGGTCTACGCCATCGTAGACCTCGGTCATCGTATGCCATCAGCAGCCTCCATAGGCTATGAGTCCAAAAGATGCCTGTTCACTCTTGCTATAAAGGCGGAAAGGTTAGGGAACAAGGACCCTTGTAGATACTATCACACTTTGGCTGTTCGCATAATAATGTTGAGTTATGTTCTATGTTAAGGATTTGGTTTCCGCCACTTAGTCCTTCAGATGGACCATTGTGCGTGGGCCATGGCGGCCGTTTAGTGTTTATTCCAACCAGCCCACCTCCCTCCAGAAGTTAATTAAAGCTCATGGTTTGCTTAGAATATCTTCTTCATCTTCTTTTTAAGATCTGGGTGTCCCGAGGGTTTCTGTTCTAATCTGGGTGACGCCTGTGCATTCAAAAAGTACGTGCGCAACGGTTTCCTCAGCCTCCATGCACACCCTGCACAGAGGGCTGTTCGTTATGCCTATTGTTTGGAAGTGTTAGTTTAGCGAGCAGTTATTTTACATCCTACTTTTTATGGTTTGAATTATTACTAGTTCCTACAAGTAGCATCGCCCATGTGAAAGTTAGAAGTTATTCCAAGCGAACGTACTCTCGGGATTAAAGGTATCCTGCACCCATATGCGCTAAACGTTTTGAGAATACTTTTATTAAGCGTACAGCTAAGGAGTGGAATTCCCTGCCGGAGTCTGTGTTCCCCGATAGCTACAATTTAGGGGTCTTTAAGTCAAGAGTCAATAGGCAAGCGTGCTTCGCCGTCGGCTACATCACCGCTTACCATTAGGTAAGACAGTGGTCAAGCGCGAGCCTATTCAAAATAAAAAAAAACCTTTGTCTTAATCCAGAACATGGTTTACCCGTGTGCCAAGTTTCATGCAGTTAACACGTGAAAAGAGACACAGATTTCGCTTTTTCTATCTTAGTATGGAGTTTGTATTAGTTTACTTGAAAAGAAACATATGTAACAATTTATACTTACATTCATGGCTCGCCACCCCCGCTTTTTACATCCTGTTTGAAAGTCGACGCACTAAGCACGAAATACATCATTGTCAGGTTACTCAAACGGAAGCATATCTTTGAAATCAAGTTTGTTTGAGGGATAAGTACGATATGTGAAGGAACACGGACACGTATAGTATCTACTATGGTACCTTACACATAGGTAGATACAGTTGACTCGTTTATACTGTTGAAAGTTTTCAAATTATTATTTCTTTTATCAAGTAATACTTTTTAAAACTACGGCACTGAACAGACTCTTCCTTCCATAGAAAAGTATATTGCCTACTTGATTGCCTGAATCCTAAATGTGATGTGTTTGCGAACGAATGGTATAAACTAATGCGTGTGTTAGAATCATGAATGGAACTCTATATAAAAGTATTAATATCTACCAAGATAGCAAGCTTTGAATGTCAAGATGTTTGTTGGTTATTTACTGTGTGTATTTATCAGAGTTCAAATGTATTTGGTGTGTGAGGGAAGGGTTTTATGAATAAAATCACAGAAAGACAAGACTAGTTATTTATTCAAAAGGCTTGTCAATTAATTCATATTGAGAAGGCTCAGTGAGCTTACCACCAGATCGCTAAACTTGTTCTCGTGGAGAAGAAGGGTAATAAACTCCACGGAAGCTAGGAAAATTCATGATTTAATGACGTCACAATTACTTTAAATTCTAACACGTACATGTCTGGTGTTCTGTGAGAGAAAGTATGCGAGGATGTCCACTTTCCATGTGAATTGTTTTGTTATTTTTGAATTATGAATTATTGATTATACATTGCAACTCCATTGTGCCATGCTAATCGTATATGTGAATTATTTGATAAAATCTTAAGCGATACAATTACCAACATTGTTATGTTTCACAATTTATATGTTAATTAATGTAATTGGTATCTGTATCGTTATAATTAAGTATAAATTAAAAAATATATATTTCTACTCTTTAATCTTATGGCGGCCCTGGATATTCGGTTCACTTAATCCACTCTGGGCAGACACCTGAGTAGGCAGCTCTGCTCTATTGTTTTTTGAGCAGTTTATGCACTGAGGGTGCTTGGAGCGATTGGGGCACTCCCTAGTGTCATGCCCCTCGGCGCATTGCCCGCGTTTTTGGCCCGATAGGCAGTCCCTAGCCATATGCCCGAAACCCAGGCATGCCAAGCAGTCTGATCACGACAACAATAGTCAAAATAGAATAAACACTTCGCCAATGTCTGGATGACATTAAACTAATATATTTGTAGTGGACGGGCCATTATATGAAAATCCTACTAATATAAAGTTTGTCAGGGTGGATATTTTGTTACTCTTTCTAACAATAAATACTGTAAAGATATTGATGGAATTTTACGGTAATGTAGCTTATAGGTACTATGGGCCAAAGCTACATCTGATCACATTGAAAACAAAATCCCGTGCACAAGATGATCACAGCTGCGTCCGCCCTTTTTGCGTCGACCATAGCCAAATGACTTGTTTGATTTTTTGCCGTCTTTTTTTAATTACAAAAAAAAGGGGCTGACAGGTACTAGAGAAACAGTCACCCGATGCTGTGATACTATTGGTTGATGAGTATGTCGGCGTTAATTTAGCGGGCGAGCCCTGCAAGCTAAAATAGTCCTTACGGTGATCAGATATAGCTTTGGCCGATTGTACATCAGAATAATACATGGGTTACCTTACTAATATTATAAATGTGAAAGTTTGGATAGATGTGTGTATGGATGTGTTTGTTACTCAATCACGCTAGAACGGCTGAACGTATCTGGATGAAATTTGGCACAGACATATATTATAGTCTGGAATAGCAGATCTGGCAACTTTTCATCTCTGTATAATGTTCCCTTGGCATAAGAAAACACTTTTCATGCGCCGCTGGCAGAAGCTGGTAATTTATAAAGATATTGAAGAAAGTACTAATACAAAGCGAGTGGGGCCGCGGGTGGTAACTAGTGCATAGAATTAAATGTCCTTCTGAGACATTATCATTATGATAATACTGATTGGTAAATGAGTGAAGCAGATTCTATCATGTAGCAAACAAAAATAGCCGACGAAAGTATTTTACTACTTTTAAATAACGAACGTATTTTACGGGGACTACTTATTTATACCGCTGCCATTTTTTGTCGAAGGATTTATTAAAAGCGCCAAAATAATAAAAAAGTGGTGCATTTTCTGTTCGACACTTTTTACGTCCTTCTTTTACACCATTTTTATTTTTTTTAAGCTTGGTCGTAAAAGGTGTTACCAAATTGAAAATAAATCTAAAACGAAAATGATTTATGCCAAAAACAGAGTTCCCGAGCTTATAAATTATTTAGATTTAAATCAAGTTCTACAGAATCCTTAATTTCATTTAACATTATTGTGAGAGGAATATCCTAAATTAATGTGGTTTAGTTTTCTCATCTCTCTGTATTCGCTCGTGTTAAAGCAGCTGTATCTGTTGTTTTAATTCGTGTCTAGTAACTTATATTTCATCTAGGATAGGTAATTTAAGGAGAGAGAGAGAGTACCAGGCGTGATTTTATGTTATGCTTAAGGCGTATAATATATTCCCCAATGTTAATGCGGTACCAGCCGTACGCCGGGTGCCAGAATTTCAAGATTGAACCTTCTTTTGGACAGTTTTGTTTACAAAATATTTTTTGATTTACTTATATCCTATGTAGGTTAAGAAGAGATTCGAATTTTTAAATATTTTTGTGTAAAATATTTTTAAACATCCAAGTCGTTTTGGAGAAGACTGCAAAAGAAGCGAACAAATATCGTGTTGTTTATAATTCTTTTAAAGTAAAGTTTATCTCAAATACTGTATATGTTTTCTTTTTATCATTCCTTTCTCCTTGCCGTTACTAAGGAGTATGCTTTAGAAAGTAACCGTTTTACGGCACTAAAGCGCAGTAAGGGCCTTAAGGAGAGATTTGGGATAAAATTGGGTGTTTTCCGTAGCGGCCAGGAGTCTAGGACCATAGCAAAAAATTAATCAGCCTTTACTGTTACCACGAGACCTTCACGAGGCAAATGCTAAAGCTATTGACGTGGCTGAATTCTTGACAAAATATATTAAATTAGAAATTATCGATGCAATGAAGAAAAATAATAATGTTACTGAGACACATGCCTCCACTCTGTGAGAGGTAATGGTCCGTTATCAACCACGCGGATGCAGTTTGTGTTGCTGGGTGTCACAAATCTTTAATTTTTTTGGTTCTAAGACATGCCGAATTTTTCACGATGTTTTCCTTTACCGTTTTCTGAGCAGTGATTGGTGCCTTAGTGCTGTCATGGTGTGTCATCCCATACAAAGAAAGCGTGCCGACAGTACTTGTATGTTGTTTTGTACATCGATCGCGTTCGGTTCCTTCTATCTATCGCCGTGGAACGGAACAGAACGCGATCGATTTACAAAAAAAAACATCGGTATAATCAGATGAAAAACGCTAGTTACGTCGGCACGGTTTCTTTGTATGGGATGAGGCATCTGTATGCTAGTATTATATTATCTGTGGTGCTGTCGATAGGTACACCAAATACATCGGACTTTAATATAACTGGCAAAGTTTCTTTATTTTAAAACATTGCCTACACAAAGTGTAGGTGTACTATTTTTTATGTACAACTCTGCCTTCCTCTTCGGGGAATTAAACTGTTATGATATTTTAACATGCCTTGTTAGTCTAGAGGTCACTAAAGTCAAAAATAATAGTTAGTAATAAGTATTTCTTCCAATTAAACCCTAAAACACTATAAATTTTTAAACTACATAAATACCCTTGAAGGTTACCTGTTACGTATGTATTTTTTCAACAAATTATGTTGGAGACGTAATATTATTACTTTAAATATTAATTAGAAACGCCTAGTTTAGTATTCTTCTTCTTTGCCTGGCCTTTTCCCATTTTACTTGTGGTCGGCCCTCCGTATCATTCGTCTCCAGGTAGCTCGGTCCTGGGTCGTGTCTTTGTTGATTTGGGCTTCTTTAAGGTTCTTATTTACTACGGACATCCATGTGAATCGGGGTCTTCCTCGTCCTCGGAACCTAGTTTACTATTATCAACGTGAAAGTTTGTAAGGATGGATGGATGTTTGTTACTCTTTCACGCATAAACTACTGAACGGATTTTGATGAAACTTTACTGTAATATAACTTTTAAAAAATAAATGTAAAAGCTTTTATTAATTCCTTACATAAAAAATTAAAAAGATTTAATATTGTATTACTATTAAACAAACAAATTACATTATTGTGTTAGTAAAAAGTAATATAAAAAACTTAGCCTTATATTTGTTCGTGTTGTGTGTTAGTATACGTTTTCTGTCTCTATCTCAGCGTAAGGACCGCCTGAGGCAGTAAATGCTTCCATTTGTCGTGAAGTCTATTCCAATGGTTTCCAGCAATTTTGGTAATGTCGTCTTTCCTCCTTTTAAAAGACCTACCTTTTTCTCCTTTTTACAGATCTGGGAGTCCAGTTTATTTATGATCTGGGCACATCGTTGTGGTTCCAGCTTCTGATTGTGTCCTGCCCATCTCCATTTAAGTTTGAGTACCTGCCTCATCACGTCAGAAGACCTTATTGTTTTCATGATCAACGAGGTTTTCACTCGGTCTCATAGTTTTATATTCATAAAACTGCGTTCTAGTCCTTTCTGACAAGTTCTAATCATAATTTGAAGTCTTTTTATTAACGATTAGCGGACGCCTCGTGCCCGTAGGAATACAGGGATAAAAAGTAGTCTATTTCACCCAGGGATAGTGTCGCTTCCCAACGGTGAAAGAATTTTTGAAATCGGTCCAGTAGTTTTTAAGTTTATTCGTTACATACAAAAATACAAAACACAATTTTAGTATAGATTATAGATATAGAAGTATAGATCAAGTTTGACACGCGTAAGTGTGCCATATATTAGGCAGGTACGCTTTAAAAGTTCGTTTCCACCTAGGCTTAAAAATATAGCTTATACATCAGAATAAAGCATAGGCTATAATTTCTAGATATTATGAAAAGTATTAATACCGTGCGGGTGGAGCCGCAGGCCGCATCTAGTTATTTTATACATGAAGGTCTTATTTAATGTCTAATTATACTTTTATCAAACATAGAAAAAGCGTTAGAGGTCATCATAACTTTAAATTATACAGCTAGCCTTTTCCAGTGGCTTCACTTGTAGTGGTGCCTTGGAAGTGAATCTCATATGAACTGTGATTTTCTATGGGATAAAAACTTTTTAACAAAAATATTAAACCGACTTCCAAAATCAAATACTGCAAAGTGAAAAATTACTTTCTTTCTACCATTTTTTTTCGTTTTTGACACCGACTTCCGAAAACAAAGTTTGTTTTTGAAATCGATATTATTTTGTTAAAACGTTTTTTATTTTCTCTTTTTTGTTTTTGCACCTTAAATTACCATGAAAATACGCATTATTAAGGATAACTCAAAAACTACTCGTCAGATTTTGATCAAATTGAATTGTGACCACATGAAGCACCAGCTATCAAATTAAAAATAATCAGCAAAATCGGTTCACTTAGTAAAAAGTTCTGAGGTAACAAACATAAAAAACCGGCCAAGTGCGAGTCGGACTCGCGCACGAAGGGTTCCGTACCACTATCGCAAAAACGGCAAAAAAATCACGTTTGTTGTATGGGAGCCCCACTTAAATATTTATTTTATTCTGTTTTTAGTATTTGTTGTTATAGCGGCAACAGAAATACATAATCTGTGAAAATTTCAACTGTCTAGCTATCACGGTTCATGAGTTACAGCCTGGTGACAGACAGACAGACAGACAGATGGACCGCGGAGTCTTAGTAATAGGGTCCCGTTTTTACCCTTTGGGTACGGAACCCTAAAAATACAGTCGAATTGAGAATCTCCTCCTTTTTGATGTCGGTTAAAAATAAACCATCACTCTGCGTTAGTGTATGTCGCTTTCTATCACTAAAATAATATTTTTTTAAATAAATTATTTTATTTCTAATATTAGTTTAGAAAATGAGTAACCCATTTCACAGAATGATTACCGGCCACGAGTACTCTTGATATTCAAAAGACTTGGAAATTAAAGCTAACAATTAAGACCCAAAGTATATTTTCCTATGGCAATAGCTCCATTAACAACCTAATACATTTTCACAAACATAGAAAAGGCGTGAAAGTTCACCATAACTTTTTATCACAAAGCAATCAGCCACAAAATTGTATTACAGTTAAATAAAAGGAGACCAATTCACAAATTAATATAAAGTTCAAATTCAAGTCACAATCGTATCTCCACAACAATCTGTATTAAAACCTATCAGAATGTCCCTAGGTACGGAAATTATAGGTGTTTTTTATAGATTTATTTATTTATCTACTGTACTCCATTTGAAATGAAAGTTAAGAATTTTCTAGCAGATAATAGTAGTTTATGAAACTGTTGCATAATGAGGGGTATTAAAACATGAGTGTGTGTTTAAAAACCGAGCCGTAGGCGAGGTTTTTAATAGTTTTCACACGAATGTTTTAATACCTAGTTATGTGCAGTTTCATACACTACTTTATCTACACTCATAAATTGGGATTGAACCTAAAAAATACCTCTTTTTGCATTTTCCATGCCATAAAATCTTGATAGCATTTGTCATATACTTTTCTCGACTTTGCTGGTAATAAATTAAGAGTAATTTCCTTCGCCGCATCTAAAATATCGGGTGGAGTCAAATTTTCTTCACATTCACTGATATCAGACATTTTTAAACAATAATTAAAATAACTCATGAAATTCAGTATAGCAAAACTTGCAAAACGTATGAATGGCGCCAAAACCCAGCACATCACCACATTAACCGCGCATGCGCTAAGGCTTGCACGCACGCACTGCGATCTTTATTCGGGCGATTTTTTCCGCCCATTCTGTGACCTATGGAATTGTATGAAGTTGTTCGCATTGCGGTAAAGAAATCGTGCGGAAATAATACCGCAAGAAATTCGTGTTTTGCCACAGAATCCACCGCACTACGGCGCGAATTTTATTCGCCCGAATATTTTGAGCTCTATGAACAATTAGAAGGAAACAAAATTCGCGCGAAGAAAAATCGCAGTGCGTGCTGTCTAAAGCGGGCATTGTCATAGACAATTTAAAATTGGAATCAAATCTTTTTATAATAGGTACTATAAAATGGCATTACAAAAAAAAATGATGGAAACTCCTTAGTGATTAACTTCTTGGATTTGTCCTGTATCGTAATAGAAAAAAAATTGTTTTATAGCATTATTTTGTTAGAGAAATAGTGTTATAATAAGATTCTATTTTTAAATTTCGGTATTGTGTTTATAAAGTATGCCAATATAAACTCGTTTTGAATTTTATAATTCGAATATTACGATATGAGAGTAGATAAAGCTTATTATATAATCTGAATGAGTTTTTAAATGAAAAATTTTAATCTATTTGCTTTTATTATTTTATTATTCTTGTCATTTTTAATAATTTACTGCTATATTGATAATTCTGATTTGATTTATTATTTTACTATGTTGACATTTTTTTTTTTTTTTTACTTTCTTAATTTTTTTGTTCTGATATTCTAGAACGATCATTTTGAATTGTATTCTTATTATCATTTATATGATTTTTTTAATTCATTTGAGTAAACGTGACAAACTAGAACAGGTGTAGTAATTTGATTTAATATTTTGACATTTTTAATAATTTTACAGATATTCTAGAATGATAATATAACATTTGCACATTTTTTTAATAATTCATTGTCATGACATTTTGGAATGATTATTTTGACTTGAATGTTATTATTTTGTTTTGCATTTTATTATTTTGATAAGTATTGTATAATTTCATGCCATTATAAACTACGGCAAACATGACGCTCTGTATTTTAATCTTTTTTAGCATCTCTTACATATTGAAAATTTGTTGTGTGTACTGTACTCATGTTTGAGCAAATAAAGACTGATTATGATTAGAAATTTTTACAACCACTTTGTACTGTCCGTTCAACCGATTTTGAGTTCTATCCCGTAAATATAAGTGTGGCATAAAAAGTATAAACCTGTTATCAAAACTAACTTTTTAATACAGCTGCCATTTGTCACATCACCAACGCAATAGAAGTCAAAATCGGTTGAATGGGCTGTAAAATGGGATTATTTAAATGTCCAATGTTATCCCAAATGGAGTATAGCTTCTGCCAGCGGCTTAACATAACATAGTCCTATCTGCTATTCCAGATTATAATCTATCTCTGTGTGTTGTCTGTGTTAAGTAGCTTTTGCGCGAAGGAGTAACAAACATACAAACACACTCACAAACTTTCGCCTTTATAATATTAGTGGGAAGTAGGATTAATAAGATAGTAAGAATATTATTGATAAGCTTGCGTTTGACCACTATCTAATCCAATAGTAAGCTATGAAGTGGTCGACGGTGGAGCACGCTTGCCTGGAAGTAACCTATTCACTCTTGACTTAAAGACTTCTAGGTTGTAGACACAGACATAAATCTAACTAGATGTCGCAATTGTATGTACTTCGCGTGCCAAAAAACGGAGTAAAGTTACGATCAATGATCGTAATTTGAGCTTTTTTTAGCATTATCGGCACCGGTAATCCAACGAAATCTAGAAAAATGCTTTTTATGCCATATTGAGCTGTAAAGAATGTATAGAAATATTTTCTTTCATTGTTAAGTAAATTTGTTTCTGAATTGTTTGTGAAAAAGTGGCACGCTTGGTTTTCATACAGATGGAGGGACTTGCGTTATCTAGTCAGATTTATGTCTATGGTTGTAGAAATCACGAATCACAGACAGGAATTCCACTCCTTTATAGCTTTAAGCACAATGAAAAAGTACGGAAATTGCCCCTCAGTTCAATTTCTAACATTAAATAAAGCGTGGATTTACATCCAAGCCTCAAGCCCGAGTTAGAAGGACTTGCAAATCCCTGAGATTGGACTCTAACGACAGTTTAGGCTCCCGACAGTATGCTGGGGTTGGCGATATGAAATAAGTGTTTGGGTATGAATTGATTGTTATGTATAAGGACGATGATACAGGCTCCTTTGATCCTATGTGTGTTATAATATAATTTACTGCAAAAACCTGAACCACGGTAAATTCTAAAATGCACCCCTAAAACCTAAGGTCTACGAAGTCTTAATGGTTAAAGTCTGAATATGTAACTATTGGGTAATTGTTCTATGATGTATTATAATCGATAAATTGGATGTTTTCTAGCACACAAGGTAAAGCTTAAATGTTGTCTTAGAAACACGTTGATGTTTAAAATAGCCAGCAAGCCCCAAATGACACACAATACTAATATGCGAAATACACTACTAATATACGAATACTTAAATGACGAATTAATTTAGAATTACAATTATCGTATAAAATATAGACATTAAATTATTGTGACATTTTTAATTATTTTGACGTAGATTTCTTTTTTTTGATATTTAAATAATTCCTCATTTAGGTTTGATATAATTGGAGTATTAAAAATATGTAATTGTTCAATTTATTTTCTAATTAAATACCATAATTATGCATGATTTTCAGTGATTTTTAGTAAATTTAAATTTGTAATCTTCAGCTAGATTTGCACCCCATATTTGTATACCTCTTGGCATAACATAGAGCTCTGTTCATCAAACATAAGATCTATATTTATTTACCCATGTTAACAAATAAATAATACTAAAATGTATTTTTTACCCGTTAGAATAATATCCAAGAGCCTGCGACGATTTGACCTTCGTCATTTTATAAAAGCTGAATGTTTATCTGTGTATGTACCCGATTCAGGTAAGAACGATCCCCGAATATGAATTTTGGATCAGGGTGGTTTTGAGAGATATCTGTAAGAACATGAAACCATCAATTTCAATGAAACTCTTGAGCATAAGAACATAATTTAACAAGCCTAAATTACCACACGTACAGATTAAGTACAAAAAATAAACACCATTTTTTTTGTTTATTATATTGACTGTTCCGTTGTTGTACAACTACCTATTTTTGCAATATTTGTAAGTATGTGAGAACCATGTTCCTATTTATCAAATTAATGAATTTACCTGTAAATGCTTTGAATACCTTATACCTGTAGTTCTATTCTGGGTGCATCGTTCTCACATATATGAATTTATTAATGTATGTACTTATGTAAATATTGTAAACCACTTATTATTTTCTTCATCTCCATAACAAGCTACTTTTCCGAATGCACGGTAGAATAAATTTTTATTACGTGTGAATTTTAATTTTCGACGTTCCAAAGTGCCGCATACTGACCTAGTTGAAATAAATATTTTTGACTTTTGACCTATATCTCGAAAACTAATGAACTAATAAGTGAATCTTATGGGGGACCTTTTTTGCACAATTGAACAAGGAATATACTTGCGCTAGCACAAATAGCAGTAAAATCAAAACTTGAACCTGATCCATAAAATGACGAAGGTCAGATCGTCGCAGGCTCTCATAATAATTTCAGCCGAAAGACGTCGACTGTTGAAAAAGCAGTGTTGCCAATGGCAGATAGTCAAATATAACATGAGACGTCGCAAAAAGTTACATTTTCATGAGAAAAATTACATTACCTTATTTTATGTGCGAAACGGCACTAATACGTTTACTCGCTCGCCGGAGTAAGCGGGATGGAAGATTAGAAAACACGTGAGTGAGTGACTATGTAATACGTCGATTTCTGTCTCACAAAATCAGGTGCGACAACACGACGGACGAAAACTTTCTTAGATGTGTTCCGTTTTACGTTATTTTTTTGTTTGCTGGATAATATTTCGATATTTTTTTTAAGCCCTAAATGTTACGTTAAAGTTACTTTTTGAGTCGTGTTACATGGACGTTACATGAAAGTAACGTAAAATATAACAAAAGTTACATTCTGGCAACGCTGGGACAAAGAGCTCCCCCAGGCGTCGCCACATTGACCGAACCCGTGCGTCTCGCATCCAGCGCCTGCCCGCAACCTTAACCAGAAAGCATAATAAAATCTCAGCCTAGGCTTGCACCAATTATGTTGGGGTTGGCTTTGAGTCTAATCTGGTGAAGCAGAATACTAATGCACCACATGGAATAATGGCCTATCAGATCTCCACAACCAAGTTAGTGGGTAACACCATATCTTGGCCTTGTCAAACTATTCAGGCATCGGGCTTTTACACTTATGCAAAAGGGGATCGTGTTCGGAGATTTCGGTCACAAGGACCAAGGAGCTTCATTAATGTATAATTGACTTTTGTAACTAAATGCATAAACCTCCCGACCGAATCTCGTTTACGGTGGCCAATCCCAATGGAGATTATACAAGTTTGCAGGAGGTATTATAGTGCATAACACAGGTGTACATTCTGTTCTCATACTCATACACACACAAAGTCTGGCAGGACAATTCGCAACGACCAGGGAGAGATCAGGCGCAAAACAATGTTATTAGAAATGAAATTTATTATTAAAAATAAAACTGTAAATGTTGACATTCAAAGTGCCTTTGGCCCAATTGAAACAATTGATTTGAATTTGGACAAACAGCTTTACGTGCTTTCACCACTAACTTTCAAACTCCGAGCTGCTTTTTTAGACAATCCCACCGCATTATTTCCGAACCACTGCAACTCCTGAAAGCCAGAATCAACAATGGCTACCACTAAAAAAGTGCCGAAGCAATGAAGCTCGACGAAGAATGAATTTAACGTCTTGGATGCCGCAACTAAATTAATCAGAAAAGAATAAAGGAGGAGTAGGATAACAAAAAAAAACACATCCCTCGATATAGTGTACTGCTGCTAGTGTACTATAAGAAATCATAATGAGAAAACCTTTTAACAATTTGTCCGTCATAGGTATCGGTTACCAAGTCCTCACGCTCAACCGGGTAGTTACCAAATGAATAGATATTAGGTACATTGTCAAACGTGAACTCAGAAAGGTCTCTGTTAATCTAAAATCTGAAGACCCGGGATTGGATTTACTTTAAGGATTCTAAGAGTTTCGGAATGGCTCCTGGATGATGGCAGATTTTTCGCAGAAATTCCAATTATAATACCTTTTAAGGTCACTGGTTTTGTAGGATTAATCCTGAAATGGAATAAAATATTTGAGTCTTATGTAAAATGAGCTCTCACCCGTGGTTTTGCTCCCGTGGCACAGGAACCATACATTTTCAGGGATATAAAATAGTCTAAGACACTCAAGGATATAAACAAATTACGTCTGTTTTAAATTAGTTAAGATTGATATTATGTAATCATTATTCTTAAAATCAAAGTTGTTACGAGTATGTTTTTGTTAATTTGATATTTATTTATAAATACTTTATTGTACACCAAGATAAAAACAATAATACATACGGAAACATTAAAATAAAAACTAACATAAAACAGACGGCCTTATCGCGTTCTGCGATCTTTTCCAGGCAACCCAGAATGGAGAGTTATAAATCAAATATTAAGTTACAAACATAGTAAGCAATATATATAATACTAATATAGATACATCATCATCATCCACAGCCTGACTTCGCCCACTGCTGAGCATAGGCCTCTCTCTTCTTGTACCAATCACCACGTTCCTGTGCCTACTTCATCCAGGTTCTGATGATGGCAGATGACATTGTTGCCATTGCACCCGAAAAATCATCTGCCCATCTACATACATACATATAAATATTCAGGCAAGAAAACAATACAGCTCGAACAAGAATAAGATCAGTAGTAATCTTTAGTAGTGCTCCTTTACCAGTCTTTTAAAGATCGGTGGTGATTGCGCGCGTTTTATTTTCTCATGCAATACATTCCATAGACGAGCCGCCTGGACAGTAAAATATTTGTCAAGGAAGGTAGTGGAGTGCATTGGCATTTTAAGTATCATATGTGTGCGAAAGTGATGTATGTTGTAGGAGATACTGGAAGAAGAAAATGTTTTACGCTGACTTCAAATAACATGAGACAAGAACAGGCAGATGTGGTTTTTTTCAAAAGAGAAGATATCGTATGGATATTGAAGAAACATTATTTATTTTTGAGAATTAATATTTGCAGTTTAGTTTTGCCAGAAATACAATCACAATAAAAATATAATAATGTATGCCATACTTCTATTAACTCAGTATTTTTTAAAATTTTACGTCATATTAAGACACTCCGTTGCGAAATATAATTGATTTATGAAATAAAATTGCCAGTCCATTTAAATGGGTGTCTGGTCTAAGCGAAATTAGTTAAAGATTAACGCTATTTTGTAATTTTTTAAAGAGTATTAAATATTCCTGTGCGAGTAGTTTTACAGTACCCCACACCACGCTATTCATTTCAGTACCATAGATTCAAAAGATATTATGTGTCTTGACTTAATAAAGAAAATAATTAAAAACTGACCAATGCCGTCTGCAGTCAAGTACTCTTGTTTGTCTTTATAAAATACAACTTCAATAAAGCCTGAATCAATTGGAAAGACTTAAGTGTATTTGCACAAAATTATGTTGAATTTATAATAGAGACTGGCCTAATTTCATAGTTAAAGAGCAGACACGAGTATTGATCTGATTCGTTTGCTTGATAAAGTGTTGGTGATTTTAGATCGGTATGGGTAACTAGGCTAAGGTGCTTAATAAATATGACAGATTTGTATTGTGTAGCATACAATTGTGACTTGAAAAATGAAAATACATGATTTAAAGACGTCACACATACTTCAAATTTTAGCACGCGCGTTTTATTTTCACAGGCAATGCATTCCATAGACGAGTGGTCTGGACTGTAAAAGACTTTTTTAGGAAGTGGAATGCATTGGCATTTTAAGTTTCTTGTTATATTAAGTAATTTTAGATCGGTATGACTAATTAGGCTAAGGTGCTTAATAAATATGACAGGTTTGTATTGTGTAACATACAATTGTGACTTGAAAAATGAAAATACATGATTTAAAGACGTCACACATACTTCAAATTCTAACACGCGTGTTTTATTTTCACAGGCAATGCATTCCATAGACGAGTGATCTGGACAGTAAAAGATTTTTTTAGGTAGTGGAATGCATTGGCATTTTAAGTTTCTTGTTATATTAAGTAATTTTAGATCGGTATGATTAAGTAGGCCGATGATTTAGTTAAGGTGGTGGAAATCCATTGGATGCGAGATGCACGGGACTGGTCAATGTGGCGACCTTTGGTGGAGGCCTTTGTTCAACAGTGGACGTATTTTGGCTGAAATGGTGATGATGATGATGCCTTGGTTTCTTGGCGATGATTTCTTCATCATTACGAAGTGATAGTTGCATACAGTTATAGGTTTAGAACAAACAATTTGGTATTTATTTTGCGATTTCTTAAGCCAAAATGCGTAATATACTCTTAATATTTTTTTTGTTCACTAATCAACCAGCTTTGGAATTCCTACTTTAAAGATCGCAAACTGGCTTTTTGGTCTATCCTACAGGAACCTTCAATTTTGCCGGGATAACACTAACCTAATAAATGGCATTTAATGATAATGTTGCTTTCTAACTATTATGTTTTGTAATCGGAGTGGAATAAATTTTCTTTGAATGTATACATTAAATTGTTATAGCCATGTTTAGTTCCAGGAATAATCTACCATTTGGAATGAACAAATAATATAAATACTTCAATTTGTATTGAAAATTAACAAGCTTTTTCTGGTGACAGTAACGAAAAACAGAATAATTGAATTATTCCAGATAAATGACTTACGAGTAAGTATAAAAACGCAATAAGGCTTGGTTGACATTAGGTTGGAACGACAAGTTTAAGTTTGGCCGACTATCGGGTTTTGAGTTCACACTATAAGCTGCCAGTCCGACCTAATGTGAACACCATCGTCGTTAACCGCTGCCCGGCTCACCACAAAGCAATTATAAGTTGGTTTCTGTGTTCGTTGGATGACGACAAAGTTCTGGTTGTAATATGGTAAAAACAGTAAAATTATTAAATAGAAAAAAAAGAAAAAGGAAATATTAGGTTCACCCAGACTTTGACGTAATGATGTTGGAACATTTGAAACGTTAATAAGTGATTTAAGAAGTGATAAGCTAAAGTTCTATAATTACCTACTTTAGATTGTCTATTAGTTCCTATGATTGCACAAAATACAAGATTCAGTGATTGTATTATGTTACAAGCCGACTAGTGTGAACGGTGCTATACAAAACAGTATGCCAATATTATATACTTGCAAATCCCTGAGATTGGACTCTAACGACAGTTTAGGCTCTCGGCAGTATGCTGGGGATTGGCGATATGCAATACGAGTAAGTGTTTGGTTACGAATTGATTGATATGTGTATGGACGAGAAGTTTCCTTTGATCCTATGCGTGTTATGACATAATTTGCGTAGTGTAGGTATGTGTTACTGCAAAAGCTTGAACCATGTTTTTTTTTTTATTTACCCGTAAAATCTAAAAAACTACGAAGTCTTATTGGTAAAAGTCTAAATATGTAACTTCTAGGTAATTGTTCTATCTTCAATACCAATGTTAAAAATAGGAAACATTTTTTTGTTTCTACCGAATAGGCTCCGAAACTACTGGACTGATTTAAAAAAAATCTTTCACTTGTGGTAAGCTACATTATTTTTGAGTAACATAGGCTACAATTTATTTTCAAAAATATTAGAGATCCCTATGAAAATTGCAATAATGTAATCCAAAGTCGCAAAATTTTGCCTATAAAATTCATTATATGGCGTGCGCTGAGAAAACTATAGTACATTACTGCAGCGGCCAGCAAAAGAGGCATTGATGGACGAACGTATAAATGTGGGCCGAGGCGAAGCCGAGGCACACATACGTAAGTCCATCAATGCCTAGTTGTGGCCAAGGCTTGTATAGTGCTTTTCTCAATTAATGCGCGGAAATTAAAACAAGTATTACCTAGAACTCATTTTGTCAAATACAATTACTTTTCAAAATCAATGACGAACAACGAACAACAATAATTATTCCCGCGTTAGGCTTAGCACGCACTGCGATTTTAATTCGCACGATTTTATTCCACCCATTCTGCGGCCTATGGAATTGTATGAAGTCCCACGCGTTGCGGTATAAAAATCACGCGGTAATAATACTACAAAAATCCGCGCAAATAAAAATCGCAGTCGCAGTCGCAGTCGTGCTAAGCCTCGAATTATTCATTTGTTTTTTTTTTTCAATAAACAGCTTTCTATTTGCAAGCCAGTTCGAAATTTAAATAAAACCTTTGATAAGTTACCTCCTTGGTGGCCATGATTCGGAGTAAAAAATCGTTCCATTTTTAAATTACACGACAGATATGAGTTTACTGTGTAATTTATTTGGCCGCTGCAAACGACAGATATGGATTTTCATACAACTTTTGCCGGCCGCTGCTCGCATGTATTTGGCCTGTACAGCAATTTCGATTTATCTCGAAGAAGGTTGTCAAAATAATGCTCAAATTTCCAAGCATGCTTGAGAAATAGTACTTAGTACTTTAATCATGTAGAACATAAAAAATATGTTCTACATGATTAAAGTACTAATTATTACCTATCTTTGTTAATATTAATATAATATAATATATTCTCACAAAAGCACCTTTTTAACCGACTTCCCAAAAAGGAGGAGGTTCTATGTTCGACTTAAAATTTTTTTTTTTTTGTTTATGTTCCCCGATTACTCCGTCAATTGTGGACCGATTTGGAAAATTCTTTTTTGTTTGAAAAAGTATGTTCCGAAATTGGTCCCATTTTAATTTGGTGAAGATCTGATGAAGAACTTCGGAGATATACAACAGAACTCTTCAATAAATAACGGCAAATCTCTCGGGATTGCTGCAATCGCATGTCTGTTTGTTGTTTATAACATTTCATAACATAACATCACGCCAGTTCGCTCTTAAGGGGTAAGCAGACCTCTCATTTCACCGGTTATGTTCAAGTTTCATGAACTCTATTCTGGCGAAATAGTTCCCTTACTAACTTGCCTATTAGGTACGTACAACTAAAAAGAGAAAAATAAAAAAACGACTTCCAAATACAAAACTACAAAGTGAAAAATAACTTAATTTTTTGAAGTCGGTGTCCATAACGCAAAAAAATGGTACCTACGAAAGACACCGACTTCAAAAAATTAAGTTAGATCGCCAGTAGAAACAAAAGTTGGTTACATTCGTATTGTAAAATTAATTCTTATTCAAATAAATAGTTTAACAAATTGGTAGGTAGGGTAGGGCAGGGTAGATAGGGTTGGTGAGTAGGTAGCTAGGATACATAGGTAGTTGATAGGTAGGAAGATAGCCAGTTGAAGGGCATGAAGCCGCGAAGGTCAGCTAGTAATCGATAATTTGGATGTTTTCTAGCACACAAGGTGAAGCTTAAATATTGCCTAAGAAACACGTTGATGTTGAAAAATAGCCAAGTCTGTACCCTAATTGCCACACAATAATACCATAATGTAATTCTTAACAGTTAGAGTAATATGCCAAAAGCCTGTGACGATCAGATCTGACCTACGTCATCTTATAAAAGCTGAAAGTGTATGTACCCAATACAGGTAAGAACGATCCCTGAATGTGAAGTTTGGATCAAGGTGACTATGAGAGGTATCTGTCAGAACATGACCCGTACCAGAAACCACCAATTTAAATGTTAAACGGAACTCATGAGCATAAAAACATAATTTTTCTCAAACATGCTTGGAAATTTGAGCATTATTTTGACAACCTTCTTCGAGATAAATCGCAATTGCTGTACCGGCCAAATACATGCGCGCAGCGGCCGGCAAAAGTTGTATGAAAATCCATATCTGTCGTGTCTAGCGGCCAAATAAATTCCATAGTAAACTCATATCTGTTCTGTAATTTAAAAATGGAACTATCTTATTCTCCGAAGCATGGCCACCAAGAAGGTAACTTATCAAAGGTTTTATTTAAATTTCGAACTGGCTTGCAAATAGAACGCTGTTTATTGAAAAAAAAAACAAATGAACACTAACGCGGGAACAATTATTGTTGTTCGTCATTGATTTTGACAAAATGAGTTCTAGGTACTACTTAGTTTAAATTTCCGCGCATATTTGAGAAAAGTACTATACAAGCCTTGGCCACAACTAGGCATTGATGGACTTACGTATGTGTGCCTCGGCTTCGCCTCGGCCCACATTTACACGTTCGTCCATCAATGCCTCTTTTGCTGGCCGCTGCAGTAATGTACTATATCTAGCCTTAATTACCACACGTACAAAAAAAAGAACTTTTATCTCAAAAGATTATGAATTGCACATAGAATAAACTTGCAACACAAATAGCAGTAAAATCAAAACATGAACCTGATCTAAACTTCATATTCGGCGATCGTTTTTTGCTTGTATTGGGTACATACACAGAGAAACTTTCTGGAACAACTAGCGACCCACGGATGCCCCTCAAGTTAAAGGGGAAAATTTACAAGTCCGTGATTAGACCTGTCGTACTATATGGTTCAGAATGTTGGGCTGTGAAAAATATGTATGAAAAGAGATTGCATGTAGCAGAGATGAGGATGTTGAGATGGATGCGCGGTGTGACGAGAATGGATACAATGAGAAATGAGTATATTAGAGGAAGTTTGAACGTGGTGTCAGAGACAGAAAAGTTGGAAGGAAACCGTTTGTCCTGGTATGGTCATGTGATGAGGAAGGATGAAACGCATGTTACTAAAAGAGTTATGAATATATATGTGGATAGAAGACGGCCAAGGAAAAGACGGATGGACTGTGTGAGGAGTGATATGAAAGAAAAGGGAGTCAGTGATGGCGTGACGGGGGACAGGACGGTATATGGAAGATGGTGATGATGACAGAGAAACTTTTAGCTTTTATAAAATGACGAAGGTCAGATCATCGCAGGCTCTTATTCTATAATTAAATCTTAGGTTTTACTGCCAAATACCCAGATTTACCGTAGTTCGGGATTTAACTGACATCATCAGCCTTGCCTTTCACCAATTATGTTGGCGTTGGCTTTGAGTCTAATCTGGTGCACCGCATTGGTGGAACAATGACCTATCAGATCTAGCAACCGAGTTAGTGGGTTACACCATATCTTGGCCTTGTGAAACTATTCGGGCATCGGGCTTTTACATTTATACAAAGGGGATCGTGAACGGAGATTTCGGTCACAAGGACCAAGGAACTTCATTAATATTTAATTGACTTTTGTAACTAAATGCATAAACCTCCCGACCGAATCTCGTTTACGTTGGCCAATCCCAATGGAGATTAGACAAGTTCGCAGGGGGTATTATAGTGCATAACACAGGTGTACCTTCTGTTCTCAAACTCACACACATACAGTCCGGCAGGACGGCAATCGGACACGACCAGGGAGAGATCAGGGGCAGAACAATTAGAAATTTATTATCTATACTAATACTAATATATATAATAATATTATAAAGAGGATTTTTTTTTGTTTGTTTGTACCAAATAGGCTCAACTACTGCGGACCGATTTTGACCATTATTCACCAATAGAAAGTTAAATTATCGAAAAGTAATAAATGTTATAATTTATTTTTAATAAAATTAGATTGAGATCCTTAAGAAAATTTAGCAAATTTTTGCCTATATAATTCATTATTTGGCATGCGCTGATGATATATGCTATTGATGATACATAAAAAATATTTACTACATGATTAAAGTACTCATTATTACCTACAAAAAGTTTGGGAGGATATATATCTAACTATCATAATTAAATCACAATAGCGGCTTTTGTGTTCAATAATTTAATTAAATCGCCCGATATTATAGATATATAAAAGTTGGTTACATTCGTATCGTAGTATTAATTCTTATAAATAGTTAGGTAGGGTAGTTGGGTAGGTAGGTAGGGTAATATAGGTAGGTAGGTAGAACAGGTTAGGGTAAGTAGGTAAGTAGCCAGTTGACGGGAGTGAAAATGCGCGGGACAGCTATTTAAAAAGAAAACTGAATGTTGACATTCAAAGTGCATTTGAATGGCCCAATTGAATCAAATGATTTGAATTTGGTCAGACGGCTTTACGTGCTCTCACCATCAACTTCCAAACTCCGAGCTGCTTCTAAGAAAAATCAAAATGAGAAAACCTTTTAACAATTTGTCCGTCCAAGGTATCATACCCAGTCCCCACGCCCTACGGGGTGGTTACCAAATGAATAGATATTAGATACATTGTCAAACGTGAACTCAGAAAGGTCTCTGTTAATATAAAATCTGGAGATCCGGAATTGGATTTAATTTTAAGAATTCTAAAGGTTTGGGAATGGCTCCTGGATAATGGCAGATTTTTCGCAGAAATTCCAATTATAATACCTTTTAAGATCACTGGTTTTGTAGGCTTTATACTGAATTGGAATAAAATATTTAAGTCTAATGTAAAATAAGCTTTCACCCGTGGTTTTGCTCCCGTGGCCCAGGAACCATACATTCTCAGGGATATAAAATAGCCTAAGACACTCAAGGATATTACTATTTACAAACATTAAAACAAAAAAAATTACGTCTGTTTTAAATAAGTTAAGATTGATATTATGTAATCATTATTCTTAAAATCAAAGTTGTTACGAGAATGATTTTGTTATTTAGATATTTATTTATAAATACTTTATTGTATACCAAGATTAAAACAATAATACATACGCAAACTTTAAAATAAAAACAAACATACAACAGACGGCCTTACCGCGTTCTTTGATCTCTTCCAGGCAACCCAGAATAAAGAGTTATAAATCAAGTATTAAGTTACAAACATAGTATTCAATATATATAATACTAATATAGATAAATACATACATATAAATATTCAGGCAAGATAACAATACAGCTCGAACAAGTATAAGATCAGTAGTAATCTTTAGTAGTGCTCCTTTACCAGTCTTTTAAAGATCGGTGGTGATTATACGCGTTTTATTGCCACATGCAAAACATTCCATAGACGAGCCGCCTGGACCGTAAAATATTTGTCTAGGAAGGTAGTGGAATGCATTGGAATTTTAAGTTTCATATTATCTGATGACCTAAAAACCCTCGTGTGCAAAAATTATGTATGATGTAGGAGATAATGGAAGAAGAAAATGTTTTACGCTGACTTCAAATAACATGAGACAAGAGCAGGCAGATGTGACTTATTTCATGATCTCAAGATTGGACCCTTACTGAACCTCCTAGAAGATTGCTAACGAATTAAGAATTAGCCAGTAGGTTCCAAAACTGAATAAAAAAATTGCTATCATTTTTGGTCCTAATGTCACACGTGTTATTTTCAACTCGCTTAGGAAGGCGAAATCAGGTCGCGATAAGTTTTTAGAAGAGCTCTTGCAACTAGCTTCAAGCATCAATGATGGATTCAACTTAGGAAATTTCATTCGAAATGGATCCACTTTGGAAATCGTTTTCCTCGTTTTGAAAAGAGAAGATATCGTGAAGGTATTGATGAAACATTATTGATTTTTGAGAAATAATTATTTGCAGTTTCGTTCTACCAGAAATACAGTCACAGTAAAAATGTAATAATGTATGCCATAATGCTCTATTAACACAACACAACACATATTTTCAATAGAAAAGCTGTCAAGCGGCCATTTTTATTCATCAGCTAAAAGTTATAAGAATTCAGAAAAATCGGCCCTAAGAGTATTAAATATTCGTATACGAGTAGTTTTACAATACCCCACACCATGTTGTTCTTTTCAATGCCATGGATTCAAAAAATATTATGTGTCTTGAATTGATAAAGAAAACATTTTAAAAACTGACCAAGGCCGTCTGCAGTTAGTCCAACAGTCAGGTTGTCTTGTTTGTCTTTGAAAAATACAACTTCAATAAAGCCTGAATCAATTGGAAAGACTTAAGTGTATTTGCACAAAATTATGTTGAATTAATAATAGAGACTGGCCTAATTTCATAGTTAAAGAGCAGACACGAGTATTGATCTGATTCGTTTGCTTGATAAAGTGTTGGTAATTTTTAGATCGGTATGACTAACTAGGCTAAGGTGCTTAATAAATATGACAGGTTTGTATTGTGTAGCATACAATTGTGACAATGAAAATACATGATTTAAAGACGTCACACATACTGCAAATTCTAACACGCGTGTTTTATTTTCACAGGCAATGCATTCCATAGATGAGTGGTCTAGACAGTAAAAGACTTTTTTAGGTAGTGGAATGCATTGGCATTTTAAGTTTATTGTTATATTAAGTAATTTTAGATCGGTATGACTAACTAGGCTAAGGTGCTTAATAAATATGACAGGTTTGTATTGTGTAGCATACAATTGTGACAATGAAAATACATGATTTAAAGACGTCACACATACTGCAAATTCTAACACGCGTGTTTTATTTTCACAGGCAATGCATGCCATAGACGAGTGGTCTGGACGGTAAAAAACTTTTTTAGGTAGTGGAATGCATTGGCATTTTAAGTTTATTGTTATTTTAAGTAATTTTAGATCGGTATGATTAAGTGGATCGATGTGTTAGTTAAGGTGGTGGAGGTGGTGATCAATGTGGCGATGCTTGGTGGGGGGCTATGGTCAGCAATGGACGTCTTCCGGCTGAAATGATGATGATGATGATGTCTTGGTTTCCTGGCGATGATTTCTTCATCATTACTAAGTGATAGAAGATACGCATAGTTATAGGTTTGGAACAAACTATTTGGTATTTATTTTGCAATTTCGTAAGCCAAAATTCGTACTCTTAATATTTTATTTGTTTACTAATCAACTAGCTTTGGAACTCCTAATTCAAAGACCGCAAACTGGCTTCTTGGTTATCCTACAAGAATCATGCATTCTGCCGGGATAATACTAAACTAATTAATGGCATTAAATGATAGTGTTGCTTTCTAATGATTATGTTTTGTAATCGGAATGGAATAAATTTTCATTGAATGTAGGTAGTTATACAGGTATATTGTTATAGTCATATTTGGCGGCACATGAGGACACCGTGGAGTTTTAGTGGATTGGAGTCCCACATAACTGCACTATCTCCCCGTGGTAATGCAGTATGCATGAGCATTTACCAAAGCTAAAAAAAAGGTATAATCAACCATTTTAAATATACAAATAATTATGTTGTCTTTTACTTAAAAGACTGAAATCTTGTGTGGGTATTTCAGCGGGGATGGCGATGTAAATAAAAATGCTTAAAAGGGTTTACTCACCAAATATATTCTCATATCAAATACACAGTAACACAGTTTATAGAAAATTGTTTGTGAAACACAGTTTATAGAGTAGCATCGTACCCTTATAATTATTTATCAAGCCTCGATCAAAGATAGACTGACATTGATGGCATGAGCAACACTATTTATAACCTCGGAATGGGAGGAAGTGCAAGGTTATCGTTTACCAACCTGACAAATAGCAGTCCATCTTTGTTGCAAGCCTAAAAATAACAAACAAATTATTGCAACATAGAAAAATCACTTGGTGTGCCAATTATACCAGTTTTGAAACACAAGTACTTCAATTTGTATTGAAACTTAACAAGCGTTTTCTGTTGACAGTAATAATAAATATAATAGGAATGGTTGAGAGGTTGTCGACTTGTGGAACTTGGCCACCGGCCTGATGGCCAAGAGCCTCGACGACCATCTGTCGAGGCTGTCATTGGGCGGTTGGATTAAGGGTCTGATACAGAAGGCAGTACTCCTCGATACGGCTCGCATTATAAGGAGGTTCCTGTCTCTGGAGCCCTAACCACCGGTAGCTTGGACCCTGTTCCCGATACCGGTTGGCCTCTATTTTTTATATTTTTAAACGTTTCTAAGTTTTCTTTTTTTAAATATTTAAAAATGTACTGAATAAGAAAGAAGATAAATAAAGGAAATATAATAACATGATTATTCAACACAAGTTCAAACTAAAAAGCAAATATAAAAACGCACTAAGCTCTATAAAGACTTCTAGATATTACACCCTTCACAATCATAAGTCAAAGTCAACGCGTTTATTGCGAACTAAATGTATAATGTTATATATATGCATACAAAGCAACATTCCTATTAGTTTAGATAAATGTGTTGACGTCTAAAGCCACTTAGACAACTATAGACGATTCAGGAAATGTGCTAAGCTACAGCGGATAAACACGTTTGTCTCTGTCCTGTCGTTTATTTTCCTGGTCTTACTGTCCACCTAGAGTATATACGACTCAATCATCCGTTTTTATTTCAAACTCACTCGTAGTTTTAGATCATGTGCATAGTTGTTTTAAAAAAACACTGCTAAGTGAAAAATAACTTTAATTTCGGAAGTCGGTGTTCCTGTTTTCGTTTCTTCATTGTTTGACACCGACTTGAAGTTGAGTTGTAGATATTTTTCACTTTGAATTTGGAAGTCGGTTGTATTTTTTTGTGTTGTACGTAATGGACTAGTTCTATATGCTTTCTTCTTTCTTTTCGTGTGAGGTGTGGCCACCTCTGGTGTCAGAGTTAATTAAGCCGCCTCTGGGAAACCCCACAGGCCTCTGACTTGGCTATTTCAGACTTACATTATAACTATATAAGTCCAGGTTTCCTCACGATGTTTTCCTTCACCGTTGCCTGTGATGTCCAAGATAAACTTAGAAAGTACATATGAATTTGAAAAAGTCACATTGGTACTTGCCCGGATTCGAACCTACGACCTCAAGCACGACAGGCGAGGTCTTAGCCACTGGGCCACCACGACACTATACCTATTACCTATATATGCTATTTACCTTTTATGCCCAAAGTGATGCGAGAATAGATTTAGCTAATAACATGAAACTTAAACGAAACCGGTGGAATGAGAGTATACCAGGGTGAACTGCTCAAACCCGCGTACCCCTTTAGAGCGGACCAGAGTAGCGATGGGCAATTGTTGCAAAAAAAAAACAATCGACTGAATCGAAAATTGATTTATTGCTCATTCGTTTGTCGATTTAATAGTTCCTCACAATTATTATTCGAATAACAATTGACTAACTACTAACGTGGGTTGAACTGCGTAAGGCCGCGCGGGGCGGTGCATACGGGACGGTGTTGCTTCAATTGCGTTTATAAATATTAGTACTTCAACTCGTTTACTTTATTAGTTGGTCTTGTGGAAAAACAATTTTAATAAATAAAACTTTTTTACCTAATTTTTATTTTAGTCTACCCATCTATTCGTAATTTAATATGTTCCCGCAACTGATGAAGAATTGGAGATTAATAGATAGATTGTATAATATATTAGCTATAATCGCTTATTAGCTGCAGTCATACGTAAGTAGTAGCGCACAGACATTTAACTGTTGATATGTAGCGCAGCGCACGCCCGCCGCACCATCTTTTGTAATTACTTATTTAGTAGTACGCACTACGCACGTGTATAGTAATGGGTGCGCTGCGCTACAAATTAGTAGTTTAAGTTGTCGCGGTAACCGTATCAGTCATTGTCGCTCACCGCTCGACGTTGGTCGGTTATCTAAACTGAACAATCAACTAATTCGATTACTTTTAGTAGTAATCGCCCATCACTAGACCAGAGTGATGTTATGTTATGAAATGGTGTAAACAATAAACAGACATGCAACTGCACCTATCCCATTGTGATTTGGCGTCATTTATTGAACAGTTCTGACGTTTATCTCCAATGTTCTTAATCAGATCTTGATGAAACCACCAGTTTCAAATAAAAAAAGAATCATCATAATCGGTTCACCTAATAAAAAGTTCTGAGGTAACACAAATAAAAAAATATACAGTCGAATTGATAACCTTCTCCTTTTTGGGAAGTCGGTTGTAAATTCAATCAAAATCAAAATCATTTTTTTTTATTTCACGTAGGCCTACATGGGCACTTATAAAACGTCGACAAAAGGTGCACGGTTCGGGTTGGTCGTTTCCATTGGAGAAGAACCGGCAAGAAACTCCATGGTTACTCTTTTAAAAATGGTTTGGTTTTACAATATTTCCATGTTACAGCATTAGTACTTAGATATGGGGGGACAACGTAGGCCCGACTTATGACAATAAGTCGTAAGAAACTAAAAAAATAAAATAAAAGGATTATATATTTTATAAAAAAGTTAACAAATGTTAACTAGCATCTAGAAGGCCTACAATGTTCACACATTCACAAAACAATCGGTAAAAGAATCTATACAAAGGTAAATAAAAATAAGTATAACAAGACTAAATTTAACATGTGGCACAAATTTTGTTATCAGTGCTGTAACTATTCTTAGCAAAGGGCTATAAAGATGTTTGAAAACCATTGTAAAAAGTCTAATTAAAAGAAGGAAAGAAAAATGAGATTGAGAATAGTTAGAGACATCCACATATTTGTGCCGTTTACAAGTTACCAGGGAAGCTGCATGCGCAGAAGGAGCTAAGGCCAAATGTTTTTATCTTCAACGTAGTCCTTGATTTTATAATATGCTTTTTTAATAAGGATACCTTTGATGTAGTTTTTGAACCTTCCATCGGTCAGTTCTATAACTGACTTTCACTTTCACAATCACTTGTTAAAGCCAGACCACGGGCCTTACTGAAAAATTCCAAATGGGAAAGTCCAATATCCCGGAAGAGCTAGTTAATCACCTAGCTAGCACGTGGTTAGGGATTTCACTGTATTTTGTAGAGTTGAAAGCTTATTATCAAAATATAACTGAGTTCGATCTGTGAACACTACACCGATCATTACACTACTAATTACTAGTATAATAAATGTGTGCGAAATTTGTATTTTTAACCGACTTCCCAAAAAGGAGGAGGTTCTATGTTCGACATTATGTTGTTTTTTTTTCTGTTTATATTCACCGATATCTCCGTCAATTGTGGACCGATTTTGAAAATTCTTTTTTTGTTTGAAAAAGTATGTTTCGAAATTGGTCCTATTTTAATTTGGTAAAGATCTGATGAAGAACTTCGGAGATATACAACAGAACTCTTCAATAAATAACGGCAAATCTCTCGGAATTGCTGCAATCGCATGTCTGTTTATTGTTTATACCATTTTATAACATAACATCACGCCAGTACGCTCTTAAGGGGTAAGCATATCACTCGTTTCACCGATTATGTTCAAGTTTCATGAAATCTACTTTGGTGTTATAGTTACCTTACTAACTTGCCTATTAGGTAGGTATAACTAAAAAGTGAAAAATAAAAAACTTTTTGCAAAAAGATACCACCGACTTCCAAATACAACACTACAAAATGAAAAATAACTTTATTTTTTGAAGTCGGTGTCCATAACGCAAAAAATAGGTCCTACGAAAGACACCGACTTCAAAAAACAAAGTTATTTTTTATTTTGTAGTGTTGTATTTGGAAGTCGGTGGTATTTTTTTGCAAAAGTTTTTTTAGGTTTCCATACAAAAATGGTAAAAGAGAACCCTTTGGGTCCAACTCTGTCTGTCCGTCTGTCACAGCTGAATATCTAAAATACTACTAAAGCTATCAACTTAAAATAGTTTTAGATGACGTTTGCCCAATTGTATTGCAAATAAGTTTTTTTTTCAACTATGACTGAAAGTGTGTCTTAAAAATTTGAAGTGGGGCTACTAGGGCCTGTAGGGTATGACATAGCGCTTTTTGCACATTCTTAAACAAGTTTTCGACTTCTGACGAATAATATAAAAAAAAGTACCGTTCCTCCCCCTTATCTCCGAAGTTTGCATAGAGAAAAATCTGAAATTATTCTATGTGATAGAAGTTTATTTAGAGATTACAAGAAAAATATAACGGTGTCTCTAAATAGCACACTTTTTCAGAAATCAATATTAACTATAAAGATATAATAGTAAAGTACTATCCGCCTGTTTGCCCTGCCACCTGTCCGCCTGTCCCCCCATCCACCTGTCCTCATGTCCATGTATCCTACTTTTGAAGGACTGCACGTAAAGTAACACAACCAAAATATTTATATATGATAATACGGAACCCTCAGTGCGTGATTCCAAATCGCTCTTGACCGATTTTAGTTAACCAATAACGCGCCAATCTATGGCTGAACGGATTTGAATGTAATTTGGAACACAAGTAGAATAAAGCCTGGATTAGGACTTATGATACTTTTTAACTCGGAAGTATTTTTTCATAGGATAATTGTCGTAACCGTGGGGAAAAGTTATTGATGAATATCACGTTCTACTAAAATAATCTTATATCTAACAGAAAGTCAAATAAGCCTCTCCAATAGATTCACTCCCGTCATTGTCTCCATTTGTTTTTTTGGTACTACAATCCACAGTATCTACTCGTATCTGCGATTCTCAACGGTCCATTTTTTCAGAGCGTCCACTTTTTAGGGCTTGCCTACATTGTAAGCAGGAGTTTTATATGGATTACTGTGTTCTATCGACGTATTTCGTACTACCCTGTTATCGGATTTAGTAAGGTTTTTTTTTACCCGACTGCTGAAGGAGGGTAATGTGTTTATCAGTCTATGTATGTATGTAAGTTTGTTTCTATGTGGCGTTCTAGAGACCAAACGCGTTGATCGATTTTGATTATTCTAACGTCAATCGATTCGTCTTAACCTTGCGAGTGTCACTGGCTACATTAAAAATGGAAAATAGCAAAAAGGCGGCTTTTAGGCGCCATATTATGGGTGCCCAATTGTTTTTTTCTTCCAATCCCATCTTGTGGGGTATCAACATAAAGGGTTTTAAGAGGTGATTTCAAAAATATAAAACACTTACATGTTTATATACGAGTATGTACATAATACGAAAAAAAAAATGTTAACTAAAACTTATAAATGAAAAAAAATATTCAAGAAATCTAAAATTCCGACTGCCTAAAAAGACGTAAATAAGAAAATAAAAAAAAACATGCTATGTAGTCGGAAGATACATCTGGGTTTGGTCAGCCAGCTCGCAAATATGTATTCTCCTACTGCACAGCGTGATTTTCTTCTTGTTTACGCCTTTTTAGTTCGCTTCTTATCGCTAAATAACCCTGAGGTATATACGTGTGTCTAGCTTCGTAATTATAGTAAGATGTGAATAAGTTTGTTAAGCAGTACTTGCTTTATATTATGGTCACTGGTTTGTCTTATGGTTGATTTTTCATGTTCAACTCACGTTTCCATGGCCACCTTTTAAGTTAGTTGATGTAATGCCAGCCGACCTATCTGTACAATAAACTGAGCTGGATCGCTAGTAGAAGAGAATGCGCAAGTCGACAGTGCTCACAGCAACTCTCCACACACTCGCACAAGACAGCGGCTTTCAGGGGAAGTTTTAGATACGCCGCATCCAAATGCTGGAACAACATTCCCCCGCCGATAAGGAGTCTCAAATGCCTTGTAACGTTCAGAGTTCGACTGCGGCAGTTTCTTTTAGCCTCGCAGAAAAAACTGGGGATTACTGTTTTGAACACGTCCGTTATATAACTGGCTGTCATGTCCTTCCCGAGCCAATCTGCCTATATGGCGTATCTCGTGGTCAAAACCTGTAAACAAAGGATATGGTAATTGAATAACTTGTGGATCTTTTGTTGGATACCTACTAATTGAAATACACATTTATTTACGTATATTTATTTATAGTAAACATATTTACCCCTTGAGTGCTGTTACTAAACACAATAGAAAAATAATTGCTTCTATGTACGTACCTCACATCACACTGTCATTACACCAACATATTGCGACTGCTTAGCGACCGTATGTCACTGCAGGGATCCAGCAGAATATCAGCGTCAGGTATATTTGCCTGACACATGCTGAGCTGGACTCCCATTTGGTGCAACCTTGAGACGCACACCGCACTGTGTTCTATTTGAAGTAGGTAAGTTACTTGTGTCACTTTTATTATGTATTTTTTCCTTTTTTTGTATGTTGGCACCTTTTTTTTAAATACCCACATGTAAATTAAAATAATTTGATTGTGATTTTGTGTGCTGTGCTGTCTTTTGTATGCGCTGAATAAATAATTTATCTTATCTATCTTATCTATCTTATCTATCTTATCTATCTTATCTATCTTATCTATCTTATCTATCTTATCTATCTTATCTATCTTATCTATCTTATCTATCTTATCTATCTTATCTATCTTATCTATCTTATCTATCTTATCTATCTTATCTATCTTATCTATCTTATCTATCTTATTATCCGTCTTCGTCGTTTAGGTAGTTTCATGTTTAGCGCATATTAAAAGTAATCGCGTTTCCTGATTACATTATTACTGCTAAATAAATATACCAAGAACATAAAATTTTATAGTAGCTTACGTTACTTACGAAACTTACGTTATCTTCCGGTACGATACTGCACCATCCTAAACCGATCAAATATGTCCAAGCCTTAAGGGATAGCTGTCATACGAGTAGATTCCAACTAAAGATATCATCTGGAGCAAAAAGTTCGAGTTACTTCCAATGAGTGTGAAGAATGGTAGGACATTTCTTTGTGACGAGGGATCGAATGGTGTTCAGACCATTCGATCCCTCGTCACAGGTTTGGTGTCTCTGTCAGTTATTTGTACATTCTGATATTTTGTGGGGAAAAGCTTGCGTGGACAAGTTTTTGCCCGTGAATTAATTTGCGTAGCATTAAATGATAAATGATTTTATTTCTGTAAGTTGGTTTATACAAACACTTTTACATGTCGAACATATTTTTTAAAACTAGATGATGTCGGCGTTTCCTATCTGACTACTCTGAGAAGAAAGGCCGAAACAAACTCAGAGGTCACAGTCTCTTTTAAAGTCCAGACAAAATATTGGTTAGATCATGTGAAGACCATGTAGACTGATGTCTGAAATGGTCTTTTTAGGAAAGAACCAGCCAGATTGAGTGGACCTGTACAGTCAGTGCACGCATTTGTCAATAACCGAGCAGCTCAACTCAGAATTTAAGGAGCTCAACGATTCGACGAACAATACCAAAGAAAGGACATTCGGGTAGGCCGCATAAACTACTCAAACTGCCAGACCATGATTAAAAACTAAGATTAATTTAAATTAAAACAAAAAAGAATGATCCACATAGTCTTCACATTCACAATAATTAATATAAAATAATATACTTAATACTTTAAAAAGTAAATATTCTTGTCATTGCAAGAAAACCAAAAAAAAAACAACAACAAAATTCACGGTGCAAAATATAATAAAAAAAAAACAAAATTAATTAGAGCAGCTCAATCCCATTACTTCGAATCATCTTCATCAATTCAGCCGAAAGACGTCCAGTGCTGGAAATAAGCTTCCTGCAAGCGTTGCCACACTCTTCGGTCCTCCTCCACGGTTGGACCCACGCAAACTTGACCAGGTCGTCGCTCCACTAGAGAGAGACCTTCCAACGCTGCGTCTTCCGGTACGCGGTCGCCACTCCAGAATTTTTCGGCCCCAACGGCCGTCCGTTCTACAATGTGCCCTGCCCACTGCCACTTAAGTTTGGCAATAGGGTAGTTGACAAAACATATCTATTTAATCCGTCAGTTAGATAACCTAAAAATATTGGTAACGTATTTTTCTTTTGCTATGTAAACAAAATACTACGACGATACAGTGCGTTGAAATATAGTGAGACGTCACGGTGTGCTACACTTTATACTGGCAAAGTGACGTCACAAGCCCGCACTCCTGAACTTTGATGCGCTTTATCTTTCTCAATTTGATAATGTCACATATCTTCGAACTTTTGGTTCTAGGAGACGTCTACCCACGGTTTCAACCGCGTCATTATCATAATGTTGCCACTGCTGGGAACACAGGCATCCTCTCAGTGAGAGAGGTAAAGGGGCTTAATCCACCACGCGGCCCCAGTGCAAGTTGGTGGATGTCACATGTCTTCGGTTTTTTGGTTCTAAGACGTGCCGGTTTCCTCACGATGTTTGCCTTTGTCCTTCGCCATTTTAAGAGCAGTGGTGATGAACACAAAGTAAAGCGCCATTCTGTCTTCATTATCTACCAATGGCTGGCAGAAATAGAACGTTGATTCAAATTCGTTTAGCGCTAAATGCATCAAGTGATTTGCGGTGCTAGTGGGCTTCAGTGTCGTGGGACCTATCTTAATTCAATGTAGGATGTCCGATGATTCGATTTCAAACAGTTCTGGTCGTATGGAAACTGATAGAGGCAAAATCTTACTATCTCGCTATACCTTACTTATTACTATCACACTAATACTATAACTTTAATTCAGCCGATCATAGATTACGCCGATGCCTGCCACCTGGATGCCACGGAGGAGCTCTTAAATAAGCTTGAACGCTTGCAAAATCTGTGCATTCGTTTTGTGTTTGGTCTGAGGAAATACGATCATGTCTCTCAGTTCCGCAAGGATCTCAAGTGGCTCCCTATCCGTCTTCGCAGGAACACTCGAATATTATGTCTCCTATTCAACATCTTTTTTATCCCTGCATACCCTGGCTACCTGCGCGATCGTTTTTCTTTTACTCGCCTTGCTGATGCTCTGTGCAGATCTCGCCTTAAACTACATCTCAATTGCCCGTCCCATAAAACCCATTTCTATTCCCACTCCTTCTCTGTTCATGCAGTACGATTGTGGAACTCACTTCCACCTAAAATCCGTGACTCCCAAAATGTATCTTTATTCAAAAAACAAGCCAAAGAACATTACCTCTCCACCATATTGTAATTTTATATATTATGTATATGTATGTATTTTTATTTTCTATATTTATTAAGTTAAGGTATATGTGTAATTTATATGATTAATTAAGTTATTTTTGTCTATTTGAAATTTCCTTATTCTTTCTACACACTGTGTCTTCGTTTATCATCCAACTTTCCTGTCGCAGGTCTGCTGGAAGAAATTTCTAATGAAATAAGCAGTACCTTTGTGCTCTTCAATCTGTATTATTTCTTTTCTCTGTAAAGTGTTTTTCGTGTGTACATAAATAAATAAATAAACTAATATAATACAGGCGAAATTTTGTGAGTTGTTTGTATGTTTGTTACTTCTACACGCTCAAACTGCTGGACGGATCTGAATTAAATTTGGCAGATTAAAGTCTGGAATAGCACATAGGATACTTTTTATCCCGGGAATATGTTCCCTTGGGATAATTTTCGACATTCACGCGGGCGAAGCCGCTGGTAGAGCTAGATAGCTAGTTATAGTTTTTGGCAGGGGATGATGCGTATTTTTATTTATTTTAGTACATAGAAGACTTGCAGCTAATAAATAAGACAAAAAAAGGAACCATATTCAACAGAAAACCAATTACAAATCCTTACGTATGAGCACAAAAACAAAAAACTCACCGCTTTAATTAAAGTAAGAAGCAATATAAATACTTGGTATAACGTTCTCTTGGAATAATAAAACATTATTCACGCGGGCGAAGCCGATGTTAGAAGCTAGTAATCCATAGGCTTACCAGTTGCTTCATGGGTTGCTGTTCTAGATTCCTTACCAAGAAGAAACTAGAAGAGGGACCTAGACAATGTGTCATTCTGTCAGCGATAGCGATGATCATCATCTTCTTCTTTTTTTTAAGAAGAATAAAGAAATCGATTGATAATGTGACACCTGGTTGCGATTACCGCAATTTAGAGAAGATCGGTACCCAATCTACTACTTATTTATGGCTTTACTTTCAATTACAATCATATTTCAAATTTCATCATCATTTCAGCCGAAAGACGTCTACTGCTGGACATAGGCCTCCCCCAGGCGTCGCCACATTGACCAGTCCCATGCGGCTCGCATCCAGTGCATTCCCGCAACCTTAACCAGGTCATCGGTCCACCTAGTGGGAGGCCTTCCAACGCATCGTCTTCCGGTTCGCGATCGCCATTCCACAACTTTTCGGCCACATCGGCCATCCGTTCTGCGAGCAATGTGCTCTTCCCATTGCACAAGTTTCGCAATTCTTCGGGCTATGTTGGTATCTTCTTTTCTAATTCATTATTACAAACAAATGTAGTAATAGCTTTATTTACATAAGAAAAAGATAACAATTCAGTGAAGTCCCGGACTCCTGTTCAAGGCGATTAACCAGTGTTACAAGAGCCAGTGCCCTCTTTTGGGAACAAATACAGTTCAATCTTATGCAATAATTATCAAAATGAAATTAACACCAGAGTTGTAAAGATAAACACAGAAAGACAAAAAGATTTGTTAGTAATAAACTTTAAACGAACTTCTTCAACGTTTCACATAATCTAGGAGATATGTATTTATTAAAACTTCATACAACATACAGCGGGGCGAGCATGGCCTTTGTGATAGGCGTGTGTCACGCATTTTATCACAGTTTTTGCTCCCAAACTGTGATAAAAATGTGTGACTCAAGCCTGTCACAATATGCCGTGCTCGCCGGTCGGTATAGTTCTCGCCAAACATCTTGGCCGCCCTGAAGTTGGCTACAATGGCTGCGCAGTTTTGAATCTCATACAAAAACAGCACCGTTTCGTGCCTTGCGCATCGGAAAGCCAACTTCAGGGCTGCCCAGAAGTTCGGTGAGAACTTTACATAGGCGGAATTAATGCCTAAGGAATTCTCTACCAGTCAACCAAGATAGATAGTCTTCTAAAGAAACAAGTGCAAGTCGGACTCACGCACGAAGGTTTCCGTACCATTATCTTTTTATAGAAGCCCCACTTAAATATTTATTTTAATCTGTTTTTAGTCTGCGGCAACAGAAATACATCATCTGTGAAAATTTCAACTGTCTTGCTGTCACGGTTCATGAGATACAGCCTGGTGACAGACGGACAGACAGACAGACAGACCCATTTTTACCCTTTGAGTACGGAACCCTAAAAAGAAAGTAAACCTAGGTGGACAGTTTGTATGCTTATCTGTATGTTAATCAAGCACACCTCAAAGGATGCAGTTGGATGAAGTTTCACGGTCCAGGATCTGGATAAAACAGAATACTTGTAATCTCCGCAAAAGGCTCTCTTAGGATAGTTGGCAAAAAATATATATTTAGCCCGTCAGTTAGATAACCTAAAAATATTGCACATGTATTTTTTCTTTTGTCACTTATTAAAAAAATAACGATGATACAGTGCGTTGTAATATCGTGTGATGATATGCTACACTTTATACTGACAAAGTGACGTCACAAGCCCCCACTCTCGATATTTGATGCGCTTTATTCATACTTTTATTTATTTGATAAAGCAAAAAATACGGGTACAATATTATTTGATAATCTCACTGACGGACTAATTAGAATTATCATTTTCCATCATTTACCCAGGAAACATTCATATTGCAATCTTGCCATCAACAGACGAAGCTGCTGCCAAAATCTAGCAGAATACAAAATGTTTAAATATGCCGATTATTTTTGCATTCATAACAGTTTTAGCATCAAGTATCTTACTGACCTACAAACCCCTATAATGGTAAAAACTGCAATTTATTTCGATATTTACAATATCCTGTCCAACAGAAACTATTAAGAAATAAACAAGACATATTATGCAGCATTTTAAACATGTATAACGTTGCTTTCAACATACATATGCAGAATATTGCTACTTACTATACTAACAAAGATAAAATACTTGCCTTATTTCTACCGCGCTGCAATGTTGGCAAAACTGACCTAGACGTCAAAATATTTCTGCTGGCGTCTACCCACGGTTTCAACCGCGTCATCATCATTATGTTCCCACTGCTGGACACAGACATCCTCTCTGTCAGAGGTAATGGGCATTAATCCACCACGCGGCCCCAGTGCGGGTTGGTGGATTTCACATGTCTTCGAATTTTTGGTTCTAAGACATGCTGGTTTCCTCACGATGTTTTCCTTCACCATTTTAAGAGCAGTGGTGATGAAATAATTTACACAAAGTAAAGATAAAAAAGCCTGTGTTCGAACTCACGACCTATCTAGCCTTTTCCCAACTATGTTGGGGTCGGCTTCCAGTCTAACCGGATTCAGCTGAGTACCAGTGTTTTACATGGAGCGACTGCCTATCTGACCTCCACAACCCAGTAACTGGGTAACACGGTACCTTTGGCTAGACTGGTGTCAGATCTCAAGAGCTTCTGACTACTCGTAACGACTGTCAAAGATCTTCAAATGACAGCCGGGACCAACGACTTAACGTGCTTTCCGAGGCACGGAGGAAACTCGGTAAGTTGAAATGGTCATCCACGGACCGACCTCGTCAAGCGTTGTTTAATCTTGAAGATCGACCCGCGCGGTTATTATTTAGCCACGAGCTCCACACTCACTATGAACTCACGACCTACAACACTTAAGTCGCGGCCGTTACCACTGGGCCACCACTGCTCTCAACCGCGTGAAACTCGGGAATTATTTCAAGGTAACATATTCGCGGAATAAAAAATATGATTTATTTTCTTCTCTAAGGTCCAATATACCACTATACAAAAATTAATTAAAATTGGTGTAGTGGTTTAGATGTGAAATACGTTTTCGCGCATAAACAAACATACAGATAGACAGAATTACATTCGCATTTGATAATATTATTTCCCCTAATTTCTATTCTCATATTATACAAATAAATAAAATTGAAGTGTATTTATGTAATATCAACATAACAACGTTTTATTGAATGCATGTGAAAGTATATACGGTAATTAAAAATATGCAATTTCTAAGAATTTTGTGTTTGTTTGTTCCAGGTAATCTCCGAAACTGCTGGACTGATTTTGACGAGACGGAGACCGAGACGAGATAAGGAGTAACATAGGCTATAAAAATATAAAGTTTGACGCGGGATAAGTCACGGGCAACAGCTAGTTCTTAATATGGGTCCATGTGATACTGGTATGCAGATGCATCCTGTCAAACTGGAAGCCAACCCCAATAAGGAGTTGAGATAACGCCAAGCTGATGATGACCGTTTTACAGTTAAAAACTGACAAAAAAAAAGCTGCTATATGTCTCTGGCATCTGAATGAATTTTCCCATTATTTGGACACGTTATATTGTTCTTAGACAGCCATGACGCACGGTATCTATGAAATTCAAGTTCAGTGTGACAAATAGTTCAATCGAGAACAATCACTGGTCACCGAGCGAATCCACTGACAAAACTAGTACCTACTCAATAAAATATCCTTGAACCATAGCTCCTATTCTAGCAGCAGAGAGCAATGTATTCATCCCAGAGTTAATTTGCAGTCTGAATCCATTTAATTCAATCCATTGGCCATTGCCGTGGACAAGGTCTCGTCCAACGCGATTGGCAATAAACATTGGTGTTTAAGTGTTTGCGTATTGGCGTATTGGCGTGTCTGGGTGATTGGGTTGTGTTGTGACGGAATAAATGTGGATAAAACGAATGTAATCACACTAATATTATAAAGGCGAAAGTCTGTGAGTGTGTTTGTATGTTTGTTACTCCTTCATGCTTAAACGGCTGGACGGGTCTGGATGACATTTGGCACAGAGATAGATTATAGTCTGGAATAGCACATAGGATAATTTTTATCTCGGGAATATGTTCCCTTGGGATAATTTTCGACATTTACGCGGGCGAAACCGCTGGCAGAAGATAGTAGAGTTATCATTTTATGAATATAAATATGGATCGGTGGAGAGAGAGAGAAAGACCAACGAAACAAAGAATTTATTGCAAAAGTAACTATAGAAAAGATTGAAGATTTCAATGAAAAGGGAGTTAGTGAAAGCGTCACGGTGGACAGGATGCGATGGAAACAGAAAACGTGTGAACCTAAAGAGCAATGAATGAAGAATGATGATTGATGATGAGCAATGAATCTGCATCACGCACTAATTTTTGATACACAGATTGATAGGAAATGCCAAATGACAGGTGACCGCCCACAATTTTAAAGCGAACACATTTGCTGTAACGGAGTTTTTTATTATAGTTCAGATTTGTTTGCGGGCCGAGGGGTTAGACCGAAAAAATTGTAACAATAAAAAAATTACACCAAAAACCGACACCCTTATGCAGTGATTTTTGGCACTGCCCGATCACCTAGGAAACTAAAATCTTTTTCAATCAATTCAGCTTGCCGTCAATTTTGAGAATTCGCAAAAATATTTATAATTTTGACGTTTTACACCCTTTTTATTCATATAAATAGTATATTTTGCGTGATAAATTGTGTGAGGCACATCGTGCTGCGTGCAGGATAGTACAAGCAAAGATACACACAAAAGCCGAGGAGAGAGCCGGAGGCGCAGGAAGAAAACCGAAGACGTACGAGCGCGCGCTGACTATACACAAGCAGTAGCTAAGCTAGCAGCCTCTATTGTGTGTTTAACCTGAACATCAGCTGTGTTGTTGTTATTTCAGTTTTGTCATATTTTAAGAAACTAAAAGACTGTAAATTTAAATAATCGAACTCCGTTCAACCGGGTGAAACCTCTCTCTTTTTTTAAGTTAATCAATACAGATTCACAACGGGACACTTTCTGAATTTTTGAGTAATATTTAGGGAGTGAGTTTAACAGCTATGAAATACTGACGAAAACGAAGGCCTTTATGTTGTGTACATAGGATTAGTCGCCCACGAAGGAATAAGACCACATGATGAATATAAAATATATAGCAGTTGCCAGTGATTTCGCTCTGGCGTCCCTTGCCACAAAAACAGGGGTTTTCGGGATATAAACGAAGCAAGCTTGTGTCATGCCAATCATATTGGAGCTAATGTTATAAGTACGTTTAGAGATTAATTTACCTCATACAAACACACAAACCAACAATTCTTCCTTAAAGTTTCTTCTACATTTAGGGTCACGCAGTTAATGCCCGAAGGAACAGAAAAGGACCAAATTATTAATGTAAACATTAGGTATTACACGAATATATTAATGTCCCTTTCATTCATTAGCCAAAAGCGTCATTATAATCTCTTCAGGATCGTTCATTGTACTTATGGTTGGAAAGGTTAGTGTCCTTTAAAATAAGTTGGTTATAAAATGGGAAGATTTGTTCAGGCTGTGTCGTTAATTTGAAATTGGTCGTACTTATGCAAACCGGAACCAACCCACAAACTCATCAAAATTGAGTTAAGTATGCAGGAGGCCTTTAAATCACACCTTCTACAATCCAAGTAAGATTAAAAAATGGTATGACATTATTTGCATCATAAAACATTATTTTCATAAGGCTACCAAGTTTTCAAATTGCAGTTTTCAAATTAAATGTAAAGACTGTGTGTAGTATAGTTCTTAACAGCAAATCTTTGTATATTAATTGTTTGAAAAAGAACCTTGTCACAGGATTACCTAAAAACCATAATGTATTATTTTTATTAGGAGACCATGTGGTTTGGTTTGCATATTAAAATTGCTCTCTAGTTCCTTGTTGCATAACGATCACGGTCGCTGATTCTAGTCAAACCGGACGGTTGAATACAGTAGTTTTCGTGGAGCGACCGCTTTTCTGGCCCTCACAAACCAGTTACTACGAGTAATAAAACAATAAACCTTGGTATGACTGTTTTTCAGATTCTAGGGCTAATGTAGCCATAACGACTATCAAAGATAGAATAATATACTGTCGTTACCATCTTCATGACAATTTAAATAAGTCCGGCATTACGTTTTGAGCCCACTAAGCAAAAAATAGATTCTTATAACTGGAAAATTCTCGGCAAAGACTCGCGATAACTACCAAGCTGCACTGAGCCAGCATGGTAGATTACACATTCGTCCCAGCGGTGGGCAATTATTCTAGACTGATGATGCTACGTTAACAAAAAAACCCGCCAAGTGCGTGTCTGACTTCGCACATTTAGGGTTCCGTACCAAAGAAAAAAGCAGTTTTTTTTCTTTATGAAATATACGTAATAAAAAACATTATCACAAAATTTCAAGTTCATAGGTCAATGTGAAGTTAAAAATTTCTTTGGAACAAAATTGTGTGACAGACGACGGATAGACAGACACGTGAGTGACACCAATAGAGCTCCTTTTTGGACCCTTCAGATACTGAACCCTAAAACGACGCGCCCATTATTACTTTTAACATTAATTGTTGAAATGTGGGTGTAGCAGACACTCCTGCTTACCTCTTCTCGGAATAAAAGCGTGATTTGCCGTAATTAAAAAACATACAAATGTGTGCAAATGGGTCGCGAATGACAATAATGGTCATCTTTTCTGAAATATGGCACAATGAAAGCTTTTCATGCATTACGTTGAAATATGGGAAAATGTGGGCAGGGTTATTGCATTTTCCGAGTGTGCTTACATTTCGTTGATGGTTTATTGTTTTAAAAATGGGTCACTGGCGAATCGGCGTCGTACACGAAGGGTAACAACGTATAAACAGTTAAATTCACCAAATTAATTAGTTAACATTACTGAAATTCATAAACAATGAAAGCACCGAACATTAGCCTAGCGAAAAAATAAACTGAATTGAGGGAATAATTAATTTTGCTACTGGAAAACTGTTGTCCTCATAATATTGAAATTGGTCGTGGTTTACTTACTGCAAATAAGGTTTTAATCTTTTTTTATGTAGTTTTTCTTTTTCTTTACTTGGGCTATGACATTGCTTCTTGTCAAATTTCATGACTCTAGGTCAATATTATTTTGTAGATTTTGACTCTCTTGCGAGTGTCAAAATATGCGGCATAAAAATTCGTATCCTTTGATTGTGTTGACTTAGAAGTTTGTTCTAAGTATTTGATATAATTGTTTTTTTTAACTTAGGTCTGCAATCCAAAGTAATAATTTAAATAGTCAAATTATAACTTGATATCACCACGCGTTCCTAAGAAAAATGTCTTGACAGACGTACAGAGAGACAACGAAGTTATCCTATAAGGGTTCCTTTTTTATTTTGGGAAACGGAACCCTACCAAGAAAGTAATGTCATTTAGATATATATGAAGGTATGTGGAATCACACAAACCTCCATATAAAAGGGAGGATCCTCCGATCAGACGGGTGTAGTGTTTGGCCCGGGCAACTGCCCGTCGTTTATTGTCGGACGGTTGTACGAGTATGTATCGTATGAGTTCATATCGCGCCGAGAACTTGCTTGTGCCATGCAGGATTTGTGTGACGTAATGTTCTATTACGTAGTTGACGGCTTTGATGCCGCATACTTATTGAAAATCCCTGTCATGTTATCTTTCCATTAAAGCTTCGTACTCTCTATTATTACTAAAACAACAATTAATCCTTTCATTGAAAATATGGTTATTGTTAGCAAGAGATCGTCCTGTGCGATAAGACCGCCCATTGTACACTTATTTTTATATACACACAGTTTTTATAAATGTTTTCCTGTGCTTATCTTCTATGTGATGTGCTTATCTTTTATTTTTACGTATATAGTTTCTACTCTGTTAAAATGAGACATATACCCAATGATATTCAAATAAACAGATAGGTTATGAGCGCGCGCATTTTGAAGACTCGAATAGGTCACAATTGTGACCTTTAATCATGGCGAAGAGCGATAGGCTTTGTTGAAACAAAAACAAAATAAAATAAATGCCATCGTGTGTATTTGTAATTTATTTATTTATTGATTAAAATAAATATTTTTTAATGTTAGATGAATGAAAAGTGTGTATGTTTGCTACCGCTATGTGCGGCACACTTTTTTCAATTGTTTTGTGAGTGTATAACGTATCTGTTTATTTGAATATCATTGCATATACCTAATACTATCACTTGCACCAAAAACCTAATTAAGAGGTACCCAATTGCTAACACTAACTTTAACTCTCACACTCAACTAAATCACTCACTCACTCACTAGCTCTCTCACTTAACTTTATGTCGTTGATGATAAATTTTTCCGTGGTAGCAAGTAAAATGGAGTTAAGATAACCTTAGCTGGCACAAGTGGGCCTAAGCAAATTAAATTGCTTTATCCAAATATTAGCTGATATAGTGCAACTATAACTATAATGTACTTTGGGGATTCTGTTGCTACAGAATAGTTTGTGCAAAAAATGAACAGCAGATTATTAAATACTTAAATATGTTGAGCATCAATTGATTCATATCCTCGTACTGCGATGGTCAATGCCACAGCACGATTATTTAATTAACAATAAATTGTCGAAGCTATGAACACAATCTGCGAGTGATCAATATGTAGTGGTTTCGAATGCGTATTTTAAAACGGAATCGTTTTTTCGTGTCTGTTAAAAGATTATGATGTGGTTTCTCTAAATAGTATAAAATGAAGTCACTGTCTGCCTCTGTTTGTTTCTTCATTTACTTCTTTTAAACCTCGCAATGGATTTAGATACATCATCTTCCTGCCCTTGTTCCATATTACTTGGGGTTGGCGCAACACATTTGCTTCTTCCATACCGTCCTGTCCTTCTATAATATCAATCCTCACACAGTCTATCCATCTTTTCTTTGGCCGTGCCTACCCTATCCATCAATCCACATTTATATTCATATCTCTTTTAGTAACATGCGTTTCATCTCTGCTCATCACATGACCATTCCAGGACAAACGGTTTCCTTTCAACGTTTCTGTCTTTGGCGCCACTTTAAAACTTCCTCTAATATACTCATTTCTCACTTTGTCTATTCTCGTTACACTGTAAATCCATCATATATCTCTACTACATGCAATCTTTTTTCATCAATCTTTTTCACAGCCCAACATTCTGATCTATACAGTACGACAGGTCTAATCACGGACTTGAAAATTTTCCCCTTTGACTTGAGTATCCATGCATCCGTGGGTCGCAAGTTGTGTGACTGTGCCTAATGGATTTTGATACGGTTCTCAATATAATAAATAACGATAAAAGAGGTTTGTGAACATAATTTGTACCGTACGAATCCGGGGTGGCACGGTAGTTAGTCATAAGATACAATTTTTTTTTCTTTAAAATCATTCCGTAAGGTTTACTTGTAGGTAACTTTAATAATGAATTCCCGGTGTTATGTCTAGTCGAATAAAATGGTTCACTAGTATAACATCTAATACTTAATGAAATCATTGAAGTGATTTGATCAACAAGCAACGTTGGCAGACAAGGTTATTGTGTAATGATGTGATAATACATTATATAAATTATGTACACTAGAGGAATACCTTAGGGAGAATAGGCGTATGATAGCCAATTACTTATTCTTTGATTATTTGAGTCGATATACTGATATTATATTGTTATTATTTCTTTATTATCACAATATGATATTCTAAGATGTGGAGCTAGTAGCTCAAGAATAACGGTTTTACCTTCAAAGTTATGGCCATATAGGCAGTCACTTCGTGTAATATACTGATATTGTTGTTCTTTCTCACGACGGCGGGTTGGTCTTAGTCTTGTGTATACCTGTACAGCACATTGTTTCATTGTTCAGGTGACACTGAGCGCTCCCGAGCTTACGCACATAGATGCAATGTGCAAGTGCATCTACACACACGGCTAAGACCAACCCGCCGTCGCCGTCGTCAGATAGAATAACTGTACTTAGCTGCATCTGGTTGGCCTGGAAGCTAATCTTAATATAGTTGGAAAAAAGCTGGGCTATAAAATATTGAATAGTTTTTGTGAATAAATAATATTATTAGATATTGAGTTAGGTGGCCATCTTTCAGAAGTTGCTATTTCTAGGATGGTATATTTATTTCAACCTGAATATTTTATTTATTTACACTTTATCACACCAGAGTATAACAAAGAAAAATTAACTTAACAAAATGCATACAATAGGCGGCCTTATTACATTTCGAATTGAATTGCATTTCGATTTGAGTTTTTTCTGTGGCCAGCACAGAGGCCCTTAATAAGTGCCATTATATCATCGAAACCGTGGCGATAGCGATTGTCAAAAAGGCAAAATTGTATAGGACTGACAAGAGTTATCGAAAAACCACGTGATCAATCCCTTACATTTCGACTATTGCCTTCGCTGATATCGAATGCCACTTGTCTCGAGCTTCAGGACCCTGTTCAATAAAAGTGACAGGTGGTTGACAATTATTGTCAGCTGTCAATTCGAAAGACCGACAATTTTCTGTTCAAATACGTAAGATTCTAAGAAAATCTCAACAGTTGTCAAATTGTGACATAATTGTGTTCTTCTTAGCTTAAATAATAGTAAAACTGTTAGGAAATATCGACAGAAGACTTAAGTTTTTAAAAAAAGAAAAAAATAAGGAAAAAAAAACTAGTTTGGCCTGAATATAGCTTGACTATCAAAATGCTCTAGCATACTCTAATGTTTCAACACGGGGTGTGTTGGAATATCGTCACATATAAGAAATTATCCCTTTCATGTGTTTTTTAACCGACTGCCGAAGGAGGGCAGTGTGTTTAACAGTGTATGTTTGTTCATAATATAATGGACAAACGAGACCAAACGCTTTGGCCGATTTTAATGATTCTTACGTCAATCGACTTGTCGTCTTAACTTTGCGATTGTCACTGGCTACATTAAAATTGGAAAATAGAAAATGCCTGATTTTGGGCGCCATATTATGGGCACCCAATTTTTGTTTTTCTTCCATACCCATCGTGTGGGGTATCAAAATAAAGACTTTTAAAAGATTCTCTTCTTTCTTTTTGTCTTATCCCATTATTTGGGATCGGCTCTCCTCGTTCTGATGCGCCAGGGTGGTCTGTCCTGGGTTGTCTGTCCTGTAAGTTGGGCTCGTTCCAAGTCGCGAGTTACTGTAGACCACCATGTGGCTTGAGGTCTTCCTCTTTTCTTTCTTTTGTTCGTTAGTGCCAGGGCTTGCCAAACCACGTAGTTTTCAGGACGTCTCATCACGTGGCCATACCAACGAAGCCTACTTTCAAAAATAAAATAAAAAAGATTATAAAAGGATATTTCAAAGATATAAAACACTTATATGTTTAAATTAAACCTAATTCGAAAAATAAATGTTAACATAAAGTAATAAATAAAAAAAACTTAATTCAACAATAAAAAGTCCCGACTGCATTGGAAGCGAACTAAAAAGACGTTAACAAGAAGAAAATCATGCTGTGCAGTCGGAGGACACATCTGGATTTGGTCAGCAAGCTCACGAATAAGTATCCTCCTACTGCACAACATGATTTTCTTCTTGTTTACGTATTTTCAAATCGCTTCTTAAGCAGTCGGGTTTTTTGTTTTTGTTCGTTATTAAGTTGATTAACAATTCATTGTTATTTCCCCGACAGAAAAGGGACGACAATTTATGATCATTGCGCTTGCTGATTGTACTTCTATTAATTCCAACTTGAAATTAAGGGTTTTCTGAAAGATTTTCTTTCAGTTTGTGCCTAATATATTTATAATTTTTGAAAATGATAATATAAAATTCATATTTTGAAATCTAAATAAGTATATAAATTTTCTTGAATGAAAACTATATGCTGTGAAGTTGTGACTTGCGATAAATAAATATATTTTGAAACTAAAATAAAACGGTGTTTCTAATATGCCAAGTTAAATTGTATTATTTCGGTCCAATATCTCAAATTACTTGCGCCATCTGCAAAATATATTGCAAATGTACAAAACGTAATTCTTTTTTCAAATACATATTACTTTTTCGAACTTCAGTAATAAGCAAAAGACAATAGAATTTGATCGCCACGGTTTGTCAAAGTTTATGTCAAAATGTACCCTCATCAATATTTATTAAATTTTTCGAAAAAAGAACAAACAAATGCAATTTGAAATGCTTCCATGTTCAAATTTTCTTGGGCATGAAGATGTCTGTTTTTTATTGCAGTTGTGAAAACTTTTATGGTATTGTATAAAGAAAAGAAAAGTAAAATGCAGCTTTTGAAGGGGACTCTTAAAGAGTTTTTAATTCAAACTCTAATGCAGTGGAGAATCATTTTTATTAAAATGAAGCAAAACTTTGATCGTTCAATCAAATTATGAAGAGAAAGTTTTGATGACTTTAATTTAATAATATTGCTCTGAGTTAAGATAGCTGTGGAGTGTGGATATGGTCTGAATTTTATTTAAATTAACAGAGTACGTAATTATGCAAACTTAATAACATAACGAGTCATTGCACGTATGAAACGATATACGCATAATTTAAATTGCTTTTTGAAATGTTTTACGCTGCTTTTTTATTTAGGGTTTATTTTATATTACTCAGACAACTTTTACCTGAGGAATAAATATGGCGGATTGATAGTTTTTAAAGAAAATATTATATCAAACAGCTTTATTGATTCTTCAGTTAAAAGTCATTAGACGAATTTTGAAAATAATCCCTAAATATTTATTAGTAAATTGACAGTAACTACGTAAAATGATATACGATAATATCAGCATATTTCAAAGGATGATAGTTTTACATACATTTAATTGAAATGCTTGTATTTTACTATATTTTATATACAGATATCATATCATTTAAAAATGTATTGTAACGTTTTATATATTACATGAACAGCAATAAATGTTAACGGAACGAAGGAGCCTCGATCTCACGACACGGGGAATCCTAGTGTTAGTTCCAGGAAGCAACGCGTATGAATGTAATTTCTAAACAAAAAAAATATTCTTTTTTAGACTAGACGCAGACAAAATTAAATCTCACACGTACAAATCAGATTGGAGTACAAGCACATTTCACGATGCGCACCCCAATAGGTTCCCAAAACTTTGAGAAGCGTCGAGACACGTGCGTAAGCCTGTCGCATTAGCACAGGTGTGCTGCTGTGATATATTGCGCGACGGTTGTCAACGTTGCTATACGTATTGATTTGTGTTTTAGTTCTTCATTGGGGTGGGAACGTGTATAAAATATTACAATAAAATACTTCCCCACATTCTAGAACTGAATGAGATGAAATTTAAAACTTTTATAAAACGCACACTTTGCTTTAAAATTACATCGCTGATAAAAATGCTTGGCTCAATGCTGGTCTTGCTCCGCAGCCACTAGGGCGCAAGAACAAGTGATAGGTAGAAAAGTTTTGAAGTATTGTTGGACCTTCTGAAGACTGTATGTATATATTTGTATTGTACAAACTCAATTTCTTTTAGTATTACTTTATTTTCCTTACAATTAATAATTTATATTAATTAGTATTGCAGCTACTAACTTTATTCAATGAAAAGGTAGTAGATACTATTCGCTTTCTGATTTGAAACTGTCCTAAGCTGCTCTTGGTGAGCCAATGTGGTTTCGACAGCACGTCCTATCCACTTGCCCGTTTATAGCGGCCCAACGTGTCTTACTCTTCTATGCCCATGCCGACTTAGTGGGCCTTGGAGTTTGCGTCGAAAAATACGCTCAAGTGGTTATCTGGGTCAGTATTTTCGGGAATTACCGATTGCGAAAACAGGATAAGCAAGCTTAATAACAGCATTCCGATATTCGAATTAGTGTTGGTCAAGTGGTGGCTTAATCTGAAATCCTTTGGTAATACAAAAGAATTTGACATGTTTTTATTGTCCCTTGTTGTGTCATTGTGATCAGCAGTGCAAAATGTCACGTACAAATCCACTTATTTATGGCAAGAGGTTACCCACTCACTCGCCAAGTCGCCACTAACATCAGCTACGAGTGGCCAGACTGGCCTTTGATGATTCACTTAAAAAAAAATCCGAAACGTATATTTATACTAATATTATAAAGAGGAAAGATTTGTATTTTGTATGTAACGAATAAACTCAAAAACTACTGGACCTATTTCAAAAATTCTCTCACCGTTGGGAAGCTACACTATCCCAGGTGACATAGGCTACTTTTTATCCCTGTATTCCCACGGGAATGGGAACTACGTGGGTGAAACCGCGAGGCATCCGCTAGTATGAAATAAACCTTTCACAATAAGCAACTTTCTAGACATTTACCCGTTAAATGGCAAGCTTTTCTCAAAGTTTTTGCCCAAACATCGTAACTTGAGTGATAAAGATGAACATTTTGATGCGCTCTTCGCTAAACCCGGTATTAGGAGGGTCCTGAATTAATTTGATTAACAAAATATTTTTGCTTTTACTCATGTTCTCTGATTATAAGGGATTAAGGAGATCAGGTATTATTGTTTTGGAGAAAATTATTATAATTATGTTTATTATATTTTCATTATGTGCTCGGTTTTAACATAATTTATTATGGCTGTGTTGGAGTGGGGTTTCATTACCTGAAACCCGACCACATAATATTTTTGTTTCATTTCCACTCCAGACGGAAAACAAACAAAACATTAGCTAATACTTGTAACAGAAGTCTTGACCTCTCACGACATTTTACTTTCAGGGATTAATAACTTCGTGTACGAGAAAGAAACCATACAAGTAATTTTGATATAACTTAGTGAATTTCTGCCATGTTTGTTTGAAGTTATCGTTACGAAACAGGTACAGCGCTTCCCAGGGATGTGCCCTAACAGGCGTTGCACAGAGGGAGTTCCGGAGTGGTCTCATACTCTCTGGTCTTTTCCCCGATACAACAGCCTAATTTCTTTACATATAAATTCATGTATAATCGATCGCAAACTCATTCATTTTACGCAATAATTAGTTATTGTATTTCTATTTTAGTCTTTTTTGTTTTTTTTTTTATTATTGATAGGCTTGCGTTTGACCACTATCTCACCTGATGGTAAACGATGATGTGGTCGACGATGAAGCACGCTTGCCTAGAAGAAACCTATTCACTCTTGACTTAAAGACTCCCAGATTGTAGCTATCAGGAAATACAGATCTTTTTGTTCATATGACTGCATTGTGGTCTAACTTTATTAGTATTGATATTATCTTAGTTGATTCTTACCTATCTAAGTAAGATTCCTTACTATGTTCATTGGAAGAGCACTGATTTCCAAGAAACAGGTTTTTACCTAGTTTAAATAAAGTAAGTAATCAGAAGTTCATTTCGGTTAGAAGCCTCTTATTGTTATGTTTTTATTATAGATACTGTAGTAGGTTAAGTTCTGATTTTGTCCAATAAGCGTTATTATTATTATTTTGACACTTCAACAGTATATATTGCGTGTTTTACGTCTACAATTAGGCGGATTTTTAAACATAATGATGCTTGCTTTAAGCTTTAAAAAAAGTTACGCAAAATTGATTTATGGAGTCTCGCTAATGAGTTTTCCTTTGAGAGTACAGAAGAGTTTCTAAAAGATGACTCACTAATTGAGGGGTGATCAAAACAAGGGGTATTATACCATCAGATATCAGAAGCGTTGTTATTGAAAACCCAGGTCTTCATAATTGTAACAGTTAATCAATTTAATAATTATGTAATAGTTGATCGTGCTTTTTTCAATTCGAATATGAAGCATGATTCATGCTCAACTCTTATTTGTAATTGACAGTTATGGCTTGTTATTTTTTGTCATTAATGTACTCGACTGAGTAGTCAAAATGTCAATGAGTTTGGCAGATGACTCTTCAGTTTGACATAATTTATGTTAGCTCAAATCGAGTCGAGGTGCGCGATTTTTATAGATCGGTATTCGATAGGCGTCCGTTCATTTGTTACCCGACTGCCGAAGAAGGGTAATGTGTTTATCAGTCTATGTATGTATGTATGTAAGTATGTATGTATGTTTGTTGCTATGTGGCGTTCCAGAGACCAAACGCGTTGGCCGATTTTGATGATTCGTACGTCAATCGATGCGTCTTAACCCTGCGAGTGTCACTGGTTACATTAAAATTGAAAAATAGAAAATGGCGGCTTTTGGGCGCCATATTGTGGGGGCCCAATTTTTTTTCCATCCAATCCCATCGTGTGGGGTATCAAATTAAAGGGTTTTAAGAGGCGATATCAAAAATATATAATACTAGAGGTCGCTTCGCGGTTTCACCCGCGTAGTTCCCGTTTCCGTGGGAATACAGGGATAAAAAGTAGCCTATGTCACCCGGGGATAGAGTAGCTTCCCAACGGTGAAAGAATTTTTGAAATCGGTCCAGCAGTTTTGGAGCCTATTCGGTACAAACAAACAAATAAAAAAATATTTCCTCTTTATAATATTGGTATAGACTTATATGTTTAAATGTACCTTATTCGAATAAAATGTTAACAAAAAAGTGTTAAATAAAAAAAATATTCAAAAAATCAAAACACCCGACTGCTTAAAAAGCGAACTAAAAAGAGGTAAACAAGAAAAAGATATTTTAATTTTTCAATGTTTTTATTTTCTTTTGTGTCTGTATTTACGCCGGATGAGTCATTTATTAATTTATAACAAGCTGTAACTGTTCATATCAGTTTACGAGTTGGAGTTGAACATGAGTCAGTATTCAATAAAAGGTCCAAGTTAGAAGCCTGCGTACTTATCTCTTTTCTCGATTGTACGCACCAATCTCCATATTTTTGGAGGTTGAAGAGAGGGAAGACTACCGTGCAATCCTTATCAAATGCTCAATTTGTTAAGCGTTACGACAACTCTACGTGATCTGATATTGAAATTGAGGCCCAATTCCGTTAGATTGTCCTTGGGCTGGGTACGGAAGGCATTAATAATGATATTGAGAAGTCAATTTAAATGATTGTATTAGAATTAGGAGAGTTAGATGGAATTGCATGATCTAATTCCGCCAAGCCTGTTTTATCATCGGACTACAAGAAGTACGGCGATGCGCCATCGGTACATGGTGGACATCCCACCTATACGCACTTAACGTTTTGGAAATTCTTTCATTATGCGTACAGCTAATGAGTGGAATTCCCTGCCGGAGTCTGTGTTTCCCGATAGCTACAATCTCGGGGTCTCTAAGTCAATAGTGAATAGATTACTTCTAGGCAAGCGTGCTACAACTTCGACCACATCATTACTTACCATCAGGTGAGATAGCGGTCAAGCGCAAGCCTATCTACAACAAAAAAAAGGTAGGTATGTTTATTTCTCTTAAGATAAGATAAGATAAGATCATTTATTTGTCCAAAACATGAGTATACACACACATGCCATGCAAGATGTTACAATAAAATTTATCACTGTCATGTTTTGCCTCAACGGCGTACAAATATAACGAGTCAACATCAAATAATTACAAATTTATCCATTATACAAAACAATCCAAATTTAAACTTAAAAATTAAAATATGCCACAGCATAGTGGTGTAATCAACTCGTCAAATAAATGTATATAAAATTAGTCATTTAAATGTCAAAATAATTAGGAAAATTTGGATATTTCACACTAGTCAGATTAATTTATCAGCCAAAAATTCGTCAGTGCTGTAATAGACTTTCTCTAACAAAAGACGTTTTAAACTAATTCTTAATTTTTCTGTTGTATATTCCCTCCAATATTTTGGTAATGTATTATAAATAATTGGCGCCATACAGAATATATTTTTCCGCAATAGTGCTGTCCTAGATCTAGGCACGCAAAGTTTGCTATTGTCGCGTCTATTTCGAATGACTTTATCTGACAATAGGGGAAATAAGTGTGGGTTCGATCTGACAAACATAATGGTCTCTAAAATGTACAAGGATGGTAGGGTCAAGATTTTATATTTTTTGAAATATGGTTTGCAACTTTCGGTAACATGAAGTCCAAACATAGTTCTAAGGCACCTCTTTTGGGTTTTAAAAATTATATGTTTATTTGTTGAGTTGCCCCAAAAAATTACTCCGTATCTTAACTTAGAGGATACTAAGCCATGATAAGCAGCTAGCAGTGCATCAACATTTAGCATCGGTGCTAATTTATACAGAGCATATGTGGATTACTAATTGTTTTGCTTAAGGCTTCCGTATGCGCTTTCCAATCTAATTTACTGTCAATAGTAACTCCAAGAAATTTTGTAGTATCAACTTTGTCTATGTTACTATTACAATAGTGTACATTAACATTTGGAATGGTTAATCTTTGGGCAAAATGCATGATATTCGTTTTTCCAAGATTTATCTTAAGATTGTTGTTTTCCAACCATTTTATCATTGAAACTATAGAATTGTTAATGTCAGCTTCTTAAGTGTCTCTATTTTTACAAGCGATCGTAATGATACCATCATCAGCAAAAAGTGTCATAGGGTGGTCAATACTTTTGGGTAAGTCATTAATATAAAGTTTAAAAAATAGTGGGCCTACGACAGTGCCTTGCGGTACGCCAAATTTGACTACACGCTCTTTTGATTTATGAATTACTTCATGCTTATTGTCTCCATTTACTGCCGAAATTTCTGTAAATTGTCTTCTATTGCTCAAATAAGATTTAATAAGGCTGGAGACATTACCTCTAATGCCGTATGCTTCTAACTTCTCAATTAGTATATCATAGTGACGGACATGGTCGAAAGCCTGTGTCATGTCACAGAATATCGTACATACAGGTATATTCGTATCTACTTTTGGCATGACATTATGTAAAAAATCATACAGTGCCAAGTTTATGGTTTTCCCATTTCTGAACCCTTTCTGTTCATGAGCGAGTATATTTTCTTTTTCGATATAGGCATATAACTGTTTATATAAATATTTTCAAATATTTTTGATATTATACTAATAAGGGATATGGGTCTATAAAATTGCATTAGCTCTTTATTTTCCTTTTTAAATAATGGTTTAACAGTAGATATTTTGAGTGCCTCAGGAAAAACACCAGTCTCTATGCAAATATTAATTATATGGCTAAGATGCGTTGATATTTCTCCCGCTACTGCTTTTATAACTTTTGTTGATAGACTATCGTATCCTACACTATTTGTGTTTTTTAATGTTTTTATAATTTTAAACACCTCGATTGGCAGACATGGGACCAGAAAAAAAGAATCTTTTCTTTTATGTATCAATGCTGTAGGGTTTTGCCCAGATCCTGCTATAGGATTAATTTTGTTAACGAAGTAATTATTAAAGGCATCTGCAATGTCTTTTGGGTCAGTGATAAACTCATTGTTCATACGAATTTTGTCAATGTAGTTTTTCGGAATATTGAATTTTGAGTTATTTATTATTTTCCAAGTAGCTTTAGATTTATTATCTGAAATATTTATTGTGTAGTTATTTTGAGCTCTTTGAGTGAGTTTTACAATTATTTTAAGTAGCCTAGAATAATTAGTAAGTTTTCCTTTATTAATCTGATTTGGATTAAGTCTGTATTGCCATAAGAGTTGTCTTTTCTTTTTACTACATAGTTTAATACCACGTGACACCCATTTCGGTTTTCTCATAGTATTAATTCTAACATGCATTTCGGGCAAGCACAATTTATAAAATAATGAAAATATGTCAAGAAAAGAATTATACGCTACATTAGGATTATTGCTTTTGTAAATGTCAGAAAATGATAAATTATGTGAGCAATTTTTAAATTTTGTCATGTTTTCATTGCCAGTATTTAATGTTATTTTTTTTTTATGTACTGGGAATATCATCAATTGTGCTGTATGGTCCGATACAGCAAGTTCTAGGACTTCAACCTTACATGCTTTGCGAAAATTATGAGCAATATTATCGATACAAGTTTTACTTTTAAGACGTGTGGGTCGATTCACAGCTAATTTTAAATTAAAGTTATGAAAAAGGCACTCAAATTCAATAGATTGAAGGTTCCTTTTTAAAATATCGATATTAAAATCCCCTGCAACGACAATATTATGATTACACTTCTTAGTCAGCTCTTTTAGGAGAATTTGTAATTTATCCATACATGCGTTCAGGTTACTTAACTTGGGAACTCTGTACACGCATGCTAGGACAGTATTATAATTAGGAAATTCTATCGCGCAACATTCAAATACGGTTTCTGATATGTTTGCTATCTTCTTTAATTCGATGAAGTGGTGTCCGTTTTTGACCAATATGCATGCTCCACCTCTCTTGCTTTCTTTTTTGCAGTACGACGCCGCTAGTTGATAATTTGGTATAGTCACATAAGATTCATATCCTGCCATAATGAAGTGCTTAATTTTACTTATAGATGCTCGTATACTAAATATGAAATCAGGATAGTCTTTTGATTTGACGTCTTCTTCTCATATTAATATGATACAGAAATCGTTTATAGTGTATGATTGCACTTTGGTTTCTATTTTTTGCATCATTTGGTCCACCGTACGGTGTGGCATCAAGTAGTGACATATCTCTGACTTGGGTTGCACAGTAGTGTCTGAGATTGACATAATTTTATTTACATTATTGTTGCTGAGGATACATATCTTATTGGTTTTTACATATCTTATTGGGTTCTGCCTGGGTCTTGGTTCTTCTGTAGATGCGACTGTTTCAAACGGGCGTGTATTTGTTTTGGCGTTTTGATCCTGATGTTTAATAATCTTAACATTGTTTATGGAATTTTGTGAAGAATGGATTATAGGGGAGGCTGTGGATGGTTTGCTGTATTCCTGGTCCAATGTTTCGGTTTGTGTTTGTTTCACTTTCATAGTTTTACTTGACGTCTTCATTGGAGATGTGACTTTATGTTTGACCGAACTACTCGTTATCTTTTTATATAAGATGTTCTTCTTTAATAATTCTTCATTGATCTGTCTAAGTTCACAATTTTCTGATGATAACAACTCAATTTCTCTGTGCGCACTTTGTAACTGTGTCTCTACGTCCAGTAACTTGTTATTTAAACATTTTATTTGTTCGTCTTCCTCATAAGACAAGTCGGGCATACTGTTTGCCGTACTCTCCAACGTTTGTGACATAATCTCGCTGGCATCGTCAGCTGCTATACTGGTTACGGATCGTGTTCGATTGCGACGAAATGTTATGTTTTCCAGAAAGTTCATGTTGGTACTTGCAATCCCCCTTTTGTATGTTTGTTAGAGATTCATTGATGTTTATAGTTTTATAACTGCCAGAAACATTTACAAAAAGACTTCTCGAAACCCAGATTTGAACTCGAGACACTTTGGTCAAGAATTGACGTCGCGCTCTTAACCGCAACGCCAACTGGTAACTTATGTTAAATGTCGAAATTACTGATCTGGTATCACGGTGAGTTTATTAGGACGTTAGAATGCGGTAGGTTGATTTTTCTAAATAACGTAATAACATTTTTTTTGTGTTTTTTCGAGGTCACTATAGAAATCACTTAATTTGATATATAATATTGTTTATAGTTACATTATTTTATCTTGTTTATAGTAACATGGGAATGTTTTATGCACTGCACTGTTTATTTATTATGATTGTAAAAAGTTATTGTCATATTATACATTTTACTCGATTTCACTTAACATCGTTTTGGAGTTATTTATGCACTTTCTTTGAGAGTTTCGAAAGGATAACACTGTCACTTGGTATTTGGACTATTATTATGATAATGAACTGTTTGTTTTGCGATAAACTGTGTATTTACTATTTTTAAACAATTAAATGTCTTAGAGCCAATGTTGATCGTAGCACTAACTTGGTACATGACTTGATTTTATGTTTTATTTATTTTTTAGATACTCAACAATTCAAATACAAATTCAAAAATTAACAAAGATAAAAAACAAACAACTCTGAAAAAGAAAACAAATCTGCTGATTACTACATTTTGTCAAGTTACCTGTACGTACAAGCAAAAATATATTTTATTTTTTATTAGCTAAAACGCGTCTTTGGTTGTTACTTAACGCCTGGTATAAATGTGATCAAAATCACGTAGTATAATGCTAACCACGACATATGTTTTATTTATTTATTTAATTAAGGACAAACAACAAAGCATACATCAAAAAATACATGTTAAAGTACTCATATTTTTTAATTTTATCGTGTCGCCTTAATTAAAAGCTGTCACGGCATGCATTAAACAAAGGGGAAGGGAATGTAAAACAGTTATAAACTAGATTTAACTTATTTAGATAGATAATACAGTTTATTGTAACATACATCCGACATACTCATGAATTAATGATGGTTTTGCTCGATGAACCAACCAACAATAAAAGAAAAAATACAAACATATTCCAAACCAAAATTATGTTTATGTAAGTGAAAATGACAAAATAAAAAATAAACTACAATATAATTTTCTCTTTTTCACTGTTGAGATAATGCCCTATGCAAGACAGACTTGACTTTATTTAAAAAGTAAGACTTGTTCCTAAGATTAGTAAAAACGTATATATTTTTAGACTTTAACTTGCTGGTGAATGGCTCTGACTGAGACTTAACCAGCGTTTCGTGTAATCCATTGCACGGGTAGCAATATTCATAGATGAACATAATAATTTAGTCTTCATAAAGTTACAGAATAAGCGTTTGATATTTTACGGTGCTTAACTTGAAACTTTGTGTTTATGTTTCTAGAACACAGAATTCAATTAAATTTAAGACAGCTTGGGATTTGAAGGAAATAAAAGAATATGGGTTATGCCTAGTTTCATACCCTACCGATTACAGTGGCATGGAAACATGAAAATAATATTATTATTACTACTGGTCCCCAAAAAAATATTGAGCCTTACAACAAATTACACAAAATCATCTCGAATTGGCCTACATTCGAACAAAATTTTATTTTATTCCTCCATTGGTTCGAAATAAAGACCTCCGTTTGTCGGCCACAGAGAACAGAACGCCACACTGGCAAAAAAAAAACACACAGCAGCATGGCGTTAACTAATAAATAAACTACAAAAAAATATAAAATGGAATTTCTCTTTATTCGAGTATCCTTGACGCAAAACTTAAACTTAGGACTATGTTGGTAACAAACATAAAAATACTGACACTAGATACAAGACAAACAATGCACACTATTTACCTACCATACCTACCCTACCTACTCTACCCAAGCTGCCCTACCCTACCTACCCAAAGCCTACCTACCCTATCCTACCTACTCTACCCAAGCTGCCCTACCCTACCTACCCAAAGCCTACCTACCCTACTCTATCTAACCTACCCTACCTACCAATTTGTTGAACTATTTATTTGAATAAGAATTAATACTATAATACGTACGTAACTAACTTTTGTTTCTACCGGCGATCTAATTAAAATTTAGAACATAAAAGCTGCTATTGTGACTTAACTATGGTAGTTTCAAATCGGTTCAGTAGATCCAGAGATTACCCCCTACAACTTCACAAACTCACAAACTTTACCTCTTTATAATATTATTAAATATTTGTGATTATTTGGACATATTTATTTGGATGAGGGCATGTTATGGTTATAAAACTCTTACGCAAATAACGCATTAATTTCGAACAAACTTGATTACCTACCATAAAAAAAGGTTATAGTGAGTCAATCTTAAATTTAAACATATGCTGTCGCCGACTTTTTTTAGATCTTTTAAAGAGGAACAATTCCATTGTACATGATATTTGCGTAACTTAAACCGTTTACGCAGCGCACGCAACGGAAGCTCTCAAAAAGGAATAATTTTGCCCGTTTTGGCAACATTTTTAACCGACTTCAAAAAAAATAGTATGGAGTTCCTCAGGGAAGTATTCTTGGCCCCACTTTGTTTCTATGCTATATAAATGAGCTATGTCAGCTTAATCTTGAAAACTGCAAAATAATATCGTATGCAGATGACACAACTTTTACTTTCACGGGAAATTCTTGGGAAGAAGTATATTCTTTAGCTCAAAAAGGCCTGAACACGGTCTGCCACTGGCTCGCTGCAAACTCGCTCACACTTAACGCAGATAAAACAAAATACATACCTTTTGCAATAAGGAGCGCTGAAACCTTCTTACAAGACAAGCCTCCCATTTATGTTCATCAGTGTTCATTTCCTCCTTTGAATCAATGTAGCTGCTCAACTATACAGCCAACACAAAGTATTCGTTACTTGGGTGTAATAATTGATAAAAGATTGTCCTTTGACGAACACATTCACAACTTATCTAAAAGAGTACGAAAACTTATTTATATCTTGAAACAGCTTAGACATGTAGCAAGTGGTCAAACACAAAAAATGGTATACATTGCCCTTGTTCAATCTATCTTGATATATTGTGTAACAACATGGGGAGGTGCCGTCAAAACTAAAATGTTGGAAATAGAGAGGGCCCAAAGGCTGATTCTAAAAGTTGGCCTTTCTAAACCACGACTCTACCCCACTACCACACTATATCAGGAAGCTGAGGTTTTAACTGTCAGACAGCTTTACGTCCTCTTTACTGTTCTCCGGCAACATTCAGATCCACCCTCTTTTATTCTTTCTAAATGAACTACTAGGAGGCATTACGACGTATGTAGCACCATTAAATGTAAAACTAGCTTTGCCCAAAAATTTTATACTTTCCGAGGACCCGAACTCTATAATAAATTAAATAAAGAATTAGATTTTTTCCATTACAATAAATCTAAATGTAAACTTACGTTAACTAAATGGCTACTAAAGTTGGACTACACAAAAACAGAAGAGCTGCTCGTCATAAAAACGTAAATATATCCTACCACACCATACTTTTTGAACCCACTCACATAACTTATCACTCTCTCAACACCACACACACAAACACAAACTCTCATATACATACACCGCCACTCTTACTTCACATAATAAAAAAAGAAATATATCTAATCTGAAAATTGGTGTTCCTAAAAATAAATAAATAAGAAATAAAACCTTCCAATTAAATGTTTGCACTTGTAACATAAAAATAAATTACTTTTGCTAAGAATTTTCTAGCTATAATAGTAGATTTTGATGATATGTATAATTTGTTTTTTTTTAATATTTTGCCTTTAGGGGGGAGTCTCTGGTGTCCTGAAATACAGGTTACGACTTAGCTCAGGCACCAGTCTCCCGCAAATAACTATGTGGCATATCGTTATTATTATTTTTCCGTTTTTGAGTTTTTAGTTGATAAGTGTTATTTGTGGAAGAAAAATAAAGATGATTTTGATTTGATTTTTGATTTGATTTGAAAAAAGGAGGAGGTTCTCAATTCGTCGGAATCTTTTTTTTTATGTATGTTCCCCGATTACTCAAAGACGCCTGGACCGATTTAAAAAATTCTTCTTTTGTTTGAAAGGGTATACTTCCTAGTTGGTCCCATAATCATCAAGTCAGGATCTGATGATGGAATCCTAGAGAAATCGAGGGAACTCCTCAAATATTATAGGCAAACATATAGTGATTTTGGTATTTTCATCAACAATGCAATCATTTGCACTCAGAAAGTATCATTTGGTGAAGTGGAACTGATGAAGAAGACCACAGATGGCCACTGGATCTCCTAAATGCTAAATATGTCACGGTCATAAGATATCTTGAATAGTTAACTGACTATAATGAAGCAAATACTTATAAATAAATGGTACTGGTGAAAATGACACCATCGAACTGATCTGATGATGAAGCCGGAAGGTAGGCACTGGAACTCTAATATAAAACAATGTATCCTAGTCGTGTTTGGGCTTATTGGAATCGCCATGAGATGTACTTTGGCTATAAATGATAATCATGTTAATTGGAGGTACCTACCAAAACTAAAAACAGAAAAATAAAAACTTTTTAACAAAAAATCAAACCGACTTCCAGAACAAAAAACTACAAAGCAAAAAATAAATTTCTTTTCCGAAGTCGGTGTCGAAAAACGGGAAAGAATGGGTAGGCACAAAAGACACCGACTTCGGAAAATAAATTTATTTTTTGCTTTGTAGTTTTTCATTTTTGCTCCGTTGCTATTGGTCGTAGCGTAATGTTATATAGCCTATAACCTTCCTCGTTAAATGGACTATCCAACACAAAAATATTTTTTCAACCAGTAGTTCCTGAGATTAGCGCGTTCAAACAAACAAACAAACAAACTCTTCAGCTTTGTAATATTAGTATAGATTGGGTTTGGTTTTTGATGTTATTTTATTATGAATTGACATTTTGTTTTGAGATTGACTTTATTTAATTTATTTTGAGAAGTAATTTTAGGCTTTATTAGGTTTTGACATTTGTTTGTAATTCATTGTTTTTTATTTATTTTGATTTTATTTGTAATGTTGGATTAAATCTACCTGAATATACGATTTTATTATTATATTATTGTTAGTGCGACAATTACTCGTTGTAACTGTTACCAGTTGTAACAATTTCTATGAGTAAACGGTGAAACATACTGACAAGCTTGCCATGGTTTGTTTAGAAAGTTTTGACAATGACATCTCTAGCCGTCGGGACGTCTCGTAGCTCTGTGGTGAGATGCCTTAAAATTCCATGGGAAAGGAACACGTGTTAGACAAATGTAATAAGGTTTCCTTGTCAGAGTTTTGCAACAAATTATTTGGTAATCTTGAGAATTAATTATTAAGACCTGTGACATGTTTGGGGAAAATACATTTAATTTGTAGATTATTAGATTTTAGAAGAGTGAATTATAAAAGTATGGTGAAATAATTTTAACATTTTTGGTGATTGAGTTATCAAATAATGATTATCAGAACCTACTGAATTTGTGATGTAATTTTTTGAACGAAAATGTATAAACTTTGAGTCCAAAATTAGCTCCTTATAACGCATGTTGGACTCAAGCCTTTTTCTATTTATTTATGAAACTCAAAAAGATTTTTTAACTTTTTGTAAAAAAATACTACCGACTTCCAAATACAAAACTACAAAGTGAAAATAACTTTATTTTTTGAATTCGGTGTCCTTAACGCCAAAAAAATGGTATCTACGAAAGACACCGACTTCAAAAAATAAAGTTTATTTTTCACTTTGTAGTTTTGTATTTGGAAGTCGGTAGAATTTTTTTTCAAAAAGTTTTTTTATTTTCACTTTTTAGTTGTATCTACCTAATAGGCAAGTTAGTAAGGTAACTATAACGCCAGAATAGATTTCATGAAACTTGAACATAACCGGTGAAATGAGAGACATGCGTACCCCTTAAGAGCGAACTGGCGTAATGTTATGTTATGAAATGGTATAAACAACAAACAGACATGCAATTGCAGCAATCCCGAGAGATTTGCCGTTATTTATTGAAGAGTTCTGTTGTATATCACCGAAGTTCTTCATCATATCTTCACCAAATTAAAATGGGACCAATTTCGGAACATATTTTACAAATAAAAAAAAAAAAATTCAAAATCGGTCTACATTTGACGGAGATATCGGTGAACATTAACAAAAAAAAAAAAAAACAAACATATTGTCGAACATAGAACCTCCTCCTTTTTGGGCAGTCGGTTAAAAATACTTTTCCTTGTTGCAGTTGACTTCACGATATTTTCAACAAAAATTCAAACATGTTTTTACTTTTTACTGTTAAACGGGCTTAGATGAAACACAGGTAGACCATGACCTGGATAATATATCAAGACATTGGATACTTTTAATTCTAATAGTAAGAAAACTAAACTTACGGTACAATGTTGGCAAACTGCAGTGTGATTCTGTGAACATCACACAAATCACAACAAGTGCATGAGGTGTTAGCTTGTAATGAATTGTTGCACATATAAATGTATATCGTGTAATTATATGAAATGTAATGTGTTAACAATTGTAAGCTAACCTGAAATAAATAAATATATAAATAAATAAACATCTCTCCGTGAATACTTTAAGGAAGTGAACATGAGTGGGTAAGTTGTCAATCCAACCAATCAAGGTGAAATGACAGTAATTCACTCCATCTATGTTTTAACAGGTATTAACATAATAGACTGGCTGAACTCTGTTCAACACTAAACAAGCATCGTATAACATGTAAATAGTAAAAAAAGTTAATACAAAAATTAAAAAAAAACACACGACTGCTTAAGAAGCGAACTAAAAAGACGTAAGCAAGAAGAAAATCATGCTGTGCAGTCGGAGGATACATATCCGCGAACTGCCTTTTTAGTTCGCTTCTTAAGCAGTCGGGTTTTTTGAATTTTTGACTTGACTTTTTTATTTTTAACTTTTTGTGTTAATTTTTTTTTCGAATTTGGTACATTTAAACATAATTATAAGTGATATATTTTTTTTAAATCATCTCTTAAAACCCTACAAGTTAATAACCTTATTAGCAAATTTTGATACTCCACCAAAAGGGATTGGAAAAAAAATTGGGCCCCCACAATATGGTGCACAAAAGCCGCCGTTTTTCTATTTTCCACTTTTAATGTAACCAGTGACAATTGCAAGGTTAAGACGAATCGATTGACGTAAGAATCATCAAAATCGGCCAACGCATTGGTCTGTAGAACGCCACATAGGAACACACATACATAAATAGACTAACCTCCACAAAAACACATTAACTTCCTTCTGCAGTCGGGTATTTATTTATTTAATTAATACTTCATGCACACTAACGTACAGAGGCGGACTTAATGCCGTAGGCATTTTCTACCAGTCGACGTTTGGGTGATGCAGAGACAAATAGTGGTAGGTGCAATATTTAAAGTTAAAAATGATACCTAAGGTAGGTTTGTTCAAATACAAAAGCTATACATACTCGTACATACTATAAATACAATAGATACTCAAACATGTATACTGAATAAACTAAATACACGAATATACTTATACAATTAGTGGTAGCAGATAAATGGAGAAAATTATCGCTGTGACGATACTACTGACAACTTCTTACGTACATGCTCTCGAGCTTTCACTTTGAATGCCAATCGATTGGTTGCCATCGATAAAAACCACTCGCTCGCTACTCCAACACAATTAATTAAATTTTAAACCTTCAGTTTAACCGAGTCATTGAGTCCATTGTATAATTTGATTATCTTCTGTTGCGAGCTCTTGAATGCGGTGAAAGAGTAAATAATTAATTTAAACGATTAAACACAATATATGTAAAGAATTTAATTTACCTCACTTGAAAACTCAAGCAAATTAACGTTTTATTTTCTTTTGCAGAATGTTGTTGATTTTCTTGTGGGTTGTGTGGATATATTTTTACCCGGTGGCCGAAGGAGGGTAATGAGTTTATCAGTCTATGTATCTATGTATTTTCCTACGTGGCGTTCTAGGTGTTTGGTCTCTAACCAAATGCATTGGCCGATTTTGATGGTTTTTACTTCAATCGATTCGTCTTAACCTTGCGATTGTCACTGGATATAGAACAATGGCGGATTTTGGGATTGTGGGGGCATATTTTTTCTCTTTCAATTCCATCATGTAGTGTATCAAAATAAAGGCTTTTAAGACTTTCAAAAATGTATAACACTTATGTATAAATGTAAATAGCTGAACCACGTGGCTTCGCTCCCTTCAACTGGCTGCCTACATACCCATCTACCCTACCTACCCTACATACATGATTATTGCGTTTACGCAGCACGCAATGGAAGCTCTCGAAAAGGATTAATTTTGCCCCTTTTTGCAACATTTTCCATTTATGCTCCGCTCCTATTGCTCGTAGCGTGATGTTATATAGCCTATAACCTTCCTCGATAAATGGACTATCCAACACGAGTTTTTCAATTCCAACCAGTAGTTTCTGAGATTAGCGTGTTCAAACAAACTCTTCAGATTTATAATATTAAGTATAGATTTGTATAGATTTCTGCAACCTTGAAGCTCCCTCTAATATGTTCATTGCGCACCTTGATTGTGACTCCTCCTACTAATCGCAGCATACACATTCTTGTCTTAAGAAGTTTTTGTTCGTGGGTCTTTTTTATCGCCCTGCCTTCACCACCGTACACTAGCACTGGTTTTCGCTGATACTCGTAAAATTTCACTTTGTTTAGGAATTTAGAAGTTTAGTAGCTAACTATAACAATACCATCGAGAGTTAAGTTGTTAGTTTGATTTCAATTCTACTGACCACTACGACTTGTTCTGAATTTTACTAGACCAAAACGAAAAGCAGCTAGCTATTGAAAAGTTAATACAAGAGTAAGCTTTTAAAATCCAATAAATCATTGAATCCACTGAAAGCCCAAATTTTCGAAAGCGACACAAAAGCCGACCCAAAACTAACACCTACTTTAGTAAATAAAAACATTATTTTCTACTTAAGCAGCAATATAAGCAATAACAGCACTAACTCGGCAAACTACTTAAAACTCCTGGCAACTGTGTAAAAAGATAAACAAAACACGATCTGCATTATAACTACTTAAAACTGAAAGTAAGTTGCAGTCCCTGTATATTTGACGGCCACATTTGCGTCACAGAATAGAGAAGAACAGAATGCCGACTCGCTACAACTACATCTGCCACATACATAGCCTTTACCAAATCCCCAAAAAGTATTGGAGTCGGCTTCTTGTCTAACCAGGTGCAGGTTACATAGAATAGCTGCCTAAAAGCCTGTCAGACCCTCACGACCAAGTTACTGTATAATATACCCACACATAGGTAACAATGGTTTTCATAGTTTGAGTTTCTTAACGACTGACAAAGATCAATGGCATATGACAGCCGGGACTAAGCGACCAACGCTGGGCTTTCCGAGACCCGAAAAGGTCTTGATATTAATAACGATGTAATGGACGGACTCCTAAGGACCAACCACATTAAGCGTAGCTTACAATCTTTGATTATCTCAACACTTTTATTATTTTTCCACGAGCCCATAAGCCTCGACAGTCGTCTTTGTATGAACGAGGAGTGAAGATACATGCACACATACATGCTTCAAGTACAGCAAGTGCAAGTGCACTCGCGACCGTTTGAGATCGCCGTACGTAAGCGTCTGTGTGCATGCGTTTTCAACTGTTATAAGGAGCCGGCCTTCTGTAATTCTCTGCCTGTTTATTCTGTGTTTGTGGTTTGTCTAGGCCGTGGCCTGTCCTCACCTTTATAACTGGGTAGTAGTTTGGCGACAAACAAGGCTAATTGGGTTACAGTGGCTTTACGCAAATATTTGTTTGACAGTTATACCGGTGTTGTGTGCACTGACTACGTCCCGCATATGTTTTAAGTAAAGGGGTACGTGAGCTTTTGAATAAACATAGGAAGTAAAATATAGCAGGCTTGTGCCCGCTCCGTTGTCCACGTAGGTTTTGAGATCTCCCTTACAAACAAACATTTCCTTTATTAATGAGCACAAGTTTCAAAATATTTCCAGCTCGTTGCTTAAAATATAAAATGTAGCCTAACACGGCACTGTCGCAATTTCAACTTTTAAAACATTACTGGGCGGTTTAAGCTGCTCACTGATTTGTGGCTGTCAGTAGTTTCTTGGTTTTTATGGATTATTCGGTTTAGGACAGATTTGGGCAGATTCTTGTTACGGCAGATTAAATTTTTGGCAGATTCGTGTATTAAACTGCTTGCTCTTGTTACTTTATTAGTATGTGTAGGTCAAATCTTCTAACTGAATGTTATCCCCACTGAACAGTTATCCCCAACCGATTGAGCTCAAATTTTGCATAGAAGTTTGGTTTGGATGAGAATGCACGAGAAGCTTTTTTTATTTTAATATGTTTTTTATTATTAATAGGCTCACGTTTGATCGCCTTCTTACCTGATGGTATGCGATGATGTGGTCGACAATAGAGCACACTTGCCTAAAAGTAACCTATTCACTCTATTATCTTTTGGGGCAGTCAGCAATGTTCTTAAAAGGACACTTAATGAAAATGCTTAATGAAAGGAGATAAAAGTAATACATGATTTTACTTTTTGAATAACAAGGTTTTATTTCAAAAACCTTTCAGAACTCGACAATCGATTCTAAATGTTGAATATCGAAAGTAGAGCAAACTCAATGGCAAATCTTTTATAACTTGAGGTTTTGATAAGTTTGATATTAGTTCAATAAATGTTTTTATAGCGAATAAAATTCTGATCTAGGTCATGTAATACAGGTTTTAAACGCTGATTTTAATATCATTGGCTATATTTGAAGTGTTTTTTTTTTATAAATACAAGATTTTTTTAACATTATAAAAACCCAATGTATACATACACTAGCTGACCCTCGGGGCTTCGCTCCCGTCAACTGGCCCTGCCTACCCTGGCCACGCTGCCTAACCTAGCTACCATGGCTACCCTGCCCTTACCCTGCCTACCCTGGCTACCCTGGTTACCCAGGCTACCCTACCTACCCTGCCTACCCTGCCTCCCCTGCCTACCCTACCTACCGACCTACAAATTTTTATGTCTCATCAATAGTTTTCTCAGTGCACGCCAAATAATGAATTTTATAGGCAACATTTTGTTACCTTGCCAACTTCAATTACCTCTAAATTTTTTTTGAAAATATATTATATCCTATGACACTCAGGAATAATGTAGCTTTCTACTGGTGAAAGAATTTTCAAAATCGGTTCAGTAGATCCAGAGATTACCCCTTACAACGTCACAAACTTTACCTCTTTATAATAGTACTAGCTGACCCTCGGGGCTTCGCTCCCGTCAACTGGCTACCTACCTACCCTGCCTACCCGGCTACCATGGCTACCCTGGCTACCTTGCCTACCCTCTACCCTGCCTACCCTGGCTACCCTGCCCAAAACCTGCCTACACTGCCCAAAACCTGCCTAACATTGCTACCATGGCTACCCTGCCCACCCTGGCTACCATGGCTACCCTGGCCACCCTGGCTACCCTGCCTACCCTGGCTACCCTGCCTACCTACCTACAATTTTTTATCTATCATCAATAGTTTCCTCAGCGCACACCAAATAATGTATTTTACAGGCAACATTTCGCTACCTTGGGTTACATTATTGCAATTTTCATAAGGATCTCTATTTTTCTTGGAAATATATTATAGCCTATGACACTCAAGAATAATGTAGCTTTCTACTGGTGAAGGAATTTTAAAAATCGGTTCAGTAGATCCAGAGATTACCCCTTACAACGTCACAAACTCACAAACCCACAAACTTTACTTCTTTATAATATTAGTATAGATAAACTTACGCCTTTTACATTAAATTTAGGCAGACAACAGAGTGTCACGTGCTACAATCCTTAATTTTTTTTTTTGTTAACGTTCATACATTTGAGGCCTTAGTTCGAGTTTTTTATAAGAACAACACAGAAATTCCTTAAAAAAAACTCTTAGCTGACTAGTGGCGTGCGTGTGTGATCAGTGGGCTTATTCCAAATTTTTACTCGTTCTCGATCGCTTAAACGTAAACGTTCTCTTATGTCAATTTTTATAAAAAATTAGAGGTTTCCTTTTATGTTTTTCTGTTTTTGGTACAATCCCACGGCACTATTCCCAAACCACTGCAACTCCTGAAAGCCAGAATTAATGTTGGCGATCACCAGAAAAGCGCCGAGGCAATGAAGCTCGATGAAGTCCCGGAGAATGAATTTAACTGTCTTGGATCCTGCAACGAAATTAGTCCTAAAAGAATAAAGGAGGAGTAGGAAAACAAAAACACAATTTTCCACTTCCTTCCATATCAAGCAGGAGACCGCACAAACAAGGCCAATAGGCACAAAGAGTTCTCCTTACTGTCACTAGACAGTGCTTATCCAGTTTCAATACAAATCAACATCTAAAGTACTTTCAACAACTAAAAGATTGCAGATAGCCAACGGATTTGAAATCAATCTACCAGAAAATATTATCACAAACTGTGTACGCCAGAAGCGTAAAGTAGTTAGGTACAAGCTTCCAATATCAAACGATTAAAGCTAAAACAGCATCAATTTAGTTAAAAGTTTTCTTAAAACTAATCCTAATTGTTCGATATAAAATAAATTAAAAATTTATTTAAATCTGATTAGCAATTATTATAGTTAGTTGTGCGCAAATCTAATCTCTCTAATTGAGAGTTTACGAGTCCTTATTATTCGAGTCGTGATAAAGTGAATTATCCAGAATAGGCCTGATGTTTTTGGGAATAAAATCTTAAATTCTTTTGGCAGGTCAAATTCAAATTTTAATCATTTATTTCAATTAAACCATTTTTTTATCAATTCAATATTTGTTTTCACTATTAATCTAATACATACTGCCAAACTGTAAAACAGTTTGTCAGTATTTACTTTCGTGTCACAATACATTACAAAGTATGTTTAAACAATAATTTAAACAATTATACTAAGTAAACTAAATTAAATAATCAATACAATATTCCACCGGTTCAGACAAGCCCATATTTAATTTGCATTGTACATGATTTTGAATTGTCAAGCGAAATATGAAGCTACTTGCAAATTCGCAAGCGTCAGTAGATCTCTATGGAGAGGAACGGGCAAGAAACACCAGGGACACTCATTTCATGTAATAAAAAGTATTTGGTTACATCATTCTTGTTGGCAAACTACATAATATTTGAGAACGATGATAAAAGACGTGCAGTATATTTACGTAGATACTCGTACTTGTACAATAAATCAATCTGTTAAGTCTTTTCTCAGCTAAGTTAAGGTTGACTTCCTGTTTAACATTATGCATTTTTTACCAGTATCACAGATAATATAATACTAGCAAACAGATGCCTCATCCCATACAAAGAAACCGTGCCGGCGTAACTAGCGTTTATCGTCCGATTAAGATGATTTTTTTATAAGTACTGCAGTTATAGATGGTGTTAGCAGCTACAACTAAAAGGAATTTCTCGGTTCGTGACAATTTGTTCTTTGAATACAGTGATGATTTGTTTTATAGTATTTTTTTTATATGTTTTGACAGTTTCATTGTACCAAATTGTGTTACAATACAAATTTAAAAAATCGAGTGGCATGCCTCAGAAATTTAAAACCGCGCCATCTATTGAAATCAATTTTAAATGATCCGTTCAAATAATCTTTGAAATGTGAATTAAAAGCCCAATATGCCATAATTTTGTGCTTAGGAGAGTTGATTGAAAAATAATATACAATTGTTATGATCAATTCTAGAAAATGTTAATTTTACACACAATTAAATAAAGAATAGATGCATATCGCGCCATCTAGTGACATTTATTTGAAACAAATTTTCTTTGTTAGCGCAGGGACCGTATTTTACATGGAGCGACTGCCTATCTTTTTTTTTCTTTTATGCACTAAAGGCTTGCGCTTGACCACTATCTCACCTGATGATAAGCGATGATGTGGTCGACGGTGAATCACGCTTGCCTAGAAAAAACCTATTCACTCTTGACTTAAAGACCTCCAGATTGTAGCTGTCGGGAAACACAGACTGCAGTAGGGAATTCCACTCCTTAGCTGCACGCACAATAGAAGTGTTACCAAAACGTTTTGTGCGAATGGGTGGGATGTCCACCATGTACCGATGGCGCATCGCCGTACGTCTGGTAGTCCGATGATGAAACGGGTTAGGTGGAATCAGATCATGCAATTCCATCGTACACTCGCCGAAGTATAACCGATAAAAACCGACAAGCTGGCAACTCGGCGACGATGTTCAAGTCTCTGGAGCAGTGCTTCATCGCCGATGAGCCTCTTGGCCCGCTTTTCGATCGGCTCCAGTGCATCAAGCTGGTATCTGTCCTCCAAAACCCAGTAACTGGGTAACACGAAACTTCTTGTCAGAAAAGATTGTTACACTGTTAGGCATCTGAACAAGCGCATAATAGAAGCTAAATTTATATTAACCCAGCACTTACCACCAAATTATGGAGGGTATTTCGGCTGGCTGCCAAATTAAGCCATCTAAGTTTTGTAGTACGGTTTGGAATGGCCCTTATATAATTTGATGGCTAAATAAACAAAGGTATTTAGAAGGCTTTTAAAATGAATGAATGAATCTAACAGTAAATTACTTTAATGATAGAGGCGGTTAAGTTTTGTCGTTTTACAAAGTGCCCAGAAAGTCGCTTTGTTTATTAAAATGACGATGAAAACACACCTAATTGGTGATGTTCTACAGAAAGGCCAGTTTCAGGTAGGCGCAGTATCTACCCCTTACGCCGGTGCGAGGTGCGAGATGACTAGATGTATGAACGTGAGTGAAGCAAAAGAAGTATGTAAGGATCGATGCAGGTGGCGTTCTGTAGTTTCTGCCTACCCCTATGGGAAGACGGCGTGAGTTTATGTATGTATGATTAATATAAATTTTTATCTGTCAGTTTTTTTTTAATCTATTTTAATTTTAAGTTTTTGACGCAAATTCTTTACTTAACGTTATTTTTTATGATTTTTCGTTTTGGTTTCTTTATCAATAGGTACGTATCACTTGATATAACCTTCTATACGTAAAAAAGATTAACATACATAAAAAAGATCTACACGGTCATTTTTGCAGGTAAATTATGCCCAGGCAGACATTTGTCTTAAATGCTACCAAAAAGTGGAACGCCGTGCAGGAAACACCAAAAAGGTTTTTTAACGATATCCTCCTCGTCCTGCCATGAATGTGAAACCTTTTGTGAAACGTACGCGGACTTTTTGTCCTTGGCTACTTGTAAAATACGTAGCTGTGTTTTCACCTGCAAAAATTCAGTTTTCCTGGTGATTAAACTTTTTGGTCAGGCAGTTTTGTAATGTCTTATTTTAACATGACGTTTTATTTAGCTTGTGGCTTAATAATAATGTAACAGTTACACGGGTAATTTTTTAGGGCTCCGTAGTCAAAAAGGAACCCCTATAGTTTTGCCATGTCCGTCTGTCCGTCCGTCCGCAGCTTAGCTTAGAGATTCTTAGTACTAGAAAGCTATCATTTGGCATGGATATACATATTAATCACGCCAACAAAGTGGTAAAATAAAATGCAGATTTTTTATTTTCTATATTTTATTAACAATTCACGGCAGTATTATAGTAATATAACATATGCCCACATTGCCAAACTTAAGTGGCAGTGGGCAGGGCACATTGCTCGCAGAACGGATGGCCAATGGGGCCGAAAAGTTCTGGAATGGCGACCGCGAACCGGAAGACGATACGTTGGAAGGCCTCTCACTAGGTGGACTGATGACCTGGTTAAGGTTGCGGAAGGCGCTGGATGCGAGACGCACGGGATCGGTCATTGTGGCGACGCCTGGGGGAGGTCTATGTCCAGCAGTGGACGTCTTTCGGCTGAAATGATGATGATGATGATGATATGCACACATATATATCACACACAGCTAAGCAGGCTTTACAAATTTACGAGTAATAGTCGATCAACATATAAAAAGTAATTGAAAAGTAAAAAAAAATGTATATTGATGTTAACAACAGTTTTCGAACGGCAAAGTTAATTTTGTCCCTTCGTTAGATGCTTTCATGATGCTTTTCAAACATAAAAACGTACATCAACTTTTGGTTATCATATAATGATAACCAAAAAGCTAAAAGAAGAAAAGATTTAATTCTCAAGGTTCCCCAAACTAAAACTAGATTTGCATGCAAACAATTCAATAACCGCTCTACCCAGCTGTATAACAAAATTACCAAACACGTTTATATATACAATAAAAGTTACTACGACTGTAAAAGAACTGTATTAGACTGGATAAAACCACTAACCTATGAGGAAACCGAGACACTCCTGGAACACGTTGAGTAGCCGAAATATACTACATATATATACCATAACATAGAACTACACACACCGTACCACATCACACACCTCATCACACACACCACACCACACCACAAACCATACCACACATCACACACCTCACAACACAATACGCACCACGCCACACATCACACACTCCACATACCAAACATAATGCCATACTACTTACCAAACCACACTTTACATCACCTGCACAGACTGGGAATAAGTTTTATTTTACTATTTTAATAATTAAAATTGCAACTTTACTGTATATTCTTATTTACTTAGGATTGGTATGTTTAGTTAAAAATAAATACAGAAAAGTGTACTTACATTGCATATTTACCCTAAAGGTCACAGTTCACTATAATACTCGTATCTGCTCGAGTTAGTATAAGTGTAAGACAATGATGTTGAAAGAGCGGAGCCTTCTAATACAGGCATTGTTTGCCTAAATGGGGGCTCCATTCACATTAAGGCCGTACACTGACCAAAAAATCAGCATGAGATATGAGCATTCCTATTGGCCTAGCGGCACTGGTGGCGCATGAATTACAGTATTGAATACGTCCAGATTTTAGAAAAAAATCTTTATAAAATCGAATATTGGTCTTCTGAAAAAAATAAAACTTACAAAATTTCGTTATCAAATTGTCTATCCATTAGTGTTAGTACACAAAATTATTAATGAACACTTTACGAGGAGAAGCATGCTATCAATCATTATTTCTCATTTTTATGGTTTAGTTGGAAGGAGATTAGTGAAACATATACCATATTAAAAAAAAAAAAAAACTACAATTTTGGAATCAATCATCATCATCTTCCTGCCCTTGTCCCAAGTTACTTGGGGTCGGCGCAACACGTTTTCCTCTTCCATACCGTCCTGTCCCCAGTCACGCTATCACTGACTCCCTTTTCTTTGGAATCAATAATATGTAGAAATTTAATGTATTTTTATAAGTTGATATTTCATTTTAAATAACGAGTACATAGCTCCTAAAAACTACACGAAAAACGGCTGGCGCGGCGTTTTGCTCGGGGTAGCGCCTTCACATGTAATGTAATTTCTAATTGAAATAATAGAGTATTTTGTATTTTTTTTTTCATTGTTTATGAGCGTTAGTAATGTTACCTATTTATTTTGGTGAATGTAGCTGTTTCTACAGAATTACACTTGGCCGGTTTTTAGGTTGCCAAGGTTGGTCCGTAGATAGGTGACCATCCATTACATGTAAAGACTCCTCCATGCCTCGTCCACGTTAAGCTGTTCATCCCATTTTTTTTTGGGACATTCCCACCGCACTATTCCCAAACCACTGCAACTCCTGAAAGCCAGAATCAACAGTGGCGGCCACCAAAACAGCGCCAAGGCAATGAAGCTCTGCGATTGTTTGTCCCAATTGTCATTTGTAGTTTATTTGGTAGTCGTTACAGAAACTCTGACACCAGTGTCGTCTTAGGGTACCGTGTTACCCAATTACTAGGTTGTGAAAGTCAGAAAGGCAGTCGCACCATGTAGTGTATTGTGGTACTCGACCGCTGCATTCGATTACACAGGAAAGCGACCCAACATAGTTGGAAACAAGTATTGAAAATTGTTACATTCACTTTTTGATAGATTAGGTCGATAAAACAAGTCGTTTCTTTCATTGCCATTGGTGGCTGTCGCGCGCTACCGCCACATTTATCGGAAACCCCCACGTGTCTTTTTCTGTATAGATCTGAATATGAATCGCAAATAGCAAGACGTAATTGGTTTTCCGATATGAAAGTATCAATAGCCATTGAGTCGTCGACAATGGTGACGCGTGCGATGCGTAGGATGCCTAACGCCTAATTGCGCAGGTAAGGAGCAGCGCGACAGTGGCGGGTGTCGGCGTCTTGTGTGGCACGCAGCGACTACAAGTGGTGAGTTGTGGACACTGCTATAGCGAGTGGCCACCACTACACGTGTGCGGTGCGTCTACACAAAATAATTGGAAAAGTGTGTTAAGTCGCTGTCACTGGCCACCCACCAGTGGCAGTGGTCGGTGGCCCGTTTGCACCGAGCCTAAGTCAATTAATAATGATCTCAATAGGAACTAGGGTACTAGAGATAAGAGTCCCAATTGAGGCCACAGAATATAGCCTACGTTTGTAACTTCGCATCACAGGCAACCCTATCAAGATCTTTGAACTCAATACCCTCTTGATAATAATCTCACGGAGAGATATGGGCCTGAATCGAGGCCACGCAATATCCTCCACGTGTTAACTTCAAAATAGATAGGCACAGAAAGTCAACTCCATACAACGAGCGAAAACACACGCACACATAGACACACTTTACGTACAGCGAGTGCAAGCGTACTCGCGACCGGCATTTGTTCGAGATCATCGCATCCAGCTTAACCAGATCATCGGTCCACAAGTGGGAGGCCTTCTAACGCATGGTCTTCCTGTTTGCGGTCGCCATTCCAGTACTTTATAGCCCCATCCGTCATCCGTTCTGCGAGCAATGTGCCCTGCCTAGTGCCACTAAAGTTTCGCAATTCTTCGGGCTATGTCGGTAACATTGCTCCTCTATTCTCCTATATTCATTTCTTATGCGATCACGCAAGGCAACTCTGAGCATAGCCCTCTCCATTGCCCTTTGGACGATTTTAAGATTTAGGTGATGAGGCTCATTGTGGACGTGTGCTCACGACCACATTTCAGTCCCATATAGTCCCTGGTAACACACACTGGTCATAGACTTTCGTCTTGAGACACTGTGGTAAGTTGGACAAGAAGACGTCGTCTTCCGGTTCGCGGTTGCCATTCCAGAACTTTTCAGCCCCATCGGCCGTCCGTTCTGCGAGCAATGTGCTCTGCCCATTGCCACTTAAGTTACCCAGTTACTATTTAGGTTTTGGAGGTCAGATAGGCCACTCCCTGTAAAATACTGGTATTCAACTGCACTTGCTTGGAATGGAAGAAGAATCCATCATAGTTGGAGACAAGGTAAGCAGATGATGACGTAGCCGACCTTCTGTACCTATTTTGCGTTACAAACTTTGAACCAGCTAAACTTCAAAACACGCAAATTATCAGTTAAGGGGATTTCAACTTTCGACAAGTGTTCTTGGTGGCCGAATAATTATTTAAATTGGGATTTAATTTAAGTTAAACCGCTTTATAACCAACGCAGCCTAAGAGTTGGGACTGCTTAATTTTGAATTCTGATTAAGATTGCTAATGAAATTGGTTTGTCGGTAGGTTTAATATGGGTTGTAATTAATGTTTCAAGTGTCGTTTTAGTTAAAATACTGAAACATCTCGATTTGACAATAAACCAAACTGTCTCAGACTATATGCCTCAAGCATTGCATCTAAAGACATAAATCTAACTAGACGACGCGATTGTATGTACTTCGCGTGCCAAAAAACGGAGTAAAGTTACGATTAATGATCGTAATCTCGGCTTTTAATTTAGCATTATCGGCACCGGAAATCCACCTAAATCTAGAAAATGCCTTTTATGCCATATTGAGCTTTAAAGAATGTATAGAAAAAGTTGGCTGAGGCATCGGAAATGTTTTCTTTCATTGGTAAGTAAATTAGTTTTTAAATTACAATTAAGCAGATAATTTTATTTATATCTCTTAACCAGAAGGAACTCATAAGCCAATGTTTTGCGATGACATGATCATAAGTCGATTTGCCTCTACAATGGTAGAATATGCACTGAGAAATTGTAACGCTAGCCGAGCGATTCATTTCTTTACCGGTTCCGTCGAAATGTCAAAATCTAAGGGATTGATCACGTGATTTTTCTATCATCATCATCATTTCAGCCGAAAGACGTCTACTGCTGGATATAGGCCTCCCCAGGAGTCACCACATTGACCGATCCTGTGCGTCTTGCATCCAGCGCCTTTCCGCAACATTGACCAGGTCATCGGTCCATCTAGTGGGAGGCCTTACAACTTATCGTCTTTCGGTTCGCGGTCGCCTTTCCAGAACTTTTTAGCCCCATCAGCCCTCCGTTCTGCGACCGATGTCCATTGCCATTATATTCTTTTCTGATTAATTTCGTTGCGGCACCCAAGATAGTTATATTCATTCTCCGGGACTTCGTCGAGCTTCATTGCCTCGACGCTTTTCTGGTGGTCGCCACTGTTGATTCTGGGTTTCAGAAGTTGTAGTGGTTAGGGAATATTGCGGTGGGATTACCCTGCCCACTGCCACTTAAGTTTGGCAATTCTTCGGGCTATGTCGGTAACTTTGGTTCTCCTGCGGATATTCTCTCGTGATCACGCAAGGAAACTCCGAGCTTAGCTCTCTCCATTGTCCTTTGGGTGCCTTTAAGCTTACTGATATGGATTTTTCGATATCGTTTGTCAATGCCATACAATTTTGCCTTTTTGAAAATCGCTATCGTTACGGTTTCGATAATAGAATGTCACTTGGCCTCAGGACAGAAGACATCTTATAACGTGCCAAAACGACATAAAACAAATCCAATCTCTTCAAAAGCCTGTAAACATTTTATTATATGGCCTTGTAACAGGCCATGGCCTCGTTATACGGTTGTCAAGTACTACCTTTAGCCTCTCACAGCCTCTTAAGTGTCGATTTAATTGCTATGTAATTTCCTTGCCTGTGTTTTATGGCCTGCGATTTCTGGCATTTTATTTTTATTAGCGAATGTAGTTGCTACAGAGTATGGAACTCAAAACCTTGTTAGAAGGCACTTAAAATAAAATGAGAGGCGTTTCTTTACGCCATAGCCCGAAGAATTGCTAAGCTTAAGCAGCAGTGGGCAGGCCACTTATTTTGCGTACAGCTAAGGAGTGGAATTCCCTGCCGGTGTCTGTGTTTCCCGATAGCTACAATCTAGGGGCCTTTAAGTCAAGAGTGAATGGGTTTTTCCTAGGCAAGCGTGCTTCACAGTCGACCACATCATTGCTTACCATCGGGTGAGATAGTGGTCACGAGCCTATTGATAACAAAAAAAAAGACGTGTGGCACTCGGGGACTGCCGCGGTAAAGCTATTGCATAGCATTTATTCTAGATCCAGTCCTGGAAAATGCGTCAAAAAAATTAAAAACGTTAAAAACTCGAAAACGTAGCGAGCCAAACCCGCTTTTATTTACGATTAATAAAACTCTAAAAAACAAAACAAAAATACCCTTATTCACATTGAAATAAGGTCGCTTTTCTTTGACAAGCAAAAGTGACCCTTATTCTCATTAGCATAAGGTCCACATTGATCACCATTGTCACAGAAACAGCTCAGAGAGACCGATAAAAGGCAGAAAAATTACGACCAACAAAAATTTTAAAACCCTCATATCTCAGAAACGGTTGGAGTTAGCGCATTTCTGACAAAAAAATTGCCCCCCTGCCGCCGCTACTTCATCCAGGAGAACAAGATAGGATTTACCCACCCCCCCCCCCCACCTTAACCGTTTACCTCCCCCCGCAAAAAAAAAAATCATTCTAAAAATACCAACACGGAAATCGAAAACACGTGCAACAAACCTCCCCCCCCCGCCCCCCCGCCCCTTACCACTCAGATTCCACAGAATTCAAAAACCTTATTAAAAGTCAAAGTATCACCGCCGTGCCCGTCGGAGTGGGGAGCGTGAGGTTTTTTCGTTACGGAATTTCTGGATTCGATCCCCGCGCTCAAGGCCCGCGATAGAAGCTATGCAATAGCTTAAAAAAAGAAACATGGCGATCGCGTACCCCTCTCTAGGTGGACCAATGACCTGGTGAAGGCCACATGAGTCTGCTGCATGCAAGGACCGGTTATTGTGGTAATGTTTGGCGAAGATTTTTGTCCAGCAGTGGACGTATTTTGAACAGAAAAAAATATTAATTGATTATGATTATAAAGGAAATATTCTGGCAAAGTCTAAGATCGGCATGTATCAAATACATAGGGTATTTGACAAACGTGTTTGCGATGTACACACGCTTGTTCAGTTCAGTAGTACGCGCGAGCTTGCGGGCAGCGGACGGAGTTAATAGTGGTGGTCAAATTTACGAATCGTGACATTTCGTATATCCTAAGCTGAATTGTAAGGAAAAATGTCTGATTGGTCTGCTGAGGAGGTTAACCCGAAAGTAATCGCTGCCACAACAACCTCTTCGTCTACCATGTTTGCCAATCCGGAATATACTAGCACCTTCGCTAAGCCTGTGAATGCCGTGTTTGTGTTGGATGATTGTCGTCAGTGTTTGGCACGTGTTTGGTGTTTGCTACTGTGTGTGGCAAACACCAAGCGTGTGGAGGCGGCTTAAGGGGCTGAATACTCAAAATGGGCTTTCTTTTAAACATTTTTTAGCCTAATCTATTGAAGATGTGGCAGCAGAAAAAAGATATGTTAATCTTGATCATATTTCCGAAAACTTTGTTGTGGCCAAAACACGTTTACGCACAAAAACCTCGATACAATTGAATGGCAAAGTAACCTCTTACCGTGATATTCAAAAGATTTTTCCGGTAATACTGAACAGCGTACATTTGTACAATTAACACCAATAACGTATCATAAAAGGACGCAAAACTTCATTGTCTTATATATTGAAGTTTCATTCATTATTTTTAAGTAATTCATATTATTATGTTTTGTAAAAAAGTCTATACAAATTCCATCGTGCTTCTCTTTCCATCCAGTGCAATTCGACAGTGACCGCTTTGCGGCGTTGCTAGGTGGACGTATGTCGCTTTTTTCCGCAAAAAGCAAAAATAATATTCAATTTATTTCTCGTCAATTCAATCTGTCAAAAAAATATCAGTTATAATGCAGCCAGATCATGTAGCCTGGTGGCTTTAATTGGAACTAACGAAATCACAAGTAATATTGTGAAAGTCTGTACTATTTTTATTTTTTGGCACTACCGCTGTCACTGGCATCTATATTTTTGTTGTATTATAAACGACTCACGTCTTTTAGTTTACTTACTAAGTCCATAACTAAAAAGTATTTGAACCTCTTTGAAAACACAACAAATGTTATCTCAATTTGAATTAAACAATATTTAAAATATAGGTAAGGTCGAATACTATTTTAACCTTCTTCGTTCATGTGAAAACAATAGAAGCAAAAAACACAGAACATGGAATGGTCGTACCAACCACCCTGGCAGTGTCTCGAAATGACAGAACTAATAAAATTCTTCGTATCCATTTGTTTCAATCTTTGTTTCTTTCTAACATACGGCACCTAGAACTGACCAAAAAATTTCAAATTCGTGAGAAATGATAATCTATTTCTCACGAATTTGACATTTTTCGTCGTTTCAACCAAAAATTATCCACATGTGGACATAAAGCACACCAAGAATCATCACATTGATCAGTCCTGTATTTCTCGCAATTAACTATCCCAATTGCAATAACGGGCAACAATAACAGTTTGTTAGTCTATTAATATTGTTAAGCTAATTATTAATTGATCTTATTATTTTGCCAAATCGGCACTGACAATTCTTATTTATTAACAAAAAATGCGCCGATCGCCCTGGAGAGTAAACTCAAAGACTTACACTTGGGGATTGCCAGAGATTTACGCAGCATTCTGGATGTAAAAAGAACAGACCGAATACGGAACATGCTGTGTTCCCAAACGGGCATAACAGACGTGGGTAAAAAGGCTGTTCGGCTCAAATGGGCCAATGCCATTACGGCTCACGTTAGTAGCATGCAAATTGAGCGCTGGGCAAGCCTCCACAATTTTAAAGATGGAACGCACCGTTGAGGCCGGTCCAGAAATAGGTACCGAGATGATTTGGACGCGTACCGCGAGGGCTGGTTCTAGACGGTGCGGGAAAAGAATGTCTGGAATGACTTAGGTGTACTCTTATGAATTTAATTGGGGATGGATGAAGAGGGAGGGGACGGCCAAAGAAAAGATAGATGGACTGTGTGAAGAGTGATATTAAAGAAAAGGGAGTCAATTATAGCGTGGTGCGGGACAGGACGATATGGAAGAAGAAAACGTGTTGCGCCGACCCCAAGTAACATGGGACAAGGGCAGGTAGATGATGATGATGATGATTTCAGACTTTTACCGGTAAGACTTAGTAAATCTCTTTTACCGATAAATAATAAGTTTCATCATAGGGTTTTTTTTTTTAAATTGAAACAACAGTTCGGCTTTTACAGTAACATATACGTGGTTGTGAGGCATACACTGTTTTTAGTATTTATGTTTTCCTTTTTAGGGTTCCCTAGCCAAAAGGCAAAAAGCGGAACCCTTATGGATTCGTCATGTCTGTCTGTCTGTCCGTATGTCACAGCCACTTTTTTTCGAAACTATAAGAACTATGCTGTTGAAACTTGGTAAGTAGGTGTATTCTGTGAACCGCATTAAGATTATCAAACAAAAATAGAAAAAAACTGATACTGATTTTTTTTTTTCATCCTACCTGTATGTGTGGGGTATCTATGGATAGGTCTTCAAAAATGATATTAAGGTTTCTAATATATTTTTTTCTAAACTGAATAGTTTGCGTGAGAGACACTTCCAAAGTGGTAAAATGTGTCCCCCCCCCTGACACTTCTAAAATAAGAGAATGATAAAACAAAAAAATTATATGATGTACATTACCATGTAAACTTCTACCGAAAATTGGTTTGAACGAGATCAAGTAGTAGTAGTTTTTTTAAATACGTCATAAATCGTAAACCACAATTTAACAAGTACGGAACCCTCCGTGCGCGAGTCCGACTCGCACTTAGCCGGTTTTTTTATGGCATGCGTTGTGCCTGGCGCATATAAACATTTTCTTTCTTTCTACATTATCTTTAAACACCTACACTGTACCAATACTTATAGCTTATAAATGATTGATTGATATATAACAAACAATAGCAACAAATAGTTTCAGCCGTTCTCTAGTGAGACGCTTACAATCACATACAGCATTTTTAGGGTTCCGTCTATCTCCCTGTCTGTCTGTCCGTCTGTCACGAGGCTGTATCTCATGAACCGTGATAGAAAGGCAATTTTTTTTTTCACATCACATCATCAGCCTTTTAAAGTTCCCACTGCTGGGACACAGGCCTCCTCTCATAGAGGGAGTGGGCTATAATCCACCACGCGGGCCCAGTGCGGATTGGTAATTATTTTTTTACAGATGGTGTATTTCTGTTGCCGCTATAACAACAAATACTAAAAACAGAACAAAATCAATATTTAAGTGGGGCTCCCATACAACATATGTGTTCTTTTCCGTTTTTAGCGATAATGGTACGGAACCTTTGTGCGCGAGTGCAACTCGCACTTGGCCGGTTTTTTTTATTTATATGGATAGATAAAGTATACATGACCGTGTTTTTTGCGCTCTGTCTATTTGTTTTTTAACTCTAATATACAGAAAAGCGGCACCACGTGACCTCACCACAGAGGGCTGATGTATATCAAAACCCAGTAAGTGCTTTGTAATTATTATATTCCAGGAGAGCGGAAAGTCATCTTGTATTAGTAACTAAATGATATATTAAGATTTCAAGAGAATACTAAACAAGGAATAAGAACCTGCTAATTGTACAAATGATATTAATAGCGTCATACATTCTATTGCATATTTTAAACATGCCTAAAAAAGACAATTCCAAACCTAGTAAGTTTTGGATATTTGCTAATTCAAGGTGTCTTTACAATTTGATGTGACTTTCCTATTGTAAATAATGATAAAATTGATTACTGAAAACACCAAATCTCAATTCAAATTTAAAGTTTCCAGTTTAATATTGCACAGTCCATTTCAGTATAGTAAAACTCATTAAAATAATTTAAATAAAATTATCTAGCTATTAAAACAATATAAAAAAATGTAACGTACTGTGTTCTTATATGTGGCAGTCGCATAGAAGCAGACATAATTATAATGTTTATTCAATTTGCACGGCAAAGGCTCGTATGACACTAGCCAGATTACCTATTTTAGTGATCTTTATTTTCGTAGCAATAAGGTTGCATTCATAGGCAAAATAACAGTGAACGATCTGATGTCAGATGCTAGCTAGTTTGAAATAAGAACTTGCGCGGTTATATTTTTGTAAAAAAACCATCGGAAGAGTCCGTTTATGATATGGGCCTCTGTGGTCGGCCTTGTGTATTTAATTTTCAAATACTTTTCGCTCCAATTTAAGTTTGCCCCTAAACTATCGATGACAGTGGGAGTGGCTTGGAACCTCAGATGTCGATTGTCAACTGTTCGTCCTCAGCCCCTTAAGACACTCACTGATACGCTTGGTTTATATGTAAAATTTTGACAATGCCGTCTCTAGCAATGGCCGCCGAGTCGACTCAATGCTCTATGGTACTTCGTACGTGATTTTGGCCTTAAATGTTAGTGTTAATTTAGAAAGCTGTGTAAAGCTAAGATTGAGTCGTTTTTTATGGTAATCAATTAAAATATGGACTCGTTTAAGTTCGAATGCGAGAAGTGTGAACTTTTTTGATAGTTTTTCTATACCCTGATTTCTGAATTAAGAATTTGTAGTTGAGTATTTATTAGATTCTTCTTTAGCTTGACAACCTATGGCATTATAGTTATGGGTTTGAAACGTTCTTAACTCTAAATACTCAATCCAGAAACCGGCCCTAAGTGATAGCGTCTATATCGATATTCTTGTTATTTTATTTTTGCTCACTAGTTTTTTTTTTGCCATAAGCATTACATTCTAAGATTATATATATTTCGGACTAACCTAATATTATTATTATTAAATCATTATATTTTGTTTTCTTCGTATGTCTAAGATATTTTCCAAGTTAATAATTTACGAATTATATACTGGAGGGTTTCGCCCTTGATGCTTATATATTTAAGGGATACCAAATCGAATGTCTATTCTGAAACCATTTGTCTTTATCTCAACACTCAATAAAAGAAAGTCTCAAATAAGTACAAAGTCTATTCTTAAATCGGTTTCTAGATAAGACCGTCTATTTCAGCCAATATATCACACTCAACCCTTATCGTGACAAAAACGTAACCCTAACTGTACAGACCCAACTAGACTCTATACTGACCGAATTATTTGGGGTTCAGTATCTTAAAAAAGAAAACCCATACCAAAGCAAGTAAAATTTCAAAAAACCCCGACATTTTTTTATTCTGTGCTACACAATTATCTAGTAGTAGACGTGCTTCGATCGACAATATATTCAAAACATAATTATGGCATGACAACGCCCGATTCTAATAGTAAAACGCCCATAACTTTTGAACGGCTGAACTGATTTTCATGAAACATACCTACGAACAATCTCAACTTTCAAACAAAAAAATAAAAGCAAAATCGGTTCAACCCTTTAGAAGCTATGAGCCACAGACAGATACATAAATACACAAATACACATCATCATCATCATCATCAGCCTTTTTTAAAGTTCCCACTGCTGGGACACAAGCCTCCTCTCATAGAGGGAGTGGGCTATAATCCACCACGCGGGTCCAGTGCGGATTGGTAGATGTCACATGTCTTTGAATTTTTGGTTCTAGGACATGCCGGTTTCCTCACGATGTTTTCCTTCACCGTTTTGAGAGCAGTGGTGATGAAATAAATTACACAAAGTATAGCGCCTGCTCGGGTTCGAACCCACGACCTACAACTCTGTAAGTCGGGACCGTAACCACTGGGCCACCACTGCTCCTACTCCTACACAAATACACACGTCAAACTTATAACATCTCTTCCGTCAAGGGTTAAAAAGGTAACCCTAACAGGATCACTTCGCTGTCCGTCTGCTTGTCAATTTGACAAGAGTTTTTATCCTTAAAAAGTACTTATATCGGCATTTGAATCATCAACCGTGTTGTATACGGATATATTATGGATGAAAATTTTATTGAAACACGAAGTTGATAAACTGGTATTTCTTCTTCTTCAAATTTCTAGCTCTGCATTCTCTTTAATGTGGTAGTATTTACCTACAATTCATGAATTTCTATTAATTATATTAATGTTGCATAGTTACTGTTGTTTGCAACGAAATACTCTATATATATCTACTAATAAACAACGGAAACCCTAGATAATATTATCCGGACTCGCTCTTGGCCAATTTTTTTCTCTACCTACCTTCAATATCGAGAGCCACTTATAATTGAACATGGGTTCGATATAATTAGGCTGATATTGACGGCAGTATTGTTGTATACGAACAATACTGCTACGGTTGGCAGTCTGTGAGGGTTTTTCCAATTTTCCTGCTCTTTTTTGGTATACAAAAGCATTTTTGCGAACCTAGGTATTCAACGTGGTTATTCATTTAGCAATATTGGCATTCGGGTTAGTTATGATACTGTTCAGGTTATAGAAATGCATAATATATCCTACATCATCATCATCATCATCCGTCAGCCGAAAGAGGTCCACTGCTGGACGTAGGTGGAGGCCTATGTCCAGCAGTGGACGCCTAAGCCCCGTGCGTCTTGCAACCAGCGGATCCCCGCAACCTTCACCAGATCTTCGGTCCACCTGGTGGGAGGCCTTCCAACGCAACGTCTTCCGGTTCGCGGTCGCCACTCCAGAACCTTATCGGCCACCCGTTATACCCAATATCAATATATCCTTTCGTATTCATAATTTTATCATCAATTTTCTTCTGATCTTCCTGCGAAACATACGGGCGATCCAGGACAGGTCGTCTAGGGAGTGAAGCACCCACCACCTCATGATTTGACTAAACACAAGGAGCATCTTCCCCTTGGTCATGAACTGCAGTGGCCTGTGTGGAAGGCCGCCAAGACTCACCGCCGCTGCAAATATAATTTGGGGGATTATTAGTCCATTGCAAGCTGGGTGCTGTAAAGAATATGCCCCAATTTCTGGAGCATCCTGACCGTCCATTTACTTGCACCTTGGATGATCTGTATAAGGCCTCTGACGCTGCAATAAACGTAGCCACCTAGCTCAAATAGTTTGATCATATGCACCATCGAAACGAAAAAGAAAAGAAGATCAAATTTCTACTCCTTGTCCACTGTTACTTGGGGTCGGATCAACACGTTTTCTAATTCATTCCATCCTACCCTGTCAACTATCTCACTGTTATTCCCTCCCTTTCATTTAATATCATCTGTCACACTATTGAGCTATCTTTTCGTTTGCCACCTTTTCCCTAGCCATCTATCTACATTTATATTTATTACTTTTTTAATCACAAGTGTTAAATCCCTACTCATCACATTCCCATACCAGAGGCTCTATACTTTATTCTAAATAACAATAGAATTTTTTACAACCCATTTTACAGTCCGTTCAACCGGTTTTGAATTCTATCCCGTTAAAATAAGGATATCATAAAAAGCATAAACCTGTAACCAAAACAAACTGTTTACTACACCTGCCATTTGTCATATCACCAACGCAATAGAAGTCAAAATTAGATGAACGGGCTGTAAAATGGGATTATTTAAATGAAATCTCAAAATATGTAGTATAGACAATCACATAAAGTCATTCTATCAATGCCAATATGTAAGGAATTAATCTTGTGACATTTCCATAGCACTTGACATTCTCATTATATCTTGAAGCTTTCCTTGATATAATTTAAATTGTTTTGAGCCTCAGGATAGACTAATCCCAGTCAATTTCTCAGTCACTGGTGCTACTTTTAAACTTTCTCTTATATTATTATGCTCATGAACATCGAATATTCTGAAAGATGCTCGTTCTTTCTCAATATGTTAAAAGGAATCTGTCTTAACTTGCCATGATAATACATAATTGCTCAGTTATTCTTCTAATGGTTTAGTAGTTGTTCTAATATATACTTATCGTAACATCTAAGTTATTCCCCACCGAATCCTCACTAAAATCCCTCTGTACACGAAATTATTAATCTCGAAATGTCTCCACACTTCCACCGCTTACTACGAACAGCAAATAAAGGGTTCATATTAACTTAAGCGCAGTAAGTTAGCGTTAACCTCAGGACTTAGTGGCAAGATTAGCGGTTACCGTATACAGCGTTATTGCTTTAGTTTGTATGTATGTACACATAGTTGTGTATTGTGCGACATTTGTTAGAGGAGACGAGAATGTTGTATTGTATGAGGGGTATTAGATAGAACCACGCTTGCCTTTCTTGTTACAGGAGACGAGAATGTTGTATTGTCTATGAGTGTTAGATGTACTCGTACCATGCTTGTCTTATAAGGTGACGATAGTTCTGTAAATAAAGTGCTTGTAACAGTGTCTAAATATTCAGACCTTAAGTTCTAAACCCAATGACAGAATCAGCGCTGACAATTGTTTAAATTCAACTTTTGGGCTTTTGACAATCGTCATTATTAATGTGTTTTTTTTGTATATTTTTTATCTTTGCTTGACCACTATCTCACCAGATGGTAAGCGATGATGTGGTCGACGATGAATCACGCTTGCCTAGAAGAAACCTATTCACTCTTGACGTAAAGACTCCCAGGACTCCGTAAATATAGACTCCGGCAGGGAATTCCTTCTTAGCTGTACGCATAATAAAAGTATTCCCACAACTTTTAGTGCATATGGTTGGAATTGCCACCATGTACCGATTACGCATCGCCGATTCGCCGTACGTCTTGTAGTCCGATGATGAAACAGGCTAGGAGGAATTAGTTCATGCAATTTCATCGCACACTCCCCGAAATGTAACCGATAAAAAACCGACAGACTGGCAATTTGGCGCCGGTGTTCAAGGCACTGGAGCTTAGACTCGACCAGTACCAGTCTATCTATGATTTTCTGATAGGATAGGATAGATGTCCCCTTTTGTCGCACTTAGAATCTCATCTGGTCCGTTGTGCGTGCAAGCCTTCTCTCTGTGAGAGGGAACGGGCCGTAATCCAACACGCGGGGCCACTGCGGCACTTTTCGATTTTTTGGTTCTAAGACATCGAGAGGTCTCCTCACCGGCGGATTCAGAAAAGGCGATTTCAACTTTGGTATTTAGAGTGTCTGATATCGCTTGGGTTAGTTCATTATTTCATATTTAACCCCACTGCAAGTCCTAGTTACCTATACTGAAGAAACCACAGGCTACCTATTACGGTTCTAAAGAATGATTTGACTATAAAATAGGGCTTTATTTGCGGGTTGCAAGAGTTGGTTACACTTTTGCAACCCGTAAAAAAATATCAAAAAAACCTGACTGTTGTTTGACTTGTTTACCTCTTTCTAGTTCGCTTTTTAAGCAGTCGGGATTTTTTGAATTTTTTGAATTAACTTTTTTTATTTACAACTTATTAGTTATTTTTTTTAATTAGGTGCATTTAAACATATAAGTGTTATATATTTTTTTAAACCCTTTGTTTTGATACCCCACACGATGGGTTTGGAAGAAAAAACTATTTTTTTCCCCCACAAAATGGCACCCAGAATCCGCCATTTTTTCTTTTCCAATTTTTATGTAACCAGTGACACTCGCAGGGTTAAGACGAATCGATTGACGTATAGAATCATCAAAATCGGCCAACGGGTTTGGTCCCTAGAACGCCACATAGGAACAAACATACATAGACTGATAAACACATTACCCTCCTTCGGCAGTCGGGTAAAAAGCCATCGGAGCATTGAAGAGTCGGTTATTGGACAAAAAACCTTGAGTTATGTTTGTGCCTCGACTTGACTTGATGAACGCCTCTGATGCCGCTATAAACGTGGCCACCTACTTCTGACACGTGCCTGCTAAGCGCACGCCACGCGCGTCAGCACCCGCGTCTAACTCGCTTTGAAATTTGTTGTATATTCGTACGGCACGTGTCGTCGGTCATGTCGTCTGAACACGTCCGGGTTAAATCAGCATCGAATCGAAGAGAAAGGTGATGCCTGGTTACTGGCAATTGTTACAAGCTTTTATTTAACTTGAAATTTATATAACTTGTAAATGTGTTCGGGTCAAATCTTGCAACTGAATTTTAAAGCAGTTATTCTCCACCGATTGAGATGCAATTTAGCAAACACGTTTAGTGTGACGTCATTCTAAATTCAATATGGCGGACAGCCCAAGATGGCGGATCAGTTATTTTTGTGTGCACTGTCATGACATGGGTATCAAATGAAAGGATTTGCTGAGTAGAATACGAAAAAAGCTTTTTAAAAAAAAAGATTTTCTAATGAATAATTTTTACTTATTACTTGGGATACAAAACAATAGGGTGAAACTTAATTTCTTTTCAGAATTACGAGAATACTTTTTCAGTAAACAACAACTTTATTTTGTTTTCTTTTTTATGAACAGGCAGCGGGCAGTTGTTCCACCCGATGTTAAGCGTCTGAGTTTTATACAATTGCAATAGGTTATAGGTCGCGTCCAGATACGAAGTGTCATTGTATTGTATCCCTGACCTAAATAATACGAAACAGTTAATGTTTTAACTGTTCTCATGGTAACAAAAGCATAAACATGGCTATACTTGCGATAAATAAATAAATGTCTCGTATTTATCATTAGTTTCTGCTGGCGGCTTAGCCCGCTTGAAAGTGTTTTCTTATCCCAAAGGAACATTATACCGGGTTCAAAAGCCTATATGCTATTCCAGATTATAATCTATCTCTGTGCCAAATTTCATCCAGATCCGTTCAGCCGTTCTTGCGTGATTGAATAACAAACAAACATCCATCCAGTTTGAATGAAACTTTCGCATTTATAATATTAGTAAGATTCATTCTCATTCAATTTATTTGGAGTCGGCATATCTTCTTCATTCATCATCATCATCAGGCTTTTCATGATCCCACTGCTGGGACACAGGCCTCCTCTCTGTGAGAGAGGGAATAGGCCGTAATCCACCACGTGGGCCCAGTGCGAGTTGGTGGATGTCATATGTCTTCGAATTTTTGAAATTGACATTTGAATTTCAAATGCCCATATTCAAAACAGGAGCTTTTCCATTCGTACCTATTTGGTCTGGTCTGTGGTCTTACTCTAACGTCTCAAAACGATCTTGGTTCCATTGTGAGAGGGAGACAGAGCTATACAGGACGTAGAGCAATATACCTTTTTCACAGCGAATCATGATGGCGTTGACACGTTATGGTACGGCCCCCTGGTCGGCACAACACGTTTTCTTTTATCTAGCTTCCCTGTCCCTGTCAATCGTCACGCTATCATTCACTTCATTGCTTTCATGTCCACACACAATCACCCAAACACACACACACACAAACATAGAAAACACACACAACACAAAACACACAATCACACACACACAGACAACACACACGCACAAAACACACAAACTCATAAACACAAAACACACACACAACACGACACATAATCTATCCATTTATTTGGCCTGAAATAAAAACAAGTCAATATAGGGTACCAAAGGGTACTTCAAAATATCTAAAGGTCTCTAGACTAAAGCATTTACTTGTGACGCTCGATGTTTTGTTACAACCTGATTTTAAAAACCCAACGAGTGTTTTTGTGTAACATTTTATCGAGCAAAGGCACGAAAACGCGGGTGTCGTGGAGTGAGGTCAATAATGAATACAATGTACAAAGAAATTTTACAGGTATTTACCTGCCTGATCAATCGCCGTGAAAATTACGTCGAACGCAGCGTCGAACATTCACAAGAACGTTACATTACATGGAAATGCTTTAGGAAACTGAGCATTTGTCTGTATAATGCTCGCGAAAATGCTCTAGTGTATACTCACCTTAATGTTTTTAGCCGACTTCCCAAAAAGGAAGAAGCAGATTATAGAGAGATATAATTTTATTTTTATGTGTGTTTGCCGATAACTTCGTCGTTTATGAACCGATTTTGATGACAGACGGGCCAAAAGGCTTATTGGCAACGTTGCACTGGTCGCATCAAAGCTCCAGAACCTCGAACATCGACGCCGAGTCGCCAGTCTGTCGGTCTTTTATCGGTTACATTTCAGGGAGTGTGCGACGGAACTGCACAATTTGATTCCGCCTAGCCCTTTCCATCATCGGACTACAAGGCGTACGGCCATGCGCCATCGGTACATGGTAGACATCCCTCCCATACGCACAAAGCGTTTTGCTAATACTTTCATTGTGCGCACAGCTAAGGAGTGGAATTCCCTTCCGGAGTCTTTGTTCCCTGACAGCTACAACCTAGGGGTCTTTAAGTCAAGAGTGAATAGGTTTCTTCTAGGCAAGCGTGCTTCACCGTAGACCACATCATCGCTTAACATCAGGCGAGATGGTGGTCAAACGCTAGCCTTTTTTGTAAAGCAGATATCCCAATGGTGGTACCGTGGTAAGGATCTGATGATGGGATTCTGGACAAATCGAGGGAACTCCTCAAATATTTGAGGCATACATATAGCTATTTTGGTATTTTCATCAATAATGCAATCATTTACACTCAGAGACTATCATTCGATTAAGAAGACCACAATGGCCACTGGAACTCCGAAATAAATCAATGTATCCTGTTTGATTTTTTGTTAAATAGTTTATTATTAACTCATCCTCTGGACGGGTCAGTTATTTTTTGGAAGACTATGTAACAAAATTGATTTTGTTACATGGTCTTCCAAAAAATTACTCGACTACGGCGCCGCTATCAAAGGAAAGGCTAATAAATTTAACAAAACAACTAAATTACATCCCACTCTATTCAGCATTTTAATGACTTAAAAGCTTATAATGAAATAAATTAATTTACAAGTTCTAACGAAATCAGACATCTCTAAACCTTTTATAATTGGGTGACTCGGTACTTTCCTCGGTACCAAAAGTACGTTAAGTGATAAAATGACACTTTAAATTACGTACTGATAAGGGTTAATTACTCTGACCTTTGGCCTTTAATCCTTGAATGTAGAGAGCAGAGTAATACTTTTTGTTTTGTGTTCCGTTTTTGAAAATGGGTAAGTCAGTACTTGTTTGTGATAATAAGGAAAAGGGACGGCTGTTTGTAGGTTTTGTGTTTAACTTCAAGGTCATTATTTTATGCAAGAGCTTGAAAACATGAACTCTTGCAGGCGTTTAAATCTGTCTGTCCGTTTCTTACCTTTTTATACTGAAACCGCTGAACCGATTTAGATGAAATTTGGTATGGAGCTAGTTTAAGAACCTGGGAAGGACATAGGATAGTTTTAATTCCGGAAATCATCTATAAGGAAGTGGAAAGGAGGTTGGATGTTTGCAAACCTACAATATTATTGCACGCTATAAAAAGATAGGCTATTAGAAGTACTAATGCTAACCAGACGAAGTCGCGGACTACGCGCAACTAGTTCTCTATAAACCATTTCGAAATTCGAACGGTGTCTTGACAAAATATAAGTATTTGATCATCCGTCATTTTCAGCAGCGCTTATCAGTTCCATAAATTTCTCAATAGTCGTCATCACTGCTAAAATGTAATTAAATCTTCGGCTTTTTGTTGGAAATCTGCGCTGATTTACTTTATAACAAACAAGCTTTACCTACAGCTTCGCTCTTGTGATTTTTCTGGGTTAATAGTTATGTAGCCTATGGTGCGTAATGTAGCATCCTAACAATGAAATAATTTTCGTAAATGGATCATTATTTAAGAGGAAATGCGGTCGCAGACATCCGACTGAATTTCCTAAGCAAACATTCATAATTCGAGGTTTGGTTCTCGCCTATTTCCTCCTCCAACATTGGACCAATTTAAAAGATATTCTATAAACGAAAAACCAAAGATATTTTACTGTGTCCCTATGTTTTCCTTATCCTTGTTTTTTTTATGTACTTATTTTCACCGATTTCTCCGTCAATTGGGGATGGATTTTGGAAATTTCTTTTGTTATAAAAAGCATAAGTTTGTTCCCCAATCTTCACTAAATTTAAATGAGACCACCATTTAAATTTGGTGAAGATCTGACGAAGAAAACAACAGAACTCTTCAATAAATAACGAAAAATCCCTCAGGATTGGTGCAATCGTATGTAAACTGCCGAGCAATGAAAAAGTTCCACCCACAAAATACAAAATAATAATAATATAATTAATAATAATGTAATAATATAATTTATTAAATTAATATTTACGTTTTTAGTTGGTAATATTCTGAAGCACTGTTAAATGTACTTCAATATTGCAGACGGCTTCATTAAGCTAGCCTTTCCCGTTTAGGAGTAATTTGGTGCTATGTCACTGGAACTTTTTCATTGCTCGCGAGTGTATATTTATTGTTTACACTATTTCGTAACATAACATCACACCGGTATACTCTAAAAGGGTACACAGATGTATATAGTCACACACAATCTGCTAAATCCTTTCCAATCTGGTTTTCGACGCGGACACAGCACTACCTCAGCACTTGTACACATTACGGATGATATCAGGTCAGGCATGGAAGTGGGCAAGTTAACGGTACTTGCTCTGCTTGATTTTAGCAATGCCTTCAATACCGTTGACTTCGACATTTTGCTTGGCGTCCTAAGCTCTTTTAACATATCTCCTCCGGTAATTGACTGGTTTCATAGTTACCTGTTTGGCCGCCGGCAGCGTATTTGCACTGATGAATCTTTCTCTTCTTGGTGTCACACCTCTGCCGGTGTGCCGCAGGGTGGCGTTTTATCTCCTCTTCTCTTCGCACTCTTTATTAATGCTATCACTCAACGACTTTCTTCTTTCTACCACCTGTATGCTGATGATCTCCAGATTTATACCCAAGCCCCTCTTGGAGAGTTACCTGATGCCATTGAGACGATTAATATAGACCTGGCTCGAATAGGTGACTGGAGTGCTGAGTTTGGGCTGAAGATTAATCCAACGAAGACTCAGGTGACTGTTGTTGGTAGTTCCCGGACTGTTTCTAGGATTGATTGGTCGACGCTTCCCCAGGTTTCTTTCAACAACACCATTATTCCTATAGCTAACACTGTAAAGAACTTGGGGATTTATATCGACAGAACTCTTGCCTGGACCAAACAACTGCAGGAAGTCAGTCGTAAACTGTTTGCTTCAGCGGGCTCCCTGAGACGTCTTCGTAATTTACTTCCCATCGCCACTAAAATTGCGATAGCACAATCTCTTCTTCTCCCTATCCTGGATTATGCTGATGCCAGCTATCTTGATATCACCCAAGACCAATTGGATAAGCTTGAGCGACTTCAAAATCTCTGTATCAGATTTATATTTGGCTTGCGCAAATATGATCACGTTTCTGAATTTCGTACTAAGCTCAAATGGCTTCCTATTCGCCTTCGCCGGAATGCCCACATACTCTCTTTGCTATATAATGTGCTCTTTAATCCTTTTACTCCTTTTTATCTTAAAGAACGTTTTCAGTTCCTCTGTGACACCCATTCTAGGTCCTTGAGATCATCTGAGAATTTAAAATTGAGTGTTCGTATGCATTCCACTTCGTTCTTTGACAAATCCTTTACGATTCAAGCAGTTCGATTGTGGAATGTATTACCTATAGAAATAAGACGCGCTCAAACACTGCCAGCGTTTAAAACAATGGTAAAGGAGCATTACCTTTCACTATAATGTTTAGTCTTTTCCTTTCTCTGTCATATATTCAATATTTATTAGTATATTAAATATGTAGTATATTATGTATGTATTTTATGTTATTATGTATAAGTAAGTTATATTATTTATCATCTATTGTACACTGACAGCCCTTAATTCTCCTGCCGTTCAGTCCATCCAAAGGTTGTCTGTAAGAGATTGCCCTGTGCGATAAGACCGCCCATTGTACACAGTGTTTGAAAATGTTTGTTCTGTATGTATTTTTTAAAGGTGTACAATAAAGAATATAATAATAATAATATAGTTCACCCTGGTACACTCTCATTATTCACCAGTTATGTTCAAGTTTTATATTATTCGGGTCATCTATTCTGGCATAACTTTGAACATTATAGGTACGTTACTAAAGAACTTGTCCAGTAGGTACCACAACCAAAAAGTGAAAAATAAAAAAGATTTTTACAAAAAAAATTAACCGACTTCCAAATAAAAACACTACATAATGTAAAATAACTTCAATTTCGGAATTCGGTGTTCAAAAAACGAAACAAAACAGTAACACCGACTTCCGAGATTGTAGGGTTTTTATTTGGAAATCAATCGTATTTTATTGTAAAAAAAATTGTACCATTATCACATATCTGCCAAGCTCTTCATACTTACTTACAGTAGCTACATCTAGTCCGTCTATCAAAGAAAATTAAGGTCGTCGAGATCAAGAGATAAGATCACTGTATCATAGAAGGGTTATAAAGGGTAACTAGGGGGTCAACCCGAAGGAAGCCACTTGGTTCAGGGACTCACTATTGACCTTTACAGTCTGCTCTCCAAAAACCGAATAGTGGTAACTCAATCGAACAGTATTTCGAGAAAGAAGGGGATTGTGTCAAAAATTACTGCAGTCACCTTAATCTTTTCTAATATCTAAATAGTGTCTAACTCTGTTTGTTTCGCCGCTTACTTCTCCCAAACCATGCAACAAATTTTGATACTTTGGGTTACATTATTGCAATTTTCATAAGGATCTCTATTTTTCTATACCAATATTATAAAGAGGAAAGATTTTTTTGATTGTTTGTTTGTTTGTACCGAATAGGCTCCAAAACTACTGGACCGATTTCAAAAATTCTTTCACCGTTGGGAAGCTACTCTATCCCCGGGTAACATAGGCTACTTTTTATCCCTGTATTCCCACGGGAACGGGAACTACGCGGGTGAAACCGCGAGGCGTCCTCTAGTTTTAAAATAAATTTATAGCCTAAGTTACTCGTGAATATTGTAGCTTGCCATAGGGGATTTTTTTTTAAATCGGTCCAGTCGTTTCGGTGCCTATCCGGTACTAACAAACAAAAAAAAATCTGTCATCTTTATAATATTGGTATATAAGGGTAACATAGTAATTAATTAGGATTATTAATTTTATATTATTTATAAAATTATCACGGTATGTGAAATGAGAAACGTCTTCGGACTTCTAAGATTGTCAGGATTACAGAGACATTTAAACAAAGCATTTAATCAAAGGTAGCTTCTGCCCGCCTTTTCACCTGTATGGTACCTCCATTGATAAAAAGTATCAGCCCTCCTCTAGGTTCTAGGGCAGGGATGACGAACCTTTATTAGAAAACGTGCCATTTAAATTATATATTTTCTTTATGTGACAATGAAGTGCCTTCAAAAATTTTTAACTTTGCCTTAATTGACAAAAAATAAAACTCTAAATGCTATCAATTTTTTATTTGCACCCAGAAATTCTTACAGCAATCCTAATATTTATTTACAGTAATATGTTGTATTTAAATAAAAGAAGGAGTTTGTGTCATTTCTGCTTTTGCAAATCACCTACATTCTATATCCTCATTTTAGCGTACCAAAATATTTTGTCGTGTGCCACCACAGGCACGCGTGCCATAGGTTCGCCATCTCTGTTCTAGGGTATATGTTAAACATGAAGATCGGGTAGGCTTAGGCGTGGAAAAGTAACAAACATAGCAGTAAACCTTTGGGTTAAAAAGGACAACGTTGTGAACGGGTACAAAATAATATATGAAAAATAACTTTTATACGAAAATGTATATACTTCCATATATATTAACAATACACCGATACAAATAAGATAGACTAATAAATACCAATATAAAAAGAGAAACCTATTAATAATTATTATGACTAGATTTCTTGAGAGCTATGTATGTTAGTTTTTCCATTTTGGACCCATCTGATGCGAAATGTTTTATGCGTTCTGATGCAAAATTAAACAAAATATCTAAAATTTTTGAGTTACTGCTTCTTGCTCCTGAAGGCAGTCATTGTAGCTAGATGAAAATGTAATTCGTATGCGATATATGTGAGGAGACCCTTGATATTATATTAAGCTAGGAATGTGGTGGGCTCAGGCTGAATACTAATTTGGGGACTCTGTCAGTCGGTCGAACATTATGTGATATTTATGAATTCTTATTTATTTGTACTGGTTTTTCCCTGCTAATTTGCTCCAGTGGCCTATTCCACAGAATATAAAATATGGTGTAGCTATAGTCTAGCTTTCTACCAGTGAAAGTATTTATGTAAAAGGCTAGCTGGTCTATTCTGCAAACATCTCACCGAAAAAATAAAGGTGGATCACAGATGATACAAGGATACAGATGCCTCATCCCATACAAAAAAACCGTGCTGACGTAACTAGCGGTTTTCGTCTGATTATTTTTATAAGTACATCGATCGCGATCGGTTCAGTTCCACGGCTATAGATGGTGTTAGCAGTGACTTGCAAGTAAAATTTACTCGGTCCGTAACAATTTTTTTCTTTAAATACAGTGACGATTTGTTTTATAGTAATTGTTTGCATGTTTTTACCGTTTCATTGTACCAAAATGTGTTACAATACAAATTTAAAAAATCGAGTGGCATGCCTCAGAGATGTCAAACAACGCCATCTATTGGAATCAGTTTTAAATGATCCGTTCAAATAATCTTTGGAATGTGAATTAATAGCCCAATATATCATTATGTTGAGCTTAGAAGAGTTGATTAAACAAGAACATACAATTGGTATAATCAAAAGGTAATTTTACACACAATTTATTAACAAATCAATGCATATTGCGCCATCTAGTGATATTTATATAAACCAAATTTCCCCTTGATTGGACTGACTGACAGCTCACTTCATGTTCACTTCACATAAGTTTTTACGGCAAGATTTATATAGAATAGCAAAACAGTACCTAATTCTACGAGAATATCAGATTGCGGATAATAAACATAATTATAAACTTGATGTGTCTTTGTGTAAATTATTTCATCACCACTGCTCTAAGATTTATGACATTAACTAATAATTATTTTGCATGCAATTGATACAAATCCTGTATAGCTAACTAAACATGTGGACTTTTGATTAATACCTGACTGTAACAACTTTATACCATGTTTAAGGCAAATAAAGACTTATCTTATCTTATCTAAAACCGGTGAAAGAAAACATCGCGGCAAAACCGACATGTACCAAAATCAAAAATTTACCACCAACCCGCAATGGGCCCGTGTGGTGGATTATAGCCCATACCTTATCCCACAGAGAGGAAGCCTGTGTCCCAGCAGTGGGAACATTAATAGGATGATGATGACTCTGTATAAATTTAGTTATGGAACCTACTAGCACAAATATTTTATAATCTTTTTGTTTTACACTACACTATATTGTTCGTTCTTTTTGTCGATTTAAAGTACTTTCTAAAAGCCTTCCATCACTTTTCTCTTATTGAAAATCATTCAATAAAACTTCCAATTATCCACGATTTTAAAATTCCTTCACGCTACAATAAAATCTGAACGCTTGAACTCATTCTTCATTCAATATCGTCCATCATTTACTAATCAAATATGGGGCGCTCCATTAAGCGCTTTGAATTGTTCTGCGAACCCGAAGCGGGAGAGTGAACGGTGAACGACGAACGACATCATTCATTCACTCGTTCAATTGCATGGCGGCCGAATCGAATGCTTGATTGAAAGTGACAAAGTTACCCGTTTGAATGTATTGGCGTAACTTTTTGTGATTGATGAGCTAATTATCTTGTTTGTGTCGATTTTGTTAATTAGTTACTTGGTTTTGGCAGGCATTTCGTTAGTGGCAGGATTAAAACTAAGACAAATAAACTAGTTAACAAAAAAAACGACATACAAAACAAAACACTACAAAACGAAAAATTACTTTCTGTTCCAAACTTTTTAATTTTGGTAAGTACCTCCAATCACCATGAAAATACAGACAAACACGACGAGGATTCATTGTTTAATTTCGGAGTTCCAGTGTCTACCTTCCGGCTTCATCCTTCATCATCAAATCAGTTCGATGGTACCATTTTCATCAGTACCATTTATTTATAAGTATTTTCTTCATCATAGTCGGTTAACTATTCGATATATTGTCTTCTACTCATGACATACTTAGCATTAAGGAGTTCCAGTGGCAATCTGAGGTCTTCTTTATCAGTTCCACTTCATTAAATGATACTTTCTGAGTGCAAATGATTGAATTGTTGATGAAAACACCAAAATCGCTATATGAGTGCTTATAATATTTGAGGAATTCCCTCGATTTCTCAAGAATCCCATCATCAGATAACCACCTGAACATGGAGCTGAGGACCATGGGGCCACTTGAGACCATTTCAAACAAACAAAGAATTTTCCAAATAGATCCAGCTAATTGCGTAAGTGAATTCGCGAAGGCGAAGGATTTGACCTCCTCAATCGAACAATCACATAGACGGAAATCCACAACGCGTCTTTTATCTAGCATGTGATTTATGCATTTACTTACGTAATAAGGCTGCAGGCATCTTTGAGTAATCGGGGAACATTTATATTTAAAAAAACTATATTGACAAATTGAGAACCTTCTCCGTTTTTTGAAGTTGGTTAATGAACTAGATACTAAGTTCATTTTGGTTTACCGGCCATCATAATTTAATCTAAAGATACAAAAAAATACTTATAAATTGCCTCTGTTCTGGTCGCAACCACTACTGCTCTGGATTAATTTTTTAGGTCTGGCCTTCGCTAGTTATTAGGTTTTCCATCTGGAATTTTTAGGTTACAGCCTAGAGTCTGGCTTTATATTTATGGCAATACTTTCGTGGCTCGCCTCCTTACGTGGAACTTAAACATAGGTATCACGCAAATTTTGCTGTACGTGCTGTAGGATTATCTCTGTATTAGAAAAATAACGCACCTTTCATTGTGACAGATCCCAATGTCATCTTACCATCAATTTAGAAATGTAATCTTCATATCTGAAAAAATGTTTACCTAATAATTTTCTTTTTAAAAGGGGATGATGTATTAGAAACAGAATGCACCTGTCAGTATGACAGATGTCAATGTCATCTTAACCTCAATTTGGAAATGCATTCATCATTTCTTCAAGTGTCAATTATTAGACACAATAGAAATTACCATTGTTTTAATCCGATTCGGCAACATGGAAAAATATAAAAACATATTTTTAAAAGGGCTTACAGGTGTGTTCTGTTTCATACAATGATGTGTTAGAAACAGAACACACCTGTCAGTGTGACAGATGTCAATGTCATCTTAACCTCCATTTAGAAATGTCATCTATCTTGTGTGATACAGATAAATAGATAGCTCGTACTAAATACTAATTAATAGGATTAAATTGTGATAAATAATAAAATAAACCCTTAAAGACACCAAACCTCGTTTTACTTTAACATAGACACTCTCTTCTTAACACTACGGGTGATGAAGGCGTAATGTTATAAACTGCTTAGCTTGGGTAAAGACCCCGGCCTCGGTTAGACATTACCGTGGTTGATGACTATTAACGACTTTTAAAGATTACAAAAACACAATACACAAAAATGAAAACCCACAGTATTAGAAACCTGCTTCTAAAATATTTTAAGCACGTAAAAACTCAATAAATATATTCTTTTGCGTCCTTAATATTACCATAAAAGTCACCTACAAACCTACAGTACTAATGAGTTTTTAATGTTGCTAAATTACTATTTATGAGTCCAAGTGAATCATGTAAATTAACGAACGGTGTACTTTCCTACATATACAGGATGAATCTTTTAATTGGCTATTTCATTACTTTCCAGAAGTTGATCAATATAAGCGGCACTATTGGGTGGTGGCTACCTCCTTTTATGGTCTTCATGCCCAATCACCTGGACCTCTTAGGATACGAACGTGGGGAATGACGGAGCTGTCTAAGTAGCCACATACTGGTCGGACTAAATCTGAATAGTTGAGACTATATTAATATTTGAGTTAATCTAATCGGCACGATAGAAAAAGAATCTGATGGTGTAATAGCGAGTGTTTTTTTTCTTCAAAATCTTCGGTTTAGATTACTAGCTGCATATTGATTTTGAAAAATCCAATCAATCTGCCTTGCCTTTTGAATTGTTGTTGGGGTCGGCTTCCAGTCTTACCGGATTCAGCTGACTACCAGTGTTTTACATGGAGCGAATGCCTATCTGACCTCCACAACCCAGTAACTGGGTAAAACGATACCACTTGGCAAGACTGGTGTCAGATCTCAAGCATCTGACAAAGATCTTCAAATGATAGCCGGGACCAAGGGATTAACGTGCTCTCCGAGGCACTGAGGAATCTCGGTATGTTGTAATGGTCACCCATCCATGGACCGACCCCGACAAGCGTTACTCAACCTTAAAGATCGACCCGTGCGGCTGTTATTATTTGGCTACGAGCTCCTCTAAAAATGCATGAAATGTAGATTTAGTTCTAATCAAAATCTGGCCCGAGACTCTACAAAGTATTTTTCACTATTCCTCATAGTTTCGGCTTTGGCCATCCACGTACACTTGAAAAATTCACCCTGTATCTGCCCCTGTACTTTGATGTAAATGAAAAATTATGAATCCTTGGTAACATCTTGCAGATTAAGGGATACTCTTAAATTAGGTACCTTTCTGCTCTCGTTATAATAATTTTAATGGTGGGAAGGGAAGGTTGAAATAAGGTCAAGTTGGTTGGTAACTGGAACATTTAATAATTTAGCTAATCATTTTTATGAAGTACTATCTTCTGCCAGCGGCTTCGCTCGCGCGAGCATATCGAATGTCAAAACCGGCCAAGTGCGAGTTGGACTCGCGCACGAAGGGTTCCGTACCATTATTGCAAATAACGTCAAAAAAATCACGTTTGTTGTATGGGTGCCAACTGTCTAGCAAACACGGTTCATGAGATACAGCCTGGTTACAGACAGACAGACAGACGGACCGCAGAGTTAGTAATAGGGTCCCGTTTTTACCCTTTGGGTACGGAACTCTAAAAAAAGAAATGTATTACTTTTTAGGGTGTCCCCTTCTAGCGTTTCCTTTCACCTCTGCCTTGTAAATTTGTTAACCTATCGTTAGTTGCTTTTCAGTCATCCTCTCAACATAGCCAAACCATCTTAATATACTCTTTTTTATTTTATTACATAATTCCTTAATCCATCATTTAAAGTTATACCACACATACTTCGCAAGAAAAGCATTTCTACTGCATTAATCCGACTTTCATTTCTTTTTTGCCATACCCAACCTCAAATTCCATACATAAGGGTAGGCACCAGCACTGTTTCGTCCCGAATTGTGGTATTTACTTGCAACACCGTATCGGTGGGCTGTCAACGATTTTGACAGCTGACACTAAACATTCGACAGAGAAAGTTTGTAACGTGAACACGCGGCAGTCGGGCTTTTGTCGAAACATATCTAATCGAGATGTGTTTCATCCATTGTTTTTGTTAATCGCGCCCGCCGTTCGCAATCAGCGTTGTGGGGCGCCCCCAAAGTTAGAATATATTTTCACGCGCAGCGAAGCGCTTTTGTGGGAAACACTTGTGTGTCTGACGGAAGCCGGAACCCGGCCCAGAACGCGTTTGGTGGTCCTAATCCAATCATTGTCCTTTATTATATATATATTTACCTATCCCTAACCTCACGGCACTATATTGATTTACGCCCAGGAGTCTACCGCAGGAATCTAAGGTAAGTCCGATTAACATCTTTAGGTCGTCACACTTTCACCTGTGAGATAGGTACCAGGAGACCTCGCAATAAGGAGCAAATCCCTAGCTTTCCACTGCCGCGAACCGCGGTTTCGTGAGGTACAGGTTCAGAGAGGGTCGAGGAGTCCCAACGCTGCTATGGGCCCCAGCGTGAGCTCCTGGCTTGGGACCAGAAGACCTGTATTTAACAAGCACGCTGTTGTGAACGGCGAGTCGAGCCTCCGGAGACATCGACTAATAGCGTTAATTTATTTTAGATTTTATATTAATCAATCAATCTGTCTTTTCACATATTACTGCTTCTTTACATAAGTTGAGGTCAACTTCCAGTTAGGTGGGATGCCGCTGAATACCAATACATGCAGCGACTTCCTATCTTACCCCCAAAACCCAGTAATTGGGCAACACAATATTCCTTGGTAAGACTTGTTGTCGGGCTTAGGGCTATAAAGATTTAAATAAAAAGTATCAGACCCTTTTTCACTAACAGTAGGTGGCAAAGAGTAAAAGAATCAAACTATTTTTCGAATACAGTAATAGTTGGTTACACCGGGTTATAGGTGTGGCTGCGTAGCTTCGTAGCAGCGTAGCGGGCTAGAAGCGTATTAGTGTGGCGTAGTCATGAAGTGAAACAAAGTTTAACACAACGTTTGATAATATTTATTTGTCTTGATTGTCTTGTCAATAGTTTACACACACGAATATTTAATTGTTGTAAAGGTTGGCAGAACCTATCATGTGTAAATTTATTTCTTAAGGTTCCCTTAAGGTTGAAAGTCACTTGAAAGTCATAAAACAACAAGGTCTATGTGCTACTTAGATAGATTAATTATTAATGAATTTTCAATTTGTTGGGAATTGTTCTCAAAAGTGGTAAACAATTAATTTCTTCGCTTCAGTATAACAGACGTTGTATATTCTGCAAAGTTTACTGCTCACTTCACTCAAGTGAGCGCACACAATTCGAAAACGAACTCATTTGTTTTACAAGTAAAATTCAAAATTTTAACCCTTACCCTGCCCCTACCCTGCTTACCCTGCCCACCCTGGCTACCCTGGCTGCCCTGCCTACCCTGGCTATTCTGTGTACCCTGGCTACCCTGGCTACCCTGCCTACCCTGCCTACCCTGCCTACCCTGCCTACCTTGCCTACCCTACCTACCCTACCTACTAATTTTTATCTATCATCAATAGTTTTCTCAGCGCACGCCAAATAATGTATTTTACAGGCAACATTTTGCTACCTTGGGTTATCTTATTGCAATTTTCATAAGGATCTCTATTTAAAAAAAATATATATTATAGTCTATGACACTCAGGAATAATGTAGCTTACTACTGGTGAAAGAATTTTCAAAATCGGTTCATTAGATCCAGAGATTACCCCTTACAACGTCACAAACCCACAATCCACAAACTTTACCTCTATATAATATTAGTATAGAAGACACGCTACAATCGGCAATCTATTGAATACGTAATTATGACACGATATCTTGCGAAAACACCCCGATTCAAACAGTAACATGCCTATAACTTTTGAACGGCTGAACCGATTTTATTCAAACATAGCTAAGAACACTCCAAGTCACCTTTTAAACAAAAAAAACTAAATCAAAATCGGTTCACCCGTTTGGACGCTATGATGCCACAGACAGACACACAGATACACGCGTCAAACTTATAACACCTCTCTTTTTGTGTCGGGGGTTAGAAAGTCTATCGTTCGAATTTTGAAGAGACACCTCTAGTAGAGAATACCATAAATATCTACCCTTTATTTCTAAATTAAGAATTTGAAGTTGAGTGTTTGTAAAACTCTTGTTTAGCCCGAAAACCTGTCAAACTTTTCCATTAACAAATTCAACTCTGCTTGTCAAATTCTTAACTCCAAATTCTCCATTAGGAAATCGGCTCTTTCTTTATTTATATTAAAATATTTTACTTTTAAAAATATGTCAGCCTAATTTCACCTCAAGCCTCTAAAACCAGGCAGAAAGAATTATGAGCACGACAGCACGTCTTACTCTGCCCGGTACGCAACGTGGCGCCGAGATGTTTACCAGACTAAGTAAAATTAAAGCAATCTATTGCCCCGGGGACAGCCAATTTACTTCTGTTGAGGTAGGGTTGTCCGCATTTTGTATTTATTAAAAAACTCCTAATAAATATGGTTGACGGTAAATATAATACTGGCCTGTGTTGCCTGAATGAGGAAATGAGTAACTAATAATATAAAATAACAAAATATCTGTATTATGTACGCCGGGCACTTGATTAAATCAATCAAATAAAAAGAAAAAAAAAAACAATTCATTCACAATTTTATTAACTTGTACTTTAATAAATAAATAATAAAAATAAAAAGTCCCCCGCTGCATTAGTACGCGATAACTCAAAAACCACTGAACGGATTAGCATGCGATTTTCACCAATAGAAAGAATAAGAAACGAAGAAGGTTTTTGTGTATACAAATTATACACAGGCAAAGCCGGGGCGGGTCGCTAGCATAAGATAAGTTAAACAACCTGAACAATCCCCACGACCCTAAGACATATAAGCCCTACAGCACTAACCTACCATATGTGATAAATAAATATATAGATAAGTTCAGGATGTCTGCACCATGCGACCTAAGGTTACAGACGGATAGTGGGCAGGACTTCCAGCTTCGGAAAGGGTAAACTCATTGCCCGTCCAGCACAAGTAAAGGGAAAATTACGAAATATAAAAAAGTCGAAAATTAAGGAAAATTTTGGTTCTTACAAGTTTTCGCCAAAACCTAAATTTACCCATATCTTTTTCTGTTGACTCAGGACCTTGATTTTTAAACACCTAATAGGGACTATAGACCTCAGTATCTGGTATAAATTTCTAGGTCTAGCTAGGTCCACCCATTCCTGAGAAAATCGATGGTGATTTTCGCGAAAACTTGTAATAACCAAAATTTACCTTAATTTTCAACTTTTTTATATTTTGGAATTTTCCCTTTACTTGTGCTGTAGTAAGACCTTGCTTTTAACCAAAATCGACAATTCTAGGTCAACCGGAAGTACCCGATATGTTTTGTGTCAAAAATCTATATGGTAGTTCCCGTTGACCTAGAATCACGAAATTTGGCAAAAAGTAGGCAGGAAGGTAGGGAGGGTAGGAAGGTCTTACAGTACAAATAAAGTAAAAATAAATAAAAATTATGATAAATTTTGGTACTTACAAGTTTTCGTGAAAATCTGAATTTGCCCATATCTTTAAAACTTAGCCACCAGTAAAAATGATACAAATTTTATTATGGCCGTATAATGGGTAGGTACGGAACTCTCGGCGCATGAGTTCGACTCGCACTTGACCGGTTTTTTTCCCGTAGTTACTATTTATTTATTAATAAATTATAGACTATTGTCAAGTGAGAAGTGAGAAGAGTTGTTTCGAAAAAAACACTATATAGTTCATCTGTTATTTAGATACAAACTTCTATTCTTTCTCTGTGGGTGTTATTCTCTTTATATATTCTGGCCTTATATAATATATAGAGAATGGAGTGAGCAATACCCTCCCAAAATTTACCGGAATCCCTTTTTTTCCGCATAGTGTTCTTTTTCCTAATAACTTTGGGATAACAGTTTTGGCATAATTTGTTTTTCCTTAATAATTATTTGCCATATTTTTTTTTGCTATACAGTTTATTTTGGCATAATTATCTTGAAGACTAATTTGTTTTGAAATTATTTTAATTTGCATAATGTTACCATGCTGCATGCCTGCTGCATGCATGGTGTTTGCTTGTTTGCATGTTTATTGCTGCATGCTTGCTTTCATGCTGCATGCCTGCTGCATGCATGGTATATGCTTGTCTACATGTTTGAAAGCTGCATGCTTGCTTGCATGCAAACATGTTAACAAGCATACACCATGCATGCAGCGTATAGCATAGCATAATAGTACAAAATGTGTATTAGTGTCTAACATTTTAAGAGTTAATTATAATGCGTATTAGTTTTGCTTAAAAAATACGTTTTAATATCATTATGCGTAAACAAATTTATGCTTCAGAACGTTATGTTTAAACATTATTAAGATTAGAGTAATAATACAAAAAAATATATGCGTATGCTGTTATGCGAAAATAATGTTATGCGTAAATATAATTAATATAAACAAAAGTATGCCATGTTATATTATGTGTAAAGTTTTTATGCAAATGGACAGGGAACCAAATTTACCACTCTGTTGACAGAGACAAAGCAGCTGTGCGGTCTACACATGTCTCTTTTTTCACATTATCTATGCCTATGAGCAGAATTGATCCACACCCGCAAGCTCTTGAAGAAGTCCTCTTACAACAACTACTGGGCTCGTAGTCTATTTGTCTTTCTCACACTTTTCTACCCGTATTCACGATACACCTGAATAAAAAACGCTCAATCCCACTTATTTTATCATCTAGAGACCAAAAACAATACTTTGTTTTTTTATTTAGATACAAACTTTTATTCTCTCTGTGGTTGTTATTTCGTTTTTATCTGCCCGACCCATGATTCCATGGCAGTTGATAATGCTAAACAAGACGAATAGGTTTTTCTTATCGCTGTTTCCCCTTCATTACTTGTTTCTTTCTTTACGTTTTCCTGTACGACTTTTCCCTGTGTGATACAATTTGTTGTTTTTTTGTGGGTATTTGGACCTATTGGGTAGAGTTTTACCTTTCTTTATGTTAGATTATTTGTTGTTAAAAGAAACGTTTTGTAGTAAAGTGTGTGTGTGTCCGATTTACTTCTTTTTAATATTTTAACCGACTTCAAAAGAAGGAGGAGGTTCTCAATTCGTCGGAATCTTTTTTTTTACGTTTGTTCCCCGATTACTCAAAGACGCCTGGACCGATATGAAAAATTCTTCTTTTGTTTGAAATGGTATACATTCCAATCAATTGGTCCCATAGTCATCAGTTCAGGATCTGATGATGGAATCTTGGAGAAATCGAGGGAACTTCTCAAATATTTATATGCACACATATAGCGATTTTGGTATTTTCATCAACAATGCAATCATTTGCATTCAGATAGTATCATTTGGTGAAGTGAAACTGGGGAAGAAGACCACAGATGGCTAATAGAACTCCTTAAAGCTAAGTAAGTCATGGATATAAGATATCTCGAATATTTATATGAATATGATGAAGCAAATACTTATAAATAAATAGTACTGATGAAAATGGTATCATCGAACTGATCTGATGATGAAGCCGGCAGGTAGGCACTGGAACTCCGAAATAAAGCAATGTATCCTAGTTGTGTTTGGGCTTATTGGAAACTTCATGAGATGTACTTTGGCTATATATATTTTATGGCAATTGGAGGCAATTGGGCAATCAAAATTAAAAAGAGATAAATAAAAAACTTTCTAACAAAAAAATAAAAAATATTTAAATGTGAAAGTTTGGACCGACTGTATTTGGATATATGTTTGTTACTCAATGACGCCAGAATGGCTGTAATGATCTGGATGTAATTTGCCACAGAGTTAGATTATAGTCTAGAATAGCACAGGCTACTTTTTATCGCTGTATGAAGTTTCCTTAGGATAATAAAAAAAAAATTCTCGCGGGCAAAGCCGCTGGCAAAAGCAAGTATATAAAAGTAAGTAAGTATTGTAAAAAAGATATTAACTAATTATATTTGTATCAGATCGCTTTTAGCGATAAGTCCACCCATTTTTACAACTTATTTATTCGTATGTGTTTGTAATTGTTGTTTGCTAAGGTGTATATAGAGAATTATATTTATCTACCTACAGGTAGATAAATAGAATACTCTTTAATCATAATTATAAGTATATCATGCGGAGTTTTTACTGTTTTTTTTCTCATTATACTTTAAAAATCTGCGAATATTCAGTCTAGTACAATGTTAATTACAGGTCTTCTGGTCCCAAGCCAGGAGTTAAACACCGGGGCCCATAGCGGCGTTGGGACTCCTGGACCCTGTCTGAACCTGTACCCCACGAAACTGCGGTTCGCAGCAGTGGAAAGCTAGGGATTTGCTCCTTATTGGGAGATCTCCTGGTACCTATTTGACAAGTGAGAAGTGGGACGATTACAAAAACAAGTTGTGCACTCTTACCTGAGATTCCCGCGGTGATCCTCTGGGCTCGCTCAATCACGCGCCTGGCCGAGGGTTTTAGGACAATATATATATATAAAGGGACAATGATTGGATGGGACCACCAACGCGCTCTGGGCCGGGTTCCGGCTTCCGTCAGACACACACGCGTTTCCCACAAAAGCACATCGATGTACTTGAAATATATTCAACACCACCTTCGCGGGCGCCCCACAACGCCGGTTGCAACCGGTGGGCGCAATTAACATTTACAATGGGTGAAACATATCTCGATTAAATATGTTTCGACAAGAATCTGACTTCAGCGTGTTCACGTTACAAATTTTCTCTTTCGACTTGTAGTATCAGCTGTCAAAATCGTTGACAGCCCATCGACACGGTGTTGCAAGTAAATACCAATAAACGGGACGAAACATACAATAAATTATATTAAATATACGATATTATATCATATTTTTGATATTTCTAGTAGTTATATAACTAACTCGAACATCAATAATTAATAATCTAAATAGGTATAACTAGGTATTTAAGACTAGAGTGAATAGGTAACTTCTCGGCAAGCGAGCTCCATCTTCATCGCTTACCATCAGATGAGATAGTGATCAAATGCAAGCAAATTAACAAAAAGGAATACAGAACCGGACACGTATTATTACAAGGAAAAACCTAATAAAATTATTGTCCTAAACATTCAGGTATTATTCTCTACAACCAATAAAAAATATTATTAAATATTGCATAAACATTTGTATGGCAGCCCTAAGCTGAAAGGCGGACACCGGGTCAATTCCGTCGTTTGCTTATTTTAATAAAACTCAGCAGACGTACAAATTTCATCTTATTAGCACTCTCAGAGAAATGTACAGACGTTATGTAACCTACATAACGAGTCACTCGTACCGTAGGTACCTACCTACATAGTATTGAGTTATGAAAATGTTGTATGTATTTAATATTAACAGAAGTAATATTCCGAAAAGCCTAGTTGGTTGGAAAAAATCATCCTGGATTCAATTTACAGGTCTAACAAATTAGTCGCATTGGTCACAATTTTTGCAGCAATAGCAAATGTTATTAGGGTATAATAAACCCGAATAAACAATAGATGGACACTACATGAACTGGAATGGAAAAAATAGAAGATCTGGAAATGTGGTGCTGCAGAAAAATGTTTAAAATTTCTTGGACAGAATGCCGCACAAACGTCTCCATACTCCAAGAACTGGGAATCACAAAGCGTCTATCACCAGTAGTACAGTCTCGAATAGTGAAAATCTTTGGCCATGTCTCGAAGCAGAATAACGACTCCATTGAGCGCCTAGTGGTGCAGGACAGAGTGGACGGTAACAGGCCACGCGGGAGATCACCGATGAGGTGGACTGATCAAATTAAGTCCACCGTTGGTGGTCCTGTAAATGAGTGCGCCAATCTTGAGAGAGATCTTGCAGAGAGTTACCACACCAGCAATTTGACAAAATTCATCGTGACCAGGACCGCTCTATCAAGAGCGAAACGAAGAAAAAGAAGAAACAATGGATGAATTAATGGATGATGATATGGCTTAGAAAGAGAGATGTAACAAAAAAGGCGACATGAAATTTATTATATGAAACTTAAACATATCTCGCAAAAAGTAGGTGCTCTGTAATGTGTTTACAATCAAGTCACCTGAATTACCCGTAGACGTGACCATATTGTAATGTTGTATGAAAATAGAACTTCTACCTGAGGCACATACATAGAGTACCTTCATAAAGTGACATTTTATTAGCGATAACGTTTGTTAAATGTCTAAAATGTTGCCTTTTAGATAATAAGTCTGCCCAGTTTTTTCATTCATTAATTCTTACAGAATGTTGCTGTATCTAGCCTCTCAGTTCGACCTAAATAAAAACTGCAACTACATTTATTTAAAACCTTCTAACAGATCTACAAACTGCATACTACGCGAAACATGTTCTAAAACACGGTACGTTAACCAATAACATGTTCCAAGCGAACGTGCTGTCTATAAAAGTCGAAGACGCGACTTCATACGGCTTCGTGGACTTCTAAAGTCTCCGTTTATAGGTACATCCTTAGCGTCTTTAAAGAGAGTTGTAAAGGGTAAAAGTGTCTCGTGAAAACTTGAGTGTGTGGGTCGTTTTATATTGCTGGATGGAGGATAATGTTTAAAGACTTAAACTAGGAGTTAGTAAGCGTTAAATTGCGGTGATGTTAAAAGGTGATATTGCAGTTGCGTTGTATAAGATAGTACATTACATATCGTGGTTTAGGTTTCTTAATATTGCACCTACCACTATCTGTTTCTGCCACACCCAAATATTGATCGGTATGCAATGTCTATGGCATTAAGTCCACCTCTATAATCTACCTTTATATTTAAGCTTCTCGACATCATCATCATCATTTCAGCCGAAAGACGTCCACTGCTGGACATAGGCCTCCCCCAGGCGTCGCCACATTGACCGATCCCGTGCGTCTTGCATCCAGCGCCTTCCCGCAACCTTAACCAGGTCATCAGTCCACCTAGTGGGAGGCCTTCCAACGTATCGTCTTCCGATTCGCGGTCGCCATTCCAGAACTTTTTGGCTCCATCGGCCATCTGTTCTGCGAGCAATCTTCTCTGACATATCCACTTGTTATAAATGTGTACCAGCTACCTTTTGTTAATAAACGATTTCTATACGTTTGTGTGCGTAGAGTGTTAAATAACAGTATATGCAACTAGTGAATAAAGGATGGAATATAATAGAATAGAATATACTTTATCTACTTCGGTTTCGTTATATTCGAATTATAAAATTGACAGCGGTTTCATTATGATACCCATAACGACATCGGGTTGCATTATGCGAATCGTCATAAATTCTAAAACACAAGCAAAGACATTCTGAAGGTACAGCCAGGTCCCTATAATATTACTTCGGAATCGAGACAATGTAAATGATGTTTTTAAAAATGGAACAAGTTTAGAACAAAAGTATCGTATACTATTTGGCTGTTGCGGCTACAAGATCTTTGCCTTATACCTAATAAAGACTAAATAAAAAAATAAAATAAAAAATGGACGCGGGAAAAAAATTCTGAGTGAAATTGTATTCCAAATTTTATTAAAAATGTCTTCAACATCAAGTGATATTGAAAATACACCACCAGATATAACAAATAGAGCAGTTGCGGCTACAAATAACTTACTACCAGGAAAATCAAGACATGCATATAAGAAATGAAATACTTAAACACACTTCCTGAAATACTTATTTGACTATATCTGTGTTTTATTCCTTCCTTCGTAGATAAAATCTTGTATGCAACTGTACGTTATTGGTATTTTAATAACTCGTGCCCACCTATTTCGGTACGCGCTACGCTTGTACCGAAAAATGGCACTCGTTTTAAAAGACCGTCCATAACGTAACAGTTGCATAAATAGCTATTATTGTACACCAAAAAAAAAAGAAATTACACATACATGGATGGATTTAAAGCGAAGGCCATAGATGAATCACGAGCAAGTGAAGGATTCTAACGACTGAATCACGACCGTAGGGAGCGATTATGATGATTGAATCATGAACATAGCGAGTGATTCAAGGCCCTCGATATAAATCCGGCTTATTCAAGTGTTGCATACTACGTATATACTTTAGACCATGATTACGAGAAAAATAAATATTTAAGCGAAAACCACAAAGAGTTTGTGTTTCCAGTATTCTTTGCACAAGGAGTTTGTATCGAGTATTTTTTGCGCAAGGAGGTTGTATAGCATTGAGATGGAGGTCGAATATATTGATGTGTTCTAAATTCAAACACCAAAATAGTGATTGAAAGTGCTTTTTATCCACTGTTTCCAGTGAATAAAATAAGGTTTTTAGAGGGGGAATGGTATAAATAAAATTATGAGACACTGCAAGTTGCGACACAAATATTTATGTGTCTGAGACGTCTAAAGAAATTACTGGAAGACCAAAGACACGACTGTGTGTAAGATGATTGGGTGGAAAAGAGGTGATTATTGAGATGACTACTGATGGAGAAGTATGAAAGAACAAGAAAGCTGTTCCGACTCTAAATAAAAAAGGACAAGACATGACGACGTTCTTTTGTCGGTGCTTTTTGATATGTCGTGGTGGCCCAGTGGCTAAGACCTCGCCTCTCGAGCTTGAGGTCGTGGTTTCGAATCCGGGCAAGTACCAATGTGACTTTTTCAATTCATAAGTATTTTATAAGTTTATCTTGGACATCGCTGACATCGGTGAAGGAAAACATCGTCAGGAAACCTGGACTTATAGTGAGTTTATTATAAGATTTTGGTCCATTGGTGTAGTTGCTGCAAGGCGTTCCAGTGGAGGATAAACGAATAAATAATAATAATAAAGGCCAATCTTTGAATGTAAAGTCGCCTACTAATTATTTGAACTGTTATTGTGTTCGGTAATTAGATCTGTATTCGACCCGAGATCCACAGCATAGAGACCATAGCTAATAATCTGGTAAATTTTATTTTCAAAATAGTTTCGCATGGCACTTAATAGTTAGACTGAACACAAACAATGGAACTAAAACATTAAAGTATTTTGTCACAAAATCCACCACACATCAAAAACGGGGTATTTAAGTCAAGAGTGAATAAGTTACTAAGCGTGCTTCACCGTCGAACACATCATCGCTTATGAGCCGGCGTAGGCTTGTGTAGTACATGTACTATGTACTATTAGGAAGCAATTCCATTAGGTGAACGAGAACGAACTATTCTGTTTCGGTCGTTTAAATAGCTCATCTAGTACAGTGATCCAAGCGACATCGGATCGCTCGAGTGCTGAATCAGAACGAATTGGAATTAGTACGGTACGAACGACGAGTGTCTGAGCCTGAGCGAGTGAACGAGTTGAGAGATTTGAGAAGCGTGCGCGCGAGCGTGATGACTAATGAACGATGTACTAGTTGCTCTGTCTATGTACGATCACAATGACTGACCTGGCGCACATTCGCACAAGAATATCTTAATGAACTAAAATGAACTAATAGTACTAGAAGACCGAACTAGTTCATTTGAACTATTGTACTAGTTCGGAGCGTTCCATTCAGGGTCTGAGTAAGAACAAGCCTAATCCGGCGAGATAGTTGTCAAACGCGAGCCTATCGATAAATAAAAAACCAGCCAAGTGCGAGTCGGACTCGCGCACGTAGGGTTTCGTACCACTATCGCAAAAAAGAGAAAAAAAATCACGATTGTTGAATGAGATCTCTTAAATATTTATTTTATTCTGTTTTTAGTATTTGTTGTTATAGCGGCAACAGAAATACATCATCTGTGAAAATTTAAACTGTCTAGCTATCACGGCTCATGAGATACAGCCTGGTGACAGACATACAGACGGACCGCGGAGTCTGAGATAGGGTCCCGTTTTTACCCTTTCGGTACGGAACCCTAAAAACAAAATAAAAACAAGTAAAATTTCAAAACCCCCCTACACATTTATCTTGCGAAAACATCCCGATTCAAACCGTAAAACGGCCATAACTTTTGAACGGCTGAACCGATTTTATTCAAACATAGCTAAGAACACTCTCGACACAATCACCTTTCAAAAAAAAAAAACTAAATCAAAATCGGTTCATCCGTTGAGGCGCTATGATGCGACATACAGACACACAGATACACAGCAACACACGTCAAACTTATAACACCCCTCTTTTTCCGTCGGGGGTAAACCAAGCATAACTTTTATCACCCCATATGATCCCACTGTTAGAAAACATATATGAGAGGGAATTCCCCAAAAATCACTCCCATTAAAACTTAGTCAATATTCAACTAACGAAACCGCAGGGTATGCAATATACTAAGTTCGGTGACAAACTAACGTTCGACTTGACACGGATTGGTCAAAGTTACGCTCAAATCGATTCTGGAAACTGTGTGGTTGCTAGTCTTCAGAAACCCTTGAACCTTGGTCTGGGTGAAGGATTGTTGTGGTTGCATTTGGAATCAAGTGTGGTGTGAAGAGAGAAGCATTCGGGTGACATGAAAGTCACAAGATCGAAGAGTCAAGAGGTCGAAGAGAAGACTATATTTGACATGATTTATTGAACAACCTTTCTCTAGCACTCATACAGATTTTCCCCAATCCCACTCACAAACTATTGTTATCAAAACAATCATATGCCATGGCAATAAAATCCATAAAAAGGACAGACCACAAAACAAACGACAACCCCTTACTCTTTAAAACATAAATCATATAAAAACCATCCTCTTGAAATTCCCGCCCTAAATATGTTAAAAACGCGGCCATTACGAATCAACCGACAAAATAAAATGGCGTCCGAAATTTAAAACAACATTTCGTAAATCGAATTTGATGAATACTGGCGATCTAAATTACTTTTTTCGATTGCCCAAGGGTGTTATAAACATAACATGGAGGTCAAACGTCGAAAAAAGAGTGACAGTCATTTTAATAATGCTCTATTGTTTTAAAAGGAAGGACCATAGAGTAAAAAATAACAGTGTGTTAATTGGAATATTATTTTTCTGACTTATGTTTGATGGGCAATTTTTTTGAGTGACTCGTCATGTTTTTGTAGTACGGTTGATTTTTAGGCCAGCGTATAATAGTACATTGTGTATTAAGGGCGGTAGGTAAGTAATTACGATCGAGACTCTATTAGAAGCCCGAAGTCGAAGACTGAGGGCTTTCTGAGTCGAGGTTCGTAATTCCCGTACCGCCCATGATACACACAATGTCGTCACATTTGCGAGTAATAATTATGAATTATAGCTTTAATACACAAGTCAGCACAGCTGTTATTACGAAATAAGTGAATTTTTTTTTTAAGCGGTTGACGAATTTTTGCCCACACCACAGATTATACAGTGTTTCTTTCAGAAACTTTAAGGGCAAATACTTACGTAGGTATACAGCCATGACGGAGTGTAAAAAGAATTAAATAATTTCGACGTTTTCATACTATAACTATTAAAATCGATTATTAAGAACATTAGTTGAGTATTTAAGTAACATGTAGCGAGATTGCAAAGAAATTCCTGTTTAGATAATATTTTATGACAATTTTTCAATTGCGTGTAAACTCCTTGCTTGAACTTGCAAGAACTGTGTGCTGTGCTGTAAATTAAAAAAATATTGCTTACCGCCCTAGGGCTTCATGACAAACAAAAAAGCCCGAGGGTTTTATATGGGGCATTACGGCTAAGTTAACCTGTATGTTTGATACTGTTTACGTGCAAGTGTGATGAAAAATATAATATTAATTTTATAGTAAAAATAGGTCACATTCGTTCAACAAGAGGAAATTTGTTTATTTTTTTTAATTTGGATATTTTATAGATTAAACAGGCCATATCAATTCAATCATTTGAAACCGGTACTTCACTGAGTAGGTGCGTACCGCCCTTTAAACTGAAATGGGCTTTTGTACCTACTAGCGGGTGTTATTTAAGACGACTACGAAGTTCTTTTAAGAGAGCAAGGAGCTTAGTCTTTACTGCTAATAGGATAGATATAAGCTATTGCATACGAGTAGTTATTAGAGTAACTAGTAACGGATATATACATTTTTAATAAGCCTGCCAATTACGCCTGTCATCCCTAAATAATAAGTAGAGTTGTACAGTTCACCGGCATTTCCCCAATTAACTTTCACTAATTGCTATCCTCAATTTCCTCGTCCTATGTCACTTGGGATCGGCGACCTTTTATTCCATTCCCCCTTGTCAAACGTCGCCCTGTCATTCATTCCCTTTTCTTGCATCTTATTCAGCTCACACAACCCATTTATATTTTCTATGGCTTCCTTTACCTATTGTTTATCAAGCGGACATCATTTCAGACTCTTGCTTGCAACTTGTAACTCAATTTTTTTCGTAATGAACAAACCATTATTGGTTTGTGTCCGACTTGGGAATTGGATCAACAGCTACAGTCGGAGCAAACGTTAGGACTCTAAACCAGGGGTCATTAATTACTTTCATTTGGAGTCCGTTTTTAGGGTTCCGTACCCAAAGAGTAAAAAAGGGACCCTATTACTAAGCCTCCACTGTCCGTCTGTCTGCGGGGTTCGTGAGTAACCCTCAAGCAAGTGAGCTCCTGTGAGCGAGCTGCATCTCCGGCACTTTCCTGGATAGAAAGAAGAGGACTACCCGTTGGATTAGTTTTCCGGCAACCCAGCTGTAGGCATTGGGTAGATGCGATGATTTGTATTCGAGAGGTGAGCGTGCTTACAGCTCCGGGACCATTCTGGAGAAATGGGAGCCAGCTTCTCTGGCGTCCCGAACGGGGATTGAATCCGCTAGCACCAACTGCGCTGGTGCCGGTGCTTGCACTAGTGCTGGCGTGAGCGGCTTTATTGCTCCGGTACCATTCTGGACAAATGGTAGTGAGTAATCATGATGCGACTCACATTTTCTCTTGAGTACCAGGGGCGAGTGCTCTCGGAGGCGTGACCTACCGAAGATGGTCCCAGACACCTCGTAAGGGGTTGCCTGGTATAGTGTGCCGCCTTTTTATACCGAAAGGTGGGTAAAGGTGGCCACTATAGAAAATCTCAGTAGTTTGATTGGGTTATGTCCGTCTGTCTGTCTGTCACCAGGCTGTATCTAATGAACTGTGATAGCAAGACAGTTGGAATTTTCACAAATTATGTATTTCCGTTGCCGCTATAAAAACAGAATAAAATAAATAGTTAAGTGGGCTCCATCTCCGTCCGTTCATCTTTTTGCCGTTTTGAGCGATAATGGTACGGAACCCTTCGTGCGCGAGTTCGACTCACACTTGGCCGGTTTGTTTTGAAATATAATCAATTTGAAATTATGTACTTATTTAATTATGCTAATTGAGATCTTATAGAAATATTAAATTACTTATCTTCTTGTGTCGATATCCATCTATAAAGTCAATATCCGACCCGACTACATCACTAATTGAGTAGCTAAGAACTTTCTAGAACGAAATGGTGAATACATTCAAGTTCCGAAAGAGAAAGAAACAAGGAGCGTGCTTGCGAGGATCCAGGAACGAACCATACCATTCCCCGTGGCTCTAACGCGCGCTCGTTTCGGCTCCTTTCGCAATTTACGTCCTTCATATAGATATTATTTATTGTAGCTTATTTACGGTTGTTTCTTCCTATCATTGAATAATTTGAAATTACTTTTTGGTAATTGAGTAGGTTGTTTGAAAATACTCAAACAAAAATATTTGTTTTCGGTTTGTAAATATTTGGAGATTTTAACGAAGACTATCTCCGTAATGGCAATACTGCTGTATTTAAATTATTAAGTGACGCCTGGTTATAAATCTTTATTACAAAACCCGCCTCTACCCGCGGTGGTACTCAAATAGATAATATTTTTTTCTAACTTTACTTGTGAAATTGAATTTTATAACTCCTTCTTCAGTTACCATCGTCAAATGTGGGCCCAGTTTTAGACGTTGCATCGCTGAAACCGTTATAATGTTCATGTCACAACAAAAACCTTCTTCTTAGTCCGCATAATTATGCTACTACAGAACCCTATTACTGCGCGTGACCCGACATGCACTTGGCTGGTTTTTAAATTACACAACAGATATGAGTTTAATATGTAATTTATTTGGCCACTAAACCACGACAGATATGTATTTTCATACAACTTTTGCCGGCCGCTGCTCGCATGTATATGGCCAGTACAGCAACTTCGATTTATCTCGAAGAAGGTAGTCAAAATAATGCTCAAATTTCTAAGCATGTTTGAGAAAAATCAAAAACTCAAATGTCCTTACATTGCATTGAAAAACTCCTGAATAAATACGTGCAAAAACGAGCATCATTTACAACAAGCTTCATTACTTCCAAGATTTAAAGCAAATTATCCAGTCGACTACTTTCCCTAACTACCTTTTTCTACACTGTGTCAAATAAACAAACAAAACGCTGCATCCAACGCAGCTTATTCGTAAAGCATTCGGGCGTCTTCCGCGATTAAGCACAAAAGTGCTGCAAGTTACCGACACTGGCGCTTAATCCTTGGAAATCTATGGTAATTTATTTGGACAGTCGCGTAAAAAACTTCTATGTTGGCAGACTGGAGTAAATTGTTTTAGTCTGTGACTTTGCAATGGATGCCGAAGGAGTGTTTTGTGTGGCTGTACTTTTCTTTTGTTGATTTCTTTTAGTTCGGGTTATCGTGTTTAGTTTGCATTACTAAGTGGTTTTTTATTTTATTTCTTTGATTTTGAGATACTTGAAGATTAAAAAGGATACTCGACGTTGACATTGACTTTTGATAAATCAATCAATTTGCCTAGCCTCTTCCCAACTATGTTGGGGTCGGCTTCCTCCTAGTACAAGGAGTGACTGCATATCTGATTTCCACAACTCAGTAACTGGGTACGACGGTACCCCTTCGCAAAGCTGGTGTCAGATTTTACGCTTCTGACTATCCGTAACGAATGTCAAACATTTACAAATTGTAGCCAAGACCAATGGCTTAAGAAGGCCCTTCCCGGTCCGTCTATCGTCAACGTGAGCATGGACAAAAAGCTTGTTGTTTAATCCAGCGCTATGTTTGAAAAAGAGGCAAAGCGAAATAAGAGAGAGATAGTGAAAAATAGTGTTCGAAAATTTAATAAAACTCGATAGATAGAAAAATAGTGTTAGAAAATTTCATAACAAGTTTTATTAAATTTTCGAACACAATTTTCAGGAAATACGTGTTTTTGAATATGCCTTACAAGTTTGTGATTTTAATATTTGTTCTTTAGAATCTCCATTACATATCCAAGGTTTCTATCATGATGTTTTAATTACTTTTACAATGGCAACTTTGGCTGTTCTTAATGTACTCATAGTAAAATAAAAAATAGTAATCAGGTAAAATTTCGGCAAAACAGTAGATTTTTGGTGGCTTATACTGAATTTGTTTCTTCTATTTTTAATTTTTTGCTGTCATAGAAATCTTGCTATAGTGCACAAGATACCTATTAATTCAATAAATTCTAACAACAGCATAATCACGTACGAGCCTCAGTATGAAAAGTATGACTTGTTGGCCGCACTTGAGTCTCGATATGTATGGAATGGTCTGACCATTGACGACTTTGGCAAGCATTGCCTAATCTTGAAGATCAGAACGCGTGGCTGTAATTTTTTAGCCACGAGCTCCTGATCCTTATTAAAAAAGACAACTTGATATAACGATCATCTGTAAGAAGTAATTAGCTTCCGTTGCCGTGAGTGTGTCCGTGGCATCAACAGCCTTATCAGAATATCAGCGCAGTGTTATTTTATTTTTGTATAACGTTGCACATTCTGAGATAGGAGCCTTTTTGGTCTCGCACGGAGTTTATTTTTTATTTTCTTTTTTTTTTGTTTGCTTTTCTCTCGCGTCTCTTGTGCGGGTCACAAATTAAATATTTTTTTCTTTCTGTATACAAAATTCTTCGTCCTTGTGGACCTCTGTGGTGGGCTGTCACTGTCAATAATGTGACAGCTTGTCAAAAGGAACTTGTGTCTTGACAAAATTGCGCTGTGGGATTAAGGAAGCTTATTTCACTGGACCATTGTAGATGTATTCATTAATAATTAATATTTTATGGAGTAAATAAACATTTATTTTCTTGTTTCAGATCCATTCTGCTCAAATCAAATCAAATTCATCAACAAGGTAAGCAAAAAAAAAAACAAACTATCAATAAGTAGTAATAATGTGATTCTTTTTTTTGTACACAAAAATGAAATTATAAAGGATATTTCAGAAAAAGATAATCCAAATACCCACATTAATTATTTATAATCTGAACAACATGACATTTTGACCATTTTACTGCCAACTACCCTACTAACTCACACAAAAACATTATAATATGTAACTACCCCCATAAACTATGCAGAAACAAACACATTATCCTTTAGTATATAAACTTAATATATTATTAAACAGATTTAACAATTACGTAGTAACCTAAAAACAAAGTTTCTCATCCTTCGTGAAATATTAAAAGAGGTTTCAGGAAATATAAACTTTAACTTCTGGGTAATAGGGTTATGTTTCGCTTTTTGTTTAATGCCTTCTTGATTTGCTGTGAGCTAAAAAGAGGTTTAAGGTAATAGGAACTTTAAAATCTAAGTTATAGGGTTATGTTTCACTTATTTTGTGTCTTCTCGACTCTACTGCTGAGCGAAGAATAATTTATTAATATATTTCTGGTAGATATGTCGATGTTTAACAGAAAGTAAGCTTCGTCTAATCACCTTGCGATGGGTATAGTCAACCAATCAAACAGATTAGTATGCAAGTACGTCATGCATAGATTTAATTAGTAAAGATAGGACAGTCCTAACGTCGACGTATATGCTTCCACCGTTAAAAAGTTATTATTATGGATGTCTCGCGCACAAGATTACTCCCAAGGAAGCCAACCAACAGCCGAATTGCGTAACTGAATTCGGCAAAGGAAACAGTTTGGAACCTTCACAAAACGACTTTTATCATCATCAACCTTTTAAAGTTCCCACTGCTGGGACACAGGCCTCCTCTCATAGAGGGAGTGGGCTATAATCCACCACGCGGGCCCAGTGCGGATTGGTAGATGTCACATGTCTTTGAATTTTTGGTTCTAGGACATGCCGGTTTCCTCACGATGTTTTCCTTCACCGTTTTGCGAGCAGTGGTGATGAAATAAATTACACAAAGTAAAGCGCCTGCTCGGGTTCGAACCCACGACCTACAACTCGTAAGTCGGGACCGTAACCACTGGGCCACCACTGCTCCTAAAACGACTTTACGTATTGCATATTACACTCTGAAAAGGAAAGGAGGTGAATCTTTACATGACCAATATTTTGACGTAGAATTGATTGTAAAGAATAATTGTTTTTTTTTAAGTTTTGAGGAACCATTATACATTTTTAATTAAAAGCATTAGAAGACCATTACATGTAAGTAAAACAAAATTAAATTGTGTCCTAATTATTTGGAAATTAATCATCAGGAAGATGTTCGTACTCTTTCCAAATTAGTTTCACAATACCGAAAAAGTTGAAATTAATTATTCCAACTCTTTGAAGGTTCCAAACTGTTGTTTTGCCGAATTCACTTACGCAATTCGGTTGCAGGTGGCGTTCGTTTTGGTTTAGTCGGGCCATGTCGGCCCAAATTGTGGCGTTCTCCCTTTTATTACCTTGTAAGATAATAAAAGCCAAGACCAATTGGATAAGCTTGAGCGACTTCAAAATCTCTGTATTAGGTTTATATTTGGCTTGCACAAATATGATCACGTTTCTGAATTTCGTACTAAGCCTAAATGGCTTCCTATTCGCCTTCGCCGGAATGCACACATACTGTCTTTGCTTTATAATGTGCTCATTAATCCTTTTACCCCTTTTTATCTTAAAGAACGTTTTCAGTTCCTCTGTGACACCCATTCTAAGTCCTTGAGATCATCGGAGAATTTAAAATTGAGTGTTCGTATGCATTCCACTTCCTTCTTCGACAAATCTTTTACGATTCAAGCAGTTCGGTTGTGGAATGTATTACCTATAGAAATAAGACGTGCTCAAACACTGCCAACGTTTAGGAAAATGGTAAAGGAGCATTACCTTTCACTATAATTTTTTGTCTTTTCCGTTCTCTGTCATATATTCGATATTTATTAGTATATTAGATATTTAGTATAGTATGTATTTATGTATTTTATGTTATTATGTATAAGTAAGTAATATTATTTATGATCATTGTACACTGACAGCCCTAAATTCTTCTCCTATCGTTTCAGTCCATCCAAAGGTTGTCTGTAAGAGATTGCCCTGTGCGATAAGACCGCCCATTGTACACTTTGTTTTTTAAAAATTATTGTTCTGTATGTTTGTATTTTTGTGGTGTACAATAAAGTATATAATAATAATAATAAAACTATGTTGTAAAAACACCATTACTTCAATTGAAAAATCATAAAATTTCATGCGCAAAAACAAGGCACATTGCATGGGTAGTACAAAGATATTTATTTGTTGTCTGACTGCCAAATTGTTTTGCTGTGTGTATACGACTGATTCTGGTACAAATTTGGTGCATCGAGTTTTAATTAAGAGAGTGTCACAAAATCGTAATTCGAACAGACGATGCTCTCAAAAAGCCAAATGTTTTCTAAAAGTCATGCTCTTTTTCAGTAAAATTGGGTGACGTCTGAATTAATGTCTAAATAAAAGCGCTCGACGCTACAATGGATTTTTGTTGCTCTGCTTAGCACTGAAATGTTAAAAAAGTGAAGGCGAAATAATATTTAGGCGTTCATTTAGACGTTTTATATTGTTACTGAAAACTAGCATCTTTATGTTATAGATACAAACGTCCCGCCGGCAAAATATAAATATATAAAACCTTCCTCGTGTACACATTCGCTGCCAAGGACTCGGCTCACGAGTTCGACACAATTTTTTTTTGGGCACCTTACCCAACGGGTAAAAACGTGACCCTATTAATAAGACTCCACTGTCCGTCTGTCTGTCTGTCACCAGAACTTATCTCATGAATCGTGATAGCTAGACATTTGACATTTTCACAGATGATGTATTTCTGTTGCCGCTATAACAAACAATACTAAAAACAGAATAAAATAAATATTTAAGGGGGCTCCCATACAACAAACATGATTTTGTTGCCGTTTTATGTGATAATGGTACGGAATCCTTCGTGCGCGAGTCCGGCTTGAACTTGGGCGGTTTTTTAATTGTTTTAGTAATTACAGTAGCTAACGTGTTAATCCCTTGAGCGCTAATTAGCAGACACAATAGAATAACAATTGTTTTTATCACCATAATATGTCCCTTTTAGCGCTCAAGCGCGGAGACTGGAGATATTGATCATACGGAAGACTTGGTTCATAAAAATTATAAAGCTACTTATCTCAAATTGTTTTAAAATAGTAATTCATAGTCTACTTAAGTAATAAAGCCGGGGAAGTAAAACTAATAGTAGAGTTAGGTTTGATTTAGTTTGGCCTTTATTTAGTTTGGCCTTTATAATTTGTATGTACCTATAAAGGGGAAAATATACAAGGCCGTGATTAAACCTGTCATACTGTATGGATCAGAATGTTGGACTGTGAAAAAGATGGATGAAAAGAGATTGCATGTAGCAGTGATGCGAATGTTGAGATAGATGTGCGACGTGATGAGATTGGATAATGTGAGAAATGAGTATATTAAAGGAAGTTTGAAAGTGGCGCCAGTGACAGAAAAGTTGAAAGGAAACCGTTTGTCTTGGTATGGTCATGTGATGAGGAGGGATGAAACGTATGTTACTAAAAGAGTTATGAATATAAATGTGGATGGATGGAGAGGGAGGGGACGGCCAAAGAAAAGGTGGATGGACTGTGTGAAGAGTGATATGAACGAAAAGGGAGTTAGTGATAGCGTGACGGGGGACAGGACGGTATGGAAGAAGAAAACGTGTTGCGCCGACCGCAAGTAACATGGGACAAGGGCAGGGAGATGATGATGATAATAATTCTAATGTACTAAGTCTCCCGTAGAAACAAGTCACCCCACTCTCCCTTAAAGTTCTTTCTGTAAGTGAAATCCATATCAAAATCCGCTGCATGGTTTAGAAGAAGTAAGTGAAAAGATCTGCCTTTGCCTCTGGGCAGACAGCGACTTTGTTTTATACTATTTAGAGATTTACGGTCGATGGTGTTCGAGCTACAGATAATAAAGGAACGCATGACAAACAGATACACAAACGACTAAGTACGTAGACACGTGTAAGTGGAAAATCTCGTCAAAAGTCCAGATATAGTCCATCTGATATTGGCTAAAGTCTTAAGTGCCTTATACGAAAAATACTTTAAGTTTTTGTTGAAACGTTGCCACTTTTCCAACTTCAAACAAACACCTTAAAAATAAAAGTTTCAGCGAAAACCTGTCCAGTATTTTACAAATTTTACTACAGTTTTCAACAATCCCCAATGGAAAATATAACCTAACCTGAAAAATGTTCACTCTTGTATTTCTTTCAACACAACTTCTAACAATAAAATTTTAGTTTTCGTGTGACTTTTTAATAACCACAATCAACAGACTTTTATGATGACACAAGATTAGATCAGATTATTTTAACCGACTTTCCAAAAAGGAGGATGTTCTCAATTTGAATATAGAAGTAAAAAAAAATGTGTGTTCGGTTATACCTACGTCATATATAAACGGCGTTGCAAAATTTTTTTTTTTTGAAAGAAGTTTATTCCAAAAAAATGGTTCCATTTAAATTTGGTAAAATCCTGATGAAAATCTTCGGAGATATACAACATAACTATTCAATAAATGACGGCACATCTCTCGGGATTGTTGAAATCGCACGTCTGTTTATTTATTTTTTAAAACGTTGCCCCACAATAGAAATTTCTTTCTGTGTAGAGGGGGCGTTTAAAACATTTAAACTCATATACACAAGACACCCAGATCCAGAACAACTAACTGTAGGCCATACAAATATTTGTTCCGTGCGGGAATCGAACCCGCGACATGCAGCGCAGCAGCCGATCGCTTAGCCACTGCGCCAATCGTGGAATTAGCAACTACATTTTTACCCTTTGGTTAGATTAAAAAAGCTTTCTTTAGTGCTGTAAACAACACTTCGAAATTCGAACGGTGTCTCGTTGTGAATTAGCGATTATTTACTTTTAAAACAAATGAGTTCGCTTTCTTATTGTGTGTGCTCACTTGTGAGACATGAGAAGTGTATTTTATAGAAAAGTACTGTATTCCATTTGAGTTAACATAAGACATTTAAATAATCCCATTTTACAGCCCGTTCAATCAAAGAAAGTCAAATATCTTTATTCAAATAGGCCAATAAGCGGCACTTTTGAACGTCAAACACAAATTAAAATTTACAAGTAATAATAGTTGATTCTACCGTGCATTCGGAAAAGTAGCTTGTTATGGAGATGCACAAGAAACTCCATACATACTCGTTTTTAAAAAAATTGGTGTTTTACAATATTTACATAAGTATATACATTAATAAATTCATATATGGGAGGACCATGCATCCAGAATAGCACTACACACTATACTACGTACAGGTATAAAGTATTAAGGCATTCACAGGTAAATTCATTAGTTTGATAAATAGGAACATGGTTCTCACATACTTACAAATATTGCAAACGATTTTGACTTCTATTGCGTTGGTGATATGACAAATGGTAGCTGCATTTAACAGTTAGTTTTGGTAACAGGTTTATGATTTTTATGCTATTCTTAAGAGTATATCTACGCTAGAACTCAAAATCGGTTGAACAGAATGTAAAAAAGGGTTGTGAAAAAGTCTAATGTTATTATAAATGGAATATAGGTTTTGCTTAGATCTGCAAAGTATGAAATTTTAATTTGGTCTAAAGGAGTTTTGGAATTCAAACTTTGACCTAATAATTGTTTGTCCCTCCAATATCATCTTACTAAAACAAATCCATGAAACAACTGTTATTTTTGGAATTCAGAATAGAGAATTCATATCCTAAAAGCATTTCACCTTCTGAATAGACTTTAATTGGACATTTAGGACACATAGACATTATCCCGCTGGACAGACGCCATTTTAAGTCTGGCCAGTAATTATAGGTCAATCTAATTTATTTCGAGATATCGATACTCGTGTTTCAAATACAGGCTGCTATTTTGTTTCGTTTTTTATCTGGCATGACTTTATTTGTGAATGTTTTTAGAGTGGAATAGAATTATCTTTAATCAAGTATCCAATCATCATCATTGTCATTCATCATTTCAGCCGCCGCTGCTTGACATACGTGTCCCCCAGGCGTCGCCACATTGACCGATCCCGTGCGTTTCGCATCCAGCGCCTTTCCGCAACCTTAACCAGGTCATCGGTTCACCCAGTGGGAGGCCTTCCAACGTATCGTCTTCTGGTTTGCGGTCAATGTGCCCTGTCCACTGCCACTTAAGTTTGGCAATTCTTCGGGCAAGTGTCTAATAGTATAGAATTATTATATTTAATGAGTCAATAGATAATCAATGTTATTTAATGGTTTTTTTTTTCTTCGTCTTGTGATGAAATTAATCAGAGGTCAGTAAACTTTTTACAGAATAACGCAACCAACTTTTCAATGAATATAAGATTTCAAGCATTTCTCTTGAGAAAAAGTAATTCTAAATAGCTCAGAAACATTTAACCTTATAATTATTATCTTGTAGTCATAAATTAAATTACTTTGTATTAATTAAACGTTACAGAATTTATTATTAAAATGTTTTTTCTCTAAATACTGTAGTTAATAAGCTATCCAGACGAATACTATTTCTGAGAATTTATTTTTCTTACTAATTACGTAAAAGTCAAAAGCATTGTTTCATGAAATTAATTTATAAGTACAACGATGAAATTTTTTGTCTCAAAAATATGTTTCAGAATCAAAGTTGCCTGTCTCCATAGTAGGTATTATTATTTAAATCAGATTTCTCAGAAATCTTAGCAGAGTATCAAATAATATTAAGCCAGGCTTTTGTGAGAAGTTGACATCAAGTGGAGTATACATTACAGAACTAGTGCTAGGAAACTTGAAACTCGACATCTGTAAAGTTCTCTTATATCAGCATAAACTTTTCAAGAATAGCTTATACAGTGGTTCAAGAACCCAGTCGACATGATTGTATATGTTTGCATGGCAATAGCAGTCATTGCCCTTTTGCTTAATATATCTTCGCAGAAAAGAGAACAATACACTATGTGTCCTGTTTTGTTAGTAGTCTGTTGTTATCGCTAGACTTCAAGTCTTTGATTCCATACTCATAAAAAAAAAATACAAAAAAATACTACTGACTTCCAAATAAAAAAACGTCAAAGTGAAAAATAACTTTTTTTTTTGTATGTCGGTGTCTTTTTTAGGAACCAATTTTTTTTTGCATTACGGACACCGACTTCCAAAAATAAAGTTAATTTTCTCTTTGTAGTTTTTTTATTTAGAAGTCGGTAATATTGTTTGTATTTTTTTTTCTCTTTTTTGTTGTAACTACCTAATAGGCAAGTTGTTTAGTAAGTTACCTATAACGCCAGAATAGATTACCCGTATATCATGAAACTTGAACATAACCGGTGAAATGAGAGATCTGTGTACCCCTTAAAAGCGTACTGGCGTGATGTTATGTTATGAAATTGTATAAACAATAAACAGACAGGCCTTTATTTATTGAAGAGTTATGTTGTATATCTTCGAAGTTCTTCATCAGATCTTCATCAAATTAAAATGCGACCAATTTTGGCACATACTTTTTAAAACAAAAAAAAGAAGTATTAAAATCGGTTAACAATTGACGGGGATATCGGTGAGAAAAACAAAAAAAATACTAACATAAAGTCTAACATAGAACCTCCACCTTTTTGGCAAGTCGGTTACAAATAAGAATTTCAGTAAAAGCCATGCTTAACCGGTCGTGTGCCCCTAATTACCGAAACATTAGAAAAACGATTGTGTCGCACGTGAACGCAACGGCTATGACACAGCCTGCGTGCTATGGCGTAGCCTGTGAGCTACGGCGTAGGCTGGGTGCTACGACGTAGGCTGGATGCTACGGCGTAGCACGCTAGCAGTATTATTTACACCCTAGTGGGTTTCCATGAATAATTGCTGAATAACAGCCCGGATACTGAGTTTGTGGTAAGTTGAATACATTTAACATAACCAGCATAATGAGGGTTTAAAATAATTTAAGTACTACTAATAATGTCCTTAAGAGTTTATTTTAAGCATAATTTATGTATTGGCATGTCTGTTATTGTGACCATACATCATGTTTCTCTGATGGTGGCGCATGTGTTGGTTCATTCGGTTCCCTTCATGATCGCTGAGTTTAATGGTGCCAATCCATGCGTCATGTTCGTGAACGGGCGCCATCTGTTGGGATTGGTCATAACTTGGCTGCTTTTACCTGTTTTTAATTACTTATTGTATTTTGAGGTTGTTTGTTTTACTCTAGACGCTTTTACAAGCACGTCTTTTTACATCGTTCTCACATATATGTAATGTTCATACAAGAACGATGCAGGCGAATACTTGTATTTAAAATTGATTGATGGAAAAGAGTGTCCGTGGAGTTTCCTGCACGTTCATCTTCATAGAGACCCATTGACGTTTGCGACTGTGCAACTATTTTTTTTTGTTGTTTTTATAATTGTAAATGAAATTAAAGAGAATCAAATCAAATTAAATTAAATTATTTATTTAATTAATCATTATTCATATATTTTTTATTTAAAAATACACTTTTTCTTTCTTTTTTTACTACAGGTACACCTCAGAATAACCCTTCGATGAATACTTCCCCAATTATAAGAACTACAAAGTATTACTTATCTAGCTTCTGCCAGCGGCTTCGCCCGCACGTGTTTATCCCAAGGGTACATTATAACGGGATGAAAAGCCTATGTGCTATGCCAGACTATAATCTATCTCTGTGCCAAATTTCATCCAGATCCGTTCAGCAGTTCAAATCAAATCGTTTTTATTTGCTCAAACATGAGTACCATACATACTCGTACATAACAAATTGTCAGCATGAAAAGATGTTAGGATACAAAATTATAGAACGTCATGTTTACCTTGGAATTGGCATGCAAATATTAATAAAGAATACAAATCAAAATATAAATTAATAGAATGTCAAATTTAGTAATAATAAAAAAATAAATAAATGTCGTGCAAATGGCAATAAATTAAAATAAGTCAAAATTATGCTTCTAGAATGTCAGAGTAAAATAATAAAAAATAACGATATTAAAATAATAAATCAATTCAAAATAATCATTCTAGAATGTCAACGCAAAATTATTAAAAAAAATGTCAGGATATTAAAATATATAATGTGTAAAATGCAAATGTCGTAACAAGTTCTGGCGTTATTGAGTAACAAACATACACACATCCGTCTAAACTGCCACATTTATAATATTATAGTAAGATACACCGAGCATTGTAATTTAAATCATTCCAATTCCCTCTAAGTTTTTCACACAAAGAATAAAGCAAGAGACTTGTGGCTTTAAACACTACTTACCCACCTCGGCAACGTGCCAGATAATTCAGACCGGTCCATTTCACTAATTCGAGAGCTCTCTGAAACCACTGACTCAGCTAAATCTAGACTATTCAGCCGCAAATTAGTATTTAACTTTTAACTTAAGTCTAGATTAATTCTGTTTAAATTTAATTATTTTTGCGTTAAGAATGAGTGTGTTTTGTTTGAAGAACTTAGGTTGAAATTAGATTTACACGTATATTATTATGATGACGTTGAAATACAACAAATTATAATATTAACTAATATTCGATTCGATTTTCATATACAAGTTTTTATTTTTCAAGCTTTTTATTAAATTATAATGTATGTATATATGTATGTATGTAAGGGTGTTAAGGTCAAATCTTATAAACTTAAACAGATTTAGATGAAATTTTGCATATAACACGTTTGGTTTGGATGATAATGCACGGAAAGCTAAAAAGCTTGTTTGAAAAAGATTTTTTTATTGGAAAACTTGTTAAGATATTATTTTGTACCCTTTCACAACGTTGTCATCACTATTGTACACGTAGTTTAAATAAATAAATTTGTTAACAAAATAAATACAATAAAAAAGAATAACAATCATACAGGTAAATTCTAGCCATAACACATTTATGGGATCATCAATATTCCGAAGAAGAACACAATCAACAAAACTGGTAACAATCACCAATCAATAAATATTAAAAAAAGCAATACAAATCATAATATTATCAATCAATTTAACCTATTCTAAAAAAACATGGTAGTGATCTATGTCCACTACTAATAGCGTAGCTCTCGCTAAATTTTCGCCTCAATTTACGCCTCAATATCTTGGATCTACACCTTTGGGATCAAGTCTGTCCCAGCTACCTTTTTAAAGTCTTTTGTCTCCCTTAATTTGTAGTTTGCCTCTATATAACCACTCAAATAAGTTCCTATAACTCTAGTTCTTTTTTTGAATCTGGCTCTTTCCCTCGTCTTTACCCCCGTGGCCAGCCCCATAGGAAGCTAGTTTTTTTGGGTTTAAAAATTAGTTAAAAGGTAGATTCTTTATGATATGAGTTTCATAAACTGCCTTATCCAATTATATCTCTCTATTTTAAATCCTTTACATACTGTACCTGGCTCCATAATATAACAATCTACAATTAACTTAAAACATAATTTCAACTACCTTTCCCTAACCTTGGCACACTAAAGTTATGTAAAAAGAAGCAATTTCAAAGGCTGCCTACACTCAGTTGTCGATGCAACGAATTCCCAGTGATTTATGGAACAATTTCAGTTCTCGGCTGTTTGCCAAAACTTGAAATGAAATTCGAATTTTTAGGTATATTTCAAAACTTTGCTTTCTTACTTGCGGAACAGCATTTAATAAAAGGTATGAAGAAACTACGTTTTTGATGTCAACTTGACTGCATTTTTTCAAGCTACTTCATCAGCGTGGAAGTCGGGAAACGCAATCTTGGGTTAAAAACTTTCGTATCTCATTCTCCAAGGTCCCATTTATCTCTATAAACAATTAATTCAATATCTTTCTATAGTATACGCGTAAAAAATTTAAGGAACAAGCAGACAGAGTATTTTTCTCATTTATTATATTAGTATTGGTGACTTGAAAAGCATACAAATGTTTGTAATCTTTTTACGAACTTTTTTTATTTGACTTTATTTTCTTGACGGCCCGTTATAACTTTGCTGACGTTTTTGGCCTGTTGAAGAAGAAAGTTAATAGGGTAACATAACCAGTTATTGGCACTTTAAGATATTGCCTCCCCAAGCTTTATAATCAAGTGCCCAGAAAACCATATTGAAATGCACCAGCATATATTCTAATATTTAAATAGTCGTTTCATTCAATGAAATAGTAAATTGTACATATATTTTCACAAAATTATAAAACAGGTATCTCAAATCCTTTTACTGGCATGGAAATTCAAACATTGTGTAATCTATGGTTTTCTTATTTTTAGTCTATAAACTCAGAAGTCTCAATAACTGCAGGGGTGCCAGCGATAGGGTGGTTTACCCTAAATATTTTTTTATTCATCTCTTAAATTCGAACGGTGTGTATCGTAATGAATCCGCGGCAATGAGTTCAAATTCAAATTATGTGCGCTCACATGAGGTACCAAGTAAACTTTATATGTACATAGAATATCAGTATAGGTTACCTTTATTTCGCGATCGGCTTACAAAATAAAAACACAAGCCATAAAATAATATCAAAAACACTGAATCAATGGCCCTAATATGTACCAAACTCCCGTGTAATGTTGGTCTATCGATATAATAAATCATATTATATTATACACCTTTAATGTTACATACCAGTACAAGCCAAAATAACCTCTAAGCGCATACAGGTAAGCTGGAGGTGTGCCAAAACCGCCAAACGATAACATAGAATGTAATTTTACGTCCCATATATAGTTATAAACGTTGGTAAATCTTGCATAGCATGGAACCAGTTCGTGGAAGCAATAGTCTAAGATCCCACCGCGTAAAACGGCAACTAATGTTATTTTGATAAAACTTCATTTTCGTGAATGATACTTTTCAAAGTCAAGGTCAAAAATATTTATTTCAACTAGGCCATTGAGCGGCACATTTGAACGTCAACAATTAAAATTTACACGTAATAAAAAAATAATGTACCGTGCATTAGGCAAAGTAGCTTTTTATGGAGAAGAACGCACAAAAAACTCCTTACTTACTCTTTTAAAAATAAAAAGAGGTTTACAATATTTACATGTGTACATACATTAATAAATTCATATATGTGAGAGAATAAATTCATATACTTGATAGTCGAATAGATTACTGCAGGGTTGTCTGGCAATATCAAGCTGCATTTATCTTTAACTAGCTGTTCCCCGCGGCTTCGCTCTCGTGGCCCACCTCGCAGGACCCGTTTTCGAGCTAACAAAAATAGCCTATGATCACTCAGGAATAATGTAGCTTTCAACTGGTGAAAGAATTTTCAAAATCGATTTAGTAGATCCAGAGGTTACCCCCTAAAACCTCACAAACTCACACACTTTACCTCTTTATAATATTAGTATAGAAGTATAGATTACATAAATTGTACCTAATAAATGTTTATTCACAAATCCCAAATTATACTAGTGAATCCAGAGGAAAAAAATGGTTGCCAGCTCTCAGTTAAACACATCTATGCATTGTCAGTTTAACTCTTTACACTTAACAAGCCACTGAAGCGGCTAAGTTCTATTCGTAAAAATTAAGTTTTATCAAAAAATAAAAATTACTTGCAGATTTAAGCGGTAGGATCTCGTACTAAAACTGTCGCCGTATTCGCGGAATTTTCCGGAAGGTTTAGTTTGACATTCCCTTTTATCCATGTTTGTGGTATTGCAATTCATGGAAAGCATTTTAACGTAAGAATGTGCAATAATTTTTAAGATTTTCTAGCTTTTATTTCCCTCTATCCTGTTTAAACACTCTTGTACTATATTACAAATCAGAAAATTACAAAATCAGTTATGCTTGAAACAAAGCTATAGCTATTTATTAATTATTTAAGAATATTTTTTTCAAGCATTATTTTATCAAAATTTTATATAAATTCTATTCAATTCCATTCTAAGAATAGCTACTTCCAACTCAAGGGGTTTTAGCTTAAAAAGCTTTATTTTCTTACTTAAGTCTATCCATGAGCAACCATAATTCGCCCAAAATGTTCCATTTGCTAGGGCAGAGGCCACCTCTCTGTGAGAGGCCTAAATTCACCACGTGGACCCGTTGCGATAAGGTAGATATTATATATCTTGAATTTGCTGGTTCTAAGACATTGTTTACTCACGTGTTATTTTACCTTCACTATGAGTTTCCTCTTTTTTGCGTAATTTTCCTCAATGCTGGGGGTTATGATCACATCATGGCTTGACTATATAATTGTTATGAGAGCAATAAATGTTAATGATTTTACTCTACCACTGAATATTTTAAATGACGTTGCTATTTTGACATTTGTTTTGACTAAGTTTTACATGGATCTAACAATTATTTTATTTTCCTTTTGATTGAAATCTTTGTATAGATTTGACATACATTATTATTTCATTTGTATTTTTGTGACATTTGATTGATTTGACATAGGTTCCTACATTATTGTTATTTGACAATTGATTGATATACGAATATTATTTCTATTTTGTTACATCGATTGATTTGACATAAGTTATTGCTATTTGACGCTAATTGATATATTTTACATAAATTTGACAAAAATTATTGTTATTTGACATTTTCTTGATATTTTTCACATTTATATCATTAAATGGTCAATGGTTTTACTTTTTTTTGTTGACATTATTTGTGATAATTGCTGTTAGATTAATTTAATTTATTATTTGTATTCATTCATCATTTCATTTATTACTATTGTATTAATTAATTCAAGATTTGCACGCCGTAGTATCTGGCAAACGTGTTTGAACCATTTATTTTATTGTAATTCTGCATGCACTTATTATTATTATTTTTTTGTATGTATACACATGTTTATACAAATAAATATATCTGAATAGTGATGACATAATTTACACAAAGTACAACGGCTGTCTGGGTCCGAATCCACAGCCTACAATTTGTAAGTGGCCTTTACCTCTGCGATGTTCCACCCACGTTTCATAAATATTAAATTACCAATCTCATTAATAACTAATCAATCAAACCGGAACGTACAATGTTACAATATTATTAAATTAATAACTTATACAAACAGTAAATAATTAATCAAGATTATGTACTCCGATTTACCCCGTGTTCTTCATTATGTAAAGTTTGTTTGTAACTTTCGTTTCTAGGCAAAATGTTACATTAATTTTCAGTACCTAAGTGTATAAGTAACTTAATTTATTTACTGTTGTATAAGTTTTTACCCGACTGCCGAAGGAGAGTAATGTGTTTACCAGTATATGTATGTATGTTTGTTCCTATTTGGCGTTCTAGAGACAAACGCGTTGGCCGATTTTGATGATTCTTACCTTGCGTCACTGTGACTACATTAAAATGGTAAAATATAAAAATGGCGGCTTTTCGGCACCATATTGTGAGGACCCGATTTGTTTTTCTTCCAAACCCTTCATGTGGGGCATCAAAATAAAGGGTTCAAAAATATATAATACTTATATGTTTAAATGTAACTAATTCGAAAAAAAAGTGACAAAACGGGTGACTCCCGCTCCAGCTCGTTCTTGGTGCAAAGGTTAGCCATTGCCATCCAACGTGGCAATGCAGCAAGCGTTATGGGCACCTTTGCGCCGGGAACAGTTAGGGGCGGGTTATTTGACTAGTTATAAGACAACGCTTTTTGACGTGTCGTTGTGACTTTGACATCTAATTTGTTAATATTTATTATATAATATATTAATGAAGATTTGTTAAAAAATATGTTTGTTAATGCTTGTCACAGATTTTGAGGCGGAGGATTCATGTTTGTTTGTTAAGTTGATTGTTGGACTGCATTTTTCTTTATATACTAAAAAGTTATTGATAAAAATAGTTAATTCAAAAAATCAAAAAGCGTCGGGCTTTTTGATTTTTTGAATTAACTATTTTTATCAATAACAATAATTAACTATTTGCATCCGACTGCATCGAGGATAGGAGGTTTTGGTCAATAAGTTTTAATTGCAAGTATTTGGTTACATCATTCTTGTTGGAAAATTACCTAATATGTGAGAAAGATTATGTGATATTCGTAAAAAAATATAGTAGAATTGAATAGAATAGAATACTCTTTATAATGTACACCATATAAGTTACAGAAAATAGATGAAGAAAACATTACACTGGGTGACACAATGGGCGGCCTTATCGCTAAAAGCGATCTTTTCAACAAAACCTTTACCTAGTAGATATTGTCCTGGCTCCAGAAAATTAGGAGAGCCGACCGCAACTAAAGTGGGATAGTGCTAGGAATAAAAAGAAGAAGGAGAGACTATCTGATTTATTGAAGACCCAACGACTCTGTCCTAGACGCACTGACCTCTATCATACATTGTACACTGGACTTCATATTATCGATGACAAAATGAAGACATTTGATTATCGCCATTTTGGCGCTGATAGCAACGTGAATTCAAAGACCTTATACGTATTTCTTACTACTAAGTATAAGGTCTTTGCGTGAATTAACGTGAGAGTCGCATGGAACTAATATTAGAGATGGGACACAGCTTTCGGTAAAATACTTTTATGGGTTTTATCGATCGTGAGAATAATTTAATACGTAAGAGAAAAAAAAACAGTTATTTTTATTATGATTAATTTTTAAGTAATAGAATAATTGATGTACGGGTTACTAAAAAATATTATAACAACTTATCCTAAAAACTATCACATTTGAGCAAGTATCTCCTCGCTCAAGTACACTAGTTGTACGCTCATCGGATTCGTGAAGGGAACATGATTTATATAATAATAATAATAAATGAGATGGATAATCATTTACAACGGACGTATTTCTCGCTCTCATCGCTGAGATCTTGTCTCTGTAGTGTTAAGGTGCAAATAAGAGTGACATCGTATTCCAGCAAGGTGAAGACTTATATTTATTTTTTTAAACTTCATGCACAAAGGTACAATGGCGGACTTAATGCCTTAGGCATTCTCTACCAGTCAACCAAGGGTGGTGAAGAGATAACATGGTAGGTGCATTGTTTAAATCGTGGCAACAATTTAATAACAAAATATATTTTTAATTGCTTAACATGCACATATATACATATATTATATGATACATACCTAAATAAATATATATATTGAATAAAGTAATGAAAATAAGTTATCGAGATGACCCTACCCCCGCTGAAATCAGTTTTCAGCTCTGTTTCAGATGCAGGTAATAAATTGTTTGACTTCAAAACATTTGTTAATAAAATTATAATTATCATGATATTGTTCCAGAATTAATTCCAGGTTCAGGAACGTAGTGATTGGTACAAGAGAGAGGCCTGTGCTCAGCAGTGGGCGAAGTCGGGCCGTGGATGATCATGATGATGATTCCAGAATTTAGTATTACACATTGCTATTGAACATATTATAACTGATTATTAGGCATTCATATAATATTCATCACCAATACCAATATGAGATATTTAGTTCCAACATACTACGAGAAGTCAATACAGTAGATGAGTGATACGCCTTGCCAAGTCTACTATTTTGATATTAGTGTAATTTAAAAATATCACTAATACTGATTATATTAGTTACAATATTATAATATTTCCAGTCAAATATATTAGTATTACCTAATTTTTAGTAATATCGGTAGTATCCTATCTCTAAATGTGTCAATTTTAGTTCCTGATACGCTCGAGCGGGGCGCTTTGAATCAGCACAAAAATCAACTGTCATTTCATATAGTATGTTTAGTCCAGCGTACTTGTATAATAGAGGTCAGCGCCTAGACGGGATCTCAGATAATTCCTACAATACCCACAGGACATTGTATCCCCAAAGAAGCCACAAACTTAGATATGAACTCCAAACTAATATTGAAGTCTAGTGTGGAGTATCTACAGGAATTTCATACAAGTATTAAGTTTACGACTACCCTCATAACTTAAAGTTTTGTTTTACATGATGAAATTTTGAACGACATTAATATTTCTGAGGAAGAGCTTAAATTGAGTTTGAATAATGAACTTATAACTTTAAAAGTACTCGGTATGTTTCGTAGAGATTTTGTAATCTTTAAAGGAAATGTGCAGATGTGACATAAAGACTGCCACAGGCAGGGACAACGCGACAGTGTGGCAACGATGCAACAAAGTTTTTTTGTAGAAATTGTTCTAGGTACAGATAAAAATATATTTGATAACGTGGTGTCATATTTTAGCGTCAGGCTTGCCTTTTTCTTCGTTGTCCACTAACTTCTGAGGATAGCGAGAAGTTTTCAAGTTCCAGGGAGCCTTAAAAGAGCATGACAAACCATATTTCTTAAAATAAAATATTTTTTTGAAAGAAAGTTAGCAAGCCATAAAAAAAGCAACGTAAAAAATTATTTAGTTATAGGCAAATACATTCTACAGAAAATGCATTCTAATAAAATCACTTATAATCTATACCAATATTATAAAGATTGTTTGTTTGTATCGAATAGGCTCCGAAACTACTGGAACGATTTAAAAATTCTTTCTCCTATGGAAAGCTACAGTATTCCCGAGTAACATGAGCTATAAATTTGACGGCAGCAAAGCCGCGGGGGTCAGCCAGTGTATCTATATAAAACGTTTCTACATATTTACAATACCTGCCTTAGCATCAACCTTCGAGAATATAAGACAAAGCTTCTTTTTCTGCGAACTACTAACGAATCTCAAAGTTCAACAAAAGGCCACTAACCTTGTAAGTATCAAAGGGATTTCAAGTCAGATCTAAGTAATGTTCACTAACTTACAAGCATTTGTTTATTTTACGTCAGATTTAAGCAATTTCCAGTAACTTACAACCATTATTTTGTTTGTTTTCTAGAAAAGTTTCTAAGCTGCAAAGGTTATTTTGTTTTACGCGTCTAGGGTTAAAGAAAATTTAAAAATATAATGTATAAAATGATTTTTACGGCAGCATTTTTTTTGAGTTGTTATTCCAAGTTGTATCAGAGAGCTAATATAATTATTATTAAAAGTTTTATGACACAGAAACTGTCAAACGGCAATTTTCTAGAGAAATATTGCATGTTTCCAGGATAAAAGTCTTTAGGCCAGCGTTTCTTAACCTTTTTCAGTCAAAAATCAGAAATCAAGCGCAATTTCAAGGACCCCCTTAATAAAAAAAAACAGCAGTAAATACAAAATAAAACTTTTTCTTTTTTGCAACAAAATTAGAGATATTTGGGTTGATACTTAGTTGTAATCTCAAATCGGATGCCACTTTTAATCTGTTTCGTTTTTAGTATAAACAGAGCTGAGAATTCTTTTTCACTGAGGTGGTTGAGAAAAGCACTAAATGTTTCAGTGCTTCTTCTTATATTTCTTTATAATATTTTTTTACATTCACCCAAAAACTTGATAAAGACGATTTTTTCGACGAAATTACGTTTTAGTGCTGAATTATAGGCTATTTCAGATCAGTTTTCCTGTGTGTATGTAAGCGTAGTAATTGCGAGACTTTTGGTGGCATTTATTTAATTAAATGGTCAATAGATGCGATTGCGGACGCAGGGGTCCGTGGACCGCATGTTGAGAAACGCTGGTTTAGGCAATTGGCTGTATTATATTTTTTTATATAACATAACATCACGCCTGTATTCCAGGTTTAGGCAGAGATTTACCTATAGTACCTGCACGTTTCGCCAGGATTTTTTTTTTTTTTTTTGTAGATTCGCAATTCGGGCAATACAATATTACTTTAGTACTAGATAAACATAAAATAAAAAAAACAAAACATGGAACTGCATGCCCTAAACTAGTGAACACAGCATGCAAGGAATTTTCATAATCAATCAAATCCAGTCAAATAGTGCGATTGGCTGTAAAAAATATATTGAAATTATCACCGCAGACTCGCGTTTGACAATAGGGATGTTTCCTGGTTAGAGAAATGATAATTCTATTTAGTCCGTCAGTGAGATTATCAAATATTATTGGACATATTGTATTTTTGCTTTACCAAATCAATAAAAAAATATAAAGTTAAAGCGCATCAAAGTTTAGGAGTGGGGGCTTGTGACGTCACTAAGGCAGTATAAAGTATACTAGCGGCGTGACGTTTCACGATATTTCAACGCATTATATCGTCGTCCCTTTATGTTTACGTGTCAAAAGAAAAAAACGTGTCCAATATTTTGTATTAATCTGACGGTAGATTAGTCACAATAATTATGCCATAATTTTCGTTTAATTAATTCGGCCTTCATAGTGTTACAGTCTAGATACAACGTTAAGCGTAAATCAAAGCCCACCCTAAAAGGGTTCAAGAAGACATACAACCTAACATGTTTGTACCGAACCGGGGTCACTACAAATCACCCTTCCCACTACATAAAGATGGCGATTTGTCTAGTTTTATAGTCAATATACTGGCAGTCTGAGCAATTTTGTTTGAGAATTACTGAGATAGAGTTTTCTGTTTTATAAAAATGTTAGTTGGTGCACGCTGTTGCACTTGCGATTTAAATCGAGCCACCTATATTATTTTGACAGAGTTTTCTTTGAAGGACAATTGAATTATTATATTTTTACATTTATTGTATGTTGGCCTGTAAACCTACAGGTTCTTATTGAAACCTATCTCAGGCACCGGTCTCTCACAAAGTTTAAACTGCAAGGGTTAAGGCACTAGAGTCGATTGAAAAACGGGCCAAGAGGCTCATCGACAATGAGGCACTGGTTGAATCAAAACTCCAGAGCTTTGAGTATCGTCACCGAGTTGCTAGCTTGTAGATTTTTTATCGGTTGCATTTCGGGGAGTGTGCGATGGAATTGCATGATCTAATTCCCCCAAGCCCGTTTTATCATCGGACTACAATACGTATGGCGATGCGCCATCGGTACATGGTGGATATCCCACTCATACGCACTAAACGTTTTGGAAATACTTTCATTATGCTTACAGTAAAGGAGTGGCATTCCCTGCCGGAGTCTGTGTTTCCCGATAGCTACAATCTCGGAGTCTTTAAGTCAAGAGTGAATAGGTTACTTCTAGGCAAGCATGCTACACCTTCGACCACATCGTCACTTACCATCAGGTGAGATAGTGGACAAGCGCAAACCTATCTACAAAAAAAAAGTTAATTAAAAAAATCAAAAACCCGACTGCTTAAAAAGCGAACTAAAAAGACATAAAAAAGAAGAAATTCATGCTGTGCAGTCGGAGGAAACATTTTCGCGAGCTGGCTGACCACCACTTGATACCCCACACGATGGGTATGGAAGGAAAAAAAAAAATCCCCTACTTTTTTTCTTTTCCAATTTTAATGTAGCCAGTGACATTTGCAAGGTTAAGACGAATCGATTGACGTAAGTTTCATCAAAATCGGCCAACGCGTTTGGTCTCTAGAACGCCACATAGGAACAAACATACATACATAGACTGATAAACACATTACCCTCCTTCGGCAGTCGGGTAGTAAAAAAGGCGTGCCATGTAAGAAACTTTATAAAGAGAAAATACATGTTTAGTATTATTATATTATTTATCAGGTCCCATGGTTTATAATTTTACCCATCTCTGTTCTATATAAATAAGCTTGCTAGATATCCATTATCATCGAACATATTTTTAATTTTCGTAACTATTTTCCTGGTTGAATAATTTATTTCATTGATATCAACCTAAATATGTCACGAATTTGTAATTAAACTTTGTCCAATATAGATAAACTAATAGGTACGCGAGAAACTATTCATTGGATTTCAGTAAAATTTTCATTGGTTTCATTTCAAATTAATCAAATTTAGAAATATGTCACGTACGATATTTAAACAGATTTCCAATGAAACCGATTTCAATGGTAACTAAATCCTGCTTATTTTGCGAATGCGGCTTTCGTTATAACCATCACTTTTAACAATATCCATTGATATAGCACCCCCATCACCTGCGCACCAGCACGCAATGTACGCTGTGACTACCCCAGAGACCAAACCAGCTCATGGGCGCCAGACGACCCCTTGTGTAGCACTCTTGGTCCCCTTGTGACGGCCGCAGGGGATAAGGAGAGCAGCCATCGCTATACTGAAACTCCTCCACCCCTGCAGCCCCAACGTGTCCGCCATCAGACGGTGGCGACCTCGTCCAGGCCGCGGCAGGTAGGTGCACCGCAATACCGGCACTCCTCTCCCGCCGCGGCCTCCAACACTCAGCCACGATACCGTATGGCTATGGGAGGCCCCATACGACATCGCGACCTGCCTCAGTCGCCTAGGTGGCACCGCAACCTACTTGTTGGCCGCTACGTCTTTGGCTTATCGGCAAAAGCCCTGGTGAGCGGCTCCTTCTTGGGTTCCTCTTCGCTTCACCGTGGGTGACCAAGCCACGGCTACTGAGCCCCCCCACCTCGACAATGCGGGAACCCAACAGGGGGGATTCATCATCAGCCTACAACAGTCAACACATAGGCCTATCCATTCATTATTCATCCCGGCAAATCTCATCCAGCCACTTTGCAAAAATCACCGACACACCTAGACTAAGCACGTTAGGCTGTTCACCGATTCGTAATCATTACTCAAGAACACTTCTATAACAACGGTCATTGGTTACGGCTCCTCATAAACCTTGTTTTAAGAAACTGGCTGTAGAAAATATTGAGCAGTGAAATTGAAAGTGATTTTTATTAGGACGAATCTACTAGAGCTGCAGTATTATTTGATGGGAACACACTTTTATTATCTCTTCCATAAATGGCATACGATCTGCATGGAAACAGAATTTGATTACGTACGAACCAAAACTGCAAACTCGATCGAGTCTGACTCGATAGTGGGTCGTTATGGAGTAGTGTTGCAAGTCTATTAAAATAGAATAACGCTTCTAGGTTGTTTCATATCCAGTATAATATAATGTTATAAATAAACTAGCGTAAATTAGGACTTGGGTAGGTTATAGAAGGAAGTGAAAATAATACTTTCGTGCTCCTTTGCTCTTCTTTTTTCAAATTAATTTTGTTGCGGGATGCAAATCGTTTATCCGGGTCTCGTCGATTGGGTGCGAATTATCCTATGACTTCTCCCGCTCTGGGTGAAGCGGGAGGGCGTGTCAGACTGACTAAAACCCACCCGTGTTCCTTCAGTTGCTTGAGCCAGGGCCGTGGTAACTCGTTTTCAAATTTATCCGCGACCCAGACATGCATCGGCCCTAATGGGCCCCGTCAATTTTGCTGACATCTCTTTGAGGCGCGCGTGAAACACTACGCGCCGTCGACCTGGGCCTGGTCCTTATCGGAGGGCGAGCTACCCATTACTCGCCGTCCGCAAGCCCGCGCCTACGGTTGCCGGGAATCGGCTTGTGACTCCCGACGCCCAGGGCGTCTCCTGCGGCGGCTTGGGGCGTGAGGGCACCTCCGTTGCGTCTCCCTCACGCGTTCCGCCTCCTCCTTTGCGAGCATTACTGCTTCGCAGAAGGAGGTGACAGCTTCCCATGCCCTCTCGCTCCGTACCATGGTTTGGACCAAGGCCGGACGCGAGAGGTCGCCACCGCCGATCTTTAAGTAACCTAGATCCAGGTCTAAGGCAGGGACAAGTTCGGCAAGCAGGGACAAAAAAAGTCACAGCCTTCTAGAATTGGCGTGATGTTAGCAACAGGATCTCTTTTAATTTTGTCTAAAATTGACCTAAAAATTAGCAAAAAGCAAAGCAATTACCGAAACGTAACATAAAAAAATCCACACTTAAACCTTTCAACAAGCAATAAACTGTCAAGTTCGTCCATCGTTAACAGAATAACACTTTTTCTTAAAAACAACGTCGTAACTACATAAAAGCAGTTATTTTTATCAGCTATAACGAACGTATCCGTTATTCGCAACGGTTTAACTACTTTTTAACTGTATTGACTGAGTTTTAGAGAGATAACAAATGGTTTACGAAGGAGTCGTCAAAAATTACGAGTGGATTTGGAAATGTACTGTTTGCGTGGGTAAAGAGCGGAGGCCCTAGACAAAAACGGGGCAAAAGCGATAGATAAAATGCCAAAAATGTATGAGAATGTCAAACGCTATCGAAATTTCATCTGATCAATCTCCTGCATTTTGGCATTTCGACTGTCGACATCGATGACGTCGAATACCACTTGTCTAGAGCCTCAGGCCCGCTATAAAATGATCCCGGATAAGAATTAAGGCTAGCACAGACGGGTGCGTCGCAACATACGACCATCATTAGGTAAAACGGTTATGAATGAAACGGTGTTGTCGCATTGTCGTTGTCACACAAATCACACTAATATTATAAAGGTGAAAGTTTGTGAGTGTGTGTGCGTTTGTATGTTTGTTACGTCTTCACGCTAAAACGGCTGGACGGATCTGGATGAAATTTGGCATAGATATATATTATAGGCAGGAATAGCACATAGGATATCCTGGGAATATGTTCCTTCGGGATAATATTTGACTTTAACGCGGGCGAAACCGCTGGCAGAAGCTAGTTATTCATATTTTGATTTTTAACCGACTTTAAAGAAAGGAAATGAATTAAGGTCTTTTTTAGAACGAAAGAATGAGAAAAAAAACACAAGTCCATTCTAACCGAATACAGTTGAATACCAGTAGAAATATTGAAGCGACTGCCAGCTGAATTCCAAGGCCCAGTTCTGGGTAGTGCAACACAGGCTGGGCAGGGATGTAATTTTCAGTTCCACTCTTGATATGAAGGCTATAAATCGTTATTCAACTGACTTGCACGCGCCATTCCCCCGTGTGTTTACGATAAAAAGACGAAAAGCTGCATTTTACAAAGTGTTAATACGGAATAGGCCATAACAATGTGATCAAATCCTCTCCTGATTTTATGATTTGCAACGAAAATGGTTGGTTATATATACACAAATACAGACTTCCAAAAAAAAACACTACAAATTGAAAAATAACTTTCTTTTTGAAGTCGGTGTCCATAACGAAAAAAAATTGGTACCTACCAAAGACACCAAATTCCAAAAATAAAGTAATTTTTCAAATTGTAGTGTTTTTATTTGGAAGTCGGTAGTATTTTTTTGTAAAAAAGTTTTAAAGTATACGAATACGTGTTTTGCCTTGCTCTATAAAACATACAAGCTAAAATTATAAGAGTTTATCCCAAAAAAACATACAAGAAACAGTTTACAAAATCAACGTTCAAAAATAAACTCCATTTTACGACGATCGCGCACTATTTTAATAATCCTCGATCGTGTATTTTTTCGCAGTTAACAAGTACTATAACTGGTTCTTCTAAATATTAGTTTTCTGTCTAAATATATATAAAAATAGTTTTGACATGAGTCGGGAGTCAAACCTTGAGAGATGAATATGATCCGGCGAATGGTATATTAATAAAAGTGTTGTAGCGTTAGCATAAAAATTAATGATGATGGTTGATTTATCGATAATGTTTTATGAGAATTCTCATTAAAAATTCTTGAAAACATGAATGGTTTTAGAGCTCTTTGGAAATAGCGCGTATATAATTTTCTTACAGAGCCCGTATATATGAGGTCTTAAAGAGCACTATGAGCGATATAACAAGAAAACTTGAATGATTTGAATTTTTTTTTTTTTTTTTTTAGCGACTTCCCAAAAAGGAGGAGGTTTTCAATTCGGCTGTTTTTTTATTTGTGGTACCTCAGAACTTGTTACTGGGTGAACCGATTTTGAGGATTCTTTTTTTATTTGAAAGCTGGTGCTTGTCATGTGGTCCTATTTAATTTTTATCAAGATCTGATGAAGAACTTCGGAGATATACATCATAACTCTTCAATAAATGACGGCAAATCACTCGGGATAGCTGCAATCGCATTTTTGTTTATTTTTTACACCATTTCATAACATAACATCAAACTAGTACGCTCTAAAGGGGTACGCAGGTGTAAACAGTTCACTTTGGTATACTCTTATTCCATCGGTTTTGTTTGAGTTTCATGTTATTGGGTTAATCTATTCTGGCTTAACTTTGGGCATTATTGGTACCTAGCCTATATAACTGGACCATTATATACCACAACTAAAAAGAGAAAAATAAAAAAAAACTTTTTACAAAAATTACAACCGACTTCCTAATAAAAACACTACAAAGTGAAAAATAACTTAAATTTCGGAAGTCGGTGTCAAAAAACGATGAAACGAAAACAAGAACACCGACTTCCGAAATTTAAGTTATTTTTCACTTTGTAGTGTTTTTATTAGGAAGTCGGTTGTAATTTTTGTAAAAAGTTTTTTTTTAATTTCTGGCGTCGCACAGTTAAATCATACGATTTACAATCTCCTTAACCGGTCTTCCCTGGTGAGACTAAACTATAGCCTCCAGCTAGGCACAAAAAGCTAAACCTAAGCGACCACGCTGAGTGTTACCCCCTATGGCCAGGGCCAGAGCGTCGCTGGGAGGACAACAAAGGAAGGATCATGATTAAGTGATTCTACCATCCGTTCGGAAAATACCTATGTGTAGAAGAACGGACAAGAAACTCCTTTTTTAGTTATTATCTTAACTATAGCTCAGCATTTCGCGGGCTGGCTTGAATTTATTGACAGAGACAACGCGACGGGCCTTGGCGGCGAAGACAGAATGAATGCGCTCGTTTTTGGGTGTCAAACAGTTTGATTGTATACTTAATTGAACACAAGTTATTACAGCAACACGAGTCGATCCTCACGACTACGCAACGCTTGTCGTAGTCGAACTGTAGATGAGTAACCATGCAAAACCCTTTCATGCTTAGGAAAGCAAGTTAAGCAATTAGACGAGTAGTTAATCGAAAATCTGATGACCAGTTTTTCCAGGAGTAACGTGTTACTCTGTTGCTGAGTTTTAGAGGTCCGAAAGGCAGTCACTCCATTTAAAATACTCAGCTGAATTCAATTAAGACTTGAAGCAGATCTCAGCATAATTAGAATAAGGCTAGGCAGATGACAAAATGTACAATTACAGGAACATGAGACATTTTCAGTCTTATTACAAAAAACGAAAAAAACCTTGGTTTAAACCTGTACTATCAAGTCCAGGCTTATCTGCAAAACCATGGTCTAAATTTGTCCGTATTACAAAACTTAAAAAAACCGTGGTCTTCATAGTACCGTCATTTGAACCATTGTCAATATATCAACCACAGATTAATACAAATATCATTCGTTCACCATAATATCATTCAATTGCAACGTTCCGTATGCCCAGAAATGAAAACGTTTCGATAATACGATAAGGATTAAATTACGTTTAAGTGTTAAAAATATTGAGACTTTGTTATTTTGCATGGATATAAACATTTGTTATTTATCGATTGAAGTTTTGTTTAAGCAAATTACTTAAATTCTTAATAATTACTAATAATACATCTACGTACGTGTAACGAAACGTAACATTCTCGCGCGTTATATGAAACCATAACATTAAACGTAACCATCGCAAGCTGAACAAAGTTTACTAAGCTAAGCTTTGGAATTTTTAAGTTATCGAATCTCTAATAGAACAATTGACTCTTTGTTAATAATATATAAAATAAGATATTGTGATGGACCAACAAAAAAAAACGATCTGAGAATTGGAGTACCGAGGAAAAATTATTATCCTCAATAATTAATTAAATCAACCATGTTAATATCCATTTTCGGGTAAAAATAACACAACACAATAAAAAAGATTCTATAACCTAAAAGAGAAACTTTGACAGATACGACTTAGACCATCGTTAAACTAGGGGCCGCCGAGGTTTAGCGTTAGACCATGATTTGGTCTATGGTTTGTCGCTAAACACTTTTGTGTAAACCACAGTTTATAGAGATTTAGACCTGGGTTTTTAGTTAAACCGCTTTTTATAATAAGGCTGTTTAAGTTTGTGTCTATGACGACAACGTAAACGCGATGCCATTCACTGCACTGAATTACGCAGCATAGTGGAGTGCGTGTTCTTACGTTGCTTGAAAGTATCTCTCTTTGCATTGAAAACACGCGTAGTGCAACACACAGAAAACACATTCACGTGCAGTGTCGTGTATTCGTCGCCACACACCCTACAGCGTATTGCAGGGCAGTGTGTAAATCGCCTTATTTGACAAAATTAAATAGGTAATACATTAAATTTATCGTTTCTACTCTTCTTTACTTTGCTACTTCTTGATTGTTGACTAACTTACTTAGTTTGAATCAACACCAAAGAAGTTTCTTAACCGTTTTCAAGTGTTTGAACTTGAAGGAAAGTTTTTCTAGAAAATAAATCGGTCTGTGACTGTTTTGTTAAATAATTTGATTTTGAAGAAAATGTATTAGGTACCAACTGGGGATTGAAAGTTGCATTAATATTTAAAAATTGTTTTCAACTAATAATAATAACTGTGCCCTAGATTATTTAAAACACGTTTTTATAGAGACTTGTTTTGTTTTTGGGACAGAGACGTGGTCGCTCACAATGGGCCTCATCAAAAGGCTTGAACCCACCTAAAGCGCTATGGAGAGAGCTATGCTCAGAGTTTCCTTGCGTGATCGAATCAGAAATGAAGACATCCACAAGAGAACCGAGGTTACCGACATAGCCCGAAAATATTCCAAACATAAGTGGCAGTGGTCAGGTTACAATTCTCGCAGAACAGGTGGCCGTTGGGGCAGAAAAGTTCTGGAGTGGTTACCGAATTAAAAAACCTTGCTACTGAATTTTAAAACAGTTATCCCTGAACGATTTTGTATGATATTCACCTTATTATTCTGTATATTTAACACCGTAAAAAAGGATTCACATCCATACATTTCGACGTAAGATTCAGTTAAAAACCAGTGTCAGGCATTTTGCTGCACTGGACCTTTTTCGCGCAGCCGCGGGGCACACTATGTATGTATTTGTTTTAAAATTAACTTCCCTTTTATTTGTACCTACATTGTGTTTATCTGTGTCTTCTTCTCTTCTTTGTCCAACCCTCTTTCAGCTGGGGTCTCCTTGTACGTCTGCGCCAGAGAGCTCTGTTCTGGGTTGTCTGAGTGCTCAGGTTCTCGTTCAGGACCTCTTTCTGCATGTTTGACCACCTTGTGGCGGGTGGTCTTCCCCTTCCTCGCGGTCGATCGGGTGGTGTGTATCTGTGTTTGCCAAATAAATTAGTTTTCTCTCTTTCTTTAAAATGTTTGACATTTGGTTTAGATAATTGTCATCTAGACCACGACTACTAAGTGATATCATTCTAAATCAAATATAATGGACTCCCAAAGATAACGCACTAATTGTTTTTATTTACTCTCATAATATGGATATCAAATTGAAGAGTTTTCTAAGAGGAATACGAAAAATTTTTTAATAAAAAATCAAACCGACTTCCAAAACAAAACACAAAAAAATAAAAATAACTTTCTTTTCCGAAGTCGGTGTCTGTTGTTCACATTGTTTTCCGTTACTCGACACCGACTTCGGAAAAGAAAGTAATTTTTGTTTTTTTTTGTGTTTTTTTTGGAAGTCGGTTTGATTTATTGATGAAAAGTTTTTATTTTACTCTTTTTAGTTTTTGTAGGTACCTTCAATTAACATGAAAATCATTTATAGCCAAAGTAAATGTCACGACGATTCCAATAAACCCAAACACTACTAAGATACATTGTTTTATTTCGGAGTTCCAGTGGCCACTGTGGTCTTCTTCATCAGTTCCACTTCAAACTTGCAAATTATTGCATTATTTATGAAAATACCAAAATTGTATGTATATGTATGCCTATAATATTTGAGGGAGTCCCTCAATTTCTCTAAGATCCCATCATCAGATCCTGGTTTTCTTATCATGGTACCACCCTTGGAAAATCGCCTTTCCAACAAAAAAATTATCATCAAAATCGGTTCAGAAACGACGAATTTATCCGCGAACAAACATAATATATATTATATATATATATAATTATTTTTTAAAAAGCTTTTTAATCTTAAAATAATAAATTATCATCTCATAATTTTTTTCTGCTGTCTCTACATTGTTTATAAGCTGCTCAACTCACTGCTAAATACCGTGATGGATTGACGTGTACCAATAAGCAAACAGCCTCGTTGCTAATCGATAGATCAAAGTTAAATATAACCGCGTTTAAGATTTTTTCTTATTTATCTCAAGCTTCGTAAAGACTGTAATGCAATGTTTTTAATGGCCTTGATGGCATTCGTAAAACTTAAATGTTTTACCACAGTGAAATGAAAAGTAGATGATTTTTGTAACTGCTTGATCAACTAAAGTAGCTCCTGATAGCAACTTCAGTAGCGTGAAAATATCCCGAAGTCAACATATTCTTGAGATAAAAATTATCCTATGGTCTATCCGTTTATCAAGTTTTATACTAATTCGTTAAGCCATTAAGGTGACAACTGACGACAGCGACTTTGAGGGAACAAAACACACACACTTGACTTTAGCACAAAGCTCGTCGACTCTTCACGTGACCAGAGGGCTGGCCTTGTCTTCGGCCAGAGAATCAGCATTGCCATCCAACGTGGCAATGCTGCCAGCGTTCTGGGCACGTAAGCCCTTTTCCCTCTCCCTTTTCTATTTGCATAATTATAATCCTGTTTTTTTTAGAATCATCAATTGTATATAAATTATGTTAATATATTTGTTACATTAAATAAAAAAAATACACAAATGTCAATCTCATAAATATTGGACTTTTGACAGTCTTTTTTTCTCTGTTTTGGAATAAAATGTTTGTAATAAGAACGTGTCAAACCCTCTTTAATGCCAAAGAATGACAGGTTTTGCTAAAGTGAGTTTGACAAATACTCAACTTAAAATTCTAAATTCAAAAATCGGTTGGCTGGTCTAGTTAAGCTTCGATTTTTACTGTTAAAATTCCACAAAGAAAGCATTACAAGAGATTCTAACGAAGACCTTCTCCAATCTTTCTCAAGAGGAATTAGGAACATCACTAATCCCCGACTTTAATATCAAGAAAGTCATTCCATTAAGGGAGAAATGTAATAACCGAACAGTCCACGTATGTTATTAAGTTATTAAGTGTAATATGGCGGCTTGTGGCTGAGTATAACCAGTTTGTGGTCGCTCTTTATTAACAAAAACTCCGCGGGAGGGTGGGAAAGAGGTTGGTTAGTTCTTATTGTTTCTTAATTCCTGTATATTGGGCTTTTTCAGAATGAAATGATAAATAATTTTATTTCTGTAAGTGGTTTGTACAAACACTTTTAATTGTCGATCATATTTTTTAAAACAAGATGAGGTCGGCGTTTCCTATCTGACTAATCTGAGAAGTAAGGCCGAAACAAACTCAGAGGTCACAGTCTCTTTTAAAGTCCAGACAAAATCTTGGTTAGATCATGTGAAGACCATGTAGACTGATGTCTGAAATGGTCTTTTGAGGAAAGAACCAGCCAGATTGAGCGGACTTGTCCAATCAGTTCACGCATTTGTCAATAACCGAGCAGCTCAACTCAGAATTTAAGGAGCTCAACGATCCGACGAAAAAAAAAACAACAAGACAGTAAAACATGGGTTACACAGTGTATGGGGTGAATGGAATTGGAATGAATTATTATCGACGATTAGTACCTATCAAAATTTTAATACGTTTACCAAAAAAACACATGCCCACCATATACTTCGTAACTAAGAAAATTAATAAAGACTTCCGCAGATAGACGCGATATGGCAAAGCGTCAACCCTTTTTATGATAACGCGTTTCGTAGAAATTGTTCCACATAAACGTTTGTGGTCGCTCTTTATTAACAAAGTTAAGTTTTCCTAGTGCGATACCGCCCATTGTACACTTGTGTTTGTGAACGTTTGTCCTGTACGTATTTTGTGGTGTACAGTTAAGGATCAAAAGTGGACACTCTACCAAACCAGCAGCGGCATTTTTTTTGGCAGAAATATTTAAAATTTTCACGGTTAGTAGGTATAATCTATACTTTAATTTCTATACAACATACTAAATCAGTTGTGGATAACTTAAGCTAGCTTTTTGAGTTTTGGGAGAGTAAGACTGCACTTTTGACCCTTGACTGTACATTCTAGTATATAATAAATAAATAAAATCTTCGCGGGAGGGGAAATAAAGGGATGATTGGTTCTTGATTTTTATTATTGTTGTTAACAATGGAAAGGAGATATGGTTCATCAAAACAAAAACAGTTCAGAGACTCTGGACAAGTGACTTTTTATGAACGAAAGCGTCACTTAACGATTGGAAATATAACAAATAAAACATATTGGGCTATCCGCCTTATTGGATTTAGAATGACGTCACTTAGCTAAACATGCATTGTCATCCAAACTAAAGGTGTATGCAAAATTTCATCTTATCGGTGGATGATTACTGCTTTAAAATTCAGTAGCAAGATTTGACCCGAACACACTTACATACATACATTCATACATTGCAAGTTAAATAAAAGCTTGTAAAATGTATGGGATTGCCGATCTCTACCGAAATTTCAACCTTCATCATCATCATCGTTTCAGCCAATAGGAAAGAACCAGCCAGATTGAGTGGACCTGTCCAGTCAGTGCACGCATTTGTCAATAACCGAGCAGCTCAACTCAGAATGTATGGAGCTCAACGATTCGACGAAATGCACAATGCAAATAGGCTGCATTGTGCATTTCGTCGTTGCGTATCACTCTCCCTATCTCCTAATGCACATGTTACATTTTGGCATTTCGACTATTGGCTTCGCTGACAGAAAGTCTCTTTATATAGAGCCTCTGATATCTAAAGGTATTTTGTATTTTTACCGACTTCAAAAAAAGGATCATTTCGACACGTATGTCTATAATATTGTAGAACTGCACAATATTCACATATGTTATTCTATGTGGGCTTCTAAACACGTGTGCCAAATTTCATAAGTGTATGTTTGTCCACGGATTCCTCCGAAATTACTTATCGGGTCGTGATCATTTGTTGTTGAGTATCTCTCAACTTAAGGAATAGTGCAAGTTTAATCAAAATCGGTCTGGTAGTTTTCGAGATATGGAGCATACAACCGAACTCCTTAGCGACAAACAGCTCGAATGTGTAAATTGAGTTGTTATCGGTATTTTGTCAATCATTTAGGTACCGTACTATAGAAATTGCTAATTTTAGTGATGATGTACTAAAACTAAAAGGAGATAAATAAAAAAAGTCGTGTGGCACTCGGGGACTGCCGCGGTAAAGCTATTGCATAGCATTTATTCTAGATCCAGTCCTGGAAAATGCGTCAAAAAAATTAAAAACGTTAAAACTCGAAAACGTAGCGAGCCAAACCCGCATTTATTTACGATTAATAAAACTCTAAAAAACAAACAACTTATTCACATTGAAATAAGGTCGCTTTTCTTTGACAAGCAAAAGTGACCCTTATTCTCATTAGCATAAGGTCCACATTGATCACCATTGTCACAGAATCAGCTCAGAGAGACCGATAAAAGGCAAAACAAAAAAATTACGACCAACAAAAATTTTAAAACCCTCATATCTCAGAAACGGTTGGAGTTAGCACATTTCTGACAAAAAATTTGCCCCCCTGCCCCGCGCTACTTCATCCAGGAGAACAAGATAGGATTTACCCCCCCCCCCCCTTAACCGTTTACCTCCCCCCGCAAAAAAAAATTTCATTCTAAAAATACCAACACGGAAATCGAAAACACGTGCAACAAACCTCCCCCCCCCCCCGCCCCCTGCCCCTCACCACTCAGATTCCACAGAATTCAAAAACCTTATTAAAAGTCAAAGTATCACCGCCGTGCCCGTCGGAGTGGGGAGCGTGAGGTTTTTTCGTTACGGAATTTCTGGATTCGGTCCCCGCGCTCAAGGCCCGCGATAGAAGCTATGCAATAGCTTAAAAACGTTATCGGAAAGTTTAATTTTATTTTTTAACTTAGTACCACACAAGGAATTTCTTCCTGTATCGTGGTAGCGTTCACAAACATTTAAACTCACATACACAAGACACCCAGATCTGGAACAACTACTTATAAGCCATATAAATATATTTTGTTGCGTGCGGGCATCAAACCCACGACACGCAAAGCAGCTGTCGACCGCTCAATTACTACACCAAACGTGTATGACAACGAAATATTCCAACATTTATAAATGATGACATTTAAGTAGAAGACGAGAAGGAACTGTATTTCGTTCATAATAATTAAAAGTTCTAAAAGTCCGTTTTAACATGTTAGTGAAATATAAATTGCAGCATTCACTGTGTATTTGCATTTGTGTAATAATTTAAAATGTACATTTTATGCTTTGAACCCCAGTTTTGTCGCACCGACAAAATGTAAACCATTCATACTAGTATTATATTATCTGTGTCCATTCTATATAGTGAAGAATTGCATTCAGTATGAAGCTTTCCAAAGCTTTATGCATTTAAGTCTAAATTAAAATAAACGCCACGAGTGGTGGTTCTTAAATACATATGTGCTACTGTTAACAGAAGATTCTTACTGTCAAGAGCATCACATATTCAGTAAATATATTGACATCATTTAGGTTCAATTGGTGGTGGTTAAATTTTGTCTTGTTATACTTCTTTTTTTTACCTTTGTATATATTCTTTTACCGATTGTTTTGTGAATGTGTGAACATTGTAGGCCTTCTAGATGCTAGTTAACATTTGTTAACTTTTTTATATAATATATAATCTTTTTTTTTTAGTTTCTTACGACTTATTGTCGGGCCTACGTTGTCCCCCCACATCTAAGTACTAATGCTGTAACATGGAAATATTGTAAAACCAAACCATTTTTAAAAGAGTAACCATGGAGTTTCTTGCCGGTTCTTCTCCATTGGAAACGACCAATCCGAACCGTGCACCTTTTGTCGACGTTTTATAAGTGCCCATGTAGGCCTATGTGAAATAAAAATATTTTTTATTTTTATTTTGATTTTGTTCTTTATTTAATCTACCAAAATTAAATCAAAAATTCATAAATTTACTGAACAACGCACACAGGGAGACGAAGAAACCTGTAATCTGTAAAAACTTCTAAGTTAAATCATTATTGAGGGCTATTACACAAAAATACGTGTTACAAGATAAAGAATCAGAGGCCAAAATATTAACCTTCCTTAATATTTTGTATTTTTCCTTAAAACGGGATTCCTTCCACGTCGAACGCGCATATATAGATACCTCCATAACAAATTGAATTTATTTCACCCTCATAAGGGTAAAATTGATTGGGATTGCCCAATTATTTGTCCTCATATTTTATTTCCCATGTGTCCTGTAGAAATTGGTTACAGCCCCTTCATCGTCGTTCATCTTTATCCTTCCCCATGGGTTTAGCCAACTTAGTTAGGCGATTTATTTTTTGTTGCTACGATTTATCAACAACTCAAATTTACATAATTCTTTTTTCAGATCATTATCGATATTTTATAATATTTGGAAAGAAATCTCTGGAAGTACTATGACTACGAAAACTATTTCACTGTTAAAAAGCTACAGTACTGGCGAGTACTGTTAAATCACGGGCGCACAGCTTTCATTATGTGTACAGTACAGCTACTAATTGGAATTCACTGCCGGAGTTTGTATTGCGTGATACCTGCAACCCGGACAAAGGATACTAAATATTACTACGCAAAGAGGCCACACTCCCCTCCCTCCCGCCAATTTATCGTCACCTGCGAGACCTGCGGTCTTTATGTCAAGAGTGAATAGGTTATTTCTAGGCAAGCGTATTTCACCGTCGACCACATCATCGCTTACCATCAGGTAAGATAGTGGTCAAGCGTGAGCCTATAGGACATAAAAAAAAATAAAAAATGCAGCCAACCAGGCAGGCCGTGCTGCACGCACACATTTGCAATTGTACACACATTATGCAATATACTATGTTGTAGTAGTAGGCTATTCCACGCATACGGTTGTATGGATTGTCGGGGGCCTGACCTGGCGTCTTTGAGTCAAGAGTGAATAGGTTACTTCTAGGCAAAGCGTGCTTTACCTTCAACAACAACATCATTTACCACCAGGTGAGATAGTGGTCAAACGCAGGCGAACGGCCAGTAAAAGTTAGATAAATCTAAGCGGGCTTAACTTTTTATCTCCACATTCACAACTTCTAATTTGAATCCACTATACCCCTGTTCATATTGCACAACCACTGAAACACAATTTTTGCAATACCACGTTATTGAATGACCCACCAAATCGATAATTTCAATAGTATCTAGTACGATTATTACTGCTACCGCAGAAACATGAAATTTCATTTGATTGTCGATACCCGATAAGTGCAGTTATCACGTCACGGATTCATGAATAAAACTAACGATAATTTCTGTACTGTTATTCTGTACAACATCACTTCGAAATTCGAATGGTGTCTCGTTGTAAATCCGCGATGATTTACTTTTAAAAACAAATGAGTTCGCATTCAAATTGATTTTGGTTCACGCAACTTGAAAAAAATTGGCGAAAAACTGTTTTTTTTCCCCTTTAAGAATTAGTTGTTTTTTTTTGCATACATCGTGTCTTTGATCGATACGTAATGCCTGGACATATTTTCGATGGTGATTAAGAACAGACAGTATAAAAATGTTGCAATATAAATGGGAGCAGTCATGTGTGCTTAAACCTGTATTTAATCTTAGGTATAAGTAACTAAAATCAATGTGAGAACTGTGAATGTCTGTCACAACACTCATCTTTCAAATTCCAATATCGAATCATCCAAACTGGCTGAAAATATTTCACCGCATTGCCCAACGATCAAACAAACTTTACGAGATATTCTATTTTTAAAAACCAATGTAAACAGCCCGTACGTTCCTTGATTAAATTTTAAATTAAACTTTATTATGGGTGGGGCAGTTCATTTAGGTCACGTCAAGCCAAGTATTATGCAAAATAGAAGATGGCGAACAGATTATTGGAAAAGTCTTGAATAGATTACATTTTTTTCTAGTTTTTAATCTGAATATCACTCGGTTAGACAATCATGCAATGGAAAGTAGAAAGTTGAAAATTTCTGATAAGTTTTTTTTTATATCTGAGTGACTTGATTTCGATTTTTTTCTGTTGACTAGCTGTCTACTCCACAGCAAAAAAAATCGAATTCAGATTTAAACCATATATTTTCGCTTGTTGACAGAAATCTCAAAGCCGCTTTTAGGCTTCTTCTATTGGTGGTAGATTTCGTAATCCTGCGTCAATCCTTTTTGAGAGTAATTTGTGAAAATTAAATATCCAGATTCTGTAATTTTACGTTTTATTGGTTAAAGACTTTTTTTAGGTACAAGCACATTCTATTACCTACATTAAAGTTGTCGGCACGTATCATGGCAAGGTTTTGGCGTAGTGAAGGTAAGTTCGCGCATAGTACGCTAACTGACCAACCACCGTATAGAGCGGACGGAACGTGGACGCGACGCGATTGGTCAGTCGTTCCTTGTGTCAACTGACTAACCAATCGCGCGCTTGGAACGGTGCTAAACGTTCCCCGCGTCCCGCTTGATAACCGAAGAGACCTATAAACGACTTGTGCGCATCTAACGACTCTTGCCAAGTTACGTGCCAACTAACTAACAACAAATACATGTTTTCCATTGATAAGCTCGCGTTAGACAACTGTCTCTCCTGATGGGAAGTGATGATAATTATGGTCGACGACGGCGCACTCTTGTCCAGAAGTATCTTGTTCACTCTTGCCTTAATGACCCGACAGAAAAAGAATAAAACACAGACGGATAATAAATTTATTGTAATCTTTAAACATAAAAATCTACAAAAGTTATAAAAACTTTAGATAAGGTATACAAGATTTAATAAAGAAAAATAATCTTGTGACTTACTTCGCGATAACTCAACCTTGGTCTGGGCCACTTCGCCCAGAGGCCGTAAAATAGCCCGTGAAGTTATTGCCCGACGAGGTAAAATAAATTCTATAAAAATATTGAAGTAACGTCGAATAAATTACCCTTTGTCCCTTTGGGGGTAAAAAGCGCTTTTAAAAATAAAAACCTTTTTCTTTTTTAGGGCTGTCTCTATTGTTCTAAGTTGGGATTTGTGATTGGCCTTTAATAAAAGAAATGACAATGAAATATGACAAAGATGGAAGAATAACAGTTGTTTTCTCAGAATTTAATATTGAATCATCATTAGTCGTGGACGAATACAGCGATGGGTTCGTGGAAGCTGTCCATAAGCTCAGGTCTAAGTTTTTCAAGAGCCTCCGTACATATAGAAACAAAAAGCTATTTGATCCTACTCTCAAGCTCATCATGAAGGAGAGGCGTGGGATAATCCTGCAGTCTTCAGACGATGCGTTGATTTACCGGCAGCTAAATAGACGGCTTTCAAATTCCTTGAAAAGCGACCTGCGCCACTTTAACACCGAAAGTATCAAATATGAAATTGACTGGTAAAGATAAGGGATCCAAGGTCTTTGCTAGAGATTTGACTATTGGGCAGTGCCAGCTCACGAAACTGAAGACCGATGACGGCAGGATCGTATCCGCCAAACAAGAGCTACTGCCGAGCGTCTCGCGCGCAGTTTTGACGATTTCCAGCCTCCTGAGTAAGCCAGATTACGTAAAGGCTTCAGCACCATAGACCACATGCATACGCTACGGCAGCTTATCCAGAAGACGAAGAGTAAAACCTGCCTTTCTGCTTAGCGTTTGTGGACTACGATAAAGCCTTCGATTCGATCGAGACTTGGGCTGTACTGCAGTCTCTCCAACGAAGCCAAATTGACTACCTATCGGTACATCGAAGTGTTGAAGTTTTTGTACAAAAACGCCACCACGTCAGGTTGACTTCAGAATCAGACCTCGGAACCTATCTTTCTGCAGCAAGGTGTGAGACAGGGAGACGTCATATCTCCAGAACTGTTAACTGCTGCTCTGGAGTATGTCTTCAAGGTTATGGACTCGAGAGGGCTAGGTATCAATGTCAATGGCGAGTACATCACTCACCTTCGACTTGCCGACGATACAGTGGTCATTGCTGAGATCATGGAGGACCTCAGTATATTGTTCGATGCCATCAACAGAGCTTCCGAAAGACTGGGTCTTAGGATGAACATGAATATAACCAAGGTGATGTTACACCCACTCTTATCGAGGTCGGAGACTCGACACTCGAGGTTGTGGAGGACTATGTCTACCTGAGACAAACGATCCAATTGGATAAAAAAAACAGATACTTCCAAAATTTTGTCGAGTTACGAATGCGAACACAGGCATACTTTGGGCGCGTTTATATCTAACTCAAATACCTCTCAGAAAACCACGTTCTTACAGCAAAATACCTTACATTTAAAAGAGCAAATAAACAAAACAAACGCACGTAGCGCATCTTCATACTGCCAAAACAGAGGTTTAGACGACGCAAAAGTTAACTTGCGGCCGCCGTGCGGTTGCCATGCGGTTGCCGTGCGGTGACCGCGCGGCTTCCTACATGTTTCAGAAGAATTTGAATGTTGTCACTTAGAAAATAGAATTCACATTCGCCATTTACATTTCATGAAGTACGGCGACATTTTCGCGTCGACCACCTGAGGGCTTAGCGGTCGATCATATAAAATGCTGTTTATACTCGTAAGTACCCTTAAAGATGTACCCAAAGCGTTAAAACTCACCCCATTTGTGCGTGATAGAAGAGCTACCTATATCAGCCATTCCCTATAACAAATAAACACAGGGAGTGTCCCAACAGCAATTATGGAATTGGTTCCAAGAAGCCCGAGAAAGTTTACACATGGAAGCCATTTTCTTTTTATTTTTAGAACTGGCCGGAAATTAAAAAGTTGTATTTTTGCCGCCTCGCCTGTGCTTCGTCTTCACTCGTGCAAATACACGTGCAGCCTTCGAAGCAGTAATAACTTGGAGGGAAGTAATAGAAATGCGCCTTATTAAATAAGAAATAGAAAAGTTTTATGTTTGTTTAATTTTTGTGGATATTTCCTGTATTTTTTTAGGGTTCCGTACCTCGAAAGGAAAAAACGGAACCCTTAAAGGATCACTTTGCTGTCCGTCCGTCCGTCCGTCTGTCTGTCTGTCAAGACCCTTTTTCTTATTAACACGTGGAGGTATCAGGCATTGAAATTTATATCAAATACTAAGGTCTACTGTCCCTTAAAGCTGTGAAAAAAATCAAACTTATAAGCCAACGCAATCAACAGATACAGCCGTTTATGCCGCAAATTTTCGACACTCGCAAGGGAATCAAAACCTACAGAATACTTCCCGTGAATTAAGAATCTTAAAATTTGGTACAAAGCAAAGTCTTATAGCACAGATAAAGGAAAAATTGCGAAAACCGTACAATTTTAGTTACTTAATATAATAAAAATATTTTTAAACTTACTACCCCTTTTCTCATGAACACGTAGAGTAGAGGTATTAAATTTAAATTCATATCAAATACTCAGGTCTATAATACCTTTAAGCTGAGGTTTGTACGGAACCCTCGGTACGCGATTCTGACTCAAACTTGGGCGGTTTTTTTTTTAAATCATAATCTTTATTTCTCCTCACAAAAACATGACCAACTTATAGATTCAATTTAGACGGGAACATTTTGCAGTCAAGTGTGCGGAGCTGGTGTCGATAATAAATAGTGTTAATAATTTATATTACATCCACATAAGCACCAATTTTTGTTTTCTCTTCATTAATAACTTTTTTACTAAAAAAATAAAAAATAATATGGCGTCGAAAAACTCCACCACATTACCATTGGAAAATAATGTGGAAGAGTTTTTCGACGTCCTATTTTAGTTTAGTATATTTTTAGGTTTAGTTAGTAGTTTTTGGTTTAAGTGTATATGTTTGTAGTCTTAGTTAATTAAGTATTTCATACACTGTATATATTTTAATCTATGTAAATAAAAGGCATTTTATTTTTACCAAATACAAGTTTTCTAACGCGGAACTAGTTTTTATCTGCTCGTCATTTTTATTTTTGACTAGAGGACGCCTCGCCCTCTTGCAAAAGATACGTAATAAGCCAACCGTGCGGCGCGGTGCGGCGTCCGCGTCGCGGCCACGCTCGGACGCCTCGGGCGCCGCACGGTATAGCATAAACCGCATCATAAAATGTTCGTGGAGTTTTGAGACCGTGCCTCGCACGGGGCTTGGCTCGCGCCCTCCACGGTCTAGCATAAACCACATCATAAAATGTTCGTGAAGTTTTGAGACCGTGCCTCGCACGGGGCTTGGCTCGCGCCCTCCTCGGTCTAGCATAAACCGCATCATTAAATGTTCGTGCAGTTTTGAGATCGTGCCTCGCACGGGGCTTCGCTCGCGCCCTCCTCGGTCTAGCATAAACCGCATCATAAAATGTTCGTGAAGTTTTGAGACCGTGCCTCGCACGGGGCTTGGCTCGCGCCCTCCTCGGTCTAGCATAAACCGCATCATAAAATGTTCGTGAAGTTTTGAGACCGTGCCTCGCACGGGGCTTGGCTCGCGCCCTCCTCGGTCTAGCATAAACCGCATCATAAAATGTTCGTGAAGTTTTGAGACCGTGCCTCGCACGGGGCTTTGGCTCGCGCCCTCCTCGGTCTAGCATAAACCGCATCATAAAATGTTCGTGAAGTTTTGAGATCGTGCCTCGCACGGGGCTTGGCTCGCGCCCTCCTCGGTCTAGCATAAACCGCATCATAAAATGTTCGTGAAGTTTTAAGACCGTGCCTCGCACGGGGCTTGGCTCGCGCCCTCCACGGTCTAGCACAATTCATCCTTTATTTGCTAGTCTTCTTCTTACAAATTAATTAATGTCTACAATTTATAAAAATATACTCAAAACGATTGTGTTTTCAATTATGTTACACAATTAAGGCGAAGATCGATGGTTAAGAAGCAAATAACAGAGATATTATCTTATCTATAGTTTCAAAACAAAATAACTGTAATAACCTGACCACAACGAAATTAGGCTGAAACAAGCCAACATAGGTCAAGTGCGAGTCGAACTCGAGCGTCGAGGGTTCCGTACCTAACCATTATACCGCCATAATAAAATTGGTATATTTTTTATTGGTGGCGTAATCAAGATATGGGCGAATTTAAATTTTTTATTTAAATTTTTTGTACTTACATGTTTTCTCGAAAATCTAAATTGGTCCATATCGTGTTAACTCAGGACTTTGATTTTTATATATATATTTATATATAAAAATCTATATGTTTCTGGTATACATTTCAACTTGCTAGGTCCACCCGTTCCTGAGAAAATCGGTGGTGGCACACGGACAGACAGACGGACAAGAGAGTGATCTTATAACGGTTCCTCTTTTTACCATTTGAGGTACGGAACCCCTTAAAAAGCGATTTATTCATAATCTTTCTCACCACAAAGTTTGACGTCTGACCGACCATTCACCGAAGGCCCATCATCCCTTTACAAACATAAGATATTTATTAAAATCCGCGGCTCTATGTTTACTGGTTAGCGAAATATATTTATCTTTCAGCGTCACTGGATTTTAGTATTGGATTTCGTAAAATATGAATTCGTTCGTGACCAGTTCTATTGATGGACATATCTATATAGATCTTTTGTGGTCTAGATTGAACTGGATTCACACCTATATATGTAGACAAACAAGGTTACCTACTTACAAAGGTTTTTCATCGCGTTACGCGGGTTCCTTTATTTGTCAAAATTGTATTTTTTTGTGTTATATTATTTACTAGCTTCTGCCAGCGGCTTCGCCTGCGTGTATTATACAAATAAAACCTTCCTCTTAAATCACTCTATCTATTTTAAAAAACCGCATCAAAATCCATTGCGTAGTTTTAAAGGTTTTTTTTTGTTATACATAGGGACAGACAGCGGAAATCGACTTTGTTTTATACTATGTCATCATCATCATCATCATCATCAGCCTTTTAAAGTTCCCACTGCTGGGACACAGGCTTCCTCTCATAGAGGGAGTGGGCTATAATCCACCACGTGGGCCCAGTGCGGATTGGTAGATGTCACATGTCTTTGAATTTTTGGTTCTTGGACATGCCGGTTTCCTCACGATGTTTTCCTTCACCGTTTTGAGAGCAGTGGTGATGAAATAAATTACACAAAGTAAAGCGCCTGCTCGGGTTCGAACCCACGACCTACAACTCGTTAGTCGGGACCGTAACCACTGGGCCACCACTGCTCTCAATTTATGCTATGTAAGGAAGAGGAATACAATATGTTTGTAACTGTTTTAAACACGCCATCAATCTAAACTACAAAAAAAAAATATTTTTATCATAAATACCTTTTTCTACACAAGAATCTTTCCTGAATCCTAAATACGTTTGCAGAAACTAAATATCTCGGATGTACAGTCAAGGGTCAAAAGTGCAGTCGTACTCTCCCAAAACTCAAATGGCTAGTTTTTGTAGAAGAAGTTAAATTATCCACAACTGATTTAATATTTTTTTGTAGATAAATTAAAGAATATATTATTCCTACTAACCGCAAAAAGTTGAAATTCTGCTGGCTACAAAAAAAATACTTTGCTGTTTTGGTAGAGTGTGACTGCACTTTTGACCCTTATATACATACAACATAACTGAATTAATCTTTGATCTGAAAAAGCAACATTGATCAAGAATATTTTGAAGCAATGCTGGTTTTTTCTCCAGCAGTTTTCATGTCAGTTTGGTACGAAGTTTCCATTCCATTAAGAACTCTCGATACGTAACACTGTACCCAACACAGCAGTCGTTTCTTAAAACTATAGCCCCAACACTACCCGATTAAAGCTCAGTCTCCCCTCAAGCTGAAAATGTGTCAACAATCTTCTAATCCCCTGATCCAAACTCCAGCCCCAAAACAGATAGATACAGAAGGCCAGCTCCATACATCGAGCGTAAACGCACGCACACATGGACAAGCTTCATGTACAGTGAGTGCAAGCGCACTCATGACTGGCATTTGTTTGAGATCACCGAACGTACGCGTCTATGTATACGTGCGACTGTTTTTGGTCTTATAAAGGAGCACGTGGCTAAATAAAAATACCCGCACGGGTCGTTCTTCAAGATTAAGGTTGCCCTAGTCGACGCCACGAACTATTTTTTGCGCGGTGTTAATAGAGATAGATGCTATGATGAGCAGTAAGAAGCTAGTTCGCGTACGAATACACTCTTTTACAATATTTTTGCGAAATGGATGATGATTTATGACAAAACGAGCGCGCGAAATTTTATAAACAGAACTTTGGGAATATCATAAAAAAACAACTAAATGTATCTGTTCAAAATATAACGATGAGATAAATCGATATATTTTTTTATTTAGAAGGTACACTGTGAAATAGTGCAGTAATCGCCATACTACGTTTGTATGGAAGGATAATCGACTAGGGCAACCTTAAACAATGCTATTCGAGGTCAGTTCATGGATGGGTATGTGTTTACACAGCGATGTTCCTCCATACCTCGGCAAGCACATTAAAGGCGTCTCATTTGAAGATCATTGACAGTCGTCACAGGTAGTTAGATGCCTGAAATCTGACCCCAGTCTTACCAAGGGGTATCGTGTTCCTCAGTTACTGGGTTGTGGAAGTCAGATAGGCAGTAACTCCATGTAATATACCGGTACTTAGCTTAGATTGGAAGCCAGCCACAGCATAGTTGGGAAAAGCCTGAGCAGATTCATTGATTGTATGGAGTTGGACTTCTGTAGATATTCTGTAGTATAGCCGTCTAACGAGGCTCTCATCTGACAAGTATTGGCACGGATACAATGGACTTTTAACAGCGGATTAATATTCAAACCTAGTCCCTTGTGGGTAGGTATAATTTAACCTATATTTGTAAAGTTTGGAAGGGATGTTGATAATGTAATACAGAGGATTAGAAGTGTCTATGAATCGGATTATTTGAAATCTAATAGCAGGACAGGTATCCTTTTTTGATCATTACTCGATTGCAAGGCGAATACATCTTTAGGTACAGATAAAAGAGGGACATTATTTACTACATTGACGTTGCGATAATCATGTTTTCTTCAGATTTAGACTCTTGATCGGAACGCACAATGCTGTAGTAGATATGCGGCACCGGACAATTAATTGTTTGAAAAACGTCAAGAATGGTCTTTTGTTCAATCGCAGTATGCGTCAGCGGTGAAAAGGATTATTTGTCCGGCAACGCTTAGGTACTATAGCGTTGTCCGATTAGAAAAACAAAGCTTTATTCTGTAAATCAGACAAAATCTAGATAACTTTGAAATAAGAAAATACAGCATATCGGCAATGTACTATCGGCGCGTAACTTGGCGTCGAAGAGTCGTTAGATGCGCACAAGTTGTTTTTTTAGATCTCTTTGGTTATCAAGCAGGACGATTGAAACGTTTAGCACCGTTCCTAGCGCGCGATTGGTTGGTCAGTCGACACAAGGATAGACTGACCAACCGCGTCGCGTCCACGTTCCGTTCGCTCTATATCGTGGTTGGTCAGTTCACGCACTATGCGCAAATTTACCCGCAGTACGCCACAACCTTGCCAAGTTACATGCCGGGGACTATAACTAGTTTTAATTTTAAAACCTCCACAAGTGCTGCTCTTAATTATTTTCCAACAAACGAAAGCAACGATACACCTACTCGAAACCCAATTCCCAAAAACTGAAACAAGAAACCTTCATTTATGTATCTTTTTCGAATAAAACTTTTAACAACATCCAGTCCAGAAAATAACAGCTGGAAATATCGTTAAAAATCCTCCGCCCACAATTACCAACTTCATAAAAGTAGAATAATTACTGCGGACTCCCAGAAACAAGATGGAAAAAAAAATCTGTTGGAAACTTTTCCGGGAAAAATTACAAGAACGGACACGATGAGCGATGAGGCCAATATATACTTTTTTGATAACATGAGGCATTTCTTGATTGGTCGTTATTTTGAATGAAACTTTAAAATTATGTAAGCGGTCTGTATTTTAGGCTCTACGTACAAAAATAACATAATAATGTTAACCAATTTTTAGGTTGTTAAAAGATTTTAAATTCTAGGCCATCAATTTATACTTACCGTAGGCAGCGGCGTCGCCCGCGTGAATGTCCTAAATTATTATAATGTTACCTTACAGTACGTACTAGCTGTGCCCGCGGCGTAGCTCCCGACAACTGCCTGCCTCTACCCTACCCTACCCTACCTACTTACTCGTATCTACCAATTTTTGTCTAGGGTAATTCTTTTGCGGAGAATCTTAACACTGCCATTCAGAAAATAAAGACACATAATTAAATGCACAACGCCATCTATCGAATATGGAGTTCAACTGTCCGAGTAGTGATTGGCGTGTGTTGTAATATTTTACTTCTTGAACACTTTAAATTCAATCACTTTTGATAGAGTGCACCGATTGCGATGAATCAAAATATAAGAAATACTTCAAGTTATCCAAAATGATTATGTATAAAAGTTATCTACTACATTGGTTTTGTACATTGTACGTGATGCCTGCACAAATAAACAGAAAAACCAATAACAACAAACAATTGGTTCTGTTTTTGTCTTTTAACCCCCTGACTATTTTTTTTGGTAATATTTTCGATGTACAAAAAGGACAGATATATATACAGATTTATTATATGTATTGATTACCGGGATAAAACACTATCCTCTGTCCTAAATCAGCTAGTCAGTATATGGTCTACCAAAGTACCATATATAAACGAATTCTGTTCAGCTTTTGAGGCGTGATTGATTAACTAACTAATAATAGACTTCTAAATTTATATTAAATTAGTTGAAAAACAAGTAAAACTCCAAAAAGAATTGATTACAATATGTACAGCAGTAATTATAGGTTTGATCAAACATTTTATCTGAATACACGAAAACACGATGTGTAAACTAAGGCCAACAAATAGAACTTCGCAAAACACATGGCCTCATTCTGCAGGCCTTTTGATAGCCCCTATCTACTTTGACAAGAGTCCCAGTGATTGCTGACAAATTATTGTAAGGTTTCAAAGAATAAGGCATTTTATGCTCCAGTAACTCCTAAAAGGATCAGGTTTATAATTTGTTTGAGATTTTTTTCCACAGATTTCCGTCGAGGAATATGTATTTAACTGTGTTTGAGTAATATTGAGAGGTTGACGAACTTCTTATAGTAAGCTGTTTTTGATGGTCGTGGAAAATGTGGAAATGGATTTCATTACTAATTTTATATCTATATACAATTCAGCGTCTTATGTTGCTGTGATAAAAGTTGTTAATTAGTTACTTCACATAAATCCAGACACTATCGACACTTTTACTTAGGGCTCGTTCCCAGGATCGTTTTAACGGATCCGTCGCTACTTGGGGTAATGTTCACACCACATTTAGTGTACCGTTTTAACGGATCCATCATTACTAGGGGTAATGGCCCGCCCCGCGTGGCTTCGATCCGATAAAACGGATCATTATTTTAATACTCTTGTGTCTACTCGCTCATACAACTACCTACGCCATTGCCGAATAAAAATATATACAATATAACGGACAGTTGAATTGTTTGTCAGATAAGTATTTTTTACTGGATCTGGAACTCTATCATGTGTGTGAAGTCGCTCTTATACGTTAGCACCGAATACGATCATATAAGATAAAGCGGATCTGTAAAACGGACCCCTGTGTAAACAAGCACATAAAGATTTATGAAAATCTTTTATATGCCCATAAAAATATAAAATTGTTTAAAAAATACAGTGATATCCATAACATAAATACTAGGAATAAAGACAAATTTGTAGTACCTACAACAAGGCTCAAGAAAATAGGTGGCTCGTTTAGATGTCAATGTGTACGCTTTTATAATAAGCTTCCAAGCCACGTACAACATCTAACTCTTAATACATTCAAATCTTTTATTAAACGTAAGTTGTGCCAGAAAGCGTTTTATACAACTAAAGATTACCTTGAAGACAAAAAGGCTTGGGATTGAGCTGCTCCAATTAATTTTGTTTTTTTTTATTATATTTTGCACCGTGAATTTTGTTGTTGTTTTTTTGGTTTTCTTGCAATGACAAGAATATTTACTTTTTAAAGTATTATATTATTTTATATTAATTATTGTGAGTGTGAAGACTATGTGGATCATTCTTTTTTATTTTAATTTTAATTTATCTTAGTTTTTAATCATGGTCTGGCAGTTTGAGTAGTTTATGCGGCCTACCCGAATGTCCTTTCTTTGGTATTGTTCGTCGAATCGTTGAGCTCCTTAAATTCTGAGTTGAGCTGCTCGGTTATTGACAAATGCGTGCACTGACTGGACAGGTCCACTCAATCTGGCTGGTTCTTTCCTCAAAAGACCATTTCAGACATCAGTCTACATGGTCTTCACATGATCTAACCAATATTTTGTCTGGACTTTAAAAGAGACTGTGACCTCTGAGTTTGTTTCGGCCTTTCTTCTCAGAGTAGTCAGATAGGAAACGCCGACCTCATCTAGTTTTAAAAAATATGTTCGACATGTAAAAGTGTTTGTATTACCAACTTACAGAAATAAAATCATTTATCATTTATCATAGGTTAGGTACTTAATCTTCTTCGTCGTATCGATGAATTTAATTTAAATATATTTTGACCAGAATTCAGCTACGTCGACAGCCATTAAGTCTTTCAGGGTCCAGGTTGCACAGAGTGCAGGACAAGAGGTAGGACAATGTTAGGGACGTAGCTCCGAAATCGCACCGTGGTTTCTGAGTTGTGCTTACAGCGCCACACTCACAGGTACTGCAGGGACGATTTAATGTAACTCTTTTTCCGCTTACGAACTTAAAGGAAAGTGCGTGTTTAATCGTGGTGAAAATAATGAACCACTCTGGATCTGGCTGGGCAGCGTTACACATACAAATATTTGTTTCGTTGGTATTTGCACTTGAACATAGACCTTCCTAGCTGATTCCCGCAGTCTTAACCAAGTCATCGATAAGCCTAGTGGAAGGCCTTCTAATAGGGATGTTTCTTAGGTAGACATTAATGATAAATCTATTTAGTCCGTCAGTGAGATTATCAAATAATATTGGGCACGTATTTTTTGCTTTACCAAATCAATAAAAATGTACAAAGTTAAACTGCATCAAAGTTTAGGAGTGGGGACTTGTGACGTCACTAAGGCAGTATAAAGTGTACTAGCGGCGTGACGTCACACGATATTTCAACGAATTATATCGTCGTCACTTTATGTTTACGTGTCAAAAGAAAAATACGTGTCCAATATTTTTTACTAATCTATCTGACGGCCAAAAAACAAATTTTCAGTACTACCCTATTCTAGTACTTTAAATAAATCAGTTCGTTCTTGTTAAGAATGCCCTTAAAGTTGATACATTCTAAACTTTTAATACAGCTCCAAACCAAACTCATAATTTTCAAAGTCTAATATATTTATTTTAACGACAATGACTAGCGTCAATAAGCGGCACTTTTGCTTTTGGACAATTAAATATACAAGTAATACCAATTGATTATACCATCCATTCGGAAAAGTAGCTTGTTATGGAGAAGAACATCCAAGAAACTCTTTAATTACTCTTTGCAAAGAAATAAGATATTTAAAATTAATTTACATAAGTACATACATTAATAAAATCATATATGTTAGGACGATGCATCCAGAATAGCACTACTTAATACCTATACTACGTACAGGTATAAAGTATTTTTCATCACACTTGCACGTAAAAAGTATCTAAACATACAGGTTAACTTGGCCGTAATGCCCCATATAAAACCCTCGGGCTTTCTTTTTGTCATGAAACCCTAGGGCGGTAAGTAATTTTTTTTTAATTTATGGTACAGCACACAGGTCATGCAAGTTCAAGCAAGGAGTTTACACGCTATTGAAAAATTGTCTTAAAATGTTATCTAAACAGGAATTTCTCTGCAATCTCGCTACATGTTACTTAAATACTCTACTAATGTTCTTAATAATCGATTTTAATAGTTATAGTATGAAAACGTCGAAATTATTTAATTCTTTTTACACTCCGTCATGGCTGTATACCTACGTAAGTATTTGCCTTTAAAGTTTCTGAACGAAACACTGTATAATCTGTGGGGTGGGCAAAAATTCGCCAACCGCTTAAAAAAAGTTCTCGTATTTCGTAACAACAGCTGTGCTGACTTGTGTATTAAATTCATAATTATTACTCCCAAATGTGATGACAAACATTGTGTGTATCACGGGCGGTACGGGAATTACGAACCTCGACTCAGAAAGCCCTCAGTCTTCGACTTCGGGCTTCTACTAGAGCCTCGATCGTAATTCCTTACATACCGCCCTTAATACACAATGTACTAAAAAGTACTCACACTCGTGCTGTGCAGTTATATAAAATTGAGTTTATACAATACAAATACATTCATACATACTTCAGCAGGTCCAACAATACTTCAATACAATAATGATCTGCTTATCACTTGTTTTTGCACCCTAGTGATTATGGAGCAGCACTAGCATTGAGCCAAGCATTTTAATCAGCGATGTAATCCCCCAATTTATAATATGCCTGCCTGCATAGTGAGTTTAACAAAAGTCTTTTCATTCAGTTCTAGAATGTGGGGAGGTATTTTATTGTATCATGTTATACATACACCAATTAGCACTAATATGTCGTCCTTCGACAGATTAGTATCGTGAGGTTAGCTACTAGGCTAACTGGAGACAGCTGAAAAACAACACAGACAGTCAAATTAATATCCAAAACATCGATCACTCATCTGTCGTCTAGTTTACAACATCATGTACTAAAATAGACAAATCTATGCGTGGCTATGACAGAATCTGTCTAACATATTCATATCGTATCAAACCACAACTCATCAATTTGAAGCAGATACGGCATCTGTCAGAAACAAGACACTGATATATGTCTGTAAAGGAGACAGGATCGGGTATTGAGGTTAAAATATTTGAATATAAGACGATTGAATTTGAATTTTTTGAAGTAAGTTTTATGACGACAATCTTCGACATCTTCATCATCAGCCTTTTAATGTTCCAACTGCTGGGACACAGGCGTCCTCTCTGTGAGAGAGGGAATAGGCCTTAATCCACCACGCGGGCTTATTGTGGATTGGTGGATGTCTTCACATGTCTTTGAATTTTTGGTTCTAGGGCCGGAATGTCCTAGAACCAAAAATTCAAAGACGAACGGTGAAGGAAAACATCTTGGAGAAACCGTTCTCCAAGATGTTTTCCTTCACCGTTGATCGAGGAGTACTATATCATGTTAAAAAACAACATACTTTTTTGAAATTACATTATTTGATGTGGAAACATAAATTACCTGCAAAGCAACAGCCTCCTGAGGGTGATAGCTGACAGGCCTGATGAGAGTCCTATAATGGGACATCTTATCAAAACAACACTGTCTGTCGTAGTGTATAAGTACTAACATAGATCATAAGCCACATGGTTACTAACATCCTAGTATATAAGTATTAACGTAGGTCATAAGATAAATTGTCACTAACATCTTAGTATGTAAGCACTAATATAGGTTATAAGTTTTTATATTATTACTAACAACCATTTTAGTATTGTATTTTGTCAGCGTGGACCTTTTTAGTTGTCTGAAATAAATTAAATTATTATTATTCCATTTATTCATTTAATATACATATTTCTACATTTTTAAATATTATTCTATAAAAAAATAAAATAAAAAAACATTAAAAAATACAAATATGGATCATTATTATTATTATTAAAGCATGCAATAGACTTTTGAATACACATGGTTATCTATAATTATAGATTATAGTGTCCATCTTTAGCTCAAATTATTGAATAAAAAATCAGCATTACTAACCGTTCTGCGAGCAGTATTCCCTGAAAACTGCCATTTAAGTTTGATAATTCTTTGGGCTACATGAATATCCTTGGTTTCTCGTTTGAATTTCTTCATTTCTGATTTGATCATGCAAGGAACTTCTGAGAATAGCCGTATATATTGCCTTTACACTGAAAATACTGCTTATCAATCCATACTATTTTGTTGTGTTCGAAGGCAACAAAGATCAGTCATTTTGATCACGCAATCACGATTTATTGAGAAAAATCAGCTATTTTTTTTTCATAAAATACAATTCTCTATCTTCCACGCCCTTCGAAAACCCTAGCCATCATTAACCATATTAATATTATCACAACGATTCAATAAAAGCCTATTAAGGCCCCATAAAGTGGTTTTATGGCCTATCCATATTTTATGGGCATTTTATTACGAGCCGTTTTATGAACGTACGAATAATATTATGACGTACGTCCTACGCAAGGAATACGTAAATCAGAATGACGAATGGATGTTTGAAATAGGAATCGGTGTGATGTAGGTAGGTTATGAATTATATGAGGTAATCGCGTCAAGCGTATATATAGATATGTATGAAGCGAGATGATTTGATGTTATCGTGGATGTAGCCATCATAGGATGATGGTAGATAGCATCTTAAAGAGAAGACCTTTTCTCAGCTCTGGAATGATGGAGGCAGGTGTTTCTAATCAGGAAAAGCAGCATTGGTTTTTCATAAGAAGGACACATTTTGGGATGATTCTATCTTTCTGGAGGTAGAAGGAGTCTTAAGACGAGAGTCTTAAGGACGGTGGAATCAATTATTATTACTTTTAAATATAATTTTATTTTTTGACGTTCAAAAGTGCCGCTTAATGGCCTAATTGAATAAAGAAAATTTTATTTTGATTTCTTTTTGCCGACATTTCAGAGCCGGTGCACCATGGACAGTCCTGTTGCCAACGCTCTTAAAATTTCGGCTCTTCCATGGCATCGGTTGTAGTGCAAAGATCACTGTCCTTATTGATTGGCTGTGTTTCATAAAAGCAGAAATTTTATCGTATTCTTCTCAGAAAACCCTTTCATTTTATACCCATATCATGGCAGTGCACAAATAAATAACTAGTCCACCATCTTGGGCCGTCCACCATATTGGATTTAGAATGACGTCACTTAGCTAACCATAAATTGTCATTCAAAGTAAACGTGTATGCAAAAGGTACTCTTAAGAGGTGCAGGATAACTGCTTTCAAATTCAGTTGCAAGATTTGGCCCGAACACACTTAGATACATACATTGCAAGTTAAATAAAAGCTTGTTAAGAAAAAATTTGGCCTATCGCCAAAAAGCAAATCCAAGATTACAGTTTTCCCTTAAGATTCCTTTCAGTGGTAAATCAACCAAATAATGTCTTTGTTGTAAAACTTTTGTGCTTACTTTTTATTAAGAAGATGTAAACAGAAGTAAAAGATTAATTCATCATTGTTAGCGACAAATGCACGGACAACGTTTTACTTTTAACGTTGTTTTTTTGTGAAGACGTAAAAAGACAATAGAGGGAACTGGTTTTGTCGTTTTTCTTTTGTTAATGAAGAAATAGCTAATGATTTTTTGTTTTCAAGCTCCTTGGTTTCTGGGAGACACAACAGATCTAAAGTTCAATTTTTCTACTGGCCAGGACTGAGTTAAGATAATTAAATGAAGTCCTGGCCATAGGAGCGTAGATACTCCACAAACTAGGTTGACCGAAGACCTGATCAATGATTGAGCTGCTCGGTTATTGACAAATGCGTGCACTGACTGGACAGATCCACTCAATCTGGCTGGTTCTTTCCTCAAAAGGCCATTTCAGACATCAGTCTACATGGTCTTCACATGATCTAACCAAGATTATGTCTGGAATTTAAAAGAGACTGTGACCTCTGAGTTTGTTTCGGCCTTTCTTTTCAGAGTAGTCAGATAGGAAACGCCGACCTCATCTAGTTTAAAAAAAATCTTTTTTTTAAAAAAATACTACCGACTTCCAAATACAAAACCACAAACACAGTCGGTGTCTTTCATAGGTACCAATTTTTTTGTGTTATGGACAACGACTTCTAAAAATAAAGTTATTTTTCACAAAGTAGTTTTGTATTTGGAAGTCGGTAGTATTTTCTTGCAAACAAGTGTTTTTTTTTATTTTTCACTTCTTAGTTGTACCTACCTAATAGGCAAGTTGTTTAGTAAGGTACCTGTAACGCCAGAATAGATTTCATGAAACTTGAACATAACCGGTGAAATGAGAGATCTGCGTACCCCTTAAGAGCGTACTGGCGTGATGTTATGTTATGAAATGGTATAAACAATAAACAGACAAGCGATTCCAGCAATCCCGAGAGATTTGCCGTTATTTATTGAAGAGTTATGTTTTATATCTCCGAAGTCCTTCATCAGGTCTTCACGAAATTAAAATGGGACCAATATCGGAAAATACATTTTCAAACAAAAAAATAATTTTGATAATCGGTCCACAATTGACGGAGATATCGGTGAACATAAACAAATAAAAAAAAAACAAACATAATGTCGAACATAGAACCTCCTCCTTTTTGGAAAGTCGGTTAAAAAATATGATTGACATGTAAAAGTGTTTGTACAAACCAACTTACAGAAATAAAATCATTTATTTAATGTAGTAGGCAAGGATTGGATGCAGAAGGTCCAAGACCATGTGAAGTAGCGAGCAATGGAGAAGGAATCGGATTTTTTTAGGTTCCGTACCCGAAGTTCAAACGGAGCCCTATTGCTACTACTCTCGTGTCCGTCTGTCTGTCTGTCGTCTGTCACACAGGTCTTACAGCCAAGCGGTTGGAGCTACAGTCTTCACATTTTCACAGTATAAGCATCTTGTTAACTCAAAGCTATGCAAATTTTCAAAAAATATTTTTAAATGTTTTTAAGGGCGGCTCCCAGCTAAAGGGGAGATACGCTAAAAAATTACCTACACCATCGAGAGGCTTTGTTTAGAGCTCGTTGAGTACATAAATTTTGTATTTAAAAAAAATATTGGAAAACAAAAGAATGAGAAGCCATCAAAGACAGCGGTTTTAAAAAAATATTGGTATGAAGCTTTTTTTTCTTCTCGCTGACCAATTAACTATTTATAACTTATAATTTGGTAATAATGATATCTATACTCTATACTAATATTATAAAGAGGAAAGATATGTATTTTTCTATGTAACGAATAAACTTCATATTATACTGAATCGATTTAAAAAATTCTTTCACCGTTGGGAAGCTACACTATCCCCGGGTGACACTTTTTATCCCTGTATTGCCAGGGGAAAGGGAACTACGCGGGTGAAACCGCGAGCTGTCCGCTAGTTATTACGTATAGAATAGAATAAATAGAATAGAAAACATTTATTCGACATAGACACAACACGACAACAAAAATCACAAAGTAACAGAGAAGAACAGTAAAAAAAAGTACAAACAAGGTTTAAGAATTATTGCGCCGGGCGTGCCCATACCGAAAGGGTTACCAACTCAGCATTTGCTGGGCGTCAGACACCCAGCGCTGATTTTCAGTTGTATCATAGTTTACTAACAAATACCAATATATTGATAAATCAGATTAATCTTTGAAATATCCTAAATTTCCTATTAAAACCAACTTGTTTTTGCGGATTGGTACGGAACCGAAAATGAGCGAAGACCGACACACACCTCGCCAGTGTTTTATTAAAGAACAGAGTCTAATAAAAACAGGTTCAAGAAAAATAAGTATCGTGTCAATATAATCTCAGAGAAAATTCTAAGGAGTGTCTGCCTCTAAATGTTCTGACAAGCATCTTCAAAACTAGCAAGTCAGACTTTCTTCTTGGCTTAAAAACTAAATTTTCTGTGAAAACCTTCTAAGCGAAAACTTCTTATTAACTAAGTTATTAAGAAAGTTCTGCCAGTAATTTCGCGGTTGTAGAACTCCAAAAAACTATTACCTAAGTAATCTTGGGAAAAATGTACGCGATTCTGAACTTTGAATTTTTGATATGACCAGAATATATTGATACGAGATTTTCGTACGAAAATCTTTTAAGTTCCCTGTTTTTTTTCTGTGGAGGGTAAGATGAGAGGTCTGTCTAAATTGGTCGATCGTGTCAGCACTTTTCACAACAAACTCCGTTTTGCCATGTCAACGTTATGGAAATAAGGAAATGGAAAAATAGAATATTGAAGGAAAAAATGCGAATATGTGTAAAATTATGCGTGGTACTAATATTTCTAACAGGATAGATAAATTTGAGGACTGGTAGATATGGAACCTTGCAGATAGGTTTTTGGTTTTCTAATTTTCAAATCTTGTTTTTTACGTCAAAGCAAAAGGGAGGGTTATGTTTTTGACCGGTATGTGTGTATGTATAAATGTTCATCTGTTCCCTCATAACTTCTAAATTCCTTATCATAATTTGACAATTTAGGTGTCGTTGGAAGCGTCTTGTTTGTCCACTGGCTATGTGACTTCAGAATCAATTAAATACGGCGAACTGTAGGGGGCACGAAGCCAAGAACAAAAAAACCGCTTTACCTTATCATGTGTGTATGTATGGTCGTATGCTACTTTGCAGAATGTATTGTTTTGTTAAGATAGGTGTCATAGGACCACGGTTATCCTCTGAACACCACTATGAATATTTCAGATGAGTATATTTTCTTGTTTCATCCTTTTTAGAGCTTGATTTTTTAAGTAGTCGGGTTTTAGTTTTTGAACTTATTTTACACTAGCGGACGCCTCGCGGTTTCACCCGCGTAGTTCCCGTTCCCGTGGGAATACAGGGATAAAAAGTAGCCTATGTCACCCGGGGATAGTGTAGCTTCCCAGCGGTGAAAGAATTTTTGAAATCGTTCCAGTAGTTTTTAAGTTTATACGTTACATACAAAAAAAAAAAAACCTTTTTATAATATTATATTACTAGCTGTCTCACGCGGCTTCGCTCCCGTCAACTGGTTACCTACCTACCCATCTACTCTACCTACCCTATATATATGATTGTTGCGTAACTTAAACCGCTTACGCAGCGCACGCAACGGAAGCTCTCAAAAAGAATAAATTTGCCCCGTTTTTATAACATTTTTCATTGATGTTCCGCACCTATTGGTCGTAGCGTGATGTTATATATCCTATACGTTCCTCGATAAAAGGACTACCCAACTGAAACTACTGGTTGGAATTGAAAAATAATTTTTCAATTCCAACCAGTAGTTCCTGAGAATAGCGCGTTCAAACAAACTCTTCAGCTTTATATTATTAGTATAGATATATATTTAGAATTGCCAAATTGCAGTCTGAAGTCTGAACTTGAATAAAATAGGCCTTGCCTATAACTGGCGAAATCTGGGCGTACTTTAAGGGCACTTCTCACACTACAAGGCGTGGAATATATATTTTTTTTTTTTTTGGCTCACCAACTGATCTATGGGTACACTGATACAAAGATATGAATCAATATACATAATTATAGAATAGTGTGCCAATTTCTTATAGGTAAGCACATCAAGTATTACTTATTTGTCATTGGGCGATTTACATTGGGCGCCTACTTACAATTAGATGAGTTCTTATAATCATCTAATTTCAAGCAGGCACACGTGATGATGTTTTCGATCAAGGTCCAAATTAAAAGTGAATTCAAGCCAGAATAAAGATCACATAAAACTTAAATCAAAATCAAACTTAAAACAAAACACAATTAAAATTAAAATAAAATTGAATGAGATTTAAAAAATTTATACTAAAATAAAAATCATATGTATTATTGTAGCTAAACTGTAAGAGATCTTTTAAAATATTCGAGAGAATTTCGGGCATATTAGGTATGCCCGAAATTCTCTCTGAAAGGCAGCCAGGCTCTTATAATATTATCATAACAGTATTCCCCGAAGTAACATTTTACTACGTGGAATAACCTCTCCAGGTTTAGTAGTAAAACCACATTTTGCAAGTAAGTTTAGAAGTTACTTGTAACGTGAATTTTGATAAACTGGGACCTAATCTAAACTCCGGGTTGCTATTGAAAACCTGCACCCACTTTCCATATGTTTGGAAATGTGGAGTTATGATAAAATCATCATGATTTACGTCTGCATTCTCCGAAGGGTTAAGCAGAGATGCTACTAACTACTAACTAAAAAAACAAAATACAAACACAAAAAGTTTTTCGTCCATCGTCCTTTATTTAGTGGACACCAATTAATTCTTCTTTGAATATCGACACTCACTGTAGCGAAGATAGAATCTATCTCTTTTAGGGTTCCGTAGCCAAAGGGTAAAAACGGGACCCCTATTACTAAGACTCCACTGTCCGTCTCACTGTCTGTCTGTCTGTCACCAGGCTGTACCTCGTGAACCGTGATAGCTAGAGAGTCGAAATTTTCACAGATGATGTATTTCTGTTGCCGCTATAACAACTGATACAAAAAAACAGAACAAAATAAATATTTAAAAGAGGAATATCTCACCAAACATTGTTGGGTTGTATCTTAAAGGGATTAAAATGCGTTTTCGATAAAAGCACCCAGGCGGCTTTACATTTTCCGAAATTTTCCACAATTATCATCATATTTCAACCAATTTTACAGAAAACCTTAACAGATTATATATTTAAACCTTCCTTAGGAATCACCCTGTCCATTGGTGAAAACAACATGGGAATCCGTTCAGTAGTTTTTGAGTTTATCGCGAATAGACAGACAGAAAGACGCAGCGGGGGAATTGGTTTTATAGAAAGACGAAGTACCATCTTTCAACACTTAGTAACTTATACATTTCTTTAACGAACTTATGAAGAGGAATACCGTCCAGTACATTCTCTTTCATCTTCCGTCGGTTAAAAAACTATAAATTTAAAGCATCTATTGAATGTTTTTCAGCTAATAAACAGGCTTGTTCATGAATCTTAATTTGACTTTTATAACAAGCACGTGATGATTTCAGGATGGACACAACATAGATATTTGTACAGAAGGTCGACTTCATGCAATCAATCTGCCGAGTATTTTCCCAACTATGTATACTGTCGGAACACGGGGGAGTCTCGGTATACGAAGACTACTCTTTGATGGTCTGCTGATGGTCGTCGTACCCATTAGCAGACCAATCTCGGTAATAACCTTGAAGATCAACCCTTGCATCTGCTATTATTTATCTACAAAACCTAAGTCCATTTCCATACAACTAGAAAAAGCAGGCGCACGCACACATATTCGCGTACAGTACAAAACTTGTTTTTAATGTCCCTCGGCAAACTTCGTGTTTCGTCAGTCGTCGCATTTCTATCAGTTGCCCTTTGCTTAAACCTTACGCTCTCAATCAACTTGGTACATCCAAGATATAGTTATAGTTATAGTTATAGAGTTGTTAATACTATTTTAACATAATGTTATTTATTTTAAAAATGGGACGAAAGCTGCTATTTTTACATCTCTATATATTTCACACGGAAATCAAAACAAAACAAAAATAAAGTATTTAGTTCTGAATTCAAATATACACGATAAATCTAAGAATTGATGGGCATGGAAATTAGTATTTGTTTATATTCGGAAATGCGATAATTGCCAAGGGACATTAAGAAAATAGTTGTACTGTACGTACGGCGATATCAAACAAAAGCCAATCGCGAGTTCTCTTGCACGCGCGACCGTGTAAGTGCGTTCACGCTAGTGGTATGGAGCTGACCTTCTGTATCTATCTGTTGTGTGGTACAGATAGTTTATGTTCCTACGTAGTTTTTTAATGCTTTGTCTAAAAATATCTGGATGTTTGCTTTTTCTAAAGGTTACTCGGTTATATTAACACCCGCTGTTGCGTAGCTGAATCTAATATTAGTTTCTAAGTTGTATCATCATCATATCAGCCGAAAGACGTCCACTGCTGGATATAGGCCTCCCCCAAGCGTCGCCACATTGACCGGTCCCGTACGTCCCGCATCCAGCGGATCCCTGCAACCTTCACCAGGTCATCGGTCCACCTGGTGGGAGGCCTTCCAACGCAACGTCTTCCGGTTCGCGGTCGCCACTGCAGAACTTTACTGCCCCATCGGCCATCCGATCTGCGAGCAATGTGCCCTGCCCACCGCCACTTAAGTTTGGCAATTCATCGGGCTATGTCGGTAACCCTGGTTCTCTTGCGGATCTCTACATTTCTGATTCGATCACGCAAGGAAACTCCGAGCATAGCCCTCTCCATTGCCCTTTGGGTGACTGTAAGCTTTCTGATGAGGCCCATTGTAAGCGACCACGTCTCAGAGCCATAGGTCATAACTGGCAACACACACTGGTCATAGACTTTCGTCTTGAGACACTGTGGTAAGTTGGACGTGAAGATACCGCGCAACTTCCCGAACGTTGCCCAGCCGTTGTAAGTTGTTGCTAAGTTGTATGATAGCTTCAAAATTGCATGAGCGATTGCGGTGCAACTTTACTTGGAGAATAGATAGTTTTCTTTTAAAATAACTAAACTTATACGTTCAAAATAATAAGATAGACAGAATTTTTCTGAGATTGTTCGCTTGTAGTAGGTTATCTCTGAAAAAACTTAATACCTGATAACGATAAATATTTCACGGACGAATATGACACTATCGTTCTTTTTTTACAAGCTTTTATTGAACTTACAATGTATGTATGTAATAGTGTGTTCGGGTCAAATCTTGCAACTACATTTTAAAGCAGTTAGCTTCCACTAATTAAGATGAAATTTTGCATAAATTTTTAGTTTGGATGACAATGCAAGGTTAGTTAAGTGAAGTCATTCTAAATCCAATATGGCGGACGGCCCAAGATAGCGGACTAGTTATTTTTTGTGCACTGCCGTGATATAGGTATCAAACAAAAAGGTTTGCTGAAAAAAAAAATGTTTTGTTGAATAATTTGATGTTCCTGTGACATTATAGGCTTCAGGACCACAGCTGCAGAAAATACTAGTTATCAATATGAACAAAAATTCTCGTCTCCCGTTATTGAAAATAGTGTCGCTTTCTCAAAAAAAACTGACTTAATGTAGGTGATAGTACTATCATCTCTGCCCACCTTCTTCGTGAAAGCAACGGTGATGTTACGTTATTATGTACCTTCACCGAAAAGACTTTATAATCTCATGTTACCCCTGTTTACAAACCAAACATTTCAAAATCCCGGGCTCACACTACACTACGTAAACCCGTTCGAACTTCCCGGAGTTACGGGAACTATAATCCCGGATGGATAACAGCCCTATGGATTTCATATGAAGCATTAGACTTTATGGACTTTATCGTTTCAAAGATTTACTCATGAAACTAACGCTTGGAATTTAAATTATAGTCTGTTCAATATTCTGTCTGATAATAATAGTAATATTATAGTAGTAGCCAGGATTATCCATCAGCAACTTGCTCTTCAATACAATCTTGTGGAATCGAAAGTGCCTTACTATAAGTATGTGCCCGACCCAGTTCTCGAAAATGGCAATGTCACGTTGTATTGGGATCGGTCTTGCATCACTGACAGGACTATTGTTGCCAATAAGCCTGACATAGTGGTGATAGACCGACTAGAGCGTCGCGCAATGATTGTTGATATAGCGGTCCCCCATGACGAAAACCTCGTGAAGGCTGAGAGAGATAAGAAAAGCAAGTAGCTTAATCTAGCTCGTGAGGTTGTCGACATGTGGGATGTGAATACAGCAATCATTGTGCCGATAGTCGTGACGGCCAATGGCGTAATAGCCTCGACGAACTGAGGAGGCTCTCGTTGGGCAGCTGGATCAAGGGCTTGATCCAGAAAGCGGTACTTCTGGACACAGCGCGTATAGTTAGGAGGTTCCTCTCTCAGGAGCCCTGACCACTGGTAGCTTGGACCCTGTTCCCGATACCGGTGGGCTACTATTTTTGTATTTCAAATGTTTTTATTTTATTTTTGGTATAATAATATTTAAAAATGTAAAAATATGTAAACATAATAAATAAATGGAGTATTACTATATTCAAGACAGGGGCCAATAGTCCATCTATAGATTTAGGTAATCGAACCACGAAACCTCCCAAACCCATAGCACAATGTGTTTCGTCTCCATATTCTGCTATAGTCCTGCACCAGCCGGGGATTGTCCTTGGGTACTCTTGTGTAGTGACTAGTGCATACAGGGATAATCGCCGGTTGATGTCACATCTCATCCTACATGTCTAACAAGGCCTCTACGAGCCTTGCTATGCTGCCATTCTAAGGTCCGGGACCCTATTGTAAAGAGAATTAAAAAAAAACTTTTCAGACTCATTGTTGATTATAATTTTGAAACCTCAATGTATGTTGGTATACTTGGTGTTTTGGTGAGAATGCCAAACTTTTTCTTCGACAGTGGTTTGTTACCTTCATATTTTTTTTAGCCTATATCCAGCAATGGACGTATCCACTCGCCTTATCTTCTATATCTACATCTACGACATCTCGTATCTAAGTATAGATATATATCAATCTACCACTTTGCAGTTCGTAGTGCTAAAGAGCATTGCTATGTTCCACTTTGAACGCTATGGCTGCTATGGCTGGTGCATAAATCCGAATTTCAAATGTTCCATACATTTGAAATTCGGATTTATGCACCAGCCAACTTGTTGATAGGAGGCAGAAACAATTTTCAAACGACTTTCCAATAAGGAGGAAGTTTTATGTTCGACTGCATGTTTTCTTTTTTTTGTAATCGGTCTTCAGTAGCTAACATCACAATGTTTAAGTTTTCCTTAGCTCGACCCCACACAGCTAGGAAATTTACTAATAATATTCGTGCCAGCGCAATTGCGCTGAGTATAATACTCACAGCGGATCTTTGTGTTTCTGAATTGGCTGCAAAACTCTGCGCAGTAGCTATTTTCGTGTCAATGTTGAAGCTGCCTCTTTCACTCGATTATGTTTGTCGCATCGTCCTATCTCGCTTACTCTATGCAGTATACTCGACGACATCATCACCTGTAAGTCACTACTGTCTGTCTTATATATATATTTTTTTATTATTCAAGTATTTTGATAGTGTTTAGTCACGTTGTGCGATTTTTAGTAGGGGCCAAACTTACGGGTTTGTGTCCCCGACATGCAAATCTGACTGCGTCACTGACATGCTAAGTATGTAGCACCAGTGAAAACTTAAATCTTTGGAATAACTGCCCGCCTATTTTTTTTGCAGTTAGCCTTCAAAGTACCTACTGTACCGGACATGGTACTCACGAATATGAATTTACAAATACTATAAATATGACAACACATTCGATTCTCATACCAATACAAACATTTCTCACGATAAATAACCACTTTCGAAAACCAATTTATATGATATAGGATAAAAAGAATCTACCCTCGAAGGGTCCTTTTCGAAGTGACAGTTCGGTCCTTAGGGTCAGCATATACCGAGATTATACGTGACGCGACGCTGCAAGCAATATAGAACTTTATTTTTTACACAAAAAGGTTCATATTTCAGTGAAAGAATATAAATCAATTTATCTTTTTCATTTAGAGAATTTCAAGTTTAAATACCGCGAGGTATATTCGATTTCTCTCATTGAAATTTGTACCTTTCTGTGTCGAAAATAAAGTTCTGTATTGTATTGCTATCCTAAAAATCTCTGAGCTGCCTCGTCTCGATGTGAGCTGACCTTAAGGTGATGGCGCACAAATCCCTTAGCTGCCCGTTTTGATAATGTGTTTGAAAAGGGAATCGTCAAGCGTGATGTGAAAATATGTTCTTGGTTTCTAGAATCATATGCTGTGAAAGTGTGTTTTAGAGATCTTTTCTTGCAAACTAATTTGTTTTTGTCAAATATCCAAAAAATGACGGTTGCAATGTACGCTGCAAGATAATATGTCCTAAATAGGTGAAAAGGTTTGCATGTTTGGCTGTGCTCATATTTCAACATTCGGACACTGTTAAATACCTCCACTATTAAAGAGTGTCATATAGACTATTGCAATCCCGAAAACAAACTGTGCATATGGACCTCGAGAGCAAAGCCGTCAAATCTAGTGCCATATCATCATATCAGCCGAAAGACGTCCACTGCTGTACAAGGCCTCCCACAAGCGTCACCACATTGATCGGTCCCGAGCGTCTCACATCCAGCGGATCCCCGCAACCTTACCATGTCATCGGTCCACCTGGTGGGAGGCCTACCAACGCAACGTCTTCCGGTTGGCGGTCGTCACTCCAGAACCTTTCTGCCCCATCGGCCATCCGTTCTGCGAGCAATGTGCCCTGCCCACTGCCACTTTAGTTTGGCAATTCTTCGTGCTATGTCAGTAACCCTGGTTCTATTGCGGATCTCTACATTTCTGATTCGATCACGCAAGGAAACTCCAAGTATAGCACTTTGGGCGACTGTAAGCTTTCTGATGAGGTACATAGTGAGCGACCACGTCTCAGAGCCATAGGTTATCACTGGCCATAGACTTTTGTCTTGATACACTGTGGTAAGTTGGACGAGAAGACACCGCGCAACTTCCTAAACGCTGCCCAGCCGAGTCGGATTCGACGGTTGACCTCTTTATCGAAGTTGGCCCATAACTTCGAGTTGTAGAGTCTCCGACCTTGATAGGAGTGGGTGTAACATGGGCATTCAACATCACCTTGGTTTTGTCCATATTCATGCTAAGACCCACTCTTGTGCCATGTAAATTAGCATAAAGAGATATCTAATTACCATTCAATTAAATGATACAATTACAGCAAACATTCATAACTTAGGCCTCATTGAACAAGCACAAGTAATTGTTTCTGCCTCGTTTCAATATACATTAAATTCGCTGAATTGAACACGCGAATCATTTCGGGTAATATAGTACGAGTATCTATGTTTGAACGGAATTTTATAACTTTTTGTATATTGGAATTAATCAGGTTGTATATTGAATTGGTATAAATAAACTAGTAAGTAAAAGATGTGTTCTACAATAAAGTATATTCTATTCTTTTAACTTGATTTTATTAGCTTGGTATGTATGTATCTATGAATCAATGTAACGGAATCTTTGAACGTGATTTTCACCCTCTTCAAAACGCTGGCCTAATTTGAAACTTTGCACACTTATCAAAGACCGATGACAATGCAATAATTTAAATAGTTTGTCCCATTATCTTACAAGGATCTTCAGGATTAAAGATTGAACTAAAAAAATAAATAATATGTAGTGACAAAAAAATAAAAAAACACACTTTAATAGAAAACCAAACTAAAAAGTAAAATAGCGTGGGGTGCTTGATGTCAATTAATTTTATTGTCATCTGACAGTAGTATAAATAATTAAAATTATTTTTTAAATCAAAATTGGTGTATAGAAAAGTAAAAAGCACCCCACCTTTTTTACATATTTTTTTTTAATCACATTATTCTTAATTTAAATTTATTAAAAATTATTTTGTAATTTTTAGTTTGGTTTTCTATTAAAGCATGTTTTCTTTTTTTACTTGCAACTTCAGTAGACTGTTCCAAAAATACTTTTGCGTGTGCGTGTCTAATGTTCTAGGTTTTTTTGTGTGTGTATGGAGAGAAATTCAACGTTGAAATATATTTGGATGTTTCTTTACTCATTAATCGTATTACAATGAAGGTACTTATTCAGTAAGCGCGTCTATAGCTGGAGTGGTTATGGGCGAACTAGCGTCGCCGATCGCTGCAGATACGAACACGAATACCAGATGAATGTGTTAGCGTTCCTACACTATCCCTCCCTTACACCATTCATTTTCCGGGACAAAGGGTAACCTGTTTCTTCTTTAGCCTATAAATTAAATCGATTCAAAACTAACCTAAATCTATGTATGTATGCCTTTGGTTTGGGATGCAATATGTATCGATACCCTTGCGCCATTCCATCTTCTTAGCACGGCGAGCTGTGATGGGGCCGCCGCTGCTGGTGCAAAAAACCTCAAACAGTGCAAACACAACAACCTTATTGGAATCTACATATTTTTGCCATTTGGGTTTGAAATTTTAGGTCCATGAGTGCTCATCAAGTTTTTCGAATTGTAGGCAAATGGTTAGTCGAATTGTCACGTGACCCGAGGGCGTTTTTTCGGCCAGAGAATCAGCATTGCCATCCAACATGGCAATACTGCCAGCGTTCTGGGAACTTTTCACGTTGACAGCGATGTGGGCGAATTATTTGACGCCCAATATGACCCCTTCCTTTTTATACTCGTTCATAGTTTTTTATAAAGATTTTATATACGTAGTTTTTGTTAATTAAGAACTATGTAAATGTTTAAGTATGTAAATGAATGAAATATTTTATTAAAGAGCAAACAAATAAATGTTCTCATTGATAATCATCATCATCTAGCCAGGAGCTTGAATTCGCTCACCGCTGGTCTTATTCTTCTCTTTTCTTGTAAGATTCTTCACACTCCCCTGCTACCCTTAGTACCCTAGTACTACTCACGATGAAAACAATTTTATCTGCCCATCTGGCTGCCGGACGATTCATAACATTTAGATTTCAAGGTCAATTGTGATCCACCCTCAGAATCAGAAAGATCATTAAAATTAGGTTTCCCTAACGACTAAGTAGACCATTAAAGGAAGACCAATCTTTTAAGTATTCCCTATTCAAATCTATGGCAAACATTAAACTAATAATGAACCTTAAAATTCCACAAAGAAAGAAAATATTCAAGGCCATTAAAATACTGAAAATAAAGCTTAATAATACTTTTAGAGGTATTGTTGTTCAAGACATACAATAGAGCAAGCACGATTTTTATTACCTTCGTAAAAACCAAGTTTCCATTTTAACCGAATTACTAATAAAATGGTTTACACCCTCTTCGGCTCTTCAACTTAAGAGTTTCTAGTGTGTTTAAAGAATCCTGGCAGTGACTGAGGAGCTTTTCATACTTTATACTTATACGTAGTAAGTATAGTATGTAGTGCTATTCTGGGTGCATCGTCTTCACATATATAAATTTATTAATGTTTATATTACCCACTTATTTTTTTAAAAGAGTAAGTGTGGAGTTTCTTGTCCGTCCTTCTCCATAACAAGCTACTTTTCCGAATGGGCGGTAGAATCAATTATTATTACTTGTAAATCATGATTGTTGAAGTTCAAAAGTGCCGCTTAATGGCCTAATTGAAATAAGTATTTTTGACGTTGACTTTTGGCTAAATAATAACAACCGCACGGGTCAACAGAGCAGTGGTGGTCCAGTTGTAACGGCCGCGACTTACAAATTGTAAGTCGTGGGTTCGAACCCCGGCAATTTACTTTGTGTAAATTATTTCATCACCACTGCCCTCATAACGGTGAAGGAAAAAATCGTCAGGAAACCGGCATGTCCTGGACCCAAAAATTCAAAGATATTTGACATCCACCAACCCGTACTGTGCCCGCGTGGTGGATTACGACCCATTACCTCTCACAGAGAGGAGGACTGTGTCCCAGCAGTGGGAATATAAAAAAAAAGCTGATGATGATGATGCACGGGTCGATCGTCAAGGTTAAGCATCGCTTGCCGAGGTCGCCGTGGATGGGTCACTTTTACAAAGCGGGGTGGCGTCATATCTCGAAAAGTTTGTTAAGCAGTTGGTCCCGGCTGCCATTTGTACATTCGACAGTCCTTACGCATAGTCAGAAGCCTGGAAGTCATGAAGAAGAAGAAGAAGCAGAAGACAAAATTGATATTCTAACAGCCATGACGATTATCAAAGAAATGAAGCACGCATGACTTTTATTACTCTTGGTAGGCTCACGATAAAGCGCTCACCAAAAGATACTTCTTATTTTTATTAAAACGCAAAACACAACATAAAACTTTCACTTCACGAATATTTTTAACCACAACTCACTCTCACAATGCCTGAATTACAAACTACAGTTGTTCAGTGTAGAATCCTGAAATTCTGCCGCAAATGTACTGAAAGCCAACCCCAACATAACATAGAAAAAGAAAAAAGCTTGCATGATGAATGTTTTCTTTGAGGTAGACTTCCGAGCTAAGCGACGCCCGCCGTAACTAACGCAGCGACACTAAAATTGTACGGGGCACCATTCGAAAAGTCGCCGCGATCGAAGTGGTTTGATTTGAACGCGTAAGCGACGCGTATTACACAACATTTAGGACCAACTTCTCGCGAACGTTTTTTGCGGCCGTAAGAGCCACTTTGTCGGAACTTTGAAAATGGCAACGCGGGCTATGTTCGGATCGCGCATTAGCTACAGAAGCGGGATGTATGATGTTACACTGGGGATCAAAAAGCATACACTACAGTGTAAAGTAAGAACACAGTGTGTGTGCAGAAGAACAGTGTGTGTATAGAATAGGGATGTCACGAAGGGGTATCTCAGCGGAATCGGAAGTGGAGGTGCAGGGCTTGGCCTCTCCGGACGCGAATGTTAACGGAGGTATAGACGAAGATGAAAAAATAAAAAACTAAGGGATTAATTAATATTTCTTCAAACGAAAACATCGACCAATATTTCACAAAAATCCGTTTCCTAAATACAATGCCAGTGTGGAGCCCATTCACAGGATAATGCGTTACCTCCTTTTACTGCCCAGCGTGCACCTGCCACGACTTAAACGAAGCCAACGACATAGCTATCCAGGAGGTTATATTCAGGTCAAATAAAATTTGAGTAAAATCGATACGCAAAGAAGTTTCGCGACCTTATCATCTCCTAAGCGATTTCTTAGACACATAAAATAAAATGGATCCACTGACTAAACAGTTACTCACTTGGTACTGAACCTGGCGACATCAGTAACATGGCATAAAAACAAGAAATTCAAGTTCTCCCTCATCTCAATCACACTTAGGAAATTGGCTTATTAGGAGCTGGTATTCTTTATTAAACCTCCGTTATACATAACTCCTCTAAACATTTTTGGAGATATAATAATAATAATAATTGTTCTTCAAGTTTCACAGACACTTAAATTATATTCAGAGTTAAACAGAAATTATTCAAACAACAAATAATTCAAAACAAACAACCAATAGGCACTTAATAGACTTAGAATGATTTCATGCGAATCTTTCATATATTTTGTGTGCAGAAGCAAATGCGAGTTTACAACCTTAAACTATAAAAATATTAATATAGGCCATCAAAAGCAACATTTTATAGTTTACATTGTCCATTTTGCCGGCCACTAGATAAAATACCGCGTTGTATTTTTTTAAATTTTCGGCTGAATGGACATTTTTAGGCGCTCCATTTTCTAACTGGATTGATGTATGGGTGGCATTTTTTTGTTTATGCTAGTGGACGTTTTCGCTGGAGTTTGATAAATGGAAAACTAAATGTAGTGTGATATTGAATACTGGGATAGTTTGACAAAGAGCGAGTTGATTTGCAAATTTGGGTTCTGTTTGGTCCTTTTACAAGAGAGGTACCTAAGCACAAAAAAATGAATTCTGCGATAGGTTAGGCCTCGTTTCCGGAGACGCGGGGCGTTGCAGACCACACTAAATTCAGCCCCGCGTCTTTGTAAACGAGGCCTTTGGCAGTGGTGTAGCTGTACATATTTACAAATTGCCAGCTATGTTTCATTCCCATATAACAGAGAGAGAGAAAAGCCAGTACCCAGGCTTTTAGGGAATTCAGATGGACAAACGTAATAAAATTTGCCTAACCGTGAAATTAGGCTGTGCACATTGAGGTGTTGAAGTGTTTGTACAAAAACGTCACCATGTCAGTCCATATTCAGGATCGGACCTCAAAACCAATCATTCTCCAGCGTGGCGTGAGACAGGGAGAAGTCATTTCTCCGAACCGGTTCACTGCTAAGCTGGAGGATGTCTTCAAGGTTCTAGACTAGAGGGGGCTCGGCATCAACATAAATGGCGAGTACATCACTCACTTTCGGTTTGCCGACGACATAGTGGTCATGGCTGAGACCATGGAAAGCCTCAGTACAATGCTCGACGACCTCAGTAGAGCTAAAGAATGGGTCTTAAAATGAACATGTACAAAACCAAGGTCATGGTGAATGCCCGTGTAACACTCCTATCAAAATCGGAGACTCTACACTCGAAGTTGTAGACGATTATGTCTACCTAGGACAAACGGTCCAGTTAAGTTGGTCTTACTTCGAGAAAGAGGTCAACCGTCGAATCTGACTCGGCTGAGTGGCGTTCGGGAAGTGGCGTGGTTTCTTCTCGTCCAATTTACCGCAGTGTCTCAAGATAAAAGTCACAAGTCAGACCAGTGTGTGTTGCCAGTGCTCACCAATGGTACCGAGATGTGGCTGCTCACAATGGGCCATATCAGAAAGCTTCTATCGGAATTTCCTTCCGTGATCACGTCAGAAATGAGGATATCCGCAGGAGAACCAATGTTACAGACATAGCCCGAAGAATTGCGAAACTTAAATGGCAGGGCACATTGCTCTCAGAACAGATGGTCGATGGGAACGAAAAGTTCTAGAATGGCGACCGCGAATCGGCAGACGATGCGTTGGAAGGCCTCCCACTAGATGGACCGATGGCCTGGTTAAGGTTGCGGGAAGGCGCTGGATTCGAGATGCATGGGATTGGTCAATGTGGCGACGCCTGGGGGAGGCCTATGTCCAGCAGTAGACGGCTTTCGGCTTAAATGATTATGATGATGATGACCGAGAAATTGAACCTCATGCTCTGCAGCAGCGTCTGAGAACTTCCTAATAGCTCGACGCGATTCGATTTTTATCATACCGTTAAGCGATTTTACAAGCTTTTATTTAACTTGCAATGTATGTATGTGTGTTCGGGTCAAATCTTGCAACTGAATTTTAAAGCAGTTATCCTCCCTCGATTAAGATGAAAGAACAATGGCAGACTTTCATACATAAAATTAGTTGAAAAGAAATGGTAGCGTCTATACGTAAAAAAAATCTTAAAATGCGTTGCGTCAGTCCCTGAGTAACTTAGTCAAAGAATTTTGTCTTGAGAGGGCCTAGAAAAAAAGATATTTAGATTTGAACATTTTTAGGTTATGTCTTATGTCACTTGGAGAAAGTATTGCGTGCTGTGGTTGTTTGTTGTTAGTGATGTACATTCTGAACTTAATGTACCCACATCATTGTGCTTTATAAGGTTTTTTTATTACATACAGTCAGTCAACCTTTAGTGGGTACCTTCTGGGAAAGTATTTATACGTACTTACATCGTTGGGTCAAAAATGCGCTTATATGGTTACTCATACACTCAATGGTTGCCTTAAAGGTTGATGATCGTGGAAAAAGCGAAAAAGGTTAGACAGGATCGTAGGTACCAAGAGGAAGGATGATTTCTTTGCTTACATCTACGGGGAAAAGGCGTGTCTTGCCGATATTATGTATACAGCATTTATCACAGGTACTTGTAATGAATAAAAAATTAAACAATTCTACATTTGTTACATTTTTATTCCTCCTCATCATCCTCTTTTATAATCATAGAATCTAAAATTCTGCTGGCATTGTGATAATAACTTGATGTCTTGCCCATCCTTAATACCAGAGTCATCATATGGAAAATATGGATATACACAGCTACAGAGTTAACTAGTGCCTCTTGGATCGAGTGTCAGGGCAGGATAGCAGCGCAACGTGTTAACGTAAATGTTGCAGTTAACACATAGGATTCACGTTAATCTGCCGCGATCTCCCATAGTGGTTCAATTAAAACGCACTTCAATAAGCCAAACGGTGGGACAAAATCGGAGTCCAAAGGGGCGATAGCACAGTCACGCAGGGCAAGATCAGAATCCTTTAGGTACGCACAAGTTAAGTAACACAAAACGAAACGAATATCTGTCTGTAAGCAAGCCAAATCAAATAGAAATAAGAAAAATATCAAAAATCGAACACAACCGATACGAAAAGCACGGGAGCATGTGACAGACCAGACCGCTTTTTTCGTGACAGTGACATATTTCATTTTAGTTCGAGTTGCCATAACATTAAATGAAATTGTTACTATTTTTATGTTTGAGGTATTGGACAATTGCATAAAGTATTCCTTATAAAACCTTTTTCAACCATAACACTTTTATTTTTGAGTATTACTGATAGTACAGTTATTAGTAATAATAACTTCCTATGAAAAACATATTGAACCTTTATGTGGACAAATATATACGAAAATAGTATGAATTTAATAAATGGCAACACTTGAAAGTGTAAAATGGTTCTGAAAATTACTTTAATCATTTGATATTCCCATAAATGCATGTATTTTTCTGTGGTTTTATGGAAATAAGATTTTATTTGATAAAATCATAGAATAATCATTAAACTCTTTCTATATTACAAGATTTTCTAGACGCATAAATTTCTGTACTAACTATTATTCTGCCATTGTTCTTTGCATACACGTTTAGTTTGGATGACAATGCATGGTTAGCTAAGTGATATCATTCTAAATCCAATATGGCGGACTAGTTATTTTTTGTGCACTGCCATAATAATATGGGTTTGATACCCATATTATTATGGCAGTGCACAAGAAAAAAAAAAAAAAAGGTTAAGAAAAATACGAAAGAAGCTTGTTTTATTAAAATATTTTTTATGATATTTTATTTAATAGGGGAAATTGCAAATACGTTCAGATTAAATAAACGCAAAGCGGTAAATTTCGACCGATTTGCCTGTAATGTTTTCTTAGAAAATACTTGTACAATATAGTCTTCGACGCAATTTAAGACCCTAACACGAAATCCAATTCAAACGAACCCACAGGCAAAGAACTATTATATTATAACACTAAAACAATAGAGCTACTAAACAATTAAATGGCGTAAACCCTAAGGATAGATTTACGTCAGAATATGATTGATAGACACAGCTGAGAGTAGGGTTGGCACTCGCCAGGGGAACATTGTGGAAGGAATTGAGAAAATATTGTTAAAAGATAAAAAGTAGGTAATAATTTTCTTTTATGAGTATGTACCTAAGTTTTATTTTGGGTTGGTTTGAAGACCCAAGACAATTTTAGAAACTCCGCACACATTTTTATTAAATGGGAGTATTTACAGACAGTAGAACAATTTCTATGACAAACAGTTGTATATTTATTTATTCAGGACCTCCTACGAAAGATGTACACAAAAAAATTGCAACCGACTGCCAAATAAAAACACTACAAACTGAAAAATAACTTAAATTTCGGAAGTTGGTGGTCCTGTTTTCATTTCTTCATTTATTGACACCGACTTCCGAAATTTAAGTTATTTTTCACTTTGTACAGTTTTTATTTGGAAGTCAGATGTAATTTTTGTAAAAAATATTAAATATTTTTCTCTTTTTGGTTGTGATACTTAATGGACCAAATCTATTGACTAGGTACCTATAATGTACATAGTGAAGCCAGAATAGATAAACCCAATAACAATAAACAAAACCGGTGAACTGTTCACACCTGCGTACCCTTTTAGATCGTACCAGTTATGAAATGGTGTAAACAATTGACAGTCATGCGATTGCAGCTATCCCAAGTTCATTTATTGAAGAGTTCTGATGTATATCGCCGAAGTTCTTCATCAAATCTTGATGAAAATAAAATAGGACCACGTGGTAAACACCAGCTTTCAATTAAAAAAGAACCATCAAAATTGGTTCACCCAGTAAAAAGTTCTGAGGTAACACACATAAAAAAATACAGTTCAATTGATAACCTCCTCCTTTTTGGGAAGTCGGTTAAAAAACAATGAATCATCAATATTAATTAATGTTAAGTGCACTCCTTCAATTATAGGAAGCCACAGCAAATCTTCAAATAATTACTGGTGGCAATATTTTTATGTTACTCTGTAAACCTCACTTAAGTGCCCGCATACCATTCCAAAGCGAACATCTACTGGTACCAAAATTAATTAATAGTATGAAAATATAATTTTCTTCCGCGCATACTTGTTTTTTTATCGCTCTCAAAATAATTATTATAAAAAACAGTTTAGTTACCAATCGTATAAATTCCTCATCTTCTGATTCTTCATGACTTTATTCAAAGTCTTGTTATCCATTCGACTAAATCAAATTATCAACAAAATAGTCACAGCTTGTTAGTTATTGATGCGTTTCCATAGCAACTGTTTCAATGGGAGTGGATGAAGTTTCCTCCAACAGGACTTGAATTCTAGGCCGTATTTATCCTAGAATTTCTTCAAACCGTCTGCAAAATCGTTTATAGTAACCAACACATCCTCCATAGGGTGTTAGAAAAACGATGCCATAAACAGCGGGGAGCTTATTACAACTCCGTGGTACTCCGTGTTACTTACATGCTTATGTGCTGCTCATAATAACAGTTATGGGTTATTGGATGGAAGACGTGAAATTACCTCGACATTTATGGGAATAACCTAACCTGTGGTGATAATGTCGATATATTTTCGAGAGGATAAACGGTTTCCAATATTTCAATTAGCAGAAATCCTTGAAGAAACGTTGGTCTTCACATAGAATTGACAAGCTTGGCAATCAATCAATCAAATTGTTTATTTTAAACTTAGAGGTACTTTAGAACAGTCCAACAAAAAAAAAAACTAGTTGCAAATTCGCAAGCGTCAGTAGGTCTCAATTGAGAAGAATTTGCAAGAAACACCACGAACACTCTTTTCCATCAGTTTTAATTACAAGTATTTGCGGTTACATCATTATTTTTGAAAAAAATCATATATGTGAGAACGATGTAAAAAAAGTATACGTAAAAGCGTCTAGAGTAACAAACATTGGTTTGGTATTGTTCGTCGAATCGTTGAGTTCCGTAAATTCTGAGTTGAGCTGCTCGGTTATTGTCAAATGCGTGCACTGACTGGACAGGTCCACTCAATCTAGCTGGTTCTTTCCTCAAAAGACTATTTCAGACATCAGTCTACATGGTCTTCACATGATCTAACCAAGATTTTGTCTGGACTTTAAAAGAGACTGTGACCTCTGAGTTTGTTTCGGCCTTACTTCTCAGAGTAGTCAGATAGGAAACGCCGACCTCTAACGAACATTTAACAATTTAAAAAATACAATAACAGGCCGAGGCAGCTAAGTTATGAACAATCCCAACTGATGGCGCCCGTTGACGTACTCTGTCCAAATGTCTCTTCTCATATAGCTAATCACACCGCTAGCTCAAAGCGGGTTAGCAATTTCAAACTCATATTAACTAGGTTTCTATACGGTGTTTTTCTTTCCTAGTGTCTGTGATCAAATGCAAAACATAAATGCCTAATTAATTAAATGCATAATTTAGAATCAAGGAACGTACCAGTGATCTGTCAAAATACTATTTAAAATTCGCACTAAAAAGACATATTATTATGTATCTTTCTGACCCTGACGTAGTTCCTAGATCACATTTTGTTGTTTGGTCTGTTTGGAAAATAATTTCAACTTACAATGTTTTTTTAAACAGCTTTTTTCGTATTTTCCTCAGCAAACCCTTTCATTTGATACCCATATTATGGCAATGCACAAAAAATAAGTAGTGCACCATCTTGTACATTCCGCCATATTGGATTTATAATGACGTCACTTAGCTAACCATGCATTGTCATCAAAACTAAACGTGTATGCAAAATTTCATTTTAATCGGTGGAGGTTAACTGCTCTAACATTCTGTTGCTGCAAGATTTGACCCGAACACACATACATACATGCATACATTGCAAGTTGATTAAAAGCTCGTAATAACTAATTTAGAGAGGAGAAAAAGACCACGAAGAAATTTCGTTTATAATAATAGTGTGCGGTCTAATCTTCTCTGCATGAAAAGAGGTCTTTCCAGGGTGCAGACGCAAAATTATTTATTTAGATAACACCTTTGTAACAGCCCTAGCTAGCTTTACCCTTAGCTGTAGACACAAGAGGAATCCCCAACAAAGGCCACGGTTATTACTGACAGTCGCTTGTCAAATCTCCGCAGTAGCCGGGCTTTCTAGATAGTCTAGAGGTAGAACTAGAGATGGACCGATTAACCGAGGAAGCCAACTATCCGTTCTTATTTATAGTCTGCATGTTTTTTTTAATTGACGATATGCTCGCATTTGACCACTATCTCACCTTTGTAAACGATGATGAGGTCGACGGTGAAGCAAGCTTGCCTAGAAGTAACCTATTCACTCTTGACTTAAATAGCCCTCAGGTTTTTAGTAGGTTGTAGCTAGGAACAAATAAATACTCCAGCAGGGAATGTCACTTCATAGCTGTACACACAATGAAAGTATTTAAAGTAGAATATAGTTAAATCAGTCTAACAAGTGCTTCATCATCATAATCATTCAGCCGAAAGACGTCCACTGACATATGCCTCCCTCAAGCGTCGCCACATAAGTGCTTACTATAATATAATTAAAAACACTTTTCTACTTAATTACTTTCTCACAAACTTTTGCTGATGGATGGATGGACGGATATTTCTTAGTCTTTTACGCAAACACTAGTAAATAGATTTTAAGAACCTTTACAATTATACAACTTATACATCAGAATAATACATAGGGTATAATTAGTAAAGATACGGGGGAAGCTAGTCAAACTTATAGTTTTAGGTTAGTCAGCGAAACTTAAATATAGATGGCCTGTCTAGTAACCCACTATTTCGGACAGCCGACTATGCACATTTCGCCGACTATCGTCCAGTCGGCAATTCGGCAAAGTCTATAGTCGGCTCATCTCTAGTCAAATCTGTTATGAATACTTAGACAGTCTGTTTGAACGAGATAGAAGCTTGCTTGTTGGTTTAGTATTTTAGGCCAGTATTCGAGATAGTTTTGAGCATACATCTTGATTTGAAATTGTCTGTTTTGTATTGATATTTGTGTTAGGGTATTGTTCGATCTCCAATACGAGCTATTTTTAGTATTAACAATACTAGTCAGTTCATCATACATCTGATCTTTGTTGATCTAATAGTAGAAAGCGACTGTAAACTGCGAAGCGTGTGTTCTTAGTTCTATCCCTTGGATGACCAAATTATTATTGGGTCTTCCGTCCGGAATTTCTCAGTGGCAGATCACAGTCTTATAAATCATTTGCCTGGCAACCACTCGCCCCTCGGTTAAGTTCGTAAAATTGATTTAAACATAACTTATGACATAATGGTCTACATCTCCACCTAACCATCGTGATATCATGTTATATTTCTATATACCAATCGAGAAAGTACCACCGAACCAATAAAAATATAAATCACTTTAGTAAAGTTAGTGAATACACAATTTTAACACTAGAAATAAAGATAAGTTAGATGAACCATCTTATAGATTAGCTAAAGTACACACATCTTTCAAGGGGTACTGTGTTAAATTCTATAACAAAATATCTTGTGAGATATTAAAACTAATTGAAAGAAAATTTAAAACAATAGTTAAAAGCACATTTTGTAAGCAAGGAAATTACAAATTAGATGATTATATTCAAGATAAAAATGCTTGGAAACATGCTCGTCCTGCTCCATAGGGCAATCTTTAGTGTAGACAATATCAAACTGAATAATTTGTATTATATTCATAATTATAGTAATTTTTTTTCTTCTCTATTTGTTCAAGAAATTGACTCGCACATCCATTCATCCATTGTTCCATTGTTGTTGAATTAGGTAATTCACCTATGTTTGCAATATTTGTAGGTATGTGAGAACCATGTTCCTGTTTACCAAGTGAAAGAATTTACCATTTAGTGCTTATAATACTTTATACCTATATATAGTAAGTATAGTAGTTCTGGGTGCATCGTTCTCACGTACATGAATTTATTAATGTTTGTACTTATATAAATATTGTAAAAACTTATTTTTTTTAAAGAATAAGTATGGAGTTCCTTGTGCGTTTTCTCCATAACAAGCTACTTTTCCGAATGCACGGTAGAATCAATTTTTAATACTTGTAAATGATTTTTTAACGTTCAAAAGTGCCGCTTAATGGCCCAGTTGAAATAAATACATTTGACTTTGACTTTGATTGAACCTCTTTACATAAAACTATATACAATACAAAACTACCCACAAATAACCAATAAAATCATACTACCCTCCCTCTTACAATATCTTTCAGCGCCATAAACTCATAACTCTCTGGATGTCCCTCGGCACTATAGGTTTCTAACATAAAAGTAGTCTTCCAGAGTCATAAATCCTTGTTACCTTAGTGTCGTAGTAACTTTTATGGTGGCGTAGAAGAGTATCTTTGCGCATATTTTTACGATATTGCGTTGTTATTCGATACTAGGTGTACTGATGGGTTTGTCTGCATGTTTCAAATTTTATGGAGCAGAAAACCTTTAGAATATCCAGTGAGAAAGTTTATTATTTTTGCTGATAAACTTTCTTATTGAATATTTGTATTGAAATTGATTTAGCAGTTGAATTTAAGAGCTTTCTGTGACAATTATTTTTGTAGAGGAACATAAAACCAACGTCAATCATATATGCTTATCAAAAATTTAGTTCAAAAACTATACTATAATAAGAGAAATAACATCTTTACAGACAGTTGAAGAAAAATATGGTAGTGGTAATAAAATCAAACGCTATTAAAAATTAAAGCAGTTACACACGGCCTTTCCTAGTGCCTAGCCTTACAGGCACAGTCGACGCGCGTTTCGTTATCGTGCGTTGTTGGCTCTGCTTAACTTGAAATAAGCAGATTACTTGCGATTGCATAGCTGCAAACTCACAAGAAACGCGCTACAGACGAGTGTGAGCAATGGAAACGTGTGTGCGCTGTGTGTCTCGATTGATGTCATCGCAATACTGTCGGCAAGTATCCAATTAAATCGCGCTGTACTTGTGTGTTTGTAGCTAAAGAGACGCGCTGTGACAGCCCGTGTGTATCGATAACTCTGGGTTAGTAGCGCGTCGACAGCTCGCGAAAATGTCGTCGTCTGCATACTACAACTTTATGAACGTTCGAATAGTTAAATTTGTTGCGACAACATTGCGTTTGCAGCGCGTTATAGTTGCGTGCGACGCGCTTCGACGGCACCTGAAAAAAACGTGGCGTGTAAGAGCTCTTAGCCATGAGCTCCTCCAATTTAGTACACCGTCGTGCATCCAAATATATTATTCATAGACGATGTCCGTTATATTTAGTGAGAAGGCTAAACGCTACAAAAGCGAACAGACTAACAAATCAATTGTGTCTCTAATTCTGCCCACAGTGTAAATAGAGTCCGTTGAACAATATCGATGGGTGTGCAAGAATAGATGGTGCGTTGTGTGTTTATTTTGAGTGGTAATAGACTGTGTTATTTACTGTTTATTACATAATGTTGTTTCTATATCAAAGTTTTGAGGCAGGAGAACCAAAGTTACCGATATAGCCCGAAGAATTGCGAAACATAAATGGCAGTGGGCAGGGCACATCGCTCGCAGAACGGATGGCCGATGGGGCCGAAAAGTAGGCGAACCGCGTAACGGAAGACGATGCGTTGGAAGGCCTTCCACTAGGTGGACCGATGACCTGGTTAAGGTTGGGGAAAGGCGCTGGATGCGAGACGCATGGGATCGGTCAATGTGGTGCCGCCTTGGGGAGGCCTATGTCCAGCAGTGGACGTCTTTCGGCTGAAATTATGATGATGATCAAAGTTTTGAGCAGTTGGTAATTTAAGACCTTTATACCTACCTAAGCGGTCTTGCGGATTATTTATGTGACTCCACGTTCTACTGCAAGGCAAACGCCTCTTCCGCATACAGACAAACTACGAGCAAGGCGAGTTGCGATTTCAAACTTATATTAACTATCAGACAATTTCTCACGATGCTTTCTTTCACCGATGATAGTGATGTCCCGTCCCAACTAAACTTAAAAAGTACATATGAATCAAAAAAGTCACTGGTACTTGCCCGATTTTGAACCCACAACCCCAAGGACGAGAGGTGAGGTTTCAGTGCCTGGGCCATCACGATATTGACGCGAGTATGTAACCAGTAGATTTTTACATAAGGTTTCATTACACCCTTGCCTTTGACCTCGAGTAAAATGAAAAACTAAGCTTATTTTATTTTTTAACCTTATCTATATCTTATTTTAATTATTACTAACCTTATCATAAGTTACTTCTTCTACACTAATATAATATTATAAAGAGGAAAGATTTAATTGTTTGTAAGAGTGTTTGTATGTAATGGATAAACTCAAAAGCTACTAAACCGATTTGAAAAATTCTGTCACCTATGTAAAGCTATATTATTCCGGAGTGTCATAGTCTATATTTTATCCCGAAAACGGGCCCTATGTGGTGGGCCACGGGAGCAAAACCGCGGGGAAAAGCTAGTATCATGTATCTAACTAATATCCTATCCTACTAATATTATAAATGCGAAAGTTTGTGAGGATGGATGGATGTATGTATGTTTGTTATTCTTTCACGCTAAAACTACCGAATGAATCTGGATGAAATTTGGCACAGAGATAGATTATAGTCTGGAATAGCACATACAATACTTTTTATCCCGGGAATATGTTCCCTCGGGATAATTTTTGGAATTAACGCGGGCGAAGCCGCTGGCAGAAGCTAGTTATAAATAAATACGAAAGTTTGGATGTATGTTTGTTACTCAATCACGCCAGAACCGCTGAACGGATCTGGATGAAATTTGGCACAGAGATAGAATAGCACTAAGACTACTTATTATCTCGGTATAGTGATCTGTTGGGATTATAAAACACTATTGAAGCGGGCAACGCTGTGGGCAGAAGCTTCTTCCATAGTACACTTTTAAAATTAATAAATACCAAAAAAAGATAAAAGTGTTGCGTTTCATTTTACACTTTAACAATATCAGCAAAGGCAAAATGTATTTATTTATTACTTAGAATCTTAAAAAAAAACATTTTACCTTTGTCTTAGATGAATCTCTTGACATCTTTTGAGCAGTTAAAAATTAAAAAGCAAAGCTAAAACACTGGCAACCTTTTGAACAAGATTTTAATTGTGCCTTTAGGGATCCAAGAAAATTTTACCTGCCAAGAAATCTAACATTAAAAAGAAACAAATCCTTAAGGCAATTTTCTTATGTAAAAACAACATTGTGGATGGAATACTGTTCTAAAACAACAATGGAAAAGACAAATCTGGCCAAAAAGAATGAAAGAAAATCGGCCAAGTGCGAGACGGATTTACGGTTTTCGGATTTGTTTTTATTTCTGCTATGAGATATTGTTTTTTTGCCAAATTTTTTGATTCTATATCAACGGAAAGTAGTTAACCTGTCGATTTTGAACATCCACGCTCTCCAGAGAATAAGGGTATTAACAGACAACGGAGTGATCCTATAAGAGTTCCTTTTTTCCTTTTGAGAAACGGAATCCTAAAAAAATTACCTAGCCTAAAGTGGATTACAAAATTAAGAGAATAACTATCCTTAAAAAAATAACTATGGTTGGTTTAACATTTCCATTAAATTTATATAATAATTTTAGTATTTGCTTGTTCAATAAAAAAGACGTGTTCACGTCGAAAATCACCATCACGGTTGACCATATTCGTCTGGCCTTTTTATTAGTTTTATATTATTATTAATTTGCTTTCGTTTGTGTGTCCGGCAAATAGTAATCGATTTTTCAAGCACTTCCTGAAATCCAGTTAAGCTGAAACTTGGCGTACTTATGAAACAGGTAAAATTATTTTTCTGCAGGTTCATAAGTACGCCATGTTGCTATGGCCGGCTCCGTAGGACCATATTATTATGGTCCTAGGGAGCCGGCCATACCAACTCCTCAACCAGACAAGATAACACAATCGTGTTTGGGCTCATTGGATATTGTATTGTATTTTTATTTCGTACTTTTTTGTCCACTAAAAGCTTTTCATAAATTATTTTTACTTTTAATTATTTGTTCGTCGTCATTAAAATAACGGATGTTACAATAAATATTTTTAGTTCATGACACCAAAAATCTTTGTGCCGATTAAGATAGGCATATTTATTGGGGTCGGCTTACAATCGGATGCATCTGAAAACCAGTATTTAAGAGATACAAGAGGCGATAGTCGAAATGTCAAAATGTAAGGGATTGATCACGTGATTTTTCGATATCGCTTGTCAATCCCATACAATTTTGCCCTTTTAACAATCGCTATCGCCACGCTTTCAATGATAGAATTTCACTGGTATAGGGCCTCTTAACAACCCAGTATAATAACAACAACTGATCTTTGTGTCTGAATTATCTGTAAGACCCTATGCTGTGGCTATTTTTCTGTCAATGTTGAAGGTGAAGATAGCATTGTACAACTCTCTTTCACTCGCTTACGTTTGTCACATCGTCCTATCTTGCATACTCTATGCAGTATACTCGATCAACAATCTTTTTGTTGCGCAATGGTTGGCAGAGCCAACTTCAGAGACACAAAGATTCGTTTTGACTATTATACAGCACAAACATTTTCTTAATGTCCCTCGGCAAACTTTATGTTTCGTCAGTCGTCGGCTTTCTATCAGTTGCCCGTTGCATTTGGTGCAGACCGGACGCTTTGAATCAACTTGGAAGTATATATAGTTGTTGTTACTCTTTTAACATAATGTAATTTATTTTAAAATGGCAGGAAAGTTGTTATTTTTACAGCTCTATATATGCTCTATTACACAATCTAAAAAACAAAACCACAATAAAGTACTTAGTTCTGAATTTAAAATGTTATACACGATATTCTAATAATTGATGGACATGGAAATTTGCATTCGTTTGTATTCGGAAATGCTATGATTGCCGAGGGACATTAATAAAATAGATGTACCGTAAATGGATTACACGATACCCCTTGGCTAGACTCGTGTCAGATTTTAGGATTTTATTTATTTATTTATTTAAGGCACATCAACAACACAAACACAAACATGGAAATAATACATTTTCTGGGGTCTTATTCTAGTGTCTATGTCAATTACAGATGTGCACAGCATTTTCAATAAATTCACATGTCAAAAGTCTAATTTAACAAAGAAAAAAAATTGTTATAAAATAAGCAAAATTACAATACAAATTTATAAATAGAAAATAAGAATCGTGACTTAACAATTAGAAATCAATTAAATTAAAACAATGAGAATAAAAATATTTGTATTAAAATCAAATTATATCATATCACACAGGTCACAACTATCTTTCCTTTCCTTTCCCAAGATCTTTCGTCTGAGCTGAGTGAGGCGGTCATGAAAGATGTCTAGGTCAAGTAACTCACACCAAGCATTGTATGTGGAAGGAAGCCTTGTCATAGGGGAATTCATCCCAAGATTCGATTTATGTTGGGGTGTACCAAACAAGTTCCTACATTTTCGACGGGCATTTAATTTAGGAACGCATATCCCGATACGCTCCAAAAGTCCATCTCACGATGTGGGACTCCGCACAATCTTCTGGAGGAACAGCAAGTCCAACATGCGTCTGCGATGCTGTAAAGTGCGTAGCCCGAAACGAGACAGTCTCTCTTCGTACGAACATCGCATGCAGAAGAAGAAGACTTTCCGAGGCACGGAGGACATTTTAAATGGTCACCAATCCACGAACTTACATAACAACAGATGGTTACGGGCAACAGACTGTCATCATCATATCAGCCGAAATACGCCCACTGCTGGACATAGACCTCCCCCAAGCGTCGCCATATTGATCGGTCCCGTGCGGCTCGCATCCAGCGGATCCACGCAACCTTCACCAGGTCATCGGTCCACATGGTGGGAGGCCTTCCAAGCAACGTCTTCCGGTACGGCTCAACCAGCCAACAACCCAACACACGTCCGGAATTGGTATGGAGCAGACCATATCCGAAATGAAAACAAGCTGATCGAAACGGACTCAATTAATAATAATAATATCCGGCGGACCACTCTACACACGCTCGGATATGGTACGGCCGGACTAACTCCGCCCACAAAGCCGTGGTCCAGCTGTACCAAATCCGGACGTGTGGTAGCACTATTAAATTCGAAGATACGTACGGCTGATATAACTTAGCAACTAGTTTCTCTTTTATGATATTAATATGAAATTCAAATGTCTGAACACCATTTATAAATGTCTATAAAATGTCTACAAGAAACCTTGTTATTTATTTGTTATCATCTGAATATGAATGTCTACTTATTTATATTGTTCTATATATGAAAGCTCTGAAAATAATAGGTTAGGTATTTCTCTTCACATTTTTATTGTTCACAAATGCCGATAAAGCCTTTAAATGGACCATTCTTGTTTTGTGAATATTTTCCTAGTGAAAAACAAAACAGAATCACTTTGTTGTGTTTTCTATTGGAAATCGCGTAGAATATGACAAGAAATAATTGAATTAGACACAACATGACTATTGCCAAACAAAGGGTTTTTAAAATACAGCATCAACCGTTCAAATTGTTACCTGTTAATGATCAAGAGTCGCTCATTAGGTCAACAAAAACATTGTTTCTGTTGAAGTTTTACAATTACGCACCTAGATGGCGTTGGCGTCGAAATATAAGTCGCAATGGAGATTGTTTGCCAATATGGTATAGGTCCTTGTGAATTTTAACAAATATACTTACTTTACTTAGATCAGTATACAGTTCGGTTGTTTTATTTACACCTTCAACCCTGCTAGTGATACACTTTAGTTCAAACTTAAGTACTGAATACCATTTCAGTGTTCGGTATAGTTCGGTTATCGGTATTCTGTTTACGGTAGTCTTTACAGAATTGTTTTTAAGTTGTTAATTTTATCATTGTGCTTAAAGTCAAAGATCTTTATTCAACTAGGCCAATAAGCGGCACTTTTGAACGTCAAACACAAATTCTAATTCTAATTTACAAGTAATAAAAGTTGATTCTACCGTGCAGAAATCGTTTTGGCCTTAAGTTATCCTAAAAACCGACCAAGTGCGTGTGGGTCTTCGCACATTTAGGGTTCCGTACCAAACCATAAAATCAAGTTTATTTATTTATTTATTTATTTATTTAAACTTCATGTACAATAGTGGTACATAGGCGGACTTAATGCCACAAGGCATTCTCTACCAGTCCACCAACCAGTACCAGTTGGTTGTAATAGGAAAAAAATGAGGGAACTTCAAAGCAAAAATACAGATTTATTAATATATTGGTATTTCTAGTAAAAGATACGTTATAATAACAATTATCACCAAATTTGAAGTTCATAGACCAATGGGAAGTTAAAAAGTTCTTCAGAACAAAATTTAAAAAGAAAAGTACACTGGTGGCTTCTAATTCCTTTGTTTTCCAATATTTTTTAAAACAAAATAAACAGTATGAGTACACCATGAGTTCTAAACAACAAAACCCCATTTGATGAGATAGGTCAAAAAAAAACCGGCTTCTCTTTAGCTGTATGGGAGCTCCCCTATAAAACATTAAAAAATATTTTTTGACAATTAGTATGACTTAGGGTCATTAAGGTTCCCCTAAGTCGACGGCACGAACTATTTTGTGCGCGCGGTTAAAATGCATGCTATCTCATCCGACAACACGTGCGAAAGAGATAGATGCTGTGATGAGTAGTAAGAAGCTAGTTCTCGTACGAATTAGCACTTTTGCAAATTTGTATCGAAATGGATGATGATTTAGGACGAAAACGAGCGAGCAAAATTTTATAAACAACAGACCTTTGGGAGTCTAGATATCATGAAAAAACGACTAAATGAATATTTTCAAAATAAAATTATTTGCATTGTTGAATTACTAATCTATCCCTGTATGGAGGCCGTTTAGCAATTTTCCTTCTTCTTATGGTATTTATTTCCGCCCAAAGATGCGTTAAAATTAGTGTTGAAATATGGAACTTTCGACGCTCAGAAACTTTCAAATATTTTTTTGTTTACTTTTTTGTTTCCATACAGGGCTAGATAATGATGAGACAAATTGTTGCCATTTTTATTTTGAACGTACATCGTCAAACAGTGGAGTAATTGCCAGACTACGTTTGTATGGAAGAATTATCAACTAGTGCAATCTTAAGATGCTTATACTGTGAAAATTTAAAGACTGTAGCTCCAACCGTTTGGCTGTAAAGCTTGTTTGACAGACGACGGTCAGACAGACAGATAGAGACGTAAGTGACAGCAATAGGGTTCCGTTTGGACCCTTCGAGTACGGAACCCTAATAAGTCTTGATTTACCCATTAAGAAAATCATTGTGATTCCCATTCTAGCTTCCACAAAACCTACGTTAAGCAAAACGTTAGTAATTTTTTACACCTTTTCTCAGTCAGCACAAGTTACAAAAAAATAGCCCAAAGCCTTGTTAAAAAGAAGTCCAGTCAGCAAGTTTCTTAGCTGTCATAAATCGTCCCATGAATTTAAGTATCTTCACTAGTTCACTTTTAATGAGCGCCATTTTGTTTTTTTTCTGAAATAATATAATGTTAATCGGTCCTCGTTCCAAGAAATGCTGTTGTAAATAATTATTCAAAGCAAAAACTTGCTAATGAGACCGTCTCGACCTAACGAAATCACAAAACCAGACAGTCTAAACTGTAGGCTTTAGACTCCAAAGGCATAAATATATAATATAAAATAATAAATCTACTTTCTGAGACCTGAAAATTCAAAGAGAGCATCTTACTTAGCGTCAGACACACAAAGTAGAGCATACTCCCACGTACACTGTTAGAGGGGGATGGCATACAATTAGTTGTTCGCACTCTTCATTTGACTTGGGTGTACTTATCTAGTACTCGAACATACCCTTTGCTGTGGTACAAGGTGTAAGCTTTAGCGAGGTGAAGATTTTTCTTTTGGATAGTTCTAGGACATCGTTTGATGCAGTGGCATATACGTTTATAGTCAGCCACCTAATCGAAGTGTTGTGGGCAAGCATCTACCTATAGGTACAAGCTAAGTATTTTTCCTCGGGTCTCAAAAACGTAAATGTTTTAGCTATCGATAACCCAGAATTCGAAAAATTACCCAGTTGCACTTTTAAGCAGTGCGTCAGCCTCTAAGCTTTCAAGCGAAAAAAATAATTAATATGTTTCACAAACAGCAACAATATAAACAGGTCTATTTGACGATTAACCTGCTATCATTTTTTCAAATATTTCATTTTAGCGTCTGTCACTCATGAAAAAAGATCAATCAAATCCTAAACTTATGAGACAATGTAAATAAAATGTAATTACCGTATCAATCAACCGGCCTACTCTTTTCTCAACTATGTAGGGGCCGGCTTAAATTTTGCAGCAGGAACTAGTAAGTTCAGTTAGTTTTTAATGAAATAAGTAATATATTTGTGTTTTAACGGACTGCCCAAAAAGGAGGAGGTTAACAATTCAACTATATTTTTTCATGTGTGTTACCTCAGAACTGTTTACTAAGTGAACCGATTGTATGTCTTTTTTAGGGTTCCGAACCCAAGGGGTAAAAACGGGACCCTATTACTAAGACTCCGCGGTCCGTCCGTATGTCTGTCTGTCCGTCTGTCGCTAGGCTGTATCTCATGAACGGTGATAGCTAGACTGTTGAATTTTTCATAGATGATGTATTTTTGTTGCCGCTATAACAACAAATAATAAAAGTAGAATAACATAAATATTTAAATGGAGCTCCCATACAACAAACGTGATTGTTTTGCCGTTTTTTTGCGATAACGGAATCCTTCGTGCGCCAGTTCGGAATCACTCGCACTTGGCCGGTTTTTGTATTTGAAAGCTGGTGCTTGTCTTGAGGTCCTATTTAATAACTTCGGAGATATACATCAGAACTCTTAAATTAAAAAAACCATTCGGGATAGCTGCTATCGCATGTCTGTTTATTTTTAACACCATTTCACCATGTAACATAACATCACACTAGTACGCTAGTACGCAGGTGTGAGCAGTTAACCCTGGTATACTCTCATTCCACCGGTTTTGTTAAGTGTCATGTTATTGGGTTAATCTATTCTGGCAGAAACACTGTAGCGTAATGTTAGCTCAGTCGAGCTAACGTTAGCCACGTTAGTAAGAGTAAAAGGGTAATATAAATTAAAACTATGAGAAAGGATAAAGATAATAAAATCTATGGTCCGGCTTCGCACGACGTGGGCAGTTAACCGGGCAACAGGTAGGGCAGGCAGACGAGGCACGGTGTGATGAGACGGCTGATGGTGCGCTACCAGCGTGCGCACCCAGGCAACAGGACGGGCAGGATGACTTCGTATGCCCGAGATAGGCAAATGAGCAGGCGATCGGGCAGGTAGGTGGATGGATAAGCAGCAGGAATCTGCGCGTGCTGAAACGGGGGCGCTGTGGCCGCGCTCGTCTCTGTATGTTTGTCTGCCACAGCTCTTACACCACGTGCGGTAGATAGGCAAGATGTGTAGGGGAATCGGACAGTGGCGTTATACGCCTTAGATACGCAGGTACACCGGAAAGCAATTTATACTCAGTAATACACTTTATATTTATATATTCAACTTCAGTACATGAGTTATTATTACACAAGCCGTATATAATAATCTAAAGAGTTTTCAAATACGATCGTACACTTGGTAGTTTTAAGAAAATCCACAGTCTTTCGGCGTTCAGTCTAGATCCAAAACTAAAAAGCTGACGTCCGTTTTTCATCGTTCTGTGTCATATCGTCTACATTTTAAATTCAATTTTCAATTCAGAAATAAAGACCAGAACGAATAAAAAACGGCTGTACAGAGGCGGGACAGTCTGCGCTGCCCTTACAATAATGTACAACTAGCTTAAGGAAAGGTCTAGGTAGTCTATGATACCTAAGTTATGTCTATGGCTTAAGAAAATAAAATAGACAGACAGATGTCATGTCAGATGAAAATGTCATCGTAGAAAAATATTGCAAGAATTACAAATTAGCAATATAATTTAAGTTTTAAATATTAAAACAATAGAGAGATAACTAAAAATATACAAACAGTATGAAAGAATACAAAAAGTGAGTCATATGATTTGATACAATATCAAAAGATAAAAAAGGTATGGTTTGTATAGTGTTATGAATTGTAAATAGAGTTAAAAATATGTGGATGTGTATATGTGTGTGTGTCTCTGTTTAGCAGAATACCACAACAACGACTGCCGAAATTGCAGTTATTCATTCTGTATTATTTCTTTTCTCTGTATTTTTTTGTGTGTATGTTAAGATACGCCGTATATTCTCCAAATATTAATTTCATAAAAGCTATCTCTCCCCGCTTCAGCCTATAACTTACATCCAAAATCACGGCCCCGTCTCTTTAAGTTACTAAAGTAAATGTTAGTCTTCAATTTGCCGTGTTTTCATTGTCTCTGGTTACTTTGCCGAAGATCTGGTGGTGTACAGCAATAATGAGTCGATCGACCGTTTTTCAGACGAGGAATAAGGGTTATAATTTATTAAGGGTGGTTTAGGTAAGAATGGGGTTTAAGGGAATGTGGAAAGGGCTAAGTCCTTGGATAGTATAATCATAATATTCTAAAATAATTTCATAATTGCATGATTTTCTGGTTGGTATTGTCGACTGCTAAGCAGGAGGTAGTAGTTTGATTAATCGCCCCCTACTTACTAAATTTCATGAAAATCGTTGGAGCCGTTTCCGAGATTTAGATTGCATATATACAAGAATTGTTCAATAAAAGTTTACTATAGCGAAACCGAAGATGTACGAAGGTTTCCGACGTCGGAAAACGAATTTCGGAACTGAAATGGAGCTGGGCAGGACACTTGGCAAGGCGCGGTGACGATAGTGGAGTAAGGTTGTGACTGAATGGCGTCCAAGGACTGGAATAAGAAGTATTGGTCGTCCAGCGGCGAGATGGGTAGATGACATTCTTGCCATTGCGGTTAGAACCTGTATGAGGTTGGCACAGGAACGTGGTGATTGGTACAAGAAGAGAGAGGCCTATGCTCAGCAGTGGGCGAAGTCGGGCTGTGGATGATGATGATGATGGTTTCGCTATCATCTATATCACCATTTTACAATCTATGTTTCGTTATAGTATAAAAGGATGTATGAAATGATGGTGAACCCACAGGAAAATACAAGTTAATGTTATAATTATTTATTTACATAGATAAAAGTATATACAGTGTATAAATTACTTAAATAACTAAGACTACAAACATATACACTTTAACCAAAAACTTCTTACTAACTAAAACTAAAAATATACACAACTAAAATATGGCGTCGAAAAACTCCTCCACATCGTTGCCCACTGGTAATGTACCCAAAAGGCTGGCAGCATTGCCACGTTGTATGGCAATTATTAGGTTTAATTTGCAATATTATCAAATTGCACTGCTCAATGAGTAAATAGTATTAGTTTGGCAAACTGGTCAACAACCGCAATTACTTAATTACCAATTAGTCTATTGAACGAGGCTCGAATAATAGCGCAACAATTAACTAACCTACTATTACCAGATAATCACAAAGACAAAGCATTCTCTAGGAACCACAAACCACGCGGTAATATATCAGTAATAATTGACTTGAATGCGACTGTGGAACCACACCGCAAACGATGCCACATCTGCTGTCCTGCTGTGCACATACACCTGCACCATGAAAGACCTGTGGGAGGCCAGCGCCGGGCTGTCGACGTGGCTAAGTTCTGGTCAAACACAACATCTAAATTAAAATCTGATAATGGAATCATCGACACGAAGAAGCAGAAGAAGTAATGATTGACTACCTGTAAACAGGAACGATGTGATAAGGAAAGTGTAAATGGTTGTGCAGGCTGATTGAATGAGATTGAAATTCAAGTTGGTTGTAATTGGAAAAATTAGAGCATTTTAAAGAAAAATTGTGATTTATCAATATATTTGTGTGTGTTAATAAAATATACGTAATAATAACATTACAACCAAATTTGAAGGTCAATGGGAAGTTAAAAATTTCATCGGAACAAAATTTTGTAAAAATACCTGACTTTGGTGGCCTTCTTATTCCTTCCTTTTTACAATAATAAAAAAAAACAGAATGTATCTACTCAACGAGCTCTAAATAACGATACCCTACTCGGAGGGATAGGTAATTTTATTTTTCGCGCCCCACCCTTGTCAGTATAGCAGCTCCACTGGAGCACTTTTAAAAATATTTTGTGATGATTTGTATGACTTTGGGTCAACAAGATGCTTATACTGTAAAAGTTTGAAGACTGTTGCCGTTTGGACCCTTTCTACCCGACTTGGAGGGATAGGTGATTTTATTTTTCGCGCCCCTCCCTTGTCAGTATAGCAGCTCCACTAGGGCACTTTTAAAAATATTTTGTGATGATTTGTATGACTTTGGGTCAACAAGATACTTATACTGTGAAAGTTTGAAGACTGTTGCCGTTTGGACCCTTTCTATCCGACTTGGAGGGATAGGTAATTTTATTTTTCGCGCCCCTCCCTTGTCAGTATAGCAGCTCCACTGGGGCACTTTTAAAAATATTTTGTGATGATTTGTATGACTTTGGGTCAACAAGATGCTTATACTGTGAAAGTTTGAAGGCTATTGCACCAACAGTTTGTCAGACAGACGGACACGTGAGTGGCAGCGACAGGTTTCTGTTTGGACCCTTTGGATACTAAATCCTAAAAAGGGGCAAGTGGAAGGAGAGAAGGGGAACCTTTGCCCTGCAGTGAGACAGTACACGCTGATAGTAACAAAATTGGTATTTTTTCAGGGCGTGACAAACTTAAATACATTATGAAGAGGTAAAACTTTTTGCTTGTTTACTGCAATTTAAGTAATGAAAGTTCTTTCTGAAATTTATTTTTTATTACTTTGTCGGACCATTATTTAGCAAACTGATCACTAACACCATCGTTTTATGCTAAAGGTTTTCCTATCCGTAAGTCCATAGGAGCGAAGCGAAGTTCTCTATCTGTATAAGATAGACCAATAGATAGACTAATTGTGACCGAAATTGTGTTTTTTAATCTTAATAATAATCGTGATTTTAACTTTTATACCAAATTTGATCTCAACTGTGATTTTAAATTTGAATTTATTTTTATACATTGTTTGACTTCATATTATAATTTTAAATTACATTTTTGTTTTCGGTTTTTGTTTGTCATATTAGTATTATTTCTTTTATTTTTTGAATTCAAAATGTTATTGTTCTACAATCTGCAGCATTGAGCTGTGTCACGAAGAACATTACAGCCTTTTCTGATACCTGGGCCATCAAGATACAGGCTGTGCCTATTTTGGGCCCATGGGCACTTCTATTGTGATATATAGTTCATTTAGTCCATTGTGCAATTTGTTTATGTGTTTAACTTGTGTGTGTGTGTCAATAAATAAAATAATAAGATTAATTCTTGACTTGACCAGACCTTCAGAAATAACCTCGTACAAATAAAGAATTTGACCTGTTTATAATACTAGTCTGGGCCATTTATTGTTAGATTTTATTTAAAACATCAGCATAACTCAACACTGGAGTATACATCATATAGTATCTAAGCATAGTTACAACAGAGTATTAACACCTCATACATTATGATAGTCTAACTGGCATTTTGCGAAATAGTAAACATTACATTTTCTACACTATGCTTTTAGGTTGTAGATAGTAAATTGATTGTTAAAAAATTTATCGATTCTGGATGGTTTATTGATTTGATATTTATGTTTCTTATATGTATTTTAAAACTGTTTGGTAACTGACTCACACATATTGTACATACAGGTCTTACTGAAGACAAAAATTATACTTTTTTGAGATAACAAAAAGGTTATTCCACCACTTATTGAGCCCCTTGCCAAGAAGAAAATGGATTGAGTAACTTGACTCCTACCAAAAGGACTGGCCCTTCATGACAGGGGACAGACGTGTGTGGAATAGGGAGAGAGAGGCCTTTATTTGCTCTTGTTTTTAACGTGTGGCAATCTCCGTAGATGTCCTCCGCCCAGCGGCGGGCGAAGGGTTTTGTCAGACTCTCTTCAATACTCCCGCGGCCAGGTATTTTCCCGCATGAATTCATGAGGCCACAATTCCTATAAATCTGCTGGTACACGCTAAGAAAAGTCACTGGGCCTACGTAAGAATTTGTTTCGTTTCCACACACTAACTGTGTGCACTGACATGGTGCTGAATAAGAAAAAATCTTGTCAGCGCTACACAAGATTCGTGCCTAAGTCCAACAAAATTCTTGTTGTGTAAGTAAATGATGAATTGGCCGTTTCGTAGAGCGTAGGCCCGGTGAATTTGAGAAAAAGAGGTGCTTTCGGGACGTGGAGCCTCGGGCCTTGACTGGCAACAGACTATTCCAACTAAACCGTTAAAGGTACTTTTGAATACTCAAAAGAGAAATCTAGTTGTGCATTCGCAAGCGTCTGTAGATCTCTATGGAGAAGAACGTGCGTGAAACTCCACGGGCACTCTTTTTCATCAGTTTTAATAATAAGTATTTGCGGTTAAATATCCTTGTTGGAAAAATACATAATATGTGAGAACGATGTAGCAAGACGTTCACGTAAAAGTGGCTAGAGTAAAAAAAACAGTCAGAGGCAACTAAGTTATGACCAATCCCAACTGATGGCTCCCATTCACAAACAAGACGCATGGATTGGCACCACTCAGCTCAACCATCATAAAGGGAACCGAATGATCCAACACATTTGCCACCATCAAAAGACATTAGAGAGTGCATGACACACTCTCAACTGCCAGGGTACACACAAGTCAACGAACGACATAAATATATCGCTTTAAGAACCATTTAAACCAATATTCCTGTCCTAAATTTTGTCTCATTCCACCTTTACTTACGGTTTACCAGCTCCTGTTAGCAATCAAAGGCAAAATTAGATGAAATTTTCGCAATGTTCCCTACTTATTATCTTTAGTAAAGGCAATATGGAGGCGTGTGTGCGTTTGATAAAGTTATTAACTGTTTGTGTAGCGTAATTGAGATTGGCTTCAGATATCGAGGATAGTTTTCGAGTTGGGGAGATAGTTTTCTTGTTAAAGACACCTCTAACATCAAAAGCACACGAGGCAAAGTGGGTGGGACTATCAATTACTGTGTAGAAAAAGGGAAATAGAGGAAAATTAAGTCTTTGTTGTAGATATTGTATTCTATTTTCAACCGATTTAAAAAAGGAGAAGGTTTAATTCGATTTTATGTTTGTTACGCGATTACTCCGCCAATTATGAATAGATTTTTTTTATTTGAAAATTTGTGCTCATGTGGTTCCATTCAAATTGATCACGATCTGGTGAGTTTTTTTAAGTTAACCTTAATATTGCGTATTTTCATGGAAATATAGAACTTTTAAAAAGAGGCTCTATACAAGTGTCATTCTTTCAACGAAAACTTCGCGTTAGCCATTGGCAACATTTCAAAAAAATAAGGAATTGCCAAGTGCTATCAAAATGTCACAAATGATCGATCTCTTACAATTTGGGCTTTCGAAAGTCACCATCGCTGATAATTTGTGTAGTGGCTCAGAATATTATTTGTAGCTACAACCTACTTTAAAAATACAGGAACACAAATACAATACCAATCTAACTTTACACCAAAAACAATAACTTTTCTATCCAACTGTTTGCATAAGGCTAATTACACACTGTGGTGGAGCGAGATGGATTGCCTTAGTTGTACAACTCGCTTTACTTTAGTTGTACAACTGGGCCAAAGTTCAGCCAAACTTGCCTGAATTATTGCAAAGGCCATTAGGTATGGTTTTATTTTATGTACTTACCCGTGAACGTTTGTAAAAGGGGAAAACCTGTTCTTGATACTTAGAAGAGAGTCCAAATGCCAGTTGTAATATCCTCTCAGCAACAACCAATGTCAACAGATTGTCAAAATGTAGGGAAATTAGAAGTGTTTTTGAGTGATTGTGACGACCACGCGAATAGAAATGTTCCTTATTATTATTATGTATCTAGTACCTATATTGTGTGTCTGTGTGTCTCCGCTAAATAAATGTATTTTATTTCCTCCTTTCCTTCTTTCCTTCTTTCCTCCTTTCCTCCTTTCCTTCTTTCCTTCTTTCCTTCTTTCATTCTTTCCTTCTTTCCTTTCCCTCTTTCTTTCTTGCCTATGACCAATCTTATTTTTCTAATATCCAAACCAAATCCATAATTAATTTCGATAATTAATCTAAGGTTAACTACACAAGTAATTCTGACTTTCGGGCTTAGGAATACCCGTAATGAAACTCAAATTCATAATATAACTGTTTAGAGCAGAGTGTCGTTTCCGATGTATAGAATGTCCACGATGGTCACCTATCCATAAATTATTGACTACAGCAAGCCAATCTCATATCATACTTACCCGACCAAAACTCTCCTGGAGCTCTAAAGAAATTAACATCCCATCAGCGATAACGAGAGTCAAAAATCTACGTGCCTTTCCTGATGACGCGATGCCATTAAAAAAAAAAAACAAGTAACACCACGCGGGCCCAGTGCGGGTTGGTGGCTGTCATATGTTTTCGAATATTTGGTTCTAAGACATGCCGGTTTCCTCACGACGTTTTCCTTCACCGTCTTGAGAGCAGTGGTGATGAATTAATTTACAGAAAATAAGGTGCCTGCCTGGGTTCGAACCTACGGCCTACAACTTGTAAGTCGCAGCCGTTACCACTCGGCCACCACTGCTCTCACTCGGCTGTTACTACTTAGACACTTTTCATTATATACCGACAATATTTCTTGACTATATACGAAGGTGTGAACTGAATGATCACCCATCCACGGAAATACCTCGGCGGCCTGCTTAATCTTATAATATCTTGTCTAATGGAGGGGCCAAGAAAAAACTCGGACACTTCGAACCATTGGCATCTATTGTGGTTCCCTAGATAACCTACTCCTGCCCATTCTCGTTGAAAACTCTCTTCATGAGTTTTATAACGAGACTTGGAGATATGAGCCTAATAGTCTTCTGGTCTTGGATATCCAACCCCTAGGAGATTCATTCGCTTACCAGGCAGTGCATGTGCACAGAAGGTGCTCCATGCGTTCCGTATGTTCTCCACACAGCCTGCACATGGGTGATCACCCCGCGGTTAGACCCATCTTCATGAGCATGTAGTTGGTTTTAAAGTGGCCAGTAAAGGCCCCAAGCAGGTAGCGGACTTGCCCCCTGCCCATATTCCAAATGTATTCCCGTGCTTTGAACGTAGAGTCCAGGAATTTTAAATGCCTATACATGGTTTTGGACCCACAAAATCATTTGCTGAGCCCTCTCTTGCCAGTCCATCTGCTTAACCTTAAAGATTATCCCCTGCGGTTGTTATTTCTCAGCCACGAGCCTATCTAACTAGCTTTACATCACATTACATATAACATTGAAATTCACTGACCTGTAACACATACAATAGTATTCACGTAATGTGAGTGACGTGGTGGATAAGGGTCACCCTATTTAGGGCACTTTAGACCCCGGGGAACAGTCATTTGCAGGGTTGGGTGTAAAGTACCTTTATTTGTTTTCATTGTAATGTAATGTCGGTACTTGTGGAGTAATTGGATTGGGGGCGGTTCCTATAATAGTGATGAATAGTTTATACAATGTATCAATAGATGTATCTTGATAAACAGCATAGGCGGATTGATTAACTTAATACCATAATTTTGTGTGTAGCCAGTGATGACATCTGGCTCTGAGACGTGGTCGCTCACAATGGGCCTCATCAGAAAGCTTACAGTCACCCAAAGGGCAATGGAGAGGGCTATGCTCGGCGTTTCCTTGCGTGATCGAATCAGAAATGTAGAGATCCTCAAGAGAACCAGGGTTACCAGTTGTTAGGATCAATGTGGTGACGCTTGGGGGAGGCCTACGTCCAGCAGTGGACGTCTTTCGGATGATATGATGATGATGATGATAATTTTGAAGCTCTTAAATAAATCTAGCTGCTAGTGCAGGAATGAAAGACTTACAGAGTTATGAAAATAATTCTGGATGGACCGAGCGGGGCCAAGAAAAAACGGATAAAATTGACTATGGGCACTGAATGATATGCAAGAAAAGCAAGTCACGGACAGCGAGGGCTTTAACAGGACAGACTGGAGGAGGAAAACGTAGGAAGATGAAATAAACTGGTACAGGAGCTGTGCATTTATCTGATTTAAACACTCCGTGATAATGTAGCTTTTTCGCATCGGTAGGCGTATTACGTATGAAACAGCAATCAGCAATAATTGAATAATAATCGCGCAGTTATCGCGCGGTCGATCGCTATATGTCCTAAATATCGGGATTACGTTCCAATTATTTGCTAATCGCTCGCTTGTCAAATGCAATTATTTGGAAAAATAACCGCCCAAGACTCTAAAACTTACTTAGCAATTTGGGAGTGGTTGACATTCAACTAATCACAATTTGATAACCAAATTTGCTCGCCATAGTCGGGATCATCCTGCGTTAAAATGAACATTTTAGTAAACTAATTGTTCCATAGAGGCACACTGTCAATAAATTGCTATGGTGTGGCTATACATAATTCGGATTCGCGATTGAAGTGCAATTATTGCGCAATAATTGCTATCGTTTGGTCTTGCAAGATACGTAATAAACCTGCCGATCAGTAATTTCTGATATTACCTACTACAAAAAAACTATTTGCCTCTTTTAGATCATTTTAGTTAGACTAACTTCAATAAACCAAAGAATATGAGTTTCAAATTTCTGAAAATTAAAAAGCAATATCCGATCACTTTGCCTGGCATTATTTTTCCCAGAGAAACGGAACTACGGTAGTTTGGAACTAGATAAATAAAAGAGAGTTGAAGTCATATTAATGTTTTACTGTCTTATAAAACCATAGAGCTAGGAATCACCGCCTGGCAGTGACTAGTGACATATTTGCCTTTTCTCAACTATGTTGCAGTCGGCTATAAGTCTAGCCGGATGTTGCTGAATACCAGTATTTTTAACTCCCGACGGAAAAAGAGTTTGACGTGAGTACCTGTGAGTTCTAAACGGATGAATAGATTTTGATTTAATTTTGAAAGGTGATATTATCTGGGTCTTCGTTCCTACTTAAGTCGGTTCTCCTTGGCAAGACTAATGTCTGTCTTTCAGGCTTCATATCCTATGTAGGTTAAGAAGAAATTCCAACCATCAATTTATCTGTGTAAAAATATTTTTAAATATTCAAGTCGTTTTAGAGAAGTATGCAAAAGAAGCGAAAAAATATCGAGTTGTTATTTTTTTTAAACACATATATCCTATAAATAATATTAGTCATACGAAAAATTGTCAATGGTTGTCATTCTTTTGGGCTTTTAAAAAGCTTCTTTAAAAGATGATACCGACCTCGCCTCGAACCCTTGCGAATCATTAATGACACTTTTGGACACAACAGTGACTACAGAAGCCAGTAAATAAAATGACTGTCCGATATGCGGTGAGCGAAACATTTAGCTGTCACAGGCATGGTTAGAATTGTCACGGGTCGTAAATTTCTATGAATAAACGGTGAACTTATGACACGGTTGGTTCATATATATATTTATTTTATATATATATTTTATATATTTTGGAATGTATTTTGTACGTCCGTAAAAATCGGGGGCTTTTCAAAACTAGAAGCGACTTCCATAATTTAAATACACGCAGTAAGCACGAAATTATAATACCCAAATTCAGATTAACGAAAACTAGCAAGTCTTTTCTTATAAACAGTATACGCTTTTATAACAAGTTGCCAAAGTCAGTTAAAGAACTAACCGATGGAAGGTTCAAAAACTACATCAAACGTATCCTTATTAACAAAGCATATTATAAAATCAAGGACTACGGTGAAGATAAAAACATTTGGCCTTAGCTCCTTCTGCGCATGCAGCTTCCCTGGTAACTTGTAAACGGCACAAATAAGTGGATGTCTCTAACTATTCTCAATCTCATTTTTTCTTTCCTTCTTTTAATTAGACTTTTTACAATGGTTTTCAATCATCTATATAGCCCTTTGCTAAGAATAGTTACAGCACTGATAACAACATTTGTGCCACACGTTAAATTTAGTCTTGTTATACTTATTTTTTTTACCTTTTTATAGATTCTTTTACCGATTGTTTTGTGAATGTGTGAACATTGTAGGCCTTCTTGATGCTAGTTAACATTTGTTAACTTTTTTATTTAATATATTATCTTTTTAAATTTTTTTTTTTAGTTTCTTACGACTTATTGTCATAAGTCGGGCCTGCGTTGTCCTCCCATATCTAAGTACTAATGCTGTGACATGGAAATATTGTAAAACTAAACCATTTTTAAAAGAGTAACCATGGAGTTTCTTGCCGGTTCTTCTCCATAGGAAACGACCAACCCGAACCGTGCACCTTTTGTCGACGTTTTATAAGTGCCCATGTAGGCCTATATGAAAAAAAAAAAAATTAAAAAATATAATAAATAAAAATATAGAAAGTTTTGACAATTCCGTCTCTAGCAAAGGCCACCGAGGCGTTACCGTGCACTATGGTATCTAAGTTTTTATTGACTAGTATTTGGCCCGGGTTTCATTCGGATCAGCGGTTTTTATTGGTCCGTTTCTCGCTCTAGTTGATCCAAATCGTATTATTTCGGGCTGTCGTCATCGTTATTGTGTTGAGGCCGTTGAACTCAGATAATAAGTTTGGATATTATCTAAGGGATAGCGGCCATTTCAATAGAAGACCAAAGTTTGTAAGGAAGTAATATATTTTTGCCGATAGGAAACCCGATCGGGAATACGGCCTGTATTTTAAAATTACTTTATGTTCGAAGCATGTATTGTTGTCAGCTTTTTAATTCCAGGGTGACTGAATTTTATGAGAACTGTATTTTATATAGGCTGGTTAATTTATAAAATTTGCTTGTTCTATTAATTATTTATTATAACTCATATGACTGCGTATTGGCTTTTAGCCAATGGTATTCAAATAAACAGATATGTTACGAGCGCGCGCATTGTGAAGACTCGAATAGGTCACAATTGTGACCTTTAGTCTTTAGTTTATGTCACGCATGGTGAAGAGCGATAGGCTTTGTTGAAACAAAAACCAAATAGAAAAATGCCATCGTGTGTATTTAGATATTGTACCAATTATGATACCAAAGTACATAAAACAGAAGGGATCTCATACCATATGTAAGTACGCAATACGCCTCAATTTACTAATTTATTTCATATTTTTTCCTAATATTCTGATATTTGGAGGTTAGAAAAAGATAACAACATTGGTGATCAGAATAATATTTGTTTACATTCACACGCTAGTGACAAACACTAGCTGTCTCTTTTTTTCTAGTTGGTTTTATCAAGCCATCCCTTTCGACTTGTAGTGAAATGTCAGATGAATGAAAAGTGTGTATGTGTGCTGCAGTTGCTGCTCGGAACACTTTTTTCAAATATTGTGTGAATGTATAACATATCTGTTTATTTGAATATCATTGCTTTAAGCCCACAGGAAACCGAAGAACGTATGACAGCTCTTTACAATAGAACACAAATTATCATAGATAAAACTAGAAATATTAATAACTTTGTGGTAATCATCAACACTATCATCTATAAAATTTCATTTCTACACAAAAGTATATACAAGTCAGAGGTGAGTGATAACGTCGAGATGGGCATTTAAATACACACACAGACCTTTTTTAATTATATTTTTTTTATTACTGACTTTCATACAAATGAGTATGCCAGTCACATCGGACCTTATAACATAAAACGTAACAACACAAAATTAATTAAATTAAGCAGCACCGGAGTTAGGTGTCGACATAATATGATGAAACATACCAACATCGTACATATTTATCTCGAGCTCCCTTATATAAATCCTCTCTTGCAGACTGAAATCTGACACATTCCATTAATAGGTGTATAACATCTTCTATACTCCATTTGAGATAACATTTGACATTTAAATAATCCCATTTTACAGACCTTTCAACTGATTTTGACATATATTGCGTTGGTGATATGATAAATGTCAGCTGTATTAAACAGTTAGTTTTGGTAACAGGTTAATGCTTTTTATGTCATTCTTATATTTACGGGATAGAACTCAAAATCAGTTGAACGGACTGTAAAATGGGGTTGTAAAAAATTCTAATGTTATTTCAAATGGAGTGTAGAGTGCGACACTCCTCCCAATTTGTATTTTTTTTAAATTATATATCCAAAGTTATGTGACCAGATCTCAGTCTGCGAGCTGTTACTATAAGTTTTTTACTAGTGTTACAATACCGTGGTACGTGAGGTGGCTCCAAAACTGTAGAACTATACCAAATTCCTTTTTCCTTAGATCTTTCATCAAAATATTATTTCCAAACTTCATACCATTTATTTTTATATTTAGGCAATAATTCTAGAAAATTAGTTCCAATATATTTTTCTCTTCCTTTAACAATATCCAACTTGGGTAAACGGTCAGCTTCCTCATTACCTTTATAACTACATGTGAAAGAACACAGACCTTATTGGTAATATTTTTCAGAAAGCTAAGTGCGTACTCATAACCTGCGTGCGTGTATAACCAGATGAAGCAAAAGGAGTATGTAAGGATCATAACAGATGGCGTTCTGTAGTGTCTGCCTATCTCCAAGGGTAAGGTGTGAGTTTCTGTATGTTCATGACATTAAACACTTTCAAGCTTTGATCAATTATTCACCAGATGCCCGATCAGCGCTTCAAAAACGGGCCGAAAAATATGAACACAGATACGGTTGTGGTCTTATTTCAAATCAGTATGGTCTAATCATGGCCAACATGGAGACGTTAAAAATGCCGCAAAGTGCGTTCAAAAATTGTGAAAATATCCACCGTAAGCTTTGATTTTGGAAGGAATATCTTTTTTTCGGTAATTTTATATCATTAGGTGTTTTTCATAAAGTTATACCGAATTAAATAGTAAATATGAATGAATTACCAAATATATTGATTATTTGACACTACTGTAACTATGTATTAACTATTGTAACAAACATCCACTGTTCTGGAACTTTGTAATTTAGACTTTAAAACATGCGTGTATGTTGAGCAGCGAAGCAAGCTCATACAATTTCTATTGGTTTTTGTACATAGTTTTATGAATGCGACTTTAAACATTGCATTTAAGGTTGAATTTGCATTAATGTATATTTATTTCAACTAGAATTCTTAGAATTACCTAAACACAATTGGCGTAAGTTTTAAAGGGAAGTTTTTTATGGGATTGTTTATCTAGTATATTATTGATCGAAGCTTTCAAGTATATTATTATAGGTAGCATCTCGTGTAATTGAAGCCCCTTTCATGCCATTCGCAGCACACCATTCTCAATTCTTAGAAGTACGTATTGGATATTGCTTTGTGAAAACAATAGGGGTTTGTTACTGATACTATCTGTAAGACCAAGTTTTAATTAACTAAGATATTGGAAGATACAGATAACCTGAAGTTTCAAAATCAGTTTGTTAAGTATCGAGTTGCAGGTATTAAACGTGGCACGTACAAGTAGGTAGGTACATAAGGTTATAAGGGTTGCCTCTTTTCATTAAGTATTAGACTGAACAATATGAAAAGAAGGGAGAGGAGCTCGTGGCTAAATAATAACAGCCGCACGGGCCTCGGAAAGCACGTTAAGCCGTTGGTCCTGGCTGTCATTTGAAGTTCTTTGACAGTCGTTACGAGTAGTCAGAAGCTTGAGATCTGACACCAGTCTAGCCAAGGGGTACCGTATTACCCAGTTACTGGGTTGTGGAGGTCAGATAGGCAATTCTTCCATGTAAAACACTGGTACTCAGCTGAATCCGGTTAGGCTGGAAGTCGACCCCAACATAGTTGGGAAAAGGCTAGGTAGACTGAATATGAAAAGAAGGGAAAGGTTTAGTCTTCATGGCATTACTCGAGTCGTTTTAGGTTCCGTACACGAAGGGTAAAAACGGGACACTATTACTAAGACTCCACTGTCCGTCTGTCTGTCACCAGGCTGTATCTCATGAACCGTGATAGCAAGACAGTCGATATTTTCACAGATGATGTATTTCTGTTGCCGCTATAACAACAAATACTTAAAACAGAATAAAATTAATATGTTAGTGGGGCTCACATAAAACAAAAGTGATTTTTTTGCCGTTCTTTACGATAATGGTACGGAACCTTTCGTGTGCGAATCCGACACAAACTTGGCTGCGTTTTGCCTATATCATGCTGGTAACACGCTTCATACGGAATTACACCGCTTTTAGCAGTATCAATAGCCAAATGTTGCAGTTTGATCCCATTATTTTAGAGTACCGTGGGGCCAAACTGTAACGTAACTTTTGTAGCTACGTTAATAATAAAAAAAGTAATTATAAATTAAAATTAAGGAAAAGGATATTGAGTATAAAAATTTATAATAAATTATAATTTGATTCTAGGGTTCAAAACCTATAGGGTACTTCCAGTTGACCTAGAATTGACAATTTTGGTACTTACAAGTTTTCATGAAAATCTAAGTTTGCCCATATATATTTATTGTGTTGACTCAGGACCTTGATTGTTTATATTTATACATCTAATAGGGTCTAAAGACTTCAGTATCTGGAAAAAAAAACAACTTGCTAGGACCACCCGTTTCTGAGAAAATAGGTGGTGACACACAGACAGACAGGCGGACAGACGGATAAGAGAGTGATCTTATAAGGGTTCCTTTTTTATCTTGTGAGGTACGGCACCCTAAAACGTAGTTAATTAGTAAGTATTGTTAAACTTTCTTACATAAACTTACGCCTTCTTCCATGGAGGTAGGCAGAAGCTACAGAACGCCACCTACAACGATCCAAATATCAAGGCAATACAAATGTCATACACGCACGATGGTTATGAGTTCTGCGCACTAGGCCTGTTGTCAAAATTAACTAATATAGCTAATTATACTCCATTCGAAATAACATTAGAAATTTTTACAACGCCTTTTACAATCCGTTTAACCGATTTTGAGTTCTATTCCGTAAATATAACGATAGCATAAAAAGCATAAACCTGTTACCAAAACTAGCTATTTATTAATGCTGCAATTTGTCATATCACCAACGCAATAAAAGTCAAAATCGGTTGAACGGGCTGTAAAATTGGATTATTTAAATGTCTAATGTTATCTCAAATGGAGTATAGTATAAAACCTATAATTTCAGCGAATTATTGATACTACCAGATCAGTCTACATTAGAAATAAATATACATAGTAAGTTTTTCTTCATAAAATACTGATTAGACAAAAAATACTGAACGCCTTATTTTCAAACAATTGAATTCCAGTATTTCCATAGGAATTGGTCTAACCCTTCACAATAACCCTGCATACTTGAATGCACTTAAGATAATTTCGTCTGTACACCCCAAAGATCTACAGTTATTTAAGTCCTAAAATCAGAATATCGTATCGCAGACAAAGCTAATGCCATTCTGTTTTATTTCAGGTAATTACAACCAATCCTGTCTGGAAGGTGAAGTCATCGCCCTTAGCATAGACAGTTCATAGACAAGGTAGACGTATTAAAATGTACACTGTTTGCTTTCTGCTTTTCTCATAAACGGGTGAAGGAGTTTCATAAAAAGGTTGACGATCTCTTATGTTTTAAAAATAAAGTGTAGGTACTTCGTCTGGAAAAGGTTTCGTTTCTCAGAAAATTGAAAATGTTTTATGATATTTTTACTTCTAAAGATGTGGTGTGCAGCGCGTATAAAGATTGTATTTTAAAGTTTTCTGTCTTAGAGAATTTAATTTTTACAAGCTTTTTATTAACTTGCAATGTATATACATACACCTACATGTTCGGGTCAAATCATGCAACTGAATTTTATAGCAGTTATCCTCAACCGATTAAAAATAAATTTTGCATACACGTTTGATTTGTATGACAATTTACGGTTTGCTAAAAAGCTGATTAACAAGTAAAATTTCAAAATTTAAAAAACCCCCGACACATTTATCTTGCGAAAACATCACGAACTAAACAGTAAAAGGCGCATAACTTTTGAACGGCTGAACCGATTATATCCAAACTTAGCTAAGAACACTCTCGATACAAACACCTTTCAAACAAAAAAAAAACTAAATCAAAATCGAGGCGCTATGATGCCACAGACAGACACAGATACACAGATAAACAGACACACAGATACACAGAAACACAGATACACAGATACACAATACACACCTCAAACTTATAAAACCCCTCTTTTTCCGTCGGGGGTTAAAAATATGATATATTTTAATTGGAAAAACAATTATTTTAGTATTTACGTATATTTGAGTGTCAGACATTTACTCGTATTTTATGGAAACTGCATCTCACATTTACTTAACATTATCAGCCAAGAGAAAAAAAAAGCTGAAAATTATCAGCTTTTTGTCTTTTTTCTCATGCATACTGCACTACCACGGGGAGATAGTGCAGTTATGTTGGACTCCAACCCACTAAAACTCCACGGTGCCCTCCTGTGCCGCTTTTGGCGGGAACACGGGCACGCGTTAGCACTCACTATCTAAACTACTGTTTTAAAGAAATGAAAGGTAAAATTGTTGTTTTCTGAAAATACTGATCCGATTTTTATACTACCTACTCTGATCGAAAGTCACACTAATTACTTGAATACTAAAAATGCATGGTTTTTGTGAGGTCAGCCAATGGAGCCAACCCGCAAGAAAAGCTTGTAATTGATAACATATTCATCATCAACATCAACCTTTTCATGTCCCCACTGCTGGGACACAGCTCTACTCTCCTTGAGAGTGAATGGACCGTACACCACGCGGGTCCAGTGCGGGTTGGCGGATGTCACGTCTTCGAATTTTTGGTTCTAGGTCATGCCGGTTTCCTCACGATGTTTTCTTTCACCATTTTGAAAGCAGTGGTGATGAAGTAATTTACACAAAGTAAAGCACCTGCCTGGGCTCGAAACGACAACCTACAACTTGTATGTCGCGGCCGTTACCACAAGGCTACCACTGCTCTCTTACTTATAACACTACTTGTCTGCGCCACATTAAAAAAAGAAATTAAATATTATAAACGTTTACTCACGCACTCAATTTATTACAATAGCAACACTAACAACACCCACTTCACATCATTCAATCAATACGCGTGGACAAATCCGAACTACTGGCCTTATATATGAACCAGTCGCGGCCTTTACTTTAAAAGTTCTTATAATTTTATTTTTGCCAGGATAAACTACATCTACTATCCCTAGAGGCCAACTAAGAGGATGAGAGTGATTGTCTTTAATTAAGACAATAGTACCTAATTCGATAGGTTTTGAGGGAGAGTTACTTTTTTCTCTTTTTTGCAAATATGTGGGTGGCTTACCAGCATTCAAACTATAGTGAAGAATCCACTGCTAAAACTATCGGAAGTTATTTAAAGCTCCATTCCCGCACCCGTAAGTAACTAGCTGCTATTTTTTCGCTGCGCCCACACTACTTAGATAACCCAAAGGTGCGAATATACAACTAGCTTTATCTTTTGCTTGACAATCCAAAAGTACCTTTAAATAGTTTAATTGAAATAAATGATTTGAATTTGAGTTAGGCGTAGGCAAAAAAGTTTCATAGCCATATTTTTCAATTCCCATTTTCTCTAAACCCTCATCTTATTCTTCCTCACTCGTCACCTGTGCTCTTCAGAATCCCTAATCCACCCACTCCTTATCCAATTCAAGTTTCTACTCCAATGAGTTCAATCATGTCGCTGGTCCCTTATCATTTCATATGCTATTACTGTGACCACACTACGGGGGATTGAGATGTGACACTTTTATTATTTCGATAAAAATGTAGGTTTGTTGTAGTTGCCCCTACAGATTCAAAATAAAAAAAAAAAAATGGTTGAAGGAGCGCGAAGCGTCTCCGTTTCAGCTTGGGAAAAAAATTATTTCATATGTCCAGTCTTCAGTCTCCAGTCCTTTCAAGTCGCATTTCTCAACCAATTCTCGTGAAATTTTGTGAGTAGGTTCGGTAATTATATGGATATTTTTTGTCAATTCAAGAAAGAATAGAAAGAAAGAAAACACATTTATTTGACGCAAGCCACTAGAGCACACATTATAAACATAAAAAGGAAAACTTAGACTAAACAACAATAAAAAACCGGCCGAGTGTGAGTCGGACTCGCGCACGAAGGGCTCCGTACCCTTATAGCAAAAAACGGCAAAAATATCACGTTTGTTGTATGGGAGCCCCACTTGAAGATTTATTTAATTCTGATTTTAGAATTTTATAGCAGCAACAGAAATACATCATTTGTGAAAATTTCAACAGTCTAGCTATCACGGTTCATGAGATACAGCCTGGTGACAGACAGACGGACAGTGGATTCTTAGTAATAGGGTCCCGTTTTTATCCTTTGGGTACGGAAACCTAAAAAGACAGAAAACAATATTAATGTCTATCCACTTATATAAGGGCTGTGCCCGGGACGTGACAGGGCCGGGCCCAGGCATTGAAGCTTCGTCACTGGCCCGTGCACGGACGTGTGTGAACGAGTTCATATAAAATGTACACACCGATATTTTTTGAGCCCCTGACGGGCACGGTCCGTCTACGTCCCGGGCACGGCCCTGATATGTGTGGATAGACCTTAAAAGTAACATTGTGTGTCCCACGGCTGCGCCAACTAGGACCAGTTCAGCATAATGTCGTGCAACTAGTGCCCGTAAATCAAGATTTGTAGGTTGTCGTCAAACGATAAAAAATCAAAAAGACAGACTCACGAGGTCTACAGCTCATGGAGCCGCTAGTTGTTACAAGATTTATAGTCCAAATTGCATTGACACAAGAAATTACTGCTTAATCGTACACCGCGAAGTGGATCAAATCTTAACTTGCAGCTTTGATATACAGGCTAAGTTTTCACCTAGCCAAATGTCTGTGTAAGTAAAAGATACGCCTTTATGGTTGGGACCTTTATGGTGGCTTTTTGGTTAGGACTAAATACAAGCGCGACTATTTAGCTTGTTGTTCTGAGATTGATTACCACGTCGGACAAACACTGTTAGATTTTTTCATCAGGCAGTTATCAGTAGCAGTCCGACAGGCTTATTACGTAAGAAACAGCAAGCAGCAATCATCGCGCGATCAAGCGCTTTAGTCATAAAAGTCGGCATTACCTACAGTGTAATATGTGTTTTCATGAGTCATACGATCATGACTGGATTATCCATATATCATCTTTCAGTCCATATCTAAGTACAAACTGAACTTAGCCTACCAACAAAACACCTTGGATCGCAATTTGCATCGAAAGTCACTTTTCCTAGAATGCTGCTGTAATCTATAATGATCTCGGAAGGTGATTTCCTACGTCATTTAACTAAAATTACCTAACATTGTCAACAACGTAACACAGTAACAATCTTTAGTCCCTACGTCATAATTATGATATTATAATTGAGAAAAACCATGCGTAGCGTCTTATGCAACATTTAGCGTATGTGACTGAATCGCAAGATATTAGGTGGTAAAAACTCAGTAAATATAACATCGTAGTACGTAAGTGTAACGCTGTTTGTCAAATGCACTTATTTCTAAAAAAAACCTCTGTATTGAAGAGCAATTATTGCGCTTAAATCGTTATTGTTTTGCTCTTGCAAGGTACGTTATAAGCCTACGTATCTGTTTAGTTTATGGCAATAGACTTACCCCATATCCAACAGCCTTGTTAAAATATCTGGTGAGAATTTAGGCCTCCTACTTCCGTACCCAAAGGGTAAAAACGGGACTTAGTAATAAGACTCCACTGTCCGTCTATCTATATATCTCATGAACCGTGATAGCTATACAGTTGAAATTTTCACAGATAATGTATTTCTATTGCCGCTATAACAACTAATAATAAAAACAGAATAAAATAAATATTGAAGTGGGGCTCCATATTCATATTCTTTATTGTACACAAAATATACATTTAAAATACAAAAGGAAAACTTAAGTACACAGGCGAGCTTAACCCATAATTGGGTTCTCTGACAGCAAACCTCAGTGCTAAAGAGAGATTTACAAAATTAGGACAGTTAACAAAAGCGCACAACAAATATTAAAAACATTTGAAATCTTACTAACTAAATACACTACACAAATACGTGTACAGCACATAATGCATAAACATAATACATACATATATCTAAAATACATACATATTTATTGCGTCATGTTGACAGGAAATGTTCCTTAATTCTTCTCCTGAATATCCCTAGTGAAGCAACAAACACCCCATACAACAAACGTGACTGTTTTGCCGTTTTTTGTGATAATGGTACGGAACCCTTCATGCGTGAGTCCGATTCGCACTTGGCCGGTTTTTGTACAATTGTACGATTAACATGCTTTCCTAGTGGAAAGCATGTTAATCGTATTAGTCTTAACACTAGTTAAGACTAATACTATTTAAAATATGACGGATTAATTGTGGGTGTGGTAACTATAGCCATCCGCGTACTCCCCTGAATAAAAGGCGTAATAATGACGTACTGTGACCACACTATGAGTAACCTCGATACAACACTTGATTATTCCGATATATAGGTTGTCATCAATTTTATTACTCGTACATCCCGATAGATGTCATAAAAGAAGCCGTTGGCTCGTCAGTTATTGTGTGGGGTGACTATGAGTAAGGATTTTGTGGAACAAAGTTAAGTTTTAATATGACATATAAAGCAAGCAGCCTGCTTGATAGTAAGTGGTTATCGCAGGACATGCTTCTGAAGGTGTATTTGTCGTTCCAATGTATTTTGTTTGACTAGTTTTCTTTTTTATAAATAAAACCATTGCTATATTATCGTTTGCTGTTATTGTTGTTGTTGTACCGTTGAAATGTATATAGGCTAATGAATTGTTTGAAAAAAAAAATAGTTATTAATTACTTTACCATCTTTTAATTATTCAGTTTAGTTACGTGCGAGAAATTAAAAAAACCGGCCAAGTGCGAGTTGAATTCGCACTTTGAAGGGTTCCGTACCATTATCGCAAAAAAATGGCAAAAAAAACCCTTTTAATGCATGGGAGCTTCATTTAAATAAAAACAAAACTAAACTAAAAATAAAACTATTTTATGTCAAAAGTCTATGTGCGGTATATAATACTTTAAGATATTATCTCATAATAATTACGATGTCGCTAATTAAAACGTACATACTTAATAAGCTGGCCTTAATTAAAAGCCCGGACTTTCACAACTGCTAGAATTACAAATCGGCTCCTCTCACTAAAAGCCTATTAGAAACATTCTGTCGTCCAAATTAAGTTCCCAATTAGCAATAAAAACAATCATTCCGACTATAAAAGTAAATGATCATGAATTAATTCCTATAAAAGGGCAGATACTGGAAGAGTCCTTGGCTGCGTAAAAACAGCCAAACAGGTCGATTTTGAAGTAACACTTGCCGAGAATGGTTCGATTATGAGTGACCATCTATAACAGGGGTCACCAAATGGCGGTCCGCGGTCCGGATCTGCCGACCTATTTTGTGCAGACCTATCGAAGATAGCTTCCATCATCATCATCATCATTTCAGCCGAAAGACGTCCACTGCTGAACAAAGACCTTACCCAAGTTTCGCCAAATTGATCGCCGGCCCCGTACGTCTCGAATCTAGATAGTTTCTAAGATGAACTTTCCGATGAACATCTTCAAGATTGAATGTCAATAGCTGGCACCAACTTTAGTGTAAACTTCGGATTACTCCAATGTTTTACACCGTCAAACTTTGGAGTAATGCCATACTACGTTTGTATGGAAGAATGACTGACTAGGGCAACCTGAAGGCGTTGGTTTCGACGGCCTTTTGAAGATCTTTGCCAGTTCTAACGGGTAGAGAAAAGCCAGAATGTCTGACACCAGTCTGGCAAGGGGTACTGTTTTACCTAGTTACTGGGTTTTAGAGGTCAGATAGTCGCTTCATGTAAAATACTATCCCTGAGGTCATCAGTTAACTTGCGACTTAAAATGCCAATGCATTCCACATCTTTCATGGATAAATCTTTTACAGTCCAGGCTGCTCGTCTGTGGAATGCATTGCCTGACCCAATTAAACGTGCTCAGTCGTTGCCTGTGTTTAAAAGACTCGTCAAGGAACATTACTTATCGCTGTAATCGTACTCTTAGTTTTTTGACAGACTTTGTCTATGATTGTCATACGTCATTTATTTTCACGACTTATATATTAAATATGTATGTATTTATGTATTTATTATATGGCATATATATCTATTTGTGTTTTTATTAGGTATTATTGTATCATTATATTCATTGTTGGTATTGTTACACCCCTGACAACCCCATGTCATGTCCAGGCAATCACTGTCCATTCCAGGTTGCCTGGAAGAGATCGCGGAATGCGATAAGGCCGCCCGTTGTATATTTTTAGTTTTAAGTTTCTTTTGTTACTGTATTTTCTGGTGTACAATAAAGAATACATAAATAAATAAATAATACTAGTGTTCAGCTGCATATCCGGTTAGACTAAAAGCCGACTAACGTCTATTCACATTGAAAAGGACAGATAGTAAGCTCAGACAAACGATATTTCTCTATTGTGAACATTTCCGCCACCATTCTGTTACGGCCTTTGTTTTATAGAAATTATTATCTCTGATATACAGTTAATTGCACAATGGACGTTATCTGGCTGAGTTTTGTGTGAATAAAGATGGTGCGAGGGTTTAATTAGGAAAATATTTTAATGATAGAACGTTTGGGGATGTTGTTTGGTTAATTATCAGACAAAACCGGTCAATGAGATTTTTTTTGGCTACTTAGAGATTAATATTAACATTATAAGCGGGATATTTACCATGTTTACTGTTTGTAGCGACACAGTGAGTTTCGTGTGTCGGGAACAGAATCGAGTTGTGAGTGACTATGGTAGCGGTACCGAGTGCAAAAAACGAACAAGAAAGAGGGTAGACCGTTTTGTCTCCTCATAAACACCCACCCGCAATGACTTCAGTTTATCCGTGATCATGGTGCTTGCAACAGCACCGAAATATGGAAACTCGTTACAAACAGTAAACATGGTAAATATCCCGCTTATAATGTTAATATTAGTGTTAGTGACCATGACAGTTTAAAAACTTATACTTAGAGATTTATTATATACTTTATTGTACACCTCAAAATACGTTGATGTCTCCGGGGACTCGTCTCGCCGTTTATAAGCAGCGTGCTGGTGCCTACACTTATGTACGGAAGTGAAGGTTGGATATGGAAAAAAAAAACATGAAAGTAGGATTAATGCAGTAGGCATGCGGTCCTTGCGAAGTATGTGTGGTGTAACTTTAAATAATAGATTGAGGAATGAGGTAATAAGACAACGTTGTGGTTTAAAAGAAGATGTAGTGACTAAAAATGAAAAGGGTATGTTAAGATTGTCTGGCTATGTTGAGAGGATGAATGAAAGACGGGACCCACGAAAACACTCTATGCAATCTCATGCGTCAATCCCTGAGAATAGTAAAGGAATGGTGCAACGAGCACCAACTCTCAGTAAACCCCACAAAAACTGAACAAATTCTCTTCAAAAAAAAGAGGAAACCGATGACACTGCAACTACCGCGTTTCTTCGGAACAACCCTAAGCCTTTCAACCGAAACCAAGTACCTGGGCATCTATTTGGACAAACAATTGAATTGGGCAAAACACATGAACCATATCATCACAAAAGCCAGTATATCTCTGTGGCAGTGCAAACGACTGCTAGGCAGGAATTTAGGGATTAGCCCCATGGTCACATACTGGCTACACACCACAGTCATCCAACCAATCATCACATATGGCTCCAGATATTACACAGATATGTTGAGGAAACCAGGAGCTCTAATTGACTTCTGGAGGGAGGTGGGCTGGGGAAAGTACTACGGAAACCAAACCCCCCTAACATAGAAAATAGATAGATCAGTGCGCTCGCTTGCGTAAAGGTCAGAGCAAACTTTACAGAATCGATCACTATTATTACAACAAATTAGTACTTGATAAACACAGTTGATAAGACCATGGCCAGATACTGACGGATCGAAGTAACCCCACGCTCCAAACTTATTGTGTTGGACAGCTCAAGAGTTGAATTATTATGATGAACAAACTTTCAGCAAGGCATACTTGTTCAGCTGAGAGGTTAATAACTGAAACCAAGCTTTGTTTAAGTTGAAGCTTGTTAACTTACAGATTCATGCGGGGAGATGGGTGGTGTTTATAATTTTAAGAAAACCTATTCAATAGAGAAATTTAGAAGGTAAAAAATTGGGCACAAAATCATTATGAAAGTCATTATTAAAAAAGTGCAACAAGTTAAAAAATGTGCCTTGGTAAAAATACGATAATAAAAAATACTTTCTGGTTTTAGACACCTTCCGGAACCTGAAAAAGACTTACCAAGAGGTCAGAACCTGATAAATTAGAATATAAATCTTTGGAAAAATTTAGCTATTCAAAATTACGGTATTATTGTACCGCATTTAAAGTACAAAAAAATAATTGTAACAATATCTTTATTTCTTACGATAAAAATGTATAACCTTGGTCTCAATTAATGTGCGATCTTATAGCACACATAAGTTATACTTTTAAGCTTTAAAACCAACTGTCCCACGTTGTCCTCAAATCACACTCAACCTAGTACACGAGTCATGTCCTCAAGAGCGAGAGCGAGTTGATTAATGCCCGGGGACGAGTACAAACGAACCTCCCTGAGATAGTGGCGCACGTTCACGTAAGATAGCGGAGATGTGGCAATTTTACCCTATTTGAAAGAGTTTGAAATTCGAACACAATTTTTGAAGACTGCATTCGCTGAAGGGAAAAGATGAATTTTTCGTATTTCATTGTCCCTTTTTTTGTTTAAACGTATATTATATAGAGATAAAATTTATTTCAAAAATTTATATAAGTTTTCAGAAAAATATGGAAAAGCAAAATAGGGCTGAATGAATTATTGTATTACCCCATTTTTATCCTATTGCGGGCAGTTAAAATGCTTACCCAGAGTTTCTCAGCTCAAAATGATCGCAGAATTGATGTGACAAATTGTCTGTTGAAAATTCATTCAACCAGTCACAGCAGATAACGCGTGCTTGACAATTTGTCACATTAATTCTGCGATAATTTTGAGCTAAGAAACTCGGGGTTAATCTGTTTCAAAAACTGCCGTATTTCCAAATTGAAATCGGTCGATCATTTATTTACTCCAATTTAAAATATTTGATAAATTATAATCACAAAATAAACTCTACGTTTTCACCATTCAATTCGAAAACTAAATATGAAATAAAGTGGTATTAAAAATTTGGTACAGTAACAAAATAAAATAATAGTAACCTTTTTATATTAAAAGGCTGTACATTTTCCGTGGCTCACTCAGCTTCAAATTTACAAAGGTATCAATATCATCACTAAATCTGTCTAAAATATAATACCACTGAAAAGTGTTATTTCATTTTGAAGTAGGTGCTTTACAAATCAAAGTACGTACATAAGTACCTCTAACTTTGTTTATGATACTTTAGAAATACTGATGGGTTTTTAAATGATAAAATTGTTGGTCAAAACGGTGGCCCTAAAAAAATTAAAATAACAACCACCTTGGTATACAAGGTGGCTTTCAAAGCACCGGTAATATTTCAGTGGGTGAAAATACTAAAGAACGTGAATAACAAAAAAGGTTAAGGGTGTGTAATGGTTGTCTGTAAGAGATTGCCTAGTGCGATAAGACGGCCCATTGTACACTTGTTTTTGTAAATGTTTGTCCTGTATGTTTTTGTGGTGTACAATAAAGTATATAATAATAGAAATAATAACTTTCACTAAAGAAACGACCCTCAAGTCGAGTAAATCTGCTATTCCCACACTTTTATTTATATATTTTCAGATTTGGTCTCGTAGTAAAGTTGTCCATATTTGTGAGTATAAGATAAAAACTGGATAAGTGCCTCGCGTACTGAGGGTTTAGTAAAAATACCTACATTCACCAAAATAATTAAATAATATTAGTTAAGTTCATAAACCATGAGGGCACCGAACATTGCTCTAACGATTAGACAAACAGAATTGAGGAACAAAATTAACTTTGCGGTTGGAAAACTCTAGTCCCCATACATTGACATAAGTCGCGGTCAGTTTACCAAGTGCAAATAAATTAATAAGATATTTTTTTTGATGAATGTACAAACTTACGGTTTCTGGATTATTTCCTTTATTTGGACTATAAGACATTGCTTCTTGCCAAATTTCATGATTTTAGGTCAACGGGAACTTCCCTGTAGATTTTGATTCCCTGGCGAGTGTAAAATATGCGTCATTAACGGCTGTATAGAGATACAGCGTAATAATATTGCGTTGATCTAGAAGTTTGTTATTTTCACAGCTGCAAAAGATTTCAAATTTGAGTATACTATATTAATTTCAACTCGATACCTCTACGCTTTCCCGAGATAAAGGGTTTTGACAGAGAGACGGACACCAAATCCTATAAAGATTCCGTTTTTTCCTTTTGAGGTGCGGAACCCTAAAAATCACCCCGTAGAGCTCTCAGATTCGATATTGTGGCCAAAGTGGACTCATCAGGAAGGAACAAAATGCATTTAATAATCATGGCCAATAAAACATGTTGTCGTCTGAAGTACATAAATAGTTAATTCCCGGAAAATTCTTTTCACAATGAACTTTTCTACTAAGTTGTCTTTTCTTACAACTGTCTTCTTAGTTCCTTGACCTTTGTACCTACGACGCTCGTTCGTCAACCCCACAGGATCTAAACCAGCCACGTTTATTAGCCAAGCTCGAACGCTTCAGTTTTACGATATCCGACGTGTTACGATTGTGAACTTAACTTGTTCAGTACAACACGTTTCAATTGGGAAGTTTTCGTAGCGAATGAGGAAAAGTTCCCATTTGGTACGCTACACTTGTATTTTTGGTGATTGTGGGATTGTTCATTTGTGAATTCTGTAAAAAGTTTCTAGCTAAATATTTGAAAAGACGTAAACAAGAAGAAAATCATGCTATGCAGTCGGATGATTCATATTTGCGAGCTGACTGATCAAAACCAGATGTATCCTCAGACTGCACAGCATGATTTTCTTCTTTTTAGTTCGCCTCTTAAGCAGTCGGGTTTTTTGATTTATTGGATTTTTTTTTTATTGATAAGTTTTTAGTTATAATTAAAAACAGATAAGTTTTTTTTTCAAATTATGTACTTTTAAACATATAAGTTTCATATATTTTTGAAATCAACTCTTAAAACCCTTCATTTTGATACTCCACACGATGGGTTTGGGATAAAAAAAAATTGTGCCCCCACAGTATGGCGCCCAAAACCCGGCATTTTTCTATTTTCCAATTTGAATGTAGCCTGTGACACTCGCATGGTTAAGACGAATCAATTGACGTAAGAATCATCAAAATCGACCAACGTGTTAGGTCTCTAGAATGCCATATACTATATAGACTGATAAACAAATTACTCTCCTTCGGCAGTTGGGTTAAAAATATTTGCCACATCCTAGGCATACAACAAAGTGTAAATGTGTACGTTTGCATATTTGTTAATTAATCACACTTTAACGGCTGAACATATGTAGAAGAAATTCGGCAAACGGGTAGGACCTGGATTACGACATAGGAAGATATTCGTACAGGCGTTACATGCCAGTTTTTTTATTTTTTTTATTTTGCCCTACGCTAAGAATTTCTTCCTGTATCGTGAGTGCGTTTACAAACATATAAACTCACATACACAAACACCCAGAGCCGAAACAACTATCTGTAGGTCATACAAATATTTGTTCCGTGCGGGAATCGAACCCGCGACACGCAGCGCAACAGTCAATCGCTCAACCACTGCGCCAATCGTGCGCCCAAAGTAATATATTTCTAGTCTCAGTCTATTTACGTTAATTTAATTATTAAATAAGTAAATAGACTGTTCATTCAGAATTAACAATTCTGTTAAATACCACTTAATAGGAATTACAAAAGTCCACAAAATGAAAGAACATCGCACACCCAAAGTTTCTTAAGCTTCTTACAAACGACCCATTGTAACACTGCAAGAGCTCCAACACTCGAACACACTAAACGAAAACCAAATTCCCAGTCGACTAAACTGTCTAATTTTCATACTAATCGACTTAAAGAAAGACTCTCAGCGATCTAATCAGAACTTTAGTCGATTTAGTCTTTGTAAAGCTAATACTGGGAACAGAGAGCACGGAATCATCATCGTTCCGTCAACGAGTAAAGACGCTATTTTACTGCCGACTTATATTACAAATGTGAATTCAGGATGCTTAGATTTGTGTATGTTAGTTAATCTCTTCACACGGTCACGCCTTAAGGTTCAACTAGTCGACGGCACGAACTATTTTGTGCGTGAGATTAAAATGCATGCCATCTCATCCGACAACACGTGTGAATGAGATAGATGCTGTGATCGCGTACAAAATAGCACTTTTTCAAATTTGTATCGAAATTTTATAAACAGACCTTTGGGAGTCTAGATATCAAGAAAAACTACTAAATGTATATTTTCAAAATAAAACAATTTCCATTGTTGAATTACTAATCTATCCCTGTATGGAGGCTGTTTTGCAATTTTCCTTCTTCTTATGGTATTTATTTCCACCCAAAGATACGTTAAAATTAGTGTTGAAATATGAAACTTTCGACGCTAATAACTTTAAAATATTTTATTTTTCTACTTTTTTTTGTTTCGATACAGGGCTAGATAATGATGAGACAAATTGATATCATTTTTTATTTTGAACGTACATCGTGAAACAGTGGAGTAATCGCTAGTCTACGTTTGTATGGAAGAATGATCGACTCGTGTAACCTTAACGGTCGAACGGATTTGGATGAAACTTGGCACACAAGTAGACCATAATCTCATCATCATCAGTCTTTATTGTTTCTCATTGGGACTTAGATATCCTCCCTGTGAGAGGGAATAGGCTGTAATCCACTATGCGGGCCCAGTGCGGGTTGGTGGATGTCACATGTCTTCTAATACCATAACCTGTATTAGGACAAAGAATTATTTTTATCCCGGCACCCTCGTGATATTATAGCACTTTTCACGAAAATGCAAGCAGAAGCTAGCTGCTAATTGTTTCATTAGTACAAATCACGAACAATTTGTTCTGAGCAAAAATATCGGCTGTCTTAGTCAGAATTGTCACGGGCATGGAATATTTTGACAATAGCGTCTCTGGCAGTGACCACTAACATAATTCTTTTGACAGCCGACCATAGATTTCCTTTTTCTTTTTTTTCTTCCATAGGTATTTAAGGTCCTTTCTAAGAAATTTAATATATTACCTTTTGGTCCGCGCGCTCTGTCATTTGTCTATGGTTTGGACAAATGATCATTGAGCATCGCGGACTTTGTACATAGGTCTACCTATATTTAATATGATTTATTTATAGATCTGTATCAAACTTACACATAATTATAATATACATACGTTCCGTCCTTACCTTCTGTGTTTATTCTATTTTGTTTGTTATTTATGTATTATTTTATCATTTAAGTATTTTCGGTTTCCGTAAGTGTGTCCGTGGCATCAACAGTGGGTCCTATCAGAATATCAGCGCGGCGTTATTTTCTTTTTGGATGTCGCTGCACATGCTGAGATAGGAACCTTTTTGGTCTCGCATAGGGTTTTAATTTTTTTATTTTATATTATTGTTAAATTTTATGCATATTTTTCGTGTCTCCTGTGCGGGTCACAAATAAATATTTTTTCTTTCTTTCTTTTCTGTCACTGAGGCATCTAGGAGATTTGCTGCACTATGATGAAGACAATTTGTAAGCGTATACCCAACATTTACAAAAAATATATATATATATTATACTGTAAAAGGAGCAATATTTGTATAAAATATATATGTGAGAGATCGGGCAATCAAAAGCTTGAATATCAGTTAATCGAATGAATTTATTCCAATATGTCTTTTTTCGTCGTTGGAACACACCGTCATTCCTTCCTATATACCACATAGACTGACCCTCTACAGACAAACTATCTTCTCTAACTGACACTCTTCATAGCCACATATATCTTACACACATTGCCCACATATTTCTCGAAAAAGGCTCTAACATTTTCGATAGAATTTGCAATAAAGGGGTTTTTGGGGGCGAAAAATCTATCTAGCTGGGTCTCATAAAATTTGTTTTCTCGAATAAAATTGTTTTCTCTGTTTTCACCCGAGCAGAGCTCGGTAGCCCAAGTACTGGATTATAACAGACTGTTACAAAATAAAATAATAGTGGCGTTTTTATTTTAAAAGCTGTACATTTTTCACTACCCACTTAGCGTCGAATTTACAAAAGGGTATCAAAAAATATCTGAAAGACTTTTGTGAAACTACCGACCTGTCCTGGCTTTGCACGGAATAAATTATTATACAAAAACCTTCTTCGTATACCGTTCTTTCAATGGGTGAAAGCCGTATCAAAATTCGTTGCGTAGTGGGGAGGTAGCGGAGAAACAGAAATGATGTCGACAGACTCGAACTTAGTTTTATACTATTTAGAGAAGAAGAAAAGGAAAGCGTTGGAAGGTCTACCTCTAGGTGGAGCGATGACCTGGTCAATGCTGCGGGAATCCACTGGATGCAAAACGCACGGGGCTGATCGAAGTGATGATACACGGGGCCTATAGGAGAGGCCTATGTCCCGCAGTGGATGTCTTTCGGCTGAAATGACGAGCTTTGACAATGCCTTCTCTGGTTGTAATGGTCGACACGTCTCGGAGATATGTTACTCTGTGACTGAGACTTTCTTAAGTCTATTTTCCCAACACCGCGTACCGATTACAATTCCCTAGTTGTACGAAACAAAAACTCAAAGAACTTTGTAGAAATAGACGTAACTGCTGTTTTCTGTAGCAGTAAAAGTTTTTGGTATTTTATTGAAGCACAAAGGTAATGTTGTCTTGGGGATTTTGGTGGCTTTTAAATTCGGTTTATGGGTGGTAAAAGCATTTTACGATAAGATCAAAGTTGTTATCTGAATACGTAATAAATTGGATTTTTACACCTTTTATTTTCTTTTACTGTCGTATTTATCGAAGACTAGTAAGTAATAATTTTGCTAGCGACTTCACCCGCGTGAAAGAAGAAGATTATCTAAAAAACTATACAAAGAAAAGGTGGATGGACAGTGTTAGGAGTGATATAAAAGAAAAGGGAGTCAGTGATATCGTGACGGTGGACAGGACAGTATGGAAGAAGAAAATTATAGCATTTGTGTGCCAAGTTTTATGCAACTCCGGGATGATTGACGTCTATCCAAATAATTTAATAATAATACAGAATTTCACTTTTACACATTTATTTTTACATTCATTAAATTTATTACATGTTCACAGTAGTTTCAAATGGGTACACCAAAAAAACTTAGTAACTTTTAACTTATGATTAATAAAATAGGTAGATCGAATTAAGTATCCATTAGTGTATATTAAAGTATCAAATGAACACTATCACACAATTGAAGGGTACAATATTAATTCCACCAAAACCAGTTGTTTATTATTCAAAAGATACTAAATTGCATTGGAACTGAGTCCCAATTCAACGGGCATAGTATTCAACCTAATTGAAGTAGTTCTGAAGCCTATTGAAAGTCCAATAATGAGGGTTTTATCCAGGAGCTTAGGGTACATCCATTCGATGTTAAAACATAAGTTGGACTTGAATAGAGATGCATAGGTCTCTGAGTATTTTAAAAGACAGTACTGGGTTATCTTTTCACGTCGAGTTTGGCCAAAATAAAAGGAGTTTTTGTTTCGATGTGATTTTTTTTATATTGAGTATTGTCGGTATTGATTCCTAAGAGATGTTTAGGTTTATTTGGAAGAAAGAAACGTATCTTTATATTTGGTTTATTAGTTCAAACAATACCTACTCTAAATCAATTAATATTATATTTACAAAAATAACATATCTCTCTTATTGCCGTAATCGTGTAGCATATAAAATGTGTCTTGCGGTGAGAGTTTGATGGATGCAAGAAACACAGAACCGGCCAGTGTGGGACGGTTTTGGAAGGCTAATAAGTCTAGTACTGGAAGGTCGTCTGAAATAATGATGATTATAATAATATAGTCGTACGAACATCTGATGAGACTCTCGTTGGGCAGCTGGATCAAGGACTTGGTATCCAGAAAGTGGTACTCCTGGACACGGCGCGTATAGTCAGGAGTATAGCGTTGAGCAGACAGCATTTCGTCCCACCCAGAGACAACTGGGTTGGAGAACTCGACGGTTTGGTGGCCATCATTGGCGGGGCTCTTGTCAGCCCATCCCGAGGTCACGGCTGGGTGGCCGCCCTCGCGGATGGCGTTGGCATAGTTGGTGCGTATTTTTCGCCCAACAAGAGTCTCGCCGACTTCGAGAGCTTCCTTGTCGAGTTGGGCGCCGTCGTAGGCCGACTCCACCCTCGCCCTGTGCTGTTGCTGGGGGATCTCAACGCCAAGTCTTCGGCGTGGGGATCGCCAGTAACCGACGCTAGGGGTGAGGTGGATATTTTTTTCGTTCAATCTTTTAGTAATCTTTGAATTACTCACATTAAACTGACATAAGACGACATAATTCTCATAATAATTACCATCCTTAAGAGATAAATTAATGATAGCAATCCCAATAAAGCCGCAGCTACCTACCTCCATATAACCATCCTAGTTTACGACACACTCAAACAATGTAATTTTCTTCCACTAAAAAGATATCATAAAATGGACCACTTTTCTCCTTCTACCCACACTAAAGATCAGTTCACACAGAGACGCGAAACAGTGCGCGTATTTTTAAATAGCGATACAAAGTACATAGAACTTTAGTAAACACAATAAATTGTATTATTTGAAAAACTTTTTTTTTCAGTTCATATCCATATCTTATGGGTGCATAAAATCATTGGTCCACCATCTTTGGAGTCCGTCATATTTGATTAAGAATAAAGTCAACTAGCTAATTGTAAAGGGTGTCTCAGTAAGAGTGCACTTTTTAAAATTGGAATATTTTTTTTTCATAGAAGTGGCAACTCTGAAATTTGATTGAATTTGACCTCTGTTTAAAAATGGAGCGCTTTTCGAAAGAATAACGCGTTATAATTGTGCAAACTCAATACAAAAATATGACATCATAAAATTACAAAAATATGACTCATTACAGAATAACGGACTTCTTATGGCATCAACTGGACGGCGTGAATCTGGAGAACATGTGGTTTCAGCAGGATGGCGCAACCTGCCACACCACGCATGAAACAATCGACTTATTGCAGCAACGATTTCCAAAACAGATTATCTTACGAAATTATGATGTCAACTGGCCACCAAGATCATGCAATTTAGCGCCGTGCGATTTTTTTCTTTGGGCTATTGTGAAATCTCGGGTTTATGCGAATAAACTCGAAACAATTCATGAGCTCAAATCGGAAATCCAACGCGTCATCGATGAGATACAGCCACATCTCTGTGTAAAAGTCATGGGAAATTTCATGAAAAGAGTAATGGCCTGTCATCGGAGCCGTGGGAGTCATTTGCCGGATATTTTATTGCATACTTAATCGGAACATGTCTTCTTTACAATACAATAAAAATATCACAACTCTGTCATAAAATACTTGTTTTTATTTTAAAATGAAAAAGTGCACTCTTACTGAGACACCCTTTACATTGTCATCAATACTGTATCCAAGATTAGTTAAATTTAGTTCTAAGATTTCACCCATACATGCTAACTGACAATGAAAATGCAATAAAGCTTGTATAAAAAGGTACACGTTTCAGTGAGATAGTTTGAATTTTAAATTTATGCGGATGTATTTGAATTTTCGCAATGTTTTTTTTTTATTTTTTTGTAGGAATACAAGTTCTATATTATAATGCTATATTAAAAAGTACGTAAAGCGTCGCGGCTCATTGCGAGATGCCCCTAATAAGAACACAACACATTTGTGAAGGGAACGAAAACGCTTGCAGAATCCTGAATAATGTTCACCATAAATTGTTCTTAGAAAAAAAAATCGTCGTGCGAAGCAAACAGGAAAATAAAAATGTCTGAGAACATTTCCAAAAGTATTCTTGTCGTTATTGGAAACAGATTTTTCAAATAAGTTATGTTGTATCTTGTTTATTTTTTGCGTTAGTCTAGAAATAGTCTTGACACGTTATATGAGGTAGTCTATACCAAGGCTGCTTGATAGCTAGACTAATTTGAATTGCAGGGCAATTCTGTGGTGTAAATTACTGTGGTGGGAAGACATTCTTGTCACATAAGGATGTTCTTTGAATATATCTCAACTCGTTTCAACATTACACTGTTTTATAATGACACAAAATAACATGGCTGTTTTAAAACAAGTGCTTACCAGCAGACTAACTACGTAAGTGAATTCGGCAAGGCAAAGATTTTGACCCCATGAGAGAGTATGACAAATTCTCTTTCAATAATTAGGTATTGCCAAAAAATATTTAACTCTTTCGAAAAGAGTTACATCTTGACCAATGAAAGCGTCCAGATTTTTTTGGTAAAACCTAATTATTTAAAGAGTATTTCTCATACTCGTTCGTGGTATCGAACCCTGTCTTGACAAATTCACTTACGCGTTTAGGCTGCCGGTTGCAGAACAAGAGCGAAGCTAAGCTAATTTATCTCAGGCATGAAATTCAATCTGACTAATGCTAACTATGTCAACAACTATAAAAACTTATGTCATTTCTGATTGAAAGCCAGACAAGTGTGAATTAGCTCATAGAAATCTTTTGTTACATCGATGAAGTGAAAGGTTATCAAGGTAAGGTATACCAACGTAGTATATATCTGTAAAGCACATGTGTGAGTGCTTTGTACTAACTGTAAATATACCATTTACTGTACCTATCTGTACCTATAAGTCGTTCGTTGACTTGTGCGTGCCCTAGCAGTTGAGTGTGTCATGCTCTCTCTAATCTCTTCTAATGGTGGCACATGTGTTGGATTATTCGGTTCCTTTCGTGATGGTTGAGCTGAGTGGTGCCAATTTATGTCTTTTTCGTGAACGGGTGCCATTATTTGGTATTGTTGTCTTAACTTGGTTGCCTCGGCCTGTTTTTAATTTGGTATTGTTTGTATTTTTGAATCGTTTGTTTTACTCTAGATGCTTTTACGTGCACGTCTTTTTACATCGTTTTCACATATATGTATTTTTCAGCAAGAATGGACCAAAAACTTTTAATTAAAACTGATGGAAAAGCGTGTCCTTGGAGTTTCTTGTACGTTCTTCTCTATAGAGACCTACTGACGCTTGCAAATGTGCAACTATATTCGTCTTTCTTTTTGTTTGACCTTTAAGGTTTAGTTGAAGTAAAGTATTTTGATTTTGTAGTTACTTTTCAGGCATAACGTCATTATCATCATTCGTACTCGAATACGGAGGATATAGTCTGCAGCATACTTCCTCCTTCTCAATTTATCTGTCGCAGTATGTTTTGTTCTTCCTCCTTCTTCTCTATTAACACACTATTTTTTACACAATCCAACCATCATCAATTCTTTGGTCTACTTCTATCCTTATATAGTTATATATCGTAATTGATCACATCATGATTGTGGCCGACCATTTCACGAAATGGTTGTATTTCATGATATTGCTAGCTAAAACTGTCCACATCGTTTAAACGTTATGATTATTTATTAATCTGCCCAGACAATATTATGATATATAACATTAAATATAACCATTTCATAAAATGGTCGGCCACATCATGCAGTAATACATTCTGAGATCTGGCCACGATGTAGACATAATCTCGAAAGTTGCAATCGCTGCCAACCTATCACGAACTACCACTTAAGTTCTTAGTAACTCTGCTCGCAAATGCAATCCGTATACAAAGACGAACTCTCCAACACCGAATACAACAAACAGCCCGTTTATCTGTATTGTCTGGTCTAGGCTGCGACCAGGGTGAGGAGCATATGCAAACGTTAGGTAATCGCCTTTTGTGTCCATTATATAATAACCTTTATTCTATAGAAATCCTTGTTTATATATGGTGAAATTTTCATTTCTACAAATATCTACTTTACATTAGTGTTAATAAACTTGATTTTAGGATGACTAGTTATATTGGTTTAGGCTACATAGTGACTATGGCGGACATCTAGCCTAAAAGTGACTTGGCAAGATCACGCGTAGTTTTACAACGTAAATGAAAAGTAAAGTAACCTCCTTCTGTATATTTGTTTGTGACGTTTTTTCTTTTTACTCGACTGCTGAAGGAGGGTAATGTGTTTATCAGTCTATTTATGTATGTATGTTTGTTCCCATGTGGCTTTCTAGAACGCAATATAGGAACTAACGCGTTGGCTGACTTTGATGATTCTAACGACAATCAATTCGTCTTAACCTTGTGAGTGTCACTGGCTACATTAAAATTGGAAAGTAGAATAATGGCGGCATTTGGGCGCTATATTGAGGGGGTCCAATTTATTTTTTAGAGGTGATATGAATCATGATGTGCAGTCGGAGTAAACATCTGGTTTTGGTTAGCCAGCTCATGAATATGTATCCTCCGATTGCATTGATTTTCTTCTTATTTTTTTATGAACAAATAAATATTTTTAATATCTTTTTTCTTTCTTTTAGTTCGCTTCTTAAGCAGTCGGGTTTTTTTTTTTTAATTTACTTTTTCCATTTAACAAATATCCTCAATGAGCTAAAATAATTTCGTCATGTTAGCTACCGTCAATAGTTTTACTTCGTGAAAACACTGCCCGCTTCAACTTATGATGCTCAATTACCACCTGGGTCTCTAAACAAAGAGGCATTCTACCAGCGATAACAATTATCATAATCGAAAATATTTGGATTTACCACGTGAAATTTCGGTAGCATATGTTGTATCTAAGTACCCCCATGCATTTTAGAGTTTTTAACAATCGTAATCGCTGACAGAACATCACTTTGTTTCGTCTCACTAATCGTTCTCGCCTTCACACCCGCTACCGCTAGTCACCCTTGACGAAGCTTTTAACCGAACCATTGAAGCAGCTTACAGACAGTTTAGTGCTGACTGTAGCATTTAGTTCAATAGTTGTGCTTTGTAGAATAATATTGGTATATTGTTACCTAGTATCAATAGGATGATATTTTCCAAGCCTTGAAATGGTCTTTACTTTTTTAGTAGGTATTGTAAATACGTGACAATCATGGAGTTTTAGAATTAGTTGGTCAATGTAGAACATCGATTCTATCACTCATTTATTTGTTTTCTGGAGAATAATTCAAAAAGTAACCGGACTTTGGAAATAAGGCCCCGGAGGGAGGCATTCTTGATGAAAGATGGATGGAGAGGGAGAGGAAGGCCAAAAAAAAGATGGATGGACTGTATGAGGTGTGATATGAAAAAAAAGGGAGTCATTATTAGCGTGACTGGGGACAGGACGGTATGGAAGAAGAAAACGAGTTGCGCTGATCCCAAGTAACATGGGATAAGGGCAGGAAGATTCGGAGGTATTCTTACCTTACTAAATCCATCCTGGCGGTGACCAGCTCAGCTCATGACAGCCTCAATCTAACCTGATAGTAAGTGATGGTTGCGGTGTACGACGAAGCGAGCAAGCCCTGTTTACTCTTGCTTTGAAGGCTGACGGGATGGTAGACATTAGATGCTAATAGAGAATTTTACAAATTTTATGCAGAAATGCGAAAAGATGAAGATTGATTATTATGAACGTTATAAACAAACAAATTGCTATTAAAAGTGTCTGACCTCGGACTAAATGCAGAAAGTTTTATTATAACTCATAAACACTTCTAGTTTAGTAGTTGGAAGTGATGATGTATCTGACATTTTGGATACACTTGCAGTCAGTTTTAAATATGTCGTAAATATTTATGAATTTTAAAACCTAATGAAACAATCCTTGAATGCAGTGTTTATGAAATAGATAGCTACTTTTGCTAATTGATTTGCTGGCGTGTAAGTTTTAAATTATTCCACGGGAATGTACTACCTGGATCAAACGTTTTATTTTCTTCTATATATTTTTTCAAGGTACAATCTTTGAGTCAAATAAATCCAAATTGGTTTAAAGTTTTTGGCATTACAACGTAACAAACAAATAAACAGACGGAGGTTTTTATATCTATACCTCTATACCAATATTATAAAGAGGAAAGATTTTTTTGTTTGTTTGATTGTTTGTTTGTTTGTACCGAATAGGCTCCAAAACTACTGGACCGATTTCAAAAATTCTTTCACCGTTGGGAAGCTACTCTATCCCCGGGTGACATAGGCTACTTTTTATACCTGGGAACTACCTATACGGGAACGAGAACTACGCGGGTGAAACCGCAAGGCGTCCTCTAGTTTATATTAAAGATTCATAGTGTCGTGATATTCTAAAACGTGCGAGCATTTTCACGTGATGTCCGATCTGAATCAGAATGCGATATTCGTTTTCCTACCTTATCCACCGGAAATGTTCTAAAATAGGACGGACCGAGTTCGAATCTAAGGATTCTATCTCTTCTATCAATGAGTGTAAATGGTTACTTTTTATCGGTTCCTGTAGGATATTCCACTGTAGCGAAGCCACGAGAAAAAAACAGTGACCAGTGGTAAGTGTGTGTTTTCTCCCTACTCAACTCTCCCACCCCACCTTTTACCTTATGTCTCACTTTTAATATTTAAGTGCTTTTCACGCTTGGAATCTGCGATCTTCCAACAATATTCTCCTTCTCTGTCTTTCTTATACAACTGATTTAGTCCATTCTTCCTTTCATATTCAATCTATTCTTTTTTGGAACGCGCTTCCTCTCAAAATCAGGACAGCTACCAGTCGGCATGCTTTCAAGCGGCAATTGCGGTTTTATTATCAGCGAGAGGGGTATCCCGATAACTTATTTTCATTACTTTATTAAATATTTACATATATATGTTTATATAGGTATGTATTATATAAAATATATATGTTTATGTGTATTTTGAGCAATTTATTACTATTATTTATTGTTAATTTTTTTGTTACCCCGTTTTAAATAATGCTTCTGCCATGTTGTCTCTTCACTACCATTGGTTGACGGGTAGAGAATGCCTAAGGCATTAAGTCCGCCATGAACCTTTGTATATAAAGTTTAAACAAATAAAAGTAAATAGTCGTCTTGCATTCCCTTGCCACAACCGCTACCAACCTGCCGACTAGCTAATCCTTTTATCACTGCACGAGCTTTTTAACTCGCGCTGACACCAGCTAAGATGAATTAGAAATCAACGAACTATGCACTTCCATTTATTACGTTAATGGTGTTGTGAAAGTAAACACTTACAGACCAGGAACCATAAATCTTACCCTTTTGCTCACCAGAGATTTAACGAGCCAACTTGAACCATTACTGCGAAAGTCCACTCTACTGCTAAATACCTTCACCTTATATTAAAACGTTGAGCACTACTGTTTATTCGCTATAAACATGTTTTATGTCTTAAAGATGGCGGCGGTTTTCGGCAATTCCCATTTGCTTGGATTTTCGGGATTCCCATTATGTTGTATTTTCCCATTTGATACGTAAGGTTAAGTTGAAGTGCTCATAAGTTTTGATAGTATTTGATTTTATATGTACTTTTTGAACATTTTTCTTCCAGCACTGATTTATGAACATGCCTATAAAATAGGTACCCCAATCTGTTGATTTATCTAGTTTTACCAATAAGTAATTAAAACTTTCCCTAACAGTCCCTAAAATTTTCAATATTATAGGGTCATAAATCGACCTTCCTTGCCATATATTTTAAGCACAGGACACAGAAGACTAATTTATAAAGAATTTTCATCAATAACAAAGTAACTACCTACGTAGTTGATGTAGCTAAAGTTATCAGTCCAGATGCTACTAAGAAGATATTGTAATTCAGCCGATAAAAAGTGATTTTGCATAAAATTTTAGATTATCATGAAAAATGACTTTAATTTAACAATTGACCATTATGCCCAAAAATTCATAATCTTTAGAAGCTTGATGAAAGCCATTGACTAAGATGAGAAAATTTCCAATATCTTGATGCCCTCAATTTGATTAATTAATAATGGTGGACTAGTTATTGAATGACACGGCGTATTATTCTGTTAAAGAATATCTTAATGATAAATTAAAATAATATTTAAGTATTTTATATCCGTCTGTATAATTAAAATTTTACTTCCGTATGATAATGATATTCTGATTGGACTTTTTATTTCAATTATTATTGTATTACGAATTTGTGACAAGTTAATATCTATCTATTTGTTTGTGTGCCGTCTTAATTTATTGATTCACTATTATTAACTATTATTGTTTGGCATGAAATTTTGATATCTACTTACCTATTGAGTTTATTTTATTGTTTTTATTTTATTAATGTGACATTCGATTACCTTTATATGTCCAATATTTTGTATGCCTTCTGACGGAACATGGTATGAACCAACATTTTTTATTTGTTTTCAAATTCAAATTCATGTTTGCCCGTGTGAAAGTTGAGTATGTCAAATATGGTATAACCGAAAGAAAAGATATTACATGGAGTGTAATATCTTATGTCCTAATTGACAGACTATTGGAAAAGATAGGCGACCACATATAATAAAATGTAAGAGACTTTCAATCGAAGAGGGGTTCATAACCAAAACCCTAATCCGTACCGTCATAATTGCAATATAGTTTAAGGATTTGGAAATATTTAAAAGGATTATTTATTTTCAAAAAAAATCACATTACAAAGGATAATATTAGTAGGGTAGAATTGCCATCACTTTAACCTTTCTTATCATCGAGCAGCGTTGCATTCTCGACAACCATACAAACTTTTACGTATTAGCAGAATGGGATATTGTGAAATGGGTACAATTTTTTTTGTAGAATATCTTAGCTAGAATGAATACTATTTAAAATAGAAATTAAGTAAGTATGGCAATTATGATCAGCAATGTTAAGGAGCTATGTAACCGTAACTCAAACTAGTGGATATCCGAAATAAATATCTATTCGTAACCGTAACCGAATCCAATATAAAAATTTACGATAATTTCGGATTTGCTGCCCGGCCGAGTCACCACACCAGTCACCCACGTCACTTGCATAGTTTGTTTATTATAAAATTCTAATAACCGTAACCGAAATTAACGGATAATCAGAAAAAAATCATTTCCGTACCCAAATGCGAAACCGGTATTATATTATTTCTATATCCGTATCCGTATCCAGATCCGATATTTCAAATCCATAAGATCCCTTTTCTTTTTTTTTTTGAATTGGGAAATCATCCAATGACTTATCCCGCTCTGGGTGAAGCGGAAGGGCGTGTCAGACTTTTACTGACTAAAACCCACCCGTGTTCCTTCAGTTGCCTGTGCCAGGGCCGCGGTAACTCTCTTTCAAATTTATCTGCGAAATCCATAAGATCCCTGAAAATTATATTTAATTGGTATGAATAAAATAAGTAGTTAGAGAAATTGTACATTATGTTTTTTTTTTGAAAATCATATTTTCACACGAACAGTTGATGTGATACTCGCGTTAGCGTCTAAAATAACGATGATGATGATAAAATCGTAATTTGTGAGAGCTGAGTTGAAAAATCCTTGAGATGATTACACTAATAAGCTTTGAAGAGATTTTTCATAATAATCCTGCTCTTTTGGCAGACAAATTGCTGTTCGCAGCTTGCTTTTATTAGCAGTCATGATGGATGTTACTGTCTTGAAGAGGCGCACTTAACTTAAGAAAAATATTGTCCATTTATAAAACTTTTTATTTTGCTTGTTTGTAGGAATAATGAAAGGTAATATCTGAAATTACGTAATATGTAGAATCAGTAAGAATATCAACCAAGTATATATCTAGTGTGTCTCTCTCTATCTCTATAATGCTATCTTTCTCTGTCACCCTAGGGTTTGCCGTAAGAGAACACAACATTGAGTTAAGCTCGCCTATGTACTTTATTATCACAGTGTATGTTATGTTGTTTTTGGTGTACTACAAAGAACTAAAAAAGGAATATAGCCAGTTCACACTGGCTATATTCCTTTCTTAATTCTTACGTCCCTAACCATGTTTCATTCAACACGTCTCACAATACATGGCGACCCAGCCAACGGTCTGCCTCGGGTTTACATTCCATAACCGTATTTGGTTTTCATAATAGGGACATATGAAATAATAACAAAAATGGTTTACTCCTTACTCTGTTCGGTCATCTTTTGCAAAAGTTTATCGTTTAATTATTTTCAGAATGGGAGGATCCCAAACACAATCTGAAGAAATAATTTTGGCGCAAAACGCTGCAGGTGGCAATATTGCGTATTTAGAGACTGTAAAGAATCACGTGGTAGCTATATTAGCTACACCCTGCTGATCATCTGCGTACTCCTAACAAAAGTTTATAAAAAAAAAATATGATAAAGATATAAAAAGAAGTTTATATTTTATAGGCCGTGAACTCAGACAGTTCAGATTCAATTATATATACATTACTGGTAGAAAATTACTGAATTATATTATTATTATACATTTTGCCGAAAACCTACACGATTCCTGTGGAGACGAAATTGCGGGCAAAATGGTATTAATAAATAAACAAACCCAACTGACAAACCAATTTATATATACTGAATTGGTATGTCCTAAATTTTTGCAATAAATAACTATAGTTGACAACGTTAAATTGAAATAATAGCACACTATAGAGAATGCTATATCCTAAACTATGTCGAATATTCAGTCATATTTAATTCGATACAATTTTGTTGGATGTTCACAATATTTCCAGCTACGCCAACGTTATTGCATTATTTTGATTGGTAGAATTTAATTAGTGTTGCCATCCCTGCGCGTTGTTTTAGTTAACTTAATTAGCAAACGAGTTACTATGCCAAGGAACATGACAACAATGAACGAGAAATGCCGTTAATTGGGTACAAATCTTAACTACAGACTGCTAGTAATAATTAAGCCCCTTGGACTTTACACAAAAAAACATTCCATCAGCGCTTACGGGGTCAAAAATAATAAATTATGGCATTATACTTACTTGCCTTTTTTATAGGTACCACGACTAAAAAGAGAAAATAAAAAAAATACAACTGATTTCCAAAAGAAAATAGTGCAAACTGAAAAAAAAAAATTTCTTTCTTTCGGTGTCAAAAACGAAGAAAAGAAAACAGAGACAGCGACTTCCGAAAAAGTTATGTTTCAATTAAAGGTTAGAGGTTAAAACGGTATAGTGTTTTGATTTGGAAGTCGGTTTTATTTTTTTGTAATAAAGTTATTTGATATTTAGAGAATCGCTAATCGCAGATATCTCAAGATCCCTCGAAAATCGTGTTCACTATCGAAAACTTTGCTCAACAATGGCGTTTGAGACTACAAAACCAACTAAGTATCGTAATCAGACTAAAATGTTCCCACATAATAACTACACCCAAAAGTAAAATGTTCCACTCTGAGAGAGCCAGAGAGAGAGAGAAAGAAAGAGGGAGTGGGCCATAACTCACTTTGCAGTCATAATGCTGGTTGGTAGATGTCATACGATGATTTTGTTTTTTTGATACTAAGACCTTTAAAATTTTTGAGGGCACTAGTGATGAAATAGTGGGCACAAAGAGCAATCCTGGATTCTATTCCACGACCAACAACTTGTAAATTTTCCATTACTCAAAGCATGAAGTAGTCAATAAATCATTAATAACCCAACGTAAGCCCGCATGAGTTCACTGCTGATAACGTGTAATCTCTTCATTGAACTGTATAATAACTGTATTTAGTAATATGTAACCCCAGAGATGCTATTGCGCAGTCGGGTGTATTGTCTGAGAATTATTAGTATTTTAAGGGAGGGAGATATGTAGGTTTGTTTCAACAGCATAAATAGTCATAAAAGTTAATATGTAATTTAATAAGAAACTAGTGGCCTGCCCCGGCTTGGTCTGGGTCATAATAATTATCTTTAATCATCTGGACTCTGTACTTTTCAAATGGTGAAAGATTTTTACTGACTAAAACCCACCCGTGTTCCTTCAGTTGCCTGTGCCAGGGCCGCGGTAACTCTCTTTCAAATTTATCTGCGAAATCCATAAGATCCCTGAAAATTATATTTAATTGGTATGAATAAAATAAGTAGTTAGAGAAATTGTACATTATGTTTTTTTTTTGAAAATCATATTTTCACACGAACAGTTGATGTGATACTCGCGTTAGCGTCTAAAATAACGATGATGATGATAAAATCGTAATTTGTGAGAGCTGAGTTGAAAAATCCTTGAGATGATTACACTAATAAGCTTTGAAGAGATTTTTCATAATAATCCTGCTCTTTTGGCAGACAAATTGCTGTTCGCAGCTTGCTTTTATTAGCAGTCATGATGGATGTTACTGTCTTGAAGAGGCGCACTTAACTTAAGAAAAATATTGTCCATTTATAAAACTTTTTATTTTGCTTGTTTGTAGGAATAATGAAAGGTAATATCTGAAATTACGTAATATGTAGAATCAGTAAGAATATCAACCAAGTATATATCTAGTGTGTCTCTCTCTATCTCTATAATGCTATCTTTCTCTGTCACCCTAGGGTTTGCCGTAAGAGAACACAACATTGAGTTAAGCTCGCCTATGTACTTTATTATCACAGTGTATGTTATGTTGTTTTTGGTGTACTACAAAGAACTAAAAAAGGAATATAGCCAGTTCACACTGGCTATATTCCTTTCTTAATTCTTACGTCCCTAACCATGTTTCATTCAACACGTCTCACAATACATGGCGACCCAGCCAACGGTCTGCCTCGGGTTTACATTCCATAACCGTATTTGGTTTTCATAATAGGGACATATGAAATAATAACAAAAATGGTTTACTCCTTACTCTGTTCGGTCATCTTTTGCAAAAGTTTATCGTTTAATTATTTTCAGAATGGGAGGATCCCAAACACAATCTGAAGAAATAATTTTGGCGCAAAACGCTGCAGGTGGCAATATTGCGTATTTAGAGACTGTAAAGAATCACGTGGTAGCTATATTAGCTACACCCTGCTGATCATCTGCGTACTCCTAACAAAAGTTTATAAAAAAAAAATATGATAAAGATATAAAAAGAAGTTTATATTTTATAGGCCGTGAACTCAGACAGTTCAGATTAATTATATATACATTACTGGTAGAAAATTACTGAATTATATTATTATTATACATTTTGCCGAAAACCTACACGATTCCTGTGGAGACGAAATTGCGGGCAAAATGGTATTAATAAATAAACAAACCCAACTGACAAACCAATTTATATATACTGAATTGGTATGTCCTAAATTTTTGCAATAAATAACTATAGTTGACAACGTTAAATTGAAATAATAGCACACTATAGAGAATGCTATATCCTAAACTATATCGAATATTCAGTCATATTTAATTCGATACAATTTTGTTGGATGTTCACAATATTTCCAGCTACGCCAACGTTATTGCATTATTTTGATTGGTAGAATTTAATTAGTGTTGCCATCCCTGCGCGTTGTTTTAGTTAACTTAATTAGCAAACGAGTTACTATGCCAAGGAACATGACAACAATGAACGAGAAATGCCGTTAATTGGGTACAAATCTTAACTACAGACTGCTAGTAATAATTAAGCCCCTTGGACTTTACACAAAAAAATATTCCATCAGCGCTTACGGGGTCAAAAATAATAAATTATGGCATTATACTTACTTGCCTTTTTTATAGGTACCACGACTAAAAAGAGAAAATAAAAAAAATACAACTGATTTCCAAAAGAAAATAGTGCAAACTGAAAAAAAAAAATTTCTTTCTTTCGGTGTCAAAAACGAAGAAAAGAAAACAGAGACAGCGACTTCCGAAAAAGTTATGTTTCAATTAAAGGTTAGAGGTTAAAACGGTATAGTGTTTTGATTTGGAAGTCGGTTTTATTTTTTTGTAATAAAGTTATTTGATATTTAGAGAATCGCTAATCGCAGATATCTCAAGATCCCTCGAAAATCGTGTTCACTATCGAAAACTTTGCTCAACAATGGCGTTTGAGACTACAAAACCAACTAAGTATCGTAATCAGACTAAAATGTTCCCACATAATAACTACACCCAAAAGTAAAATGTTCCACTCTGAGAGAGCCAGAGAGAGAGAGAAAGAAAGAGGGAGTGGGCCATAACTCACTTTGCAGTCATAATGCTGGTTGGTAGATGTCATACGATGATTTTGTTTTTTTGATACTAAGACCTTTAAAATTTTTGAGGGCACTAGTGATGAAATAGTGGGCACAAAGAGCAATCCTGGATTCTATTCCACGACCAACAACTTGTAAATTTTCCATTACTCAAAGCATGAAGTAGTCAATAAATCATTAATAACCCAACGTAAGCCCGCATGAGTTCACTGCTGATAACGTGTAATCTCTTCATTGAACTGTATAATAACTGTATTTAGTAATATGTAACCCCAGAGATGCTATTGCGCAGTCGGGTGTATTGTCTGAGAATTATTAGTATTTTAAGGGAGGGAGATATGTAGGTTTGTTTCAACAGCATAAATAGTCATAAAAGTTAATATGTAATTTAATAAGAAACTAGTGGCCTGCCCCGGCTTGGTCTGGGTCATAATAATTATCTTTAATCATCTGGACTCTGTACTTTTCAAATGGTGAAAGATTTTTACTGACTAAAACCCACCCGTGTTCCTTCAGTTGCCTGTGCCAGGGCCGCGGTAACTCTCTTTCAAATTTATCTGCGAAATCCATAAGATCCCTGAAAATTATATTTAATTGGTATGAATAAAATAAGTAGTTAGAGAAATTGTACATTATGTTTTTTTTTTGAAAATCATATTTTCACACGAACAGTTGATGTGATACTCGCGTTAGCGTCTAAAATAACGATGATGATGATAAAATCGTAATTTGTGAGAGCTGAGTTGAAAAATCCTTGAGATGATTACACTAATAAGCTTTGAAGAGATTTTTCATAATAATCCTGCTCTTTTGGCAGACAAATTGCTGTTCGCAGCTTGCTTTTATTAGCAGTCATGATGGATGTTACTGTCTTGAAGAGGCGCACTTAACTTAAGAAAAATATTGTCCATTTATAAAACTTTTTATTTTGCTTGTTTGTAGGAATAATGAAAGGTAATATCTGAAATTACGTAATATGTAGAATCAGTAAGAATATCAACCAAGTATATATCTAGTGTGTCTCTCTCTATCTCTATAATGCTATCTTTCTCTGTCACCCTAGGGTTTGCCGTAAGAGAACACAACATTGAGTTAAGCTCGCCTATGTACTTTATTATCACAGTGTATGTTATGTTGTTTTTGGTGTACTACAAAGAACTAAAAAAGGAATATAGCCAGTTCACACTGGCTATATTCCTTTCTTAATTCTTACGTCCCTAACCATGTTTCATTCAACACGTCTCACAATACATGGCGACCCAGCCAACGGTCTGCCTCGGGTTTACATTCCATAACCGTATTTGGTTTTCATAATAGGGACATATGAAATAATAACAAAAATGGTTTACTCCTTACTCTGTTCGGTCATCTTTTGCAAAAGTTTATCGTTTAATTATTTTCAGAATGGGAGGATCCCAAACACAATCTGAAGAAATAATTTTGGCGCAAAACGCTGCAGGTGGCAATATTGCGTATTTAGAGACTGTAAAGAATCACGTGGTAGCTATATTAGCTACACCCTGCTGATCATCTGCGTACTCCTAACAAAAGTTTATAAAAAAAAAATATGATAAAGATATAAAAAGAAGTTTATATTTTATAGGCCGTGAACTCAGACAGTTCAGATTAATTATATATACATTACTGGTAGAAAATTACTGAATTATATTATTATTATACATTTTGCCGAAAACCTACACGATTCCTGTGGAGACGAAATTGCGGGCAAAATGGTATTAATAAATAAACAAACCCAACTGACAAACCAATTTATATATACTGAATTGGTATGTCCTAAATTTTTGCAATAAATAACTATAGTTGACAACGTTAAATTGAAATAATAGCACACTATAGAGAATGCTATATCCTAAACTATGTCGAATATTCAGTCATATTTAATTCGATACAATTTTGTTGGATGTTCACAATATTTCCAGCTACGCCAACGTTATTGCATTATTTTGATTGGTAGAATTTAATTAGTGTTGCCATCCCTGCGCGTTGTTTTAGTTAACTTAATTAGCAAACGAGTTACTATGCCAAGGAACATGACAACAATGAACGAGAAATGCCGTTAATTGGGTACAAATCTTAACTACAGACTGCTAGTAATAATTAAGCCCCTTGGACTTTACACAAAAAAACATTCCATCAGCGCTTACGGGGTCAAAAATAATAAATTATGGCATTATACTTACTTGCCTTTTTTATAGGTACCACGACTAAAAAGAGAAAATAAAAAAAATACAACTGATTTCCAAAAGAAAATAGTGCAAACTGAAAAAAAAAAAATTCTTTCTTTCGGTGTCAAAAACGAAGAAAAGAAAACAGAGACAGCGACTTCCGAAAAAGTTATGTTTCAATTAAAGGTTAGAGGTTAAAACGGTATAGTGTTTTGATTTGGAAGTCGGTTTTATTTTTTTGTAATAAAGTTATTTGATATTTAGAGAATCGCTAATCGCAGATATCTCAAGATCCCTCGAAAATCGTGTTCACTATCGAACACTTTGCTCAACAGTGGCGTTTGAGACTACAAAACCAACTAAGCATCATAATCAGACTAAAATGTTCCCACATAATAACTACACCCAAAAGTAAAATGTTCCACTCTGAGAGAGCCAGAGAGAGAGAGAAAGAAAGAGGGAGTGGGCCATAACTCACTTTGCAGTCATAATGCTGGTTGGTAGATGTCATACGATGATTTTGTTTTTTTGATACTAAGACCTTTAAAATTTTTGAGGGCACTAGTGATGAAATAGTGGGCACAAAGAGAAAGCCTGGATTCTATTCCACGACCAACAACTTGTAAATTTTCCATTGCTCAAAGCATGAAGTAGTCAATAAATCATTAATAACCCAACGTAAGCCCGCATGAGTTCACTGCTGATAACGTGTAATCTCTTCATTGAACTGTATAATAACTGTATTTAGTAATATGTAACCCCAGAGATGCTATTGCGCAGTCGGGTGTATTGTCTGAGAATTATTAGTATTTTAAGGAAGGGAGATATGTAGGTTTGTTTCAACAGCATAAATAGTCATAAAAGTTAATATGTAATTTAATAAGAAACTAGTGGCCTGCCCCAGCTTGGTCTGGGTCATAATAATTATCTTTAATCATCTGGACTCTGTACTTTTCAAATGGTGAAAATTTTTTCAAATATGTGTTGTGGTTTCTGGAACCACAAAACATATTTGAAAAATTTTCATCGTCATTACACACGTCAGAACCAATTCACAGAACGCAGGCTCTCTCTTTATAATAGTTCTGGAACCACAAAAAATTTTTCAAATATGTGTTGTGGTTTCTGGAACCACAACACATATTTGAAAAATTTTCATCGTCATTACACACGTCAGAACCAATTCACAGAACGCAGGCTCTCTCTTTATAATAGTTAAGATGATGAGATATAAAATTGTAAAAAAATGTTAGCATGTTCTAGAAAGTCCAAACCATGTCCATGCTCTAAAAAGCAAGTTAAACCGTCGGGCCAGCAGCCATGTTTAGATTTCCAGCCGTTACAGTTAGTTAGATACCGGCATCCTGCAACCAGATCAGAGCTAAGAAACTCATTGGCGACGTCCACAGCTTGGTTTATCGCCCCAAGGTTGCCTGCTTGTCGGTCTTCTACTGACTGTACTTCAATGAGTGTGCTCAAGAGCTCCACGACCTCATCCCACCGGCCCCCTTCTACCATCGGACATCTAGATGCACTGTAAGTTACCATCCTTACCTGTGCACAGCGAATGAGTGGAACTCACTACCTGCACCTGTGTTTCCGAACGCATTCAACCCAAATCTCTTTAAAGTTGGAGTGGCTTCAAAAAAGAACAAGCTTTCAGAAAAGTATTAAGAAAGGGTGTCGTATTACCTAGTTATTGGGTAGTGGAAGTCAGATAGACTTGTAACTTTATAAAAAAAAACGATATTGAGCTGCATTCGATTAGATACAACATAATTGGGAAATGTCTGGGCAAGTATAATGAACTTGATTTTTTCACAGAAGGAAACCAATCAGTGCTAAGAAAAAAGTTTTATTGCAAATCCGAGATACAACAAAGACTATGTATTATACATGTCACATATTGTGTAGATAAATAAAGAAATGTCGTATTGTGTCATATAAATCATATTTTCTCTTTGACCACCACATCTGCAGTCATCATAATAAGCGGTGTGACAAAAATCAGAAGCGTTGGACGTGCTATGGATGCAACACGACGTGCCTGGCGAATCAAATAAGTTTATATATATATATATTTGGGTTTCAGGTTTTAAAATTTATAAAATACCACCATAATCATTTATTTATAATTATTTTTAAGTATCTCACATTAGACAATACTTTGGAAAATGGATTAGACATTAAATCTATATCTATACTTATATATTTATCTATACCTATACTTCTATATCTATACATATATTGTAAAGAGGAAGGATTTGTATTTTTGGATTTTTGTATCTAACGAATAAACTTAAAAGCTACTGGACCGATATCAAAAATTCTTTCACCGTTGGGAAGCTACACTTTTATCCCTGTATTTTGGAACAGGAACTACGCGGGTGAAACCGCGAGGCGTTCCTTCTGAATAAATCAGTCACCTAAATTTTGTCCAGTTATGAAAGAAAGAATGAAAGAAAGAAAGCAAAAATGTAAATATTTTTTGTGATCCGCACAGGAGACACGAGAACTAAGCATAAAATTAAACAATAAAAAACCCGTGCGAGACCAAAAAGGCTCCTATCTCAGCATGTGCAGCGATATCCAAAAAATAAATGCCGCTGCGCTGATATTCTGATATATGCAAAAGTGAACAACTGGTATTTTTGTGTTCACAATTATATTGTCTGAGTTGAAACTATAGTGAAAGTAATCTTGAGTTTTTCGATCCCTGAATGATTGCCAATGATTAAAAGTCACCGTGTGTCTGTCACATGTACCCAGTAATAATAAAGAACTGTCATATCGTATCCCATAAATCATATTTTTCCTTTGACCAACACATCTCCAGTCCTCATAATAAGCGTTGTAATAAAAATCAGAAGCGTCGTACGTGCTGTGGATGCAGTCCGACGTGCTTGGCGTATCAAATGGGCAAATACAAGATATTGGCAAAATTCCCATTCCATACGAAAGTGATTCTTCATACCGCAGATAGAAAGTCCCTAAAGTGACATTATATGTGTCGTAATTCTTTTGGCTTGTGCAAAACTATGTTGTTGATTGTACTTTTAATGTATCTTGTAATTGTTGTGTAACTACTTCCAAAGAAGGAACTATTTTAGGGATGATGTATTTCAGGGGTTGTGTACACAATCGCGTGGTTCTGTGAAATATTTTCATACACTTCGTATTTGTACCCGGTTGGTGGCAATATTACCGCTTTCGTTACGTTGTGAAACTCGTTAAAAATAAAACATTGGAAAATTTTAAAGAGATTAAAATCTTTCTATTTTTTTTTTAAAGAGCGAGGAACACAGGGGGAGGTCGATGTCCAGCAGTGGACGTCTTTCGGCTGAAATGATGAGGAACACAGGCATAACAAATCATTATGACCACATTTTAAAAACTTGTTGCTGTAAGACTCATGCATTAGATAACAACAGTAGTTTAACTTTACACACTTCAATATAATCATAAACATTACAACTCCACTTCACAACACCAATCTACTTCAAACCGCGACAACGCGTCACATCAATCCGTCGCACCCCTAACCCAGTATAACTTTCAGCAATAAAAGACAATAACTCTCGCCAACGTATTTATTTTGTAGCCTCCATCGATGCGAGAAAAGTACGGTTATTCCTACTCCACCACCAGAATAGATAGACACAGAAGTTTGGCTACTTACGACAAACGAAAACGCACGCTCACATAGACATGTTTGACGTACAGCGAGTGTAAGCGCACTCGCGGCCAGCATTTATTTGAGATCGCCGTACGTACGCGTCTATGTGTGTTTGCTACTGTTTTTTTTCGCCCGTTATGTGGAGTTGGTCTTCTGTTTTATTTTATGGTCTGGTTTACCTGAATTTGGAACGTGAGCGTCACTGATACAAATAAACGGGGAATTTAATTCCGTTTTACAGATGAATTGTGTTACAGTGTATAAAAGAAATGGGTGCTTCAAATTATGTAAAACGTTATGGTATTGTTAGCTTTGCTGATAAAAAGGCAAAATAAAACCTATTATTTATTATAACATGGAATTTGATCAAACAATATTAAATATGTTGCGATCGGCTTCCATCCGTTTTAACCGGATTCACCTGACTGCCATTATTTTTAACCGACTTCGCAAAAAGGAGGAGGTTTACAATCCGGCTGTTTTTTTTTTGTGTGTTACCTCATAACTTTTTATTGGGTAAACCGATTTTTGATTAATCTTTTTCCATTTGAAAGCTGGTGCTTGTCATGTGGTCCTGTTTAAATTACATTAAGATCTGATGAAGAACTTCGGAGATATACATCAGAACTCTTCAATAAATGACGGCAAATCACTCGGGATAGCTGCAATCGGATGTCTGTTTATTGTTTACATCATTTCATAACATAACATCACTTTAGCACGCTCTAAAGGGGTACGCAGGTGTGAATAGTTCACCCTGCTATACTCTTATTCCACCGTTTTTGTTAAAGTTGCATGTTTTTGGGTTCTGGCTTCACATTGGAGAAATGGTCCATTGGTCAAAAAACGAAGAAACCAAAACAAGAACACCGTCTTCCGAAATTGAAGTAATTTTTCACTTTGTAGTGTTTTTATTTTGAAGTCGGTTGTATTTTTCTTAGAGCGAATACCTAGCTACCTGACCTCCAGAATCCAGTAACTGGATCCGATACCACTTGACTGTTTGCCAGACTTTAAGCCTTATAAAAACCTGCGATGACTGTCAAAGGGCTGCGAATGAACACCGGGATAACGTACTTTGCCAGGCACGGCACTCTCGTTGGTATGTAATGGCTGGGCACTCAACACGTAGCAACTTTGGCAAGCGTTGCTCAACCCTAAATGCCGACCATACATTATAGTTACGAACAATTGAAATTTTGGAACGGAGTTTCTAATCGCACGCTATACTTCTGATTTGTTTGCGGGCTGAGGGGCTAGACCGGAAAAAGTGGTACAAAGAAAAAAACGACACCAAAAACCGTCACCTCCTTGCAGTGATTTTTGAGGCAATTTCAGATCACCTAGGAAAGTAAAACTTTTTTCAATCGATTCAACTTGGCGTTAATTTCAAGAATATGCAAAAATATTTATAAATATTAACGATAAATACCTTTTTGTAATAATATAAATATATATTTTTGCGTGATAAATTGTGCGAGGCACAGCGTGCTGCATGCAAGATAGTACAAGCGAAGATCCGCACAAAAGGTAGACGCCGAGGAGAGAGCCGGAGGCGCATGAAGAAAACCGAAGAACCTTACCCAACTAGACACTAGACACATACAGTGCCTACGCTAGCAGTCGCTATTGTGTGTTTACACTGAGCATCAGCTGTGTTGTTGTTATTTCAGTTTCGTCATCATTTTACGAGAGTGAAAGATTGTAAATTTAATTAATCGAACTCCGTTCCAACCAGGTGTCCATAATCTCTCTTTTTAGTATTCCACAATTCTCACTACGTGACAATCCAGAATCTCGATTTTTCCGAAAACTATTTCCATCTATCTAAAGGTCCAAACGGATGTTCACAAAGCATTCCGTATCCTGACATTTTGAGACTTTCAGGAAAGCTTTTTGAATGGCACGCAAAAAAGTCTGCCGAAGCGATTTATAGGAAATGGCATTTTTCTTTTTCCGTTTATTTCTGTTGGATGTTAGTAACAGTTCTTATTGGTGTCTTCTTTTTATATTGTTTTTGTTAGAAATCAAATCGATAAATAGAGAATAAAAATATAAAGAACCTTTTAAATACCGAGTTATTTTAAGAAGCTTACAAAATTTAATAAGACGATAACGTTATTTTTTTAGCTTGTTAAAATAAAATTTATAATAGTTACCCTTATTTATTAAAATCTCGAGGCTGTTTAGAGATTAGACGGGCGGTGGAGAGATAATATGACAGGTGCATAAATAAAAAGAAATTATAACTCATATAATATTTTTATACAAATATACTTATTGTTATAATAGACATACATATATATTAACTATAATAAATCCTTATAAATGTATATATATGTATATATTAAGTAGGTTTTAGAAAGGTGGTTTATTGAGACGACTCTGCTATTTGTGTAGAAAATAATTACGCTTAAATGCGTACTGGCTGGTGGCCGACCTGATATCGAGAGGAAGCGCATTCAGAAAGCGCGTCTGAATATGAAACGAAGAATGAATTAAATGAGAAGTATGAGTAGGACATAGCATAACAAGATTGTGAGACGAACGCAGATTCCTAGCGTGTGAAGTACATCATCATTATCATATCAGCCGAAAGACATCCACTGCTGAACATAGGCCAAGCGTCGCCACATTGACCAGTCCCGCATCCAGCGGATCCCCGCAATCTTCACCAGGTCATGTGTCCACCTGGTGGAAGGCTTTTCAGCGCAACGTCTTTCGTCTTCCGGTGAAGTACATAGAAGTACGAGTATGAGATAAAAAAAAGAGTAGGAGGTTTCTCTCTTCTTGTGCCAACTCTAAGTGAATCCTAAGTACCATATCCCATTTTAACACAAAAAGAGATGCACGCTTTTGTGGCATAGGCTAACTTAGCAAAACCACGAAAAAAAAAACAAAAAAAAATATTATCAAAACAAATATAAAGCTATCTCTCTTTACCATGAAACACAATAAGCTCGATATATTAATAAAACGACCCAGACAAGAGGCGTCGCACAAATTGGATGAAACCTAACGACTGGCCATCAACATATTTATTGAACGACTATTGACATTAACTGGGTTGATGGAAAACTTTGTTTGTATTGCTGTGGCTGTGTTTCCCTTTTTCCGTGCAATGAAATGGTACCTACAGTGTAGTTTGAATTGAAATTAATTGTAGGATAGAGCGAAATGATACGCTGACGACAAAATAATCAAATCAAATTAGCTTAATTAAACATACATTTGTAATAATCATTACAGCAGGAATAAGTTTTTAAACTGTCATGGTCACTAACATTAACATGTTTACTGTTTGTTCCCGCTTCTAATGTTAATGTTATTATATGCAGAAGCCGAACAATCAAAGCTTGTTGGAAACATATGGACAATATTTTCATAAAAATCAGAGACTATTTCAAACATAGATACCAACAAGTAAAATTTAAAAATACTCCCAACACATTTTTATTGCATGCTACATAATTTATCTAATAGTAGACGCTTCGATCGACAATATATTGAACACGTAATTATGACACGATATCTTGCGAAAGCATCCTGATACAAACAGTAAAACGCCCATAACTCATTTTAATCAAACATAGTTAAGAACAATCTCGATGAAGTCATCTTTCAAACAAAATCGGTTCATCTGTTTAGGAGCTATGATGCCACAGACAGATACAAAAATACACAGGAACACACACGTCAAACTTATAACACCTCTCTTTTTCCGTCGGGGGTTAAAAATGTCTTAACGTTCGTGGCAAAATTACCATTGATCAATATATTCTCGATGCGTTCGTACCTACGAGTATAATATTTCAGACCATTATGTCATATGGTTTCCTCAAAATGCTCTCTATAATTGAGTCGAAAAGCCCCAAATTTCATAGAAAGAGTCACAAATCAAATAAATTGCCTGGATCTGACCACACATATTATAAAACATAATACTATATTTAATCATGAAATTATAACATCATCATTAATAAGCCTCAAAATGAAACAGCAGCTCAAAAAATATTCTCCGCTTCAAGCTAATACAATAAATTCGACAGCGCTGGTTATTCGAACGGCCTGGCTCGAGTCCAACTGGCCTCAATTAAAGCAAAAAGCGGCTTTCGGGCAAAAAGCGACATTTTTAATCGCGCTGCAAAGTGCTGGCTGCGCTTTTGTCTGCTGAAACTTGTTATTAGCTGGTATGTGGGATTGGGAAGATTATTCTTTTTATTGTATTCTTGTGGACTAGGTACTGAGAAATCTGGATTTTTGTGATGGTAATTTTTCTGCAAGTAATCAAAGATGTGAAAAGTATATGTGTAGAATTATGTTTACGAACAACATTGCTATCTTTAAGGATAAAGCAAAAGCAAAATTTATGCTTTGGTCAGTTTCTGAGACAATAAATATATTTTCTTTCTTTTGTTTGACTCTTTCTTCTATGTTCCTTAAAACTCATCAGGTTTCGAATCCACTATTTTATGCTTCAGAAGCAGATCCTACATAGAAATACCTACTATATCTACTCGTATATCAATAGATGTATTGAACATTGCTAAACACGTGAGTTGGGTGCCGGTTCATTGAAGCATCAGTAGTTGATTTTACGCAATTATTCCCATCAGATTCAACACAAACTAAATTACTTAAGTGATATTTTTCTGCATTCGCCCTCGGAAAAAAAAAAACAAAATAACAATCTTTGCTGCTTGTATCAAAAGGTTTGCTTTTCAAGTTCCTCTTTTCAAGTTCCAAGTTCAGGCGAAGTTTGCTTTTCAAGATAAACACTAGCCTAGACTTGAGATGTATCGCATTTAGGGGGTATTACACTATCATATATCTAGGGTTATACCACAAAGTACGTAAGTGGCGGCGCGCTGCAGACAGAGAGTCCACTACGAACAAAGTGCCATTTTGCACGCAAACATTGACATTTCATTGTTACAGGAATTCTCGGGCAGTATTGGACAGAGCTCAGTCGCGGCTGTCACGAGTGCTAGCGTTGACGTTTGCACTAGTGTAGAGTATGTTAAGAACCTGTGACAATGTGCAGACTTAGCTAGGAGGTTTCATGCAGCAGTAATTCTAAATCCTTTACACAGTCATTTTGTTTTGATGGTCAAGTGTGAAAAGATTACTTCTAGGCATTGATATATTGTATATCAATGCTTCTAGAAAAGCATCGCTTACTGGCAGGTAAGACAGTGGTCAAACGCGTTTTTATAGTTATAAAAAAAAAATACCGGTATTCAAATTTTTTCAAATTCAAAAACTTTATTTCGAGTTAAAACTCATATAGGGTTAGTAACAATGTGCTTAAAACTAAGTGTTAGTAAACAACACGATACGGTGACACATGTAACTGACAGTAGTGAACTATATACGGACAGTCCACTCTGTCAGCAATCATTTTCAGAACCCTGTTAGGGCTGTCCATAACCCGGGCCACAATTGATGTTGCGCGCTTGCGCATTATCGCGTAAAAACAATCCACACGCGCCGCTGCAAACATCCCTGACGCACTGCAACGCCAAGGCAACCCCATCAGTTTTCTGAACGCGTTATTATACTGGACCCGAAGGGCCCCATACGACGCCCGCAAATACTTCTCCCGCAGGCTGCAAGTGTAAAAGATAGTATTAAGCTGCATCTGGTCCCGGTGACAACAACGTAGTTCGAAAATAGTTTTGACAAATGTGGCAGATAATGAGTTGTTTATAACACATAACATAACATCACGCCTTTATTCAAAGTCAAAGTCAAAGTGACACTTTTGAACGTCAACAATTAAAATTCACAAGTAACAACAATTGGTTCTACCGTCCATTCAGCAAAGTAGCTTGTTATGGAGAAGAACGGACAAGAAACTCCATACTTACTCTTTAAAAAAAAGTGTTTTACAATATTTACATAAGTACATACAATAATAAATTCATATATGTGAGGACAATGCACCCAGAATAGCAATACACACTATACTACGTACAGGTATAAGGTATTTAAAGTACTCACACATGTACAGATACTAGAAAAACATTTACATCCGAAGCAGTTAAGTTATGACCAATCCCAACTGATGGCGCCCGTTCACGAACATGACGCATGAATTGGCATCACTCAGCTCAACCATTATGAAAAGTACCGAATCCAACACATGTGCCACCACCATGTGTTATTAGCCGAAGGATTGAGGAGAAGTGCACCTACATTTTGCCGAGCATATTGTCATCTACAGGGAACAAGGCCAGACTGCGGACTGCTACTAATAAAACTTTATTTCCCTAACATTATTATAACCCGAGTGCATAATGTCATAGCTTCATCCAAACCATTAACTTTATTAAATTATATGACAAAAAATAACCCGGAAAAAACGCAACACATAAAATTTTTCTTCCACAAAGCATATACAGGAAGTGTCTCCTAAAAAACCTCATTTTTACGACTGTGTATCTACAGTTTGTGGTCGGTAGAACTATTTTATTGCTATGAAAGTAGACGCATCGGTTTTATTGGCGAATGTTACCGTTCTGAAGTTATTTTTATACGATACGGTCAGCCTATGGATTTTGAAAAACAGAACGGTATTGAAATTAGGGTATTTTTTGCTGACTTGCATAATTTGTTGTAGGTTTATGGAGGTCTGTTGTAGGCAATAAAATAGTCTAGGAAAGGAATGAGACAGCATAATTTAGTCCCCGAAAGGTTTGGGTTATTATTTAGTTACTGAAACAGACAGTGAGCACCTTTTTTCATAACGCGCGCGTTTTTTTACTGTCCCACGTGATGGTAAGCGATGATTTGATCGATGGTACTTGCAAAGAAGTAACCTATAACAAAATACCTTGTGATATATTAAAACTAAATGAAAGTAAATTTAAAACTTTCGTTAAAAGCATACTTAGTAAACAAGCATATTACAAATTAGATGATTATAAACAAGATAAGAATGCTTGGAAACATGCTGGTCCTGCTCAATAGGCCAAGCTTTAGTGTAGACAAAATCAAATTTGTTAATATACATTTATAGTTATTATATATATATTTTTTTTTATGCAATTGACTCACACACTGTTCCGTTGTTGTTGATTTAGGTATTTTACCTATGTTTGCAATTTTTGTACGTATGTGAGAAACATGTTCCTATTTATAAAATTAATGAATTTACCTGTTAATGATTTTAATACTTTATACCTGTACGTTGAATAGTGTGTAGTGCTATTCTGGGTGCATGGTCCTCACATATATGAATTTATTAATGTATATACTTATGTAAATATTGTAAGACACATTTTTTTTTAAATTGTTTATGGAATTTCTTGTGCATTCTTCTCCATAACAAGCTACTTTTCCGAATGCACGGTAGAGTCAACTTTTATTACTTGTACATTTTATTTATAATTTGTGTACGACGTTCAAAAGTGCCGTTTTTTGGCCTAGTTGAATAAAAATATTTGACTTTTAACTTTGACCTACTGACTCTCTAACAAAATTTTACCTATGTCTGAAATTATATTATCATTACTACAGATATAAATCTTACTAGATGAGACAATTGGATGTACTTCGCTTGTCAAAAAAGGAAGTAAAATTACGATCAATAATCGTACTTTGAGCTGCTTCATTTAGCATAATCGGCACCGGACAATCACCGAAATAAAAAAAAGCCTGATTATGCCATATTAAGCTGTAAAAACTGTACAGAAAAAAGTTGGCCGTGGCAATGGAAATATTTTCTTTTATGAGTAAGTACATTTGTTATTCAATTGTGTTTGAAAAAGTGGCACGCTTGGTTTTCATACAGATGGAGGGACTTGCGTTATCTAGTTAGATTTATGTCTGGTAGTATGATCACAAATCTAGTGAGGGTGTAGCATTCGCATGCTGATATTTGGATTATCCAACACCATATCTTACAACCATTCCACAATACCAAATTTCCAAAAATGCATAAAATAATTAATTTTCAAAATTACCCATAACGATATTCAACTTTTGAAACATTTTTCTTATAGACCCTTCGCCATCTACATAATAAAGATTTTCAGACACGGATTGATTAAAAAATCCTTATCACAAATTTAAAAACATGGAACTTATGAGAAATGACGGCAGCCCCACAATTTTGTAGCCCTCCAGCCTAACTCTGAATATTCTTACCACCTTTCTATCAAGTTAATTTAAAAGTATATCTTGAAAGGCCCCTGTCTATGTAAAAATAAGACATTTATTTTGATTATCGATTCGACAACACAGTTGACGAACGCACCTTAACTTTAAGTCTCCCCAGATTGTGTACCTACAGATTTTTGTTGAATAAAAAAACAAAATATAAGCGATGGGTTTCGCAGGTGACCCCTTGGGAGGGTTCCGTCACTTCTAATACAACCCCTATGATATTCGGATGTGTGTTTATTTTTGGAATAGGAAAGGTTGGAAAATGGGTCGACAATGATTAAATGTGTCAGTGCATCTGTGATTTTACCGTCGCAAGAATAGAAATATGGCTGTGCGGGAAAAACAGGTAAAACGAGGAATCGCCCTATTTAATTTACGCAATTTAAAAAAAAAAAAATAACATCTGATGCCCTATATGGCAGAAGACGAAGAGAAAAAGCCTCTAGGTGGACCGATGACCTGATTTGGGCTGCGAGAATCCGCTGGCTGCGAGACACACAGCCGCACAGGACCTATCGATGAGGCGATACTTAGTTGAAAGGATGCTGATAATGGTGACAACTTATTGTAAGCACCAGTCCAGAATTATACAAAAGTTCGCAATAGATATCCAAACACATCATTGAAACATAAACATATTTATTTAATATTCCATACTAATTCAAAAACACACCAGGTAAATAAACTTATATATAAAGAGGAGAGGAAAAAGGCCCCAATGCGCATCAAAAATTTCGTCCACATCGATGTCAATGGGAAACGTGCCCAAAACGCTGGCAGCATTGCCATGTTGAATGGCAATGCTGATTCTCTGGCTGAAGAAAAGGCCAGCCCTCTGGTCACGCGAAGAGGACGACTAACCGTTTACTTATGTCTTGAAACACTCGATGAGCACTCGGACCCCGTCCATAGACCTAATGTCTCAACCCCAAATGGCTCAAACATATAACTGCCAATAAGGTTGTTATAATGTTGTTATTAGTCATATGTTTAGAAATATTCAATTGTATATATTATCAGTAAATATAATTTTCTAGAGCAAATTCATAGTATTCCGAAAAATTAACCAGATCAAATCACTATAATATAATAGTTTATACCATTCCCCCTCTAAAAAGCTTATTTTATTCACTGAAAACAGTGAATAAAAAGCACTTTTAATCACTGTTTTGGTGTTTGAATTTAGAACACATACTCGTATATATTCAAACTCCTTCTCAATGCTATACAACCTCCTTGCCCATAAAATATTCGATACAAACTTAGATAGAGATAGAGTTAGATATAGAGTTACAGATAGAGATAGAGATAGAGTTAGAGTTAGATATAGAGTTACAGATAGAGATGGAGTTAGAGATAGAGTTAGAGATAGTGTTAGAGATAGAGTTAGAGTTAGAGATAGAGTTAGAGATAGAGTTAGAGATAGAGTTAGAGATAGAGTTAGAGATAGAGTTAGAGATAGAGTTAGAGATAGAGTTAGAGATAGAGTTAGAGATAGAGTTAGAGATAGAGTTAGAGTTAGAGATAGAGATAGAGTTAGAGTTAGAGATAGAGATAGAGATAGAGTTAGAGATAGAGTTAGAGATAGAGTTAGAGATAGAGTTAGAGATAGAGTTAGAGTTAGAGATAGAGTTAGAGATAGAGTTAGAGATAGAGTTAGAGTTAGAGTTAGAGTTAGAGTTAGAGATAGAGTTAGAGATAGAGTTAGAGATAGAGATAGAGTTAGAGATAGAGATAGAGTTAGAGATAGAGATAGAGTTAGAGATAGAATTAGAGATAGAGTTAGAGATAGAGTTAGAGATAGAGTTAGAGATAGAGTTAGAGATAGAGTTAGAGATAGAGTTAGAGATAGAGTTAGAGATAGAGTTAGAGTTAGAGATAGAGTTAGAGTTAGAGATAGAGTTAGAGTTAGAGATAGAGTTAGAGTTAGAGTTAGAGATAGAGTTAGAGATAGAGATAGAGATAGAGATAGAGTTAGAGATAGAGATAGAGTTAGAGATAGAGATAGAGTTAGAGATAGAGTTAGAGATAGAGTTAGAGATAGAGTTAGAGATAGAGTTAGAGATAGAGTTAGAGATAGAGTTAGAGATAGAGTTAGAGTTAGAGATAGATTTAGAGATAGAGTTAGAGATAGAGTTAGAGATAGAGTTAGAGATAGAGTTAGAGATAGAGTTAGAGATAGAGTTAGAGATAGAGTTAGAGATAGAGTTAGAGATAGAGTTAGAGATAGAGTTAGAGATAGAGTTAGAGATAGAGTTAGAGATAGAGTTAGAGATAGAGTTAGAGATAGAGTTAGAGATAGAGTTAGAGATAGAGTTAGAGATAGAGTTAGAGATAGAGATAGAGTTAGAGATAGAGTTAGAGATAGAGTTAGAGATAGAGTTAGAGATAGAGTTAGGGATAGAGTTAGAGATAGAGTTAGAGATAGAGTTAGAGATAGAGTTAGAGTTAGAGATAGAGTTAGAGATAGAGTTAGAGATAGAGTTAGAGATAGAGTTAGAGATAGAGATAGAGTTAGAGATAGAGTTAGAGATAGTGTTAGAGATAGAGATAGAGATAGAGTTCGAGATTGAAACACCTTGCTGTTACCTAGCTCAGGGTTTCACATTTTATTGTAAATTTTGAAGGTAATAAACCATTCATTTATTATTATTCCTTGTGCCGCTTCAATCTTTTTTTTTCTCGTAGTCATGGTATAAAATATAGTATGCAACTCTTGAATAAAACGGATTTATATCGAGGGCCATGAATCACTCGCATCGCTCATGATTCTAACACTTGAATCACTCGCTATGCTCGTGATTCAATCATCATGAATCACTCCCTACGGTCGTGATTCAGTCGTTAGAATCCTTCACTTACTTGTGATTCATTTACGGCCCTCGCATTAAATCCGTCTTTTATTCACTAGTTGCATAATATACTATTTACTTACATGCTAAAGAAACAAGAAATAACATTATTTTTTATCGCACAGATTTGTACACCTGATCACTGCTCGGCGTCTCCATCAAGAAGGCCGACTGTTAACTATTTGACACCGAAGTTGACAGCAAACGTCATGACTAATGGACAAACCTAACTAGCTGTCAATTGTTAGTCTATTATATATATAGAAATTCATTGGGGTTATCAGATATAAGCTAACATTATGTGATTTCCCCCGCGGCGAGGAGTTTATACCTATCCAAATCCTGACCACAGAATATATCTAAATAGCAATCATGTAAATAGAACAAGTACTTCTCAAGTTAGAAACACACTTAAGGGTACACAAGTAATAAAATCTTGTTGCATAATATGTAATCCTTTGGCAATTAAGCGCGCTAGCTGGAGTTAACCTCCGGTCTAATCGAATGCTACCGAGTTTCCGTGTTTTACACTGGGCCACTGCCTGTTTGATCTCCATAATTCAGTTACTGGGCTACACGATATCTTTTAGTAAGGTTGAGGTTCTAGACATGTGACATACTATAAACGAAAGCGTTGCAGTGACGATTAGTGAAATTTAAAATGGTATGGGTTTTCTTTTGTTGGGACCAATGCAAATCCTGAAAGCCAGAATCACCAGTGGCGACCACCAGAAAAGCGCCGAGGCAATGAAGCTCGACGAAATCGCGGAGAATGAATTTGACTGTCTTGAATCCCGCAATGAAATTAATCAGAAAAGAATAACGGAGGAGTGGGAAAAAATTTAATTTCCACTTCCCTCCATATCAAGCAGGAGACAGAAGAAACAAGGCCAATAGGCACAAAGGTTCGTTTACAACTGGGATAAGCCCAGTTGCCTAGCACCACGGTAATCAAATAGAATTAATATTAATGGGTCCATTGTGAGCTATTATATTTGATTCCAATAATATGTAGGGCATTAACGCTTGAATGCACGGTAATTTGTTCTAGTTTTCACAAGGTCCGTATAGTAAACAACTCCTGATGCAACCTGTACATTATCCAACATAATATTGCGTTCATTATGCCAACGAATACATAAGATATGATGTGATTGTATGGGATTGTCAAGCGCTTTTGAAATGTCACGAAATCAATCTCTTACATTTCGGCATTTTGTCCAATGCCATCACTGACATCGAATAACTTTGCCTAGATATATAGATAAAACATGTATTTAATGCACTCAAAAGACAGCACAACACACAAAATTACAATTATATTATTTAAATTTACATGTACCTATATCAAAATAAATTGTCATAAAAACAGAATATCCGAAATTAAAAATAGTTAACTGAAAAAAGAAAAACAAGTACTAGGTATAATTTATATATTAACTATAATGTGGTGCTGCCAGTGGTGACAAACGAAGTTTTAGCAGGTTTTTCTATAATTTTTGTTTATCCCCACCTGCAGCACCACATAATAGTTAATGTATAAATTATACCGAGTACTTGTTTTTCTCTTTTGAGCGAATTATTTTTAGGGCTTTTTAGTTTTAATAATGAGTGAGGTCTCCAAATAAGTTAAGTGGTATCAAAGTTACGCTTATCAAAAAAATAAAAGTGAAACTAGTAACATACTTCAAATAGTCAAATAACGAATATATACATTGCGGTGGGCATCTCAAGATTGCACCAAATGGGGTCCAGCTCAGCACGTGTCAGAAAAATATACCTCAAGCTGATATTCTGCTGGATCCCTGTAGTGGCCTTAGGGCAGATGTATTATTTTGGTGTTGTGCTTCAGCTGGATGGTTATAAATTTCGGTAAAATAAATGGTCAAATAAAAAGGAGAGTTAATTATTTGATCATTTGTTAGACTAACAATTAACGAATAAACGCTTTTTTTATGCTATTGGTTAGCATTTATTTAACCATTGGTTGAGTTAACTACGGATCAAAAAACTGGGCAAAAGCGACGTCATTCTAAATACGATATGACGGACCGGCCAAGATGGCTGGATGGCTTAGTTTTTTATTTTATTTTATTTACACCACATTGGATACAACTCTCACAGAGGGGAGACCTGTGTCCCAGCAGTGGGAACATTAAAATACATTGATGATGATGATGACATTGAATACTAGTCTACGTCTTCCTCCCCACATTCTAGAACTGAATGAGACGAAATTTAAAACTTGTATAAAACGCACACTATGCAGGCAGGCATATTATAAGTTGGGGGACTAGATCACTGATAAAAATGCTTGGCTCAATGCTAGTCTTGCTCCACAAACACTAGGGCGCAAAAACAAGTGATATGCAGAACATTATTGTTTTGAAGTATTGTTGGACCTGCTGAAGACTGTATGAATATATTTGTATTATATAGACTCAATTTATTTTAGTATTGTATAACTGCGCAGCACGTGTGTGAGTACTATGTACCCAACTGTAGATCTACCATTTGCTGTACCTTTGTGTCGTTCTTTGACTTATGTGTGCCCTGGGAGTTGAGTGTGTCATGCTCTCTCAAATGTCTCTCTGATGGTGGCGCGTGTGTTGGATCATTCGGTTCCCTTCATGATGGTTGAGCTGGGTGGTGCGTCATGTTCGTGAACGGGCGCCGTCAGTTGGGATTGGTCTTAACTGCTTCGAATGCTAATGTTTTTCTAGTACCTATTATGTAACTGCACGGTACATGTGTGAGTACTTTTAATACTTTGTACCTGTACGTAGTATATAGTATGTAGTGATTCTGGATGCGTTGTCCTCACACATATGAAATTATTTATGTATGTACTTATGCACCTAAGTATTGTAAAAAAAACATATTTTTTAAAAAGAGTAAGTATTGAGTTTCTTGTGCGTTCTTCTCCATAACAAGCTACTTTCCGAATGCACGGTAGAATCAATTTTTATTCCTTTTAATTTTTAATGTATTAACGTTCAAAAGTGCCGCTTGGTGTCCTAGTTGAAATAAAATATCTTTGTCTTTATACGTCCTACGGATCCTTAAACTGAAGGGTGATAAAACTGGTATCGAGACGAATTCAATATAACTTATTTATATTTATTCAGTGTTATCGGAATGAGTATGGACAAAGTTTTGATGATAAAAGTTGTCAGCTTTAGATAGACTGACTAACTTTATGAGATATTGGTACCTAGTTTGTTCAAAGTTTTTGTGATTATAATAAATTGGTTTAACCTTTAAATATCACACCTGTTATCCCCAAAAGGTTAGGTAGACAGGTAATAAAAAAAAAAGTTAATTAAAAAAATCAAAAAACCCGACTGCTTAAAAAGCGAACATATTCGCGAGCTGGCTGACCAAAACCAGATATATCCTGCGACTGCACAGCATGATTTTCTTCTTGTTTACGTCTTTGTAGTTCGCTTTTTAAGCAGTCGGGTTTTTTGATTTTTTTAATTAACTTTTTTGATTTACAACTTTTCAGTAATTTTTTTTTTAAATTAAGTACATTAAACATATAAGTGTTATATATTTTTGAAATCACCTCTTAAAACCTTTTATTTTGATTGGCTTTGAAGAAAAAAAAATCTTTTTCGAATAAAACCGGCATTGTTTCCTTTTCAAATTTTTATGTAGCCAGTGACATTCGCAGGGTAAAGACGAATCGATTGACGTAAGAATCATCAAAATCGGCCAACGCATTTGGTCTCTAGAACGCCACATAGGAACAAACATACATACATACATACTTACATACATACATACATAGACTGATAAACACATTACCCTCCTTCGGCAGTCGAGTAAATACATATTTTTTTTGACACTTATGTAGTTGTTTTATAGATTGTCAATCGTAGCGTGTCTACTGAGTACTAGATAAATTATATAGAATGAGTACCGCTTTAGAGCGCACCAGTGTGATGTTATGTTATGAAATGGAGTAAACAATAGACAGACATGCCACTGCAGCTATCCCGAGTGATTAGCTGTGATTTTATTGAGGAGTTCTGACGTATATCTCCGAAGTTCTTCATCAGATCTTGATGAGTTTTAAATGAGACCACATGACAAGCTCCAAGATTCTTTTTTGGAAAAAGAATTATCTGAATCGGTTCACCTAGACCTAGTAAAAAGTACTGAGGTAACACATAAAAAAAACTGTTGAATTGGGCAGAACGTATATTTCTTCCCCAAATCAACACTCACAATAATGTTAAGAATTTCTCATCAGTTTAAAAGCCTTGTAAAAAAGAAATAGGTAGCTCGAAAATCAAGGCGCAAGTAACTTCACGCTTTTCTTTTTTTCTTGCATAAAATATATCTACCTAGTCAAAGATATTTTGTCGTTTCACATAAAAAAAGAAAGAAAATGTGTCTCTGAATTAAAAAAGAATCCAACAGACAGATACTTGGATCATGAATATTAAGAATTCCATTATTTTAATTAAATGGAATTTTCTTTTGGGCTTATAAATAATTCTGTGTGCCATGTTTGGGTGAAAAATATAATGAATACTTTATTTTAGGGAAAAGGCATTTGTTTTTGTTATTGACTGTACTTTGTTTTGTGCTACCCTTAGGCCTGCGATATTCTACGCGAATAGTTGAAAACGTATCTGGATTATGATTTACGTAAATGATTATAATTGGCCCATAATTTAGCCAAGTAAAATTTACAAATTATGGTACAGTACAACTATTTTCTTAATGTCCCTCAGCAATCATTGCATTTCCGAATACAAACTGATGCTAATTTCCATGATCATCAATTATTAGATTTAAGGTATATAATAATTTGAATTCAGAACTAAGTACTTTATTGTTGTTTTGTTTTGATTTCCGTGTACAATATATAGACCTGTAAAAACAGCAGGTTTAGCAGATTTCCTCCCATTTCTAAAATAAATTAAATTATGTCAAAAGAAAATTAGCAACTCAAAATACTTCCAAGTTGATTAAGAGCCAAGTGCAAAGGGCAACTGATAGAAATTTGACGACTGACGAAACATGAAGTTTGCCGAGGGACATTAGGAAAATAGTTGTACTGTACTACTTTAGACATACTAGAGCATGAAACTAAATATCGCTTAAAAAGTCTCTTGGAAAATTTTTCATGCGTTGAAATCTACTCGTGAAGATTTCTTCGGGCAAAGAATCAGCATTGCCATTCTGTGGCTATAATTGCCAGCATTCTGGGCATTTTTCTCATTGACAGCGAGGTGGAATGAGTCCAATGAGTGCCCTTCTTCCCTTTTTATACTCGCTTATACACCATTATTATTATGAGGTTGTATACAAAGTTATCTATTAGTCCATAATAAGACTATTTCAGTAATTTTTTGTTTGTAAACAAATGTGTTATACGAGCCAAATATTCATTGGTAAACTACTAAATCAAAAAAAAATCCAATGTGAAAACGCCCTTCTTCCCTTTTTATACTCGCTTATACACCATTATTATTATGAGGTTGTATACAAAGTTATCTATTAGTCCATAATAAGACTATTTCAGTAATTTTTTGTTTGTAAACAAATGTGTTATACGAGCCAAATATTCATTGGTAAACTACTAAATCAAAAAAAAATCCAATGTGAAAACGGGACTTGTGTGGTTTAAAATTGCTGCCGTCAAATCCCCGGAGAGAGACAGATTTCCCCGCAGTACGTTGGGTCTCGTTGTCTTTCCTCTTTACTGCACGCTTCACTGTCGAGGGTGACAGTTGTCCCCGCTAGAGACACGACTGATACAAGTATTGTCCCACAAGACCACAGGCAATATTTTGTCTTATAGTTCTGCAAAGAAAGTAGATAAAATATTTTTTAAAGTTTACGTAATCGTACATACGTAGACGATGAATATTCAGTCCGCATCCTTGCCGACTACTGATTATATTTCCTTGTTTAGGATAAAACTTAAAATACATCATATTAGGTCCATGGAATCAGAGTGCTTATCGAGTTTTTCGAGACATTAGCAAAAAGCTCGCCGACTCTTCACGTGACAAGAGGTCTGGCCTTTTCTTCGCCCAGTGAATCAGGATTGCCATTTAACGGACTAATGCTGCCAGCGTTTCCCATTGACATTGATGTGGACGAATTTTTTAATGCGCAATGAATCCTTTGCCCTCTCCCCTTTTTATATAGGTTTGTTTCTCTTTTTATAATATTCAATTGTATATATTAATAAAATAAATAAATTACATCAGAGACAACGATTTTCTTCAAAACAAAAGGGGTTGACATTTCAATAGTAGGTACGCGTCAATCCCGTTTTGGACAGTTTGACAATCGCTATATGTAGCTGATAGAATTTCACTTAGTCACGAGATTTATAGCTTGTATCCAAACTTCGGCTTTCCACTTAGCACATAGTTAACTACTAGCCTAGATACCAACCTGGGCAACAATTCAAAGGCTAACTCGGCAGTTGCAACCAGTAGACCAACAAAAAAACGCTTTTAAAAATTCATCATTATTATCAGCCTTATAATGTTCCCACTGCTTGGACTCAGGCATCCTCTCTGTGAGAGAGATAATGGGCCTTAATCCACAACGCGGGCCCAGTGCGGGTTGGTGGATGTCACATGTCTTCGAATTTTTGGTTCTAGGACATGCCGGTTTCCTTACGATGTTTTCCTTCACCGTTTTAAGAGCATTGGTGATTAAATAATTTATACAAAGTAAAGCGCCTGTCTGGGTTCGAACTTACACGTAAGTCGGGGCTGTTACCACTGGGCCACCACTGCTCTCTATGATTCAAAAAATAAGTAAGCCCAAACTAAGTATTTGCCCAAAACTAAAACTCACGCGTGCAATACATTTTTCATAATAATGGACACAGCTTTCGTTTGAAATGCACTCCAATCTCTGTAATGTATCCCTTGTTTACTATTTTCATAAAAGCGGTGTGTGCAACATGTATCATGCTCAGATTAAAGTTTCTACGTATCTTGTTGGAGAGGTTTAAGAACTGTTTGGAGAACAATAAAGTGACTTCAATTTTATAAATTTGAAATGTGACTAGAAGTATCAAACTTCAGTTGTCACGATTTTACATAACAACAGACAAATTCAATGATAGTACCTACAGTCTACAACAAAATAAAGCGATGAGCAACTATCAAACAAAATTATTATTGGAACGGAGTTCCTTATCGCAAGTAGTAAAGTTCGGCTTTTTTTGCGGGCTGTGGGGCTAGATCGAAATTTTCAATCGATTCAACTTGCCGTCAATTTTGAGAATATGCAAAAATATTTATAATTTTAACGTTTAAATACCTTTTTTATTTAAATAAATAAATATAAATAATCATATTTGCGTGATAAATTGTACGAAGCACAGCGTGCTGCATGCAGGATAGTACAAGCGAAGATCTGCACAAGAGAGCCGGAGGCGCACGAAAAAAACTGAAGACGTATGAGCGCACACTGACTAGACACATACAGTACCTATGCTACCAGCTGCTATTGTGCGTTTACACTGAGCATCAGCTGTATATGTTGTTATTTCAGTTTCGTCATATGTTACGAAATTACTCGGTTCCAACCGGCTGCCCTTAAGACCTCCTACCTCTTTCTTTTTCTCTCTTGTCCTTGTCATTTTTATCGTTTTCCCAATTTTCCCCTGGGTTTGACATCTTCGGCAAGTCATTTCAGTTGCCACCTCCTTTCTACCCATACACCTTTTGTATAGTCCATCCATAATTTCCTTGGTCTCCCACAAATCTTATAGTATACCTAATTCTATCCATCTTCACAAAGTGTGCATAAAGACTTCCACAGACAGTTGCAACACGACTTGCTCTAGAACCGAGAGAACAATTACTATAGAAAAGCATCATTGCATTTTTGTCACATTGTTGCATCGCACCTGTCTACGGGAGCCATAAAATAACAAATGCAGTGTGTAGAAATCGAAAAGTTGAAAGGGAATCGTTTGACCTGGCATGGTCATGTGATGAGGAGGGATGAAACACATGTTACTAAAAGAGTTATGAATGTGAATGTGGATGGATGGAGAAGGAAGGGAAGGCTAAAGAAAAGATGGATGGACTGTGTGCGGAGTGATATGAAAGAAAAAGTAGTCATTGATAGCTTGATGGTTGATAGGACGGTATGGATGAAGAAAACATGTTGCGTCGACCCCAAATAACATGGGACATGGGCAGGTAGATGATGATGAGTTAGTGATTCCTGCGATCGAACTTATAGCTTCATCCAATGCATCACCCATTTGGCTACTGCCTCACAATAAATAAATAAATTGTTAATAAAAGATAAAATTTACAAAAAAATGTGAAGCCCTGACCCCTAAGCTAGGTAACAGCACCTGTGTTTCAGGGGCACCTGAATCAGGCGCAATAAATGAGTCCCTCGCATCATTATTATCCCAAAATGGAGTCTTTTGAAAACAAACTTGATTACATATTAACGACGTATTGATCACACGTGACATCAGTTGCGAAGGAAATAACCAATCTTGAAACAAAATGGCTTTTTTGACATACATTATACAGCCTGTATTGTTTTTAACTGATACATTAAAGGAACATCCTAATAAGTAAGAGATTACAATATTAAGAATCTCCAGCTCTTTGTACCGGTCTGCTGAAGATGAGTAATGTGTTTATCAGCCTATGCATGTATGTATCTAATATGTTTGTTTCTATGTGGCGTTCTAGAGACCAATCGCGTTGGCCGATTTTGATGATTCTTACGTCAATCGATTTCTCTTAACCTTGCGAGTATCACTAGGCTACATTAAAATAGGAAAATAGTAAAATGGCTTCATATTGCGGGTGCCCAATTTATTTTTCCTTGCAAATCCATCATGTGGGGTATCAAAATAAAGATCTAATTTCAAAAATATATATAATTCTTATATGTCTAAATGTACCTAATTCGAAATTAAAAAGTTATAAATAAAAAAGTTAATTCAATAAACCAAAAAACGCGACTGCTTAAGAAGCGAACTAAAAAGACGTTAACAAGCAGAAAATAATTCTGTACAGTTGGAGGATACATTTGGTTTTGGTCAGCCAGCTCGCGAATATGTATCCTCCGATTGCACAGCATGATTTTCTTCTTGTTTACGTCTTTTTAGTTCGCTTCTTATGCCGACGGTTTTTTGCCTTTTTTACATTACGTATTATATAAACAATTTTGCCATATTTTTTTTAAACTACGATATGTTGTAAATATAGATATGTGCAAATTTTATTGGCCATCTTGCTCTTGAACAAATAATAATTAAAGAAAAATTGTTCTTCATAAAAAAATACCAAATGGTTCCTAAGACCATCTCTTATTTATTCGCAATTTACCATTGGTACTTTCCCAGTGAAAAAGCACCCTGTATCCTTACATACCTACTTACATGCATATACCTACCCCCGTCTCGGTTTCCATACGGCGCGAAATTAAAAGGAAATGGGAAACCTTAATTTTCTTCGTAGCTTGAGTTGTGAAGTGAAAATCTTTTTGATCGTTTGCCAATTATTTTGAGAAAAGACAATATCGTTATTAATTCGTTTTATGTTGGGAAACTGGTTTATATGAAACACAGATAATATAATACTAGGATACAGATGCCTCATCTCTCTTAAAGAAACCGTGCCGACGTAACTAGCTTTTTTCGTCGGACTAACCGATTATTTTACTAAAAGTATATCGAACGCAGTGGATTCTCTCACAAGCAGTAAATGGTGTTAGCAGTGACTCGCAAGTAAAAGGATTCACTTGGTTCGTGAATATTTATTTCCCTAAATACAGTGAAGATTTGGTTTATAGTATTTTTTGCACGTTTTACAGGTTCATTGTACCAAAATATGATACAACTAGCTGCCCCACGCGGCTTCACTCCCGTCAACTGGCTACCTACCTACCCATCTACCCTACCTTCCCTACTCTAACAACCCTACATACATGATTAGTGCGTAACTTAAACCGTTTACGCAGCGCACGCAACGGAAGCTCTCAAAAATAAATAATTTTGACCGTTTTTGCAATATTTTTCATTTATGCTCCGCTCCTATTGGTCGTAGCGTTGGTGATGTAATATAGCCTATAACTTTCCTGGGTAAATGAACAATACAACGCAATTCCATCCAGTAGTGCCTGAGATTAGAGCGTTCAAACAAACAAACAAACTCTTTAGCTTTATAATATTAGTATAGATACAAATTTAAACTTTCTAGCGAAATACCTCAGAAATTTAAATCCACGCTATCTATTGGAATGAATTTGAAATTATCGGTTCAAATAATCTTTGAAATGTGGATTAAGAGCCCAATATTCCATAATTTTGTGCTTAGAACTGTTGATTAAACAAAAAAATAACAAATTTTATGATTAATGCTAGAAAATGTTAATTTTACACAAAATTCAAACTAAAAACAAATCGATGCATATAGCGCCATCTAGTGAAAGGAGATGTTCCAGAAATGTATGGAGCCTGGGCCAGCACTATGTACACTATATGTAAAAATCGCTATATATTATAGTAACCATTTTTTATTTTAAATTTACTTTAATTTCGCTTCGTTTCAATGGACACTCAAATTAACTTTGTCAAGTAGAGCAACACAGCATAAAATTAACTACGGTGGATCAGATCTGCAGTATGCGAAAAATTACATTTTGACAATGACATTCGATTGACGTGTCGTCGTAATGTCTCTACAACACAGTTTCACACTAATGTAGCTGTTAACGATCACTAAAACTCTGTAAACGTGTTTAATGTTCTAATAAAATATTTGAAAAAAAAAATGAAAAGTAATAAAAATATCTGCGTTAAAATATAACAACACGAATTCAATTGCAACATAGAATCAATCAATGTCTGTAGTAGTAAACTGGGTTGCAAAACTAAAACAATCACTAAAAACTCCGAAACATATCCAATTCAAAGTCAAAGCAAAGAAAGACTCAAAGATGTCACTTCTTAAAACTGTCAAAGTTGTCAAACGTCATGTCAAAAACAACTGTCATGGCTGCCCTAAAAATAGGGTTATCATAATAGAAAAACTTTGAAAATTAATTTGTTAGTATTTTTTTGGAATACTCCATTTTTTTATTTTTGTCTTTGTAGTGTATATAGTGATGGCCCAAAATCAAACATCTCCTTTATTTGAACCAAATTTTATTTCTTAGTTTGGGGGCCCAGTGGTACGAAAGATCATTATGGCTCAAAAGTATAATTAATCTGTCTACCCTTTTCCCAACTTCGTTAGTATCGGCTGCCTATCTTACCGGAATGACTATCTTTCTGACCAACACAGCAACAATATGCAACACCGAAGCAACGCTGCACTGTAATAACATGGCAATCCAAACATTTTGGACTTTGCGATAACCGTTGGTCTATTTGTATAGGTGACTGTCAAATAGGTTAAACCTTAGTCATAATTACAAGCTTACGTTTATATATATGATCGGTACAAATCATGCAACTGAATTTTAAAGCACTTATAGGTTACTTCTAGGCAAGCGTGCTCCACCTTCGACCATATCATCGCTTAACATCAGGCGAGATAGTGGTCAAACGCGAGCCTATAGTGAATAAAAAAAAAAAACAAAAAAAAACTTATCGTCAACCGATTAAGATTAAATTTTGCATACACGTTTAGTTTGGATGACAATGCATCGTTAGCTAAATGATGTTATTCTATATCCAATATGGAAAAAAGATTCTATAATGTTTTTTTTTAAATTCTTGTTATTAAATAATAAATAAACTTGATGACTTTACAATAGTACAAGCCCAATAAACATATTATTTTAATCTTTTAAAGTAGCAAATCATAATAGCACTTCAAAATCTTATATATAGCTCTCCAAAGCAGTTTATAATGAACTCAAAAGGTAATACAAAAATATTTTTATTCATTATGATACCTAAGTAATTTATTGTGTTGTGAATTTTTGAAAGTAATCCATTTAGGTAAAGGTTGAAGGATTATTGAGATTTTTGTGGGTTATTTTTCTTTTTTGCTATTTCTTATATTTATTCTTTGAAAAAAAATACTGTATTTTTTACTTGAGGCACATGAGCAAACAAAGAATTATTATTTTGTAATGTGCTTGAGGTTCTGTAAAGATGTACTTTGCCATGACAAGTTTTTTAACTTACTTAAGGCAACGACTGTTGCCAATGACCTTGAGGGAACAAAATTCGTTTCACACCCGCGCGATCCATAATTTAGTAATATTTGTACTTTCCTTATTATTCTATGACTTATGAAAAAAAAGCCTTATATCAAAATGTAGATAATTAAATTGTCTTTGAGATGGTGAAAATTTCATTAAAATATGACCGGTGATTTTACATTTACAAATTAATCACACAATGTTATACGAATATAACTTAAAAAAAAAATATATTAAATTAATAAGAAAATGTTCTTACGTAACATATTTTTTTTTCAAAAAAATATTAATAAAAAGGTTACACTTAAGGCCGATTTCACCAATGAAACTAATCGCGATTAGTTCAACTAAACTCAGTTTATGTAAATACAGCGTTCTGGAATTTTCTCAGCGGTCTCAACCAATCGGAACGCTTTATTTGCATACACTGAGTTTAGTAGAAGTTGAGTGAATTCGGCCCTTACTGAAACGCTTGGTTTATCTTGAAAGTTTTGACGATGCCGTCTCTAGCAGTCAAAAACAAGGCGTGTTTAGTGATTAATCTCTTTTCAAAACAAAACCACAAGACAAATTGCGACGCTAACTGCCACGTGGTGTCTTTAGAGACCCCAAGAATATACTCGTATATCTAATGAATGACATTATAATCAACATTTTATGTATTATTTCGGTGGATTATATTTGAGTAGTTCTTCTTTGAAGTAAAAATAAAAAAAAAATTGCTATCAAAAGAAAACCAACGGAACGGAATATTTATTTATTTATAAAACTTTATGCACAAGTACAAAGGCGGACTTAATGCCTTAGGCATTTTCTAACAGTCGACCTTAGGTTAGTGCAGAGATAAAATATGGCAGGTGCAGCTTAATGAGAAAACAAATAGAGAAAAGAAATATAAATAAAACAATTCAATATATATGAATATATACTTAGATACATACATATAAATAGTGATATGAGAAACGGAATCCAACAAATTAACTCTGTGATGATTCTGAAAACTTCTTGCGGATGTGCTCACGTGCCTTCAATTTGAAAGACAACCGACTGTTCAATATCTAAAGAAACAAAAGTTCCTTCAGAAACTCTATCAAGAAACATCGCCAACAAACAAGACAACGTTTGTACAAATGATTGGAATACTTACCAACTAACAGCCAAGTTGCTACAACATTGAACAAATAAACTTCAACCCTTGCTAAGGTAAAGGTATTTCAGACAAAAACAACTAAGATCAAAACTTCCTTTGAACTGTAGCAATCGAAGTATAGAAAATTCTTCACTCTATTTAGCAAGTTAGAAGTTTTACGTAAGGAGTGTTTCTAATTAGCATTGTAGAACTTAAAACAACTAAGAAATAAGAACTTCTAACAAGATAATGAGGCAAAGGTTTTATGAGACCAAGTTTGAAGAAAAGGAACCAAGAGGTTTAAGTATCACCTTAATCCCTGCCATTCCGTTCCTTCTTCATATCGGTTTATTTATTTATTTATTATATAATTTATTGTACACCAAGATAAAAAGATTACATACGGAAACCTTAAAATAACAACAAACATACAACAGGCGGCCTTATCGCGTTCTGCGATCTCTTCCAGGCAAACCAGAATGGAGAGAGGTAGCCTGGACACGAAATGGGATTGCACTTGGTGCAATTTTAAAAATTGGTGGTTGGTTTTGGTTTATTGTATGTGTGAGAAACAATATACCACGGGTATTTAACGCGATAATTTCGATTATTTATTTACCTATTTATACATATTATATTATTTATTCATTTTTTTTGGTATATTGTTTCTCAATTATGAAACGCGAAAGTTTTAAAGTTATTGTATGTGTGGACACACATTAATCCTGCAAATTTTTTTTAATATAATAATTTTAATGAAACTTTTTAGTATTACTAGCTTTTGCCAGCGGACTCGCCGTCTTGGTTGTCGAAAATTATGCCGCGGGAACATATTCCCGGGATTAAAAGTATCCTATGCGTAATTCCTGACTAAAATCTATCTCTGTGACAAATTTCATCAAGATTTGTCTAGCCATTTGAGCGTGAAGAAGTAACAAACACAAAAACACACACAAAATTTCGTCTTTATAATATAGGAAATTATTAACCGGGCGAAAAATATAATGAATGGGCGAATATTAAGTACGAGTAACAATTTATTCGGTTTGAGTAATACCTGTTAGGAGTTTTTTGTGAGCTGCGGTAATAATATTGTTACATGCTTTAATTGTATTTAGTGTTCCATTTTTTCCATTTTAACATATTATTCCTTTGAAAATAGCTGAATAACCATCAAGGCGACATCGCTGTGCAGCGCGGAAGTTCGGGTGTATTCGTGTCGAAAGAAATGAAAAAAAAAATTAAAAAAACGAATTAGTCCAAGAGCGAGCGAAACGAGCTCGGGAGCTTAGATAATCCCGAGACAGATAGATTCGAAGGGGATGACGCGAGCGAGCAAAGCGAGCGAACTTAGCTCCCGTCATCTCCTTCACGTTAGGGTTCTTTAGACACTGCAGACAGAAGAAGGCTCCTTCTTCTGTTCTTCGTCGACAAACATTTATTTTCAAGTCAGAGTTTTAAACATTTGTATTCGCCCACTGTTTGTCGCCCACTAAGTATTTCAGTAAGTCATTTTCAGTATTTTTTACACCTTTAATTTGAATTTATTTTCGTTCGATTAAATACTATCCTTATAATATTAGTGTGATAGCTTAATATGTATCAAAATAACATATAGACTACTAGCTTCTGCCAGTGGATTCACCCGCATGATAAGTGTTTTCTTATATCAAGGGAACATTATGCCAAGATGAAAAGCCCGCTAGCTTATGTGCTATTCCAAACTATAATCTAACTCTGTGGCAAATTTCGTACAAATCCGTTCAGCCATTCTGGCGTGGTTAAAGAATACAAGGATAGGTTTAATTTATAATATTAATATGCTAATAGTACATTATGGTACAAGTGTGTAAGGTTGGTGATTACCGCAGAGGCGCCATTGAGACCCGAGCCGTTAGGTGAGGGTCTTAAGAGAGCCGAGGACGGTAATCATCAATACACACGTGTATCATACGACGTTTTTCAACATACTTGTGAAGAAAATAATACTAAAAAATCATTTCCAACAGTGAAAACGAGTTGTGAAATTGTTTTCGCAATGGCGGGCAAAATTAATTAGTTTTCATAAGCGCGCGCATCTAACAATGGCGATCGGCCATAGACTAAAAAGAATGAATATTTTTTTTTGGCTTTTCGCGGATAGCGTTTAGGCCACGTACAAAATGCGGCATTTCAAGTTTTCTTTATTACAGACAAAAACAAAAATTATATTTGAGTGAAAGTATTATTTATTAAACACGTACAACTCGAAATTATCTATTTAAATACGAAATTGCATGAAATGTGTTCCATTTGTACTATTGAGCACGATCTTTTTTGTATCGAAACTTTTTTAAGAACAAAGCATCTAAACCAATAAATTAAAAAAAACTCTTTAACTCACTTGTGAATAATAGTAATGAAAAAGTCACAGTTTGATAACAGGTGTCATTATGTGCCTAATTGCGGTGAAATTAGAGCCACTTTATGAGCAAGTGTGTTGAAAAACAATTTAATCCAACACGGGTGGATCGCAGGCGGTACTCTAGTTGTTTAGTAAATTAACTAAACAATGTTTAGGATAACCTAAAGATAGATCTCAATGTTACTAGGCAAACATGTAGAGCAGTGGTGGGCCAGTAGTAACGTCCACGACTCACATTGCGTTACTTTGTATAATTTATTTCTTACTGCTCCACTTGTCACGCTAAACTTGCGATGCGAAACGTCGCGTGGGGTCTTCAGAGACCACAAGAATAGATATCTATTAAATGAAATTATAATCTACATTTATACATTATTTCGATGGATTATATTTGTGTAGTTCTTCTTTGAAGGTAAAATAAAAAGATATTGCATATAAGTTATTAATTTATAATAATAAACCTTAAAATAATAAGAGGGAACAATTTTTTCTATATTTTAATTGTTTTAACTTAAGCACCACCTTTTTATAAAAAAAGAAAATATACCTTTTAATGATTATTTGAGATAAACAAAGACAAAAGATTAAATAAGATAGGAAAAGATATTAAAAAAAAAATACTTTCATTATTTATAAAGGGTCTTATATGACGCTTATGGCTTTGGTGCGAGTTGAACAAAATGTTACCCTTACAAAAGTAAGAAATGGACTTGATTTTTCTATAGCATAAACGCTCCCTTTACTTTTGTTATCAAAAGGTATTATTTTTGGTAACTTTTGCGGGTAATCAAAATTTTCTTCGTCACCCTCATCACAACCAGATATTTCATTATTTTCTTCTTCCAACCTTCGTGTAATGATTTCACGTTATTTGTCGTCCATTTTTCTATTACTTACTGGTCATGAAGAAAAATAAATAATAAAATAAATATTATTTAATAAAAGAATAGGAGTGCATTTGTACTTACGCCAGTCGTCGCGTGGGGTCCCTCAGAGCCTTACGCTGAAATATTCGTAAATATCTCACAACACCTACGCCCATACTCAGTACCAATGGCGTGAGCATCGAGTATGATCCTTTTTAAGTACCACTTATAGTTAGGAATCCGTAGACTCTAGAAACATTATAAGATTACTTACACAATTTGCATTTTTCGAGACGGTTCGAGAGTTAAAATATCCTAGAACCAAAGTCATTTCTAGGGTCCAGAAGATATGCTTAAAAACCTCGGCAAATAAATTATATACTCAAAGTTAGGCGTTGTAAACGCTCGAAAGCCTAAAAAACTTCCCATTGAAACCTACACCCACTCCATTCTTTCCAACAATATTATTAGTTAGTATTACCGAACAGCCATAATTCACCTTCGGAAGCACGCAATACCAATTCATCTTACGCGCTACCTCCTTACCACAGAGCACCGAGAAGACTAAGCGGCCACAGCTGCGTGAGACGGTATTGTCAAAACATTTCACACAAACCAATCGTGTCAGTGAGGGTCACCGCTTACTCATAGAAATTAATGGCCCGTAACAATTCTGACGGCTAGTAGTAGCTGAAACTTGTGGTCAATACAATTGCGAAGCTGTAGCGACATCTATACAGCAACAAAATAACTAAAAAAAGTACTGACGTCATAAAAAGCCCACATCACGCTATCAATGTTCTCGTGAACATATACAACAGCCCGACAAAAACCAGTAGGCAGTTGCCCACCAAACACGTCACCCGTCTGGTTGGATCATCCTCACTTTCCAATAGAGGTTACGGGATTATGCACCCTGTCCGCATACCTCTGTACTGGTGACGAAAAACATGAATGGCGCCTCTAGTAGTTGCAGTATTCTATGCTTCTTACGCATAACTCCCAAACTACGTTTCTCAAACTTTTTGACAGATCTCCTCCTCTTGTCAAAAGTTCTTTAACATCTGAATAAGAATCGAGATAGCGAATCGATTAGGGAAAGCGAGAATCGATTCGTGTGGAAACGTCAGGTGGTCTCGACAGTTTGACGACTACGTATATACGTATGATAACGTTGGACTAAGTTTTGTATGAATGGTGGAAGGCGCCTTAAGAAGTTTTAGGCTCTAGAGATTTGGAGACGTCTAGTTGTACGGGTTATTAAGTTTTTGATGGACATATTCGGTTTTAAAAGTTTTTTTTGAGTTAGGTCTTCAATCCTTTGTCAGTTTGTTTGTCGTCCAGAGCGTCTAGGAAAAGTTATTTACGGGTCGAATTGCAACCCTTTAGGTACACTCAGTCCAATTTTACTGTATAATTTTTTTAAATATTCTTTTCTTTACTTTGTATTACGGTTGTTTTGTCTGTGTCGAATATACGTTTTCTATTATAATAAAGAATTTCTGTTTTTTTTTTAAGTCGGTAAAATGTATTAAATGTGCAGAGCTTACACACGATTTAACGAAAGGCAGTACTGAAGTAGCATTTGTCAAACTCGTTGAACGTCGTTGCAGAAACAGAAATACATTAACAAGGGTCAATTAGTCAATTGTCTGGACCCTTATATTTTGTAAGTAAATGCTATTAAAGTAGTTATGTTTGGAGGTGTAGTGGTGGCCCAGTGGTAACGTCACCGACTTACGCCTCGACTAATTGACGTAGGTTCGAACCCAGGCAGACGCTTTACTTTGTGTAAATTATTTCACCACACTGTTCTTTAGAGCATTTTAATGACCGCGTGGTGGATTAAGTCCCATTCCCTTTCTCACAGATAAGAGGCCCGTGTCCCAGCAGTGGGATCATTAAAAGGCTGATAATGATGAAGTATAGCGTTAGTGAAGAAGAGAAAATATAATGGTTTTTGTCATTCTTATTCTTTGTAGCGTGTCTAAAAACAAAAATAAAAAAACGTTCTGTCCAGAATACCGCTACGGTTCGGTGAAGCAGTCATAAGGTCTGGCATGCACAGGTGACGGGGCACGCTGCGCACTCCGAGAGGTGAGCCATAGCCTGCGGAGAGAAGCCGCACAATCACTGAAGGCTAGTGCCATCCGAGAACCGCCAACTGTAGCGGGTAACCTTATTTTTCCTCATCAAAATTAAATATTTATTATGGTTCCACGAAAAAACTCTCAAAACAGACTAGCAAAATAGCTTGCATCATAATTGCTATAAGCAACCCCTGTTAAATCAAGCTTCCAGGAATCACGTGCCAATCAACATAATTATGCAAAGACCGCATAATTATGCAAAGAACGAATGAACCTCTAATTTAGAAGCTAGCTGAAATACCTACTTAATTATATACCACGAATCTGACGCTAATTAAACGACGAATATCATGTTCTCTAATGTCACATACAGTTAGAAGCATAAATATGTAATAATTACGCAAGATTCAAAAGGAAATGCAGAGGGAAGCTAATAAAATATGAATAGATTGTGTGGAGGATGAAATGGAAAGGGAGTGAATGATACCGTGGCTGTTTTCAGGGATGGTAGAAAATGTGTCGCACCGACACCAAGTAACATGGAACAAGAGCAGGCAGATGAGGACTTAAGCAAGATTCGAGAACAATTTTCTTCTACATTGTTGATAGTTATTTAATTGTGTTACAAAGATAGTATTAAATAAATCAAACTATATGTCGCATCATGGGTGGCCGAGTAATGCAAAACATCGGTAAGTCAGGATTTATGCCCTTAGGTTAAGACATCGTGTGTGGGGAAGTAGGTGGGTACAGCAGTGATAACGAACTTACACGGTTTATTCAAATAGTCATAGTTACAAACTTTGCTTACAAATATTACGGATCGACAATGATTCTACGACGTCTTAGCTTTGGGGCGGTCAGTACTTTAATGCTCTATTCTGCTGTCCTCACCACGGAAGCGGTTAGAAAAAGCGTGCCAAACTGTAGTTGTTCTGGATTCGCCACCAGGGGAGCGTGATTCTTCTAATCTTGTTCATGCTATAATTAGATATCGAAAGGTTAAAAAGGTAATAATCCCGTTGTTAAATTGTACTTTAAGCTTATTATGTTTCACTGTCTGTTAAAAAATCTAACATGGTGATTAATTGAGATTCAGATATATTTATTTGCATAAACATGTGTATACATGAAACAAATAATAATAATAAGATGCAGGATTAAAATAAATAAAAGGTTCAAACATGTTTATGTTTTTTTTATGGCGTGCAAAACTTGAATGAAATTAATGAATACAATAAAAATAAAAATGAAATGATAAATGATTAAATATAGGTAATGAATGAAATGAATCTAAAGGAAATTATTACAAATGTCAACAAAACAAAGAACAGCAGTGAAGATAAATAAAATGTCAGAAATTTCAAGCAAATGTCAAACTAACTAATTTCGTTCCCTTTCACATAAAGCTTCCGCAAACAGGTACGCCAAAAGAATTCAAAAACGTGTTTTCATAGGAATTGTTCTAAAACTGTTCTACTGATAGAACGATACTATAGAAATGGGTCCCATCATTGTTAGACTATCGTGTTGCGACTTTCATCTTTTAGTAAAAGCTGTCAATGCGGTACAAACTTACAAGCTGAGATACTTTTTATAGTCTTGTATGAATACTAAATAATATCAAAGACAAAGATAAGACAAAGACAAAGATATTTTATTTCAACTAGGCCACCAAGCGGCACTTTTGAACGTTAATACATAAAAATTTAAAAGGAATAAAAATTTATTCTACCGTGCATTCGGAAAGTAGCTTGTTATGGAGAAGAACGCACAAGAAACTCCATACTTACTCTTTTAAAAAATAAAGTTTTTTTACAATATTTAGGTACATACATTAATAAATTCATATGTGTGAGGACAATGCACCCAGAATCACTACATACTATACTACGTACAGGTATAAAGTATTAAAAGTACTCATACATGTACCGTGCAGTTACACAATAGGTACTAGAAAAACATTAGCTTCCGAAGCAGTTAAGTTAAGATCAATCCCAACTGACGGCGCCCGTTCACGAACATGACGCATGAATTGGCACCACCCAGCTCAACCATCATGAAGGGAACCGAATGATCCAACACACGTGCCACCATCAGAGAGACATTTGAGAGAGCATGACACACTCAACTGCCAGGGCACACACAAGTCAACGAACGATACAAAGGTACAGCAAATGGTAGATTTACAGTTGGGTACATAGTACTCACACACGTGCTGCGCAGTTATACAATACTAAAAGAAATTAAGTCTATATAATACAAATATATTCATAAAGTCTTGAGCAGGTCCAACAATACATCAAAACAATAATGTTCTGCACATCACTTGTTTTTGCACCCTAGTGTTTGTGGAGCAAGACTAGCATTGAGCCAAGCATTTTTATCAGTGATGTAATCCCCCAACTTATAATATGCCTGCCTGCATAGTGTGCGGTTTATACAAGTTTTAAATTTCGTCTCATTCAGTTCTAGAATGTGGGGAGGAATTTTATTGTAACATTTTGTACAGTACCCCATGAAAGATGAGGCTACTTTAGCCAGTCTGAAACCTGGTTGAACTAATTGGTCCCTATTTCTAGTAATGTAATTATGTCTATCGCCGTTTTTACTAAAAAGATGTAATTTTTTTCTCACGTACATGATGTTTTCATAACTATATTGACAAGGAACCGTCATGATGTTGATGCCCTTAAACAGTTTCCTTAGAGAATCGCGCCGGCGAAGATAGTGTATCGCTCTGATGGCTCGTTTTTGTAGAATAAAAATTGACTAAATGTCTGCAGCCCTTCCACATAGTAAAATATCGTAAGACATTATACTATGAAAGTAACTAAAATAGACCAGCCTAGCGGTATCTACATCACTAAATTGACGAATCTTTCTAACAGCATAAGCTGCCGAACTTAGTCGCCCTGCAAGTGATATTAAATGAGGACCCCATTGTAACCTTGAGTCTAGCGTGATCCCCAGGAAAACCGTTTTATCGACGAATTCTAGCTTCTCCTTGTTTAATATAATGTCACAATCAGTACTTTTGACATTCGGCAAGGAAAATTTAACGCACTTGGTTTTTTTACCATTTAAAACTAAATTATTAGCAGTGAACCAATCCTGAACCTGCCGTAGCGCGTTATTTACGTCGTCAACCTGACAAGTACGTCTATTTATTTTAAAAATTATAGATGTGTCATCAGCAAATAACATCATGTTTAGTTTGTTTTCCAATAAACGGGGTAAATCGTTTGTGTATATTAAAAATAAGAAAGGACCTAAAATTGAGCCTTGGAACCCCCATTTTCACGTTTAACCCCGACGAATTCACACCGTTTATATGAACTAATTGCTGTCTATCATTCAAATAAGATTTAACCAAACTTAACGCTGATTGACCTAGCCCGTAATGCTGAAGTTTCAGAAGCAATGTTTCATGATTAACGCAATCAAACGCCTTCGACAGGTCACAGAAGATACCTATGGCATCCTGCGACTCTTCCCACGCATTAAAAAAGTGTTATAATAGGGTGACACCAGCGTCAGTTGTACAACGTCCTTTGGTGAAACCATACTGTTTATCATGCAAGATGTTATTCGTATTAAAATGAATGAGCATTTGATTAAGCATTATCTTCTCATATACCTTGCTGAAAACCGGCAAGACGGATACAGGTCTATAATTATTTGTGTCTTTACTGTCCCCGGATTTAAAAAGTGGTCTAACCTTACTATATTTCATTAGATCGGGAAAGACTCCTTGATCCACACACAAATTGAAAATTAAAGCTAAGTACGGCGCTATAGTCTGAATAATGGAGGTACAAGCTTTGATGGACATTCCCCACAGATCTTCAGTCGGTTTGATCTTGATTTGCTTAAAAGCTTTTATTACTGTTATGGGGTTTATATGTGAAAAGTTAAATACATTCGGGCAGGCTGAAACGTTCGCGTTTAATAATCCAAAAGCAAGCGAGGGCGAAGAATTTATGTTTTCAGTAGTTTTAATTGGGATGCTGGTAAAGAAATTTACAAATTCTTGCGCAACTTTTTTGTTATCTATACTAATCTATACTAATATTATAAAGCTGAAGAGTTTGTTTGTTTGTTTGTTTGTTTGAACGCGCTAATCTCAGGATCTACTGGTCCGATTTTAAAAATTATTTCACTATTCGATAGCCCGATTATTGAGGAAGGTTATAGGCTATAAAACATCACGCTATGACCAATAGGAGCGGAGCATAAATGAAAAATGTTGCAAAAACGGGCAAAATTATTCGTTTTTGCGAACTTCCGTTGCGTGCGCTGCGTAAACGGGGGTGGTAGGTAGCCCGATGACGGGAGCGAAGCCGCGTGAGACAGCTAGTCTCTAATAAGTCCGTGTGTGGTCTCAAGCGTGTAATCAGTATTATTTCTTTTATTCCTGTTCGTTTCATTATTTATAAATTTCAAAACCTTCTTGATTTTTTATTTTCTGCTAATTTAACCTTATTTCTAATGTACAAGGCCTTAGCTGCCTTACATGTATTTTAAAAAATTATTGTGTAAGTAGCAACATACTTATTAAAAGTTTCAGTGTTAATACAAGGCTTAAGACCATATAGCTCGTAAAGTCTTTCCCTACTTTTTCTAAGTCCTGTAGTCGCCCAGTCACTGAATAAAAACTTAGGTCATATAGTTTTAGTTATCTATCTGCCTGGTACTGTCCATCTGCAGGGCAAAGACCTCTTCTCATACAGAGACGGCACGAATATAAATTCACCACACTTGCTCAAGGTGGGTTGGTAGTTTCAAACTTATATCCTCCTACTCCTCATCGTCATCAGCCTTTTTATGTACCCACCATTGGGACACAGGCATCCTCTCTGTGAGAGGGAATGGGCCGTTATTCACCACGCGGGCTTAGTGCAGCTTGGTGGATGTCAAATGTCCTCGAATTGTTGGTTCTAGGACATGCCGGTTTCCTCATGATGTTTTCCTTCACCGTTTTGGGAGCAGTGGTGAAGAAATAACACAATTGCTCTCTACTTCTACTTCCTATTTATATTATAAATGCCAAAGTGTGTATGGATGTTTGTTACTCAATCACGCCAGAACGGCTGAACGGATCTGGATGAAATTTGGCACAGAGATAGATTATAATCCGTTATAGTCTGGAATCCGATTATAGTCTGGAATGTAAATGAGCATAAAGGCTTTTTGTCCCGGTATAATGTTTTCACGCGGGCGAAGTCACGGTCACATTGGTACTTGTCCGGATTTGAAGCCATGGTCTCGCACGAGAGGCGAGGTCTCAAGCCTCTGGGCAACCATGACATTCTATAACCTTGTATAAAAAAAAAGTCCAGACCTTTTTCAAGTCACCTAAAAACAAAATCAGAAACCCGAACGTCAAACCCTCAGACGCCAGAATATAATTGTAAAAAATCCTTCAACTTTTACATTTGTTAGTAAAATGCGAACTGGCATATGATTGGATCGAACTGTCTGTTAGCTGTCACTTCCTAACCTACTATTGGTCGCCAGATCCAATATATTTGCAAATCGAACACCGAGATCGTAAAAGAAAAATGAAAAAGAATAGTGGGTTTGTAGTTTTATATTTTTTTAGGATTCCATACCTATAGTTGTAAAAAAGAAAAACGTTTTTTTTCTGTGGTAGGTTTTTTTAAGACTACTAAAATAAAAATATGGTAAGGCAGTTATCGTATATGAGATGATATTACATTTTTTATTGTTTAATAAGAAAATACCATTTCTTTTTGTTAAATAGTACATAAATGTTTTAATATTATTCACAACACCCACTGAAGTTTACCATTTACGGACGGGGATTTCCCTAATTAGAATGAAAAGATGATTTTGACTGTAATACATTAAGTATTTTCTAAGTTCATAATAATAGATACCCATCGAATTAAGCATAATTTAACTATAATTAAAAACAAAACAAACAAATTTATTTCCATGTTTTTTTTCAAGATTGTGAAAAATACATTTAGTTTTTTTTTCAATTTACATCTCTATTCGTACCCAATGGGTAAAAACGGGACCCTATTACTAAAACTCCATGATCCGTATGTCTGTCTGTCTGTCACCAGGTTGTATCTCATGAATCGTGATAGCTAGACAGTTGAAAATTTCACAGATGATGTATTTCTGTTGCTGCTGTAACAACAAATACAATAAATATTTAAGTGGGGCTCCCATACAACAAACGTGATATTTTGCCGTTTTAGGCGATAACAGTACGGAACCCTTCGTGTGCGAGTCCGACACTTGGCCATTTTTTTTATAGAGTTTTCCAATCAGGCTATTGGTCGGATGGAAAGTGTTATCTGCTGTCTACCTGAATCAACAGTACAAAACCACTAAATGTACCTACTAAAGTATATTTTTGTCTATCTATTTATCTACAGAGTATACCGGTAAAACCCCGTTCTGTACAATGCTGAGTTCGATGAATATATTATTTAACATTTTACGTTTAAAATCTATAATATTTCGTCAATTTTTTTTCATATTTCAAATTATAAAAAAAAAGTGATGGAAGATATAATTTATACTTGATACTCAGTATCACCAAGACCTATAATAGTCACAGCGGATCTTTGTGTCTCTGAAGTTGGCGCTGCCAACCATTGCGCAAGAAACAGTTTGTCATCGAGCATACTGCATAGAGTAAGTGAGATAGGACGATGCGACAAACTAAGCGAGTGAAAGAGACAGTTATACAATGCTATCTTCTCTTTCAACATTGATTAAAATAGCTACTGCGCAGGGTCTTGCAGAGAATTCAGAGACACAAAGATCCGTTGAGAGCTACATAGCCTTGTCCCAACTATCTTGAGGACAGTTTCTGCCTAACCAGATGCTGCTGAATACCAATATTTTACATGAAGCGACTGCTAGTCTGATCTCGATAACCCAGTAACTTAGATACACTATTCCCAACTAGACGTCAGAATTTGGGGCTGCTGTTTTTTCGTAGAAGAATCTTATTCGAGTTTGAAAATCAGCTAAAATTATTAATAATGTTTTTTTTTCTTTTCTTTACAGATCTTCATCGTTTACAGTCAAGCACTTTAAAAGTAAGTGAATAATTCATTTTTCATCACACTTGCACGTAAAAAGTATCTAAACATACAGGTTAACTTGGCCGTAATGCCCCATATAAAACCCGCGCGCTTTCTTTTTGTCATAAAACCCTAGGGCGGTAAGTAATATTTTTTTAATTTATGGCACAGCACACAGGTCATGCAAGTTCAAGCAAGGAGTTTACACGCAATTGAAAAATTGTCTTAAAATGTTATCTAAACAGGAATTTCTTTGCAATCTCGCTACATGTTACTTAAATACTCAACTAATGTTCTTAATAATCGATTTTAATAGTTATAGTATGAAAACGTCGAAATTATTTAATTCTTTTTACACTCCGTCATGACTATATACATGTATACCTACGTAAGTATTTGCCCTTAAAGTTTCTGAACGAAACACTGTACAATCTGTGGTGTGGGCAAAAATTCGCCAACCGCTTAAAAAAAAGTTCACGTATTTCGTAATAACAGCTGTGCTGACTTGTGTATTAAAGCTATAATTCATAATTATTACTCGCAAATGTGAACACAATGTACTATTATAACTTCAACCGGCACGCACTACTGACAGCTTCGCGACAACTGCTTAGGGGTCTCGTCGATGCGTATGTTTGTGTGAGTGTGCCGTTTTGAGCGTTTGTAGGTAGTTTCCGTACTTTTCGTCCATATTTATACTGTGCTCTCGGTTAGTTCTCGCAGACGGCTGCCACGCGACAATGCGTCAACGATACCACGGACGATTACTTTCATAGAAATTATTCTTACCTACTGATAAATATTATATAAAATCTGTGGCATCGTCACGTCGCACCTGTCTTTCAGAACCTTTTAAAGGATTTTTCGGTAGTTACAATATATAAAAGCACAACAACCGGTTTTAATGGATTTTTCATTTACAGCTGCGCAAATCCTTTGTAGTACACAATATTGTTGTAGCTGAAAAGAATAGCTATAACAATGAAGAAAAGAGTCTTAATGAAAACAAATCGATACAATTTTTCCAAGCATTACCTACCTTGAATCTATTAGCGTGTTAATGCTTTAACATTAACAAGAAAACCCATATTGCTATACATCAGTATAGTCGGTTTCAAAAAGATATTTAGAACTAGTTTTTTTGCGGCTTTGCTCACGTTTCTTTACCCATAAGAACGGCGCATTTTACCGAGATAAAATTTGCCTCGGGTACTCAGCGATAGTGTTGTTTTCTATCAATGATAGAATTTTCGTAATCAAATCAGTTTTCTAGAGCTGACTTTCTATAAACAAATCATGTTACCCCTTCATAATTACAAATTAGTTTTTGCCGTTGTATATTTTTGATGCTGCCAGTATACCACTTACATTTATTTATATACACTTTATTTTACATTAAGATAAAACAGTACTAAACACAACGAACACAAACAAACTCAACAATCTTATTTTAATTTAATGTTTTAGTGAAAATACATGAAAAGCTGATGTCAAAATTTTGATTGTTTTGACCATGTTCACGTATATTTTTACGCAGGTGACTTTTGATATCCGATTCACACTTTGGGATTAAAACAGTGATTTATGTCAAAAAGAACTTTTTATACTGCAACGCTTTTTTATCGAACGTAATACGACGTTTAACATATTATTCTCGTACCTTCGCCACCGTTATTTATCCCACAGAAAACGTGGATATTTTCAGAATCAATATAGTCTATATATGGCAATCAAGGAGATTATGGTTTTCTATCTGTGAAAGCATCCAGCGAGCAGACTTTCTAACGATATATATGAAATCGCCCAACAGTTTCAGTATCTTGGTCTCTTCGGTCATTACAAATAAGGGTAGCTGTGAATTAGAAATTCGAAGATGAATTGGCATGGCTCGAACTATACGATGACTCAACTAAGCAATTTTTGGAGAGACTAAAATATCACAAATCGGACAAAGAAACACCTGGTCCCACACTTGTCTAATCCATCTTTCTCTATGAGGCAGAGTCTTGGACGATCAAATCTCTCGATAGGAAAATAATTGATGCTTTTGATATTTGCTGCTAGCGTCGCCTATTAAAAATACCATGGACAGCCCAACGCACAAATGTGCTGATCGTAACAGACGGAGAAAAGCCATTGACGGTCTGAAACGGTATCATGATTCTCAGCAGTGAGAGAGCGATTAGGAAGAAAGAGAGATCTGTGATATATTGGGTAGACTGTTATTCGATTTTTCCATCAAGAATTTGTGGCACCTTGAAGTCGTGAAGTTGGCGGTGTGTCGAATAGTCGTCGCATTGGACTGCGACAGTGAGGGCAGGGAGACTGCACCTGTGTTTGCACACACATTTGGGCACCGTATTCTCTGCTTCTGAATTTGGCCGCCAAGACCGAAATTCGGTTAGAAAGACTCAAATTCACCTGTCAAAAACACAAGCAATTCCTACTAACATAAATCATTTAATCTAAACCAGCTCACGGCAGTTATAAAACATACATTTGTGCCAAATTGCTGCGATTTGGCAGCAAGCCGGCCATATTGCTATATCCCAGCAATATTGGCAGGAGTACTGCTTGCCAGGGGTGACAAAGTTAATCCGTAACATGGCAAAACTGCTTAGGGTTTAATATACTTATCTGATATAATAGCTGGTGAGAGTATATTGTAATATTCAAACATTAACTTTAATATTAAGTTTTAGCTTGCCATTTTATACAAATAAATTATAAAAAACAAGTAATTTCAAACCCATTTAAAATTATTATATGTTGAAACATCAGGATAATAATAAAATAATGTCAATTATATAAAGGCCAAAACAAAAACGAATTTATGTCAAATCAAGTCACAAGTAATGTCAAGGCAAAATAAACAAGTGTTAAATCAAAATAGAATAAATAATAATAATTACAAAAATAAAATACATTAAAACACAAAAAAAATATTTAAGCGTTTATCTAATGATTTGTCTAACTTATCATAGAAAGGCTGGACCAAACTCACTTTTTCGTGAGAGACGCCTTGTGCTAAAATACTGGTACAATTATTTTCCATAGTTCCGTAGGTTACAGAATAAGTAGTACATTAAATTTGTGAAAAAATTGTAAACATGTTATAAATAAATTGTTGTTTCTTTTTTGTATTACTTCAAAATAAAATACTGCCCCGGGAGTAATACACCTGGCTGATAGATTGCTTTGTGGAAACATGTCATATATTTTAATATTTAAATACAGGTTTTTAATTTGACCTAATGGATAGTACCACCAGTGTGTGGATTACTTTTTGATTCATATTTATGTATTTCGCTTTTGATATTGGGTATGTAAAAGGTTGAGTAAAGTTTATGTTAGTAGTTGTCATTGTTTAAATGATATAGCGTGTATTTTTAACCCCTGCTGGCAAAAGAGGGGTGTTATAAGTTTGACGTGTGTTGCTGAGTATCTGTGTGTCTGTCTGTGGCATCATAGCGCCTAAACGGATGAACCGATTTTAATTTAGTTTTTATTGCTTGAAAGGTGATTTTGTCGAGAGTGTTTTTAGCTATAGTTGAATAAAATCGGTTTAGCCGCTCAAAAGTTATGGGCGTTTTACTGTTTGCATCGGGGTGTTTTCGCAAGATATCGTGTCATAATTACGTGTTCAATAGATTGCCGATCGAAGCGTATCAACTATGTACTAGATAAATTGTGTAGCATGAAATAAAAATGGGCCGGGGGTTTTTTAAATTTTGGAATTTTACTTGTATAGTCAATTGAAACATGTGAAATGAGATTGATAAATAGTCGCTGGTCTAATGCAGCAAGGATATGATTGCTCAACCGAAATTTTCTTTTGAAAATACCGGTAGCATGACAGTGTGTTTAACATGAGACTGCACAAATAGTGTGGTATTGTATATGTCGTGGCCAGATCTTAGAATTGATCACTTCATGATGTGGCAAAACATTTCATGAAATGGTTGTATTTCATTAAATAGAAAATAGCCGATGCCCAAATCATAATATGGTCTGGCCAGATCAATGAAAAATAATCAGCGTTTGAATATGGACAGCTAAACGCACGGCTACTTCATGATATGGTCTAACATTAGTAACCATATAGTAAAATAGTTACATAATCCACCGTGAAAGGCGCTGATATCGTTTTGTTTTTGTGATGCATCATGGTGGCGGACATTTATTCTGATAAAAAGCTATTTTTTATTTATTAAGATAAAAGTGAAGTGAAATATCATTACGACACAAAGTACTTGAGTTTTAAGACAGTTAAAATATTACCTTCGATATCATGGCAACCCTTCATTAATGATATAGCCAAAAGTTGATTGACAATTTGACATATCAACAAACGTTGACATTTAAACGATATGGTGAATTTTAGCTGGCCATATCATATGATGAAATGGTCGATAATATCATGAAGTGATCAATTCTATGATCTGGCAACACAAAACGAACATATACGACTATGCTTAATTCTTCGAGCAATACAGATATTATGATCCGGGGATCAATTTCATCAATCGATGTTGATCGACATCGAAAGATTAATGCAGAAGTAACTGTCGACATTGACATCGACTGATCCATTGTATATAAATATATCATTCTACATGTTACATTGACGATCGAACCATTGGCATGGTAATGCGCTTACACAATTGATTTTTTCCCATATTTTCCACTTCTGATGTAACTTTCCTCTCTACATATTATTTCTAGTTGCAACCCTTTAATTATGTAACACAGTGAAGTATTGTACAATGACCCCCAAAAGTTTTGACTTCTCTGTAAGTGACGTTTGATCTTGTTGGCTGAAAATTCTGTTGCATACTGTACCTACATACTTCGCTCTCATTTCGTTGAAATTATTTTGTCCAGTGTTGCGAAAAGTTGAGTTAATTACTTTGTTCTTGATGTAATAAGAGAGAGACTTTTCCTCCTTGGAATTGGCATCTGTATTATATTTTTTTGCTATCTATTTATATATAAAAATGAAATCCTATTTCTCTTGGCCACGCAATAACTTGAGAACGGCTTTACCTTATTTGCTAATTCTTTTTTTGTTGTGTTTGTTATTGTAACGAGAAGGTTCTTAGATAGAAAAATAAAGAAAAAATATAGTAACCTGATACAGAGATTTTGAAATCGCTGAAGCTTGTCCAATTGGTCTTGGCTGAGTTCGAGATAGCTGGCATCAGAATAGTCCAGGATAGGGAGAAGAAGAGATTGTGCTATCGCAATTTTTGTGATGATGGGAAGAAAATTACGAAGCCGTCTCAGGGAGCCCGCAGACGCAAACAGTTTACGACTGACCTCCTGTAGTTGTTTGGTCCAGGAAAGGGTGCTGTCGATATAAATCCCCAGGTTCTTCACAGTGTGAGCTATAGGAACAATGGTGTTGTTGAAAGAAACATGGAGAAGTGACGCCCAATCAATCCTAGAGACCGTTCGGGAACTTCCCACAATAGCCACTTGAGTTTTCGTCGGATTGATCTTCAGCCCAAACTCAGTGCTCCAGTCACCAATTCGAGCCAGGTCCGTATTAATAGTTCCAATAGCGTCTGATAACTCACTGAGAGGAGCTTGAGTATAAATTTGGAGATCATTAGCATAAAGGTGATAGAAAGAAGATAGCTGTTGAGTGATATCAATAATAAAGAGTGCGAAAAGTAGAGGAGATAAAATGCAACCCTGTGGCACACCGGCAGAGGTGTAACACCAAGAAGAGAAAGATTCCTCAATGCAAATACGCTGCCGGCGGCCAAACAGATAACTATGAAACCAGTCAATTACCGAAGCAGATTAATTAAAAGAGCACAGGACTCCCAGCAAAATGTCGAAGTCAACCGTATTGAAAGCATTACTGAAGTTAAGTAGAGCAAGTACAGTTAACTTTCCCATTTCCATGCCTGCCTTTATGTCGTCCGTAATATGCACAAGTGCTGAGGTAATGCTGTTTCCCGGACGAAAACCAGATTGGAAGGGATTTAGCAGCTTCTGTTTGGAAAGGAACGAGCTGAGTTGATGATGGACCAGTTTTTCAAGGACTTTGGATAAAAAATGAAGAATAGAAATGAGGCGATAGTCAGAGAAAGATGCAGGATGAGATTTTTTTGGTAGAGTAATAACATGGGCATCTTTTCAGGCTTGAGGGAAGACACCACTGGAAACAGAGAGCGAATGGAAGCGAGAGCGAGCCACAGAGAGAATTTCAACAAGGATGGGGACGATCATTTTACGGCTCACACAGTCACTACCAACAGCGTTGGACGAAATCGATAAAATACTCTTTTTAACATCACAAACGGTGTTTTTTTTTTTTTTTTTTTATGGTCACAAATCGCCTTTTGAATAATCAGGTACCGGAAGGTTTGAAAGATTACTTAGCGTAGTAGCTTTAGTGGCCTTATCTAATTCGGGCGAAGTAGAAAAATTACTATTAAGTAAATTGAAATCCAAGTCTTTAGGAATCGTATTGTGAGACTTTTTTCCGATACTTAATGAGAAACTGCCAGACCTTAGCTGGATCACCGTTCTGAACTGAACTAAGGATATATTGGCGGTTTGCGATTCTACACACCTCACCGCAGTGATTTCTAAATATGAATATTGCCACTTATGGAATGGACATCTGCGATATTAGGACAATCACAGGTGCATTGCATTCACAAAGGCCAATAGATGGTGAAGTGAGTGAGTGATAGTGGTAGTGGTAGTGGGATAGTGGTCAGCGCAAGCATATTTAAAAAAAAAAATGCAAAACTTGAACTATCTGAATCATAAATTAATTAAAATATCTGAATACAGTGAGTGACTGTGTGGTGAATGATAGTGGTAGTGGGATAGTGGACAAGCGTTTATAAGCGACATTTTTTTTTTCAGATATGACAATACTTAAAATATCTGAATGAAATTAATGCTATCGATTTCACAACAGGTTACTACTACTTTAAATAAAACCACGTAATTTAATTTTTCTACCAAATAAAATTATAAAATAAAAAGTTTTTTAACGAATTTTTACCACATTAACCATAGAAGACTTTAAAACGTTAAATCTACTGACCTAATTACGAGCGACGTGATCCAACCCGATCGGAAAGCGCTGGGATTAAGTAGGATCGTAATGATGTATGTACTATGGTGGGTCCACAACCACAGGCTGAAAATAGAATAGATAGGTACAGAAGGTCGGCTTCATAAGTCCATAAGATCTGATCCATGAGTCATGTTCGTGAACGGGCGCCATCAGTTGGGATTGTTCATAACTTAGCTGCCTCAGCCTGTTTTTAATTACTTATTTATTGTATTTTTTTACTGTTTGTTTTACTTTAGACGCTTTTGCGGGCACGTCTTTTTACATCGTTCTCACATATATGTATTTTTTCAACAAGAATGATGTAACCAAATAACCCGTGTCTATGTGTGCATGCGTTTTCGCACATTGTGTGGAGCTGACCTTCTTGTACCTATATATTTTGCTGGATAGGTTGGTTGGAAAGGTTTAATAGGTGTTTAATTTAATCCAGCCTAAGTCCGGACCCTTCTCGATCTGTGGTTTTTGATATTGGACCAGTATTGTAGGAGATACCTAAAATGTCTACTGTTGTAATGTTAGGTACGAATTGTAATATTTTATAAGGAAATCTTTTATTTTAAAAGATAGCAGTAGATATTAACACTCTTTAACCGACTGCCCAAAAAGGAGGTTATCAATTCGACTGTTTTTTTTAACCTTTTTTATTTGTGTTACCTCAGAACTTTTTACTAGGTGAACCGATTTTGATGAATCTATTTTATTAGAAAGTTGGTGCTTGTCATATGTTCCATTAAAATTTAATCAAGATCTGATGAAAAACTTCGGAGTTAGACATCAGAACTCTTCAATAAATGACGGCAAATCACACGGGGTTAGTGCAATCGCATGTCTGTTTATTGTTTACACCATTTCATAACATAATATCACACTGGTACGCTCTAAAGGGGTACGCAGCTGTGAACAGTTCACCCTGGTATACTCTCATTCCACCGGTTTTGTTTAAGTTTCATGTTATTGTGTCAATCAATTCTGGCATCACTTTAGGCATAGGTACCTAGCCTATAGAACTGGTCCATTATGTACCACAACTCAAAATACGAAGAAACGAAAACAAGAACACCGACTTCCAAAATTGAAGTTATTTTTCACTTTGTAGGGTTTTTATTTGGAAGACGGTTGTATTTTTTTGTTAATAAGTTTTTATTTTCACTTTTTTTACAAAACAAGTAATTCAGATAATCACATTGTACATTCCGCCTATATAGGAATATAATTTATAATTAACATTTACCAGACTCATATTATGTTATTATTTTGCTGTCTTTATTTTGTGTCCCACGGCTGGGCAAAGGCTTCCCCTATTTCTTTCCAAACCACTCTGTCTGCCGCGATTTTTCACCACGTTTGATCCACAAGCAATTTAACCTTCAAGCGGTCGCCCGGCGTCAATTCGACCGCACTTGATACATTTTCGTTCATAATATCGAGATTTCTAATCTATACCAATATTATAAAGAGGAAATTTTGTTTGTTTGTTTGTACCGAATAGGCTCCGAAACTTCTGGATCGATTTTAAACATTCTTTCACCAATAGAAAGCTACATTATTCCTGAGTGACATAGGCTATTTTTAACCCGAAAACGGGTCCTGTGGGGCTGTTCCACGGGGGCGCAGCCACGGGGAACAGCTAGTTACAAATATTTCTCATTTCTAGTAGCTTTTAATTCGTTCACTACTACTTCGTGCACGAAAACCATTCCATTATATTATTCTTCTCACCTCCCGAGATGCACAAAAAGCCTTTTTTCAGTCCTGGTGCAGGCCTCGAAAAGATTACGCGCTCCTGTTCTTTAATTTTCGTTGTAGAGAAGACTGATTTTTATGAAAAACAGACCTAAGTTTGATGGCTTTTATTTGAGTTCAACAATTAATTGAAAAAATAATCTAAATAACAATGGAAAATAAAAATGTGTTTCAAAATTGGTTCCTGGCCAGAGAAAGTTGTTTAATACTATGATTTTGTTTTTAATTTGAACATACTATTTTAGCACAAAAATAAATAATATGTGAACATAAACAGCAAATATTTTTTTGCTTTATCAATGCCTTCGATCAATAGTATTATTGATTGAAGATCGATGCTGTAAATTTCTGAAAGCTTCCAAAGGTCCTCTAGGTTACGCGCGACCACTGCCATTTCAAGTAGGCGCGTGTCCGTTTGAAGGTTTATAATAAATTGCTGTTGACAACGACGTGGATGAATTTTTTGATGCCCAATGAGCTCTTCCCTTTTATATTATGATCTGTTATTTTAAACCTGTTAACTACCAATTATTATGGTTATTATAAAAAAAAAAATCGGGTATAAACCAAAAAGGCCGTAGTCATGTTTTTGTTAGTGATGTGCGGAATAAAATCAAAATCAAAAAAATCATTTTTTTTATTTCACATAGGCCTACATGGGCACTTATAAAACGTCGACAAAAGGTGCACGATTCGGGCTGGTCGTTTCCTATGGACAAGAACCGGCAAGAAACTCCATGGTTACTCTTTTAAAAATGGTTTGGTTTTACAATATTTCCATGTTACAGCATTAGTACTTAGATATGGGGGTACAACGTAGGCCCGACTTATGACAATAAGTCGTAAGAAACTATGTTGGGGTCGGCTTCCAGTCTAACCGGATTCAGCTGAGTACCAGTGTTTTACATGGAGCGACTGCCTATCTGACCTCCACAACCCAGTAACTGGGTAACACGGTACCCCTTGGCTAGACTGGTGTCAGATCTCAAGCTTCTGACTAATCGTAACCACTGTCAAAGATCTTCAAATGACAGCCGGGACCAACGGCTTAACGTGCTTTCCGAGGCACGGAGGAAACTCGGTATGTTGAAATGATCACCCATCCACGGACCGACCTCGTCAAGCGTTGCTTAACCTTGAAGATCGACCCATGCGGCTGGTATTATTTAGCCACGAGCTCCTCGTAATAAGTCGTAAGAAACTAAAAAAATAAAATAAAAAGATTATATATTATATAAAAAAGTTAACAAATGTTAACTAGCATCTAGAAGGCCTACAATGTTCACACATTCACAAAACAATCGGTAAAAGAATCTATACAAAGGTAAAAAATAAATAAAAATAAGAATAACAAGACCAAATTTAACATGTGGCACAAATTTTGTTATCAGTGCTGTAACTATTCTTAGCAAAGGGCTATAAAGATGATTGAAAACCATTCTAAAAAGTCTAATTAAAAGAAGGAAAGAAAAAATGAGATTGAGAATAGTTAGAGACATCCACATATTTGTGCCGTTTACAAGTTACCAGGGAAGCTGCATGCGCAGAAGGAGCTAAGGCCAAATGTTTTTATCTTCAACGTAGTCCTTGATTTTATAATATGCTTTTTTAATAAGGATACGTTTGATGTAGTTTTTGAACTTTCCATCGGTCGGTTCTATAATTGACTTTGGCAACTTGTTATAAAAGCGTATACTGTTTATAAGAAAAGACTTGCCAGTTTTCGTTAATCTGAATTTGGGTATTACAATTTCGTGCTTACTGCGTGTATTTAAATTATGGAAGTCGCTTCTAGTTTTGAAAAGCCCTCGATTTTTACGGACATACAAAATACATTCCATCATATCGATCTCTTTAAATTTTTCTCTAAGGGGCTCGCGAGGACCCATTTTATAGATTGCGCGGATTGCCCTCTTTTGTAGCATGAAAATTGAGTCAACGTCTGCTGCTGATCCCCACACATAATACTGTGGAAATAAGCACAGTATACTAACCTAGCTGTAGCTACATCGGTTAGCTGCCTTATTTCCCTTACTGCATATGCAGCCGAACTTAACCTACCCAAAAAGAGTTCTAATGTGTGCGCCCCACTGCAATTTTGAATCGATTGTAATCCCTAAGAATACAGTTTCCGTTATAACTTCAAGATTTTTGCCGTCAAGATTTAGGTTTAGGTCATGTTGTGGTACATTTGGTAAAGAGAACTTTAGACATTTTGTTTTTTTCGCATTCAGTAAAAGATTGTTAGCTGCGAACCATTTAGAGAGAACAATTAGACTTTCGTTGACATTTAAGACATCCATCTTGCCTATCTATTTTAAAAATTAGCGAAGTATCATCAGCAAATAGAATTATATCCGATAATTTGGCCATCATAAAAGGGAGATCATTAATGTAAACAAGAAAAAGGTAAGGGCCGAGAATTGAACCTTGGGGCACGCCCATCTTGACTGGAGACCCAGAGGACGTCGCCCCATTAACATTTACTTTTTGCTGTCTGTTTGATAAATAGGAAAGCACGAGATCAGCAGATTTGCCACGAATTCCGTAGTGGTGTAATTTACAGATCAGTGTGTTGTGGTCGACGCAGTCGATCAGAAAATGCCAATGGCATCCTGGGACCTCTCCCAAGCCTCCAAGATATGGCTGATGAGTTTTACTCCCGCGTCCGTTGTCGACCTACCTTTCGTGAAACCAAACTGTTGACTATGCAGGATCCCATTTGAATTGAAGTGAGACAACATCTGTTCCAGCATGATTTTTTCATAGATTTTACTCAATGCTGGAAGTACGGATATAGGTCTATAATTAGAAGGATCACTCTTACAGCCTGATTTGAAAATTGGTACTACTTTACTGTGTTTCATTTAGTCAGGAAAAGTGCCGCTGTCCAAACATTGATTGAATATGCCTGTTAGGACAGGAGCAATTGAGTTAATAATATCTCCAAGAACTCTAACGGATATGCCCCACAAGTCTTCAGTATTTTTTATATTGAGACTTTTGAACGCGTTTTTAATTGTATCAATACATATTGGTTTAAATTTAAATAATCAAAGTATTACCTATTACTATTTCTTCTATTGTTTCATGCAAAATGTACAGCTTATTTTTTTATTTATCTAGCAACTACTTCGGCAAAATACTTTTATAAATAAAGTTTCTCTCAAGTTTCGCTATTAAAAGCTCTTAAAATTTTCATAACACTTCAAAATTAAATCCCTTTCACACGTACTTGCTATTTTTTAAACAAACTTGCAAAGCAATTTATATGCCGGACAGTTTTAAGTATCACTATAAACCTGTCTAGACACGCTAGGTGCTATCAACCACTTAACCATTTGCCACGGGCCACTTGACAACACTATAGGGCTTTGAACCTGGAGCTTAAGATGTGACGGATTGCTTTTTGAAATGTATAAAAAATAATAGAAACTTTATAAAAAATCTGGCCAAGTGCGATTCGAACTCGCACACTGAAGGTTCCGTACAAACAGCTACATTCTTCAAAATAATTAAATAATATTACTGATGTTCATAAACTATGAGGGCACCGAACATTAACAATAATATAAATAGAATTGAGGGACAAAATTAACTTTGCCGTTGCAAAACTGTAGTTATTACAAATTATTTATAAAATTGCAGTATTAATACAAAATTAACGTAGGAATACATCGAAATAAGTCGTGGTCAGTTAACCAACTGCCAGTAAGTTAATAATCTTTTTTTTTTTGATCTATGTACAAATTTACGATTTTCGGATTTTTTCCTTTACTTGTGCTATAAGATATTGCTTCTTGCCAAATTTCTTGATTCTAGGTCTACGGAAAGTTTCCTGTAGATTTTGATTCCCTTACGCTTGTAAAATATGCGTCATTAACGGCTGTTTCTCTTGATTGCGTTGATAAAATAGTTTGATTTTTTCACAGCTGCAAGAAGTTGCAAACTTGAGTATACGATATTATTTCAACTGGATACCTCCACGCGTTCCCGAGATTAAGATTATTTTCAGGCAGACGGACACCAAAGTGATCCTATAAGGGTTCCATTTTTAACTTTGAGGTACGGAACCCTAAAAATCTTTTTAGGTCTAGAAAATAACTTTACCATAGTTAAGGAATTACTTGTTTGCCCTTTTTGAGAACAATTCCCAGTAAGTTGAAACCTATCCAGTAAGTTGTTACCTGATTTTTTATGCGAAATGGCGTGTTATAGAGTACTATTCGGTAAAGTTCATTGCTCACCTCACTCAAGTGAGCGAAAACAATTCAAAAGCGAACTGATTTGTTTTCTTAAGTAAATCATTGTGGGTTCACCACAGAACACCGTTCTAATTTCGTAGGTGATGTTTAGAGAGTAACACTGGTTTGGTATATGCCAATGCTATTACAGGGACTTGCCTATTAAATCTTTGTTTCATCACCACTGCTTTCAAAATTGTGAAGGAAAACATCGTGATGAAATCGGCATATATACAACCAAAATTTGGTGATTTGTGACATCTGTCAACCCATACTTTGCCCGTATCGGATTATTGCTGTAATATTATTTGAAAGATGTTTTGAGTGTTCAGTGGTTGTATTTAATTAATTATCACAGGTTATTTTAACTTATTCATATTTAGTACTAGCTGTCCCACGCGGCTTCGCTCCCGTCAACTGGCTACCTACCAAGCTAGCCCACACACCTAAATACGTTGCGTCTCAAAAAGAATAAATTTTCCCCGTTTTTGGAACATTTTTCTTTGATGCTCCGCTCCTATTGGTCGTAGCGTGATGTTATATAGCCTATAACCTTCCTCGATAAATGGACTACCCAACACAAAAAGAATTTTTCAATTCCAACCAGTAGTTCCTGAGATTAGCGCGTTCAAACAAACAAACAAACAAACAAACAAACAAACAAACTCTTCAGCTTTATAATATTAGTATAGATTAGCTTACAACTATGTCCCTTATTTTTTTTTCTTCTTTGGCAACTGTGCTGATGCCGACTATTCTGCCAGTGTCATGTAGAGACGACAGCGCAGTGAGGCGAGCCATCGAACTGTGCTTATTGTTTCGATGTCACGTAGAGGCGACAGCGCGGTGAGATGAGCCGACGAATTTTGACCTTCACCACTACCACAGCATCCCATTTTTTTTATGTCTCTCTGTCTCAAGCCCGCTATGTGACCTTTCTAAGTTGAGGTTAAGATGACATTGACAGGTGCGCTCTGTTTCTAATACATCATCCCCTTTTAAAAAGGCTGCTCTCAATGAGACGAGGCTTGTGTCCCAGCAGTGAAATCATTATAATAATTATTCTTATGCATAAAAAAAAATACTTTGGTATCACAGATATAGAGGCAGCTGTAACCATTCAGGTCTTTTGCTAAAAACACCTGCAACTAATCTCTTCGCTTACCAAGTGAATTTAAGGCTCTTTTTCTTGGATATCTAAACATTTTTTTCAGCAGAGGTAATATTTGATAAACACCCGAAATTAATCTTTTCAACGACGCCTACAGTAAAACATAAAGTTATCTTACTTAGGTTTTCATATTTTATATAGGCTATAAGCAAAAATATATCGTTCTTAAATCCTCTACCGTTTCTCCAAACCATTACCAAAATTATTCACGAGAACATAATTCTTTTTAAAACATTCCGAGCTCATTTCTTACAATGGGAAGTAACATTACCATTTATTTCCCAGGCCTGGGAAAAAGTTGACAAGAATCGTTGTAATTTACAATTCTAATATAAACAATGTCTCTAATCAAATTCTTTGGACCAATTGAATGTTTCATTTATTTTGTGGAATGGAAAAAATAAGAAACAATGACTAACGTAACGTACACAACAAGCAAGCATGGGAAACAACCCGGGTTGGTTTGATTTTTTCAAATCACAGTGCTTTTTAATATTTATTGTTAGTTTTGAGACTAACTTTTGCTAGCGGCTTCAGCCACGTGAAAGTTGAGAATTGTCCCATGAACAGGTAAAAAAAAGCAAAAATATATCCTAAACATGGAGGTTGCCTGTGCTTTATGGGTATTACTTTTATGTTTTCATCAAGAATTCAAGATACTCGTGCTTTCGGTTTTATTCACATAATAATTTTATGTAGTGTATCTTACTGTATTTATTTGATGTTCTTTGTATCTTTATTTACATACACAACAGATTTGGTTTCCGTGCGTCACGTCCTAGGCGACCCTTGAAAATCAGTGCCATGCTGTGAGTCTCCCACGGCACAGCATTATGCTGAGTGGAAGCATTCTAGCCACAATCACGACATGATGCATCTGCCTGGCATCTTTTTCACTCTATTTCTTTTCTGTTCATACAAAATATAGGCAGTTTATGTTATTATTGTATTTATTTCTCGTCTTTACTTCATAATAGATAGCTTGATCTCTGCGACATATGTCAAACTGACGTATACGTTATTGTTACTTTATTGTTAGCCTGTCAAGCGTTATTGTTACTGTATGGATACTGACAGCTGTCGCAGAGATCAAGCTATCTTTTTTGAAGTATAACTTAATTTAAGTACTACTAATACTATTGTTAAGGGTTTAGCTTAAGCATATAATTATATTGCATGTCGTTTTGTGTCAACTAAATACTTTTTCTTTCTTTTTTCCTGTATCCTAATGTGATCATGAGTTACTACTTACAAGTAACTAAACGATATGTTTCAACAAAATCCGTTTAGTTTGCCGTTGATTGATTGAAAAACAACTTATTTCACAAACAACTAAACAGAACAGAATAGTAAAGTTTGTAACTTACTTTTCTGATATTCTTACAATAGGAGAATTCTTAGATTTAGGTTCTTGCAATATAGAAACGCCACAAGCTAAATAACTCTACGTAAAATGTGTAAACGCATGAATGGTTTTACAACCCTACTTACAAACATAATAGGTATTCCAGAAAGTTATGTTTCACAAAAAGGCATATTATCATAAAAAACAAAACCCACAGTTAAATAAATAGTAATAAATATGTAAATGGCTGACATAAAATTATACATAAAAAGAGAAGTTTCCTCAAATCAGAGAACATAAAATGGATATTTTCGGTAAATGGTACAAGTTATAAAGACATAAAAAACAAACAAATGATTCAATCGGAATAAAAGAGGTATAAAATAAGACAATGGCTTTCTTATAGCTTCTCGATGGGTCAAATAACCTTGGAACTTTTTCAGTTTTGTAAAGAAAATTATAACCATAAAAATTTAAAGTTAATTAATAATCGATCATTGTTTACTTGCACGCGAGCGAAGTCGCTGGCAGAAGCTAGTAATTTATAAAGATAAAAATCCTAATCCCAACGCTGACGGAAGCTACATAGTTTATCACAACATCAGTTAAAATTAAGTTCTGTGATCCATGAGCTTTTAATAAATTAGAATTGAACAGTAAACAAACAAATAATTAGGGCTTTAGCAGTAATTATTATTGGCTATATGTATATGAAATAATTTTGACCGCAACCCTGTTTGCAAATACGTCGAATGACTGTGCAGACATATCCAATGCTTCGTGAAAATAGAAGATTTAAATATAAAATACATTTATATCATATTGATAATTATAGAAGTCAACTAAATACATCATCAATTTTACAGCCAAAAACTTCCACTGCCGATTTGGGCCCCTCCCAAGAGTCGTTAATCGACCAGTCTTGTGCTCCTAAATAAACCTCTTTTCAATTATAAATGGATAGAGTACAAATTTGTTCATAGTATAAACTTCACTTGCTGCCATATGCAGTCTAGTTTTCATTTCAGATAAAAGTTTTTTAATGTCCGTAACTAGACAGTGATTCCGGCTTTGAATGTATAAAACTTGTTTGCTAACGGCTGAATTTTGATTGTTGATTTTAAGGATAAACTTGTAACCATCACAAGTTTAGTTTTCAAACCAAATACTGTTTTAAAATATGATGGCCTATAGAAAAATCCATAGGACATCTAAGATACTCCCTATCCAACAAGGTCTAAATTAGAGTCAACGTCTCAATGTATATATTTTCAGTTAGTAAGGCTTTGCGTCAAATGTCAGTCAGTAAATAATGATGCAAATATGTCAACGCTTAACGACTAACAAAAAAGGCGTAAAAAAGTCTTAGGGTCAGCTCACACAGAGATTCGTAGTGTCTAGACAAGTGATATACTATTAACAAAAGTGTCGCGATAGTGATTGGAAAATGTTTAAGATTGTCAATCGCTATCTTAATGTAACATGAACAATCCCTCACATTTTGGCATTTCAGCCACTGCAATCATCATCAGCCTTTTAATGTTCCCACTGCTGAGACACAGGCCTCCACTCTGTTAGATGGAATGGGCCGTAATCCACCATACCCCGGCCCATTGCGGTTTGGTGGATGTTACATGTCTTCAAATTTTTGGTTCTGAGACATGCCGGTTTCCTAACGATGTTTTGAGAGCAGTGGTGATGAAATAATTTACATAAAGTAAAGCGCCTGCCTGGGTTCGAACTCACAACCTACAACTTGTAAGTTGTAGGTTGTGGGTTCGAAGTTATCACTGGGCCACCACTGCTCTCGCATCTGCTTTACACCGCCATCGCTGTCATCGAACGACACTTTGTACAGAGCCTTGTATTTGATTTCGCTAGGTGCAGCACAAACAAAGCACAGCTGCGTCACTACGCCACGAAGTATATTGTCTTTTTTGTTATTTTTTTTTTTGTAAAATGTCTAACTTGGAGAGAAGTAAATATTCAATATGGTATTGCTGTCTTAAAAAGTGCGCCGACCGGCGTCGCGAGGCGTTCAGTGTAAATTGATCCTTACAAAAAAATGTTACTACTCGTGAAAAAGTCTCATTTATGAAGTTACAAGTACGTGTCGCAAAACTATACATGTTGAATAAACATGCAGAGTACTTGACAAACTCATTACTAACAAGTTAAATATATCGTACGCGGTGCGGCGTAGTGAAAAGTTGAGGCATACTTTCCCAGTGGGTACGCAGAGAACGGCGTACTCAATGGGAAAATTTAAATAAAACCGTTTTAGTCGGAGTGGTGTTCTATTTAAATAATATACTTGGAGTTTTAAGTTGGTATTGTAAAGTTTTAGGAAAGAGGAATAATATTAGACCCCGCTTCCTACTATTAATTTGTGAATCAGTTTTGCCTCGACGGTTGAGCGGCATAAGAATACGAATAATCAACCACGTAAATGCCTACTGCTGGGACAAAGGCCACCATCTTTTTTTCCTACAAAAAATGTTATATAATCCAACACACAGCCCCAGTGCGCGATGGGGGATGTCATTTGTCTTAGAATCTTTGGTTCTAAGACAGGCCGGTTTCCTCAAAATGTTTTTCTTCAACGTTTTGAAAACAGTTATCTTACTAATATTATAAATGTGAAAGTTTGGATGAATGTGTGTGTGGATGTAAGTTTGTTAGTAAATCACGCCAGCACGGCTGAACGGGTCCAGATGAAATATGGCAGAGATAGATTATAATCTGGAATAGCACATAGGCCACTTTTTCACCCGATGTAATGTTATCTTGGGATGATAAAACACTTTTCACGTGAGCGAAGCCGCCGGTAGAAGCTAATAATTAAATAAATTACACAAAGTAAAGTCGGGGCCGTTACTACTGGGCCACCACTGCTCTCCCTGAGGGCTAAGCGGACTTGAATCATATTATTGATTATGCCTGGAATAGGACGAGGAAAAGTATAATAGAAAACATTTATTCGACATAGATACAACACAACAAGAACAATCACAAAGTAACAACGAAGTATAGTAAAAAAGTGCCAACAAGGTTTAAGAATTGTGCTGGGCGTGCACATACCGAAAGGGTTACCAACTCAGCATCACACAAATACCACATACCGTTAGTACGGGCCCGTGGGATAATTTCCGAAATCACATAGGTGAAGCTGCTGCAAAAAAAGCTAGTAATAAAATCATTCTTCCTACTCTTTTCAAACCTGTTTTTTTTTTACAAAAAACACAAAGTACAAAAAACACGGCCCATAATAACCTCGTAAACTAATTATCACAAGAGAAAATTAGTTAATAATCTAGTTACCAAGAAACTGAGTTAACAACGTGATCAGAAAGATAACTTGATAAGTTTACAAAACTCTAATTGCTTGAGGTGCCTTTAATTGGCTTAGGTAGCCTTTGAGTATGAATAGGTTAAGGGTCGGGTGGGCAGGTTGTATTCGTATTTGTTTTTATGTTTTGTGTACAATAAATAATAAGAATAATGTGAATAGGATTCTCTACACTTGTATTTATAATTCGAGATAAATGTCCAATCGCCCGTGCACCGCCATCTTTTTAATACAAATGGTCACTTCAAATACACAAAGCTTAATGTCAATACCTAACCCAAGGATCGTATTTAAAAGGCCTAAAATAAGCAATGCAATGCAAAACTTTGTCAACGTCATGTAAAACATAGAGTTGTTTGTTCCAAAACTTGATAATTTTGCCGAATTCTGAATTGAAATACAGACAAAGTGACATTTTATCAACGTGGGACGATTATCAAAAGTGTAAACTGTATAGGATTGACCACGACGTTTCAGTGGCATATGTCAAACGCATATTTTTTGACAAGCGTTATCGCTGATTGTAAGTCAGTTCATCTAGATCCTCTTGTAAGTACCCACAAATTGCCTAGTTGAAGAAGTTGCTATGATAGTCACGTTAGTAAAAAGTTTTGGGTAAAGAAATAAGTTTTAAGTTTCAAAGGCGTTGATTAGAAGCAAAAACTTCGACTCTATTTTGAAGTTAAAACTTTGGCTTACAATTTACAAGTAACAGACCTTTGTGGCATATCAATAAAGACTAGGTATACTGAAAGATAAACTTTTGTGAATTGAGTGAAGTAGTTTGATATCTGTGAGCACAACATACACAGTTTCTACAAAGAAAAACCTCAAAACACCTTTCTGTGTACCCAATAATACAGAATTAAAGTAAATTAGCTGGCGAAACTCCGCAGACTTCATTGGTAAAATAAGAATCGCGATTCAATATAATAAATATCAATAAACAGTTCAACGGCTACAGAGATCTTGTTGACGTGCATTTTGACTCATTTGGCAGGTTCCACAGAATAACTTTTAATGCTGTTTAATATTTTTATTCCTTTGTATCCCTGTTTCCTTTGTATTCATTTAAATTTGAATTTGTTTTTGTCTTTTTTAATGTGAATTTTATTTTATGTTATTTATATTATGAATTTTGTTTTCTATTATTTTGCCTGTTAATTTCATTAATTAAATTTTATATTATTTCTTTATTTTAATTGCAATTTTAATTTATGTTTGGCTTGGATTTTAAATTTGTTTTTAAGTTGTCATTAATTTTCTTTGGGTTTTTATTTTATTTGTAACACTATTATTTTATGGCTTGCCCCATAAAATAATCTTTAAGAAAGTTGTTGTTAACCTTTACAAAAATGAAATACTGTCTTTAGACATAAAAACTTAAAATTTACCAGTCTATACAATTGTTGGTTGACCACTAATAATAAATAAATAAATCTAATAGCGATAAGACAAATAATACCAATACCTTTGTCTTATCTTCCAAGAATTATATACATGATATTAAGTTATATGAAAAAAAAGCTAACTCATATCTTCAAGTAGGTAGGTAGACATACTATCAGCGGCCGTTGCCCCGCAGTGAGCTGCAGTTTACTTAAAATTAGGAGCAATGTTTTTTTTATGTTCCATCAGAACATCGGATTTTCACTATATAATACGAGTATTGCAGTATATGTTGACTGTCAACTTAGACTTTGACATGTCATCAACTAAAGTAAGAATGTCAACGTTGTCTTATTAATAACCAAAGGGCGTTCAACGTTACGAACACAAATCGACTTTCGAAGAAAGTCAGTCATTAAAACCTGCGAAGACTATATTATTTGTATAGTTGTTATAAGTACTAACAGATTTTATATACAAACAAGTGAAAAAATATTGAGTTTCTAACGTACTCCCAATTTAATCATAATTTTCTACGAATAATAGACCATGTTTATTCGTAGAAAGATAATAATGGTCATAAAGTAAAAAATGTTATTTACGAAGATACGTCGTCGTAAAAGCAACTGATATATAATTGAAACCGCGAAAATCAGGGCAAATCTATAAACACGAATCAGGAGAGCGGAAACCAACCCAATTTTTTTCGTAAAATCTCAAAATCCCTCTCGCAGCCATGGCAACAGATCGAAACGCAAAGATCCCTTTAATACGAGTAATTGACTTACTTAAAATCAACCTCTTTTAATTGTGTTCAGAAATAAAACCACAGAATAGATACGTATAGAAGGTTGACTAAAAGTCACCGCCAGATAAAAAAAAAAGTCGTTAACACCTGTCTACGTAAAAAAGATACGTGTCCAATATTATTTTGATAATATCACTGACGGCCTAAATAGAATTATATTTTTGTACCCAGTAAACATCCCTGATATAGAGGTAATTATGACGATTAAATCGAAAGAATGAATCCCCGATATTGGTTTATTTCCCATTAACAGAGGTAATTGTGTTCTAATCAGTCGGGACTTAACCAAGGTCCCACTTAACCAAGTGTTGAAAAATTATAAATGATTTTACTTCTGTAAGTTGGTTTATACAAACACTTTTATATGTCGATCATATTTTTTTAAACTAGATGAGGTCGGTGTTTCCTATTTGACTACTCTGAGAAGAAAGGCCGAAATAAACCCAGAGGTCACAGTCTCTTTTAAAGTCCAGACAAAATCTTGGTTGGATCATGTGAAGACCATGTAGACTGATGTCTGAAATGGTCTTTTGAGGAAAGAACCAGCCAAATTGAGTGGACCTGTCCAGTCAGTGCACGCTTTTTTTATCATTTATAGGATTATTTGTCAATAACCGAGCAGCTGACCTCAGAATTTAAGGAGCTCAACGATTCGACGAACAATACCAAAGAAAAGACATTCGAGTAGGCCGCATAAACTACTCAAACTGCCAGACCATGATTAAAAACTAACTAAGATAAATTAAAATAAAAAATGAATTTTATTACTAAAATACTAGAAAGATTACTTAAAAAGTAAATATTCTTGTCATTGCAATAAAAACCAAAAAAAAAAAACTACACGGTGAAAAATATCAAAAATCAAAATTAATTGGAACAGCTCAATCCCCAGCCTTTTTGTCCTCAACGTAATCTTTAATGATAAAAAACGCTTTCTGGCACAACTTACGTTTAATGAATGATTTGAAATGATTAAGACTTAGATCTTGTACGTGGCTTGGAAGCTTATTATAAAAGCGTACACATTGACATCTAAACGAGCCACCTAATAAAAAAAAATATACTGAGATGGCACAGTCATTACATTCATCATCTACCTAGCCTTATCCCAATTGTTGTTGGGGTCGGCTTCCAGTCTTACAGGATTCAGCTAAGTACCAGTGTTTTACATGGAGCGACTGCCTATCTGACCTCCACAACCCAGTAACTGGGTAACAGATCTCAAGCTTCTGACAACCCGTAACGACTGTCAAAGTTCTTCAAATGACAGCTGGGACCAACGGCTTAACGTGCATTCCGAGGCACGGAGGAAACTCGGTATGTTGAAATGGTCACCCATCCACGAACCGACCCCGAAAAGCGTTGCTTAATCTTGAAGATCGCCCGTGCAGCTGTTATTATTTAGCCACGAGCTCCTTATTACATTAATGTTATTAAATTTCTCTCTGAGAGAGTGTCTCGGGCTTAATTTATAAATTGATCGAACAGCTCTTTTCTGCAAAACAAGGATAGTCTGGATGTCGGCGGCATTTCCCCACAACAGAATACCGTACGAAATTAAACTATGAAAATAGCTAAAGTATACTAAACGGGCTGTCAAAATGTCAGTTAAATTACGATTTTTTCTAACAGCATAAGCTGCGGAGCTTAGCTTCTTTGACAATTTATCTATATGTTGGCCCCACTGAAGCTTAGCATCCAAAGTTAACCCTAAGAATACTGTGCTTTTTTCAGGATTCAATTCTTCGCCTTTTATCAACACATCAGTTTTTACCTGCCTAACGTGAGGGGTTGGGGGGGGGCGGGTGGTGAACTTAATACATTTGGTTTTTTTTTTCATTAAGAAATTAATTGTTAACATTGAACCAGTGAACTATGTACTTTTGAGATTGCACTATTTATATCGACCAGCTGCTGACATTTAAGTTTAAATAAAAGTGAAGTATCATCCGCAAACAACACTGTTAAATACAGGTCTTCTGGTCTCAAGCCAGGAGCTATACACCGGGGCCCATAGCGGCGTTGGGACACCTGGACCCTGTCTGAACCTGTACCCCACGAAACCGCGGTTCGCGGCAGTGGAAAGCTACGGATTTGCTCCTTATTGGGAGAAATACTGGTTCCTACTACGGGTATAAGGTGGCACAAGGGGTGGCCGGTAACATTATAGGCACTTACCTTAGATTCCTGCGGTAGACTTCTGGGGGTTGATCAATATCGTGCCGTGAGGTTAGGGATAGGAGAATTTATATATAATAAAGGACAATGATTGGATTGGGACCACCAACGCGTTCTGGGCCGGGTTCCGGCTTCCGTCAGACACACACGCGTTTCCCACAAAAGCACCTCGATGTACTTGAAATATATTTAACACCACCTTTGTGGGCGCCCCACTAACCGATTGCGAACGGAGGGCGCTATTAGCTATTACAAATGGGCGAAACACATCTCGATTCGATATGTTTCGACAAGACCCGACTTCCGCGTGTTCGTGTTACAAATTTTCTCTTTCGACTGTGTAGTGTCAGCTGTCAAAATCGTTGACAGCCCACCGACACGGTGTTGCAAGTAAATACCACAATTCGGGACGAAACAAACACTATATCATGGTTATCCTTTATGAGGTACGGCAAGTCATTAATCATGTCCGGCCGCGCGCGCGCTTGCGAACGGTTGGATATTGTGCGTGACGGTGTGTATCGAGGAATTAAAAATGTCCTCTGTGGTAAAATGTGCAAATTGCAATGTAGTGATTAATGAAGTTTTGGCCTTCGTCCATAATAAAATATCAGTGATGGACGATGAAAGTATAAGCAGAATCTGTGCTAGCGCTTTCTCCGAAACAGAAATTGTAACGGCGAAGAAGTTGTTGTTCGAATCCTTGCCAACAACAAAACGTAAGATAACGCGGAGGAAAGCGGGTAAAAATATTCGAGACATAGACGACATCATCTGTCTGATCCGCGGAACCGACTCCGAGGATATCCCAGTGTTCGTGGCCCGCGACCTTGAGAAGTTACCCCCGGTTCTGTTCGACCATGTCGACGTGACGAGGCTTTTGAAAGACATTGTTAAGCTACGGCAAGATCTCGACATGATGAAAGAAGACTATGCTACAGTTAAGCAGATGGACCAGTTGAGGAGTGAGGTGCAGCATCTTTCATCAGGATGGTGCAATGTTAACCCCAGAAGAGGTGCATGTGTAGCAAGCTATGAGTGCGATAGTGGTCCCATGGGATTGTCGCTAGAGTGCAATGAAGGCGTTAGTGAATGTTATCAACAACAAACTATTGTGGAATCTGCACTAAAAGCCAGTTTTCATAAAGATTTTGAGCATCAGATATCGGAGGGTAGTAGTGAAGCTGCGCCACAAAAAAAGCAATATGATCCTACCCTCGAATTACGAGACGCAGCTACGATAACGCACGTAGGCCAGCAGAGCGAGTCGTTTGCGTCTCCTCCCGCGCAGCTCGCGGTCGATCCCCCACCGCCACCGGTGCACGGTGTGGCTGGTGGCGGCCGAGGTGGCCCCCTGCCCCTCGCACCGCCGCCACCTCGGCTGTCTAGTCAGGCCGCCTGTACTGCGTCGATACCGCCACCACTCGACTCGGCCATAGGACACACGGTTAACAAAAATGGGTCCGGCTTTACCGCACCTAAGCAGAAATCGTTGGCGGAGATTGTTCGAGAAGGGGAATGGAAAACACAGGCCCCAAGTGACCAGTGGGTTCGTGTCCAAAACAAAAGATCACGAAACCGTTTTGTTGGGAAGCGAGGAAAAGCAATCCCTGAGCCTGGAAGTAATTTTATGGCAGCGGAAACTAAGATTCCTATCTACATTTATAACGTGGCGAAGGGTGTGTCCGTGTGTGACATCCGTACCTACATTACGAAGAAGATTAATATTGATGTTAACATTGAAAAAATGGACATGAAGTTAGCGAAGGACTACGAATCATACAAAATATTCGTACCTAAACTTTCGTTAGTAAATTTCCTGAGTGATGACTTCTGGCCAAAGGGGGTAGCCTATCGTCGTTTTATAAACAACATTAGACGTGATAAGGAAAATGTCCGTGTGACTGGCGTGAATATTGAAAGTTCTAAATTATGAATAACATCAATCTAATAAGTTTTAATTGTAAAAATGTGATGAGATCAGTGGAATGTGTGCGGAAGCTTTGTCGCACGGCAGATGTTGTGGCGCTGCAGGAGACGTGGCTACTGCCGCACGACCTCGGGTACCTGGCCGCTATAGACGATGACTTTGCCTGCACGGGTACTTCTGCAGTGGATACCGCGGCAGGGGTCTTACGCGGTAGGCCCTATGGTGGAGTTGCCCTGCTGTGGAGAAAGGTTGCGTTTCCGACGGTAACCGTAGTGAAGTGCAATAGTGTGCGTCTTGCCGCGATAAAAATCGAGCTCAGTGATCGTTCCATTTTGATATTTTCTGTGTATATGCCTACCGAGTCCAATGAAAACTTAGTGGAGTTCACAGGGTGTCTCAGTGAAATGACAGCCATAATTGACAGCCACAATGTGGAATCAGTCTTTATGTTAGGGGACTATAACGCGCACCCCGGTAAGTCATTTGCTACTGAACTCTTAACTTTTTGTGCGGATCAATCATGGTCATGTGTAGACTTGGAACTAATGCCGCCGGACAGTCATACTTTTGTCAGTGATGCGCATGGCTGTCGGCGCTGGCTCGACCACTGTCTTGTGACTAGTGCCGCGCGGCACTCTGTGTCCGCGGCCTCTGTGTTATATAATACCTACTGGTCTGATCATTACCCTGTGTCTATACTATGTAACTTTAATTTAGTTAAGCCTAAGATTTGTGTACCTACTGTGTGTATAAATAGAATAGTCTGGGGTGAACGTGACTCGGCTCAGATAGCGAAATTTAAAAATGTATGTCACTCCAGACTACGTGAAATTGATTTTCCTTCAGAACTAAGAAACTGCTCAGATAATATGTGTTGTAACAAAAGTCATAAAATCCTATTAGATAACATGTATGATGAGATTATTTGTATACTGTCGGAGGCCGCTATATGTAGTTACAATGTTATCGAAAAGCGTAGAGGTAAATACATTACCGGGTGGAACAGGCACGTCCGTGGCGCTCATGGGAGGGCCCGGCTATGTTTTCAGGCTTGGTTATACGGGGGTAAGCCCGGGTCTGGCCGTCTTTATAATGATATGTGTGAAACTAGGCGCGCTTTTAAATCAAAATTAAAGTGGTGTCAGGATAATCAACAACAGATAAAATTGGATATTATAGCTGAACTTCACTCAACCAAGAAATTTGGGCAGTTCTGGAAAAATACCAATAAAATGAATCATAAGCCGGGCCGCCCCGTCAGTATCGCGGGAGTGCACGAGCCTAGCGAGATCGCCAATATGTTTTCCCGCCATTTCAGGGTGGATTCTCCTCTGGGCCTGGCGCGGCGGGAGCTCGATGCTGAGGAAGGTGGTGAGCGTAGTGTTCATTTCACTGCGAATGAAGTGGGTGCGGTGATCAGAGGCATGGTGAGGGGTAAATCACCGGGTCACGACAGCCTTAGTATCGAGCACCTGCAGCACGCAGGTGTACACCTACCCAGAGTGCTTTCTATGTTTTTTACCCTGTGTTTGGGCCACTCTCATCTGCCCGCTAACCTAATGCGTACTATAGTTGTACCAATCATCAAAAATAAAACTGGTGATACATCAGATGTAAACAACTATAGACCGATTTCTCTGGCCACAGTGGTCGCCAAAGTGCTGGACAGTCTGCTTGGTCAGCACCTGGATAAACACGTCTCGCTAAACGATGCGCAGTTCGGCTTCAGGCCCGGGCTTTCCACCGAGAGTGCTATCCTGTGCCTCAAGCAGACTGTTCAGTATTACACGAGTAGAAAAACCCCAGTGTATGCATGCTACCTTGATTTGTCGAGAGCGTTCGATCTTGTATCGTACGATATTCTATGGGGTAAATTAAGGGATGAAACTTGTCTACCTAGGGAAATTGTGGTATTATTTAAGCATTGGTATAACAATCAAAAGAATTTTGTAAGATGGGCAGGCGCTCTCTCGGGGGAGTACGGGCTGGAATGCGGGGTGAGGCAGGGGGGGCTGACCTCTCCCACGCTCTTCAACCTGTACGTCGACCGGCTGATCGATGAGCTCAGAGGCACCGGCATCGGGTGTCATATAGATGGAGTGTGTGTGAACAACATCAGCTACGCAGACGATATGGTGCTGCTGAGCCCATCGATTGGTGCATTACGAAGGCTCCTGAAAGTGTGTGAGTCCTACGCGGTGACTCATGGGCTAAAATACAACACAAAAAAGAGTGAAATAATGATTTTCAGGCCGGACAACAAGAGGTATACATTCGTCCCGAAATTCACCTTATGTGGTACAGCTCTAAATAAAGTCGAGCAATTTAAATATTTGGGCCACTGGGTCACTGAGGACCTTAAGGACAGTGTGGATATTGAAAGGGAGCGCAGGGCGCTGTCTGTCCGATGCAACATGTTGGCCCGCAGGTTTTCGCGGTGCACGAGGGCTGTCAAAGTTGCGCTTTTTAGAGCGTACTGTCAGTCCTTTTATACGTGCGGCCTGTGGGTTAACTATACACAGCGGACATACAGCGATCTGCGCGTTCAATACAATAACGCGTTCCGGGTGCTGATGGGGCTGCCGCGCCACTGCAGCGCCTCTGCGATGTTCGCGGCAGCTGACATAGACGGTTTTGCCGCCATTATGCGCAAACGGTGCGCTTCTATCATGCGCCGCACGCGCGGTAGTCCCAATACCATCCTGCTCGCGCTGGCGGACCGGTGGGACTCTGCGATGCTGGCTCGCTGGATACGGCTGCACGCTGTCGTATAGTGAGTTGTCACCATCATCGGGGAGTCCACCCAGACCTGCCAATTACTGTTTTATTGAATGTAATGTAAATTGTTATTAGTGTATATTATTAATTATGAACTTTACTAACACTAGTTTGTAAGCTCGCAATTGTACTAACAAATATGGATGTAATCGTAAGATGAATCTGAAATAAATGATTTATTATTATTATTATTATTATTATTAATATAAATAAGAAACAAGAAAGGACCAAGAATTGAGCCCTGCGGAACTCCCATTGTTACTATAGATCCGAGAGATCTTTTTCCATTGATGTCAATGCTCTGAATCCTATTACTCAAGTATGAAATAAGAAGATCCAGAGCGCTGTTCCAGATCCCGTAGTGGCAGGGTTTCCTGATTAGCGTTTCGAAAGTTATAGCGTTTTACTGAATAAAACGGGGTGTATACGCAAGATATCGTGTCATTATTACGTGTTCAATAGATTTTCGATCGAAACGTGTCTATTACTAGATAAATTATGTAGCATGAATTAAACATGTAGAGAGGGTTTTTTTTAAAATTTTACTTGTACATTGAAGATCTACACGTGTGGCCATTAACTTGTACAGTAAGGACAAGACGGACCGTGTGTTATTCTGACGCCACAATTTGTTTCTGCATAGCTCTTACTAGAATGAAGTGAATTCGCCGCGCGGACGTCTATCTTCGGGAGCAGTCATGTAGCTCAAGAATGAAAAATGCCATATTTCTTGTATAGTGGCCGTTCGGACGGCCGTATCTTCACTGTTTAAGACTATATATGTGGTTATTTTTATTGGTTGCGTGCCCCGGTTGTTCTACGTGGATTCATGTAGGACCAACGCTGGGGTACGCCAGCTTCGTCAGCTTGTTGAAACCTATAACACATATTTCATGGAAATAGATGTCTTCTCCCTCTCTTTCTGGTAAATAAAATAAATATCTGGCTATACATACTTTATCTCCATAATCTAAAATAAATTAACGCGATGAACAATACTCTTCCGTTTCCTATTAGTTCATAATTATATTAATAGTCCGTGGACAATGGTGTGGGACATAAATTATTGCCAATTTTTTATTTTACTCATAGTTTTAGTTAAATTTTAACAAGTCACTATTTTTTTGTCCATAAAAAATAATTTTAGCCACGAGCTAACCTTCTGTACCTATATAATCTGTGGTAAAACCCTCGTTAATCATAGATGAATGTTTTCTTAGATTAATAAGACAGCTCGCTATAATTAATTATCTCTTCCAAAGAACTTGCAAATAATGAAGCTTTACTGTATTAGATATATTCATAATTTATCGTTTTTGGAGAGCAGTGATATTATAAGTAATGTTTTTTTTGTGAACGTATTTTCTGATTTGATGTAATTGAGGTGCCTAACTATGGGCATCTGATTTATAAGGTACATATATATTATGAATCTTATAAAGTAGGTACTTAAGACGACGACAGTCGCCAACAACCTTGAGGGCACAAAATGCGCAATCGTATCATACACGCGCAACCCAAAATTCAGTAGCTTTTTGCACTTTCCTCATTATTGAAAAAGCCTTAGATTAAAATGTAGATACCTTAATTTTAAATTATCTTTGAGATGGTGAAAATTTCATTTAAATACGCCTGGTTTTGGTGCAAGTGTCGTTTTTTTTGTCCGTGTTTGACATAAATTTACAAATTAATTACATTATGTTATTCGAATAAAACTCAAAGTGTTCAAATATACAAATTATGTAACATATATTTTTTTCAAAAGATTACAACTAGCCATTTAGACGTGATTCTCATTTTAAAATCTCGTATCTGCGACTTAACGGAGCATGCGCACCATTCAGGTGTACTTGAGGCTCTAGACAAATGACATGTTACTAAAGAAAGCGACATATCGCGACAGCGATTGGCAATACGTCAAAAATGTGTGTTAATGTATTTCGATACTCGCCATCACTTCTTCATCTTTGTGGCGATGATTCACTGTTCAAACTTTTCTTCGACCGGTAATCAGCAACGTCAATAGCCTTAACGTTGGCCTTACAAAGGTCTTGCATGGTGCAAGTGTATTTGCATACGGTGCAGGACAGAGATGAGGCATCGTCTGTGGAGTGATTCCGCAGTCACATTGCGGCTGATCGGAGCACCCCCATCCGACCATTACATTATATTATATATATACGTATCGAATTGATAACCTACTTTTTTGAAGTCGGTTTTAAAACTAGGCAACAAAGTACCTCAGAGACAGCATCCGGTACTATTTTTAGAGAAAACAACAAGCCTTCGTGCAACAACCCTAGCTAATAAATTCCTACGTGACGTTATTTGCAGAGAACCTGTAGTATTCTTAAAAAAAAAAAAAATATTAACTATTCCTCGAACTCATTAAATGTTTACAAACCCCTTTGCTTTGAATTTAAATTAATTACGAGAGCAAAAGCAGAAAATAAACATTGAATAAATTTCTTTGTTCGCAGTCATATTATTAAAACTACGTAGTTATTAGAAAAATAAATAAATCTGAGGTTCATTTTAAAAGTTAAACTAGTGTTTTTAATAAACTTTTGAATATTAAATTTTATTTTCTTACTACAAAGTGCCTAACTTGATATTAGGAGATTCCATGTAATTTTTATTTTACATTAAAAATTATAAGCCACGTCAAACACAAGTATTTAATAGTATTTTCCTATCAAACTTGCTTTCAGAACTGTTTGTAGTTAATATTGGCACGACTTATCAGGAATAGGTACGAGGCCACTCCGTCTTCCCCGGGCAAGTTATTTAGCAAGAGCTCTACCACTTTTTATTTTTCTGCTGATTTTCACTAAAGGGCCGATTTCTGAATTGAGTATTTGAGGTTAAGAACGTGTCAAAGCTAAAGTATAGTTTGACAAGTACTTAACTCCGTTCTTAACTTCAACTAATCAATTCAGAAATCAATGAGGTAGAATAGATATATACCTACATTATTTATGGTAAATACCATTCCCCCTTTAAAAAGCATATTTTATTAACTGAAAACGGTGAATAAAAAGCACTTTTAATCATAATTTTGTTTAATATATTCCTCCTGTGGCAACAATACAGATAACAGCTGATTTGAATTTGTCGTAATAATTATAATTTAAAATTTCTTTCATAATAAGGCCTATTTCCAATTTATTAACCAGTTTTAAAGCGTATTTAAGTGTTTTGTGTTGAATTCAGACACGCAGTGCGAAATAAGTGGTAAAATTTAATTGTGTATCGTTGACAATTACCGGCTCAAGCGAATGTTGCTTTTTCACCTCGGTATCAGGTACAATACTATATATTTTACTCGATATTGGATTGTTTGCGTTTTAATACCAACCTACAATTAATTGGATCACTTTTATTACGGTTACAAGTTGATGCCAATGACCTATAAAAAGTAAACATAACCTTAATTAGTTTGGTGACAGAACTTCTTTCTTAACGATCTAAATTTCATTTTTCCGTTCAATTAATCATCTGTTACTCATTCTACTACTCTTTTCCAACCTCTTCTTTCTTCTCTTTAATCATGATTATGACTCGCAGCGCGCGGGCTCGCCTAGAAGAGAACAAACTCAGTCAGGCTTTGAGCGAATTAAAGACGTCTCAAGAGTTCTGTGACCAACTGATAAGGGAAAAAGATGTAAACGAAATAGAGTTCCTTAGTGTCCTTGACAGGAATAGCAAACTGAAAACAGAAATGGCTCAGTTATATATTCAACACACTGGTGCCATAGCAGCCCGGGACAGGCTCCAAGTTGTTGTGGACGGGTTCAGCCAGTATGGCAATGTGTATGTACAAGCTCTTAGTCACAAATATTTACTACAACAGCAGCTACATGAGGCTCAAAGTCAGATTGAATATCTTGAAACTACAAATCATAACATCACTGCCTCGTTGAATCAAAGATATCTTATTTCATTAACGTCAATGAAGTAAGAAGATCCAGTGCGCTGTTCCGGATCCCGTAGTGGCGGAGTTTTCTGATTAGCGTCTCGTGAAGAACACAATCAAATGCCTTGGACAAATCACAAAAGTTTTCCAAGGCATCGCACTTATCTTCCCATATAAATTGGGAAATTGGCAAGAGAAAAATGATAATGATTATGATTGAGCTGCAAAAGTTTCTTAAGGGAAAAAGTCATTATCAATGCTCTTCTTTCATAAGAGAAGTCTTAACCTTGCGTTGCCCAAAAATGGGAGGAAAAGGACGTCAATATTTCAAAATCTTCATAATTATTAACTGATATTTTAAGTCCCATCGGCTATGTATTTACTCAGACGATTGTAAATTGTTTAACATTTGATTGGTCTTTGTTTTGACACATAAACAAACTGACAGCTTTGTTAATACAATCAAAACTAAATGAGAAACTCAAATCAAAGCAATTCAATGTCACAAACAACTACAGGGTGGCCAGTGTTAGTACCGTGAAACTTCAAAGCGACGATATTTGCAAAACCAAATGTCAGTCTTATGTCAAAATCAGTGAACAGAAACCACAGACATAAATCTAAATAGAAAACGCAAGCCCCTCTATCTGTATGAAAACCAAGCGTGCCACATTTTCACAAACAATTTAAAAACAAATTTACTAACCAATGAAAGATAACATTTCCAATGCCTCGGCCAACTTTTTCTATACATACTTTATAGCTCAATATAGCATAAAAAGGCATTTTTCTAGATTTCGGTTGATTGCCGGAGCCGATAATGCTAAATGAAAAGCTCGGATTACGAACATTGATCGTAAATTTACTCCATTTTTTGGCACGCGAAGATCATACAATCGCGTCATCTAGTGAGATTTTATCTGTGACAGAAACAATGGTTCAAAGATGATGATGATGTGGATGCAATGGTTTAAAAGAGTGCATGTCGGTGAATGTGAAATTGATCTGTTTTCAGAAGAGGAAAACAGGTGGAGTATAGAACATCAATTTTCGACAACATTAGAACTGTATTTTTTTCTGCGCATTTAGACATGAACAACAATGACATTTTATTTTAATTATTTTATTTTAATTTCAATTTCTAATGGATCAATTTTTATGTAATGCTTATGAATGTAATATCTAAAAATAAATGAATTATTATTATTATTATTTAGGGTGAGGCCAAACGAGATGAGATGAGTCGCAGAATTTACGCTGCATTCAGTTTCGTACTGAAGACCTGTTTGTACCACACGGCGCGGCGGTGGCGACGCAAAATATGCTGTCTACTGACTCACGCACATTATTTTAACTGAATTTTCACGCACATTATTTTAACCTCGCTCGGGTTGAGGGAGGGGAGCGAGGCAAACGTCTGTAGTCCCATAAAAACGTTGGATAGCAACTGAAGTTACGTCTGTCCGTCAGGTAGCCTAACCGGATTTCAGTTGAACGTAAATTGCGGTACTTAAAATACGCGACTCAATTCTCATAAATTACGCTCCTTTGTCCTCACCCTTACTCAGCTCCGAATTTAGTTATGTAGATTTCGTAAACATTTAAGTGGCAAAGAAATAATAACAACTCTGTATAATTGCACTGTTCCACAGCATAATTCTCGTGATGGCCGTACCTACTCATAGGAGAAGTTGCTTCGTTTCGTTGTAGCAACGTTGGTTTTACCTTAATTGACCTAAATAGTTATTTGTACAGTCTTTATTTAAATATTCCACCATGTACCAAGACACACTAGAACTTTCCCAAAGCCAGTAAATTTTCCAGACAGACTAAGTATTTAATCTTCATGTTAAACGCTCTCCCGCCATTTAAAAGCGCTCACAAACTTATGATTGTGTTGCTAACAAAATGATTATTTATATTGATAATTTGTTCGCTGTTCTCTGTTTGAGTTTTAGATAATTTGTCTTCATTCGTGGGTGTTTGAATAGTGAATTTGCTGTCAACAGTTTGACATGTGTGTATAAATGGTAAAGGAATGGATAAATATCCATTCTTGTACCATTTATACACACATGTCAAACTTTAACCTTGGTTACTTAAATAAGTAACCTAGGCTCTTCAGTGGTATAACGATGAGGCACTTTTCTGGTCAATTAAAGAAAATGCTTATGAAACTGACTCTAGACATAATAATATTCTGTATAAACCTAACAGTATAACTGTCAAGGTCCATTCTGGCATTGCACCTCCAATAATACGAAGGGATGTTGCATGCGCACTTGAGAAAAAATACCAGGAATCCGATTCCCGACATCCTCTCTACGATCACACTACAACCCCGGGTAGACTTAAAAGTCGGAAGAGTTTTCTTCGATGCACACGGGCCATCCAAGACCAACCGCCTAAAGTGAGAAGCAAGTTGTGGAGAGAAACTTACCTACCACCACCCGAATTCTTGAAACCCCAGGAACTCCTGCCACCTGGACGTGAACTGCAGTGGCCTATATGGAAAGCACTCAATCGTTTGCGCACCCAAGTAGGCCGCTGCAAACACAATTTGGCAAAATGGGGTTTTATAGACCCGTCTAATACCCAGTGTGAGTGCGGTGCCCCTTTGCAAGATATGGCACACATGCTGGAGTGAACCAAGTGCCCATACACCTGCACTTTAGAGTACCTTATGCTCGCCACTGACGCCGCAATCGGGGTGGCCACCTACTGGGCCCAAAATCTATAAAGAGTTTACCATTGACTCGAACAGAAGAAGAACTATCAAGGCTACGTCAGACAGTGCAGGTGCATGGACAGACAGGTGTCTGAGGTAGCCTTAACACATTTTAAAGAAATTATTCTGTGGATACAAAATCTATGACTTTTTTGTAGCATTGTCAGTATCTTTAAGTCAATTAAAATAAATATCATAACAAATGATGTTAATTCTAATAAAATTTAAACTTATTTAGACCAACCACTAATGAGCTTGTTTGAACGATTCGAGAGAAATTTAATAAAACAACATAATAACACAATATTCGAAAATACGCTATTTATAATTACATGCCAATTAATTTGGTAATGAGCGGTTTATTGGCAGTCAATTTGAGTACCTACCTACTTGCCTATTGTATAGGTAACTTTGGTAGTAGCTGCAAGTGGATTTTTTTTTCTGTCTTATTTACTGTATGATATAAACATGACATTATTCGAGGTTTTTTACAATCCCATCGCCGCTGGATCTATTAGAATGTAGTAGAGTTTCTTCAAAAGGAATTAGAATATAAGCCTTATGGACATTTTTCAGGAGGTAAATGAAGACTCGGTAAAAGCAAATATTGTACTGTGGGGTCAACAGACTAACTCATAAAATGTTAAAACAAAACCATGAGTAAGTACTTTTACCCTCTAAATGTAGAAAATCAATTCAAAGTCCAACAATAGATGAATTGCAATTGGAATTGCAGGTCTTCTGTTCCTCTGTTTTTCTACTAAATGATTTGGTTATTTTAATACAGCGTTCAAACAACTCAGATATTCGCTTTATAACGTGCAGAAATAAAAGAACTGTATTTGTATCAAGGCTAAGTTTCAGCTGTATATGTTTTCAGCTAGTTAATAATAATATTATTGGTCACGTTCCCAACAATAATGAATTTTCCATTTATAGCAAACAAAATGAATTCGCATTCATCATCATACATGTCGCATCTCTTCAAACCAATCATGAAGAAATCACAAAAAGAATTAAAACTTAAGTCGAATCAATTAAGGTTTAAATTTGAATGACGTTATCTCTATCACAAGCCAATCATGAAGATTTAAATCGAATGTTGAAAAAGTTTTGGTATAAAATTTAATGACTTCCACAATGTGGTTTTTTGATATTTAATTTCCAATAATTAATATTTCTCGTGTCGCTTGTTTATTTGGTTAATTATTTTTGATGTTTAATTATTGAAATATTTCCTTTACTTTTCCCTGTCCAATAAATCATAATATATTTGATTCACGTGATTGTTATACTATTGTGTCTGCTATGTGGACAGTAATCAACGGTTAAACTGCAAAAATCGACCTTATTGCTACGTAATAAAGTTGCTATCAGTATCTGATTGTTATTTCTTATAGCAACTTTGTCTTAGCCACAAAACCTGTGTTTTAAAAAGATATATTTTCTGTTAGATGAAATGTACTGGAACTATTTTTTGCTATTGCCTTTCTACTTAAGGTTTTCACAGATAGGCGCGAGATTCAATGAGACAGCGTAGTTTCACAGTAATTGATCGAGGGTTTGAAACAATTTCTATAAAAAAACATAACCCTTCCTTGGCAATCGGGTAAAAACGCGCATTGTCGCGTCGTGCTTGTCTGTGGAAACCTTAAATGGGTGGTTTCTCAAATTGTTATAGATAAAACTTTCATCATCCATCAATTACATTTACAATAGTCAGTCTTATCAAAAGACAAAAGGAAACTCGTATTTTCCGGCAAATCTAATCAGACGTTCAATTTAGTCAGCCATTTTGACGCGTCCAAATAGTTCCGAGTTGATTGTGTCTATACTGTTACTAGTCCAATCAACAAGCTACGTTGTATCCTTTTTATAGTACGGCACAATTAGTATGGTACAACCGTAGCGTGGGTATCGATAATTGATACAGCACAAGTTTTGAGCGACAAATTGGGTAGGAGTGTCTTTGCGAAGTTACGAGGGAGACTAACGATGAAAAATAGAATATGAACTGTTTTCGTTCATTTCAAGTTTGTGATGCATTTCAGTAGCTTCTGCTTTGAAAAGTCTGAATATTTAATCGGGCCCTCTTGATATGTATCATTATTCGGGTGTAAGTAGTGTTGTATTTAGTGTTGTATTATTAAGTAGGGCTGTATTTTAATTTTTTGTAATTAAAATACGTAATTGAAATAAAAATACTTATTTGGTATTTAAAATTCAAATTCTTCTTAAAAATGTATTTTGTAATTAGTATTTCAAATACTTATAGCTTGAAAATACATTTGAACATAAATACATTTAGCGATCTTACTAATGGGTGCGTTCTACAGAAAATAGTGCTTTTGTAAGCAAAATAGCGACCGCGTACGTCAAATTGTCAAGTACACTGTCAATTTTCATTTCAAACGGTTATTTTCTCGAAACTTCTGTGTATTAATTAAATTGAATAGTACGAACATCACGATGGATGATCAACTGTATTTTGTAATTTGTATTTTAAATTAAAATAGTTAAAATACTTTATTTTGTATTTCAAATACACGACTTTAAAATAGTTGGTATTTCATATTTTAAATAGATGCGGGATAGTATTTTAATTAAAGCAAAGCATGTATTTTTCCCAGCTCTGACAGAAACAAACTCAAAGATCAAAGACCCTTTTAAAGGCCAGACATCATAGACTCTAGTTCAGCTCTAAGTCAGTTATAGAACTGACCTATGGAAGGTTCAAAAACTACATCAAACGTATCCTTGTTAAAAAAGCATATTATAAAATCAAGGACTACGTTGAAGATAAAAACATTTGGCCTTAGCTCCTTCTGCGCATGCAGCTTCCCTGGTAACTTGTAAACGGCACAAATATGTGGATGTCTCTAACTATTCTCAATCTCATTTTTTCTTTCCTTCTTTTAATTAGACTTTTTACAATAGTTTTCAATCATCTTTATAACCCTTTGCTAAGAATAGTTACAGCACTGATAACAAAATTTGTGCAAATTGTTAAATTTAGTCTTGTTATACTTATTTTTATTATTTTTTACCTTTGTATAGATTCTTTTACCGATTGTTTTGTGAATGTGTGAACATTGTAGGCCTTCTAGATGCTAGTTAACATTTGTTAACTTTTTTATATAATCTTTTTCTTTTTTTTTTAGTTTCTTACGACTTATTGTCATAATTCGAGCCTACGTTGTCCCCCCATATCCAAGTACTAATGCTGTAACATGGAAATATTGTAAAACCAAACCATTTTTAAAAGAGTAACCATGGAGTTTCTTGCCGGTTCTTCTCCATAGGAAACGACCAACCCGAACCGTGCACATTTTGTCGACGTTTTATAAGTGCCCATGTAGGCCTATGTGAAATAAAAAAAATGATTTTGATTTTGCTTGCATTCTGCTTAAAGTAACAGTTCTAGCATAGTATGAGCATTATTTTTAAATTTTATAGGCTCGCGCTTGACCACTATCTCACCTGTTGGGAAGCGATGATGTGGTCGACGGTGAGACACGCTTGCCTAGAAATAACCTATTAACTCTTAACTTAAAGACTCCTAGATTGTAGCTGTCGGGAAACAGACTACGGCAGGGAATTCCACTCCTTAGCTGTAGGCATAATAAAAGTGTTTCCAACGCTACTCTCACTCTCCACGCCTACTCCTCGAAATGCAACCTATCTTATTTGCAACAGCAGAAATCACAGTAACTTATTATTTTATTAAACCAACAAGTACTGAGATTTTTATTTGCAGTTTTATTGCCATGGCCTATCCTGCAGAAACGGATATGCTGCTTTTGCCCGACGAAAAGTAGCATACTTGAGGCCATAACACTCAGGGATATTGTAGTTTTCCATCAGAGACATAATTTTTATAATCAGTATTCCCAGAGATTACCCAACTAGCGATTAAACGAACATACAATTTTACCTCTTCCTATTATTAGTTAGGATTAAGATAACTCTACTTGACTTGTCTTTGATGGCACTACGCCATGACTAAATTATCATCCTTTTTTTATAAAACCGGATAAAATCATAACAAACCTTTTGGCTTTACCGTAGTCGGGTAAAGATAATGTCACGATCACCAATAAAGGTTCGCCATCCCTGCCCTACAAGATGCCAGCAATGCCAGAGAAGGTCAATTCGCCATCGCATTATATAGTTAGCGCGGGAAATTGCTGTTGGCATTCTATTTGGCGCCAAAACACAGGGTTCTAGCAACCCTGTGTTTAATTTTCTTGCACAAAGCCAACGTAGGTTTTAATTTGGGACATGTTTCGTACAGCCTGTATTTTAGATGCTGCTTGTTAGGAAATTTGACTTAGTAATGCCGTATTTTGTGTCGCATTTAGAAAATAGCGTAACTTCTATAAAATTACTGTTTAAATTCAAATTATGTGAAAATAAACGACTTATTATGTTCTTTATAATAAAACAATATTTCAAAGAAACTGTAAGCATTTTTTTGCTAAGTACAACAAAATAATTTCAAGTCAAAGAATTTATTATGCTAATCCAACCTCTACAAAAAATACTTCCAGCCTCGATTTTTCACGTCGGCAACCCTAATCCGGGGTGACTGCTAATCACCACAGATTATACTAAACAGGTTGCGCGCCCCGCATCGATATTAGAATATTATGACTCGACTAAACTCTATGGTTTTACAAGTTTTTTTGTTACCATTGTATAGCTAGAGCAATGCGTGCAAAAGAAAAGAGTATTACTTATACTTATATGCTATTAAAGATAGCTAAAAGATAAAGTAAAGGTTGTTTTTTAGAGTGTTGCTTTTTCTAGGAACATACTATTTTCTGGCTATGCTTATAATTGAATACTAGAAACGACATGTCCCCAAACAGTTTTCATTAACAGCTTTGCAACCGGTTTCTGGTATTATTAATTGACGAGGCGACACAAATTCAATCCACATCAAGTTATGCTGATGATGAGATGACCTGAGGCCAAGACCTTAGACAAGTTACATTCTATTATTGAAAGCTTGGCGATAGTGATATGAAAAAGGTCCAAAATAAGAGGGGAATGTCAAACGCTATCAAAATTACATTTGACTTCTTCCAGCCTCTATCGCCACGCTTTTGACTGTAGATTGCCACTTGTCTAGGGCCTCTGGATAAATCAATTTCTCTTTTGCATAAAATAAGTGACAGGCAAAATAAAAGAATTAAAAAAAAGGATTAAATAATTAAATACTCCGACTCGACATACTTCTTGCATTGACCACATCATCACTAATATATCAGACTCGTCAGGTGAAACGTGTTAACTACATCTATCGGACCATAATACTGCTCAGATATTGACATTCATATCGAAAATATCATCGAACAAGCTTGCTCCATCCCATTGTTTTATGTACAAGAGAAATTATAACGAAAAGTACATTAGAAAATTTAGAGAATGTCTCTTGAGCCTGAAACGGCAAGATATTTATGATGAGATAGATCCTAATACGGCTTTTAACAATTTTCATGAAACTTTATGCCTATTTTATAAATTAAATTTCCCTTTGCAAAGAATAAAGGGTTTACCTTTATTCTTTCCTACTTTAAGATGGTTAACTAAAGGTATAAAAAAATCTTGCCTCTCTAAAAGGTATCTAAAATCGAAATATCATGAAAATAAATCTAAGGAAAATAAAGTGGTGTGGAATAAATACGCGAAAATATTAAAAAAATGTATTAACTTGTCCAGAAGACAATCTTCCAACAAATTTATTTGGAGACCAAAAAACAAATGTACCGCAACATGGAAATTAATTAAAAACAAACCAAAATGTAGAAATTCACAATATATAGAGGCCGTTAAACTGAATGGCGCTACGATAGAAAAACCTGAAGAAATAGCGGAAGCTTTTAATAATCACTTTATTTATACGACAAATATAAACATAACTAAAAACAATATCACAAAGAACACTAGCAATGGAAGTAATAGTTTATATCTTGAATCTTGCACGCCCAGTAAAATCCAGAAAATAATTGCATCACTAAATAATACGAACGCAGTGGGATATAATGACATTTCCACCCACATAATAAAGTCATGTGCAGATATATTGTCTCCTATTATAGCTCACTTGATTAATTTAAGTTTCTTTGAAGAAAAGTACCCGGACAAAACAAAGTTCTCAGTTGTAAAACCATTATATAAAACAAATAGTAAACAGGATTTGAACAATTATCGTCCAGTGACTTTTAATACTTAATATCTATATTTTCAAAAATATACGAAAAAACAATTTATAATAGGATTGTCTCATTTATATCCAAATAAAATTTAATAAGTCTGGAACAAAATGGTTTTCAAAGAGGAAAGTCAACCGCACTAGCTTGTTATCAACTAATAAAATCGATTACAGAGAATATAGATAAGAAGATACCGGTCACCGCAATAATTTTGACATGAGCAAAGCATGTGACTTTGTAAAACATGATATACTTTTGGAAAAACGTGAGGGTTACGGGATAAGAGGAAAAGCGTTGAATTGTCTAAAATATTACCTAACTAATAGACAACAACGGGTTGAAATCTTAGGCGTTAATAAAGACAGGAAAGTAATAAACTATAAATTGCAATATAGGACAAATACATATAGCGTGCCATTGCTCTTTCTTCTATACATAAATGATTTGCCGACAGTGACGAAGTATAAGTGCGTGAGGTTTGCAGGCGACATCTCATTGATAATAAATAAAGACAATAAAAATGAACAATTTGAGGATAAAATAAATGTTGCCGTAGAAGATATTATAGAATGACTGGAACAAAATAATTTATGTGTTAATGTTTCCAAAACAAAATAATGTAATTTCTTCAATTACAAAATGACAAATGAAGCAATGAAAATTACTGGACGTGATAATAAAATTGAAAAAGTAGACCATACAACATTTTTAGGCATAGTTATTGATCAAAATTGTAATTGGAAAAAACATATTGAAAATTTTTGTAATAGGCTAAACAGCTTTGCATTTGCACTCAGAAATCTCAGGAAAACTGTTGGACATAATGCCGCTCTATTGGCTAGTCATGGATATGTCTCATCTGTGCTAAGATACGGTTTAATCATATGTGGTAATTCCACTGACATCAAAAAGGCATTCATTGTGCAAAAAAAAGTACTTACGCGCAGTGTTTGGTGTAGACCCATTGGATTTGTGCAGACCTATTTTTAAGAAACATAAATTATTAACATTAGCATGCTTCTATATAATGGAAATGCGAGTATTTGTAAAAAAACATCCTCACCTATTCAATAAAGCCGATAGCAAAAATATATATAAGATGGGTAAAATCTCAAGGGATTCAACAAAATTGGCAATACCAAGATGCAGAACAGCGTAATGATCAAAAAAACTAGTCGAATGGCAATGAAGATATTGAATAATATACTAAGGTTATTAGAGAAATGCGAACCAGCATATTTCAAAATCATCTTAGAGCATGGCTTATCGAAGGTTGTTTTTATACTATTGAGGAATTTATGAACTCTAGGACAAATGGGAAAATTACATGACATGAAAAATAAAGTCATGTTTATTTTATTCGATTAAATTGTTTGGTTCTCATGTTGACATCTATACAATTTGTAATTTATTTTTTTGACATTTGTAATTTGATTTATATAATTTATTTATTATTCACATCACCACATTCTTCCACATTCTTTTTGACATTTTTAATATTTCACTCGAAATTTATATTATTTGGAAGTAACTTAAATTTGTCATTTATTGTTAACTTTTTATGCAATATTTATTGTTTTTAATTGTTTGTTTATTTGTATTGTTACTAACAATAGTTCTAATTTCTTTCTACTAAATAATAATAAATCACGAATCATGTTTTTCGACAGATAGATAGATTCATTTATTTGCCTGAAATATGGTATTGTACAGATCTTATAATACACACACAATAGTTCTTCATATTCCGCCTACTAAATTCGGCATGCAAATTTTGTGATCATAATAATGATTCTAATTTACTCGATTTAAACAAAACAATTAAACTCCAATGTCAAAAAAAATACTAAATCAAAAATTATAATACAACAAAAATTAAATTACAAACGTCATAGGAAAATAATTAAATTACATTAATAATTTATAATTCACTGTCGCTGCAGTAGGCTTACACTATTTTTAGGATAACTTTCCTTAGTTCTTATTCTATAATCTAATTTTTAGTTTTATTTAAGTTTAACAGATGTGTGTGATCAGTGTGTGAGTGTGTGTCTGGTGTGAGTGTGTGTATGGTGTGAGTGTGTGAGTGTGTGTATGTGAGTTTTTTTAAATGCATTGTACGATATATGTTACTCAATACATGTCAGTAGGTCTTCCGTCTTCTGATAATCCAATAGTTGAAGCCATTCAGAAACTTTACCGTTACGTTTATGTCTGCTAAAAGAGGTAATGCTGACATGCTTGTTTATTGTGTTATATAGCTTAAAACTTATGACCTCGTACTGTCTCTTCGAAGGAGGTCTTGCATGGAACACGAGAGCACACAGGCATTTTGCTGCGTCTCTTTGGGTTGGGTAATGGTACGCTTTGGTGTTTCCTGAGAATAGCTCTGTACACGAAGAGTTGGCAAACTGTTAGGACCTTCCATCAAGTACAACTGAGATGTTGGATGTCTGTAGGCCTTTCTTGCCATCACTTTCAGCACCGCTCTTTGTGTTCTTTCTAAGCTCAGTAGATGCGTCTTTGCGGCCCCTCCCCATAAAGTGATGCACTATTGTACTATAGATTGACACAGGGCCAAGTATATAAGTCTGAGTTGCTTTATAGTTGCACTGTCTCTAAGCGTTTTAAATACATGAATTAGTCGTCTTACTCTGGAATTAACCATACCTATGTGTTTATCCCACCTCAAACCACTATCCATGTGTACTCCTAAATACTTCACACATTCCACGCGAGTGATTTCTTGGCAATAGCAATTGGCCTGTAAGAAGCGTGTGTGTGCATGTATGGTAAATCCTCGCGGTGGAGTCTTAATTTTGTTGATGGAGAAGGGAAGATATTGCGTTTTGGTTAGGTTTAGGGTTAGTAGGTTGTGAGTCAGCCAATTTTTCACGTTGGATAGTGCGAATTCTGCTCATTCTTTAACTTTGTTCCAGTTTGGACCCCAGACAAATATGGCGGTGTCATCTGTATACGTGAAGATGCAAGTGTAAGGGAGGGACATTGTACAGAGGTCATTTATTTTATTTATATAAAGCTGGAAGAGGGTGGGACCCAAGACACTCCATTGTGGAACGCCGTAGGAGACGCTCTCCTCATCACTCATGTAATCACCAATCATAACACGTTGCTTTCTGTTCGTGTAGTCTTTAAAGTCCTAGCTTATGCCACGCATCCCCAGCGTCTCGACCTTAGATAGAAGTATGGGGATAGAGACCGTGTAAAACGCTTTAGATAGATCAAGGTAGATACATAAGCAATTATTTTAGCGGCTGATATTTTTACCACGAGATTAGTCAAATCCATTACTGCGTCCTCGGTAGAGAGGCCTGATCGATAACCATATTGATTATCGGCTAAAATATGAAATTTGTCCAGTAACTTTTTATAAGTATGTCTTCTAATTTTTTAGATAGGGTAGAAAGCACTGCTATGGGGCGATAATTGTTGACACAGTCTCGGTCCCCATGCTTGAAGATCGGGTGTATGACTGTATTTTTGAAGGCTTCAGGGAAGACACCTGTGGCTATAGCTCGGTTACATATTTGAGTGATGGGGTCGAGTAGCTCCTTCCGACATTGCCTTATTATCTGGGATGAGATACCATCCCAACCTGTGGCACAGTCTGGGTGGAGCCGTATAATGTTGGATTCAACATCCATTCCAGTCACCTCAACAATGACCAGGGAGTTAGGCGGACTTCTTATATGCGTGTTGGAGTTTGATGTTATGTAGGGGGTTTTTCCATTAACAGTACTTGAGGCAAGAATTTTATCAGCAAGAGATTTTCCCACGCCTGTGAAAAATTTCAGACGTAATTAGCAGACGTATTTGGGTCATTTGTAGTTTGCAATAACTTAGCTGAACAGATTTTGCTTTTCCGAGTATTTGTAACTGTTTTGATAGCTTGCCAGAGAGCCTTTGGATCGTTACCTGCATTTTCCAATTGAGCTTTCTATTTTTAGATTTCGCAATAGACGATTACAATAATTGCGAAATCTAGTGTAATTAATTTTATGAGCTATATTAAGTGGGTATTTGTTGGCTTTTATGTGCAGCTTATCTCGATTTCTTATACATCTAATTAGACCGGGCGTCATCCACGGTTTCAGAATTTGGATTTTCTTGGTGATTTTGGTTGTAGTTGTATAAGTTGCAATCGTGTGAGAAATCATAGATACAAACATATTCATAGCCAAGTTTGCGTCATTAGTTGCTAGCACATTTGTAAAATCTATTTTACCCAGGTCTGCTTTAACTTTAGGGATGTCTATGAAGGTTTTAGCAAACGTGTTGTCTAGATCAGAAATTATTTTGGATGTTAATTGAAATTGGCTTATGGTCTGTGATGTGAGACTCCAGTACTAGTGTCCGGGAGGGTGTAAATAATAGGACACCTTCATTACTTACAGTTCGTAGATGTTATCTGAGTGTACCAAAAACTTGCTAGTTGTTCTCGCGGCTTCATAGTTTTATTTTCAGATATGGAAAATTAAAACATCATCGTCGACTCTGTCTCCGTCACCTCTGACCTAGACTGGAGTCAAGAGAAAACCCAATTCAAATAAAAAAAAATATATATATGATATCCGAAGTTACGACCCAGCTTCATTGAAAACACGCTCATAGTACGTGCCCACTTATTTTTAACTGACTTCGCAAAGGAGGAGGTTCTCAATTCGACTGTTTTTAGGGTTCCTTACCCAAAGGGTAAAACGGGACCCTATTACTAAGACTCTGCGGTCCGTCTGTCAGTCACCAGGATGTATCTCATGAACCGTGATAGCTAGATAATTGAAATTTTCAAAGATGATGAAGATGATGTAAAAACAGAATAAAATCCTTAACCGTTAAGCCCTTTCTTTGCATAGTAATAACACTGACCCTGCAAGCCTGAGACGTTCCAGTCTAAAAAAAATTATTACTGGACGTATCATACGACGATAGTATAGAGCACCAAGACACTACAGTGACCAATGCTAGAAACGGCGTTGTCAAAACTTTTCACACAAACCAAAAGGTGTCAGTAAGTATTACTGTTCACTCATAGAAATTGACAGCCCGTGATCCTAGCCCTCAGCCGCGATTCCTTCGATAAACGACATCGCAGCCCACCTCAGTTGCGATGTCGCCCAAGCGACACTGCGAACTACCTATTGGCCGCTGCGTCGTTGGCTTAACGGCAAAGGCCCTGACGAGCGGCCCCTCCTCGGGTTCCTCTTCGCTTAACCATAGCTTGTGGATGACCAAGCCATCGCTACTGAACCCCCCCGCCTCAAAAAAGCGGGAATCCACCACGTAGGACAATGGCGTATCTAGTATTTTATCTCTCTCCTTATGTAAAATAGAGCCTTGAACATCGTCGCCGAGTTGCCAGCTTGTCGGTTTTTTATCAGGTACATTTCGGCGAGTGTGCGAAGGAACTTTTTTTTTTTTGGGACAATCCCACCGCACTATTCCCAAACCACTGCAACTCCTGAAAGCCAGAATCAACAGTGGCGACCACCAGAAAAGCGCCGAGGCAATGAAGCTCGACGAAGTCCCGGAGAATGAATTTAACTGTCTTGGATCCCGCAACGAAATTAATCAGAAAAGAAAATAGAGGAGTAAGAAAAATACAAATTTCTACTTCCCTCCATATCAAGCAGGAGACAGAACAAACAAGACCAATAGGCACAAAGGGTCGTTTACAACTGGGATAAGCCCAGTTGCCTAGCACCACGGATAAAAATTAGCATTAATATTAATGGGTCCTAACATTGTGAGCTGTTATATTTGATTCCAATAATAGGTATGGCAAAAGCGCTTGAACGCACGGAAATTTGTTCTAGTTTCCACAAGGTCCGTATAGTAAACAGCTCCTGATACAGCCTGTACATTATTCAACATAGTATTGCGTTCATTCTGCCAAAGAATACACTCCCATAAGATATGATGTGCAGATTGTACATATTCACAGTCAGATGTAGAACACTGACATAATGGCGAGGCAACAAGCTTGAAGGAAAATAATTTACTTTTAAAGTTACCATGCCCTGTGAGAAATTGGGCAACACAGTGATCCACCTCCATCCACGTCCTGGCCAGCCGCACGCGAACGGATGGAAAGAATTGGTGGAGGTGTCGGCCCTTGATGGAATTATCCCACCTACATTGCCATTCGGATAAAAGTTCCTCCCAGACGTCAATATGTGGTTTAAATAATCTAGAGATTTTGGCACGGTCACTCCGCGTTAAAAAGTCCGCGTCCATGGTCTCTTTTGCAGAATAGTACATTGCAGCACGTCGCTGCACTTCAAGGTCGACCGGAAGTACGCCAGCATGTACCGGTAAGGCCTCAGTACTAACCGTCCTGTATGCTTTGCATAAGAATATCAAAGCCAAACGCTGACTCTGAAGTAATTTACGTCGTACCGCCCCTATTGTGGCCCTATCAGCCCAAACAGGCGCCCCATAGCAGATACAACCCAAGTAATAATTAATAGTCTTTAAAGTCAAAAAAGACAGGCCCCACGTAGATTTAGATATTCTCGTTAATGCATAGAAGTTCTTTTTTGCTTTTTCACCGACGATTTTAATATGATCTATAAATGCAAAATTCCTTTCTAACACAAGACCAAGATAGCACACGGACTGCTTCCTTTTTACCGGAACGTTATTAAATTTAATAGTAGGACACGATTTAAGATTACCTTTCAAAATGAGCTGATAAGTTTTATGCGGAGCAAAGATCAGGCGGTTACGATCGCCCCACTGAGATATTAATCGTAGGCAAGTGTCAGCCAAGTTCTCGAGTCCAGCTCGAGTACTTGATTGAATGAGCAGAAGACCGTCGTCCGCGTAACCGGTTAATGAACAGCCGCTTGGAAGCGGAATCGCGAGGAAATCATCAAAGCCTAAATTCCATAAAGGTGGACCAATAACCGAACCCTGAGGAAATCCCATGGTGAGAGACTTCGACATGGAATGATGCCCGAGTTTGAGTTTCGCGGAACAATTTAAAAAGTTAGAGTAAACTAAATTGTATATATTTCTATAGCAGCCTCGATTTTTCATTTTAAGTAATAGCATTGGCCACCATGCGTTATCAAAAGCCCCAGAAATATCTAGAAAAATCCCAATTACATACTTATGTTCAGATGTATTAACTATTTTCCTAACAGTGGGCCGCGTCTACGGTAGATTTCCCAATAGTGAAACCGAATTGATTATTATGAAATTTTGGTCCGTCCGGTAGCAACCGTGGAACGATAAGGCGTTCCAGGAGTTTTCCCAAAGATCGAAGTAATGTTATAGGCCGGTACGACTTCGGGTCGTCCGGGGGTTTGTCGCCACTTTTCGGGATTATTCGTACAAATCCGCGTCGCCAAATACGAGGAAATACGCCCTCCGCAATACAACGGTTGTAAACGGTTAAAATCGCATCACCGGCTGTTTTACACGCTTCTATAATCATCCGATTAGATATTATATCTTCACCTGATGACTTGTTGAGTGGTAACCTCTTGACAACGTTAATAAATTCGTCAGTGGATGGAAGGTCTGACGCTGGTGATTCAGGTGGTACAGCTGCCCACGCTCTGATCTGTTGATGGTATTCGTTGTCATTAGCTAGTACGTCATCAGGTATAAGAGTATTCAGCAAAACTTCAGTTGTTTCCTCAATACCGGTAGTGTGTTTATTATTTACTTTAATATTCTGAACAAACGCGAGGTTGACTGATCGATTGGCTTTAAACTCATGATATAAAGGAGACCACGGACCTTCTTTATCTAATTTTTCTACTACTTTACGCAATAAATTACCCTTTGATTTTTCCACCGATGCTCTGTAGCGGGACCTGGCAACTCTAAACGTATTTAACGCAATGGAAAGAGGGTCACCGGTAACCTTACGTTTTTTAAGCTTGTTAAGATGTTTACGCGCTCGGCGATAATTTTTACGCTGTTCAGTTAGGTAGTTACACAGTTAGGCTATCACATCTACGTATATTGGTCAAAGATCCACGACCAATGGCAATGTCAGCACAGTAAGTGAAGGTGTCTGACATAATTTCAGCACTTTCTTCAGCTGAAAGCCCATCACGAGTGAAGTCTTTGGCGTGAGACGCAACAAGCGAGCTAAAGAATTCCCAATTCGCACCCTTACATTTATACCTAAAGTTACCAATGACATGTGACGTACCCTGAGTAAAAACTGGAACAAATTCGTACACGATCAAGCGATGATCACTACAAGACGCGTACGTACCCTGAGTAAAAACTGGAACAAATTCGTACACGATCAAGCGATGATCACTACAAGACGCGTCCGGTAGGACACGCCACCTATCCAAGCGTACGTCTGCACTAGAAAGTGTGACGTCAATACAAGATTCGCCCATTTGGCTCCAAAAAGTTGGTGGTGCGTCAGGGGTATTATGAATAGTCAGATTCATTTCAGCAATGAAATCTTCAACAGCGCAGCGTCGTTCATAATCCGTAGACCGAACTTTGCAATACCAGAGTGATGATGACGCATTAATATCAGCGCCAACGATAACTTTGCAGCCCGCGAGCGACTGCAAGACGTGACGGAGGTTATGTATATGAGGAGCAACAGGGTCTGAATATTGAAAGTAGCAACTCACAACATAAACTTTAAAAGAAGACGATGAGACCTCCGCAACGGCACAATGGGGTGTCATTAGATTACGCAAAGACGTTACTGTGAAGTTAGAATGGTAGGTGAATGGTGATGCGCCATCGGTACATGGTAGACATCCCACCCATACATGCAAAACGTTTTGGGAACACTTTTATTGTGCGTACAGCTAAGGAGTGGAATGCCCTGCCGAAGTCTGTGTTTCCCGACAGCTACAATCTAGGCACCTTTAAGCCAAGAGTGAATAGGCTTTTTCTAGGCAAGCGTGATTCACCGTCGACCACATTATCGCTTAACATCAGGTGGTCAAGCGCGAGACTAAAATGAACAAAAAAAAATGAAGTAGGATATTTAAGCTAGGTTTTTAACTCAGGATTGTGGGGTTAAAGAAATAGTGTTGCTTAAGGCAAATAAAGTTTCTCAACTATATTACTAGGTCTGTTCTAAAGTGAACGCTCTAAATACCATAGGTTTGTAAATCAGTAAGTAAATAGGGACTGAATATACACAGTTTTTTTTTTCAAGTTATTCTAGTCGCTTTGGGTAAAATACTGTAGAAATGCCTTAAGGAAAAGCTAGAATATTTTATGAACTTAAAACACGCTAAGTTTGTGTTTGATGTTGTCTGTCAGGTCCTTTTCTTTGTAAGAAAAGATTAGTACGTCCTACAAAAGAATATTTTTCAAGTCACCTTTTATTTTAAGTCATATAGACATTTATGCCTTGAAAACATTGTTGGCAAAGCTTTATATTTATTTTTTATTAATAGATAGTCTCGCATTTGGCCACTATCTCAAGTGATGGTAAGCATATCTGGTTGACATAAGCTTACTATCAGGTCATGTGGTTGACGGTGAAACACGCTTGCCTAGAGTAATCTATTCACTCTGAACAAACATCTTTTTAATATAAGCGCCACAGACAGCCCGCTTTGCTGCACTGCTTGCCGTGGAATCAGCCGTACGTCATCCTGGAATGCGAGGCCGTGGCTTCTCAACGTGAAGAAAGCCCCGGAACAATGAGGTCGCTCCGCGAAGCCTGTGAAGCTCCTAGAAAGCTTCTGTGCTTTTGGGCGGAGCTAGGCTGGTTATGTTAACCAGAAACCCCACGCACAAAGGACTGAATGAGACTCTTTGTACTGAAAAGGGAGTCCCTATCATCATTATTATCCCCATCACCCTTAACTTTCATGATGGTTGAGCTGAGTGGTGCCAATCCATGCGTCATGTTCCTGATCTGGCACCATCAGTTGAGATGGGTCATAACTTGGTTGCCTCACCCTGTTTTTTATTTATTATTGTATTTTGTGGTTGTTTATTTTACTTTAGACGCTTTTACGTGCAGGTTTTAATACATCGTTCTCACATTTATGTTTAATTTTCGAACAAGAATGATGTAGGTAACCAAATACTTGTAATTGAAACTTATTGATGGATAAGAGTGACCATGGAATTTCTTGCACATTCTTCTCCTTCTTGATTTTGCCGTTATTTATAAAAAAATTGATTAACTAAATGTTTAATTTTCCAACAAAAATGATGTAGGTAACCAAATACTTGTAATTGAAACATATTGATGGATAAGAGTGACCATGGAGTTTCTTGCACATTCTTCTCCTTCTTGATTTTGCCGTTATTTATAAAAAAATTGACTAACTAAAAATATTAATAATCACCATTCAGGTGCCCTTAACAAATTCTTCACATGACTTCTTCCATACTACTCTTTTAAAATCTTCATCATCAAATAACATAATAAAGATTTTTTCTCAAATATTCCTCTATCTATAAGACCATAGAAAACCGTACATAATAAGAAACAAAATTTACTCCTCCAACATACATCACTTATCAAGAAACAAGAACATTATACATTTTCATTAAACCATCCCGAAACGCAACTTTAAAAGCTCACATAGAATACGCTCTCAGCATAAAGTTCTCTTAAAATATTCATACAAGTCTACAAACTATAAAACTGTGTTGCCAGATAACATTTACCTACGAGTGAAACTGTGCCGCAAAGTTACGTATAAAGGATCGCAACACTATCTGGCTTCCAACTTCAAATTCCCTCGCGTGAAATGGAACGTCGCGCCATAGACTAAAGAATGCTGTTTCAATGGCAGCAAGTTTTCGTATTGTGTTACATATTGCTGGCTGGTTTTAAAGACTTTACTTTTAAGTTTAGAAGAGCTTTTATTCTGTGAGTTTTTTATTTTGGAAAATCTTCTACCAGATTTTAGTAAACTAAACGCAGAAGTAACTTAAACAAGAGTCAGTCTGGGAAATAAAGGATATCCATGGAGCCAAAATCGATTACTGTATTGTCGTTTTAGGCTCTTTACTTCGTCAAAAGTATGAGGTATGGGTTGTTGATTAACCCAGCAATGTTTTTAATTGTAATTCATACAACTGTTATTTTAGGCTTCCTAATCTAAAGGTGACGGACTCCATAGGACTGGATAGTTTTGGTCGTCCGACTGCAAGATGGGGAATAGTACATTTCGTGTCAAGCATAAAAAGTCGAGATTTTAACACGAGAGATGTAGCCAGTTTTCGAAAGTTACATGCGAGTGTTAAAATAAAGCTCTTTTATGCGAGACACGACGATTCTTTTTACACTATCTGATTAGCTTACTTAATTAAACAATAATTTATTAGAAACGTTCAGACTAAAAACCACAGACTATATACACACAATCAACGCGCGCTTTTTAAAGAGGTAACAGGTTCAGTATCATTCTGCCAGTTACATAATGATATCAAAACTCCATACAAAAGTCATTTCGGAAATGTTATTATGTAATTTTGTTTTTTTTTAAATTTTTATTTTATAATCTTGTGTCTAAATGTTCATATTTCGAAACAAAATGCTTAGGCAACGTGTTACATAATAGACAAGGTAGTGGAAAAATGACTTATTACCATTGTGGGTAGAACCTGGATGAAATTCAGACAAGGAGCGCAGCACAAGAAGTGAGAGGCCTGTGTGCAGCAGTGGGAAAAATTCATGTGGACGATGATGTACCTTAAAATGAGAAACACAGAACCCTGAATCTCTTTGTTGCCAAAAAACTTGTAAATAATTCTATTTAGATACTAACTCGCGATATAAAAAACTTTAACTTAAAAATCACGGGCATGCCCAATTTAGAAAATAAGGCCACAAGCTCTAATCACAAGATTACCACCAATTTAAAGCCATGACCCGACAGAAAACTATGTGTCCGAAATGAGGTTATTTTAAGTTACAAAACAAATTAAACTGCTTTATATTCTAAGGCCAAGAATCACCCATGTTTTAAATGTCACATCTTATTTACTGTACCTACAATATATGCAAATAAACGTTTACTTTACTTTTACTTTGCCGTTTCAATCCGTTTCTCGGGCCTAAGAGGATTGATGTGCTGGAGGATGTGAATTTTGATAAACCTCTCTTGTTTTAAATGGGTTTTTTTTTTATTTCCATACCTAAAGATGTTATCGTATAAACTGGATACATTATTATTAGACTGTAAATAAATTCAAGAAGAGTTAACCGTACCTAAAGATGGCTGTTTTATTTGGTGACCTGTTATTCTGAGTTTATCTTTGACAGGTACCTAATACTATTTACCATTACCATCTACCTAATGCATATTACCTAGTACATGCTTAATTATATTGTTTATAATACTTTTAATTTATTTTGAATAAAGGTATTTTCTTGACTTTGGTACTTCTTTCTTTATCGTTTTCCGACACTGACTTCCAAAACCAAAGATATTTTGTTCTTTTTAGTATTTTGCTTTTGAAGCCGGTTTATTTGTTTGTGAAAAAGTTTTTATTTCTTTCTTTCTAGTTCAAGTATACTAACACTCAAAATTGAGCAAGTTCTATAGTAAGGTACCTAAAGGACTCATAAAAGACCCATACTGAAAAAAAAAAACAAAAATAACTCAATTTACATGTTCGTGCTATTAGTCGCTAAAGAGTTCGGTTTTATGTTCCATATCTTGATAACTGCTAATCTGATTTTGATGAAACTTGCAATATTCCCTAAGTTGAGAGATATCTAATACAATAGAAAAATTCAGTATCATTCTGCCGGATGGGGCGGTGGAAAAAGCGCGGGCGTAGAAGCAGAATGCGTCTACGGTACCAACAGTAGCCTATTCAGTTACGTACTTTTTTTTCTTTAAATTGCAAATTGTTTCACTCGTACTTGGCCGGCAAAAAGAAAAATAATTATGTTGTAGCAACATAATGATATCTAAACTCCATACAAAAGTCTGAAGAATTCGGGGTTGTCTGTAAGAGATTGCCCTGTGCGATAAGACCGCCCATTGTACACTTATCTTTATAAATGTTTTGTTCTGTAATTATTTAAGTGGTGTACAATAAAGTATATAATAAATAAATAATAAATAAATAAAGAATTAATATTCCACATCATAATAATAATAAAAAAGTTTCAATAAAACGTAACATGCGCTCTATGGCAGTTGGGTAATCAAAATTTGATAAAACTTGAATAGGTTATAAAGGCAGCTTACCTTCCTTAAGAAGGGATTTTCCTTACTTTTTATATTCAAAATAACGCGACTTTTCAGTTTTGATACCTATCCCAAGAGAAAATGAAAGGAAACTCAAACATTTATTGAATAACCAAACATAAAGTTTGAAACTAACAGAAAAATTGGGTTACTACCTGTTTTACTCGCTTTGTAGTCCAGGAGTCAGCAAGTTCAGATATTTATGATCTAATGCAATCTTCTACATACATAACATAAAAAGTAATGGTTCAACGTGACGAGAATGTCAAAGAGTCGACTTATCTTTCGGCGAAAAATAAAGATAAGGAATATTTTCTTCATTGATGCATAAGAATAGACAAAAGAGAGATTAAGCAATGAATTTGATGACAAAAAGATAATGTAAATAAAAAAGTTAATGTATAAAAGCAAACTATGAAGAAAACCATGCTGTGCAGTCAGAGGATACATATTATGATTTTGGTCAGTCATCTTGCGATTATGTCCAACCTCTTCTATGTTTACTTTTTAAGCAGTCGGGTGTTTTGATTTTTTACATTAACTTTTATTTTATAACTTTTTGGTAATATTTTTTTTTCGAATTACTTTTAAACATCATTTTAAGTGTTTTGTAATCACCACTTAAAATTCTTTATTTTGATAACCCAACCGACGGATTATGAAGAAAAAAGAAATTAGACGCCCACAGTATGACGCTCAAAATCCGCCACTTCTTTTTAAATTTTAATGTAGCCACTCACAAGGTTATGACGATACGATTGACATAAGTTAATCAAATATTTACTTTATGTAAGTTGTTTATTCAATACCCGATACATATCGAATAGTTTGTACATAACTATTTCATATGAGAATATTTTCTCGTTTCATACTTTTCAGAGCGTGATTTTTCAGTAGTCGGGTTTTTGTTTTTGAACCTACTTTTTATATTTTTTTTTTGTTTAGAGTTTGTTGTTTTACATGTATCTAGATAATGCATAAGTTACAAGAGTGGACTCTAGATGCCGTATAACGATACCGTATTTGACTTAGGAAATTATGCATACATGCATACAGACATACACATACCAATCAACAAATTCTATGCGACGCCGTAGTCGGATAAAAATTAGTTTTCATGACCTTGATGGGATATATCTCGCAAACGGTACGCTTGACAAAAAATGAAGGTTCCTCCCCCGCGCCACTACCTTCATTCAAAATCCTTGCTCAACGATACCACACATTTCAAGGTGGGGCGAAATAAAATGTTTGTCATTGACTTTGTGCTCCCTACTAGTTTAGAAGACATGAGGGAACTGATGAACATACATACATACTCACATACCAGTTAAAAACACAATCCTCCCTAATGCAACGCCGTAGTCGGGTAAAAAGACTTATTGCTGTCTTACAAAATTTTAAACACCGTTATTAAAAAGACATAAAAAATCATGCGAAAAGTTAAAAATGCGTGAATTGATTCATCCGTAAACTTCATGAATAATTTTATTCTTTACCTTCCTTCGAAAAGTATCTAGCTTATACAGTTTTTTCCAACTACGTTTTTTAGTCAATACTAACTTCATCAAGTTATAATCGTTATATTTAGTTTGAGATACGAAATGTCTTCAAAGTGCATCTTTACGCCCTTTAAAAGGTCATTATATATTTTATCACTTTACAGCTTACTAGTTTAAAGCATGCCATGCTTAACCATGGTGAACGTGACATGAATATGTTAAACTTATAGGAAAATTGAGTAACTGAGTATGGCAAGGCTATCTAAGACACACTACAGTCTATAGAGACTGCAGTTGTAGTATAAGTCAAAAGTATTGAAAACCTGACAGTAGTTATTACAGTTTTGCTAAGCTACACTTCTGAGGCCTGTACCACCGGAAACGTATTATTTTTGGGTTTATAAGTCTATTCTTGTATATTCATACCCATCAAAAACATAAATGTGAAAAAGGGAGCGAAGTTCAATACTAGGAATATGCGCGGTTGTTGATAACTCCGACAAAAGAATTGAGATCTAAATGGGTTCCAAGTATTGTATCCTAAAATTTATTTACAAGAACATAAAACATTTTAAAATAAATTTAAAAACACAATTTCATGCTTTTTCTGCTACAAAAATATTTGCTGTTTTAAAATATAACTTCTTAAATTTTAATAGTCGAATTATTTATAACTTAGAATAAATTCTAGCTCATGATTTGACTTGGCTGGTTTTGTCTATTTAATAACTTTTTACTAAAATATTATTTCATCTGCTCAGATAAAATTATATGCTAACTCAAAAGTCAAATATATTTATTTCATGTACCTAGGCCACTAAGCGGCACTTTTGAATGTCAACAATTCAAATTTATAAGTAATATAAATTGATTCTTCCATCCATTCGGCAAAGTAGCGTGTTATGGAGAAGAACGGACAGGAAACTCCATACCTACTCTTTTAAAAGAATAAGTGTTTTTACAATATTTACATAAGTACATACATTAACAAATTCATATGTGGGAGGACGATGCACCCAGAATAGTACTACACGCTATACTACGTACAGGTATAAAGTATTAAAAGTACTCACACATGTACTGTGCCGTTATATAATAGGTACTAGAAAAACATTAACATCCGCTTTACTTACCATTTACGCCACCTAACTTCAAACACCTGCCTACTTAAGGTCTATCCACATATTTCAGGGCCGTGCCCGGGACGTGGACGGACCGTGCCCCGTCAGGGGCTCAAAAAAAATATCGTTGTGCACATTTTATATGAACTCGTTCACAACATCCGTGCACGGGCCAGTGACGGAGCTTCAGTGCCTGGACAGACGCCGGGACGTGCACGGGTGTGCCGATATTTTGCTTGCACGTTGTCGATTTTTTCTTTCAAAATATGAATGACGAGTTGTTAATTGAGGCCGAATGCATATATAGAGTTGTATACGTCTTGTACCTCTTCCGTTTCCTCTTTATCTAGAGCAATTGCAATCGCAATCAACTCCTTTGTATAAAACAAAATAAACATGACGTATATTGCGTTTTTAATTTCTATTTCACTATACATTACTGAAGCGATACTCTGATACGAAAACAAAATGGTGTCGCAGCCTGTCCACGGTCTTGTCACATCCCTGACGTATGTGAACAGAAAGTCCCTGACGGGACTCGGATGCACGGTCTTAGCAGGGCTCGGCCCTGTCACGTCCCGGACACGGCCCTGATATGTGTGGATATACCTTTAATGCCCTGAAACACGATACATTGCCAACAAACCAGCTGTGTCACGCGTGACAAACTTTAAGTCACCGTGACAGATTTCAGACCATTTTCCGACACTGTTCAGAATTTCAGATGAGCCTAAATAGTACGAGATCCCACTGCAAAAATCTTTACTTATTTTCTTTTATAAAGTTTATATTTTAAGATGCTTGAACGAAGAATAGATTACAGCAGGGTTGCATGATATTTTTTAACTTCACGCTGCACTAGGATTTCTTTTGTATCGCGGTTACGTATACAACATTAGTCGGATATCAGTAAGCCGCAATTTATGGGTTGCCAGGTGCAAACAGGTAAAATTACAACCCATAGATTGCGACTAATTAAGAACTGGCAACTTTTTTTACGTATTTTCTACATCACTTTCTTTCACATGCAATGGATTCACTTGAAAAACCTATTTATGTAGGTCTGTCAAACATAAATTACAATTTATTCAAGGTAAGTGCGGCTAGATATTGCCAGACAACCCTGCAGCAATCTATTCTACTGTCAAATATTATTCATTAAGTTTTATCAAAAACAAATATGTATTATACTTGCAGTTTTTAGCACTGGGATCTCAGGCTAAAACGATTTGGGTATGTGTTCGCTTGGCCGTGTAGGGGAGGTTTCGCTAAGTGATGAAGTTTTACTGAATATTGGTAAAATATGCTGGAGTAATGTATTGGACAGATTTTGTTTCTTTTTGTTTTGTTTGCAAATGGCTTGGAAAATAAGTTTTCTTTTGTTTTTGCTACACGGCGATCAAGTCAGCCTGTAATTTACTATTGTTTTTTTTATTTCTTTATCGAACGGTCGATGCTCGCTTGAATTATCTTCACAGTGTTTTCCTTGTTGCGTCTATTTTTTGGACATTCCTAATTTGATCCTATACAATTATTGAACCATTCTGTTAGTTAACGTTTTATGACTTTTTTGCTACCCCTAGTTTGGGAGTCAGAGTATATTATTAAAACGAATTATATTTATTTTTAAGCCATTTATAATTTAGATTAAGATTATTAATATATACCTATCATTACGTAATAATTTATTACCCAAGTTTGCAAAATAACTCGAATTGAGATACTAGTTAAGATACCGATTATTAATTACCAAAATAAACACAATTTAATGGTTTTATAATAAAAATAAAACACTTCACTCCTGTAACAAGGGTACAAGGTATGTCGGTACTCGACTTTATCAGAATATTCGGCAATATGTAAGGCCTTAATACCATCTTAGTAGGCCCTAACAGAATACTAACGCAGCATTTTTTATTCTTTTTAGGGTTCCGTAGTCAACAAGAAACACTTATAGTTTCACCATGCCATTCGTCTGTCCATCCATCCGCAGCTTAGCTCAGAGACTCAGGGACTAGAAAGCTTTAACTTTGCATGGGTTGATATTGATCAAGCCGACTAAGTGGAAAAAAATGAAATAAAAAAAAATGTGAACACGTAAAGTGGGGATGGTATTTATTTCTCATCTGTCCCATGGTGTGGGGTATCATTGGATAAGCCATTCAAAAAAAATAACGGGACTGTATAAACCATTATTCTATTCAGAGATCCGTTTGCGTAAAATTAAGATTTAAATTGCAAATTTTTGTTAGAGTCAAGGGGGGTCCCTTCCCAGCATAATGGTTACTTTTGGATATGTGAAAAGAAACCACGTCAGTAGTATATATAAAGAAATTAAAAAGAAAACTATCACAACTTAGTAGGATTAACAAGTTTACGAGTAATAGTTTACCAACTTATAAAAATTACTTGGAAACTAAAAATATATTCTGATAGAGTAATGTTCGGTGCTACCACTGTTTATGAACTTCAATATTTTTATTTAATTATGTTAATAAATGTAGCTGTTGTATGGAACCATGGGTATGCGATTCAGACATACACTTGGCCGTTGTTTTTTTAAATATCGCTGCATATGCGAGATAGGAACCTTTGGGTCTCGCACAGCTTTCTCTTTTGTTTTATCCCTGGTGTCTCACAAATACTTTTTCTTTTTCTTTCTGCTGGCAAACAGTAATTTAGTTTTAATTTCGCAAAACTTTGACATTGCCACAACATGGTTTGTGGCAGCGGAGAGGTCATTTTTGATGCACGTATTTAACAGACGTCAAAAACAGGGGAAAGTTTTCAATTTTTCTTAATATTTTTATTACCATTTTGTACGAAAGCTGTCAAAATATATTCGCCCAAGAATCCAAATTAAGCTTTCGTAATAAAAATCAAATCATAAAACTTATTTAAATAAGCCAAACGCGAAAAGACGAGTTGGCAGTCTGCAAAGGAACTTAATCAAAATATTAATAAAGTTATAACCAGCTACAAAAAGGTTGATCTCATTTATTCCTATAACAAGTAGGTACTTGAGTAGGTATTTGAGTTTATCAGAATATTCCGAAATATGTTGGTAGGTACAGTCGAGAGCATAACCTTCTGAATATTATATATTGTACACCACATAATAAATATAGGACAAACATTGATAAAAATAAGTGTACAATGGGTGGTCTTATCGCACTGGGTAATGTCTTTGACAACCTATGGACGGACTGAACGAAACGAGATAGATATGTCTATGTTTTTCTATGTACAAAACATCATAAATAGTATAACTTCTTGTTTGTGTCGCTGTCACGACAGTAATTTAGATTCTTTTTGCCCAAAACTGTGCTTCACGGTATCAAACTTACTATTGCCGAGATGAGAGAATAATCCAGGCCATAATCTATCGATGTTTACAGTCTCATAAAAAATCGTCCAAACGTTTAGACGTCAAAGCATGTAACTGTACGTTCATTTTATTGGTGTATATTGGAGTGCGCTATCTCGAATATTGATCATAGAGATCTGAAGCCTACTCTGATTTATTATTAAAAAGATTCCCGAGAACTCACTTTTATGGAGGTAGGGTTATTGGAGATACACAGATCATATCATTTTGCCAACTCATTTATTTAGTCTTTTATAAAAAATACTAGCTTCTGACCGCGTCTTCGACTGTATACAATTATTACTTTGAATAACCTATTTTATATACTGCGCTAACGTCATTCAGAAATTATTGGTTCAACGTACAAACTTCCTACCTCCTTTCCACCCTCGGATAAAAACTACCCTACGTTCTTCCGAGGGCCTCAAACTATCTCAATACCCATCGAGGAGTCAAAAGGAAACTACAGAGTTACTATCGCAATATTTTATAATATTATTATTTATATGGGTAGTTTTACTAATATTAATAATGTGATTTTCTGTTTGTGATAAAATATTCGGTGCTTGGCTTTAGTTTCAGATATTTATTTAAAAGAAGGCTGACATTGATATCGAGCAATTAGATCAAATAAACGGTGTCAATTCATTGGGGTTAACCGTGAAAATCGGGGTACACCAGGGTTAAATTTTGGGTCCTTTCTTGTTTCTAGTCTACATTAACGATTTACCCCATCTATTGAAAAACAATTTAAACATGGTGTTATTTGCTGATTACACTTGTTTGATTTTTAAGATAAATAGACGTACGAGTAACGTTGATGACGTAAATAACGTTTGCGACTGGTTCATAGCTAATAATTTAGTTTTAAATGCTAAAGAGACTAAGTACGTAAAATTTGCTTTGCCCAATGTCAAAAGTACTAATTGTGAAATTATATTAAACAGGGAGAAGCTAGAATTCGTTGATAAAATGGTTTTCCTGGGGATCACGCTAGACTCAATGTAACAATGGGGTCCTCATTTAATATCACTCGCAGGACGGCTAAGTTCGGCAGCTTATGCTGTTAGAAAAATCGTCAATTTAGTGATGTAGATACCGGATACCGTGAGTTATAGTATAATGTCTTACGGTATCTTACTATGGGGAAGGGCTGCATACATTGAGTCAATTTTCATTCTGCAAAGACGAGCCATCAGAGCGACACCCAATCTTAGCCGGCGCGATTTTCTAAGGGAACTGTTTAAGGACATTAACATAATGACGGTACCTTGTCAATATATTTATGAAAATATATATACGTTAGGTTAAAGAGTTTACATATTTTTAGTAAAAATGGCGATAAACATAATTATGTTACCAGAAATAGGGACCAATTAATTCAACCATGTTTCAGGTTGGCTATAGTAGCATCGTCTTTTATGGGGTACTGTATAAAATGTTACAATAAAATACCTCCCCACATTCTAGAACTGAATGAGACAAAATTTGCAGGTAGGCAAGCATATTATAAGTTGGCGGATTACATCGCTTATAAAATGCTTGGCTCAATGCTGGTCCTGCTCCGCAGCCACTATGGCGCAAGAATAGGCAGAAAAGTTTTGAGGTATTGTTGGACCTGCTGAAGACTGTATGAATATATTTGTATTGTATAAAGTCAATTTCTTTTAGTATTATATAACTGCACAGCACATGTGTGAGTACTATGTTAAGACTGTAAATCTATCTACCATTCACTGTACCTATATGTCGTTCGTTGACTTCTGTGTGCCCTGGCAGTTGAGTGTGTCATGCTCCCTCTAATTTCTCTCTGATGGTGGCACATGTGTTGGATCATTCGGTTCCCTTCACGATGGTTGAGCTGAGTGGTGCCGATCCATGCGTCATGTTCGTGAACGGGTGCCAACAGTTGGGATTGGTCATATCTTAGCTGCCTCGGCCTGTTATGGTTTTTTTAATGGTTTGTTACTCTAGACGCTTTTACGTGCACCTCTTTTTACATCGTTCTCACATATATGCATATTTCCATCATGAATGATGTAACCAAAAACTTGTAATTAAAACTGATGACGGACGAAAGTCCGTGGAGTTTCTTGCAAATTCATCTCCATTGAGACCTACTGACGCTTGCGAATTTGCAGTAAGAGTAATTTATTTTATTTTATTGTTTGACAATTCAAAAGTATCTCTGAGTTTTATTTGAAATAAACTGTTTGATTTTGATTTCTGAGTTTATTTTGAAATTTAGCCAAATAAAAACGAAAACTCGCACTGTTCACGCCTGTTGTCCTCCAAGGGTTAGGTAGAAAGTACACCTACTGTAGGTAAACCCACACTTTGCTAGTCATTTTTAAATTACAAGTAAGAAGCGGCAAACCTATTGCATCAACCGGGTACAAAATCTATACTTACATCCGCTGAGAAATTTCAGATGGAAAAATCCTAAATGTTTGCCCGTCACGGGAATCGAATTCAGCACCTCTAGCAAAGTTGACAATCTACAATCGATAACGCTAGTAGAATACGAATCAATGTATGGGAATCACTCATCTGAACGTTAAGTCACGTGGTCAGACCAAACAAATAGAAGGCGTTAGCGATTGTAAGAGATTCATTAAGAAACATTTGTAACTTGGCTAGGGGGCAGGACTTCATGCTCGGCAGTAGCGCTAGCGATTACTTTACGAACGAAACAATAAAATAAATATAATCGGACTAACTAATATAAATCCAACGATTCCTGGAACATAAGTAACCAAGTGAATTAATACAAATCTGGTTGTGTTATCTTAAGCCTTTTTGAGTCTATTTTCTCTGTGATTCAACTCTTTGAAAGTAAACTAAAAGAATGGATTCCAAGCAATTCCCATTTAAAACGAAATTTCCCAAAGGCTAGTTGGTATAAATGGGCAATATTTTCTATTAATTTATAAGTTTAATATTATAAGAGGAAATAGTGTTTGTCTGCTGGAAGTGATCTCTGGAGGTACTGTTATTATTGAGAACATTCTTTAACGGATAGAAAGCTTCACTGTCTAGACTACTTTTATGCCGGAAAAATGCAAGATTCTTATATTCACATTTCCAGAGCATCTATTATTTTCCTTTCCAGTTCTCGTAGTGACCATGTCTCAGTTGCGTAGAGAAATATAAGGGAATACCTACGAAAGGACGAGCCTGATCTTAGTAGCTTTGGTTATTTTGCGATTCTTCCATACCTTCCTTGACTTGTGCATTGCCCCTCTGGCCATCGCCATTCGGCGCTTCACCTCATCCATGCAACTGCTATTGCCTACAATTATAGCGCAAAGATATATGTAGGACTGCACAACGTCACAGTTGGCAATCTGTGACTCACCCAGCGAGTTGTTGTTGCTACGGTCCACAATCATTATTTTGATCTTGTTGTGATTGATCTTCAACCCAAATGCAAGACTCACGCACTTCATCTTAATTAGTAGTTCATCCATTTGGTCAGCACTAGCCACAAACAATGTTGTTTCGTCAGCGTAGCGAAAGTTCGCAATTTTGTAGCCACCAATTGCAACACCATCAGTCCAGTCTTCGAGGGTGATCCGCATAACGTGCGGATTTTGTATGCAACGTGTTGCTTATTCCTGAGAAAAGATCATATTCCTCAGAATCCGTATATACAACCAGTCAAATAATCATAACTTCCCTTCTCGTTCGTTTAGCGTTGTCCCTAATATATTATTGATGGTGAAAGGCAACGAAACTACGTTTCCCAGCGATTTGCAAGTTTCTCAATTCTGGGAAGTGATTTGTCATTCCTCACTGTACGATATGAGAAATATTATTACTGACAACAAATATTGTTTCGTTTCTCCATTCTGTTGTTCTGATATACGTATAGTTAGTTTTATTCTTATTTTCGTCATGATTCTTTTCATAATGTTACAAAAGAGGTGAGAAAGATATAATAGATTTGTTGGTAATTGGGTGTTGTATGTTTTGTTAATAAATGCATGTGGTTTGTACAAACTGGTATTGGACACTAATTGAAATTGAAAAAGTGTGCAGATAATAAAGTCATTTACAATTATATTATGCATTTATTATCCAAAAGACCCAATGCACTTATTTCCACTAAACCATCTATAGGCTTTTGAATTGTCAAGTAGTGGGTCAGTTAGATTAAGAAATTAATAGCTATTTATGCAACTGTTACGTTATGGACGGTCTTTTAATACGAGTGCCATTTTCCAAATAGGTGGGCACGAATTATTAAAAGACCAATAAAGTACAGTTGCATACAAGATTTTATCTACGAAGGAAGGAATAAAACACAGATACAGTCAAATAAGTATTTCAGGAAGTGTGTTGAAGTATTTCATTTCTTATATACATGTCTTGATTTTTCTGGTAGTAAGTTATTTGTAGCCGCAACTGCTCTATTTGTTATATCTGGTGGTGTATTTTCAATATCACTTCATGTTGAAGACATTTTTAATAAAATTTGGAATAAAATTTCACTCAGAAATTTTTCCCGCGTCCATTTTTTATTTTATTTTTTTATTTAGTCTTTATTATAAGGTATAAGGCAAAGATCTTGTAGCCGCAACAGCCAAATAGTATACGATACTTTTGTTCTAAACTTGTTCCATTTTTAAAAACATCATTTACAGTGTCTCGATTTTGAAGTAATATTATAGGGACCTGGCTGTATGTTCAGAATGTCTTTGCTTGTGTTTTAGAATTTATGACGATTCGCATAATGCAACCCGATATCGTTATGGGTATCATAATGAAACCGCTGTCAATTTTATAATTCGAATATAACGAAACCGAAGTAGATAAAAGCTTTTACGTGTCCATTTATAAAACTGTGTCCACTTTGAAAGTGTCCATTAACCTACTCACTCAATCTCACTCTTCAAAATCACTCACTCTTATAAGGTCTTTCTTTAAAATATTTTTTTTTTATTTTAAATTCCGGTTTCATTATTCTTAATGCTTCTATTTGAATGTGAGAACAGTGTAAAAAAAACAAATACCTAAATATACTTATTCGTATTTTCGACCGCAGCATTAACCACTCATAGCTAAATTTACCACTCTACCAAAATAAAAGTTAGAAATCTATGGCATATCTACACTTTTACACTAATAACATCACATCATCAGCCTATTAATGTTCCCACTGCTGGGACACAGTGCGGGTTGGTGGATGTCACATGTCTTCGAATTTTTGGTTCTAGGACGATGTTCTAGGATGCCGGTTTCCTTCACCGTTTTTGAGAGCAGTAATGATCAAATAATTTACACGAAGTAAAGCGCCTGCCTGGGTTCGAACTCACGACCTACAACTTGTAAGTCGCGGCCGATACCACTGGGCCACCACTGCTTTACACTACTAATATATATTATATATACCTAGTTGTTTCTTGAATTCTGTATTATTATTAATTAATTGTACAACCAATACTACTGTTTCATGCTGATTATTTCGAACGCAATTTAAATTGTTACTGAATAAATAAATTAAATTGAATTGTTTATTATCACATTATACGAGTATATATATAATAAAATGTAATAATGAAAAAGTATTATATATATTATATTATTTTTATATATTATAATGAGAAAAGATTTGATTGTTTGTAAGTTTTTTTGTAATGGATAAACTCAAAAACTACTCAACTGTTTTAAAATTATTTCAACAGTGGAGAGCTACATTAATTTTGAGTGACTTTTTATCCCGAAAACGGGTCCTGTTGTGTGGGCCATGGGAGCGAAGCAGCGGGAAAAAATATCATAGACAAAATTGTGATCATTTATTTGACATTACTGTCAACTTCAGTTCACCATCCATTTGCAGCTCGACTGAACAAATCCAAACTAAAAGGTACCTTACCGAACAAAAAATGCAGCAAAACCGAATAAAACTGCCCGTTCATTACAACTTTTCCAATAAGCTTTAGCCAATGGGAATAAAATTTTACAGCATTCTCATTAAGTACGCGTCGTATTATAAAAAAAGTTGTCTGCTCAATGGTGTGGCAAAAGAATGGAACCAGTGTCTAATTAACTTTCAAAGTTCATTCATTTCGTTCATTTGTTGGTAGCCAATGGGAATAAAATTTTGGGAATAAAATTTTACAGCATTCTCATTAAGTACGCGTCGTATTATAAAAAAAGTTGTCTGCTCAATGGTGTGGCAAAAGAATGGAACCAGTGTCTAATTAACTTTCAAAGTTCATTCATTTCGTTCATTTGTTGACCGTGTGACGGCTTTTATCATAGAAAATTTAATTTTGTCTTCAGGAATAAGAGCATTGTCTTTTAGCTAAAATAAGTACCGTGACTTGAATGCATTGAAGGTTTTTATCAGTTATATTTTATATGCGGTGCATGTTAGAGTAAGCAAATCGTTACTAATATTATAAATGATAAATTCATTCTGTCTGTTTGTTTGTAAACTTGTCGCGCCTTGACGTATATGCGACAGATTTAAGTTTTGAATCCCGTATAATACCTGGTACATGGCTGGACCGTGACCAGGATTAGGACATCAAACATTGAATCCCAGTAATATTTTTCCTTGACATAACAAAACACTTTTCATGCAAGCGAAGCCGAACCGTGGGAAGAAGGTAGTTTACAATGTATTCGTATAATTGGGACCCGACATTATGCCTCCATAATAAAAGAGAGAGCTTTAATCAGACTTACATTAACTTATCATTATGATAATACGAAATACATTTACATTCATGTAAATGTATCCCATTTATATTCCCTATTTTCAGACAGTTATTATTGAAAAAGCAAGCTAAATATTCCCTGTATATTTCTAAACTTATCACAAATACAGACGGCAGTCGTTAAAATCGAGACAGCATTAATATAGCCAGAGATATATTTTATTAAAGCTTTCAAGAGGAAAGCTTTGTTTGCCAGAGTCAACTACGGGGTCTTAGTTAGAAAATATCATTCGCAAGCAAGTACTCTTGCATTTCCTCGGCGAAGAGATGAAAAGTTAAAGGGGACGTTTCATTGAGATTTTTACATTATAATGTCGTCGCTTGCGTTTGTTTGTGCTACATAAATAAGTGTTTTACAGTAGTTGAATCCAAAGTAGCATATTCTTTAGATTTTAATGCTAAGTTTGCATTTATTCCTACTTTTTAGAACTTATGCCGTTTTGTTTGGGGAGGTTTGTTTATAATCCTAATGTGTGGTCCAGGGAAATTGTTAACACCTATCACTTAAGGCCCTCTAAATAATGTATTATTGGTTAACTATTGTACTATTTAAAAAATTAACGGTATAAAGATTTTTATTATTTATTATTATTATTAATCGGAAGAGGTGAACTTATTTGTTTATTACTTATTTATTCCATTGATTGAAAGCCAAACTGTCGCTGATTGCAATTGACTACCATTTACTTTGAAGATGTAGTTTCTGTATGACTAGTTACGAAAGCAAAGCCGCGGGAAAAGCTAGATTTAAATAAGATTAGTATCTGACTTTTGGTTTTACGCTCATCTCATCTATAAACATAGTTTACCGACAGAAATAAAATTTTATCTTACCCATTAAGTACGCTGCGAACAGAAAACTCCAGCTTAGTCAGTGGGAAATATGGGAATAGTTATTGATTCTTAACAAAATAATATTTGCGTTGTTATTAGCAACTGAAGAAAATACAACGCTTTTTTAGGAGTATGTACGTTAGTATACCGACGAAAAAAAAAAAAAAACGACTGCTTAAGAAGGTAACTAAAAAGACGTAAACAAGAAGACTAAAACTTATAAAGAAGCTAAAACATATTTTACTGTAAGTAAATTCAAGTTCGTGTTATACCAAGATTACATAAATACTGTTTTATGTTGTTCCAGGAACGTCAACGTAAAATCAACTTATCACTAATTCGTAAGTATTTAAAGATTTAAGTACCTACTATATTTTCAATCCGACTTTACTTTTCAAATCCACGTTAATAAAAACAGTTTACCATCCCATTACTGCCAGCAAAAGTGTATTTAAAACAAATTTTCTAAATTCACTCAGCCAACCAATTACAAACTCACAATTTTATTACCAATACCCAATTAATAGACCATTTCTGATGAAAATGTAAATAAAAAATCCCAGGAAAACCAATTCCTATTGCGCTCAGAACATCTAAAAACCGCAGTGTAGAAAAATTCCGTAGTAAACGAACGCTTTCAAGCAGTTTACATAATTTATGTGGTTCCCCAAAAGAATTCCAAATAAAATATTTACTGTCTGTCTTTCAGCAAGATCGTAAATCGGGTGAAATCTGTAAGAAAACGAAATTAGAAAAACCCAGTAGTAAATTATTTAGGCAAGATTTATAGCGCGGGTTTGTGCGGTATGCTTATTTAGTGAAAAGTTTATGTAGTAGCTATTTGTAGATGATTTTCAAATAGATTAGCGTTTTAAGTTTTGAGCGGCGTTTGAGTGACTTTTTAGGTGATAAAAACTACAAAGTGAAAAATAACTTTAATTTTTGAAGTCGGTGTCTTTCGTAGGTGCCAATTTTTTGCGTTATGGACACCGACTTCAAAAATTAAAGTTATTTTTCACTTTGTAGTTTTGTATTTGGAAGTCGGTAGTATTTTTTTGTAAAAAAGTTTTTTTATTTTTCACTTTTTAGTTGTACCTACCTAATAGGCAAGTTAGTAAGGTAACTATAACGCCGAAATAGATTTCATAAAACTTGAACTTAACCGCTGAAATGAGAGATCTGCGTACCCCTTAAGAGCGTACTGGCGTGATGTTATGTTATGAAATGGTATAAACAATAAACAGACATGCGATTGCAGCAATCCCGAGAGATTTGCCGTTATTTATTAAAGAGATTATTAGATTATTTCGTTATTATCTAAAATGGGACCAATTTCGGAACATACGTTTTCAAACAAAAAAAGAATTTTCAAAATCGGTCCACAATTGACGGAGATATCGGTTAACATACACAAAAAAAAAAACAAACTTGAAGGTGAACATAGAACCTCCTCCTTTTTGGGAAGTCGGTTAAAAATTAAGTTGTGTGTTCCTTTTATAACCTCAGGTTTATTGAAGCTTCAGGATTTTTTTTTAAATTATTTATTATAATGCCACGATATTTAAAAGCCTTTTTTCTTGTTTTGTATTGAGCTAGTTTTTAAGGCGTTCTTAAAAAAGTTGACTTCAAAAACTAACAAAGCCTAAGCTTCTCCCTGTGAGAGAGAATGAATCCACCACGCAGGCCTAGTGCCGGTTGGTGGATGTCATATGTCTTCGAAATTTTTATTCAAGGACATGGTTCTATGGTTCATGGTTTCCTTCCGATTTTTCCTTCACCGTTTTGAGAGTTCACTCTATTTAATTTTCTATTATTGAAAACATATTTTTTTATTATCGACGCCTATAAATATTATGTAGGGTAATTATTTTTTAATTGAAATTAAAAGGGCTGACTGAATAATGTTTGTACAATTTTATTCTATGAGGCTTATGTACTCTTAAATCATCGCTCTTCTGCCACCACCGCCGATTCCGACTCCGATTACGGTTCCGACTCCGACAAACCAAAGGAGATAATTTTTTGTATGGGGAAAAGGTTCATCACACAAATTGTGGCGTATAGTAATGAACATGTAAACAACATACATTTTGTACAATCTCTAGATTACAGGGATTATATTAGCGAAATTTTATGTAACCGGAATATTGTGAAAAGTAACAATCAAAGCATGACTTTTTCATGTAAATAAACGTCAAAAACGTAAACACGCATTTTATGTCTTATCACATTTACTATTATTTCATTAGTCCGGTTAGATTTTTATATTATTATAATCTTTGGTCTGTTTATTATAATAAAGTGATTACTTTTTATACGTAATATGATTAATATACATTGTCATTTACTAGTCCGCCTAAACAAAAAGTCTCTTAAAAACTGCAACTTCGGTTCCGATAAACCAACTCCGTAACATCCCTAATTCATGTATTCGGAGCCGACGAAGCAACACATCAAAAAGAACATGCGATGAATAAATGTACGTCGTCGCTATTTTAGACGCTGGAATTATTTTTAGGATATAGTAACATGAATATACTGGATACTCTTGGGAGATTTGTACTTTCACGAGGCGTTATTTTTAGACGAAAAGAAGAGAATATATCAATCATGTCAGTTTTTGTTACAAAAAATGTTTCCTCTCTCCCTCTCTCTCTGCACATTTTTTATTTAAAGAATATAAACAAACTATTGCAAAAATGCTTACTACACCTTCACCCACCTTCGGAGGTTATAAGAGTTTTTTTTTGTTGTTTTACTTCCGTGTCATTGAAACTCAAAAGTTTTAGCCGTTGATTACATCTAAATCGATTAAGTCCCACTTGCCTGGGTAATCTTACTTACTCTGAGTCAACTTACGCCGTGTTAAGGACATGTAAGTATGACATATTCTAATTTAACCTCGTGTTAGCAAATAACTCTGAGTTAATTTATTCGCACCAGTGGGCCTTAGAAAAGCAAATGTAAGCTAAAAGTAATGGACAGTCAAGTGGGCATAGTAAGTTGAAAAATATTGGTTAGACAATATTGTTTTTAACATTAATCCCCTAGATAAGGGAAAGCAAAAAAGTTAATGTGTTTGAATTTGTTTTTATTTGAGAAATATAACAGTTCCATCAGTTCCCACACAACTTGAGTTGTCACTAGTTTAAGACGCTGGATTATTTTTAAGATAATGAGACACGAATATCAGTGTACTCGGGTTTCTTAACGAGTATCCAGTGAAAATCTTGGGCAACTGGTAACTTAGGGAGGCTTTTTTTAGTAGAATAGACTGAAGTATGTATCTTCATTACTTATTTATAGAATAAAAATCACTCTTGCGGAAACAAAGGAAAAATGCTGGATCTATAAAAGTGTAGTAAAGGGGCACTATCTGCCACAGTGATCTTATTCTTGTTGGAGCTGTATTATTTTCTTGCCTGTATATTTATATGCATGTATTTATGTATCTATTTTAGTATTTCATATTTAGTGCTTACTATTTTTGTAACTTATTATTAGATTTAAAATTGCACCAAGTGCAACGCCATGTCATGTCCAGGCTACCTCTCTCCATTCTGGGTTGCCTGGGACAGATAGCAGAACGCGATAAGGCCGCCTGTTGCATGTTTATTTTATATTAAAGTTTTCGTATTTGTTATTGTTTTTATCTTGGTGTACAATAAAGTAAATATAAATAAAAAAATAATTGGAAAAGTATTAGTTGCCTGCAATTCCTTATGATTTCGCTTCCGAAGTAGGCCACGGGAACTGCGTTTTGCAGGGACAAGCAACAATCTATGTTCATTATCATGATTGCAATATTAAAGCATGCTTTCAGTAAAATAATGTTCTTAATAAGATACGAAACCACTTCCAGAGATATTCATAAAATTATATCACTAACATAAACAAACAAAAAGTGTAACCTCTTTATAATTTTAGCTTAGGTGATGAACAAAATGTCCCATTCTGGAAAGAAATTGAGGTGGCTAATGGACAATCCTACTACTACCTATTATAAATGCGTAAGTTTGTGAGGGTGAATAGATGTATTTTTTTTTCTCTTTCACCTAATTAATACGACTTTGATAAAATTTTAGTAACTTAGTTTTATACATTAGAATAACACATAAGATAAAATTTGTAAAGATATTGTAGCCCAGTAGAAATCAACATCAAAATCGGTAAGCTTGATTTAGTTCTAAATTTTTAGTATATTGTATGAACCAGTTTGGGTAGTGCTAATCCAAATTTGCAACTTCGAAAAATATGTGCTCGCTGGTCGTCACACGAAATACTGCAACCAATACTTTGCAATATTTGCCTTCTTTACTGTCGATTTCCACTGGGCTATTGCGAGAAGTACATATGTTTTTTTTATTATGCTTAGGCTCGCGCTTGACCACTCTCTCACCTGATGGTAAGCGATGATGTGTAAGACGGTGTAGCACGCTTGCCTAGTAGTAACCTATTCCCTACTGACTTAAAGACCCCGAGGTTGTAGCTATCGAGAAACATAGACTCCGGCAAGGAATTCCATTCCTTAGCTGTATGCATAATGAAAGTATTTCCAAAACGTTTAGTGCTCCTCGATATAATAACGTTAAAAAAAAACCGACAGGCTGGCAACTCGGTGCCAATTTTTAAGGCTCAGGAGCCTACACCGTTTTTCGATCGACTGAGATATAGATAATGATATAAAATCCAATACAAAATAAAACATAACTTAAGCTTCGAAGACCTAGGTTTAGAGGTTCATATTCTGTATTTTATAAATATTCTGTAGGTTCAGATAAAATAGTCTTAGGGCTGAATAAATGATGAAGCATTAAAAAGATAAACAATGTCGCAGCAAAAAGATAGATCACACAGCGATATTTCGTAAAGTGTTGCCTTGCCTTAAATCTTTATGAACTAAGTTTTAGAGATAAACTTTGAAAGATTGATCACAGTGGTTTTTTATAAAAAACTGTGCTTATTTATAAATAACGACCTGCCCTTGCTTCGCACCTTTTTTCATTTAATCTTAACTAGATAATGATATTATAAAAAGGTAAAATTGAATTTTTATTTGTAATGTACTCATTCTCATCGCCGAAAGAACTGATACTTCGGCTCACCCACATTTCAGCAGTTATGTTCAAGTCCCTTGTAATATCGCCATCAAGCAGGCGCATAGTCGGCTTCCGCAGGAATAAATCCACTTGTGATGCTGCCCACTTGTTAGTCAATAACATAGTTGAAAACTTGAATGCTAACAAATGAGTTCTTACCGTATTTTTGGATCTTGCGAAAGCGTTTGACACCGTTCCCGTCTCCACTCGTCTACTCAAGATTCAAGGTTTGGGTGTCAGGGAAGCCCCATTGGATCTGTTCGAGAGTTATCTTACCAACCGCACACAATTTGTTACTTTAGACAATCACAAAAGTATCGAACTACCCATTCAGTACGGCGTGCCTCAGGGAAGCATTTTGAGACCCACCCTCTTTTTTGTGTTTATTAACGACCTCTGCAATCTTCAAATTACAAACGCGTCAATAGTTTTATTTGCAGATGATACTGCCATCACTTTCGGCGCAAACTCTTGGTCAGACCTCCAAGTAACTGCACAAGACGGCTTTAATTCTGCCCTTAAATGGCTTTCCTCTCACTCTTTAACTCTCAATGCCAATAAAACAAACTGTATTACTTTTTCTATCACGAATAGTTCCAAACCAAAAACTCCTATCTGTATAAAAGCTCATTCTTGTTTCACACAATCTCTAATTAATTGTCAATGTCCTACCATAACCTCAGTGGAACAAGTTAAATATCTTAGAGTAGTTCTGGACAAATATCTTAATTTCGTGTCACACATTAATGCCCTATCTGGTCGCATACGCAAGCTTATTTATATTTTTAAAACTCTGCGTCATGTAGCCAACCTTTCAATTATCCGAAACGTTTACTTTGCTCTTTGCCAGTCAATCCTTATTTACTGTATTTCTTGCTGGGGTGGTGCTGCAAAGACCAAACCTAAACCTCTGGAGATAGTGCACAGAGCTATTCTAAAAGTGGCTACGTTCAGACCAATCATATTCCCAACGACCGAACTCTATAAATCTTGCAAGCTACTCAATGTTAGACAACAATTTATCTTGCAAATAGTCCTACTACAACACAAGAGTACACCGTTTAAGAAAATCACTAAACGCCAAAAAGACCTCATCTGTACAATCCCACCACCACGCACAGCTTTTTTTTTTTATATTCGCTTTCCATCTTGGCCCATCGTTATAAAATGAATGCAAAAGTTCCGACTTACGGATTAGGATTTCGTGTCTGCAAAAAGACTGTCCGCTCCTATTTACTAAACCTTAATTACATTGAAACAGAAGAACTCTTAAAGAAGTGATCACGCTAACACAAACATGCATCACACACAACATATATAACTAACACACACTACTCTAATACAAATACTCTAATCACAATCACTCTGAAGACAAAGATATTTTATTTCAAACATAATTTTGAACTAAACATATTTTTTATATAATTTGCTATTTTTTATTGATTGATTACAGTACTGCACCCACTAACTGGAATTATATCTTTAATGCTTGTCTCAAATAACCGTGCAATGTATCTAGTCCTAAGTTTATGAATAAATTTATTTTAATTTTTAATTTATTTATGCTCAATACTTCTAAATCGTCCATCAGGTGGGTTTATTATCGAAATAAGCTTTTATGAATCCTTTATCACACATGATTAAATAAAATTTGTTATTATAAATAATATTTTTGCACAAATTTTCGGATATTTTTAGTCAATTCACGTGTAGTTGTCACTGTATTATCGTAAAATTCCTTGAACGTTATGACGTCACCAACATGGCGACCAATCGTGGCCCGTTTGTAGTCACTTGGTTCTTTCTAAAATTTTATCGATTTTCAATTGCTTATAATAAATTGAAAAAAATATTTAAGAGTTTTTTGAAACGACAATATTATTATGATATGTAAAGTTTCGAAATACATAAAAATATGGCATTTTTTTTAATTCAACATCCCAATTGCTGCTAAGATACCCAGACTCCCAGCGCACATTCACATTCTTTTTCCAATAATCCCCTCAGTTCCAGAGACAATAAAAGAAAAGATGTCATATTTATTTTTAGCAATTATAAACTCATCAAAATAACTTTGTGCGTCTTCAGAAATGGTTAATGAACGTTTTTTCCAACTTTTATACTTTACTAGCTTTCTCCCGCAGTTTAACTTTCGTTAATATAGATTTTGTCAAACAAATCTGGTTGATGATCTACTTCTTCACGATTCTGGTCTTGCGGTTGTTTGAGAGTCTTTACTGCTCATGATTCCAGTTCAGGTTTTTTTAGTGGTAGTTTTTTTTACTTCATGATTATGTAAAACCTATAACCGTTTCCAGGGTTCCCTATACCTCTGTAATAAAATATATCAAAACCGGTTCAGTGATTTAGGCATGAAGGCGTAACAAACAAACAAACATTATAGCACTTTATATATAAGACCAATTAGTATATTTTACCAATTTCAAGTTTGAATAAAGATTATTATTATTAATATTATAAACAAAGACACTTTCGCATTTAAGATTTCGGTAAAGCAAAAATGTTTTCGTTGCGGGTACTTGGATATTCTGAAGGTGAAAGCCTCTAAGAGGATTGTCACGTAACGATTCTGACCTTTCGGACAGAATCTTAAAGTGGATTCGACGCAAGCCTTTTTCAGATCAAGTTTATTGAAAACATTTGTATATGACTGTGGCTGATATTTTAACAAACTTGTGTCTTTGTTTTTTGAGTCAATGTTTTGGGAATATCGCACGCCCAGAACAACACTGCACTAAGTCAACAAAGCAAATTTTTCAAAATCGACAAAAAACCGTTATCTCCATTTATGTCAAAATTATTGCTAATGTCTTGATGATTTCATGTGAAGAATCCAATCCATATCAGCATTTTATAGATCAGTTGATTCAAAACGCGTTAAGTAAATAAATGTATTTTTTTTATTTAATTCACTGTTGTGGAATGACTGAAGGATTTTTTTTTTCCTTTTATTTCCATTTGCAATCGGTCGTCGAACCATAAACGAATTCGTTCCATGACAAATGGAGTTGTGGTGGAACAGCCGGTGCTGCGCGTCCCAATTAAAGAAGGTAGTTCCTCTTCAGCCCTTTTACCACCGCTGTCGGGTTTAACAGTTCAGTATTTACTGATGGCATTTGTATCTACACACAGTCGTGGATTTCTTCATTCCCAGCAAATCAAGGTGCATTTGCTATTGATCTAAGGATACCATTTTGCACTCTTTGCAGGCAGAGTATGTTGGTTTTGCTGGCATCGCCCCAAAATGGACAGGATCCCGTCCATATGGACTTGATAACCGAGTTATAAATAAGTAGTTTGTTGTCTACAGATAGCACAGAGTTTCTTCCCATGAGCCAATAAAGGTAGCAGAACTTGTGGTTTATCTCATGCCTCTTATATTTAATGTGATGCTTCCATGTTAGGTGCCTCTCCAAGTGGAAGCCAAGATACTTTACACAATCTGTGTGTGGTAGGGTGTCAGGACCAAGTCTAACAGGTGGGGAGTTTCCATGCCTGAGTGTCAAGGTGATATGATTAGACTTGGATGCACTCGCACGTATTCGCCACTTACAGACCCATTTATGAGATTCGTCTAGTTGTTTTTGGAGTCTTTTGCTGGCCATTTCTGAATTGTCATCAACTGATAGATAGGCCATGTCGTCGGCATATGTTGCTATTGTTATGCAATCTAATGCGGGTAGATCTGAACTAAATATATTGTTTTGTACAACACTGGGCCAAGTACAGATCCCTGTGGTACACCAGCTTTTGCTTCATTCAATCTTGATCTTGCCTCGCCCTGTTTCACTTGGAAGCAACAGTCGGATAAATACGACTGGATGAGCAGGAACATTGAGTATGGAAGTTTTTTCTGCACTTTAGCCAGCAGTCCTTTGTTCCAGACACGGTTAGAGGCTTGCTGAACATCAAAGAATGCCGCTGAGCAGTGCTTTTTACGTTCGAACGCCTCTCTTCCTGTTTGGTAAACTCGGTGAACCTGTTCTATTGTTGTGTGAGATTTCCGAAAGCCAAACTGATGAGACAGAACAACATCATCGGCATCCATGCACGGTTTTAGACGGCTGAGGAATATCTTCTCCCACAGTTTCGAGAGTACAGGCGTTAGGCTTATCGGCCGATAAGACGAGGCCTCGTGTTCAGGTTTTCCTAATTTATGGATCATAACAACTTCGGAGATTTTCCACAGGTCAGGCAAGTGAGATGTTCGAAAGATTGCGTTGAACAAACAAGCTAGAAAAGAAACGCATTTTCTGGGAAGATTTTTAAGTATGCAAGAGGTGATCAGGTCCGGGGCTTTTTTCGAGTTCAGCTTAACTGAGCAGACTGAACGAAATAAAAACTAATTATTTCGAGTTACGTGCTTTATACTGATTGATTCTGAAATAATGCACTATTATTTTACTGTTTTTTTGTTGGGATTTAATACATAAATCAATTCCGACCCATTGGTTTTCTTTTCAGTAACAAACCTATTAAAAATTAAATAAATGCCAAAATTTTACTAAAACCCGTAGGTACTTATATTTTCACCCATAACTCTTTTTGCACCCATGGTGTTAATTAAAACATGTAAATCACAAATAACAAAATCTTCTATTAATCAGAAAATAAGAAAAATATATGGAAAATTGATTGAATACAAAACACTTATAACAAAAAACTGTTAGGAATAAAAAAATAACAAAGATATATACTGTTACAGAAAACTTGTTAAAATTTTATAATTAACATTTGAACCAAAAACGTCCACTGCTGGACGTAGGCCTCCCCCTAGTGTCACCACATTGAACACCTCGCATCCAGAGGACTCCCATAACCCGCACCAGGTCTTTTGTCCACCTAGTGGGAGCTTCCAACGCAACGTCTTACGGTTCACGCTCGCCACTCCAAAACTTTTCGGCCACTTAAGTTTGTTAATTTTTCAGGCTATGTCAGTAACAACCAGGGTTACCGACATAGCCCGAATAATTGTCCCCATACACCACTTGTCTTCAGTTCTGACTCGATCACGCAAGGAATATCTGAGCGTAGCACTCTCCATTGTCCTGTGGGTGCCTTAGGCCTTCTGATGAGGCCATTATGAGCGACCACATTTATATCCCGTATATAATCACACAGACTGATAATAGACTTTGGTCTTGAGACATTGCGGTAAGTTGGACGAGAAGATACTGCGCTACTTCCAGAACGCTGTCCAGCCGAGTCAGATTCGATGTTTGACCTCTCGAAGTTAGATCTATCTAATTGCAGCGTTTGTCCCTGGAAGACATAATCGTCCACAACTTCGAGTGTAGTTTCAGATTTTGATGGGAGTGGCATATAATCTCCTTCGTACTACCGATATTTATCTATGTTATTGACAACCATCACTCGTCACTTGAAATGATATAATTGTCTGTCATTCATTATTTTATTTACGACTTGATTTCTGTAGTTAATAAAAACCAAGTTATTTATTTGGTGGTATCTTTCTAATGTGTCAATTTTATTAACTACACACAACTATGTCTGTTAAGAAGAAAGAACCGGAGAAAACATGTTCTTTAGCCAGGTATCTACGACCTGATCGATTCGACGTGGAATCTAATGCACCCGTAGCGGGAGAACAGTGGGCTCATTGGCAACACACCTTTTCAAACTTCTTGATTGAAGAAATACCTGCTGACGTCAAGGATTCAATAAAACTAAAATTACTAGCAAACCATTTAACTGCAAAAATTTACATAAACATTAAAGATTGTCAAACTTATGATGACGCTATTTCGGTTCTGAATAAAACGTATCTCAAGCCCCAGAACGAAATTTTAGCTCGATATGTCCTCGGCGCGCGAAAACAAAAACATGAAGAAACAATTATTGAATATTGTCGCGCTTTACAACTTCTAGCGCTAAATTGTAATTTAAAATCTGTCTCCGCCGCTGGACATAGAAACCAAGCAATAAGGAGCGCTTTCATCGCAGGAATTATTTCGGCGAAAATAAGAGAACGGTTACTCGAAAACTCAACGCTTTCGATGGATGAAGCCTTCAACCAAGCCGTCGTCCTTGAAATAGCTGAAAAAGACTCCGCAATAATGGGCGTTGGTGTACCAAATGCTTTGAATGCTTTACCAGTGAATGTCCCACGACAAGAACAAACAACCTCAACACCTAATGCAGAGTTCAAACAATGCAGCGGTTTCGTCCTCACCTCCTCCAACTGCAAGACGCTGCTTCTTTTGCGGTGGAAAAGTGCATCAAAGGGTTAAATGCCCAGCATTCCACGCCTTTTGTCAACTTTGTTCTAAGAAGGGACACTTCGCTTCAGTTTGCTGTTCTCGCAACAACTCTTCAACTAGAAATGCTATATCTTGTCCCACTGTTCCCGACGAATATGTGCAGTCACCAAGTTCTTCTCAAACGATAAGCACCGTTTACTCAGCTGCATCTCCGTCCAGTTTGGTAAAAGCTACGATTTCCATCTCCTAAAAGGTCCACTTCTTGGGCTCATGCTTTCTGAAGAAGGAGTTCATTATGTAGAGGCCCTCCTTCTCCATAAAACTGGCCAGTAGGTGACCCCAGTGGTTCCGATGTCCAACTCCAAATTGCCTCACTTGCAGCTCAACCTCGTCTCGTTTGCCCAGTTTTGCGTTGAAGTCCCCCATGACAACGCTGAAGTAAGTTTTGGAACCATACATGGCTCTAGAGATATCCTCATACATGGTATCTACCTAGTCTTCGGGGTGTGCCGAGGTCAGGGCGTAGACCTGTATGACCGTCAGCGAATATCTTGCGGATATTCTGAGTATAAGGTACGCCACCCTGGTCGACACACTCTCGATCTTCACCACGTTGTTCACAAGGGACTTGTGGATGATAAAGCTAACACCATCCTGGGACTGCCGGTCACTCTCTCGGGAATAGAGCAGGTTATCGGATTTGAGTATTATCGAGTCCTCCCCCTCGCTTCGGACTTCAGATAACCCTATAATGCTCCATCGTAACCTGCTCAATTCTTCCTCGAGTTTGGCTATCTTCTTGTCGGAGTGTTTGCGTGTTATATGGTCCCAGGTCCAGTCGTCGGTGTTTATTGAGTTAGCCGGGTCCACTTCGGAGATTCATTGCACCCCTTGCCACGCCATCGCCTCGACCGCTACCGTAGCCGAGGGTAGACGGTCTGCCGGGCACTCAGGGCTTTTTATTTTGTGTGCTTGTATCTACTTGGGTACATATTTAAGCTTTTCATTAAAAGTAATATCAAATATATAAGATACATTCGAGATATAAAGAGAAACGTAAGGGTGTTTCCGTATTAAAGCATCGATCGTCTATCGATGGCATTTATCGATGTTTGGTCGATTGATGCCATAGTTCTAATTAAGTTTTTATCCGAAATGAGATCGACGCTAACTTATCCTTTCAATCATCAAACCGATATTACAGCATTGATCACCTATCGCTCGATAGATGCAGTAACATTTTATGCACACCGCTTAGAGGGTCTAAGTGGTGTGTATATAATGTTGATTTATGGACGGCAAACGGTGTGTCATGCTCTCTCTAATGTCTCTCTGATGGTGGCACATGTGTTGGATCATTCGGTTCCCTTCATGATGGTTGAGCTGAGTGGTGCCGATCCATGTATCATGTTCGTGAACGGGCGCCGTCAGTTGGGATTGGTCATATCTTAGCTGCCTCCGCCTGTTTTTAATTACCTATTTATTGTATTTTTAATTGTTTGTTTTACTCTAGACGCTTTTAAGTGCGTTTTTTTTTTACATCGTTCTCACATATATGTATTTTTCCTACAAGATTAGTGTAACCAAATACTTGTAAAACACATTTTTTTTTTTTTAAAGTGTAAGTTTGGAGTTTCTTGTCCGTTCTTCTCCATAACAAGCTACATTTCCGAATGGACGGTAGAATCAATTATTATTACATTTAATTTTTATTTTTGACGTTCGAAAGTGCCGCTTAATTGCCTAATTGAATAAAGAAATTTTGATTTGAATTTTGATTTGAAAAATTATTAACATTTCAAAATAAAAAATTGTTCGGAAGTGCCGATATTTCTAAGCCGATTTGAAGACGTAGACTTAATTATTAATTTGCCTGTTTAAAAACACCAACTAAATAATTATGCTTTTGCGGAAAAGTTGGCAAAGAGATTGTCTTTATAAATTTGTTTTAAGTACTATCATGTATGGTGTTTGTGTCGGCGCGGCAGCGCAATAATAGCACTGAGGCACGCCAAAGCACGTAGCGGTTTGCGCTGGGGTTCAAAGATAGGCTAGACCTTGGGAATCTGACGGGTCGGTATGCTGAGAGAGATGCTGCATTAAACAAACTACGACTAACCTCAGAGGCGGGTGTGCTCGTGCTTAATCCTGGCAGCGCTCCTTCTCTGTTCCACTGGACGTCTTGATTCGAAGTTCCTTGGGTACTGGCACTATTTGCTGACGCGAGAGTGGACTGTATGCGGTGCGGTATAACGGCGAGCCACGTGACGCTGGCTCAAGGTGATGATCAGAGGTGACCACCACGAATCCGGCGACGACGATAGTCGATCGCAGACGGTGCGGTTTTATAAAGCGGTAATACAGCGGTAGGATCTCACAGCGGGTGAGGAATCCAGGGTGAATAGCCAGGCGGTTGACTTATCACGAGCGGTGAGGCTACCCTCGACGAGGGCCGAACGTAGACTGTTCGAGAGTCGAACGTGTAGTTTAATGCAGCGAAAATTGACAAGAAGGGTAGATAAAGTATTAAGAGAAATGTGGGTAACTAAACAAAGAGCGCACCTACAAGTGGCGCGAACATGCCCCCGGCTTGAAAACCTACGGTTTTCATAAAAATTAAAACTAAAAGTAAGAGAAAAGCGGTGGAAAACAACGAAGGAATTCAGGGGCAGAGTAAGTTATTGAGAAGGTAGAGTACAGAGGCGGACAACGGGTCTCTTATAGACACCCGTCGTCGTCCTAACTGAAGCGACTCTTACAACGCCGTCCTTACCAGGATAGGTGGCAGTGACGACGCCGAGAGGCCATGAAAGCGGAGACACATTGTCAATGACAATAACAACAATAGAACCTATAGTAATAGGATTAGAAAACGTATTCCATTTCTTACGAGATTGAAGCAAATGCAGATACTCTAGTTTCCATCGTTTTGCGAACGATTGTACCATTTGGTCTAGCAAAGCATAACGTTTTAGTAAGCTTGGCGCTTCATTAGATGCCTCACTAGCAGGTAAATGTTTAAGTGGTGTTGACATTAAAAAATGTGATGGAGTTAAAGCGGTAGGTTCCGATGGATCTTCACTTAGTAGGGTTAGCGGCCGTGAGTTGATTCCACACTCTATCTGCGTGAGCACAGTTGTCAGTTCCTCATATGTTAGCAATTGCGAACCAACGACCCTATGAAGATGCGTTTTGAAGGCTTTAACATAGATTTCATAGTGACCCCCAAAGTGAGGGCTACGCGGAGGATTAAATTTCCAAGTAATTTTATTAGCGGTTAATTCATTTCTAAAAGATTCTATATGATCTTCAGAATTAATGAGCGTATAAATATCCGATAGCGCATTTTTTGCACCTATAAAATTTGTAGCGTTGTCTGAGTATAGGACAGACACAGCGCCTCTACGTGATAAGAAGCGTTTAAATGCGGATAGAAATGAGCAAGTGCTCAGGTCACTTACGAGTTCTACGTGAACTGCGCGCACGACCAGACAAACAAAAATACAAAGATACGATTTAATAGAGCGAACGCCGCGTTTGCGATACGGGATAATATTTATTGGACCAGCGTAGTCCACAGCGGTATGAGTGAATGCCTTGGCTTCATTCACTCTACAAGCGGGTAAGTCACTCATTAATGGGAATACTTGATTAGGTTTTGCCCTAAAGCAAAAATAACAGTTATGTATAACATGACGAACTATATTTCGGCATGAAAGTATCCAATACTTTTGGCGTAAAATGGACATCAGAGTGAGCGGTCCAGTATGACAGTTCTGACGATGATAATGAGATATAATCATTTCAACGATATGATGTTTACGAGGCAACAGTATTGGATGCTGTTGGTCATAGCTGAGATCGGAGTTGCGTAACCGCCCACCGACTCGTATTAGACCGTTAGCGTCGAGAAACGGCATAAGCTTCTGAATAGCACGAGAACAACCTTTATTAGACTTTAGACTTTTCATTTCATCAGAAAAATAAGAATATTGTAACGCGAGTAAAACCTTTGCTTCAGCGTTATTAAGATCGTCTGGAGTTATATGATTAGAAGGCGGTAAAATTTTTATAAATCGATAAATGTTTGTGACTATACGTAGGAGTACCAGCCATTTTGAAATGCGGTTTGATAAGTTAAGAAGCGGGTGACCATTGTCACTTACATTAGTTACAGCGGTTAGAGTCAGTACTTTCTTAATCTCTGGTAAACTATTATGAATTGAATTATCATCAGCAATGAATTTGGCGGGCCACTCATTTGTAGGTTGGCATAGCCAATGAGGCTCAGTGAACCACAGTGGATGGTTTATGATTTGAGCGGGATTTAATCCTCGTGACAAGCAGTCACTCGGGTTCTGATCACCAGGAATGTGATAAAACTTATTAGCGGGAATGGCGGCTACGGTTTTTGTAATGCGCGTTGCTACGAATGTTTTGAATCGATGCGGTGAGGCGCTAAGCCACTGAAGTGCGACCATAGAGTCTGTAAAACAGTAGACATCATTAATAGAATGCCGTTTTTCGTATGTATCGATAACGCGGCGAACTAGTTTTGCCATCAGTAAGCAAGCGCATAACTCTAGCCGGGCTACAGATACAGTCTTCAGTGGAGCGACTTTAGATTTTGCGCAAACCAATCGAGTAACTGGTGTTGAGTTAGAATCATTTATAATGAGAAGGTAAACAACGCAACCATAAGCCTTTTCACTTGCATCAGAAAATGCAGTTATTGAAATTTTTGAATTTTCATAAACATCTAAATGGCGTTTAAAACGTAAACTTTGAATAGTAGGTAACTCATTTAAATAGTTTTTCCAAATGTTTATAATCTCTAACGGTGGTTGTTCATCCCAACCAAGTTTTAATATATAAAGATTTTGTAACACAAGTTTAGCGTATAAAATAACTGGAGCAATGAGCCCGAGTACATCAAACTGACGAGCAATAACAGATAAAATGTTGCATTTTGTGATTGGACGATTTTCTAAATGTACAGTAAACATAAATTCGTCACATGTGGGTGACCACTTTAAACCCAGAACCTTTAAATTAGGGTCCTGTTCTTCAAAGTTAATGCTATCAGTGTGAAGCTCAGAGGTGGAAAGCGATTCAAGCTACTCACATGAGTTACTTGCCCACTTGACGAGTTCAAAGCCCCCGGCTTTGAGCAAACCCCGGAGGTCGTCTCTGAGCTGCAAACCCATTGACAGGTTTGGTGTAGAGTAACAAATGTCATCCATATACGTATTATGTTTTATGACAGTAGATGCAAGCGGGAAATGAGTACACTCGTCATTGCAGAGTAGTCTGAGTACTCTCATTGCCAAGAAAGGGCTGGTTCGAAGGCCGAAGCAGACGCGATTAAATTGATAAGTAATTAGCTGGTCGCAAGCGTTAAACCGAAATAAAAACTTTTGATATTTGCGGTCATTTGCATGAGTTAAAATCTGCAAATACATCTGTTTGATGTCTGATATAAAGGCGATTTTATATAAACGGAAATCTAGAAGAATTAAGAATAATTGCAGATTTTCACCCGTATGCAAAACGTCATTGAGAGACAGACCTGAACTGGTTTTAGAGCTAGCATCCATCACCATGCGCCATTTAGTGGTGGTTTTATCTAACCGAGCCACGGCATGATGAGGGATATAGTAACCAGACATATGGTTATCATTTCTAATGACTGAAATATAACCCTTAGCTATATATTCATTGATGATAGCGTTATATTCAATTCATAGTTGAGAGGAACAATTTAATTTACGCTCAAGAAACATGAAGCGCTTCTTAGCAGTGGCAAATGACTCACCAAGAGAGTCACGATCGCGGGAGAACGGCAGAGATACCGTATAGCGGCCCGTATTGTCACGGGAAACATTCTCAGTGAAAAAGGTTTCACATTCGAGAGCGGCTGGACTCAACGTAGGTTTATATTCAATCTCCTCGAGGAGCCAGAATTTTTGAAGTACCGAGTCTAAGTGCGGTGGTTCCACGGCGGAACATAAAGAAATACATGCGTGTTCAAAGATATTAATCGGAGCATTACTGATTATCAAGTAACCAAAGATTGTTTCAAAGGCTGTAGGTGTGTCAGGCGATCCAGTGACACGACCTGACAACAAGATTTCAGAGAATAGCGGGGCACCAATCAGAATATCTATTTCTGATGGCGAATAGAAATTGTTGTCTGCAAGGGGCAGATTATTTAAATACGAGAGAGCGGAAACATCAACTTCTGCCGTAGGCAATTTATCAGTGATACGATCAATGACATAAGCATTAAGTAATACAGAAGTATTATTTAGTCGCGAAGATAACTCGAGAGAAGTATCCCCCTTAATAGGGTTAGGCGCAGAACCTATGCCCTTAACTACATGGTGAGATAGTTTATTAAAATGTAAATCTAATTTTTGACAACACGCCGAAGTTATAAAGTTATTTTGAGAACACGGATCTATTAGTGCACGAACGCATTGTTTATGACCATTAGAATCAGTCGCATAAACTTGCACAGTTCCCAATAGACAGGTATTATTACGCGGTAACTTAGATTGAATATTACATAACGAAACATCATCAATGTGCGTAGTAATGCAACCGGACAGCTGGTTATGTGACGTAGCAATCATAGCAGTGGGGAAGCGTGGCGGCGACTGCTGCGCAGGAGCAGGCGTAATGTCACTCGACGACGTCTCCCGGGAGTGATGGCTGTTGTCAGTCGTTTGTTTACGACATAACAATGAATGATGACGCGATTGACAAAATCTACATCTTGAGTTAGATTTACATTCACGATTATTATGAGTGATACTTAAACAATTAGTGCATGCGTTATGCTGTTTAATTAAATTAAATCGTTCATCTATCGTTAACTTGTGAAACTGAGAACATTTATATAAAACTAAGTGATTGTTTTGTTTACAAAGCTTACAGTTTTTATTTACGTTAGAGGACGTTACAAATGAATGAGTGGCTTTAGTTAACTTATTGTTGTTATAAATATGTACGGAATCGATAACACTTCGTCTATTCGCAGGAGAAGCAGTACGTTCTAATATTTTAGTTTGCTCACGTAAGAACTTAACTAATTGATCATAAGTAGGCATAGATGTGCCTCGCTTATATAATTCGAAAGATCGTGCGGTACTAGGATCGATATTTTTTAATGCAAGGTGTAGAAGAACGAAATCCAAAAGATTATCTAATTTTAATGAGTTTAAACTTGACACTGCGGAACCAAATGTATATAGGAACGTGTCTAAGTTTTTATACGATGCGATATTAAATGGCCTAAATTCCAATATTTGATCTAAATAAGCAGAAGCTAAACTACGCTTATCATCATATTTATCGAGAAGTGACTGCCATATAACACGGTAATTGTCCCCGTTGGGCACGATACCCGAACATACTGACAGTGCCCTACCCGAAAGTTTAATTATCAAATATTGAACGCGGTCGTGATCCGTTAAATCAGGATTTTCGTTAATAGTTCGCTTATACGACTCAAAGAATATAGGCCACCTAACAGGATCGCCACAGAAACTCATTATGTCGAGTTCTGGTAGACGAATAGACTTATGTTGCGGTAAAACATGAGAGTGTTGGACATTCTTCGAGTTGTCTAATTTATCAAAGCTAAACTTACAACGACAATACAAGTCTTCAAAGGCGTTAATAGATTGATAATTTACTTTATAAGATGCGTCAATATTTAATTCAACATCAACTAAATCATCAATAATTTCTTTATATTCAGAACGTAAACTGTCTAAAGATGTCATACTACATAAAAACAAATCCTTAGAAATATCGTTATCGAACGCCTTCAAAGATTGATCGTAAACTATTTGTAATCGGGAAAAGATACCATCACGTTTACCTATTAATTTAATACGTTTAATTTGCAAAACATCTAGTGATGTTGCATCTTCAAACTGTTCTTTAGCCTTTGTACGAGACATAGACATTTTGCAAAACGAGTGGTAATCAACTCAAGCGCAAAATAATAAAAGACTGAATTCGCAATAATACCCGTGACATACACGACACGAACAATAACGTGAGCAACGGTGCTACCGGTTCGAGAATGTTCACAGGACGATGAATTTTACTAACACCTTCACTACGAAAATATTAACAAGTTTTATAATTTTACTAGTTAAGTTATTTAACTACGTAGTTATCTCATAAGAAATGGAATAGAATGGTACTTAATATTACAAAGCGTAAGTAAACACTTATATGATAAGCAGACGTACGAGTGTACTATATGAAATAGGCAATATAATATAACTCAATATTAGAGTGAAGCGGGATATTTAGATATGCCTAGGTCAAAGTGACTAAGTGTAGGATTAGGAACCAGAACTAAGATCCGGCTCGAAGAGACCAGAAATAATGTGTAGGCGCGGCAGCGCAATAATAGCACTGAGGCACGCCAAAGCACGTAGCGGTTTGCGCTGGGGTTCAAAGATAGGCTAGACCTTGGGAATCTGACGGGTCGGTATGCTGAGAGAGATGCTGCATTAAACAAACTACGACTAACCTCAGAGGCGGGTGTGCTCGTGCTTAATCCTGGCAGCGCTCCTTCTCTGTTCAACTGGACGTCTTGATTCGAAGTGCCCTGGGTACTGGCACTATTTGCTGACGCGAGAGTGGACTGTATGCGGTGCGGTATAACGGCGAGCCACGTGACGCTGGCTCAAGGTGATGATCAGAGGTGACCACCACGAATCCGGCGGCGACGATAGTCGATCGCAGACGGTGCGGTTTTATAAAGCGGTAATACAGCGGTAGGATCTCACAGCGGGTGAGGAATCCAGGGTGAATAGCCAGGCGGTTGACTTATCACGAGCGGTGAGGCAACCCTCGACGAGGGCCGAACGTAGACTGTTCGAGAGTCGAACGTGTAGTTTAATGCAGCGAAAATTGACAAGAAGTGTAGATAAAGTATTAAGAGAAATGTGGGTAACTAAACAATGAGCGCACCTACAAGTGGCGCGAACAGTGTTATTAAACTTTAAGTCCATCTTATGAAAAGTGTTACAGCCATTTTGTAGAGAAATAAGCAAAGAATATATTATAACTTGCGATACGCAGACGACACCACCTTATTTGTGAGTAACGCGGACCTCATGCAGGAATTACTTCACAGAATGGAGCCCATGTAGGCCTATGTAAAATAAAAAAAATAGTTTTTTTTTTCAGTTTTTTTTTTTGAAATTTGGTTGGGAATAAGGCTCCCGCAGACAGGCGTGATGGCTGTAGAAGTGTTGTAGAAAAGTACGTGACGTAGCATGCATAAAACATGTTTTAAAATTGATCTAAAAACTGAAAAAAAATTATGAAAAAAAGGGATGTCACATCGCTGTCGCAATGTCGCGTCGTACCTGTCTACGGGAGTATTTTAACTGTTAATTTAAATGTCATACCAACTTATTTTTAACTGGTACTGTACCTTTAAAAGGATAGCAAAGCTATGCTGTTAAATAAAAATCATGTTGAAATTTCCTGGTTGACTGTCTTTACAAAGAATTCGATTTTGATTCAAAATAGATCGTATCCAGCCATGTGTTACTACTGCCAAAAATAATCATATACTTTTTTCCTTTGCCCACAGATCCACACAACATGACATAAGAACCAACATGTCAAAGTCAACGAGATAGCGCGGCAAAAAATCAAAGATGGCGGACAAAGACTGGGTCGATTACTTCGGCGACTTCAACTCGACGAAACAAATCGTCGATGGAGACAGCACAGATTTAGATATCTCGAAAATAAATTATAACTACTATGACAACCAGACCGGGTACCCTGGATATTCGAATTTCACCACTGACGACTTCTGCCAATCCAACCATTCGCATTTCTATTTGAATGTGACTTGTGAATTCCCGATCAATTATGCTAAGCCTATGTATGGGTGAGTACCTTTTTTATATTTACGTTTCATGATTTATTTTAAGCTGGCAGGGTATTTGAGCTAGCATGTTCAGAGGCTAAAATTTACATTATGGGCCGATGATTTATGGTGCGGGGTGGAGGGAGGGAGGGAGGGGAGGAGAGGCGCGACAACCCTGTTTCATCCCCACCACTCGGAGCCCCATGGTTACGGAGATATAAATGGTAAAAGTTTTAGGTTAGAATAAAAAGTCCCATCAATATCCCTATCCCACCAATATCATGAAATTATAACCAGTCGATCCGGTACGTGAAACAGTATCGTTTTGTAAATATAAAATAAAAAAATATAAACTGACTTCAAAGGAATACACTAAGAAGTTCAAAAATAACTTTCGTTTAGGATGTCAGTGCCTTTGGTATCTCTGTTTTTATCATTTTGCAACACTGACTGAAATTATTTTGTGTATTTTAGATAACTAATATAAACTCATATCTTTCACAGCTACATCGCACCCTTCCTCCTCGCCACCACCACAGTAGCCAACACACTCATCGTGGTGGTCCTGTCCAGACGTCACATGCGAACCCCCACCAACGTGGTACTGATGGCCATGGCTCTCTGCGACATGTTTACGATGCTGTTCCCGGCTCCCTGGCTGTTCTACATGTACACGTTCGGCAACCACTACAAACCACTGAGCCCTGTTAGAGCGTGCCAAGCTTGGAATTATATGAACGAGGTAAGTTTTTCAAATCGTCGTAACCTTTTACTCCGGTTTCAGAGCTACATGCGTCTTTCTAGGTCTGTTTACAGCTCTGTGTTTTGTAATGGTTTAGATTTCATTTGTATAAATACGTGTGAATATAAAATTAGTCAAAAAAATATTCCTGTCGATTTTAGCGATGGGATCTTAGGCTATAAGTTAGAGATTAATAAGACAGAGTTAAAGGTAAAAATTATGAATCGTGTGACTCTGTAGTAAAGCACCACATCAAAAGCAATGCCTCAGAAAACTTCAAAGAAAAGGCAAAACACACTCACGACGGTTATAAATTACACTTATTACGGACGAATTAAAATTCTAAGTTTAGCTTCGATAAGACTTAAGTTCGAAGTCGCGTGTAGCATGCTAGTTTCCAGTTTGTTTTAATAATAGAAGCATATAAGTGGAAGAAAAAGATGATTTAATTGAGTGTAATGGGCACAATTACCACAACTGCGAGTGTGTAGGGGTTTATCGCAAATAAAATTGTTCATGGTTAAAACAACAAAGCCTTAAGACTTCGCAGAAGGATTCCCTGTGAAAACCCGTTTTCTTAGGAAAAAACATACAATACGTTGTCGCTTCACTGTCCCGCTGTAGCGTCTTACCTGCCTTAGGCAGTCTTTATACAGAGTGGCTCTAGTTGCAAATTCGCAAGCGTCAGTAGGTCTCAATGGAGAAGAACTTGCAAGAAACTCCACGGACACTCTTTTCCATCAGTTTTAATTACAAGTTTTTGGTAACATCATTTTTGTTGAAAAAATACATATATGTGAGAACGATGTAGAAAGACGTGCACGTAAAAGCGTTTAGAGTAACAAACAATAAAAAATAATATACAATAACAGGCCGAGGCAGCTAAGTTAATACCAATCCCAACTGATGGCGCCCGTTCACGAACATGACACATGGATCGGCATCACTCAGCTCAACCAACATGAAGGGAACCGAATGATTCAACACATGTGCCACCATCAGAGAGAAATTAAAGAAAACATGACCCACTCAACTGCCAGGGCACACAGAAGTCAACGAACGACACATAACACTTGTCCCTAACAACACTTGTCTGACCCGAAAATCGGGCCTCAGAAGGTATAGACGAGCGAAGCATTTAAATTGACAATTAATTTTTAATTCATTGTTAGAACGATTCTCCTTTAGCAATAACTTAATATTACCAAAAACCTTAATTTCTTTCAAAATAACGTTCAGAATAATAATCACTTTCACAGAGAGATTAAAAAAATAATTAAATCTAGAGTAATTAATTTATTCCAGGACCATTTGGGACATTCGGTGTCATTACTAGATATTTCGGGACAGGTCCTTTTATATACCTTTTGTGATAATTACAAGTTTATTTACTTAGATATTCGTTTTATATTTATTTATTCGGGCGTGCTAACAATATTTGGCTGGAAATATGTTGTAATATTTTCGTTTATTTGTCAGGTATTTTAGTTATTTCAGGATTATTTTTGGAGGATCAATTAGAATTTGCTGAGGAAGATAATTTTGATCCGACATTGCCAGAAGAAGCAATTTTTAATCTAAAGTTAAATTATTCGAAAAGAGAGAGAGGGCTTTGCCTGTAACCGGGATTGAATAGGCAAAAAAAATAGATACTTGTAAGACTTACTGTCTTACAAGTATCTAATCATTATCTATCTTCTAGCCAGGTAATGGATATGCGGACGATACTACGCTGTTCACGACTAGTGCCAACCACATGGAACGGTTGCTATCCAAAATGGAACAAACCAGCTCAGCATACGGTTTGTGAATTAACAGAACCAAGACGAAGTTGATGATTGTCGATCGCATTAACGAAAATTCGCCAGAAGTCACTCAAATCGCGGAATGCGACGTCGTACAATCATACGTCTACCTGGGCGCTTTAATATCGAACCGGTGGTTGCGGGGACGAGATCAAGCGACGCATGGCTATGGCCAGGTCTGCCATGGATATGCGGAAGAAAATATGGAGAAATCACAATATCATCAAAGCTACGAAAATCCGGCACTTGTGTTCCCCATATTTCTATACGCAGCCGAGAACTGGAGGCTGAGAGACACTGAGAGGAAGAGAATAAACGCTATGGAAATGTGGTGCTAGAGAAAATGCTTGGAGTGTCGTGGACAGAGTTTCGCACTAACATATCCATCCTTCAGGAGCTCGGTATCAGGCAGCGTCTATCGGCTATAGTCCAAGATCGAGTACTTCAGTTCTTTGGACACGTTTCCCGACGATGCAACGGCTCTATCGAGTGGCTTGTAGTTCAGGGTAGAGTGGAAGGAACGAGAGCGCGCGGCAGGTCACCCATGCGATGGACCGACCAGAATAAGTCTGCAGTGGGTGGCCCATTGAATGAGTGCACACGAATAACAGCCGATAGAGACGGACTGTGTCGCATCGTCAAACAAATTATGGCAAACCGAAGGCCCACTGTAACATGATGACCACGACCGCTCTGCCAAGAGTGTACCGACGAAGAAGAAGAAGAATGCATAAGAGACTAAAAAAATAGTTCTTAATAAAAAAAAACTCGACTGCTTAAGCAGACTAAAAAGATGTAAACAAGAAGAAAATCATGCTGGGCAGTCGGAGAATACATGACATATTCGCGAGCTGGCTGACCATAACTATAATTCTGCCGTTGAGGTCCTAAAACGCAGTAAGAGGTATTTTTACGTTTTTAAGTTGAATGTTGAATTTTAACGGACACGCTATAAGGAACACATAGGACTAACCTAGTTTTTGATTCGATGATTTACATGATAGTAAAACCAAATTTGTGAAAGCAGTAACTCATTAATCGCATGTCAAAATATAATGTAAAACTAACTAAAATACAGTTAAAGAAGTTACGCCAACAACGACCCGTCACTTCACCAAGTTAAACGCAGTAAATATCTTTATTACCACATAAAATCATCTGTAAACTACACCAAAAAAAATATTAAGGCATATAAACTAAAACGCAGTAAGCAGTTTTGGTACCAAAAATGTTAATACTGCAAGGTTGATCACTAATTTATTTAATATGAATTACAGATTAAAATGCAGCAAAATGCTTGAATGTGGTAATTTATTTAGTAATAGTCAAATAGTTTTATTTATTGAAAACCAACTAAGTTGCAGTATGTTCATTGTTTACTGCATTATAGTCGGTAGTGTCCTAAACCTGAAAAATAACTATATGCTAATTAAATAGCAGTATGACTCACTTTTACTGCATTAAAATTAGTAACTTGAACAATGATACTAAATTTTACTGCAATCGAGATCGTCTCAATCAATCGCGTGTCAACTTCGTCAGATGGCTCCTCCCAAGTGACTGGACAAACACTTTCGACCCCCGGTTTTGCTCAATCGCTTTCTCTATAGAGAGCGTGTTGGCTCGTCGGAGGTCGCGTCGTACCATTTTCCTTATATGTTTATTGAGTGCCCGCTGTTCTGACGAAGTTACCAGTGGATTTTCACGTCGTTCCATCATAAGCTTCAGAGTTCCCTCCGAAAGCTTGGACTTCCTGCCCGTACGCCGCCGCATCTTACAAAATCTCGCACATTCCTCCCTGAGGATTTCCACCATTTGGTCGAGCACCTGGTCAACGCTATTTGCGGTTTCCACGGCAGCGAAACGGTTCACCAGGTCTGACTAGAAAGCTTCAGATCCCAACATTGTTTGGAGCATATTGGGACGGAGCCTAGACTTCATCAAACGAGTTCTCTCAAGCTTGCAATTGATATTCAGGGAGCCTCGAACAAGTCTGTGATCGCTGCCGGTATTATACCTGTTCATCACTGAGACATCCCTGAAAATGTGCTTTTTATCTGTTATGATGAAGTCTATCTCATTTTTGGTCACGTTGTCGGGGCATCGCCATGTCCACTTCCTTTGTGGCTGTTTCTTAAAGAAGGAATTCATTACGAAAAGACCCTCTCTTTCTAGGAAGTTGACAAGCCTTTGCCCCCTATGATTCCTGCTACCAAACCCGTAGGATCCTACTACCGAATCACTGCAATTCTGTACTCCCCCATGAGAACGCTGTAGTGGGTCTAAGTGGTGGAATGCAAGGCCTTGGAAATGTCCTCAAACATTTCCTCCACTTCGTCGTCCGAGTGTGCCGAGGTCGGTGCGTAAACCTGTACAACCTTGAGGCTATACCTCTCGGTTAGCTTAATTATGAGGTACGCTTCCCTGTTCGAGACACTGGAGACCTCCACAACGTTGTCACAGATGGACTTGTTTACTAGGAACCCGACGCCATCTTGGGATAGCTGGTCTCCCTCTCGGAAATACATAAGATGGCCTGATTTGAGTGTTATTGTATCCTCCCCCTCTCTTCGGACTTCCCTCAGTCCTAGAACGTGCCACCTTATACTCTCGAGTTCTTCCTCAAGCTGCACGAGGTGTTCATCAAGCCGTAACGTGCATCCATTATACGTCGCCAAGGTCAGTTGGGTTCGGCGGCCATCCGTAACCCGGTCGCATTCTTCGAACCCCCGAATGCCCTGCCGTCTCCGTGACCGCCACCATAATCAGGTATAACAGCGGCCGGGAACTGGGGGCCGTGGTTTATTTTGACTAATCATATTGGAGGGTTTGCCCATAATCGCCACGCTGGGCATGCGGGTTGGCGATCGCAGATCGCAACTTTTTCGCACTGGTTACGCTGCTGCCCATCACCAGTCTGTACCACTTAGCTGCGAAGATTTGTTTAAATGGTTATACCGCTATTTGTCGGTTTTCGTCAGAGCCTCGTTTGTTATTTAGCAGGATGCACCGCAAGCAGGTTAGGTTGACTTGGGGCACTTAGATCGTGAATGTACCCCCTTACATGTACGATCTTACTCACTGCAATCGAGATCATCTTACTCACTGAAATCAAGATCATCTCAATCAATCGCGTGTCGAACGTTACGGAAGGCTAGGAAATCACGGAGCAGTTTTCACCCGCACCCGCCGCGGTTGCGTGACCGCAACACTCGTATGAACAAGAAATACACGGCAAGGCAGCAAGAAAGACACGGCCAAGAACAATGGCCACGCTCATAACATGCTTGCACTAGTAAAATTTAACAAAACGTCCCTCGATGAAAAATACGTTGTTTCATTTTCAATAAAATTTTAACTAATACAGCCTTCAATTTTTTTTAAGAGATGGGAGATTCAAGTAATTAAGAAATATGTTTTTTGAGGTTAGGTGGCATATTATTAATCTGTGACTTTTTGAATAGAGAGAGAGATTTTCACCTGTTTTTTTACATATATTACAAATTATTTGAAATACAAGCCAGATAAGTCTGTGCGTGTCCAAGATCGCACAAAATCACAAAACTACAACCTACAACACCCTATGCAGAAAACTGTCAAATGTCAATCTTTCTTTTGTTTATATTACTTATCATAAATAGGAGGCCACGTAGTCGATCAATTTATACAGTATCGATTTTTTTATTTAAAATCATTTTTTTAAAGTGCAGATACCCCTAAGTAGCCGATTTAAATTCGTTGTCTTCATTTCTGAAGGTCGTGCCGGTCTCGAAAGCTTTGACGGAGTCATTGCCGAGCTGCTTCCAAACCACTCTTTCTTCACCCTGTCATCACCCTGATCGGATCTCACAATCAAGTGGGTAAGCCACCGCGTGGCCTTTTCCCGTCCACTTTTTCCACAACAACCAGTATCTTCAGGTTATCTGGCTGTCTCTGGGCGATGTAACTAAAATAATACAGGACTTTTGGTAGCAGATCGTGGCGAGTCTAGTTTTGATGTACAAATGGTTGAGAAAGGACTTATCCGTGCGTATTCGTCTGCATGGTATGCGCAACATACTTCTACTTCTCCAGCACCACGTCTCAAAAGCCTCAATCTTTCTTCGATCCGCCGAGCGAATTGAACAAGATTCGGAGCCGTAGAGAAAAATCAAAAATATCAGGGTTCTAACGAGTCTCTTTTTGGTGTTATCAGAGCTGTTCCTATTTTACTATATTTTCGTTATCTTGCTCATTTGCAGTTTTGGCCTATCGCAGCTCCACTGATCGCTGATCATGGAGTCCAGATACACAAACTCACTCACGAACTCTAGATCTACAAGTTCTTCCGTTATTTAAGATACTTTTCTTTATTGGCTTGGGTCATATCTAATTACAATAATTTACTTCGTTAAATTTCCGACAATTGCCAGCTTAAGGCTCCACTGTCACTCAAAAAGTATTGTTGAATAACATCTATAAAGTTATTGGCTTGTTTTACATGGCGAACTGATTGAACTATTTGTATACTCTCAAGATTATGACTGAAATCTTCTTCTCTAAGCTTATGGCCGTCTTTTTTCATACAAAATTGTGAAGCTTGCTTTCATAATATCAATTGGTGAAGTTATTGATACATCCTTACTCGATTTAATGTTCGCCATTTGTTTGTCAAAATGCCAAATGCACATTCCACATATCTCCGTGCTCTAGATAGGCAATAATAAAATACCCTTTAATAAACACTCAAAAATTGACCTCGATAAGGTCTCATTATATTTTGATGCTGCCCAAATGCCTCATCGGCTACGAATACATATTATTATGGGATAGGTGGCAAAGTAGATCCGGGCAGTATTTTGTTATTGGGTAGTTTGATAGAACCGCCATGAAGAGCATTCCAAATAGTAATATTTAAAAAATGGTTGAAACGTTAGATTTTTTTACATACGTATGTAATTCTTTCGTTTGTCTTCATTTGAAGACGCAAAGTAGAATGCAGTAAAAAAATAAATTGTAGTATCAAGTATCTTTACTGCATTTTGATCTGCATATATGTGTTCCGTTTTGCTTCCTTTTTACTGTTATGATTTTTAAAAAATCGTTTTTTATTTTGAATATATTACACTAAATAACATTATTTGTTTCCAAAATTCAATCTTTGTTATCATTTAGTCTTCGTAGCAATAAATAATCCACCATGCATAGTCAGTATTATAAAATATCAAAAACTTTTTTGCAGTTTTCTCGAAACCGCATTTTTTCTCATAGGTACTGCGTTTTAGGGCCTGCACGGCAGAATTATATTGCACAGTATGACTTCAAAAAAGAGGAGTACGATTCGACGACGAGTCTTTGCGTATATGTATGTAATATTGTTGGCATTGCCCAATATTCACATAAACAACTCTAATTGGGTTTCTAAACATGTGTACCAATGTTCTAAGTGGATGTATGTATATCCACGCATTACGCGGATCGTGACCATTTAAAAAATTGGATTACGTATCTCTCAACTTAGGGAATAGTGCAAGTGTCATCAAAATAAGTTTAGCAGCTTTCAAGATATGGAACATACAACGGAACTCCTGAGCGGCAAACCTCTTACCAAATTTTACATATTTTTCTGGCTTGAAGCTCACAGATCCCACCCATACTTGAGTTAATTATACATTATGTCTCTCAAATAGTTGAAAAATTCTAATTGTTTGAAGTGTCTTGATTTATAATAGGTAGTTTTAAGCGGTTTAAGGCTAGGCAGACTTTTTAGAATGATAATACTGTCGTATTGTCATTCTCTATGAAGTTATGAATGAACTATTTTCATGAATAGAAATGGCTTTGATTTCTGTAGGAAAGTTACAAAACTAAAACGATGCCGAACTTTTATTAACATGTCAAACAGAAATGAAAGCAAATTAAAACACTATCAAATTGAAACTTTGTTGAACGAACAAGCCCAAACTTTTGATGACACCTGAATTTACGTCGCCTAATCGGCTCGTAAACTTTCTTTTTGTTTAACACGAGACAAAGTAATTTTGTCTCTTCAGTTTCACGAGTTAATTAAGCATTTTTAGCCACTTGTTAAGCTTAGTTTCCACGAAAAACCGCATTGATGAAGAAGTAATGTTATTTTTATTATGCCATCCTAGCATGTCAAACGTCCTCCAAAAATATTCCTAGTTTCATGATACCGTCGTAGTCACCAAAGTCAAATCTCGTCAAATTAAGTAAGTGGAGAGGTTCTCAATTCGACTCATTTTTTTTATGTGTGTTACCTCAAATCTTTTTAAAAGGTGAACCGATTCTGATGATTCTTTTTTATTTGAAAGCTGATGCTTTTCGTTGTGGTCTTATTTAAATTTCATCAAGATCTGACGAGCACTTTTTGAGATATCCTTAATAATGCGTATTTTCATGGTAATAAAATAAGGTACCAAAACTATAAAGAGAATAATAAAAAACTTTTATTAAAAAAAATATAACCAACTTCCAAAACAAAACAGTGCAAAGCGAAAAATAACTTTTGTTTCGGAAGACGGTGTAAAAACAGAAAAAAAAATTGGTGCCAAAGACACTGGTTTTTTTTTTGTTAAAAAGCCTTTTTTAATACTCTGAGGGTATTTAGACGGACACTTTGGTCATTCCATTAGGCCGTGATCGGGTCGGGAGCATTGTAAGTGAAGATAAAGATTTTGCTCCATTATTTTGAATATTTCCAGTTTTAACGACAACCAGAGTACTACTTGCAATCAAATTGTTAAAAGCGGAGAGGAGGAATATTTATCTTCTCTATACTTACCCTATACTTATAAGAACTCTCTGGAAAATGATATACTACATTATCCACGAACCGCAGAATACTTACCTATGTATTTAACTCTTGAGCTAATCTTTTTCTGTCTTGTCCCCAGGTGATACCAGCTATGTTCCACACGGCGAGCATCTGGCTAACGCTGGCACTGGCAGTGCAACGATACATTTACGTATGCCACGCGCCGGTAGCAAGGACTTGGTGAGTGATTAAGATAGGGAAGACGACGAGCATCTAGATACCCTGGCGGGTTTATAACTAAGGCAGTAAACATTAACACTGCTGAGAAATAGTTGATGCCCTGTTCGTGTGTTATATACCCAAAAATTATATCTTGGAATGTGCCGAAGCATATCATAGGAGACATTGAAAGTAATAGAATATTTCATGGCTTTTGTTTTGATCTAGAAAAGCAAGTCATAATTAATATGCTCTTTTCTGCACTCTTTACGCTGAGAACAAAAAAAAAACCTATAATCATTTTTCATCGGCTTGCTAAAAAGAAAAGCTAGCTACACAGGTTCAGCTGTTGAAATCAAGGAAAGCTAACTTTTCTGGCTATATACCTTAAAAAACAGGTTTTTACTGTGGTATAGACTATACTGGACAACATTTTTTTGTAACATATTAACACATACATTGGTTTCTGAAGTCCGTGTCTTTGGTACCTCTCGTTTATATATATAATTTTGCAGTGTTTTGCTTTGGAATTCGGTTTATTTTTGTGATATTTTTATCTTTACAAATCGATACTGTTTCATGTACCGGATCGATCCTCCTCGGGATTACTCTGTATACTCCCTTTATTCCCTCTTGTCATAAGAACACTTTTCATATAATCACGTTCGCTGCCAAGGACTCGCCGCGCATGAGACACAAAAGCTTTTTGTTTTTTTTTCAGTAATTACGGCAGCAAACGTGTTCACTCAATGTTATTGTTGCCCCATATCCTGGCGTGAAGGGCGTGACACATTCTACAACTCCGTCAGAATATAGCATAACGGATCAGGGTGCTATCAAACTTACCGAAGCGGAATACGGCAGCCATTCGCAAACAACGTCGATATTCGCATAGCTATAGCGTTGACATATATACCTACCTAGGTACCTATAGGAAGATATTTCTGGGGAATCAGGTTTCTTGGAATGAAGTGAAAGGGTACCCGAAGATGATAAAATAATACCAGCCTATTACAGACCCACTGCACGGCAAAGCCTGCTCTCATACAGAGAAGGTATGAGAAGTTGATTTCAATTTGATCAGTACGTAATCCTTCTGTTCTCCCTCTCCAGGTGTACCATGCCCAACGTGATGAAGTGCCTGATCTACATCGGCGTGGCGGCCTTCCTGCACCAGCTGCCCAGATTCTTCGACCGCCGCTTCGTACCGCAGATCACCGTCTGGCGGGGACACTTCGAGGAAGTCTGCAGCGTGAGTATATCTTCATATGATTAATCATGACTTTACAAAAGCCTTGGGGGACCGATGACTTAGTTAAGGTTGCATGACTCTGCTCGATGTGAGACACACAGGACTGGTTGATGTGGCAACACCTTAATTTGATATCCATAACACGGGATATTAAATAAAGGTGTTATTAATAAGGGTGTGCAAAAAAATCATTGGTCCGCCATCAGCAAGGCGTATCGTGTTACACTTTTACTGGGTTGTGCAGGTCAATATTTCGATAACTTAAATACTACTTTAACAGGTTACAGACCTCTATTTTCTACACACGTTTCGATTTAGTGATTGAAATTAGACTCGGATACGTCCATCAACTGGCTTCCCTTTTTTATTAGGAGCACTTAAGTTGTGATCTATAGTAGGGAAAGGTTTATAGGTATGCCTAATGTTGGGGCAAATAACTTTTTTTATTCTAGAATTTGACTTACTTGACTTAATGTGTTATAACCCCTAGATGGGGCAGAGGGCGTCCACAGATGTCCTCCATCGCGATCGGTCTTGAGCTTCACGCTTCACCTCAGTCCATGTCTTTCCGATGCTCGTCGCTTCTGCCAGCACGGTGCGACGCCTGGTTTGACGGGGACGGCCACGCTTTTTTTTTCCCTTGGGGATTCCAGTCCAAAGCTTGCTTAGGTATGTGATCGGGACCCCTTCGGAGCGTGTGGCCAATCCACTGTGGTGGAGATCTACTTGCGACGCTTGATCTGGCGGTCGATCAGGCTCTCGTGGCATTTCTCCAACAGCTCTACATTGGAGATGCCAGTAAATTAGTCAGTAAATTCCAATAATGCGACGAAGACAGCGGTTGACGAAGACTTGTATTCTGCGTGAGATGTCCTTTGTGACCTTCTACCTTTCGCCCCCGTAGAGCAGTACGGATTTGACATTGGACCCGAAGATTTTGAGTTTAATCCTTCGGGTCAGTTTCCGCGATTGCAAAACAGGTCTCAGCAGCGCGAAAGTTGCTCGGGCTTTGGCGATCCGTGAAGCGATGTCACACTACACATTCTTCACTACCCCCAGTCTCTGACACGACACTCCCGAGGTATGTAAATTTGTAAACGCGTTCCACTACCTCTGTGCCAATCAGCAACGGTGAGTGGTTCTTCACACCAGTTCTCATTTCCAGGGTCTTCCGGATGTTTATTTTGAGCCCCGTTTTGACACTTTCTGACGTAGATCGTTTAGCTTTGCTTGCATATCGGCGTGGGTATGTCTCATCAGACATAGGTTATCGGCGTAATCCAAGTCCTCCAAGACGTTGGATAATCCCCACTGTATGCCGCGGCGGCTGTTATCATAGATGCGAAGCATAATTCCATCAAGAACGACTAGGAAGAGGAGCGGCGATAGAAGGCAGCCTTGGCAGACACCCGCGTGCACTGTTACGTCATCCGATATGATGCCATTATGATTCTAGAATTTAGTTAAATGTATTCTATAAAGTTCCTTTGGAACCTTACCTAAGTGAGCGCACAAAATTAGAAAGAGAAACGATTTCTTTTTAAAATTAATCATCGCGAATTCACAGCAATACAACGTTTGAATTTCAAAATGATGTTTGGAGAATGTTCTTCAGCCTAGAACAGGTTGGTGCCAGAATCAAAAATTCGAAGACATGTGACATCCACCAACCCGCACTGGGCCCGCGCGATGGATTATGGCTTATTTTTTCTCTCGCAGAGAGGAGGCCTGTGTCCCAGCAGTGGGAACATCACAAGGCTGATGATGAATCAGCACTTGCTTTTTTTTCATCACCATTATCAAATGGTGATGAAAAAAAAGCAAGTCAACGATGTGATTGGCTGTTACAAAAACCCATCTAACCAATCAGTAGCTAAATAGCATCCAATACATGTTTTACAACTAGACACATTATTATCCGATAATTTACCGAAAAAGCCCGATTCTTTTTTGAAACTTGGCGTAACAACGCATCTTCAAGATCAAATATGTTCACTTTGAACACACTGCCGGACCATGACTCTGAACATGTACTAACTCATATTTTTTTCACTTTTCCAGATTGAAATGGCTCCGTGGGTGCAAGCGATATCTCTGGACGCGTATTTCATCACGTACTACGGTTTTAGAGTTCTCTTTGTTCACCTGATCCCCTGCACCTCTCTAGTGGTACTCAACGTTCTCCTATTTCGAGCCATGAGGACTGCCCAAATCAACAGGCAGAGACTCTTTAAGGAAAACAGAAAATCCGAGTGCAGAAAACTTCGAGATTCGAACTGTACGACCTTGATGCTTATTGTCGTTGTAACGGTCTTCCTTTTAGTTGAAATTCCTGTGGCAGTTGTCACTATATTACACATTATTTCTAGCACCATAGTCGAGATTCTAGACTACTATATAGCTAATATCTTGATCCTTATTACCAATTTCTTCATCTTAGTCTCCTATCCCATTAATTTTGCTATATACTGTGGCATGTCTCGGCAGTTTAGGGAGACTTTCAAGGAGCTTTTCATCAGGGGAGCGGTCACTAGTAGGAAAAATGGTGGATCTAGTAGATACTCCCTAGTAAACGGGCCTAGGACTTGCACGAACGAAACTGTGCTTTAAATCGAAACATTTGTAAATATTCTTATGAGTAATTTAAGGTTTTGATTTTTTTTGTTTATCTATTTATGTACTGTTAGGGACATATCAATTATGAGGACTTGCTTTTTTTTTTTTGAATGTTGAAAATTTCGAACGATTTATCTTCTTAAAAATTATATTAAGTTATGTTTTGCTCGTTTAGTTTATACAAAGTTTTTAGACGGAACACACAAGAGTTTAAACTTAAAAATAAGTGTATAAAAAAGTCAACTTTTTACTAAATGTAAAACATTTGTATAAATCTGACGAACTCTAGGAATTATACAAAAATAAAAATTTGTCATTGAAAATGTAGTTTAGCGATGTATACTTTGCATTTATATTTTGTTTATGGTATAAATGTATAATTTCCGGGTACTTTTTCGTGGCTGTGAGGTTACCTGATCAAGAAAATAAGAATAAATTAATTTTGGTATATTTAAATTATTTTGTATGTTGATTAGCTGATCGCATGGCCTTTAAATGGTGAGCCCCCATTTCGAGAAAGTATCAATATTTTGTAAATATTATACAAACAATTCATAACAATTATTTAGTTCTCAATGTGCTTTTGTTATTATATAATATAGAATGAAAAAAGAAATCATAAGGTATTTGTAAATTTATATAAAAAATTATTAAATAATAAAAAGTAGATAAATGTGTAAGTATTTATATAATGTCAAATGGTACTAAATGTTTATGTTGTGACTATATTATCAGTGTTTGTAACGCTTTCTTATTTAATGGTAGACAATAGACATATTTGAGATTAGGACAACATAGATCTTAACATAAGGACAAGAGATTAAAGTCAACATAAAATACCACAGTAACGCCACAGTGGTGCCACAGTAGCCTCACTTGAAAAGTCCTAATGTTAACTTTACAGCGACAGTCATAGGCTCTAATTTAAAATGGAAACATTTTTGAAAATCGATTCGGACCATGGCGAATTGGACATTATGTGCATATTATTAAATAAAATAAATAAATTGTATAATTTTCGTTGTTTTATTTACCCAACCTAAAAGATATCCCTGAATGAAAAATCCAAAACGTGGTGACATTCTACAATCCGCACTGGGTCTGCGAGTTGGATTACAGCTCCCTCACACATAACCTAAACGTGTGTCCTAGCATTATAAAGGAACTATATAATCTGATAATTTTGATGCAATTGCAAATGCAATAATAAAAGTCTTTGTATTTTTATGTCCGCCAAAATCGAGGGCTTTTCAAAACTAAAAGCTACTTCCATAATTTAAATACACGGAATATGCACGAAATTGTAAAAATTAAATTCAGATTAACTAAATATAGCAAGTATTTTCTTATAAACAGTATACGCTTTTATAACAAGTTGCCAAAGTCAGTTTTAGAACTGACCGATGGAAAGTTCAAAAATCACATCAAATGTGTCCTTATTAAAAAAGCATATTATTATATCAAGGACTAAGTTGAAGAACGACCAACCCGAACCGAGCACCTTTTGTCGACGTTTTAGTTCCATTTTCTTCATATATTATGTGCCGCACTTTGTCGGTGCTACCCCCGAACCCTGACATGTCAAAACTAACAGACAGATGTATACGAGTCCTATATATCTGTCCCTTACGCACACTCAAAATAACCTTACTCTAAGAGCTTATGGTCACCCCCCTGTTCAAGACAACTTAATTCATTATAACTCAAGACATATTTATAGCATAGATAGTAAAGTCAAAGTCAAATATATTTATTCAACTAGGCCAAAAAGCGGCACTTTTGAACGACATACGAGTACACAAATTGAAATTTACAAGTAATAAAAGTTGATTCTATGGTGCATTCGAAAAGTAGCTTGTTATGGAGAAGAATGCACAAGAAACTCAATACTTACCCTTTTTAAAAAAAATAGGTGTCTTACAATATTTACTTTTATATAAATTAATAAATTCATATATGTGAGGACCATGCACCCGGAATAGCACTACACACTATACTACGTACAGGTATAAAGTATCAATAGGTAAATTCATTAATTTTATAAATAGGAACATGGTTCTCACATACTTACAAATATTGCAAACATAGGTAAAATACCTAATTCAACAATAACGGAACAGTGTGTGAGTCAATTTCTTAAAAAAAATGAATATAATAACTATGAATATAAATTAACAAATTTGATTCTGTCTACACTAAAGTTTGCGCTATGGAGCAGGACCAGCATGTTTCCAAGCATTCTTATCTTGAATATAATCATCTAATTTGTAATATGCTTGTTTACAAAGTGGCTTTTAACTAAAGTTTTAAATTTACTTTCATTTAGTTTTAATATATCACAAGGTATTTTGTTAGACGCCCATGAAAGTTGAGTGTACTTTAGCTAGTCTATAAGATGGTTGGTCTAACTTATCTTAATTTCTCGTATTACAATTGTGTCTATCACTGACTTTACTAAAGAGATGTATCTTTTTCCTTACATACATAATATTTTCATAAATGAATTGGCAAGAAATTGTCATAATATTAATCTTTTTAAATAATTCCCTAAGAGATTATCGGTGACTTATATGACTCTGATAGCTCTCTTTTGCAATATAAATATGGATTAATATCAGCCGCTCGCCCCACAGTAAAATACCGTATGACATAATGCTGTGAAAGTAAATAAAATAGATCAAACGCGTGGTTTCTACATCCGTTAACTGTCCTATCTTTCTAACAGCATAAGCGGCTGAGCTTAGCCGACCCGCAAGAAATGTTATGTGAGGACCCTATTGCAATTTATAGTCTTGAGTGATTCCCAGGAAAACTGTTTGATTTACTATGTCCAGCTTTTTGCAATTCAATATGATGTCGCATTTGGTACTTCTAACATTCGCCAATGTGAATCTAATATATTTGTTTTTTTTTTTTCATTTAGTACCAAATTGTTTGCCGTGAATTAATTTTGGACCTGATGAATAGAGTTATTCATATCATCGAGATTTTGTGACCGCCGATCTATTTTAAATATCAAAGAAGTGGCATCAGCAAACAACACCTTCTTCGGTTGATTTATAAGTAATTGGGGTAAATCGTTAATATGAACTAAAAAGAGGAATGGACCCAATATCGAGTCTTGAGGAACACTTATTTCAGACCCTAGTGAGTTTACGCCGTTTACCTGAACTTTAATTTGTCTGGCTTTTAAATATGATCTAAGTAACTCAAGGACTGTATGTCTAATTCCATAGTGCTCGAGCTTCAACAATAGTGTCTCATGGTTAACGCAATCGATCGCCTAAAAGATTCTAATGGTGTCTTGTTCTTCCTCCCAGGCGTTAAAGATGTTTTTTATTAGGGTGACACCGGCGTCAGTTTTGCAACGCCCTTTGGTAAAACCGTACCATTGATCATAAGAGATGGAATGTTTGTTAAAATGTCGCAATAATTGGTTGAGCATTAACTTTTCGAAGACTTTACTGAGAGTAGTAGAGTACTGAGAGTACAAATACTTACGTCAATAAATAATAGGAGGCCTATTGCCAGGAGACGATGAGTCAATATTGTTACCCTAGTCTATCTTCAACATTACTTTTGATATTAATTTTAAAGATTTGCTTATCTACAGGGTCAAATTAATCTCACTAGTGAATTTTTACAGATGAAAATAATAATACTTTTGAATACAGGGTTGATGTTGTACCTATAAGTAATTTTGGTCCACTCACATACCAATTGAAAGAACTGCAAATAATATACAGTACGTAATACTTTTACTTTAAGTCTCATGAAACAGGAGGTCACATGTATTGGGGAGTAGATATTGCCACCAACAGGGCACATGTCCACTGGGCTGCTTCTGAGAATTTCAAGATGGAAACGCCTATACACTTTTCTCGACTCGGGAATCAAACGCGGGACCTCATGTTCAACAGTTGCGCTTGCGACCACTAAACCAACCAGGCAATACCTATTTATAACTATTCCAAATGTCTAGCATAAGTTAGCAGCTCCTGAAATAAACAGCTTCTTCTTTTCGTCTGAGGTGTGGCCACTTCTGGTGTCAGAGTTAATTAAGCCACCTCTGGGAACCTCACAGGTCTCTGAGTTGGCTATTTCAGACTTACATTAACTATATAAGTCCAGGTTTCCTCAAGATGATTGGCTTGACCGTTGCCTGTGATATCCAAGATAAATTTAGAAAGTACATATGAATTCTAAAAAGTGACATTGGTACTTGCCCGGGTTTGAACCCACGACCTCAAGCACGACAGACGAGGTTTTAGCCATTAGACCACCACGATAATAATAAGCAGCTGAGACAGACATACAATCCAAGTCATACCATAAGGGTTCCTTTTTATACGGAACCTGAAAAGGCCGAAATGAGTTTTCAAAAATACCCATACCAAATATCTGTAATAATTACACGAGCTGAATACATGTCTTTTTATTTCGCCGTCCCTTTAATCCCTATTTACTTCTAATGAGGGTCAGTCTGGGACCTTTATAATTGATAATTAACTTAATTCAAACTGGACGAACTAATAACTGAAAAGCTTAATAGTAAATCTAGGCTTAACAGTAGTATAACGAGAATAACCCGAGGACACATAACTACGAGTTTATTAGATTAGAGTGAAAAAGTTTTAGTTTGTTATTTTAGTGAGATTAAAGGATATATCCTTTTTGGTCCAAAAGTGAACGTCCGTCCGTGTTTTGTGTTTTTGAAACAAATAATTTTAGGATTAGTAAGGTTACATGTAATTTTAGAGATCATTGTATATTTAAATAGTTATAGTTAATTAAGTATTTTTTAACTTTGTAATTCATTGATTTAAGTATATGTTTATATAGTTATAGAAAATTAAGTATTACACTTTACATTTTTAAACAAAATTTTGTTTAAAAATGTAAAGTTTAAAAATGAGTGTTTTTATTAAGGATTAGTTAAGTCATAACTCGAACTTAGCCTAAGCTTAGTTCGACTGCAATTTTTCATTTAAGGGTAGGTATATTTTTGTGTTATTTAAGTATTTTGTACACTTTGGCGATTATATCAATTTTAAACAATATTTGGGATTTTAATTCAGGTTTACTTAAGTAAACTTTAGGATTAGTTTAAAATTGTATTTATTTTTTGTATTTCATTATTATTATTTAAGTATTTCATACACTTTAGGCCTTATTGCATGACTGCTGGAGGAGGGTAATGTTATATCAGTCTATGTATGTTTATTTGTTTCTATGTGGCTTTCTAGAGACCAAAACCGTTTGCCGATTTTTATGATTCTTACGTCAATCGATTCGTATTAACCTTGCGTGTGTCACTGGCTACAATAAAATTGGATAACCGGATTTTGGGCGCCATATTGTGGGGACCAAACTGTAACGTTACGTAAGCTCAAACGAGCAAAACGTAAGTCACGTTAATAAAATAAGTATAAAATAAAAATAAGGGCCGGCTTCGTACGACTTGCCGCTCGCCTCTTCCATGGTGGCGACGGGGCAACTGCAGACCAGGGCGGCGTGATACGCTGCGATGGGACATGTGGTGGAGCGCTACCTCGAGATGAGGGACCTCGTGTTCAGAGTGCGCAACCTGCGCGTGTTGCTGGCGGGCGCACTGTGGCCGCGGGCTCCGCTGTAGACTACATTGCTGCAGCTCATGCACACCGTACCGGTTGGTATGCAGTTATGTAGGCATACGGTAGGCAGGAAGGCAGGCAGCATGGAGTGAAAAGGAATCGGGCTGTGGTGTTTTCCACGCCGTACAGTGAACCCCCTTACAGGGGTACGGTCAAATGATATACCATATAAATAACACTCACAATATATATATTAACAAGTGCACTTCAGATATTATTTCACATCAAGCTGGGTAATATGGTTTAGAGAGTTTTTGAGATAAGATAGTGTGTAATACCAGGCTAAAATATGTCCTTCAAATTTCGCAACCAAAACCAAACTAAAAAGCTGACGTCCGTTTTTTCCTCGTTCTGTGTCATGTCTTCTGAATTTCAATTTCAAATTTCAATTAAGAAATCAAGACCAGAACGAACAAAAATCGGTTTACAGAAGGGGGGGGGGGTAGTCTGCCGCTGCCCTTACAATAATGTACAACGGGGGTCCCGGCGGCTTGAGGCGGAGCTGAGCGACGAACCCGAAGATGTTGGTCGTGTGTTCTTGGCTCGGGACTGGCTTCGTGTCAACATTTTCTTCTAAGCTTGTCATTTTTAGTTTCATTTCGTATTGTTCGTCATTTTAATTATATTTTTTGTTTTCTTCTTGTTGGTTTATTATTTTATATATGTATTTATGCAGACATTATTTAAATTTAGTTTTATGTAGATATAACGGTGATATTGTACGGTTTGATAAATATATTCAAACAAAATCGAAAAGCTAAGAAAAGTTTACTATCAATCTTGACAAACCAGACCACATATTTCCTTTATTTAATTTCTTTTCTTATTATATATAATAACTAAATATTTTTATAAAGCACAAAATTAAAAAAAAACATTTAAAATATAAACAATACAGATGGTCCTCCCATCTGTATCGGGAACAGGGTCCAAGCTACCGGCGGTCAGGGCTCCAGAGAAAGGAACCTCTTAAGAATATGAGCCGTATCCAGCTGTACTGCTTTCTGGATCAGGCCCTTGACCAAGCCACCTGACGAGAGCCTCCTAAGGTATTGATCGAGGCTCGTGGCTATTAAACCATTGGATGAACGACGACCACTTACTAAGTGGTATATTATTAAGTTATTGTCCAATACAATCACTCATGTGTACAATCTCTCCTTCTCTCTGTCTGTCCATCGTCTGTCATACAGGTTTACAATCAAACGGTTGGAGCTACAGTCTTCAAATTTCGCACAGTATTAGCATCTTGTTGACACAAAGCCATACAAATTGTCATAAATGTTTTTAAAGGGGGCGTCCATACAGATAAAGGGTAGGTGAAAAAAATAATTATATATACCCAATCGATTGGGGTAGAGTTGTTTAGACCTTATTGAGTAGATAAATACTATATTCTTTGTTTTTACAAAATATTGAAAAACAAAGAAACGAGACGCCATGGAAATGAGCTTTTTTTTTACAAAATGTTGTTCCGAAGAATTTGTCTTCTTCCCAACCATCTTGACCTATGAACTTAAAATTTTGCGATTATGTTATTTTTACCAACAAATACCTATAGATTAATAAATAAGATTTTAACATTGAAATTCCCTCATCTTTTTCCTATTACAATTAACTTAATTTTGCGGTTCGGTACGGTACCCTAAATGTGCAAGTCCCACACGCACTTCGCCAGTATTTTATTTTATTTCAAAGGAGATCACCTAATCTACCCTAGTTTAGGGCAGGTATATTTTCATGAAGTACGTACCATTTTTTCCCATCAACCCACATTTTCCATTAACCTTTAGACTAGGTAGTTATTGGTGAAGTTATTTTGATAAGGTAAACAAAATAACTTCACCAAGGAAATTGTATCATCAACAATGTCGAAAATACTGGCAAGAGAGCGTAATAAGGTTACCCTTTAAACCTCAAAGCGTCTGTAAACACATAACAGGGTAATAACGTTAACTGCGCAGTGCACGGGTTGATATTTATAGAATACTGGCTTCTGCCCGAGGCTTCGTCCACGTGAAAAGTGTTTTATCATCACAAGGTAGAAAAATACCGGGTTAAAAACTATACTATAATTATCCTTCCCAGGATCTCAAGCTATCTCGATACCAAAGGTCATTTAAATCTGGCGTAAAAGCATAACAGACAAACTCACATTCGCATTTGTAATATATTTGTTAGGATTGTAAAGTGATTATATAGGTACGTATGCAGAATATTATTTGTTTGTATTTAAAATTAAGTGCGGGATGAGGTGATAATGTTCAGAGCCATTTTTGGATGCTGTTTCGAAATTCGTTGATAGAACCAGTTTTGGTAAAGTACGATTTTCTTGTGTTCATAATATGCTCCCTATTTTATGAAGGCATTTTTATAGGGCGATTTCTGATTATCTAGAAGTCCAGACTCCACGCTACTATTAAGATTTATTTAAGAGATAATTATAATAGCCTCCTTGCCCAGAAGTGGGACAGAACAGGCTGGCATAAAAATATTTAAAATCTAATTACAGTCGTACTTTAGGGCCTCAAGAAAGTGACATTTAGTCAGTGACAAACATAATTGAACAGCTCAAAATCGGCATGCGCTGTAGAATTGTTACAAAGTTTTACCGTGCAGTTTGATAGATTAAAAAGTAAGTTAGCTTTACATATCGTACACCCAGAACAACATTGCATTAAATCAAAAAATCTCAAAATCGACTTTAACCTATCAACGAATAGCCAAAAATTTGCCGCATTTACCACAAGGACAGGAATATTTATATCTACAAAATTGTCCAAAAAATCTCGAGATAACTCTCCATCTTTGACGATGCACTGCTAAAGTCGTACCGTCAATACAAAAGTATTTCCAGTTGCAACTTATCCGTCTTAGAAACAGCACGCAGATCCTTTACGCAACAGTGAATTATTTTGTTATAATGCGGTGTTGTTGAATGTAGAACGAAAATAACTCTGAATTATTTAGTTTTAATTCAGTGTTGGTGACTGTGTTTATACTAGATGTTTGATACTATTTTGAAATAGTACTCTGTTGTTGACAAAGTTATGAATTTTATTTTGTATTATTCCAAATTAGTATTGTTTGTAAAAGGTGAAAATCAGTGAAATGATGTGAGTGGTGATATAAATTATGTCCTAATTTTGTTAAAAATCATAAAATCATACCGTTTTATACAAATAATTGTAATTTACATTATAAATTAAGAGAAATATATCTCAGATGAAGCCTACGGAACACGAGAGCGGTGCCGCGATTTATATAAGTGTGCATGACAGCGAGGAGCGACACTGTAGGGACACATACATCTATGTGCGTATAAGGATGCCAGATTCTGGGAAAAACACCCACATTTTTTTCGATTGTTGTCAAGAATACTTAAGTAGTATTTGGACAGAATAATGGTTATCAAATAAATTATAATAGAATAAAAGTTAAATAAAATTCACTTAATGGTTATTAATAACTAATATTCAACAGAGGAACAAATACTTAATAATGCTTTTAGGAAATTTCTATATAAAAATAAATAAGCGATATCATACATGTTGAATAATTACGCGAGGAACTTGAAAATGTGATTTTTTGTTTGTTAAGATATTTTGATGATATTGGTGTTGCGAGACTCCCGTATCTAAATACTTACGACACATATAAACACTCGCCGCACGAACAGACGATATGCCAGACTCGGAACCAAATACGTACTGAAGATGCGTGGCGTCTGCTTAACCGGACTAACCTGTGGAGACTAAGCTATGTAGCCTCCGGCCAGGCTTAAAGTTTCTAAGCCTAAAGCGACAGCACTAAGGGCTACCCCAGTTGGGGTCGGACCTCGGCTCAGGGCGTCGCTTGGGGGATGGCAAGGCCGGATCTGATAAAGTGATTCTACCATCCGTTCGGAAAAGCCTACGTGGAGAAGAACGGACAAGAAGAGATGCGCCAGCGCCGGTAATATTTATAGCGTGCGTACAGACGGCGCTAAAAGTCGCGCACGCGCGAGATTGAGATGGGTGCTCGCTCATCGTAGCTATCATTGTTACAGATTTGTTTTAAGTTTAGGAAATCAATGTTCTTCCATTGGTCAATTAAATATCGTAATATAGTGTAGCCTGCAAGTACTGAATGTTCCAAAATAGTATGTACGGAAGGATCTTTTACGAATAAACAAGTAAATTATTCCCTGCAACATACGTGTTTAATTTCGCTACTCAACTACCGCCAACAGTGTCAAATGAAAGTTCTTGGCCTAGAACCATTTTATCTGTTTGGATCATCTAAATCGGTCCACGCATTTACGAGATAATCGCTACTTATTGTAATTGGTGCGTATAACCTCTAGAATATTACTAGTAAAATCACACGCGATTGAACCTAAATTATTAGAGTAATCTAGGCTATAATTGCTGATTCAGCAGTGCTAAATTGAAGGAGAAAAGTATGCAGATGAGACGAAAGGCAATGGATAAAGTTCAATTTACTAATCATGCCACATACCTTTGAAACAGCGATTCCCATGCAGATGCAGATGCCACGTTCGAGAAGTTCAGCTCACAGACTAGGTACACTATGCTGGCCAGCGGTACACAACACAGTAGGTCTAGGTAATACAGATAACACTTTCCATGTAGGTTCAATTAAGAGTTTTGGGCGAGAGGGTGATTTTGTGCGCGCACCTCCGCCCTGGTTGGTAAGAGACTGACGAGGATCGCCTGCGGCCGTGGCGTGGTGGCGGCGTAAAAAGACCGTAGCGGCACGGCGCGGAATACCACCAAAACAACGATAGGTGACACTAATTTAATAAATTGGAACTAGTATACCAATGCCTTTCAATCGCCCTATGGTGATGTAATAAAATATGAACTATAAATTAGGAAGCGTAACCATTATCCCCGGCTTAAAAGTTCCTACTTTCGAAACACAAAGGAGAAGTAAAATAAGTTGCAGATCATCACAACTCTACCAAAGGTTATAAGAACTCTAAAGTTGCGACTCTCTATTACAAATAAGAATATTCAATTAACTATTCTACGCGGTAATTAAATCTAATACTGCACATTGGTGCACGGTAAAATTAATTATTAATGTAACGAAACTTATTGCGTTGGCAAAGGGCACAACTTTACTACCGGGCGACTCTGAAGGATCCCGCCTTTAGGTTTTACCGATGCGACTCTACAAACTCAGTTTTTATCTGGAAATATTTCTGTGATTACTCCTAACGGCCAATGCAGCGGCATCACATTGTCCTGCATGGAGACGCCAACCATACCGACCCGTATTGGATTGGCAGGGGTGTTCCATTTCTGTTTGGATTGTAGGGTGTGCAGGTACTCTTGGCGCCACCGCTTACAAAAAGACTGCAGGAACATTTGGTCAGTTAATTCATAACGCGAAATAAGATGTAACCGCGTTTCATTGACTTCGCGGGCGAGGAGCAATAATAGAGGTTTCGTATGCTAGAAGTGATCTGACGAAAGATTCTCATGAATCTTAGCGATACGATTGGCTACGAAGGTGTGCCATCGATGCGGTGCGGAATGAATCCAACTCAAGGTTACAGTTGAATCCGAGAAAGCTACGACTGCCTCAATGGCGTGCCGAGCTGCGAAAAGATTATATACTCGCTTTATCACAGTTGATAAGAGGAGTGCGGCGCATAACTCGAGACGAGCTAGCGAAACTACTTTCAGTGGCGCGACTTTAGATTTCGCACACACCAGCGAAACGACGATACTACCGTCGGGTCTGACAACGTGGGCGTAAACCGAACCACCGTAAGCTTTCTCACTAGCGTCGGCAAAACCGACGAGGGAGAGCCTACAGCGTTCTACGACGCCGACATGTCGCAAAAATCTCAGTTCAGAGATAATTGGCAATTCAGCTTGAAATTGTTCCCACAGACGAACAATGCGAGGTGGTGGGACGTCATCCCATCCAAGTTTGACAAGCCAAAGCTCTTTGATAAGAAGCTTGGCGTATAAAATTATCGGTGCCACGAGGCCTAAAACGTCGAAAAGACGTGCAATGGAAGAAAGAATATTCCGTTTCGTGCAAGGGCGAACATTAGGGTTAACCTGGAATACGAAACAATCCTCATCAGGGAACCAACGAAGTCCCAGTATTTTCTGTGTCGGATCTTTACTTAGGTCCACGCTCTGTGAAAGTCTTAATGACTCTGGAATATTCCGAAGAACATCGACACTATTGCTAGACCACTTCGTTAGCTGAAAATCACCGAGAGAGAATATTTTTATTAGTTCACGAGCCGAGTCTATAGCCAGCGCAGTGCTAGGTATAGAACTAACTATGTCATCCATGTAAATATCTCGCTGCAAAATGTCCCTGGCGAGAGGTAACTGCGTTCCTTCATCCTGACATAACTGTTGGATAGTGCGAATCGCTATAAAAGGACTACACTTTAATCCAAAGGGAAGCACTGAAAACTGATAAATTTGAAGTTCTTCTTCCTCATTAAACCGATATAAGATACGTTGAAGCGAACGATCTTGTGGGCGTATACCTATACGTAGGTACATAGATTTAACATCTGAGGAAATAGCGACACTAAAAAGCCTAAAATTTAACAAGATGTTAAAAAGGTCAGCCTGAAGGACTGGACCTGCGTACAGGATATCATTGAGCGAGGTACAGTTATCTGTACTTGCACTAGCATTTAGGACCACGCGTAGCTTAGTGGTCACTTTATCCTCTCGAATAACAGCATGGTGAGGAATATAGTAGTCCATTTCTCGCTCCTTACAATTTCGTTTGGGCAACCCACATTCAGGTAAAATATTCTGCACCAAAGAAATATAATGGTTCTGTAGATAATCCCGTATGACGTCATCATAAAGAAGCTTGACGTTAGGAAGCGATTTAAGTTTACGTTCGAGGCTATAGAATCTCTTGCGAGCTATATCAAAAGAATTTCCTAACGCTGACGCGTCTGTTTTCAGTGGTAAAGCTGCAACATACTTGCCATTTGGAGCGCGGGTAATTGTGCTACAATAAAACTCTTCACAGTGTTTATCATCCACACTCCCAACGGACGAAGCAGTAACATCTTCAATCTCCCAAAACTTACGAAGATCGAAGTTATCGAAAGAACTCGCAAAGAAAGACAGAGTGTCAGTTGAAGGTTCGATAATAGGTGCTTCTCCTAGAAGTATGTAGCCGAGCATAGTCTCCAATGCATCGGGGCAACCGGGTGCGCTGGACACGGGACCGGGTCGCAATAACTTAGCGAACAACGTGACTCCAAGTAACATGTCAATATTACCTGGCACACCCCAGCTGTCATCAGCGAGAAGTTTAGGATCAATATGCTTCAATTCGGCAGTATCTATAGCACCCAGAGGAAGCTGCCCGGTTATCTGATCCAAGACTAGAGCGTCAATTCTATACCTAGGCTGCGAGCAAAACCGTGAGCTGAACGTAAAATTCACCGAGCCACGAACGGCCTGCGATGTGCCACCAATACCACGAACGGTAGTTATTGAGTCCGTATGTATAGTTAGACCGAGCATACGGCAGCAACGCGATGTCATATAATTCTTTTGCGACCCAGGGTCCAAAAGACATCTAACCACCACGCCCTTACCCTTCCTACCCGCCACTAATACCTTGGCAGTAGCCAGAACTTCGGTACTACGTGTGGCCTGGACTTGAGCAGAAGAATGCGTACACAACGCCACACGATCAGAAGTAGCTGGATCGGCCGCAGAAACGGAGGCTGGGTCGCTAGCGGAAACCAGCGCAGGGGCTTGCGTCGATTGCTCAAAATGCAATAAGGAATTATGCTTACCGTTGCATTTCCTTCATGTTGACTTAGATAGGCACTTAAAAACGGTATGTTGGCCACTTAGGCAGTTAACGCATCTGTGGTTGTTTTTTACAAACCTAAATCTATTATTCGCGCTCAACTTTTGAAACGTTTTGCACGTATACAAGTTTTTATGCGGGGATTGACAGAGTGAACATTTAGATTCAGTAGCCACAAACACCTGCGATACCTTAGATGAGGTGCTGGGTCTACCTGCGGGGGCGGGCTTAGTTGCCGCAGAAGAGATACGATGTAAGATTTTTACTTGTTCACGAACAAACTTTACGAAATAATCATAATCCAACTCTTGTTGATTACGAAGCGACATTTCAGATTTGTTCCATAGCCTGCCGAAATTTGTGTCAGGAGCACAAAGGTGCATTGAAGGAGGCATACATATATGAATGGTTTCTTGATTTTTGTTATTTTATTTTTATTCTTAATATTTTATGTATCTACTCGTATATAGTGTATAACATTATTTATTATGTGGTATAACATCATCTTGGGAAAACTGTAAGATGTTGTACTTATTGGTGTCAAATAAATAAATAAATAAATAAAATAAATTTCAAAATGTTTTGCTGTATCTGAGTCTATTAACTTAAGACCCCAATGAATAAATATAAAATCCTCCAAGTTATGTATTTTTAATTGTTTGAGTCCAGCAACCGTAGAAGTTAATTTATCGAAACCTTGTTCAATATTAGCGGGTGTCGTTCCGAACGACTTCAATGAGAACAGTTGATTTAGATAATTAGTGGCGAGCGCGCGAGTATCCAGGTACTTTGCGATAAGCGCATCCCAGACCACGCGGTAATTATCGCCAGAAGGTACAATACCTACTGCCACACTCCTAGCCTTTCCCTTTAGACAACTCAACAGATAATGAATGCGATCAGAATCTGATAAATCTGCGTTCGTATGTATAATACGTTTGAAAGTCTCATAAAAGAACGGAAAGCTCTGAATATCACCGTCAAAGGCAGGCAGCTCAATTTTAGGTACCTTTATATGATGAGCACTAGGGCTCACTGTCGGGCTAGGTTCCTTGGAAACAGTTTATTCAGTTAATGAAGCTAAAGTATTTTTTATCTCGCCGACCAAGTCATCAAATGAATGTAAGGCACTATAGCTTACTTCGCACTTTGGATCCAATGTCAATTTTAACATATTTATCTCGTCCATTATCTCATTGAATTCGCTACGTTGGCCGTCAATTTGTTTAGCCTGAGCAATAAAAGAATTACGTAATCTTTCTGTTGTTAAAGATTCTGTTGAATCCAAAATCCTTAGAACCCGCGCGAAATACGAGTCGCGTTTACTTTCCAATAATCTAAGGTTAACCTTGTCCGTCATAGTGAACAGAAGTTAAAATATGGAAACAAAAAAAAACAACAAATTTTTATCTTTTACGGAACCCGCGTAAGTGAAATTAGTGTAGCCCAATCAACGGGGCATAAGTAACCCGAACAATTCTCCTGCCTGTGAGAGTAGGTAGTGTGATAAAGTAAGACCTACAGATTACAGATATCAAATTATCCAACAGATTTTGATAAGAGAAGTTAGGTATTTTTACCTAAACTTGAAAATTGCTTATAACTCTCTGTGAAAAATTCCTCAGGCTGAAATACTTTCTGTATACGTACGAGTGTATTAGTTAGAATAGGCATGTATAGGCATCCAACATTTTTTCGATTTGGGAGACACTCCAAATTTAACTTTTAGCATTTTACGCTATAACTTCTACTGAAAAATTGGTCTGCTACTTTTTATTTTTTAATATGGTTTTATTACATTAAATAAACAGATTTGATAAGTTATCCAAAAGATTTTCCTTTATTTGCCATTCTTTTTTTATTTTTGCTTAATTACGTAATGTGAAAAATATCTCCGTGCATTTTCATACCTTTATTAGTCATATGATTTTATATTAAATAAGAATTATCAATTATCCAACAAATTTTCGAACGTTCATTATATTTGTTAGGATAGTTCGCTGATTTATGCTAGAGCGTAAGGGTTGACCTTCACTTGACCGCTCTGAGCTGCTTTGCCGCGCATTAATTTTGGAGTATTGTAGGCGGGTTTTGTGGCCACCGTTATTATTACAAATATTTTTTTATCTTAATATGCAAACTTATGTGAAGTCATCCAGTTACCACAAACTGTCAAACTTTCTCATTCGATTTTGAACTTAACCATCAAGATTTGAAGGTTTAAAATCATTTCGAGAAATTTTTCAGTTTTGTATAACCCAATGTGCTGTTGGCTGTAAAACGGCGTTTAGAAATTCAGTTTATATTTCTAAAGAATATTTATTACATAAATGGATTTAAAATAAACGGTTGATACCTCCTTAAGGACTATGTAAACTATGCAAAAAAATGGTCAAAAAGTATGTTTAGAAAGACACCTGTTGAGGCGTTAACGAGTAAGATAAAAGAAGATTATTATTATGTCCCTTATTTAATGTTCTTTTCTTATCGTCTTCATTTATTTTTATTTATATAAAATAAATTAATAAAATAACATATAAAATAGAGCCCACCGGTATCGGGAACAGGGTCTAAGCATGAAGTTCAAGTCTTGTATGCACTAGGTAAGTGCCCCACGGACAATCCCCGGTTGATGCAGGACTATTGTTAAATATGAAGACAAATATATTGGGCTATGGGTTTTGGAAGGTTTATTGGATTGATTGTCTAAAACTATAGAATTACTATTAGCCCCCGCCTGACCACTGTTGAACTACACGACTAAAAAAGATAAAATGGCAGGGGTGTAAAGTTGTGGGCAAAGTCCATCATCTCTTGCCTTAATTGGCTGGCTTGATTGGAGATCCGCTATCCACTATGGTAGCCCATTAATTGAGTGTGCATGTCACCCCTGCCATTTTATAGTCGTGTAGTTCAACAGTGGTCAGGCAGGGGCTAATAGTAATTCTATAGTTTTAGACAATCGATCCAATAAACCTTCCAAAACCCATAGCCCAATATATTTGTCTTCATATTTAACAATAGTCCTGCACCAACCGGGGTTTGTCCTTGGGGGCACTTACCTAGTGCATACAAGACTTGGACTTCATGCTTAGACCCTGTTCCCGATACCGGTGTCTTATCGTATACATTTATTTTATATAAATAAAAATAAATGTAGACGATAAGAAAAGAATATTACATAAGGGACATAATAATAATCTTATTTTATCTTACTCGATATCGCCTCAACAGGTGTCTTTCTAAACATACTTTTTGACCATTTTTTCGCATAGTTTACAAAGTCCTAAGGGGCTGAGGACAAACAGTTGACAATCGACATCTGAGGTTCTAAGCCACGCCCACTGTCATCGATAGTTTAGGGGAAACTTAAATTGGAGCGAAAAGTATTTGAAAATTAAATACACAAGGCCGACCACAGAGGCCCATATCATAAACGGACTCTTCCGATGGTTTTTTTTACAAAAATATAACCGCGCAAGTTCTTATTTTAAACTGGCTAGCATCTGACATCAGATCGTTCACTGTTATTTTGCCTATGAATGCAACCTTATTGCTACGAAAATAAAGATCACTAAAATAGGTAATCTGGCTAGTGTCATACGAGTCTTTGCCGTGCAAATTGAATAAATATTATAATTATGTCTGCTTCTATGCGACTGCCACATATAAGAACACAGTACGTTACATTTTTTTTATATTGGTTTAATAGCTAGATAATTTTATTTATATTATTTTAATGAGTTTTACTATACTGAAATGGACTGTGCAATATTAAACTGGAAACTTTAAATTTGAATTGAGATTTGGTGCTTTCAGTAATCAATTTTATCATTATTTACAATAGGAAAGTCACATCAAATTGTAAAGACACCTTAAATTAGCAAATATCCAAAATTTACTAGGTTTGGAATTGTCTTTTTTAGGCATGTTTAAAATATGCAATAGAATGTATGACGCTATTAATATGATTTGTACAATTAGTAGGTTCATATTCCTTGTTTAGTATTCTCTTGAAATCTTAATATATCATTTAGTTACTAATACAAGATGACTTTCCGCTCTCCTGGAATATAATAATTACAAAGCACGTACTGGGTTTTGATATACATCAGCCCTCTGTGGTGAGGTCACGTGGTGCCGCTTTTCTGTATATTAGAGTTAAAAAACAAATAGACAGGGCGAAAAAACACGGTCATGTAAACTTTATCTATCTATAGAAATACAAAAAACCGGCCAAATGCGAGTTGCACTCGCGCACAAAGGTTCCGTACCATTATCGCAAAAAAACGGAATAGAACACGTATGTTGTATGGGAGCCCCACTTAAGACTGCACCGTGCAAAATAATTCAAAACGATCGTCACAGTTATAGGGATATAATCAATATTATTACCATAATTGCGATAAAAAATATGTAATGAACACCACAATGAATGTGTTAACGATTCTATGTTGGCAAAAATAAAAAATATTGTCTAGTTTAAATAACAAAAATACATAAAGTTAGACAAAAATCTTAAAATAGCATGCTAGTGTTTTAATGATTTTTGATAATAAACTGTTGAATTTTTTCACAATCTTTAATTCATATTAATCTCTAATGGTCATACCACAATTTAGTGTTTTAACATTTTCGAAATGTCATTTGATTATTTTTGTGTTCTTTTTTTTCTTAATTGTCGCGCTGTTTTGAATCATACGCAACGTGCACCTGTCGTCAATTCAGTCGTCCACGAGAGCTCGGAGAGAGGTCACGTCTCATCGTGGAGCGACGCGCCGATAACGATAATTCGCGATCTATTGTGTACGTATACATTGCCGCAAATAGTTGAATAAGGTAAGTCATATTTTTTGATTTTTGTGTAGGAATTTTTATGTATACCTAACATTTACTTTTTATGTTTTTACTATTCAATACATATTTCTGTTTTTGTTTTTAAATATTATTTTAGTAAAAATAATGCTGTTCTCATAAAAAATATGTATTTCTATTTTTTTATTTTATTTCCTTTTTAACCGATTTTCAAAAATGAGGCGGTTTTATGTTCAGCTGTATGTTTGTGTTTTTGTGTATGTTTATCGATTTCATAAATTGTGGTAATCGATTTTTTCAATTGTTTCTCAAATATTTGTTATTGGTATCGTGTAATGGGTTTTTAAGGATGCCGATTGCAAATCTGACATTCTTTTTAAAATCCAAGATGGCGGATGCAACTTTTTCTCAAACATTCGATATGGGTATTGTGTAATGGGTTTTTAGGGATGGCGATTGCAAATCTGACATTCTTTTCAAAATCCAAGATGGCGGATGCAACTTTTTCTCAAACATACGATATGGGTATCGTGTAATGGGTTTTTAGTGATGCCGATTGCAAATCTGACATTCTTTTTAAAATCCTAGTTGGCGGATGCAACTTTTTCTCAAACATACGATATGGGTATCGTGTAAAGGGTTTTTAGGGATGCCGATTGCAAATCTGAAATTATTACAAAATCCAAGATGGCGGATGCAACTTTTTCTCAAACATTGGATATGGGTATCGTGTAAAGGGTTTTTGGGGGTGGTGATTGCAAATCTGACATGCATTTTAAAATCCAAGACAGCCGATGCAATTTTTTCTCAAACATACGATATGGGTATCGTGTAAAGGGTTTTTAGGGATGCCGATTGCAAATCTGAAATTCTTTACAAAATCCAAGATGGCGGATGCAACTTTTTATCAAACATTCGATATGGGTATCGTGTAATGGGTTTTGAGGGATGCCGATTGCAAATCTGAAATTCTTTACAAAATCCAAGATGGCGGATGCAACTTTTTCTCAAACATTCGATATGGGAATCGTGTAATGGGTTTTTAGGGATGCTGATTGCAAATCTGACATTCTTTTTAAAATCCAAGATGGCGGATGCAACTTTTTCTCAAACATTCGATATGGGTATTGTGTAATGGGTTTTTAGGGATGGCGATTGCAAATCTGACATTCTTTTTCAAAATCCAAGATGGCGGATGCAACTTTTTCTCAAACATACGATATGGGTATCGTGTAAAGGGTTTTTGGGGGTGGTGATTGCAAATCTGACATGCATTTCAAAATCCAAGACAGCCGATGCAATTTTTTCTCAAACATTAGATATGGGTATCGTGTAATGGGTTTTTGGGGATGCCGATTGCAAATCTGACATTCTTTTTCAAAATCCAAGATGGCGGATGCAACTTTTTCTCAAACATACGATATGGGTATCGTGTAAAGGGTTTTTGGGGGTGGTGATTGCAAATCTGACATGCATTTTAAAATCCAAGACAGCCGATGCAATTTTTTTTGAAACATTAGATATGGGTATCGTGTAATGGGTTTTTAGGGATAGAATAGAATAGAATAGAATAGAATAGCATTTATTTGCAAATATGGGTTATACATAAGTAGGTAGTAGTAGGTTTTCATCAGAGTTCTGCCATATTTCACCATTCGGCATGCAAACATTTTCATTATACTAAAATTGTTAAAATTTAAAGTCTTGTTGGAACATTCAAATAGTTATGTCATTCTCATTAAATAAAATTATTAAAATTAAAACATTCATTAAAAATATCAACTTAATTATTACATTATACATTAAAATTGTCAGTAACAGTAGGTTATATATACAAGAAATACAGAATCGTGGTCCGAAGACAAATAAACAAACAAACATCAAAATTCCAGGTCATAGACAATACACCATAAATATTCCGTACGCAAAACAATAATTAATTAATTAAAACTTCGAGGTATTTTGATAAAAATTGTCCGTTAAAAACTCAGTTACACTGTAATATGCTTTGTCTATTAACAACCTACGAACTGTACTTTTGAATTGCAACGTTTTCAAGTCTTTCCATGCACTTGGCAATTTATTATAAACAACGGGGGCCATGCAATAAATACTTTTGCGCATCATAGTGGTTTGACACGGTACATTATTTAATTTTGAATTGTCACGTCTGTTTCTTGGGTATACATCGGCCAAACGCTCAAAATGATTTGGATTGTTCTTCACAAACATAGCCACTTCAAGAATATAGATACAAGGCAGGGTTAATATGTTGTACTGCTTGAAATATGGCTTGCAACTGTCGGTGGTTTTTAGTTTAAACATTGACCGGAGACATCTTTTTTGAGCCTTAAATGCTGTCTCTTTGTCGGTGGAGTTCGCCCAGAAAATGACACCGTAGCGTAAGTACGATTCAGCAATACCGTAGTACGCTGCAAGAAGTGTTTTTGTATCCACTATGGAGGATAGTCTATGTAAAGCAAATGCAGACGAACTCAATTTTTTACACAACCCGTCAATATGTGCTTTCCAGTTTAAACTGCAGTCTATTTGTAATCCCAAAAATTTGGTATCAGTTACTTCATCAATGTCATTATTTTTGTAGTGTATGTTAAGGTTAGGTACACGAGGCATACGTTGTCTAAAGTGCATTATCATAGTCTTACTTAAATTTATATTCAAATTATTCTTATCTAGATATTTAATTAAATTGTCAAGAGAATCATTTATGTCTGTTTCATATATATTTACGTTTTTACACGGGATCGTAATGGTACTATCATCAGCAAACATAGTTAAGGGATGTTCAATGGACGTGGGCATATCATTAACATATAATATAAATCCAAACGGGCCCACAACGCTTCCCTGTGGAACACCGAATGTAATTTTGCGTTCTCGTGACCGTGATATCTCTTCATGTTTATTAACTACATTGATGCGACTAATTTCGGTTATCTGTGTTCTGCCCTCTAAATACGATTTCATTAGTTCGAGTACGTTACCTCTTATGCCGTAGGCTTCTAACTTATTTAACAATGTATTATGATGAACATAATCGAAAGCCTGCGTCATATCGCAAAATATGGCACATATGGCGACTCGTTTATCCATATTTCTAATAATCGGAAACAAAAAGTCATAAATTGCCATATCGATGGTTCTATGCTGCCTAAATCCTTTTTGTTCTTCACATAATATGTTATTCTTTTCAATGAAATTAGCTAACTGTTTGTAAATGTACTTTTCGAATACCTTTGAGATGACTGGTATGAGTGAGATGGGTCTATAATATTCCATCAATTCCTTATCTACTTTCTTAAATAGAGGTTTAATTATGGATATTTTTAATGCTTCTGGATATACACCCGTACATATACTGAGGTTGATTATGTGACTCAGATGACTGCATATCTCGACTGATACTGACTTTATTATTTTAGTGGCAATCCCATCAAAACCTACACTACCAGTGTTTTTTAATGACATTATTATTTTATGTATGTCGTGTGGTGAACTGGGAGCCATAAACATTGACTTAGCACTTCTTGATATAATGGATGTTTTTGGTTTATATTCAGCATCCAATTTTGGATGAATTTTATCGACAAAAAAGTCATTAAAAGCATTAGCGATATCCAAAGGTTTGTGAATAGTTCGATTACCAATTCTTAGTTTTTCAATTTGCTGTTTAGGGATATTGTTATTTGTCCGATTAATTATTTGCCAAGTAGTCTTTGATTTATTCTTTGATTGTTGTATTTTGTAATTATTCTGTGCTTTCTGTGTTAGATTAATAATCTTACTGTACAATTTAGAATAAGTAGCAAATTTCTTTTTATTTTCATGGTTAGGATTCAATCTAAATTGCCATAAGAGTTTTGTTTTTTTCTTGCTGCACAATTTAACACCTTTTGATAGCCATTTGGGCTTATTAAATGTGCTAATTTTGATTTCCTTGAACGGGAAGCATAGATCATAGAACAATTTGAACGTGCCGATAAACTCATTATAAGCCAAATTAGCATCTTCAGTTAGATATATCTCTGAAAATTTGAGACTGTTTATACAGTTTTTAAATGGGATGCTGATTGCAAATCTGACATTCTTTTTAGAATACACGATGGTGGATCACATTTTTCTTATAATTGTGAATTTATTTTATTTTTGATCTATCACAAGAAACAGTAGTAGGTATCTATACTACTGTTTTTTTAAGAGATATCAAAGAGTAATCAGCAAGTTGCTTGCAACTTGCGCACCGTGCACCACGAGACCTTAAGTCTAGTTTTTGTATGTACTACTGGAATTCGCACTTCCCCCAATATGATCATAAATTAAAGGCTATTTATTTATAATCATATTGGGGGAACCTTCTCATATTTATTATAGTTTATATAACTGTAAGTTTTCAGTACGGTTTTTATTACTGTTTTGGGACTGTATGTTTCCAGTTCTAAGACATGCTTTTTAACTACTTACAATATTCTTATGTTATTTCAGTATTCTTCAAAACATACGGATTCATATTCAATCATTTTGATAGAAGAAGAAACTGAAGATAAAGACAAGATCATAATACATGGCAATAGCAGTGGGTTTCACATGATGCATTTTAGCTGACTAGAAATACAAGCTACCCATTAAGGTACCGAAAATAAGTTAAACAATATACTTCGTTTGGTTAATGGCGCTGTAAAACATATACATATATGCGCAAAATGACGAAGGAAGGAAATATTAAACAAAAAAAAACCTTTATTGATACTTCCAAGCACAAGGACAACTTCATGTTACACAAAGAAAAACACGCATATTTGCAGTTTGGCCTGAATTGAACTTATCGAGGAAGAATAGAATTTTGGTCTAAAATTGAAGAAAATTTAAGACTTTTTATTTTGATTGCTTACTGCCGGAAATCCTTGTTCTCAGTCAGATAGGCAAATGAAACTCAAGGAATGAAATCTCAATGAAAGATCAATGAAAAGGAGAAAAAATGATTCGAAACGAACACTTGCAACTGAAGAAACAACAAAACGCAAAAGAAAAGCGCAATAAATCGCATGGACCCGTTATTCCGTTATGCACCAGTGGTGGAAAATAACAATCATGTTTTTAAATGTGATTGATATTACCCTTCTTGTCTCTTTTCCAGTTATTTTTATAATCTTTTTTATCATAACCCCACACAAATATTTGGTCATCTGGTGACAACTTTTTATGAAAAATTAAAATTCTTTTTTGAAAAATGTCTTCGACTTCCCTGGAGAAAGTTGTTCATTTACAGAAGCAAAAGCAATTTTTAAAATATGATCTTTCCGTTACGTCCTGTATAATAAATATACTAAGTTTCTCTGGGCTTTTTGTAAAATGGTAAAACACGCATTAGGTAATTATAGTTTTTTTATTACGGTCTGGTTTTATTGTGCAATGTACCTACCCATCTACAGCTACTCCACTAGCTTACCTACAAAGTCGATAAACCAAGTAAAATTTCCGGGCCTACAATCCACAACGCCAAAATTTCATCGCAATCGGATGAATAGTAAGGGAACGGTTATTGTATTACTATAGTACAATACAACCAAACATTATTTTTTATATAATATAGATTATAAGATTTAATTATGGGCTTTATGTACATATAAAACCATCTAAATAATAAATATTCGTCATTTCAAGTCACTCAACACAACGACCCAAATTTTAAAAACCTTTAGTTACCAACTTTTGTCATGCAACTGCAAGCGGGGCTCGAGCGAACTTGTCATTGTGTGCGTGACGACGCACACGACTAACGCGCTGCAGTAAATACCTATTTGCCGCGCGCATCTTTTGCTCGGCCCAGTCTTAAATATTGATTTTGTTGTGTTTTTAGTATTTGTTGTTATAGCGGCAACAGAAATACACCATCTGTAAAAAAAAAATTGCCTTGCTATCACGGTTCATGAGATACAGCCTCGTGACAGACGGACAGACAGACAGGGAGATAGACGGAACCCTAAAAATGCTGTATGTGATTGTAAGCATCTCACTAGAGAACGGCCGAAACTATTTGTTGCTATTGTTTGTTATATATCAATCAATCATTTATTTGCTATAAATATTGGTACAGTGTAGGTGTTTAAAGATAATATAGAAAGAAAGAAAATGTTTATATGCGCCAGGCACAACGAATGCCATAAAAAAACCGGCTAAGTGCGAGTCGGACTCGCGCACGAAGGGTTCCGTACTTGTTAAATTGTGGTTTACGATTTATGACGTATTTAAAAAAAACTACTTGATCTCGTTCAAACCAATTTTCAGTGGAAGTTTACATGGTAATGTACATCATATATTTTTTTTAGTTTTATCATTATCTTATTTTAGAAGTTTCAGGGGGGGGGGACACATTTTACCACTTTGGAAGTGTCTCTCACGCAAACTATTCAGTTTAGAAAAAAATATATTAGAAACCTTAATATCTTTTTTGAAGACCTATCCATAGATATCCCACATGTACAGGTAGGATGAAAAAAAATTGAGTTTCAGTTTTTTTCTATTTTTGTTTGAAAATCTTAATGCGGTTCACAGAATACACCTACTTACCAAGTTTCAACAGCATAGTTCTTATAGTTTCGGAAAAAAGTGGCTGTGACATACGGATGGACAGACAGACAGACATGAAGAATCCATAAGGGTTCCGTTTTTTGCCTTTTGGCTAGGGAACCCTAAAAAGGAAAACATAAATACTAAAAACAGTGTATGCCTCACAACCACGTATATGTTACTGTAAAATCCGAACTGTTGTTTCAGTTTCAAAAAAAAAACTATGATCAAACTCATTATTTATCGGTAAAACAGATTTACCAAGTCTTACCGGTAAAAGTCTGAAATCATCATCATCATCTACCTGCCCTTGTCCCATGTTACTTGGGGTCGGCGCAACGCGTTTTCTTCTTCCATATCGTTCTGTCCCGCACCACGCTATAATTGACTCCCTTTTCTTTAACATCACTCCTCACACAGTCCATCTATCTTTTCTTTGGCCGTCCCCTCCCTCTTCATCCATCCCCAATTAAATTCATAAGAGTACACCTAAGTCATTCCAGACATTCTTTTCCCGCACCGTCTAGAACCAGCCCTCACGGTACGCGTCCAAATCATCTCGGCACCTATTTCTGGACCGGCCTCAACGGTGCGTTCCACCTTCAAGATTGTGGAGGCTTGCCCAGCGCTCATTTTGCATGCTACTAACGTGAGCCGTAATGGCATTGGCCCATTTGAGCCGAACAGCCTTTTTACCCACGTCTATTATGCCCGTTTGGGAACACAGCGTGTTCCGTATTCGGTCTGTTCTTTTTACATCCAGAATGCTGCGTAAATCTCTGGAAATCCCCAAGTGTAAGTCTTTGAGTTTACTCTCCAGGGTGATCGGCGGATTTTTTGTTAATAAATAAGAATTTTCAGTGCCGATTTGGCAAAATGTCAAGATCAATTAATAATTAGCTTAACAATATTAATAGACTAACTAAATATTATTGTAGCCCGTTATTGCAATTGGGATAGTTAATTGCGAGAAATACAGGACTGATCAATGTGATGATTCTTGGTGTGCTTTATGTCCACATGTGGACGATTTTTGGTTGAAACGACGAAAAATGTCAAATTCGTGAGAAATAGATTATCATTACTCACGAATTTGAAATTTTTTGGTCAGTTCTAGGTGCCGTATGTTAGAAAGAAACAAAGATTGAAACAAATGGATACGAAGAATTTTATTAGTTCTGTCATTTCGAGACACTGCCAGCGTGGTTGGTACGTCCATTCCATGTTCTGTGTTTTTGCTTCTATTGTTTTCACATGAACGAAGAAGGTTAAAATAGTATTCGACCTTACCTATATTTTAAATATAGTTTAATTCAAATTGAGATAACATTTGTTGTATTTTCAAAGAGGTTCAAATACTTTTTAGTTATGGACTTAGTAAGTAAACTAAACGACGTGAGTCGTTTATAATACAACAAAAATATAGATGCCAGTGACAGCGGTAGTGCCAAAAAATAAAAATAATACAGACTTTGACAATATTACTTGTGATTTCGTTAGTTCCAATTAAAGCCACCAGGCTACATGATCTGGCTGCATTTTACCTGATATTTTTTTGACAGATTGAATTGACGAGACATAAATTGAATATTATTTTTGCTTTTTGCGGAAAAAAGTGACATATGTCCACCTAGCAACGCCGCAAAGCGGTCACTGTCGAATTGCACTGGATGGAAAGAGAAGCACGATGGAATTAGTATAGACTTTTTTACAAAACATAATAATATGAATTACTTAAAAATAATGAATGAAACTTCAATATATAAGACAATGAAGTTTTGCGTCCTTTTATGATACGTTATTGGTGTTAATTGTACAAATGTACGCTGGTCAGTATTACCGGAAAAATCTTTTGAAGATCACGGTAAGAGGTTACTTTGCCATTCAATTGTATCGAGGTTTTTGTGCGTAAACGTGTTTCGGCCACAACAAAGTTTTCGGAAATATGATCAAGATTAACATATCTTTTTTCTGCTGCCACATCTTCAATAGATTTGGCTAAAAAATGTTTAAAAGAAAGCCCATTTTGAGTATTCAGCCCCTTAAGGAGGTATCAAACGTTTATTTTAAATCCGTATAAGTAATAAATATTCTTTAGAAATATAAAGCAAATTTCTAAACGCCTTTTTACAGTCAACAGCACATTAGGTTGTACAAAACTGACAAATTTCTCCAAATGATTTTGAACCTTCAAATCTTGATGGTTAAGTTCAAAATCGAATGAGAAATTTTGACAGTTTGTGGTAACTAGATGACTTCACATAAGAAATGCATAACAAGATAAAAAAATATTTGTAATAATAACGGTGGCCACAAAACCCGCCTACAATACTCCAAAAGTAATGCGCGGCAAAGCAGCTCTGAGCGGTCAAGTGAAGGTCAACCCTTACGCTCTAGCATAAATAAGCGAACTATCCTAACAAATATAATGAACGTTCGAAAATTTGTTGGATAATTGATAATTCTTATTTAATATAAAATCATATGACTAATAAAGGTATGAAAATGCACGGAGATATTTTTCACATTACATAATTAAGCAAAAATCTAAAAAAATGGTTAAAAAAGGAAAATCTTTTGGATAACTAAACAAAGCTATGGAGCTATTTGTATTTAAGGAAATAAAAACATATTAAAAAATAACAATCAGCAGATCAATTTTTCAGTAGAAGTTATAGCGCAAAATGTTAAAAGTTAAATTTGGGGTATCACCAAAATCGAAAAAATATTGGATACCTTTACATACTTATTCTAACTAGTACATACATACGTATACAGAAAGTATTTCAGTCTGAGGAAATATTCACAGAGCCCTATAAGCAATTTTCATGTTTAGGTAAAAATAGCTAACTTCTCGTAACATAATTTGTTGGATTATTGTACATCTGTAATCTGTATTACCTAATTTCATCACATGCCAAATTTCATAGGCGGGAGAATTTTTCGGAAGTCTCCATACAACAAATATCCTCGTTGACTGGACGTCCAATCAAAATGATAACTCAACGAAAGATTTTACAACTTACGTAAACAATAGTACGGAACGATCCGTACACGCGAACCCTAACAATAATAAATTGTAAGGTGAAAAAAAATATAAAGCGTACAAAGTTTGAACCACGTACAAGTAACAAAGTCTAATACAAATAAAATAGTAAGCACGCGAAATACCTTATGAACGTACCCATCTACCTATATTTATGATTAGCTTAGAGATACCTACAACCCGATAATTAACATTTATGTCGGATGCGAAGCGATATTTTTTTTTTCCTTGTAGTATTCTATTTATATGAGATTAACTTACTCAATACATAGAATATGTACAGATTCTTAACCAACAATAAGTTAAGTGTGAAACTTAGAAACAAGTATGGTACTTATTTCCGTAAGCGATGCGATTGTGTTCGTAACGAAATACCTTCGTAAAACACAATAAAATTCCTAACAAGTAAATACGCAGATGACCGTTCGAAGTAAATTATCTAGTAAGTACTACGTTTACAAGTTAGGTGCGGGGGTGATATGTATAAATATACGGCTGTTTCCTATGAGGAGAACTAAACGCGTAAAGTTTATACAAATCTGTTATTTTACCTGAAGGTTCCTATCAAAAGATCAAGTTACCTTACAAAATGAAATAACAAGCGACGCAATGATAATCTGGTTAATTACAATAATTAATCAAATGCGGTTGAGTCTAGAATTATAAAAAATACCTACTCGTGCAATACGAGTATAGTAGGCATTTACTTAACGAACCAACAGTAGTAGTATATCGTAAAATTACAATCAATGTCATTCATTCTGCATATCTTGATTAGAAAAATATGTAAAAGTTTCCAATGCGTAAATAAAAATTAACCGTACGATAACAAGAACTGGAATATTCCACAGTCACGTAGGCCAACTTGAACGAATGTTTTAACTGACTACCCACAATTTTCATACACGAACAAAAAAATATGTAATTACGCCGAAAATTAACTGATTTATTAAATAAACTTATTTAGCGATATGAATCAACGTTGATATTCAATTAAATGTATTTTTCGGAGTTTCAATTAGTGAAATTAGAGATTTACGTTAACAATTAATTTGCCGGTAGAAAGTACTACATGCAAGGCAGCCAGCCTTATTCCCAACGCAATAGAGGTGAGAATTGTGTGATGATCTGCAATTAATATGGAAATTTCCCGAACTTTTTGCTTAAATTTAGACTTTTAGGACTTAAAATTAGGCTGTAAATAGGCCCAAATTTAATTTATCCAGTTCGAAGGACCAAAATGGTGCGTATAACCTCTAGAAGATTACTAGTAAAATCACACGCGATTGAACCTAAATTATTAGAGTAATCTAGGCTATAATTGCTGATTCAGCAGTGCTAAATTGAAGGAGAAAAGTATGCAGATGAGACGAAAGGCAATGGATAAAGTTCAATTTACTAATCATGCCACATACCTTTGAAACAGCGATTCCCATGCAGATGCAGATGCCACGTTCGAGAAGTTCAGCTCACAGACTAGGTACACTATGCTGGCCAGCGGTACACAACACAGTAGGTCTAGGTAATACAGATAACACTTTCCATGTAGGTTCAATTAAGAGTTTTGGGCGAGAGGGTGATTTTGTGCGCGCACCTCCGCCCTGGTTGGTAAGAGACTGACGAGGATCGCCTGCGGCCGTGGCGTGGTGGCGGCGTAAAAAGACCGTAGCGGCACGGCGCCGAATACCACCAAAACAACGATAGGTGACACTAATTTAATAAATTGGAACCAGTATACCAATGCCTTTCAATCGCCCTATGGTGATGTAATAAAATATGAACTATAAATTAGGAAGCGTAATCAGTAATGAAAATGTAAACAAACCGGATCTTTTCCTGTTTTTGTTCTAGAAACTTTTTAATAAGTGAAAAATCTGTAAATATTATTTATTATAAATTGAGTACGTTTGCAAACCTATATTATATTAAGCTAAAATTTGTAAGGATTATGTAAAAAAATGAATAAAAAACAAGGCTTCAAAGATTTCGGCTAAGCAAAAATGGTCAGCGAATGTTCAATACGTATATCACTTATCACCCCTCCCGGGTACCCCGCGCCCCTATCGCATCCCCACCGCGTGCCACTGGTTCATTGAATTATATTTATACAAATAGATTGTGTCCATATGTTATAGATTTCAAATCGGATAAAAAAGGTATTGAACAATTAATGGGAATGTGTTCCATTACTGATACTGAACCACTAAAAACAATTGCACACTAGTTACAATTTTTCCTGTATAAATGTATAAATTAATCAATCTCCCTACGCCCTATGTACATTTATCTAATTCAAGGAAACTAATTTCGATGTAAACTGGCTGGACCAACCAACTGCCAATATTTTATGTTCCGTAAATATTAGTGGGAAAATCTTTAATTAAACTATAAAATAATCAATATTTATAAAATTAAAATAATATGTGGTATATTCCACTTTTTTTTTTTTTTGGGCACTACTTTAACAATGATTTAAGATAGAAGACGGCATTTTTACACCCAAAATAAGTAATCACTTGTGATGTGTAAGCAGTGCGACGCGTAGTTCCGTACTTTCGTAGTTTTTCAATTTGTATTTGTATTGGTGGTTGCGCTCTCTTGTTCCGTACGTGCCATCTAATTACTGTTCTATAATCTGAGAAATATATTTACAATTTACTTTTTCGTTATTTACAAGAAGATTAATATTTTTTTTAGATAATGATAATGAGATAATGCACTATTGTTGAATTAATAAATTTTGTTATAGTTATTTGGCATATGATAAGGGGTCGTGGTCTCCAGTTGCATTAAAAGGCAATGGAAGCAATCACAAAAGACACCAGCCCTTATATTGAATAAAGCGTGGAAAATGATGTCAAAAATACAACCGTTGCAGCATCAACCACTAAGATGTCAACAGTGGCAGCATCAGTCGATGAAGTATCAGATAAATTCGCGTTGTGAGACAGGCAGATTTCCAGGGCGAGTCATTTCTCCGAAACTGTTCACTTCTGCATTGGACTTCAAGGTTCTGGACTGGAGAGGCCTAGACATCAATTTTATTCGCGAGTACATCACTCAACTTCGGTTTGGTATAGTGGTCATAGCTGAGACCATGTAGAATAGTAGTAGAGTAGTAGGCTATTTTCGGGAGCAGTCGTGAAGTTCAAGAATAAAAAATGCCAATTTCTTGTATGGTGGACGTTCGGACGGCCGTATCTTCACTGTTGAGCCTATGCATGCGGTTATTATTATTGGTTGCGTGCCCCGGTTGTTCTATGTGGATTTATGTAGGACCAACGCTGGGGTACGGGTGCCTCTTCGTCAGCTTGTTGAAACCTATAACACATATTTCATGGAAATAGATGTCTTCTTCCTTTCTAGTAAATAAAATAAATATCTGGCTATACATACTTTATCTCCATAATCTAAAATAAATAAACGCAATGAACAATACTCTTCCGTTTCCTATTCGTTCATAATTATATTAATAATCCGTGTAGAATGGTGTGGGACATAAATTTTTGCCAATTTTTTATATTTTTTTATATTTATTTATTTATTTATATATGCTTTATTGTATGTACACCAAATTAAATCAAAGAAAAGGAAACTTAAAACTAAAATACAAACAAAGGGCGGCCTTATCGCATACCAATATAATACTAATAAGAACCATAACCATGATATATACCATACTAATATAATATTTTACTCATAGTTTTAGTTAAATTTTAACATGTCACTGTTTTTAAAAACCTCTCTTCTAGTAAAACCCTCGTTAATCATAGATGAATGTTTTTTTGATGATTGTTTTTTCGGCGGTAGGTGTAAATTAAGTAAAGACGCGTTTTCGTTGCGCAATTTTGATTTAAATTATAATTAAGTATTTTTCCACAATTTCTGCAGTAATATTGGTTTTATAAACCACTAATAAGCACACCCTTATATTGGCAATATAGTCCATGTAATAAAGGAAAACTTCATCACCTACCAGCTGTTCACTTGTGCTTTCAAAGACACTGTAAGAGGATACCACTAAGAACTACTAAGAGGAGGGAGATAATACTCACATCATAATGTCTCAGCTGGACGACATCCAATCTGCGCAGAAGAACTTGGAAGAATGTTTTGCCAAGAAGATGAATGAGCTGGTGGCGCAGATTCAGTGTGCTGGACCCGCGAAGGACACCGTTGCCAAGATCGCTGAAGAGTTCCGGACATTCAGAGAGCTGATGTTCGGAATGCTGAGACTTTTACGGAGGCAGATCACAGAGTGCTCCAGGATGGTTGACGGGTTGGAGACACGCACTTGTCGTAAAGCCCTGATATTCACCGGATTTGCTGAGGCCGACAAGGAGGACTGCAAGGCTCTGGTGCTGGACATACTGCACAGTAAAATGGCTCTGCCGAATATTACTGCCTCCTCCATCAAAGCATGTCATAGGCTGGGGTCATCGAACAAAGGTCCCACGCGCAGCAGGCCAGTATTGGTGAGGTTCTCCAATGTGGATCACAAGGCTGCGGCCTGGCGGGCGAAATCTGCCTTGAAGGGCTCCATGGTTACAGTCAAGGAGTTCTTAACCAGAACTAGACAGGCTGTTTTGGTTCGGCGCGTTCGCACTTCGGGATGCAGGCATGCTGGACTCAGGATGGGATCATCATTGTCAGGTCGCCTGATGGAGCGCGGCACAAAGTTTCTTCCTTGAAGGAACTCAATCCCTTGGTGGCGAAGTACCCGAAGAAGACTGGGGAATTAACTGCCGCAGCAGGGAGCAGGACAGCTATCGAAGTGCGTAGAAATCAGTAATATATTTACACTCTTTACACGATTTACACTATTTACACGATAAACACTATTAATTACACCGTTTACTCTACACTTTTACACTTATTTAGTTGTGTTTTTGTTGTGTTGTGTTGGTATTATCTATCTATATATATAAAAGGCAATGTCCCGACTGACATATCAACGCCCAGCCTAAACCACTAATGATAGAAGCTTGAAATTTGTAGGGGATGTTGATTTCATACTGTAGGCGTCATTTAAGAAAGAATTTTTGGAAATTCATCCTCTAAAGGGGTGAAATATGGGATGAAAGTTTGTATGAAACTCTTGTCATTTTTTATTTGAAATGAATGAAATATGGTATTTAGCCTCTAAATATAAAACAATAAAATACGTCTTTAAGGTTTTTTTGAATTTCATCCCTTAAAAGGGTTAAAAGGCGTGTTAAAGTTTGTATGAAAAATATTTTGTTTAAAGGCAAAATTATTTGGAATTTAGTACATAGACACTTCAATACAATTGAAGAAACACGTATTTAAGGATTTTTTGAATATCATCCCTCAAAGGGGTAAAAAGGTAAGTTAAAATTTGAATGAAAGATAAATTGTTTAAAGGCAAACTTACTTGGAATTTTGTAGATAGACTCTTCAATACAATTAAAGAAACACGTATTTAAAGCTTTTTGGAATTTCATCCCTTAAAGGGGTAAAAAGGGATGTTGAAATTTGTATAAAACTAAATTGTTTATTATCAAAATCAGTTGAAATTTAGTAATTCTGCTCTTCTATTTAATTAAAGAAACATATATTTAAGGCTTATTGGAATTTCATCCCTTAAAGGGCTAAAAATGGGTGTTAAAGTATGTATTAAAATTAAATTGTTTATTATCAAAAAATCTATCAAAATCACTTTATTACTAAATTTATTATCGATGTGACAGATGTCATTATAGCTACCTTACTCTCGCAATACTTATCCGTGTTATAATTATTAATTAATATAGATCTGCAAATACGTTTTAATTAGAAAAAAATGGAGGTTATAAATATAAACGGTGAGAGAGTGCCTCACGATGTAGTGAGTATTGTAGGAGATGGAGCATGTCTTTTTCGAGCTCTTTCCTATGTAATGTATGGCAATCAGTTATTAGCCAGGGAACTCCGTGAAGAAATCGTCGATCACGTCGTAGAAAATTGGGAAGCATTTTCCATAATGTCTCATGACCGTGATGGCCACAACTACAGCAGCGCCGAAGTTTACTTTGCCGGTATGTCCCAACTTCACACTTACATAGGTTATTGCGAGCTGATGGTGGCTGGGCAACTCTATCAATTTGTTTTTGAAGTTTATCACAATGGAGAATTATACGCGAAATTCGGCACTGACAGTAACTCTATAGAGAGGCTGCGTTTTATGCATTTTCTAGCGGTCATTTTGACGTGTATGTTTTACCCCAGTCTGAAGATGTATCTGTTTCACCACGAGCGCCTATTAATCAATCTTAAATCGCATCGTCTAATTTAAAAATATCTCACCTTAATTTTCCTGCTTCCAATGCTAAAAAACGTCGTTCTACATGTAGTGATATTAAAAGAACGAAATAACTTAAGAATGCGTATAAAAAAAATACACAAAATAAGCCAAAAGCGCACAGAGATGCGGCAAACAAGTACCAGAAAAACAACCCAGAAGTTCATAGAGCGGCGGATATAAGATACGACCTAAATAATCCTGCAAGAAAGAATAAACAACGTGCCTATCCATGGCAAGTGAAAGCTTATTCTGGTATGAAATATAGTCCAGAAATAGATTATGAGGTCGATAGTAGTGTGGCTTTAGGTAATACGACCTATGAATGCAAGTACTGTCATGCCTTAAAGTGGAAGGAAGAGAGTCCTGGAATGTGCTGCAGTGCTGGTAAAGTTCAGCTTCCATCCTTTGAACCTTTACCTGAACCTCTTTACAGTCTGCTCATGGACGTGCACCCGGAGCATGCCCATATTATGGATCGTATTCGAAAGTACAATGGCTGCTTTCAATTGACGTCGTTTGGAGCTAAGCAAATTAAAGAAGGTGGTTTTATGCAAACTTTTAAGGTTCAAGGACAAGTATATCATTAAGTAGGAAGTGTATTACCAACACCCCAACAAGAAGCACAGTTTCTCCAAATATATTTTGTGGGTGAGAACGAAAGAGAAATACGTTTGAGAAGTAGCAATTTTGCAGGTGTTATACAAACATTAGTCAAATCTCTCCAGAATATGTTACATGATGTTAACAGTTACATCAAACTGCTACAAACAGCCATAGATAAGGTTTCTTCTACGTGTGAAGAATTTCAAGTTGTAATTCGTGCATCTAGAAAGCCGAGCGATGCCCATACCGGTCGTTTCAATGCACCTACTGCAAACGAGGTAGCGCTGGTGATGGTTGGTCAACAGTTTCAACAACGGGACATCATCTTGCAAAGCCATGATAATAGACTGAAGCGCATCAGTGCAATCCATCCGTCATATGACACACTGCAATATCCGTTATTATTTTGTCGTGGCGAAGATGGGTACTCAATCGATTTTCCTCAAATTGATCCTAAGACCAAATTGCCTCTTAAAAAAACTGTTTCCGCTGCATGTTTTTATTCGTACCGTTTAATGATTAGGAAAGGAGAAGATAATCACTTGGTGTACTTTAGGTCTCTATTTAGCCAATATTTAGTCGACATGTACGCCAAAATTGAGATGGAAAGGTTAAATTATATAAGAAATAATCAGGCTCAACTGAGAGCAGAAAACTACATACATCTCAAAGACGCCATCGGGAGAGTAGATGCAGATGCTATGCAGTTTGGTCAGATGGTAATACTGCCAGCATCTTTTACAGGCGGCCCTTGGTACATGCATGAGCGGACACAAGATGCACTGACATATGTCCGCCACTACGTCCGTCCTAATTTATTTATCACGTTCAAATGTAATCCGAAATGGAAAGATATTACAAATGCACTGTTTTCTGGTCAGAATTCTTATGACCGTCATGATATTATAGCCAGAGTATTTCATCTTAAGGTATAGAAAATGATGGAACTCATGATCAAGGGAAATCTGTTTGGACCAATAAGGTGCTTCATGTTTTCAGTGGAGTGGCAAAAGCGTGGCTTGCCACATGCACATATATTATTGTGGCCTGAACAAACCATAACTCCTGATAAGATCGACCAAATTATTTGTGCTGCAATACCTGACCCTGAACATGATCAAATTCTATATGCAATCGTTAAGGCCAACATGATTCATGGATCTTGTGGTAGTCTAAATCCAAATTCACCTTGCATGATAGATAACAACTGTAGCAAAAGGTATCCAAGACCACTTCTCAATGAGACTCAAACGGCTGATGACGGTTATCCACAGTATCGAAGAAGGTCTCAAAATGATGGCGCCTTTACAGTGAATATAAACCCGTTGGGTGGTACCTTACAACCCAGTACTATTACGAACCTTCAATGCGCATATTAACGTAGAGTTTGCAACTCTGTCAAATCAATCAAATACATTTGTAAGTATGTTAACAAGGGTAGTGACCAGGCTGCATTTTCTCTAGAAAATCAAAAAGGTGAGGTAAAATTATACGAAAGTGGTCGTTATATCAGCAGTTCGGAGGCAGTTTGGCGAATGTTGGCTTTTCATATTCATGAGAGATACCCTACGGTCACACACCTCTCTATCCATCTTGAAAACGGTCAACGTGTTTACTTTACATCCGAAAATATAGCTGAAAAGGTCAATAACCCACCTCAAATTACATTGTTAGCGTTCTTTGAATTATGTGAAACCGACGATTTCGCTAAAACTATATCATATTCTGAAGTTACTTCCTACTATGTGTGGAATAACAAAAAGTTCACGTGAAGGAAACGAGGATTGGATGTGTCTGGTTGGCCAGGAGTCAAGAAAGATCACGCTCTTGGAAGGGACTATACCGTTCACCCAAACAACACTGAGTGCTATCATCTGCGTTTGCTCCTACATGTTTAACGTGTTTTTCTGATCTCAAAAATGTGAACGGTATCCAACACGCCACATTTCAATCTGCCTGCACAGCTCTTGGATTGCTTGAAGATGATTAACATTGGGATTTAACATTAAAAGAAGCTACACTGTGTGATTTACCATTTAAACTTAGAGAGCTTTTTACGGTAATGTTGGTATTTTGTCAACTTTCTGATCCACTAAGCCTCTGGGAAAAGTTTAAAAATAACTTATCGGAGGACTTTATACGTCGAATTGAGAAAAAATTGCAGTGTCATACAGAACACATATTGGGTGACTTATATAACAAGTGTTTAATTGATAATGAACAAGCAGTTTTGGCTTTGGGAGGACAGACTATATCAAAATATGGTTTACCTCAAACAAAAAGGCAAGATGAAGTTTTACAGAACATAGATTATCTGAGACAAATAAACTACGATACAAGTGCTTTGATGGAAGTCGTGTCTAACGGCACTATATCTTTAACAAATGAGCAGCTTTCTGTCTATGAGGAGATCTTAAACAGCGTCGAATCAGACTTAGGTCAGTTTTTTTTCTGGATGCTCCTGGAGGCACCGGAAAGACTTATTTAATAAACTTACTTTTGGCTAAAGTACGAAGTAGTCGGGGCTTTGCTTTAGCTGTAGCCTCATCTGGAATAGCAGCTACACTTTTGGAAGGTGGGAAAACGGCTCACGGTGCCTTTAAACTTCCGCTTAATCTCACCCGTGTCGAAACTCCGCTTTGCAATATATCTAAGCAGAGTAACATGGCTCAGGTTCTCCGAAATTGCACACTTATCGTTTGGGATGAGATTACTATGGCACACAAAGGTGGGATTGAAGCAATCAATAGAACGCTTAAAGATGTCAGAGGCAGCGATAGAGTGGAGTTACTGTGTTGCTTTCGGGGGACTTCCGTCAGACTCTACCTGTTATACCTAGAGGAACCCGAGCAGACGAAGTCAGAGCATCCTTAAAATCGTCATACCTATGGCCAAAAATAAAGAAATTATTTTTAAAATGAAATATGCGAGTCCATTTAGGAGGAGATATGTCTGCTGGAGAGTTTCCTGAGCTATTACTTAAAATAGGAAATGGAGATTATCCTGAATCAGAAGGGAAAATAAGTATACCTTCTCGGCTGGCTACAGTAGTGACAACTATAACAGATTTGATAGTTAGAGTGTATCCTGATATTTCAGATTTACAAACGAAGTCTATGGATTGGCTGTGCGAACGTGCAATACTGACTCCGAAAAACAACAGTGCAGCTGCCATTAATGACATACTTCTTAAGCCGTTTGAGGGCTCAGAAATTGAATACAGGTCTATCGATTCAGTGCTAAAATCGGATGAAGCAGTTCACTATCCTGTGGAGTTCCTCAACAGCGTTAACCCTCCAGGGCTCCCTTCTCATAAACTGCATTTGAAAGTTGGAACACCAGTAATGCTGCTGCGTAATCTTAAACCACCTAAACTATGTAACGGGACTAGACTGCGAGTCTGACTATGTCTTTGAGTTTAAAAGACTACAATTCCCCCTTAAGGTCTGCTTTGCAATGACCATAAATAAATCGCAGGGTCAATCAATAAGGGTGGGAGGCATAGATTTAAGGGAAGATTGCTTCTCACACGGGCAATTCTACGTTGCGTGTTCCAGAGTCAGTACTAACAGCCTGGTCATTTTGGCACCAGACAGCAAAACCACCAATGTAGTATATAAAGAAGTGCTTAGTTAAATTATCATATCATATATAGACATACAAATTCTGCTTCGAGATAGTAAACAGATACACAATATAGCTGTTAACCTCCAAGCGCGTGTAACCTACGTCAAGCCATTCTAAATCGCAACCAAAATAAAGACAAATATTCATCGAAATTCATCATGAGCCACGTATAAGCCAGGAAGAGTCATCACACCTGCTCAAAGTTACTGCATGGTGTGTTGTTTACGCTGGAGGCGTCATCGGGCCGCCGTAAGCCGAAGAGAAGTAGTCAACGTATTTCTCTGTCCTTAAAAGGAATAAATTGGAACTGGAGAGCATGACGTCAACAAGTCTTAGACTCTTGATAATATAAAAGATAATATCCGGCGTTAACATGCCGCAATAACTTTGCTTTTGTACACTACGTAAGAAATTGAAAAATCTAATTCGTATTCCATAAAAATATCTATAAGATGGTTGGTTTAACTTATCTTTATTTCTCGTATTACAATTGTGTCTATCACTGACTTTACTAAAGAGATGTATCTTTTTCCTTACATACATAATATTTTCATAAATGAATTGGCAAGAAACTGTCATAATATTAATCTTTTTAAATAGTTCCCTAAGAGATTCTCGATGACTTAACTTATATATGGCTCTGACAGCTCTCTTTTGCAATATAAATATAAATTTAATGTCAGCCGCTCGACCCCACAGTAAAATACCGTATGACATAATGCTGTGAAAGTAACTAATATCGACCAAACGCGCGGTTTCTACATCCGTTAACTGTCTTATCTTTCTAACAGCATAAGCGGCTGAGCTTAGCCAACCCGCAAGAGATATTATGTGTGGACCCCATTGCAATTTGTCGTCTAGAGTGATTCCCAGGAAAACTGTTTGAATTATAAAGTCCAGCTTTTCGTGATTCAATATGATGTCATATTCGGTACTTCTAACATTCGCCAATGTGAATCTAAATTAAAAATTGTTTACCGTGAACCAATTTGGGACCTCATGAATAGAGTTATTCACATCGTCAATATTTTGTGGCCGCCTATCTATTTCAAATATCAAAGAAGTATCATCAGCAAACAACACCATCTTCGGTTGATTAAGTAGTAATTGGGGTAAATCGTTAATATAAACTAAAAAGAGGAATGGACCCAATATCGATCCTTGAGGAACGCTCATTGCCATTTCAGATCCTAGTGAGTTTACGCCGTTTACCTGCACTTTAACTTGTCTAGCTTTCAAATATGATCTAAGTAACTCAAGGGCTGTATGTCTAATTCCATAGTGCTCGAGCTTCAACAATAGTGTCTCATGGCTAACGCAATCTGATTTGGTCTGATGATTCTGCGATAGAATGAACCTGCCCATAAAATGCCAGTTCACTCTTGCTTTGAAGACTGACGAGTTATGTGTTGAATTTTTACCTTTTGTTATTTTAGTCAACCAAACCCAGCAGCTAACAAAGATTTTAAAGAGCATGATAGATATTGTTGTCCTATTCCTCCAAATACTCGTACCACTGATAAACTCTACACGACAAATCAACGTTACCAAAACTCGACCGCGACCAAAAACATGGCCGCCCCGCAAATAAATTTATGAACTTTTCTGATAATCTACAAAGTCTATCAAAACCGATTTTATCGAAAGTTTTCATTCAATTCCCAATACTTTTCATGTGTTTCATAAAATGTTGACAAGGCTTTCATTTCGTAGGCTTTTTAAAATAAATAATTTTAGGTTTTTATTAAAGTTTTCAGCAGCACTTTAAATTTTAAAAGTCACTTTAGAATTTAATCTGACCATGCCAAAGTAAATATTTATAAAAGCTCCGGGTAAAGCGTGTCAGATTTTTACTGACTAAATCCCACCCGTGTTCCATCAGTTGCTTGTACCAGGGCCGCGGTAACTCTCTTTCAAATTATCCGCAACCCAGACAGGAATCGGCCCTGGCAGGCCCTGACAGATTTGTTGCCCATTACATGCCGTCCACAAGCCCGCGCGTACGGTGGCCGGGAATTGGCTTGCGACTTCCGACGCCCAGTACATCTTCTGCGGCGGCTTTACCTGTTGCACCTGGTACCTGTAAATTGGCTGTCGCCTCAAGCTAGAAGGTAAACATACGTTCAAAGTTCAAACTAACACTACCTTCTCTATACCACTTATTATATTACTTAGAAAATAAGTAACGTCTGGGATCTTGCGATAACAGTCAGAATTGTCACGGGCTGACAATTTCTATATGACTAATCGGTGACACAGATTTCAGGTTTGGTTTTTATCATAGTACATTATTACCTCAATGGTTTTTATGAAAAGTTTTGACAATGCCGTCTCCAGCAGTAACCGCCGAGTTATCTCGGTGCTGTCACTAATAAAAGAAATAAACCTACAGCTGTTAAAATCCCAAATCCCCAAAGATAATAAAATCTCGAATTCTGTACGTACATCAATGTTGAGAATGTAATGTGTATTATTTTATTAAAATTCCAAGCAACACAAAAGTTAAGTAGGCGGACTTACTGCCTTAGGCATCTTCTACCAGTCAATATCTACCAGTCTATATTAACCAAGGGTGGTGGAGATAAAACATGTTATATCTCCACCAACCTTTGTTGGCCATGGCAGGTGCATAGTTATACATCCCTATAAAAACTTGTTACATCATCACATCATCAGCCTATTAATGTTCCCACTGCTGGGACACAGGCCTCCTCTCTGTGAGAGGGGATGGACTATAATCCACCACGCGGGCCCAGTGCGGGTTGGTGGATGTCACAAGTCATCGAATTTTTAGTTCTGGGACATGCTGGATTCCTCACGATGTTTTCCTTCACGGTTTTTGAGAGCAGTGGTGATGAAATAATTTACAAAAAGTATAGGGTCTGCCTGGGTTTGAACCCACGACCTACAACTTGTCGCGGCCGATACCACTGTGCCACTACTGCTCTCAAAAACTTGTTAAGCATTCCTAAAATCATTTAAGAAGACAGAAATCAACATATTCTCCAAAATACTCACATATTACATAAATGCATAATATTACGTTCTCCTTTTCTGTCAAGACACATCATAACGAAAAAAAATTATTAAAAATATCGTCAACACTGTTTTAACAACATTTAATATTTCAACATCATCGCTGTACAAAATACATAAGTATGTGATATGACATCGCACGTCATAAAAACATAACGGGATCATGCCAAAATGGTGGAAACATTTCCATATTCGTTTCATTAGCCTTCAAATGTTTATATGGTTTGATATCTAAGGAAATATGACAAGGAATTTATTTTCCAGCGGCTTCGCTCCTATGTGGCTCCTATGCCACGTTTTTTTTTCAGGTAAATGTCCTATGGCACTGATTGAAAATGCAGTTTTCTAACCAAAAAGAATTTAAACAAACCAAATAGTTTGTTAAGATTATTTTTGGTTAGAAAATTTCAACGTTTTAAACAATGCACCTGCCATGTTGTTTCTTTACCACCCTTGGTTGACTGGCAGGCAATGCCTAAGGCGTTAAAGTCCGCCAATGTACATTGTGCGTAAAGTTTTAAATAAATAAATACAATTTCACCGACCTTTAGCTGACCTCATCTAGTTTTAGATAATATGATCGACATGTAAAAGTCAAACACTTTTACATGTACAAACCAACTTACACAAATAAAATCATTTAACCACGTGGTGATATTATTAGTTTAGATAATATTCAGTGTTTATTTATTCGATGTACAATCGGCCAAAGCTATATCTGATCACCGTAAGGACTATTTTAGCTTGCAGGGCTCGCCCGTTAATTTAACGCACGACATTCTCATTAACCAATAGTATCGCAGCATCGGGTGACTCTTTCTCTAGTACCTGTCAGCCCCTTGTTTTAATTAATTAAAAAAAGACTGCAAAAAAATTAAAAAAGTCATTTGGCTACGGTCGACGCAAAAATGGCGGACCCAGCTTTGGTCATCTTGTGCACTGGATTTTGTTTTCAAAGTGATCAGATTTAGCTTTGGCCCATAGTACATACAGCTGCAAAGAAACTTCACACCCTGGAAGTGTATAAAAAGTGACATCTATAGGCAGGAGGATATACTACGATTTTTATATGCGCCATGTGCGCGCCATCTCTATGACCACAATGAAATTAGTTTTCTATAGTTATTGACATTGATTCCACGGATTCCACAAAATATCGAGGGCAAGTAGTTATAATAAAAATTAATAGGTATTTATAATTTATAAAATTATAATAATTCGGTCGCATAAAAGGCGGGCTTCAAAATAAAGGAGATTCACTTATAATATACTGTAGTATTAGTTATTATGTCCTTTATTTAATTTCTTTCTAATTTGTTACATAAATATTTGAATATTTTTATAAAACACAAAAAACACATGTTATTTTTATTTCACATATTACTCACGTTTGAAACAAACAGAACAAAAATTTACATTTCTTGAAATTTTTCAAAACTGTTTACAAAAAACCATTAACTACAAAAATCTTAATAACCTTTATTTTCTATAACTTCTTATCTTGATCTCATTCCATTTACCATATTATTAAACCACAACTAGCTTCCTACAACCCAAACTCAACCGTAAGCTCACTTACTGTTGCACCTCGAAATTCCTCCAGCTCATTTCTGGCTTGAACGCAGGTTTTTGCAAAAGCGAAGCTGAATGAAAAGATTGTTCCTGTTAGAAGTACGGGTCTTTTGCCTTGTCCTTATTTTTGCACAAAAACATTTGTCTATCTGAATCATTGAAAACTGTAATAATTTGTTGAAACAGGTAAACGATGAATTATGCACATCATCTGTAGTTTAAATCATTTCTCCTCATCTCAAGTTTGGATTAAGTTGGCCACAATGTCGTCCTTAACTTCGAAAAAGATCTAAACAATAAAAATAAAACAAATAACTCAGTATACTAATGAAAACATTATGAAATTTCAAAACGCTACTGTTAGTGAGAATAAGCAAAATTCACTCCAAATAAAGTTAAAACAATCGCATGAAAAGTGAAGTTCAATTGTTCTATCATTATAAATAATTGGTTTTATTATAAATCAAAAGAAAAACCACCCAGCAATGGTAAAAAAAGGTTTGCGAACATTTTTTCTTGTTCCGCTGATTTCGCCAGTGTGTGTAGTTTTAAAGCTATATCCAAAGTTCATCTGTCTCTAATATACAAAACTAAGGGTAGGGGGTCAATAGCATAAGCACTGACTATGGTTGCTAGCAGAAACAGATTATTAAAGTTCCGTGATATTCTATTCAAAAATTACTTAGGAATTATGAGGTTTTAAACGGATAACCTGGCCCGTACCAGATAATCTTCAACCAATATTGCATTGAATTTAACCAGCATATTATAATCAAACTACAGTCCCAGTTTCCCAGTGCTGGTTCACAGGCCTCCTCTCTACGAGAGATAATGTTTCGTATTCCATGTCGCAGGCCCAGTTCGGACTAGCGAATAAAATCAAAACGGAACATTATAAAATTCTACAAATATGCCATATCTCCCTAGTAACCTCTCCCATTCACATTACGTCTGCTCCCGACTGACAGTCAGCTTTGCCTTCATACATTACTGTATTTTTAAAGCAAAGGTATTCTTTTATTATGCCACAGTTGTCAGGCTCAGGGGCTGTGATCCCGAGCCTCTTTTGTTGTCTGTGCGCCTGGTACTTTAATTATTTATTCAAGCTGGATGACACGGATTTGCAAAATGAACTAGCACAGACTAAGCACTAAACAAGACTATGTCTTGAAGTTGATGGCAAATGATGTTTTCATCTTTCAATTATTATATGAGGAAGTTTTTTTGTGACATAAAAACTGTATACTCTCAAAACGGTGAAGAAAAAGTGCATGAGGAAAACGGGAAGTCAAACATAAAAATCGAAGACTTGTTATATCAATCAATCTATATTTGGCCCGCGTGGTTCCTGCATTAGGAATTTTATACCTGATTCTGTTATCATTATTTTGTATGATTTCAAAAGAGGTTTTTAAGCTTTATTTATTTAAGAGTAAATGCCTTTTCTCCCTTTCCGGATAGCCAATCTCTATAATACCCTGTGTAGGTAAGTTTGTATAATATAGACAAAAACACTGAATATTATTTATTATTTTATGAAATTAATCTGCTATATAACTTCATAACGAACGTTAAGGAGTAGTTAAACGTCGTTCTGTCTGTAATGTTACTGAGGAAAAAGTAATAAATATTGCCTAAGACAAAATCCCTCGTAGACGAAACTATTTTCGTACTTCGTTAAAAGGAAAGCTAGGTTGTAATCCATGATTACGCTTACTTACCCGTAGTAATAATGTCGGTAGAGTTCAAAGCAGAAAGAATCCTGATGACTAAAATATTATTGTGGCTTAACTGATACTTGGATAGACTAAACGAAAGTCACCGCCAGATAACAAAAAAACCAATACCAATGTATTCTAATATTTCAAAACGATACGATATAAAAGTAAATGCAGTGTCGCTAATACGATCAAAACAAACGTATCGCGGTAAGGGGCGTCCATGACCGTTTCGCTTAGCATTCAGTAATGAGGTAGTATCTCATAAACGCGTGGACCGATTTACAAGATTTACGAGTAAATGGCTCTACGCCTATACCTTTCATTAGAGACCAAAATATCTCCAATTTTCAAGTTACCTTATTATACTTTTTGGTACAAGTCAGACCAATGACTTTAATTGTTTGTTGTCTGACGAAGACTTTATTGAAAAAGTTACCACAACAACTTTTTCTAATAGGAAACTTGAATCTGTATTTTTATACTTATTGCACCCTCCATTACTGTGATAAAGTCAACGCCATGTAAGAAGTAAAGGTTTATTAAGTAGAAGTTTTCAACGTAATATGACAGTTCATAACTATTTACAACTCTTTATTTTACATTCCCTTATTCTAAAAAGGATAGTAATTGCACAGATAATATAAATAATAATAAATAAAAATAATATAATAATAATATTAAATGATAATATAAATCACAAGCTCTCATTATTGGTGGCAGACATTTTGTCAATTTATTGAGTAACCAGTCTCTCGCTCCTGTTTTCTACGATGCCGTCGCTATAGGCTACTCCAAAAAAGTAAAAATTTAGTGTTTTCTTAGACTGCAACCTATCTTGGAATGTTCACATTGCTGAAGTAAGCAGGAGGGTGTTTTGCTCGTTTCGATCTCTGAAGCATCTCCAGAAGTTCCTGCCTTTCTCGACTAAAGTTACTCTTGCTCAGGCTCTTCTTCTTCCTCTTCTTGACTATGCTGATGTCTGCTTCCTAGATGCAACTGAAGAACTTCTTGATAAACTCGAGCGTTTGCAGAATTTGTGCATCCGCTTCATTTTTGGCCTCCGAAAGTACGACCATGTGTCGGAATTTCGGAAGCGGTTGAAGTGGCTGCCTATTCGACAGCGCCGAGATACCCACACTCTTTCTCTACTCTTTTCTGTTCTTCACAATCCTACCTCTCCTTCGTATCTTCAGGAGCGCTTTGAGTATCTTGTTCCGAGAGGAAAGTCTTGCCGCTCCTCATCATCTCTTCTCCTTCGTTTTCCTCCTCACTCATCAAGTCGTTACGGTGGATCTTTTACTGTTCGTGCTGTCCGCCTCTGGAATAATCTTCCTCACACCATACGGGATAGCCCTTCGTTAGATATCTTCAGGAGAAGAACTAGGGAACATTTCCTGTCAACATGACTCATAAATATGTATGTATTTTAGATATATATTATAAAGTATGTATTATGTTTATGCATTGTGTGCTTTACACGTATTTGTGTAGTGTATTTAGTTAGTAAGAATTTAAATTTGTTTTTAAGTTTCTTTTTTGTTGTGCGCTTTTGTTCACTGTCCTAATTGTGTAAATCTCGCTATAACACTGAGGTTTGCTGTAAGAAAACCCAATTGTGGGTTAAGCTCGCCTTTGTACATAAGTTGTCCTTCTGTATTTGTATATGTTTGTTTAGTGTACAATAAAGAAAATGAATATGAATCCCATCCTTATCCCATACAAAGAAACCGTGCTGACGTTTCTTCCTGAGACCTATATATTGGAATCAATTTTAAATGATCCATTCAAATAATCTCTGCAATTAACATTAAGAGGCTAATATTCCTTAATGTTTTGCTTAGGAGAGATAATCAAACAAAAGCATACATTTTTATGATCGTCTCTAGAAAATCTTAATACTCAATAACAACTCACAAAACTCAATAACAAATCAAAGCTTATCACGCCATCTAGTGCAATTCATTTGAAAAAATAATATTAAGATTATTGTGTTCAAGCCATGTAATAATTGATTTAATGTCATGTTTATTTCATTTTGGTACTCAATAAGGTCGTCATTTTCTTTTATAATACTGAGGGTCGTATCGTCAGCGTATAGTATGCAATTGTGTCCAGTTACACCAGGCAAGTCGTTAACATATAGCAAGAATAAAGGCGGCCCCAGTATGGTCCCTTGGGGAACACCGCAGTTATTTTCGCGATACTGAGACCTATGTATATATATAAGTAGCATTATCCATAGCGCCACGAAAACGTACTAACGGGATAAAGTATGTATCTTATTGAAGCGAATAACAAAGTAATGAAAATTCAATCATCCTGACTTTCATCTATAACATAAGCAGGAAGGAGGAGTTATTCCTCCACCATCATTATTCAAGGCTGACCTTCCAGACTATGGTTCCATGCCCCATAAACCCGAATATAAGTCCAGTATTTCATAAAATGCTCGGAACCATTTCATGCAGGAGCTATTCGGTCCACAGATGCAAGTAATCGTTACGGAGGCGCTCTAAGTATATAAATTATTAGCAAGGGTCCAATGGAATGAGGGACAGATGGGATGATGCCTCGACCCATAAGCAGTATTTTTTTTAAATAAAGTTCTCAGAAGTGATTCGCTGTAGTTGCCAAGATTCTTGGAGATTGAGAATATTCAAACTTAGTGTGCCTATTTTTATTCGTACCAGCATGTTCGTTTTGTTTGGCTTATACTGTAATAAAATATTGGGATATACCATTGTATCTTCCTAATTTTCTCGTATTCATCATCTTAACTGTTCTTAACCGATATAAAACTTTCATACTTTTCGCCTTTGGGCTTGAACATTAGAATGTGTCATGCAATCATGATTCTGGCCGGTTACTCTTCAAACCATACAAATATTTTTCCTTGTTTTCATCATCAATCATGTATACAGTCCACAATCTGGGTAAACATCTGCATCACCCTTCATTGAGCTCAATCATCGTCCAACCATCATCGTCATCATTTTAGATGAAATACGTACACCTAGGGAATAGGCCTCTCCTAAGCGACACCACAACGACCAGTCCTGTGCTTTTTGCATTCAAGGAAATCTCATAGCCTTTACCATATCATTAGTCCACTTCATCCTATCCTTATAAATGCGAATGGATGGATGGATGTTTGATACTCAATCACGCTAGAGCGGACGATCGGGTTTAGAAGAAAGGCACAGGGATAGATTATATTTTGGTATAGAAAGTAAGTACATTGTGTATTGTTACCCTAGGGGTGAAAGTAACATATTTAGTCCCGAGACGGGGTTTGAGGATTCGTGAAAATAGAACAAGGTTTTTTTATAATTTGACAGCTGTCAGTTGAAAACGATTCTCCCTAGGGCTGAAAAGTATAACTTTCAACCCGCTCGGCTCCTCAGGCAACTTCGGACCTACTTTCCGAGTATGAGTAATGAAAAACACTTTTCATGCGGCCGCGGGCTGAAGCTAGTACTCCTATAAGGTGGACAAACGCCTCCGCCTGTCAAAGTTACGCTTATCACATTTATCCCCATTCTTTAATTACCAACCATCATTTAAAAACACATCATGTAGAATATATATGTGAGTTAAATCGTTTTTCATCTGTATGGATGCTGTGATCCACGACTATCGCCATGTATTTATGAGTACCCGATAATCCTGGAACGTGAAGCGATGTTACCCGTGTGTGAGGATATGATTGATGAGTTCAGACGGGCGGCAGACTAGCTAGATGAAAATGCAGAGGAAATTACTTTAAAGAGAAAAATAATCCGTTGACAACGCAAACAAATTATATAACCCTTTAATATCAGTGCTTTAGAGCTCGTCAGGACTTGATGTCGGACGATCCCAGTCCGCGTCAAGAAAACCAGATAATTATCAAAAAAGTAGAGCAGCTAAAGTAAACTAAAATTATAAAATAAAACATAGTAATTTACAGAATGATGGGTTAGCGAAAGTCAGCTGTACTATTTACCATCAAACGACTAGGTAAGATATAAATAAGATAAATAGAATCGGAGTCGGTGTCTGAATTAAGTATTTGGAGTGAAAATTGGTTTTAATCCCAGCTATGCCTTTACCAAATGTTGACAGCTTTGCAGGCCAAACTTACCATCGTTTTCTGAGCCAATAATGAACTTCTAATTCTTGGCTCAAAAAATGGTGAAGTGTTATAGTCAGTCTGCAACTTCTACGAGAGTAATATTATAAATTTAATAATCCCAATTTTTTTTTCCAACCATGGCCAATTTGTCTCTAAGGTCGGTCGACTAGTAGAAAATGCTAACGCACTAAGATCACTGTACAAAGGTGGACTGCCTTTGAACCGTGGTTTTTAATAGTACATACAATTTAATAAATACATTAAAACCCTGATCTCTTCTTATTCTTAATCTTAATTGTAAACACAAAAGTTTAAACCCAATTTTCATTACGACAGCTCATGTGAACTTCTCAATAAATAAAATAAACAACAATAATTCCATCCCGGCTTACTCAGACATAAGAACTAAGTGAAACGGTCGGATACGAAACAAAGACAGACAAATTACCTACATTCGTATTAGGGAAGTTACGAGCTTCGACTCCGACTCCGATGTCGAAACTTCCGATTAATATTACACCTCCGGTTACAACCGCTGCTCCAACAATTTGAATCGGAATTTTTAATCGGAGGTTGTAAATATAATTTAGAGTCAATTCATTCGATTTCATCATCATCATCAGCCTTTTAATGTTCCCACTGCTGGGACGTAGGCCTAAGCTTCTCCCTGTGAGAGACAATGAATCCACCACGCAGGCCTAGTGCCGGTTGGTGGATGTCATATGTCTTCGAAATTTTTATTTAAGGACATGGTTCTGTGGTTCATGGTTTCCTTCCGATTTTTCCTTCACCGTTTTGAGAGTTCACACTATTTAATTTTCTATAATTGAAAACATTTTTTTTACTATAGACGCCTATAAATATTATGTAGGGTAATTATTTTTTAATTGAAATTAAAAGGGCTGACTGAATAATGTTTGTACAATTTTATTGTATGAGGCTTATGTACTCTTAAATCATCGCTCTTCTGCCACCACCGCCGATTCCGACTCCGATTACGGTTCCGACTCCGACAAACCAAAAGAGATAATTTTTTGTATGGGGAATAGGTTCACCTCACAAACTGTGGCGTATAGTAATGAACATGTAAACAACATAAATTCCGTACAATCTCTAGATTACAGGGATTATATTAGCGAAATTTTATGTAACCGGAATATTGTGAAAAGTAACAATCAAAGCATGACTTTTTTATGTAAATAAACGTCAAAAACGTAAACACGCATTTTATGTCTTATCACATTTACTATTATTTCATTAGTCCGGTTAGATTTTTATATTATTATAATCTTTGGTCTGTTTATTATAATAAAGTGATTACTTTTTATATGTAATATGATTAATATACATTGTCATTTACTAGTCCGCCTAAACAAAAAGTCTCTTTAAAACTGCAACTTCGATTCCGATAAACCAACTCCGTATCATCCCTAATTCATGTATTCGGAGCCGACGAAGCAACACATCAAAAAGAACATGCGATGAATAAATGTACGTCGTCGCTATTTTAGACGCTGGAATTATTTTTAGGATATAGTAACATGAATATACTGGATACTCTTGGGAGATTTGTACTTTCACGAGGCGTTATTTTTAGACGAAAAGAAGAGAATATATCAATCATGTCAGTTTTTGTTACAAAAAATGTTTCCTCTCTCCCTCTCTCTCTGCACATTTTTTATTTAAAGAATATAAACAAACTATTGCAAAAATGCTTACTACACCTTCACCCACCTTCGGAGGTTATAAGAGTTTTTTTTGTTGTTTTACTTCCGTGTCATTGAAACTCAAAAGTTTTAGCCGTTGATTACATCTAAATCGATTAAGTCCCACTTGCCTGGGTAATCTTACTTACTCTGAGTCAACTTACGCCGTGTTAAGGACATGTAAGTATGACATATTCTAATTTAACCTCGTGTTAGCAAATAACTCTGAGTTAATTTATTCGCACCAGTGGGCCTTAGAAAAGTAAATGTAAGCTAAAAGTAATGGACAGTCAAGTGGGCATAGTAAGTTGAAAAATATTGGTTAGACAATATTGTTTTTAACATTAATCCCCTAGATAAGGGAAAGCAAAAAAGTTAATGTGTTTGAATTTGTTTTTATTTGAGAAATATAACAGTTCCATCAGTTCCCACACAACTTGAGTTGTCACTAGTTTAAGACGCTGGATTATTTTTAAGATAATGAGACACGAATATCAGTGTACTCGGGTATCCAGTGAAAATCTTGGGCAACTGCTAACTTAGGGAGGCTTTTTTTAGTAGAATAGACTGAAGTATGTATCTTCATTACTTATTTATAGAATAAAAATCACTCTTGCGGAAACAAAGGAAAAATGCTGGATCTATAAAAGTGTAGTAAAGGGGCACTGTCTGCCACAGTGATCTTATTCTTGTTGGAGCTGTATTATTTTCTTGCCTGTATATTTATATGCATGTATTTATGTATCTATTTTAGTATTTCATATTTAGTGCTTACTATTTTTGTAACTTATTATTAGATTTAAAATTGCACCAAGTGCAACGCCATGTCATGTCCAGGCTATCTCTCTCCATTCTGGGTTGCCTGGGACAGATAGCAGAACGCGATAAGGCCGCCTGTTGCATGTTTATTTTATATTAAAGTTTTCGTATTTGTTATTGTTTTTATCTTGGTGTACAATAAAGTAAATATAAATAAAAAAATAATTGGAAAAGTATTAGTTGCCTGCAATTCCATATGATTTCGCTTCCGAAGTAGGCCACGGGAACTGCGTTTTGCAGGGACAAGCAACAATCTATGATCATTATCATGATTGCAATATTAAAGCATGCTTTCAGTGAAATAATGTTCTTAATAAGATACGAAACTACTTCCAGAGATATTCATAAAATTATATCACTAACATAAACAAACAAAAAGTGTAATCTTATATAATTTTAGCTTAGGTGATGAACAAAATGTCCCATTCTGGAAAGAAATTGAGGTGGCTAATGGAAAATCCTACTGCTACCTATTATAAATGCGTAAGTTTGTGAGGGTGAATAGATGTATTTTTTTTTCTCTTTCACCTAATTAATACGACAATGATGAAATTTTAGTAACTTAGTTTTATACATTAGAATAACACATAAGATAAAATTTGTAAAGATATTGTAGCCCAGTAGAAATCAACATCAAAATCGGTAAGCTTGATTTAGTTCTAAATTTTTAGTATATTGTATGAACCAGTTTGGGTAGTGCTAATCCAAATTTGCAACTTCGAAAAATATGTGCTCGCTGGTCATCACACGAAATACTGCAACCAATACTTTGCAATATTTGCCTTCTTTACTGTCGATTTCCACTGGGCTATTGCGAGAAGTACATATGTTTTTTTTATTATGCTTAGGCTCGCGCTTGACCACTCTCTCACCTGATGGTAAGCGATGATGTGTAAGACGGTGTAGCACGCTTGCCTAGAAGTAACCTATTCCCTACTGACTTAAAGACCCCGAGGTTGTAGCTGTCGGGAAACATAGACTCCGGCAAGGAATTCCACTCCTTAGCTGTATGCATAATGAAAGTATTTCCAAAACGTTTAGTGCTCCTCGATATAACAACGTTAAAAAAAAACCGACAGGCTGGCAACTCGGTGCCAATTTTCAAGGCTCAGGAGCCTACACCGTTTTTCGATCTACTGAGATATAGATAATGATATAAAAATCCAATACAAAATAAAACATAACTTAAGCTTCGAAGACCTAGGCTTAGAGGTTCATATTCTGTATTTCATAAATATTCTGTAGGTTCAGATAAAATAGTCTTAGGGCTGAATAAATGATGAAGCATTAAAAAGATAAACAATGTCGCAGCAAAAAGATAGATCACACAGCGATATTTCGTAAAGTGTTGCCTTGCCTTAAATCTTTATGAACTAAGTTTTAGAGATAAACTTTGAAAGATTGATCACAGTGGTTATTTATAAAAAACTGTGCTTATTTATAACTAACGACCTGCCCTTGCTTCGCACCTTTTTTCATTTAATCTTAACTAGATAATGATATTATAAAAAGGTATAATTGAATTTATATTTGTAATGTACTCATTCTCATCGCCGAAAGAACTGATACTTCGGCTCACCCACATTTCACCAGTTATGTTCAAGTCCCTTGTAATATCGCCATCAAGCAGGCGCATAGTCGGCTTCCGCACGAATAAATCCACTTGTGATGCTGCCCACTTGTTAGTCAATAACATAGTTGAAAACTTGAATGATAACAAATGAGTTCTTACCGTCTTTTTGGATCTTGCGAAAGCGTTTGACACCGTTCCCGTCTCCACTCTTCTATTCATGCTTCAAGGTTTGGGTGTCAGGGAAGCCCCATTGGATCTGTTCTAGAGTTATCTTACCAACCGCACACAATTTGTTACTTTAGACAATCACAAAAGTATCCAACTACCCATTCAGTACGGCGTGCCTCAGGGAAGCATTTTGAGACCCACCCTCTTTCTTTTTTTTTTATTAACGACCTCTGCAATCTTCAAATTACAAAAGCGTCAATAGTTTCAGTTGCAGATGATACTGCCATCACTTTCGGCGCAAACTCTTGGTCAGACCTCCAAGTAACTGCACAAGACGGCTTTAATTCTGCCCTTAAATGGCTTTCCTCTCACTCTTTAACTCTCAATGCCAATAAAACAAACTTTATTACTTTTTCTATCACGAATACTTCCAAACCAAAAACTCCTATCTGTATAAAAGCTCATTCTTGTTTCACACAATCTCTAATTAATTGTCCATGTCCTACCATAACCTCAGTGGAACAAGTTAAACATCTTGGAGTAGTTCTGGACAAATATCTTAATTTCGTGTCACACATTAATGCCCTATCTGGTCGCATACGCAAGCTTATTTATATTTTTAAAACTCTGCGTCATGTAGCCAACCTTTCAATTATCGGAAACGTTTACTTTGCTCTTTGCCAGTCAATTTATATTTACTGTATTTCTTGCTGGGGTGGTGCTGCAAAGACCATACCTAAACCTCTGGAGATAGTACACAGAGCTATTCTAAAAGTGGCTACGTTCAGACCAATTATATTTCCAACGACCGAACTCTATAAATCTTGCAAGCTACTCAATGTTAGACAACAATTTATCTTGCAAATAGTCCTACTACAACACAAGAGTACACCGTTTAAGAAAATCACTAAACGCCGAAAAGACCTCATCTGTACAATCCCACCACTACGCACAGCTTTTTTTTTTAAATTCGCTCTCCATCTTGGCCCATCGTTATATAATATAATGAATGCAAAAGTTCTGACTTACGGATTAGGATTTCGTGTCTGCAAAAAGACTGTCCGCTCCTATTTACTAAACCTTAACTACATTGAAACAGAAGAACTCTTAAAGAAGTGATCACGCTAACACAAACATGCATGACACACAACATATATAACTAACACACACTATTCTAATACAAATACTCTAATCACAATCACTCTGAAGACAAAGATATTTTATTTCAAACATAATTTTGAACTAAACATAATTTTTATATAATTTGCTATTTTTTATTGATTAATTACAGTACTGCACCCACTAACTGGAATTATAACTTTAATGCTTGTCTCAAATAACCGTGCAATGTATCTAGTCCTAAGTTTATGAATAAATTTATTTTAATTTTTAATTTATTTATGCTCAATACTTCCAAATCATCCATCAGGTGGGTATATTATCGAAATAAGCTTTTAAGAATCCTTTATCACACATGATTAAATAAAATTTGTTATTATAAATAATATATTTGCACAAATTTTCGGATATTTTTAGTCAATTCACGTGTAGTTGTCACTGTATTATCGTAAAATTCCTTGAACGTTATGACGTCACCAACATGGCGACCAATCGTGGCCCGTTTGTAGTCACTTGGTTCTTTCTAAAATTTTATCCATTTTCAATTGCTTATAATAAATTGAAAAAAATATTTAAGAGTTTTTTGAAACGACAATATTATTCATGATATGTAAAGTTTCGAAATACATAAAAAAATGCCATTTTTTTTAATTCAACATCCCAATTGCTGCTAAGATACCCAGACTCCCAGCGCACATTCACATTCTTTTTCCAATAATCCCCTCAGTTTCAGAGACAATAAATGAAAAGATGTTATTTTTAGCAATTATAAACTCATCAAAATAACTTTGTGCGTCTTCAGAAATGGTTAATGAACGTTTTTTCCAACTTTTATACTTTACTAGCTTTCTCCCGCAGTTTAACTTTCGTTAATATAGATTTTGTCAAACAAAACTGGTTGATGATCTACTTCTTCACGATTCTGGTCTCGCGGTTGTTTGAGAGTCTTTACTGCTTATGATTCCAGTTCTGTTTTTTTTTACTTCATGATTATGTAAAACCTATAACTGTTTCCAGGGTTCCCTCTACCTCTGTAATAAAATATATCAAAACCGGTTCAGTGATTTAGGCATGAAGGCGTAACAAACAAACAAACATTATAGCACTTTATATATAAGACCAATTAGTATATTTTACCAATTTCAAGTTTGAATAAAGATTATTATTATTAATATTATAAACAAAGACACTTTCGCATTTAAGATTTCGGTAAAGCAAAAATGTTTTCGTTGCGGGTACTTGGATATTTTGAAGGTGAAAGCCTCTAAGAGGATTGTCACGTAACGATTCTGACCTTTCGGACAGAATCTTAAAGTGGATTCGACGCAAGCCTTTTTCAGATCAAGTTTATTGAAAACATTTGTATATGACTGTGGCTGATATTTTAACAAACTTGTGTCTTTGTTTTTTGAGTCAATGTTTTGGGAATATCGCACGCTCAGAACAACACTGCACTAAGTCAACATAGCAAAATTTTCAAAATCGACAAAAAACCGTTATCTCCATTTATGTCAAAATTATTGCTAATGTCTTGATGATTTCATGTGAAGAATCCAATCCATATCAGCATTTTATAGATCAGTTGATTCAAAACGCGTTAAGTAAATAAATGTATTTTTTAATTTAATTCACTGTTGTGGAATGACTGAAGGATTTTTTTTTCCTTTTATTTCCATTTGCAATCGGTCGTCGAACCATAAACGAATTCGTTCCATGACAAATGGAGTTGTGGTGGAGCAGCCGGTGCTGCGCGTCCCACTTAAAGAAGGAAGTTCCTCTTCAGCCCTTTTACCACCGCTGTCGGGTTTAACAGTTCAGTATTTACTGATGGCATTTGTAGATAGTCGTGGATTTCTTCATTCCCAGCAAATCAAGATGCATTTGCTATTGATCCAAGGATACCATTTTGCACTCTTTGCAGGCAGAGTATGTTGGTTTTGCTGGCATCGCCCCACAATTGGATCCCGTCCATATGGGCTTGATAACCGAGTTATAAATAAGGAGTTTGTTGTCTACAGATAGCACAGAGTTTCTTCCCATGAGCCAATAAAGGTAGCGGAACTTGTGGTTTATCTCATCCCTCTTATATTTAATGTGACGCTTCCATGTTAGGCGCCTCTCCAAGTGGAAGCCAAGATACTTTACACAATCTGTGTGTGGTAGGGTGTCAGGACCAAGTCTAACAGGTGGGGAGTTTCCATGCCTGAGTGTGAAGGTGATATGATTAGACTTGGATGCACTCGCACGTATTCGCCACTTACAGACCCATTTATGAGATTCGTCTAGTTGTTTTTGGAGTCTTTTGCTGGCCATTTCTGAGTTGTCATCAACTGATAGATAGGCCATGTCGTCGGCATATGTTGCTATTGTTATGCAATCTAATGCGGGTAGATCTGAACTAAATATATTGTGTTGTACAACACTGGGCCAAGTACAGATCCCTGTGGTACACCAGCTTTTGCTTCATTCAATCTTGATCTTGCCTCGCCCTGTTTCACTTGGAAGCAACGGTCGGATAAATACGACTGGATGACCAGGAACATTAAGTATGGAAGTTTTTTCTGCACTTTAGCCAGCAGTCCTTTGTTCCAGACACGGTTAGAGGCTTGCTGAACATCAAAGAATGCCGCTGAGCAGTGCTTTTTACGTTCGAAGGCCTCTCTTCCTGTTTGGTAAACTCGGTGAACCTGTTCTATTGTTGTGTGAGATTTCCGAAAGCCAAACTGATAAGACAGAACAACATCATCGGCATCCATGCACGGTTTTAGACGGCTGAGGAATATCTTCTCCCACAGTTTCGAGAGTACAGGCGTTAGGCTTATCGGCCGATAAGACGAGGCCTCGTGTTCAGGTTTGCCTAATTTATGGATCATAACAACTTCGTAGATTTTCCACAGGTCAGGCAAGTGAGATGTTCAAAAGATTGCGTTGAACAAACAAGCTAGAAAAGAAACGCATTTTCTGGGAAGATTTTTAAGTATGCAAGAGGTGATCAGGTCCGGGGCTTTTTTCAAGTTCAGCTTAACTGAGCAGACTGAACGAAATAAAAACTAATTATTTCGAGTTACGTGCTTTATACTGATTGATTCTGAAATAATGCACTATTATTTTACTGTTTTTTTGTTGGGATTTAATACATAAAACAATTCCGACCCATTGGTTTTCTTTTCAGTAACAAACCTATTAAAAATTAAATAAATGGCAAAATTTTACTAAAACCCGTAGGTACTTATATTTTTACCCATAACTCTTTTTGCACCCATGGTGTTAATTAAAACATGTAAATCACAAATAACAAAATCTTCTATTAATCAGAAAATAAGAAAAATATATGGAAAATTGATTGAATACAAAACACTTATAACAAAAATCTGTTAGGAATAAAAAAATAAAAATTACAAAGATATATACTGTTACAGATAACTTGTTAAAATTTTATAATTAACATTTGAACCAAAAACGTCCACTGCTGGACATAGGCCTCCCCTAGTGTCACCACATTGAACACCTCGCATCCAGAGGACTCCCATAACCCGCACCAGGTCTTTCGTCCCCCTAGTGGGAGCTTCCAACGCAACGTCTTCCGGTTCACGCTCACCACTCCAAAACTTTTCGGCCACTTAAGTTTGTTAATTCTTCAGGCTATGTCAGTAACAACCAGGGTTACAGACATAGCCCGAATAATTGTCCCCATACACCACTTGTCAGTCAGTTCTGACTCGATCACGCAAGGAAAATCCGAGCGTAGCCCTCTCCATTGTCCTGTGGGTGCCTTAGGCCTTCTGATGAGGCCATTGTGAGCGACCACATTTATATCCCGTATATAATCACACAGACTGATTAGATTAATAGACTTTGGTCTTGAGACATTGCGGTAAGTTGGACGAGAAGATACTGCGCTACTTCCAGAACGCTGTCCAGCCGAGTCAGATTCGATGTTTGACCTCTCGAAGTTAGATCTATCTAATTGCAGCGTTTGTCCCTGGAAGACATAATCGTCCACAATTTCGAGTGTAGTTTCAGATCTTGATGGGAGTGGCATATAATCTCCTTCGTGCTACCGATATTTATCTATGTTATTGACAACCATCACTCGTCACTTGAAATGATATAATTGTCTGTCTTTCATTATTTATTATAATAATATTTACGACTTGATTTCTGTAGTTAATAAAAGCCAAGTTATTTATTTGGTGGTTTCTTTCTAATGTGTCAATTTTATTAACTACACACAACTATGTCTGTTAAGAAGAAAGAACCGGAGAAAACATGTTCTTTAGCCAGGTATCTACGACCTGATCGATTCGACGTGGAATCTAATGCACCCGTAGCGGGAGAACAGTGGGCTCATTGGCAACACACCTTTTCAAACTTCTTGATTGAAGAAATACCTGCTGACGTCACGGATTCAATAAAACTAAAATTACTAGCAAACTATTTAACTGCAAAAATTTACATAAACATTAAAGATTGTCAAACTTATGATGACGCTATTTCGGTTCTGAATAAAACGTATCTCAAGCCCCAGAACGAAATCTCAGCTCGATATGTCCTCGGCGCGCGAAAACAAAAACATGAAGAAACAATTATTGAATATTGTCGCGCTTTACAACTTCTAGCGCAAAATTGTAATTTCAAATCTGTCTCCGCCGATGGACATAGAAACCAAGCAATAAGGAGCGCTTTCTTCGCAGGAATTATTTCGGCGAAAATAAGAGAACGGTTACTCGAAAACTCAACGCTTTCGATGGATGAAGCCTTCAACCAAGCCGTCGTCCTTGAAATAGCTGAAAAAGACTCCGCAATAATGGGCGTTGGTGTACCAAATGCTTTGAATGCTTTACCAGTGAATGTCCTACGACAAGAACAACCTCAACACCTAATGCAGAGTTCAAACAATGCGGCGGTTTCGTCCTCACCTCCTCCAACTGCAAGACGCTGCTTCTTTTGCGGTGGAAAAGTGCATCAAAAGGTTAAATGCCCAGCATTCCACGCCTTTTGTCAAGTTCTTCTCAAACGATAAGCACCGTTTACTCAGCTGCATCTCCGTCCAGTTTGGTAAAAGCTACGATTTCCATCACCTAAAAGGTTCACTTCTTGGGCTCATGCTTTCTGAAGAAGGAGTTCATTATGTAGAGGCCCTCCTTCTCCATAAAACTGGCCAGTAGGTGACTCCAGTGGTTCCGACGTCCAACTCCAAATTGCCTCACTTGCAGCTCAACCTCGTCTCGTTTGCCCAGTTTTGCGTTGAAGTCCCCCATGACAACGCTGAAGTAAGTTTTGGAACCATACATGGCTCTAGAGATATCCTCATACATGGTATCTACCTAGTCTTCGGGGTGTGCCGAGGTCGGGGCGTAGACCTGTATGACCGTCAGCGAATATCTTGCGGATATTCTGAGTATAAGGTACGCCACCCTGGTCGACACACACTCGATCTTCACCACGTTGTTCACAAGGGACTTGTGGATGATAAAGCTGACACCATCCTGGGACTGCCGGTCACCCTCTCGGGAATAGAGCAGGTTATCGGATTTGAGTATTATCGAGTCCTCCCCCTTGCTTCGGACTTCAGATAACCCTATAATGCTCCATCGTAACCTGCTCAATTCTTCCTCGAGTTTGGCTATCTTCTTGTCGGAGTGTTTGCGTGTTATATGGTCCCAGGTCCAGTCGTCGGTGTTTATTGGGGTAGCCGGGTCCACTTCGGAGATTCATTGCACCCCTTGCCACGCCATCGCCTCGACCGCTACCGTAGCCGAGGGTAAACGGGCTGCCGGGCACTCAGGGCTTTTTATTTTGTGTGCTATTCATTTTGGTTTGGGAGGGTTTGCCATAATCGAAAAGCAAAAGGAAAACATACAAACTCTAATTACACGTGGTTAATTTAAAAACCTATTTATATCACTTCATAATTTACTTTTAACAAAATTATCCTTATAATAATTAAACAGTATCTACTTGGGTACATATTTAAGCTTTTCATTAAAAGTAATATCAAATATATAAGATACATACGAGATATAAAGATAACCGTAAGGGTGTTTCCGTATTAAAGCATCGATCGTCTATCGATGGCATTTATCGATGTTTGGTCGATTGATGCCATAGTTCTAATTAAGTTTTTATCCGAAATGAGATCGACGCTAACTTATCCTCTCAATCATCAAACCGATATTACAGCATTGATCACCTATCGCTCGATAGATGCAGTAACATTTTATGCACACCGCTTAGAGGGTCTAAGTGGTGTGTATATAATGTTGATTTATGGACGGCAAACGGTGTGTCATGCTCTCTCTAATGTCTCTGTGATGGTGGCACATGTGTTGGATCATTCGGTTCCCTTCATGATGGTTGAGCTGAGTGGTGCCGATCCATGTGTCATGTTCGTGAACGGGCGCCGTCAGTTGGGATTGGTCATATCTTAGCTGCCTCCGCCTGTTTTTAATTACCTATTTATTCTATTTTTAATTGTTTGTTTTACTCTAGACGCTTTTAAGTGCGTTTTTTTTTACATCGTTCTCACATATATGTATTTTTCCTACAAGATTAGTGTAACCAAATACTTGTAAAACACATTTTTTTTTTTTAAAGAGTAAGTTTGGAGTTTCTTGTCCGTTCTTCTCCATAACAAGCTACATTTCCGAATGGACGGTAGAGTCAATTATTATTACATTTAATTTTTATTTTTGACGTTCGAAAGTGCCGATATTTCTAAGCCGATTTGAAGACGTAGACTTAATTATTAATTTGCCTGTTTAAAAACACCAACTAAATAATTATGCTTTTGCGGAATAGTTGGCAAAGAGATTGTCTTTATAAATTTGTTTTAAGTACTTTCATGTATGGTGTTATTAAACTTTAAGTCCATCTTATGAAAAGTGTTACAGCCATTTTGTAGAGAAATAAGCAAAGAATATATTATAACTTGCGATACGCAGACGACACCACCTTATTTGTGAGTAACGCGGACCTCATGCAGGAATTACTTCACAGAATGGAGCCCATGTAGGCCTATGTAAAATAAAAAAAATGTTTTTTTTTCAGTTTTTTTTTTTTTAAATTTGATTGGGAATAAGGCTCCCGCAGACATGCGTGATGGCTGTAGAAGTGTTGTAGAAGAAGTACGTGACGTAGCATGCATAAAACATGTTTTAAAATTGATCTATAAACTGAAAAATTTCTATGAAAAAAAGGGATGTCACATCGCTGTCGCAATGTCGCGTCGTACCTGTCTACGGGAGTATTTTAACTGTTAATTTAAATGTCATACCAACTTATTTTTAACTGGTACTGTACCTTTAAAAGGATAGCAAAGCTATGCTGTTAAATAAAAATCATGTTGAAATTTTCTGGATGACTGTCTTTACAAAGAATTCGATTTTGATTCAAAATAGATCGTATCCAGCCATGTCATTTTCCAGCTAGGACTTTTTCCAACTAGGTCAGATTTTGAGTAAGTAATGTTTTCTGGTACACTTACATTATATTCATCGCCAAATGTTTGCGAGATTTCTTTGGTGGCACGGACTCTATAGCCCAGAAATGATGACACTAAATGTATGTAAACTCCATATGATGATTAAAAAATAAAAGATGCAGAGGTACATAAGCCTGTAAAAAAATCTAGAAAATTTTCAATAAGTCATTAAATTTTATGTCAACACGACATAAAATTTAATGACTTATTGAAATTTTTTAATGAAGAGTGCAAAAACGGGCACATAACTGTATCCGAATTTTTAAGTAGAGCATCCAAATTAAGTTACAGGAGAAAATACAGAACAGGATACAGGAGAAAGTTCTGCAGCCGTATTGCGTAAGTGGATACGGCAACGCAAAGGTTTTGACCGATATCAATCAACCAATCACACAGACGGAAATCCACATTGTTTGTCGAATTCACTTGCGCAATTTGGCTGCTGTTAACGAATCAGAAAGTGATTCAATTTTATCTTCAATTGAAAGTCAAAGTATCGTATCTTTAAGCTCAGATTCGGAGCACAACATTTCAAGCATAGAAGAAATGCTTCTGTCTGAATCTGACCTGAATGGGCGCATGGTTGGCGCAGTGCTTGAGCGATTGACTGCTGCGCTGCGTGTCGAGGGTAACGGGTTCGTTTCCCGCACGGATTAAATATTTGTATGACCTAAAGATAGAAAAAATAGACACTACATAGTCTAAAGACCTGCTTGGAATCTGAGCTCCATCGCCAAATATATGTGCTACTTTAGGAGCAGTTTTTGTTTTGTTTCGAAATATAGTAATATGAAAATAAATTACTACGAATAAAATTATTTCTTATTTACATGGCTTAATTTCATATCATCAAATTATGATACTGACTGTATTGTGCATTACAGACTCAAAATCTGACCTAGTTGGAAAATGTCCTAGCTGGAAAATGACGTACATGGAATCTGACCTACTTGGAATCTGACGTCCATAGCCGCTTTTCGTATCCAGCCATATGTTACTACTGCCAAAAATAATCATATACTTTTTTCCTTTGCCCACAGATCCACACAACATGACATAAGAACCAACATGTCAAAGTCAACGAGATAGCGCGGCAAAAAATCAAAGATGGCGGACAAAGACTGGGTCGATTACTTCGGCGACTTCAACTCGACGAAACAAATCGTCGATGGAGACAGCACAGATTTAGATATCTCGAAAATAAATTATAACTACTATGACAACCAGACCGGGTACCCTGGATATTCGAATTTCACCACTGACGACTTCTGCCAATCCAACCATTCGCATTTCTATTTGAATGTGACTTGTGAATTCCCGATCAATTATGCTAAGCCTATGTATGGGTGAGTACCTTTTTTATATTTATGTTTCATGATTTATTTTAAGCTGGCAGGGTATTTGAGCTAGCATGTTCAGAGGCTAAAATTTACATTATGGGCCGATGATTTATGGTGCGGGGTGGAGGGAGGGAGGGAGGGGAGGAGAGGCGCGACAACCCTGTTTCATCCCCACCACTCGGAGCCCCATGGTTACGGAGATATAAATGGTAAAAGTTTTAGGTTAGAATAAAAAGTCCCATCAATATCCCTATCCCACCAATATCATGAAATTTTAACCAGTCGATCCGGTACGTGAAACAGTATCGTTTTGTAAAGATAAAATAAAAAAATATAAACCGACTTCAAAGGAATACACTAAGAAGTTCAAAAATAACTTTCGTTTAGAATGTCAGTGCCTTTGGTATCTCTGTTTTTATCATTTTGCAACACTGACTGAAATTATTTTGTGTATTTTAGATAACTAATATAAACTCATATCTTTCACAGCTACATCGCACCCTTCCTCCTCGCCACCACCACAGTAGCCAACACACTCATCGTGGTGGTCCTGTCCAGACGTCACATGCGAACCCCCACCAACGTGGTACTGATGGCCATGGCTCTCTGCGACATGTTTACGATGCTGTTCCCGGCTCCCTGGCTGTTCTACATGTACACGTTCGGCAACCACTACAAACCACTGAGCCCTGTTAGAGCGTGCCAAGCTTGGAATTATATGAACGAGGTAAGTTTTTCAAATCGTCGTAACCTTTTACTCCGGTTTCAGAGCTACATGCGTCTTTCTAGGTCTGTTTACAGCTCTGTGTTTTGTAATGGTTTAGATTTCATTTGTATAAATACGTGTGAATATAAAATTAGTCAAAAAAATATTCCTGCCGATTTTAGCGATGGAATCTTAGGCTATAAGTTAGAGATTAATAAGACAGAGTTAAAGGTAAAAATTATGAATCGTGTCACTCTGTAGTAAAGCACCACATCAAAAGCAATGCCTCAGAAAACTTCAAAGAAAAGGCAAAACACACTCACGACGGTTATAAATTACACTTATTACGGACGAATTAAAATTCTAAGTTTAGCTTCGATAAGACCTAAGTTCGAAGTCGCGTGTAGCATGCTAGTTTCCAGTTTGCTTTAATAATAGAAGCTTATAAGTGGAAGAAAAAGATGATTTAATTGAGTGTAATGGGCACAATTACCACAACTGCGAGTGTGTAGGGGTTGATCGCAAATAAAATTGTTCATGGTTAAAACAACAAAGCCTTAAGACTTCGCAGAAGGATTCCCTGTGAAAACCCGTTTTCTTAGGAAAAAACATACAATACGTTGTCGCTTCACTGTTCCGCTGTAGCGTCTTACCTGCCTTAGGCAGTCTTTATACAGAGTGGCTCTAGTTGCAAATTCGCAAGCGTCAGTAGGTCTCAATGGAGAAGAACTTGCAAGAAACTCCACGGACACTCTTTTCCATCAGTTTTAATTACAAGTTTTTGGTAACATAATTTTTGTTGAAAAAATACATATATGTGAGAACGATGTAAAAAGACGTGCACGTAAAAGCGTTTAGAGTAACAAACAATAAAAAATAATATACAATAACAGGCCGTGGCAGCTAAGTTATAACCAATCCCAACTGATGGCGCCCGTTCACGAACATGACACATGGATCGGCATCACTCAGCTCAACCAACATGAAGGGAACCGAATGATCCAACACATGTGCCACCATCAGAGAGAAATTAGAGAAAGCATGACCCACTCAACTGCCAGGGCACACTTCTGTGTCAACGAACGACACATAACACTTGTCCCTAACAACACTTGTCTGACCCGAAAATCGGGCCTCAGAAGGTATAGACGAGCGAAGCATTTAAATTGACAATTCATTTTTAATTCATTGTTAGAACGATTCTCCTTTAGCAATAACTTAATATTACCAAAAACCTTAATTTCTTTCAAAATAACGTTCAGAATAATAATCACTTTCACAGAGAGATTAAAAAAATAATTAAATCTAGAGTAATTAATTTATTCCAGGACCATTTGGGACATTCGGGGTCATTACTAGATATTTCGGGACAGGTCCTTTTATATACCTTTTGTGATAATTACAAGTTTATTTACTTAGATATTCGTTTTATATTTATTTATTCGGGCGTGCTAACAATATTTGGCTGGAAATATGTTGTAATATTTTCGTTTATTTGTCAGGTATTTTAGTTATTTCAGGATTATTTTTGGAGGATCAATTAGAATTTGCTGAGGAAGATAATTTTGATCCGACATTGCCAGAAGAAGCAATTTTTAATCTAAAGTTAAATTATTCGAAAAGAGAGAGAGGGCTTTGCCTGTAACCGGGATTGAATAGGCAAAAAAAATAGATACTTGTAAGACTTACTGTCTTACAAGTATCTAATCATTATCTATCTTCTAGCCAGGTAATGGATATGCGGACGATACTACGCTGTTCACGACTAGTGCCAACCACATGAAACGGTTGCTATCCAAAATGGAACAAACCAGCTCAGCATACGGTTTGTGAATTAACAGAACCAAGACGAAGTTGATGATTGTCGATCGCATTAACGAAAATTCGCCAGAAGTCACTCAAATCGCGGAATGCGACGTCGTACAATCATACGTCTACCTGGGCGCTTTAATATCGAACCGGGCGGTGGTTGCGGGGACGAGATCAAGCGACGCATGGCTATGGCCAGGTCTGCCATGGATATGCGGAAGAAAATATGGAGAAATCACAATATCATCAAAGCTACGAAAATCCGGCACTAGTGTTCCCCATATTTCTATACGCAGCCGAGAACTGGAGGCTGAGAGACACTGAGAGGAAGAGAATAGACGCTATAGATATATAGACGGAAATGTGGTGCTAGAGAAAAATGCTTGGAGTGTCGTGGACAGAGTTTCGCACTAACATATCCATCCTTCAGGAGCTCGGTATCAGGCAGCGTCTATCGGCTATAGTCCAAGATCGAGTACTTCAGTTCTTTGGACACGTTTCCCGACGATGCAACGACTCTATCGAGTGACTTGTAGTTCAGGGTAGAGTGGAAGGAACGAGAGCGCGCAGCAGTTCACCCATGCGATGGACCGACCAGAATAATTCTGCAGTGGGTGGCCCATTGAATGAGTGCACACGAATAACAGCCGATAGAGACGGACTGTGTCGCATCGTCAAACAAATTATGGCAAACCGAAGGCTCACTGTAACATGATGACCACGACCGCTCTGCCAAGAGTGTACCGACGAAGAAGAAGAAGAATGCATAAGAGACTAAAAAAATAGTTCTTAATAAAAAGTCGGGTTTTACTGCTTAAGCAGACTAAAAAGATGTAAACAAGAAGAAAATCATGCTGGGCAGTCGGAAAATACATGACATATTCGCGAGCTGGCTGACCATAACTATAATTCTGCCGTTGAGGTCCTAAAACGCAGTAAGAGGTTTTTTTTTTTTTTTTTAATCTTCTTTTATTTAGGGGCTTTTAGTCACAAATAAGACCATGCCAGCCCCGGAGTAAGAGGTATTTTTACGTTTTTAAGTTGAATGTTGAATTTTAACAGACACGCTATAAGGAACACATAGGACTAACCTAGTTTTTGATTCGATGATTAACATGATAGTAAAACCAAATTTGTGAAAGCAGTAACTCATTAATCGCATGTCAAAATATAATGTAAAACACTGCAAAGTTTTGCTCAATCGCTTTCTCTATAGAGAGCGTGTTGGCTCGTCGGAGGTCGCGTCGTACCATTTTCCTTATATATTTATTGAGTGCCCGCTGTTCTGACGAAGTTACCGGTGGATTTTCACGTCGTTCCATCATAAGCTTCAGAGTTCCCTCCGAAAGCTTGGACTTCCTGCCCGTACGCCGCCGCATCTTACAAAATCTCGCACATTCCTCCCTGAGGATTTCCACCATTTGGTCGAGCACCTGGTCAACGCTATTTGCGGTTTCCACGGCAGCGAAACGGTTCACCAGGTATGACTAGAAAGCTTCAGATCCCAACATTGTTTGGAGCATATTGGGACGGAGCCTAGACTTCATCAAACGAGTTCTCTCAAACTTGCAATTGATATTCAGGGAGCCTCGAACAAGTCTGTGATCGCTGCCGGTATTATACCTGTTCATCACTGAGACATCCCTGAAAATGTGCTTTTTATCTGTTATGATGAAGTCTATCTCATTTTTGGTCACGTTGTCGGGGCATCGCCATGTCCACGTCCTTTGTGGCTGTTTCTTAAAGAAGGAATTCATTACGAAAAGACCCTCTCTTTCTAGGAAGTTGACAAGCCTTTGCCCCCTATGATTCCTGCTACCAAACCCGTAGGATCCTACTACCGAATCACTGCAATTCTGTACTCCCCCATGAGAACGCTGTAGTGGGTCTAAGTGGTGGAATGCAAGGCCTTGGAAATGTCCTCAAACATTTCCTCCACTTCGTCGTCCGAGTGTGCCGAGGTCGGTGCGTAAACCTGTACAACCTTGAGGCTATACCTCTCGGTTAGCTTAATTATGAGGTACGCTACCCTGTTCGAGACCTTCACAACGTTGTCACAGTTGGACTTGTTTACTAGGAACCCGACGCCACCTTGGGATAGCTGGTCTCCCTCTCGGAAATACATAAGATGGCCTGATTTGAGTGTTATTGTATCCTCCCCCTCTCTTCGGACTTCCCTCAGCCCTAGAACGTGCCACCTTATACTCTCGAGTTCTTCCTCAAGCTGCATGAGGTGTTCATCAAGCCGTAACGTGCATCCATTATACGTCGCCAAGGTCAGTTGGGTTCGGCGGCCATCCGTAACCCGGTCGCATTCTTCGAACCCCCGAATGCCCTGCCGTCTCCGTGACCGCCACCATAATCAGGTATAACAGCGGCCGGGAACTGGGGGCCGTGGTTTATTTTGACTAATCATATTGGAGGGTTTGCCCATAATCGCCACGCTGGGCATGCGGCTTGGCGATCGCAGATCGCAACTTTTTCGCACTGGTGACGCTGCTGCCCATCACCAGTCTGTACCACTTAGCTGCGAAGATTTGTTAAAATGGTTATACCGCTATTTGTCGGTTTTCGTCAGAGCCTCGTTTGTTATTTAGCAGGATGCACCGCAAGCAGGTGAGGTTGACTTGGGGCACTTAGATCGTGAATGTACCCCCTTACATGTACGATCTTACTCACTGCAATCGAGATCATCTTACTCACTGAAATCAAGATCATCTCAATCAATCGCGTGTCGAACGTTACGGAAGGCTAGGAAATCACGGAGCAGTTTTCACCCGCACCCGCCGCGGTTGCGTGACCGCAACACTCGTATGAACAAGAAATACACGGCAAGGCAGCAAGAAAGGCACGGCCAAGAACAATGGCCACGCTCATAACATGCTTGCACTAGTAAAATTTAACAAAACGTCCCTCGATGAAAAATACGTTGTTTCATTTTCAATAAAATTTTAACTAATACAGCCTTCATTTTTTTTTTAAGAGATGGGAGATTCAAGTAATTAAGAAATATGTTTTTTGAGGTTAGGTGGCATATTATTAATCTGTGACTTTTTGAATAGAGAGAGAGGTTTTCACCTGTTTTTTTACATATATTACAAATTATTTGAAATACAAGCCAGATAAGTCTGTGCGTGTCCAAGATCGCACAAAATCACAAAACTACAACCTACAACACCTTCTGCAGAAAACTGTCAAATGTCAATCTTTCTTTTGTTTATATTACTTATCATAAATAGGAGGCCACGTAGTCGATCAATTTATACAATATCGATTTTTTTAATAAAATCATTTTTTTAAAGTGCAGATACCCCTAAGTAGCCGATTTAAATTCGTTGTCTTCATTTCTGAAGGTCGTGCCGGTCTCGAAAGCTTTGACGGAGTCATTGCCGAGCTGCTTCCAAACCACTCTTTCTTCACCCTGTCATCACCCTGATCGGATCTCACAATCAAGTGGGTAAGCAACCGCGTGGCCTTTTCCCGTCCACTTTTTCCACAACAACCAGTATCTTCAGGTTATCTGGCTGTCTCTGGGCGATGTAACTAAAATAATACAGGACTCTTTGGTAGCAGATCGTGGCGAGTCTAGTTTTGATGTACAAATGGTTGAGAAAGGACTTATCCGTGCGTATTCGTCTGCATGGTATGCGCAACATACTTCTACTTCTCCAGCACCACGTCTCAAAAGCCTCAATCTTTCTTTGATCCGCCGAGCGAATTGAACAAGATTCGGAAACGTAGAGAAAAATCGATAATATCAGGGTTCTAACGAGTCTCTTTTTAGTGTTATTAGAGCTGTTCCTATTTTACAATATTTTCGTTATCTTGCTCATTTGCAGTGTTGGCCTATCGCAGCTCCACTGATCGCTGATCATGGAGCCCAGATACACAAACTCACTCAAGAACTCTAGATCTACAAGTTCTCCCGTGATTTTAGATACTTTTCTTTATTGGTTTGGGTCATATCTAATTACAATAATTTACTTCGTTAAATTTCCGACAATTGCCAGCTTAAGGCTCAACTGTCACTCAAAAAGTATTGTTGAATAACATCTCTAAAGTTATTGCCTTGTTTTACGTGGCGAACTGATTGAGCTATTTGTATACTCTCAAGATTATGACTGAAATCTTCTTCTCTAAGCTTATGGCCGTCTTTTTTCATACAAAATTGTGAAGCTTGCTTTCATAATATCAATTGGTGAAGTTATTTATACATCCTTACTCGATTTAATGTTCGCCGTTTGTTTGTCAAAATGCCAAATGCACATTCCACGTATCTCCGTGCTCTAGATAGGCAATACTAAAATACCCTATAATAAACCCTCAAAAAATGACCACGATAAGGTCTCATTATATTTTAATGCTACCCAAATGCCTCATCGGCTACGAATACATATGGGATAGGTGGCAAAGTAGATCCGGGCAGTATGTTTTTATTGGGTAGTTTGATAGAACCGCCATGAAGAGCATTACGAATAGAAATAATTCAAAAATGGTTGAAACGTTGGTTTTTTTTTACAAACGTATGTCTTTCGTTTGTCTTCATTTGAAGACGCAAAGTAGAATGCAGTAAAAAAAGTCTTATGATGCAAATTAGACTGCAAAGTAGCGTATAAATACTACAAAACAAAAGATTTTGTAGTATCAAGTATTTTTACTGCATTTTGATCTGCATATGTGTTCCGTTTTGCTTCCTTTTTACTGTTATGATTAAAAAAAAAAACTTTTTTATTTTGAATATATTACACTAAATAACATTATTTATTTACAAAATTCTATCTTTGTTATCATTTAGTCTTCGTAGCAATAAATAATCCACCATGCATAGTCATTTTCTCATACTGCGTTTTAGGGCCTGCACGGCAGAATTATACTGCACACTGTAGAAGAATGAATGACTTCAAAAAAGAGGAGTACGATTCGACGACGAGTCTATGCGTATATGAATGTAATATTGTTGGAATTGCCTAATATTCACATATCCAACTCTAATTGGGCTTCTAAACATGTGTACCAATGTCCTAAGTGGATGTATGTATATCCACGCATTACGCCGAAACTACCTATCGGATCGTGACCATAAAAAAAATTGGATTACGTATCTCTCAACTTAGGGAATAGTGCAAGTGTCATCAAAATAAGTTTAGCAGCTTTCAAGATATGAAACATACAACAGAACTCCTGAGCGGCTAACCTCTTACCAAGTTTTACATTTTTTTCTGGCTTGAAGCTCACAGATCCCATACTTCAGTAAATTATACATTATGTCTCTCAAATAGTTTGAAAATTCTAATTGTTTGAAGTGTCTTGATTTATAATAGGTAGTTGGAAGCGGTTTAAGGCTAGGTAGACTGTTTAGAGAATGACAATACGTCAGTATTGAATTAACTATGAAGTTAAGAATTAACTATTTTCATGAATAGAAATGGCTTTGATTTCTGTAGGAAAGTTACAAAACTAAAACGATGCCGAACTTTTATTAACATGTCAAACAGAAATGAAAGCAAATTAGAACACTATCAAATTGAAACTTTGTTGAATGAACAAGCCCAAACTTTTGATGACACCTGAATTTACGTCGCCTAAACGGCTCGTAAACTTTCTTTTTGTTTAACACGAGACAAAGTAATTTTGTCTCTTCAGTTTCGCGAGTTAATTAAGCATTTTTCAGCCACTTGTTAAGCTTAGTTTCCACGAAAAACCGCATTGATATAAAGGTAATGTTATTTTTATTATGCCATGTCAAACCTTCTCCAAAACTATTCCTAGTTTCATGATACCGTCGTAGTCACCAAAGGCAAATCTCGTCAAATTAAGTAAGTGAGCAGGTCAACTGTGACATTGGCAACTTTTTAACCGAGGAGGAGGTTCTCAATACGACTGAATTTTGTTTATGTGTGTCACCTCAAAACTTTTTAAAAGGTGAACCGATTCTGATGATTTTTTTTATTTGAAAGCTGGTGCGTTTCGTTGTGGTCCCATTTAAATTTTATCACGAGCTGTTTTTGAGATATACTTAATAATGCGTATTTTCATCGTAATAAAATAAGGTACCAAAACTATAAAGAGATCAATATAAAACTTTTAACAAAAAAAATAACCAACTTTCAAAATAAAACAGTACAAAGCGAAAAATAACTTTTGTTTCGGAAGACGGAGTAAAAAAAAAAAAAATTGTTTCAAAGACACCGGTTTATTTTTTTTGTTAAAAAGGCTTTTTTTAATATTCTGAGGGTATTTTGACGGACACTTTGGTCACACCGTTAGGTCATGATTGGGTCGGGAGCATTGTAAGTGAAGATAGAGATTCTGCTCCATTATTTTGAATACTTTCCATTATATCGCTATTTTTATTAATTCTATTTCCAATGCACTTCTCTCGTCCTACCACCTGTACGCTGACGATCTGCAAATATATTCTCAAGCTCCGGTAGAAGAATTGTCTGAGGCAGTTAATATGGTCAATAAAGATTTGGCTCGTATTTCTGAGTGGAGTTTGGCTCATGGTCTGAAGATAAATCCTACGAAGACTCAAGTCATTGTTGTCGGTAGTCCTAGGTTGCGCTTGAAAATTAACTGGTCGCAGCTCCCCCGGATTGTCTTTGATGGCTCAGCTATTCCATACAGCGACTCAGTGAAAGATCTGGGTATTTTAGTAGACAAAGACTTTTCGTGGGGTCCTCAACTGCAGGAAGTTAGCCGCAAGATGTTTGCGTCTGCGGGGTCTTTGCGCAGACTGCGCAATTTCCTTCCAACTGCCACCAAAACTGCACTCGCCGAATCCCTCCTTCTCCCAATCCTTGATTATGCCGATGTCAGCTATTTAGACCTAACTGAAGTGCAGCTAGATAAGCTTGAGCGACTCCAGAACTTTTGTATTAGATTCATATTTGGTTTACGCAAATATGACCATGTTTCCGAATTTCGAATTAAGCTCAAGTGGCTGCCAATCCGCTTTCGCCGGAATGCCCATATTTTGTCATTACTCTACAGTATTCTGTTTATTCCTACAACCCCCACGTATCTCAAAGAACGATTTAAGTTCCTTCATGACACACATTCTAGACACTTGAGATCATCGGAGAATTTGAATCTTTTGATGCCTGCTCATTCCACTAAGTTTTACGACAAATCGTTTACGGTCCAGGCTGTGCGATTGTGGAATGAGTTGCCGTTGTCAGTTAGACAAGCCCAGTCACTGGTTTCTTTTAAAAACCTGGTTAAAAACCATTTCCTTTCTCTCTAACGCTTTTCTATTCTGATCGAATCTCTGTCATCATTATTTAACCGTTTTTCTTTTTGTTTCTCTCTCTTTCTATAAATTTCATGTAATATTATGTATGCTTATATATAGGTTTATGTATAGTATTTATTATAGTAATATAATCTTGTATATATTTATGTTTTTATCTAATAGCAGTACACCGCAGACTAACCCCCTTTTTTTTTTTTTTTTTTTTTTTTTTTTTTTATTTTAAGTTTTTTTTCAGTCCATCCAAAGGTTGTCTGGTAGATATCGCTGTCAGCGATAAGACCGCCTTTGTACCCGTTTTTATATGTTTTTCTTGTAATTGTTTATAATTTTATGGTGTACAATAAAGTATATTCTATTCTATTCTATTCTATTCTACTTCCAGTTTTAACGACAACCAGAGTACTAGTTGGAAGCAAATTGTTAAAAGTGGAGAGTTGGAATATTTATCTTCTCTATACTTTCCCTATACTCGTACTTATAAGAACTCTCTGGTAAATGATATACTACATTATCCACGAACCTCAGAATACTTACCTATGTAACTATGTAACTCTTGAGCTAATCTTCTTCTGTCTTGTCCCCAGGTGATACCAGCTATGTTCCACACGGCAAGCACCTGGCTAACGCTGGCACTGGCAGTGCAACGATACATTTACGTATGCCACGCGCCGGTAGCAAGGACTTGGTGAGTGATTAAGATAGGGAAGAGGACGAGCATCTAGCTTACCCTGGCGGGATAATAACTAAGGCAGTAAACATTAACACTGCTGAGAAATAGTTGATGCCCTGTTTGTGTGTTATATCTTAGAATGTGCCGAAGCAAATCATAGAAGACATTGAAAGTAATAGAATATTTCATGGGTTTTGTTTTGATCTACAAAAGCAAGTCATAATTAATAATTAATCTGCCCTTTTCTGCACTCTTTACGCTGAGAACAAAAAAAAAACCTATAATCATTTTTCATCGGCTTGCTTAAAAGAAAATCTAGCTACACAGGTCCAGCTGTTGAAATCAAGGAATGCTAACTTTTCTGGCTATATACCTTAAAAACAGGTTTTTACTGTGCGTTTTGACTTTTCTGGACAACATTTTTTTGTAACATATTAACACATACATTGGTTTCTGAAGTCCGTCTTTGGTACCTCTCGTTTTATAATTTTGCAGTGTTTTGCTTTGGAATTCGGTTTATTTTTGTCTTTACAAATCGATACTGTTTCTTGTACCGGATCGATCCTCCACGGGATTACTCTGTATATTCCTTTTATTCCCTCTTGTCATAAGAACACTTTTCATATTAACACGTTCGCTGCCAAGGACTCGCCGCGCGTGAGACACAACAGCTTTTTGTTTTTTTTCAATAATTACGGCAGCAAACGTGTTCACCCAATGTTATTGTTGCCCCATATCCTAGCGTGAAGGGCGTGACACATCCTACAACTCCGTCAATATATAGCCTAAGGGATAAGGATGCTATCAAACTTACCGAAGCGGAATACGGCAGCCATTTGCAAACAACGTCGATATTCGCATAGCTATAGCGTTGACATATATACCTACCTAGGTACCTATAGGAAGATATTTCTGGGGAATCAGGTTTCTTGGAATGAAGTGAAAGGGTACCCGAAATTGATAAAATAATACCAGCCTATTACAGACCCACTGCACGGCAAAGCCTGCTCTCATACAGAGAAGGTATGAGAAGTTGATTTCAATTTGATCAGTACGTAATCCTTCTGTTCTCCCTCTCCAGGTGTACCATGCCCAACGTGATGAAGTGCCTGATCTACATCGGCGTGGCGGCCTTCCTGCACCAGCTGCCCAGATTCTTCGACCGCCGCTTCGTGCCGCAGATCACCGTCTGGCGGGGACACTTCGAGGAAGTCTGCAGCGTGAGTATATCTTCATATGATTAATCATGACTTTACAAAAGCCTTGGGGGACCGATGACTTAGTTAAGGTTGCATGACTCTGCTCGATGTGAGACACACAGGACCGGTTGATGTGGCAACACCTTAATTTGATATCTATAACACGGGATATTAAATAAAGGTGTTATTAATAAGGGTGTGCAAAAAAATCATTGGTCCGCCATCAGCAAGGCGTATCGTGTTACACTTTTACTGGGTTGTGCAGGTCAATATTTCGATAACTTAAATACTACTTTAACAGGTCATAGACCTCTATTTTCTACACACGTTTCGATTTAGTGATTGAAGTTAGACTCGGATACGTCCATCAACTGGCTTCCCTTTTTTATTAGGAGCACTTAAGGGAAAGGTTTATAGGTATGCCTAATGTTGGGGCAAATAACTTTTTTTATTCTAGAATTTGACTTACTTGACTTAATGTGTTATAACCCCTAGATGGGGCAGAGGGCGTCCACAGATGTCCTCCATCGCGATCGGTCTTTAGCTTCACGCTTCACCTCAGTCCATGTCATTCCGATGCTCGTCGCTTCTGCCAGCACGGTGCGACGCCTGTTTTCACGGGGACGGCCACGCTTATTTTCCCCTTGGGGATTCCAGTCCAAAGCTTGCTTAGGTATGTGATCGGGACCCCTTCGGAGCGTGTGGCCAATCCACTGTGGTGGAGATCTACTTGCGACGCTTGATCTGGCGGTCGATCAGGCTCTCATGGCATTTCTCCAACAGCTCTACATTGGAGATGCCAGTAAATTAGTCAGTAAATTGCAATAATGCGACGAAGACAGCGGTTGACGAAGACTTGTATTTAGCGTGAGATGTCCTTTGTGACCTTCTACGTTTCGCACCCGTAGAGCAGTACGGACTTGACATTGGACCCGAAGATTTTGAGTTTAATCCTTCGGGTCATTTTCCGCAATTGCAAAACAGGTCTCAGCAGTGCGAAAGTTGCTCGGGTTTTGGCGATCCGTGAAGCGATGTCACACTAAACATTCTTCACTACCCCCAGTCTCTGACACGACACTCCCGAGGTATGTAAATTTGTAAACGCGTTCCACTACCTGTGTGCCAATCAGCAACGGTGAGTGGTTCTTCACACCAGTTCTCATTTCCAGGGTCTTCCGGATGTTTATTTTGAGCCCCGTTTTGACACTTTCTGACGTAGATCGATTAGCTTTGCTTGCATATCGGCGTGGGTATGTCTCATCAGACATAGGTAATCGGCGTAATCCAAGTCCTCCAAGACGTTGGATAATCCCCACTGTATGCCGCGGCGGCTGTTATCATAGATGCGAAGCATAATTCCATCAAGAACGACTAGCAAGAGGAGCGGCGACAAAAGGCAGCCTTGGCGGACACCCGTTCGTGCACTGTTACGTCATCCGATATGATGCCGTTATGATTCTAGAATTTAGTTAAATGTATTCTATAAAGTTCCTTTGGAACCTTACCTAAGTGAGCGCACAAAATTAGAAAGAGAAACGATTTCTTTTTAAAATTAATCATCGCGAATTCACAGCAATACAACGTTTGAATTTCAAAATGATGTTTGGAGAATGTTCTTCAGCCTAGAACAGGTTGGTGCCAGAATCAAAAATTCGAAGACATGTGACATCCACCAACCCGCACTGGGCCCGCGCGGTGGATTATGGCCCATTCTCTCTCTCGCAGAGAGAAGGCCTGTGTCCCAGCAGTGGGAACATCAAAAGGCTGATGATGATGATAATGGTGATGAAAAAAAAGCAAGTCAACGATGTGATTGGCTTTTAAAAACCCATCTAACCAATCAGTAGCTAAATAGCATCCAATACACGTTTTACAACTAGACACATTATTATTCGATAATTTACCGAAAAAGCCCGATTCTTTTTTGAAACTTGGCGTAACAACGCATCTTCAAGATCAAATATGTTCACTTTGAACACACTGCCGGACCATGACTCTGAACATGTACTAACTCATATTTTTTTCACTTTTCCAGATTGAAATGGCTCCGTGGGTGCAAGCGATATCTCTGGACGCGTATTTCATCACGTACTACGGTTTTAGAGTTCTCTTTGTTCACCTGATCCCCTGCACCTCTCTAGTGGTACTCAACGTTCTCCTATTTCGAGCCATGAGGACTGCCCAGATCAACAGGCAGAGACTCTTTAAGGAAAACAGAAAATCCGAGTGCAGAAAACTTCAAGATTCGAACTGTACGACTTTGATGCTTATTGTCGTTGTAACTGTCTTCCTTTTAGTCGAAATTCCTGTGGCAGTTGTCACTATCTTACACATTATTTCTAGCACCATAGTCGAGATTCTAGACTACTATATAGCTAATATCTTGATCCTTATTACCAATTTCTTCATCTTAGTCTCATATCCCATTAATTTTGCTATATACTGTGGCATGTCTCGGCAGTTTAGGGAGACTTTCAAGGAGCTTTTCATCAGGGGAGCGGTCACTAGTAGGAAAAATGGTGGATCTAGTAGATACTCCCTAGTAAACGGGCCTAGGACTTGCACGAACGAAACTGTGCTTTAAATCGAAACTTTTGTAAATATTCTTATGAGTAATTTAAGGTTTTGAAGTTTTTTGTTTATCTATATATGTACTGTTAGGGACATATCAATTATGAGGACTTGCTTTTTTTTTGAATGTTGAACATTTCGAACGATTTATCTTCTTAAAATTATATTAAGTTATGTTTTTCTCGTTAAGTTTATACAAAGTTTTTAGACGAAACACACAAGAGTTTAAACTTAAAAATAAGTGTATAAAAATGTCAACTTTTTACTAAATGTAAAACATTTGTATAAAACCGATGAACTCTAGGAATTCTACAATGATATAAATGTGTTATAGAAACCGTAGTATAGCGATGTATACTTTGCATTTATATTTTGCTTATGGTATAAATGTATAATTTCCGGGTACTTTTTCGTGGCTGTGAGGTTACCTGATCAAGAAAATAAGAATAAATTAATTTTGGTATATTTAAATTATTTTGTATGTTGATTAGCTGATCGCATGGCCTTTAAATGGTGAGCCCCCATTTCGAGAAAGTATCAATATTTTGTAAATATTATACAAACAATTCATAACACTTATTTAGTTCTTAATGTGCTTTTGTTATTATATAATTTAGAATGAAAAAAGAAATCATAAGGTATTTGTAAATTTATATAAAAATTTATTAAATAATAAAAAGTAGATAAATGTGTAAGTATTTATATAACGTCAAATGGTACTAAATGTTTATGTTATGACTATATTATCAGTGTTTGTTACGCTTTCTTATTTAACGGTAGACAATAGACATATTTGAGATTAGGACAACATAGATCTTAACATAAGGAGAAGAGATTAAACTAAAACATAAAATAGTTGACCTACAGTAGCGCCACAGTGGTGCTGCAGTAGCCTCACTAATCTTGAAAAGTCCTAATGTTAACTTTACAGCGACAGTCATAGGCTCAAATTTAAAATGGAAACATTTTTGAAAATCGATTCGGACCATGGCGAATTGGACATTATGTTAGGTGCATATTATTAAATAAAATAAATAAATTGTATAATTTTGTTTTATTTACTCAACCTAAAATATATCCCTGAATAAATAAAACCGGCCAAGTGCGAGTCAAACTCGTGCGTCGAGGGTTCCGTACCTACCCATTATACAGACAAAGAGACAGTCAAAGATGGACATAATTGCCTCTAAGCATTCAAAGCGTGATTTTCGCGGTTTCTGGGAGTGCGCTAATAAATTGATAGGCCAGGCCTGCCTGTTAGTGTGAATGGTGTGAGTGATGTGAAGGATATTGCAAAACATTTTAGAAATCGGTTTGTTTTAAAGTCATCGCTAGGGAGTTCTTGGGAGATGCTGGATGCTGAGCCCCGTTGTGGCAAGGTGGGCAGACGTTTCAGTGCCAAATATGTGGCTAGGGTCATCAGGTCTAAGTCTAGAGGTAAGTCCACTGGACATGATCGGCTCAGTAGCTCGAGCGTTTGTAATACGCCGGTTCTCACGTACTGAGGGTTTTGGCACTGCTGTACAATTGATGTATTGGTCATTCATACTTGCCTAATGAGGACGATCGTGGTTCCCATTGTTAAAAGGAAAACAGGTGAAACTTTCGGTTAGGGGAAACTATAGTCCTATTTCTCTAGCAACCATAGTCGCTAAGGGGCATGATAGGTAGGTTGGTACTACACAAAAAGAGAAACACCTGTTTTCGCTTGCTTCCTCGATCGGTTTAGGGCTTTTGTGCTGTAAGACCTTACTTTTTGCCAAATTTCGTGATTCTAGGTCAACGGGAACTACCATATAGGTTTTCGACGCAATACCTATAGGTTACTTCCGGTTGACATAGAATTGTCAATTTTGGTTAGAAGCAAGGTCTTATAGTACAAGTACAGGGAAAATTCCGAAAAATAAATAAAATTGAAAATTAAGGTAAATTTTGGTACTTACAAGTTTTCGCGAAAAACTAAATTTGCTTATATCTTTTTATCGCGGTGACTCAGGGCCTTGGCCTTTTATACACCTAATAGGGACCTCAGTATCTGGTATAAATTTCAACTTGCTAAGTCCACCCGTTCCTAAGAAAATCGGTCAGACAGACAGACGGACACACGGACAGACAGACAGACGGACAGAGAGACAGACGGACAGATGGACAGACGGACAGACGGACAGACGGACAAGAAAGTGATCTTATAAGGGTTCCTTTTTTACCTTTTGAGGAACGGAACCCTAAAAATCGAAGACGTGGTGATATTCTACAATCCGCACTGGGTCTGCGAGTTGGATTACAGCCCCCTCACACATTACCATTACGTGTGTCCTAGCATTAAAAAGGAACGATATAATCTGATAATTTTATGCAAAGCTTAATATAAAAGTCTTTGTATTTTATATGTCCGCAAAAATCGAGGGCTTTTCAAAACTAGATGCGACTTCCATAATTTAAATACACGCAGTATGCACGAAATTGTAATATCCAAATTCAGATTAACTAAAACTAGCAAGTCTTTTCTTATAAACAGTATACGCTTTTATAACAAGTTGCCAAAGTCAGTTATAGAACTGACCGAAGGAAAGTTCAAAAATGATATCAAACGTGTCCTTATTAAAAAAGCATATTATAAAATCAAGGACTACGTTGAAGAACGACAAACTCGAACCGTGCATCTTTTGTCGATATTTTAAAAGTGCGTATGTAGGCCTATGTGAAATAAAAAGTTTGATTTTACTTTTGATTCTTCTTTCCTAGACTATAGTGTATCAAAGAATATTCTGGAAATAAAAAAGACATACATCTGTGTTGAAAAAATATAAGTTCCATTTTTCTTCATATATTATGTGTAATAGGACGCACTTTGTCGGTGCTGCCCCCGAACCTTAACATCAACTAAGGGACAGATGTATACGAGTCATATATCTGTCCCTTACGCATACTCAAAATAACCTTTCTCTAAGAGCTTAAGGTCACCCCTCTGTTCAAGACAACTTAATTGATTAAGACTCAAGACATATTTATAGCATAGATAGTAAAGTCAAATATATATATTCAACTAGGCCAAAAAGCGGCACTTTTGAACGTCATACACAAATTGAAATTTACAAGTAATAAAAGTTGATTTTACCGTGCATTCGGCAAAGTAGCTTGTTATGGAGAAGAATGCACAAGAAACTCCATACTTACTTTTTTTTTTTAAATAGGTGTCTTACTATATTTACATAATTATATACATGAATAAATTCATATATGTGAGGACCATGCATCCAGAATAGTACTACACACTATACTACGTACATGTATAAAGTATTAACAGGTAAATTCATTAATTTTATAAAAAGGAAAATGGTTCTCACATACTTACATATATTGCAAACTTAGGTAAAATACCGTCTATATCTATATCCGAATATAGTCTTAAAAAAATGAATATAATAACTATGAATATAAATTAACAAATTTGATTTTGTCTACACTAAAGATTGCGCTATGGAGCAGGACCAGCATGTTTCCAAGCATTCTTATCTTGAATATAATCATCTAATTTGTAATATGCTTGTTTACAAAGTGTGCTTGTACCAAGAGTACTAAATTTACTTACAATAGTTTTAATATATCACAAGATATTTTATTATAGAATTTAACACGTACCCCATGAAAGATGAGTGTACTTTAGCTAGTCTATAAGATGGTTGGTCTAACTTATCTTTATTTCTCGTATTACAATTGTGTCTATCACTAACTTTACTAAAGAGATGTATATTTTTCCTTACATACATAATATTTTCATAAATGAATTGGCAAGAAACTGTCAAAATATTAATATTTTTAAATAGTTCCCTAAGAGATTCTCGGTGATTTAACTTATATATGGCTCTGATAGCTCTCTTTTGCAATATAGATATGGATTAAATGTCAGCCACTCAACCCCACAATAAAATACCGTATGACATAATGCTGTGAAAGTAACTAAAATAGACCAAACGCGCGGTTTCTACATCCGTTAACTGTCTTATCTTTCTAACAGCATAAGCGGCTGAGCCTAGCCGACCTGCAAGAGATGTTATGTGAGGACCCCATTGCAGTTTGTCATCTAGAGTTATTCCCAGGAAAACTGTTTGATTTACTAAGTCCAGCTGTTTGCAATTCAATATGATGTCGCATTCGGTAGGTACTTCTAAAATTTGGCGATGTGAATCTAATACATTTGTTTTTTTTTCATTTAGTACCAAATTGTTTGCCGTTAACCAATTTTGAACCTGATGAATAGAGTTATTCATATCATCGAGATTTTGTGACCACCGATCTATTTTAAATATCAAAGAAGTGTGATCAGCAAACAACACCATCTTCGGTTCATTTTAGTAGTAATTAAGGTAAATCGTTAATATGAATTAAAAAGAGGAATGGACCCAATATCGAGCCTTGTGGAACACTTGTTGCCATTTCAGACCCTAGTAAGTTTACGCCGTTTAACCGAGCTTTAATTTGTCTGGCTTTTAAATATAATCTAAGTAACTCAAGGGCTGTATGTCTAATTCCATAGTGCTCGAGCTTCAACAATAGTGTCTCATGGTTAACGCAATTGAACGCCTTCGAGAGGTCTCAAAAGATTCTAATGGTGTCTTGTTCTTCCTCCCAGGCGTTAAAGATGTTCCTTATTAGAGTGACACCGGCGTCAGTTGTGCAACGCCCTTTGGTAAAACCATACTATTGATCATAAAAGATGGAATGTTTGGTAAAATGTCGCATCAATTGGTTGAGCATTAACTTTTCGAAGACTTTACTGAGAGTAATAGAGTACTGAGAGTACAAATACTTACGTCAATAAATAATAGGAGGCCTATTTTCAGCAGACGATGAGTCAATGTTGTTACCCTAGTCTATCTTCAACATTACTTTTGATAGTAATTTTAAAGATTTGCTTATCTACAGGGTCAAATTAAACTCGCTATTGAATTTTTACAGATGAAAATAATAATACTTTTGAATACAGGGTTGATTTTGTACCTATTAGTAATTTTGGTCCACTCACATACCAATTGAAATAACTGCAAATAATACACAGTACTTAATACTTATAATTTAAGTCCTATGAAACAGGAGGTCACAGGTATTGGGGAGTGGATATTGCCACCAACAGGGCACAAGTCCACTGGGCTGCTTATGAGAATTTCAAGATGGAAAATCCTATACAAGATTCGATTCGCATATTCGATTTCGAGATACGGCATAATATTTTGGGGAAATTGTTTTATTTACATTTTTTATACACTTTTCTCGATTCGGGAATCGAACCCGGGACCTCATGTTCAGCAGTTGCGCTTGCGACAACTAAACCAACGAGGCAATACCTATTTATAACTATTCCAAATGTCTAGCATAAGTAAGCAGCTCCTGAAATAAACAGCTTCTTCTTTTCGTCTCAGGTGTGGCCACCTTTGGTGTCAGAGTTAATTAAGCCACCTCTGGGTACCTCACAGGCCTCTGACTTGGCTATTTCAGACTTACATTAACTCTATAAGTCTAGGTTTCCTCAAGATGATTGCCTTGACCGTTGCCTGTGATGTCCAAGATAAATTTAGAAAGTACATATGAATTCGAAAAAGTCACATTTGTACTTGCCCGGGTTTGAACCCACGACCTCAAGCACGACAGACTAGTTTTTAGCCACTGGACCACCACGATAATAATAAGCAGCTGAGACAGACATACAAGGCAAGTCATACCATAAGGGTTCCGTTTTTATACGGAACCAGAAGAGGCCGAAAAGAGTTTTCAAAAATAGCTATACCATACTTATACTACTAACACGAGCTAAATACATGTCTATTTATATCGCCGTCCCTTTAATCCCTATTTACTTCTAATGACGGTCAGTCTGGGACCTTTATAATTGATAGTTAACTTAATGCAAACTGGACGAACTAATAACTGAAAAGCTTATTAGTAAATCTAGGCTTTACAGTAGTTTAACGAGAATAACCCGAGGACATATAACTACGAGTTTATTAGATTAGAGTGAAAAAGTTTTAGTTTGTTATTTTAGTGGGATTAAAGGATATATCCTTTTTGGTCCAAAAGTGAACGTCCGTCCGTGTATTGTGTTTTTGAAACTATCTTCTTGTTGATTTACATTTAGTTTTTCTGAAGTAATACGTTTAGTATTAGTAAGGTTGTAATTTTAGAGATCATTGTATATTTAAATAGTTATAGTTAATTAAGTATTTTTAAACTTTATATTTCATTGATTTAAGTGTATGTTTATATAGTTATAGAAAATTAATTATTACACTTTATATTTTTTTTAAATTTGTATTTTTTATTAAGGATTAGTTAAGTCATAATTTTAGGCTTAGTTCGAATGCAATTTTTTATTTAAGTGTAGGTATATTTATGTGTTAATTAAGTATTTTATAACACTTTGGCGATTTTATAAATTTTAAACAATACTTGGGATTTTAATTCAGGTTTACTTAAGTAAACTTTAGGATTAGTTTAAAATAGTATTTATTTTTACTGTATTTCATTATTATTATTGTTATTTAAGTATTTCATACACTTTCCGCCTTATTAACTAACTGCTGGAGGAGGGTAATGTGTTTATCAGTCTATGTATGTTTATTTGTTTCTATGTGGCGTTCTAGAGACCAAAAGCATTTGCCGATGTTTATGATTCTTACGTTAATCGATTCGTATTAACCTTGCGTGTGTCACTGGCTACATTAAAATTGGATAACCGGATTTTGGGCGCCATATTGTCGGGACCAAACTATAACGTTATGTAAGCTCAAACAAGCAAAACGTAAGTCACGTTAATAAAATAAGTGTAAAATAAAAATAAGGGCCGGCTTCGTACGACGTGCCGCCCGCCTCTTCCATGGTGGCGAAGGGGCAACTGCAGTCCAGGGTGGCGTGATACGCTGCGATGGGACGTCTGGTGGAGCGCTACCTCGAGATGAGGGCCCTCGTGTTCAGAGTGCGCAACCTGCGCGTGTTGCTGGCGGGCGCACTGTGACCGCGGGCTCCGCTGTAGACTACATTGCTGCAGCTCATGCACACCGTACCGGTTGGTATGCAGTTATGTGGGCATACGGTAGGCAGGAAGGCAGGCAGCAAGGAGTGAAAAGGAATCGGGCTGTGGTGTTCCACGCCGTACAGTGAACCCTCTTACAGGGGTACGGTCAAATGATATACCATATAAATAACACTCACAATATATATATTAACAAGTGCACTTCAGATATTATTTCACATCAAGCTGGATAATATGGTTTAGAGAGTTTTTGAGATAAGATAGTGTGTAATACCAGGCTAAAATATGTCCTTCAAATTTCGCAACCAAAACCAAACTAAAAAGCTACAAGCTGACGTCCGGTTTTTCCTCGTTCTGTGTCATGTCTTCTGAATTTCAATTTCAATTAAGAAATCAAGACCAGAACGAACAAGAATCGGTTTACAGAATGGGGCGTAGTCTGCCGCTGCCCTTACAATAATGTACAACTACCTTAAGGAAGGTCTAGGTAGTCAATTGTATGTTATATCTATTTAAGAAAATAAAATAGACAGACAGACGTCAGATCAGATGAAAATATCATAGTATAAAATATGCCAAGATTTCACAAATTAGCAATATAAACTAAGTTGAAGCTATATCAATCAGAAATAACTAAAAATATGGTTTTCATGTGTTAAACAGTATCAAAGAGTATATAACAATGAGTCACATGAGTTGATACAATATCAAAAGATAAAAAGGTATGGTTTGTATAGTGTTATGAAACGTAAGTAGACCAAACGATGTGGAATGAATACCACAAGCTTGACGCAACTGCAGCGTCCGGGATCGCTTGTCTCACTGTTGTAGGGGTCCCGGCGGCTGCGAGGTGGAGCTGAGCGACGAACCCGAAGATGTTGGTCGTGTGTTCTTGGCTCGGGCCTGGCTTCGTGTCAACATTTTCTTCTTAGCTTGTCATTTTTAGTTTCATTTCGTATTGTTCGTCATTTTAATTATATTTTTTGTTTTCTTCTTGTTGGTTTATTATTTAATATATATATTTATGCAGACATTATTTAAATTTAGTTTTATGTACATATAACGGTGATATTGTACGATTTGATAAATAAATTTAAACAAAATCGAAAAGCTAAGAAAAGTTTACTATCAATCTTGACAAGTCAGACCACATATTTACTTTATTTAATTTCTTAACCAAATTTTTATATATTTTTATAAAACACAAAATTTAAAAAAACATTTAAAAATATAGAAAATAGAGGCCCACCGGTATCGGGAACAGGGTCCAAGCTACCGGCGGTCAGGGCTCCAGAGAGAGGAACCTCCTAACAATGCGAGCCGTGTCCAGCAGTACTGCTTTCTGGATCAGGCCCTTGACCCAGCCGCCTAACGAGAGCCTCCTAAGATGTTGGTCGAGGCTCGTGGCTATTAAGCCATTGGCTGACACGACTATCGGCATAAAATAAATTAAAAAAAAAAAACATTTAAAATATAAACAATAGAGGACCATCTGTATCGGGAACAGGGTCCAAGCTACCGGCGGTCAGGGCTCCAGAGAAAGAAACCTCTTAAGAATATGAGCCGTATCCAGCAGTACTGCTTTCTGGATCAGGCCCTTGACCAAGCCACCTGACGAGAGCCTCCTAAGGTATTGGTCGAGGCTCGTGGCTATTAAACCATTGGATGAACGACGACCACTTACTAAGTGGTATATTATTAAGTTATTGTCCAATACAATCACTCATGTGTCTATCTCTCCTTCTCTCTGTCTGTCCATCGTCTGCCATACAGGTTTACAATCAAACGGTTGGAGCTACAGTCTTCAAATTTCGCACAGTATTAGCATCTTGTTGACACAAAGCCATACAAATTGTCAAAAATGTTTTTAAAGGGGGCGTCCATACAGATAAAGGGTAGGTGAAAAAAAAATAGACATACCCAATCGATTGGGGTAGAGTTGTAGACCTTATTGAGTAGATAAATACTGTATTCTTTGTTTTACAAAATATTGAAAAACAAAGAAACGAGACGCCATCGAATTGAGCTTGTTTTAAAAAAAAATTGTTCCGAAAATTTGTCTTCTTCCCAACCATCTTGAACTATGAACTTAAAATTTTGTGATAATGTTATTTTTTACCCACAAATACCTATAGATTGATAAATAAGATTTTAACATTGAAATTCCCTCATTTTTTTCCTAATACAATTAACTTAATTTTGCGATTTGGTACGGTACCCTAAATGTGCGAAGTCGGAAACGCACTTGGCCAGGTTTTTATTTTATTTCAAAGAAGATCACCTAATGTACCTTCCTAGTTTAGGGCAGGTATATTTTCATAAAGTACGTACCATTTTTTCCCATCAACCCACATTTAGAATACCTAAACAAAATAACTTCACCAAGGAAATTGTATCATCAACAATGTCGAAAAGACTCAGGCAAGAGAACGTAATAAGGTTACCCTTTAACCCTCAAAGCGTCTGTAAACAGATAACAGGGTAATAACGTTAACTGCGCAGTGCACGGGTTGATATTTATAGAATACTGGCTTCTGCCCGAGGCTTCGTCCACGTGAAAAGTGTTTTATCATCCTAAGGTAGAACAATACCGGGATAAAAACTATACTCAAGCTATCTCGATACCAAATGCCATTTAAATCCGTTCAGCCGTTAAGGCGTGAAAACGTAACAGACAAACTCACATTCGCATTTATAATATATTTGTTAGGATTGTTATGTGATTATATAGGTACCTATGCAGAATATTATTTGTTTGTGTTAAAAATTGAGTGAGGGGTGAGGTGATAATGTTCGGGGCATTTTTGGATGCTGTTTTGAAATCCGTTGATAAAACCAATTTTGGTAAAATGCGATTTTCTTGTGTTCATAATATGCTCCCTATTTTATGATGGCATCTATTAGGGGCGATTTCTGATTATCTAGAAGTCCAGACTCCACGCTACTATTACGATTTATTTAAGAGATAATTATAATAGCCTCCTTGCCCAGAAGTGGGACAGAACAGGCTGGCATAAAAATATTTAAAATCTAATTACAGTCGTACTTTAGGGCCTCAATAAAGTGACATTTATTCAGTGACAAACATAATTGAACAGCACAAAATCGGCATGCGCTGTAGAATTGTTACGAAGTTTTACCGTGCAGTTTGATAGATTAAAAAGTAAGTTAGCTTTACATATCGTACACCCAGAACAACATTGCATTAAATCAAAAAATCTCAAAATCGACTTTTACCTATCAACGAATGGCCAAAAATTTGCCGCATTTACCACAAGGACAGGAATATTTATTACTACAAAATTGTCCAAAAGATCTCGAGATAACTCTCCATCTTTGACGATGCACTGCTAAAGTCGTACCGTCAATACAAAAGTATTTCCAGTTGCAACTTATCCGTCTTAGAAACAGCACGCAGATCCTTTACGCAACAGTGAATTATTTTGTGATAATGCGGTGTTGTTGAATGTAGAACGAAAATAACTCTGAATTATTTAGTTTTAATTCAGTGTTGGTAACTGTGTTTATGATTGATACTATTTCGAAATAGTACTCTGTTGTTGACAAAGGTATGTATTTTATTTTGTATTTTTCCAAATTAGTATTGTTAGTAAAAGGAGTAAATCAGTGAAATGATGCACTATTGATATTAGATATAAATTATGTCCTAATTTTGTTAAAATCATAAAAACATACTGTTTTATACAAATAACTGTAATTTACATTATAAATTAAGAAACATATATCTCAGATTAAAACAGTAAACAACCGACCCCCCGAGGACAAGGAGGAGGAGGAGGAGGTCGAGGTGTTCAACAATCGTCGGGCAGTTGCCCGGACCAGACACAACACCCGTCTGGTCGGAGGATCCTCCCTTTTCTATGGAGGTCTGTGGGACTTTACACCCTGTTCCGCATACCTCCAAACTGGTGACTCTCGAACATGAACATCAGCGCAGCCCTCGTGCAGAGCTACTTTATCGTGACGTCATCATCACTTCCTCAAGCTTTCGAGCAGCGACTAACACGGCCAGCCAGTACCCACAGAGTCTACGGGGGTATCCTGACCACCAACATGCAGTGGACGCGCATTCCTGGTCATCACCCCCAGCTTCTTTCATCACCGCTCCGACCCACTGGAGCCAGTAGCTCTGTCCCGACTCACTGGGACATCATCACCGCTCTGAACTACTGGAGCCAGCAACACTATCCCAACTCACTGGGATTTCACCACCCCGACTCACTGGGTCACTCACCGCATACAGTTCCGACTTCCGGTTCCGACTCACGGGAACCAACCATCCACTGGCCAGGCACACATCACGAGATGTACGGACGACTCAACCTGCTATCGACCTCCGGTCTCCGGAGGGGAGTGATGTAGCGGCACCAACGCCGCCGCTTACGAACTAATGACATGACGTCACACAAATCCTGCATCGCGCGATTAGAACACGTACAACAGTCCGACAACAACCGTTGGGCAGTTGCCCGGACCAGACACAACACCCGTCTGGTTGGAGGATCCTCCCTTTTCTATGGAGGTTTGTGGGACTTTACACCCTGTTCCGCATACCTCCAAAAGTGGGTCTTAAAATGAACATGGACAAAACCAAGGTCATGGTGAATGGCCATGTAAAACCCACTCCTATCAAGGTAGGAGACTCTACACTCGAAGTTGTAGATGATTATGTCTACCTGAGACAAATGGTCCAGTTGGGTAGGTCCAATTTCAAGAAAGAGGCCAACCGTCGAATCCGACTCGGCTGGACGGCGTTCGGAAAGTTGCGTGGTATCTTCTTGTCCAATTTACCGCAGTGTCTCAAGACAAAAGTCTATGATCAGTGTTTGTTGCCAGCGATCACCTATGGCACCAAGACGTGGCCGCTCACAATGGGCCTTATCAGAAAGCTCAAAGTCACCCAAAGGGCAATGGAGAGGGCTACGCGCGGAATTTTCTTTCTCGATCACGTCAGAAATGATGATATCCGCAGGAGAACCAAAGTTACCGTTATAGCCCGAAGAATTGCCAAACTTAAGTGGCAGTGGGCAGGGCACATTGCTCGCAGAACGGATGGCCGATGGGGCCAAAAAGTTCTGGAATGGCGACCGCGAACCGGAAGACGTTACGTTGAAAGGCCTCCCACTAGGTGGACTGATGACCTGGTTAAGGTTGCGGGAAGGCGCTGGATGCGAGACGCACGAGATCGGTCAATGTGGTGTCACTTAGGGGTAGCCTATGTCCAGCAGTGGACGACTTTTGGTTGAAATGTTAATTATACAATTTTAAACATAGTTTGTATAGTATTATAAAACCTAAATAGACTAAAAGATATATATCTGTACTGCAGAATACCACGTTATTCAGTAAGGACAAGGCGGACCGCGTGTCTTTCTGACGCTACAATTTTTTCATTATGTATGAACTAGCTAAGTTACTAGACTATAAGCTCTTAATAGAGCGAAGCGAATTCGCTTCGCGGACGGCTGTTTTCGGGAGCAGTCGTATAGTTCAAGAATAAGAAATGCCAATTTCTTGTATGGTGGACGTTCGGACGGCCGTATCTTCACTGTTAAGACTATGAATGCGGTTATTATTATTGGTTGCGTGCCCCGGTTGTTCTATGTGGATTTATGTAGGAACAACGCTGGGGTACGGTTGCCTATTCGTCAGCTTGTGGGTACACACATTTCATGGAAATAGATATCTTCTCCCTTTCCAGTAAAAAAAATAAATATCTGGCTATGAATACTTTATCTCCATAATCTTTAATAAATTAACGCGATGAACAATATTCTTCAGTTTCCTATTTGTTCATATATTAGTAATCCATATATTATATGACAATGATGTGGATTATTATGTTTGCCAATTTATTATTCTACTCATAGTTTTATTTAAATTTTAACATGTAACTGGTTTTTTGTTTCTGGACCTATCTATTCTGTGATAAAACCCTCGTTAATCATAGATGAATGTTTTCTCCGATTAATAAGACAGATGGCTATAATTAATTATCTCTTCCAAAGAACTTGCAATTAATGAAGCTTTACTGTATTAGATATATTCGTAATTTATCGTTTTTGGAGAGCAGTGATATTATAAGTAATGATTTTTTTGTGAACGAATTTTAGATTTAGATGTTATTGAGATGCCTAACTATCATTATGGGCATCTGATTTATAAGGTACATATATATTATAAATCTTATAAAGTAGGTACTTAAGACGATGACAGTCGCCAACAACCTTGAGAGCACAAAACGCGCAATCGTATCATATCCTCGCAACCCAAAATACAGTAGCTTTTTGTACTTTCCTTATTATTCCATGACTTTAAAAAAAGCCTTATATTAAAATGTAGATACTTAAATTACTTTGAAAAGCTGAAAATTTCATTAATATATGCCCGGCAAATTTGGGGCGATTGTCGTTTTTTTGTTAGTGTTAGACACAGCTTTATAAATTAATTGTACTATGTTATTTGAATAAAATTCAAAGTTTTCAAATTTAAAATTATAAAGAAAATGGGGTAGCCGTTCAGACGTGATTCTCATTTTAAAATCAGCTACTAAGGAGTATCTGCGCCTTAACGAAGCATGTGCACCATTCAGGTGTACTTGAGGCTGTAGACAAATGACATGTTATCAAAGAAAGCGACATATCGCGACAGCAATTGGCAATACGTCAAACATGTGTGATACTGTATTTCAATAATCGCCATTACTTCTTCTTCTTCGTGGCGATGAGTAACTGTTCAAACTTTTCTTCGACCAGTAATCAGCCACGTCAATAGCCTTAGCTCTGGCCTCACACAAGTCTTGCATGGTGCAATTATATTTGCATATGGAGCAGGACAGATATGGGGCACCGTCTGTGGAGTGATTCCGCAGTCACATTGCGGCTGATCGGGCAGTCACATTGCGGCTGATCGGAGCATCCCCATCCGACCAATATATACATACGTATCGAATTGATAACCTACTTTTTTTGAAGTCGGTTATAAAACTAGTCAACAAAGTACCTCAGCAACTGCATCCGGTGCTTTTTTAGAGAAAACAACAAGCCTTCGTGCAACAACCTTGGCTAATAAATTACTATGTGAAGTTTTCCGCAGAGAACCTTTAGCATTTTTAGAAATATAATAAATTATCAACTATTCCTCGAACTCATTAAATGTTTACAATCCCCTTTGCTTTGAATTTAAATTAATTACGAGGGCAAAAGCAGAAAATAAACACAGAATAAATTTCTTTGTTCGCAGTCATATTATTTAAACTGTGTACCTAGTCATTCGAAAATTAAATAAAAGTTTATTTAAAACGCTCAACTAGGGTTTTTAATAAACTTTTGAACATTAAATTACCTGGAATCTTCCAGGTAATTTTGTAATAAAAAAATAACATTTAATGTTCATTTAATGTCCCTAACTTGAAATTAGGAGATTCCAGGTAATTTTTATTTTACATTAAAGAATATAAGCCACTTTGTCAAACACAAGTATTTAATAGTATTTTTCTACCAAACTTGCTTTCAGAACAGTTTTTCTTTAGTATTGGCACGAATTATCAGGAATAGGTACTACGCCACTCCGTCTTCCCTGGGCAAGTTATTTACCAAGAGCTCTACTAATTTTTATGTTTTGCGTGTTTTCACTAAAGGGCCGATTTCTGAATTGAGTATTTGAGGTTAAGAACATTTCAAAGTTAGAAAAATACTCAACTCGTTCTTAACCTTGAAATACTCAATTCAGAAATCGGCCCTCAGACAGTCAGATATGACGCTACAATGCAATATAGATACGACAATATTTTCTACTGATAAGTAGATCATCATCATCATCATCATATGTTTAAATGTGCCTAAGTCGAAAAAAAAAGATAACTAAAAAGTTATAAATAAAAAAAAACAAAAAACCCGACTTCCTAAGAAGCGAACTAAAAAGACGTAAACAAGAAGAAAATCTTGTTGTGCAGTCGGAGGATACATCTGATTTGGTCAGCCAGTTTGCGAGTATTGTATCCTCCGAATGCGCAGCATGATTTTTAAACATGGTTGTCGTAATTGCCTCACATAGCAAACATAGTGTTATGTTTCGTGTTGCCACAGACTAGTGGCAGAACTATTTGGGGTGAAAATACTTCAGTGTATATTCTCACTTGCCAATAACAGAACTCAATTATAAAATTCTAACTTTCTTTAGCCCGTGCTCTTCCGAACAATTGTCAATTAAGTTTGATGTACTTTTTTTTAATTTCACATCAATAACTTAATATCAAAAGCACAAAAGCAATCAGGTGTCCGGTCATCCATTTTGTTCGTCGCATCGCGTCGCGCACGATAAATCAAACAAGCTGACCCTGATTAATATAGTAACTGAGCTGAAAAATATATTTTACTGATGCGTTTGCTGGTGTTATTAAAAAGGGAAAAATGTGTGAGGTTTTTAATTATTATTGTTGCAAGTTACATAATGTATTTATTTTTTGTGACTTTGTGTTTCATTGTACATTTGGTGAGTTGCGAATCTGGTTAGTTGATAATCTGGTGACTTGCTAATAAGGAAAAAATGCCTGCATTTATACAAACATGCATAAATGCACGCATTTTTCCCATGGGGGTAGGCAGAAATTACAGAACGCAACTTGCTACCATCCTTAAGGCGGAAACATAATTACGTGTCGTGGCGTGCCGCATTTGATTGGCTACAAGACTCGTTGTGATTTGAGATAGGCTAGAACAGATTCGTAAGATTGGTGTATCCCACACCACGACACAACACAGTAATGTGTAGTGTTTTTTTGCTTCACTTACGTTCATGCATCTATTCATACTCGCAACCCGGTTATGAGTACTGCGCACTGTTGCAAGTTTATAATTTTTTTAAATAAATGTCGTGAAAACGTTGATAAACCCGTTTACTTTTAAAACCGTGTATTAAATAGCTATGGAGGGATGGCTATAAAAGTAGTGAAAACGAAATAAACAATGGATGGACTCCAGATCACAGAACAGGAAAAATGCCTCTTTCGCTGTTCTGTGCTCCAGATGATGACTTACAGAGAAGAATGAAAGATAAAATATAATTGAATGAATTTGGTAAAATTAAGTAAATAAAATAAATTGCTGTAAACGTTAGCGGTCCCCAATTCAAGTACGAGGTTATTTTTTTTCTTTGTAGAGGTTTTTGTTTCAGGGGTATTTTAAATTTTGTTCATTCTATTTGACTACATTAGTATACACGCTTCAATAAACAATCTATCGAAACACGTAATTATGACATGATAATCTTGAAAAAAAAACAAGGTCATAATCAATTGTTCGGAACGAAATGTTCCGTTCCCTTTCTGTTATTTTGTTGCAACACTGAGTCAACTTGCTGTCATCAATATTGACAGTATTTACTTGATTTGACAGTTGACACTAGGCTGGAAATTTGTTTTTGACGTGGCTGGACGTGATCCGTGGGTTTCGGTTTTGATGATATCCTAATTGTTAAAAATCAACCCATCGGTATTGAAAATTACGGTCGCCATCCGCGAGTGGAATTGTGCTCCACCCGTGCATGTGTATTTGTGTATATTTCGCGCGCAGCGAGGTGTTCGGTCGGAAAAAATCCTAGCAATCTGGCGGGAACACCACCAGAACACGTTTGTTGTCTCTTCCTTTATTCTATATATTTTTCCCTATAGCCCTCGACCGGACACGGGACCAGGAGACCACCGCGGAGACTAGGGTAAGTGCATAGTTGTAAGTAGCACTTTCCACCTTTCTGACAGGAACCGGTATCTAAAAGAACAGATCCCTAGCTCCCGCTGCCACGTATCGTGGTTTTGCGGGTATAGACTTGATAGGATCGAAGAGTCGCAGCATTGCTATGGGCCCCAGTGTTCGCCTCTTGGCTTTGTGATCCGAAGGCCTGTATTCAACATCAATCATAACTAACTAATCGTAGGTCGCAAATGAATTGAATGAAATTTTATTTTGTTTGAAAGGTGACTTTGTTGAGAGTCTTTCTCAACAAAGTCACCTTTCAAACAAAATAAAATCGATTCATTCATTTGCGGCCTACGATGCCACATACAAACACACACACAGACACGTCAAACTTATAAAAACCCTGTCATTTTTGCGTCGGGGGTTAAAAAGACATGTTACGCTGACTACAAATAAATTAGTAAATTGGCAAGAGAAAAATGATTATGATTGAGCTGCAAAAGTTTCTTAAGGGGAAAAGTTATTATCAATGCTCTTCTTTCATATGAGAAGTCCTAACCTTGCGTTGCCCAAAAATGGGCGGAAAAGGACATCAACATTTCAATATCATCAAAATTATTTACTGATATTTTAAGTCCCATCGGCTATGTATTTACTTAGACGATTATAAATTGTTTAACATTTGATTGGTCTTTGTTTTAAAACATAAACAAACTGACAGCTTTGTTAATACAATCAAAACTAAATGGGAAACTCAAATCAAAGCAATTCAAAGTCACAAACAACTACAGGGTGGCCAGTGTTAGTACCGTGAAACTTCAATGCGACGATATTTGCAAAACCAAATGTCAGTCTTATGTCAAAATCAGTGAACAGAAACCACAGACATAAATCTAAATAGAATACGCAATCCCCTCCATCTGTATGAAAACCAAGCGTGCCACATTTTCACAAACAATTTAAAAACAAATTTACTAACCAATGAAAGAAAATATTTCCAATGCCTCGGCCAACTTCTTCTATACATACTTTATAGCTCAATATGGCATGAGAAGGCATTTTTCTAGATTTCGGTGGATTGCCGGAGCCGATAATGCTAAGTGAAAAGCTCGGATTACGAACATTGATCGTAAATTTACTCCATTTTTTGGCACGCGAAGATCATACAATCGCGTCATCTAGTGAGATTTATATCTGTGACAGAAACAATGGTTCAAAGATGATGATGATGTGGATGCAATGGTTCAAAAGAGTGCATGTCGGTGAATGTAAAATTGATCTCTTTTCAGAAGAGGGAAACAGGTGGAGTAAAGAACATCAATTTTAGACAACATTAGAACTGTATTTTTTTCGGCACATTTAGACATGAACAACAATGACATTTTATTTTAATTTCATTTTCTAATGGATACATTTTTATGTCATGCTTATGAATGTAATATCTAAAAATAAATGAATTATTATTATTATTTAGGGTGAGGCCAAACGAGATGAGATGTATCGCAGAATTTACGCTGCATTCAGTTTCGTACTGTAGTCCTATTTGTACCACATGGCGGCGGCGACGCAAAATATGCTGCCTGCTGACTCACGCACATTATTTTAACTAAATTTTAACGCACGTTATTTTAACCTCGCTCGGGGTGAGGGAGGGGAGCGAGGCAAACGTCAGTAGTCCCATACAAACGTTGGATAGCAAGAAGAAGTTACGTCTGTCCGTCAGGTAGCCTATCCGGATTTCAGTTGAACGTAAATTGCGGTTCTTAAAACACGCGACTCACTTATAATAAATTACGCTCGTTTATCCTCGCCGTTACTCAGCTCCAAATTTAGTTATGTAGAGTTCGTAAACATTTAAATTGCAAAAAAATCATTACAACTCTGTATAATTCCACTGTTCCACAGCATTATTCTCGTGTTGGCCGTACCTACTCATAGGAGAAGTTGCTTCGTTTCGTTGTAGCAACGTTGGTTTTACCTAATTGACCTAAATAGTTCTTTGCTCAGTCTTTATTTAAATATTCCACCATGTACCAAGACACACTAGAACTTTCCCAAAGCCATCAAATTTTCCAGACAGACTAAGTATTTAATCTTCATGTTAAACGCTCTCCAGCCATTTAAAAGCGCTCACAAACTTAAGATTGTGTTGCTAACAAAATAATTATTTATATTGACAATTTGTTCGCTGTTCTCTGTTTGCATTTTAGATAATTTGTCTTCATTCGTGGGAGTTTGAAAAGTGAATTCGCTGTCAAAAGTTTGACATGTGTGTATAAATGGTACAGGAATGGATAAATATCCATTCTTGTACCATTTATACTCACATGTCAAACTTTAAACTAGGTTACTTATATAAGTAACCTAGGCTTCTCAGTCGTATAACGGTAAGGCACTTTTCTGGTCAATTAAATAAAATGCTTATGAAACTGTCTCTAGACATAATAATATTATGTATAAACCTAACAGTTTAACTATCAAGGCCAATTCTGGCATTGCACATCCAATAATACGAAGGGATGTCGCATGCGCACTTGAGAAAAAATACCAGGAATCCGATTCCCGACATCCTCTCTACGATCACACTACAACCCCGGGTAGACTTAAAAGTCGGAAGAGTTTTCTTCGATGCACACGGGCCATCCAAGACCAACCGCTTAAAGTGAGAAGCAAGTTGTGGAGACAAACTTACCTACCACCACCCGAATTCTTGAAACCCCAGGAACTCCTGCCACCTGGACGTGAACTGCAGTGGCCTATATGGAAAGCACTCAATCGTTTGCGCACCCAAGTAGGCCGCTGCAAAAACAATTTGGCAAAATGGGGTTTTATAGACCCGTCTAATACCCAGTGTGAGTGCGGTGCCCCTTTGCAAGATATGGCACACATGCTGGAGTGAACCAAGTGCCCATACACCTGCACTTTAGAGGACCTTATGCTCGCCACTGACGCCGCAATCGGGGTGGCCACCTACTGGGCCCAAAATCTATAAAGAGTTTACCATTGACTCGAAAAGAAGAAGAACTATGGTTGACTGGTAGAGAATGCCTTGCTGCATTAAGTCCGCCTATGTATCACCATTGTACATGAAGTTTAAATAAATAAATAAAAAAACTATCAAGGCTACGTCAGACAGTGCAGGGGCACGGACAGGCAGGTGTCTGAGGTAGCCTTAACACATTTTAAAGAAATTATTCTGTGGATACAAAATCTATGACTTTTTTGTAGCATTGTCAGTATCTTTAAGTCAATTAAAATAAATATCATAACAAATGATGTTAATTCTAATAAAATATAAACTTATTTAGACCAACCACTAATGAGCTTGTTTGAACGATTCGAGAGAAATTTAATAAAACAACATAATAATACAATATTCGAAAATACGCCATTTATAATTACATGCCAATTAATTTGGTAATGAGCTGTTTATTGGCAGTCAATTTGAGTACCTACCTACTTGCCTATTGTATAGGTAACTTTGGTAGTAGCTGCAAGTGGATTTTTTTTTCTATCTTATTTACTGTATGATATAAACATGACATTATTCGAGGTTTTTTACAATCCCATCGCCGCTGGATCTATTAGAATGTAGTAGAGTTTCTTCAAAAGGAATTAGAATATAAGCCTTATGGACATTTTTCAGGAGGTAAATGAAGACTCGGTAAAAGCAAATATTGTACTGTGGGGTCAACAGACTAACTCATAAAATGTTAAAACAAAACCATGAGTAAGTACTTTTACCCTCTAAATGTAGAAAATCAATTCAAAGTCCAACAATAGATGAATTGCAATTGGAATTGCAGGTCTTCTGTTCCTCTGCTTTTCTACTAAATGATTTGGTTATTTTAATACAGCGTTCAAACAACTCAGATATTCGATTTATAACGTGCAGAAATAAAAGAACTGTATTTGTATCAAGGCTAAGTTTCAGCTGTATATGTTTTCAGCTAGTTAATAATAATATTATTGGTCACGTTCCCAACAATAATGAATTTTCCATTTATAGCAAACAAAATGAATTCGCATTCATCATCATACATGTCGCATCTCTTCAAACCAATCATGAAGAAATCACAAAAAGAATTAAAACTTAAGTCGAATCAATTAAGGTTTAAATTTGAATGACGTTATCTCTATCACAAGCCAATCATGAAGATTTAAATCGAATGTTGAAAAAGTTTTGGTATAAAATTGAATGACTTCCACAATGTGGTTTTTTGATATTTAATTTCCAATAATTAATATTTCTCGTGTCGCTTGTTTATTTGGTTAATTATTTTTGATGTTTAATTATTGAAATATTTCCTTTACTTTAACCTTTTCCCTGTCCAATGAATCATAATATATTTGATTCACGTGATTGTTAAACTATTGTGTCTGCTATGTGGACAGTAATCAACGGTTTAACTGCAAAAATCGACCTTACTGCTACGTAATAAAGTTGCTATCAGTGTCTGATTGTTATTTCTTATAGCAACTTTGTCTTAGCCACAAAACCTGTGTTTTAAAAAGATATATTTTCTGTTAGATGAAATGTACTGGAACTATTTTTTGCTATTGCCTTTCTACTTAAGGTTTTCACAGATAGGAGCGAGATTCAATGAGACAGCGTAGTTTCACAGTAATTGATCGAGGGTTTGAAACAATTTCTATAAAAAAACATAACCCTTCCTTGGCAATCGGGTAAAAACGCGCATTGTCGCGTCGTGCTTGTCTGTGGAAACCTTAAATGGGTGGTTTCTCAAATTGTTATAGATAAAACTTTCATCATCCATCAATTACATTTACAATAGTCAGTCTTATCATAAGACAAAAGGAAACTCGTATTTTCCGGCAAATCTAATCAGACGTTCAATTTAGTTAGCCATTTTGACGCGTCCAAATAGTTCAGAGTTGATTGAGTCTATACTGTTACTAGTCCAATCAACAAGCTACGTTGTATCCTTTTTATAGTACGGCACAATTGGTATGGTACAACCGTAGCGTGGGTATCGATAATTGATACAGCACAAGTTTTGAGCAACAAATTGGGTAGCAGTGTCTTTGCGAAGTTACGAGGGAGACTAACGATGAAAATAGAATATGAACTGTTTTCGTTCATTTCAAGTTTGTGATGCATTTCAGTAGCTTCTGCTTTGAAAAGTCTGAATATTTAATCGGGCCCTCTTGATATGTATCATTATTCGGGTGTAAGTAGTGTTGTATTTAGTGTTGTATTATTAAGTAGGGCTGTATTTTAATTTTTTGTAATTAAAATACGTAATTGAAATAAAAATACTTATTTGGTATTTAAAATTCAAATTCTTCTTAAAAATGTAATTTTTAATTGGTATTTCAAATACCTGACGCTATTGTATTTTGTAATTAGTATTTCAAATACTTATAGCTTGAAAATACATTTGAACATAAATACATTTAGCGATCTTACTAATGGGTGCGTTCTACAGAAAATAGTGCTTTTGTAAGCAAAATGGCGACCGCGTACGTCAAATTGTCAAGTGCCCTGTCAATTTTCATTTCAAACGGTTATTTTCTCGAAAGTTCTGTGTATTAATTAAATTGAATAGTACGAACATCACGATGGATGATCAACTGTATTTTGTAATTTGTATTTTAAATTAAAATAGTTAAAATACTTTATTTTGTATTTCAAATACACGACTTTAAAATTGTTGGTATTTCATATTTTATATAGATGCGGGATAGTATTTTAATTAAAGCAAAGCATGTATTTTGCCCAGCTCTGACCGAAACAAACTCAAAGATCAAAGACCCTTTTAAAGGCCAGACATCATAGACTCTAGTTCAGCTCTAAGTCAGTTATAGAACTGACCTATGGAAGGTTCAAAAACTACATCAAACGTATCCTTGTTAAAAAAGCATATTATAAAATCAAGGACTACGTTGAAGATAAAAACATTTGGCCTTAGCTCCTTCTGCGCATGCAGCTTCCCTGGTAACTTGTAAACGGCACAAATATGTGGATGTCTCTAACTATTCTCAATCTCATTTTTTCTTTCCTTCTTTTAATTAGACTTTTTACAATGGTTTTCAATCATCTTTATAGCCCTTTGCTAAGAATAGTTACAGCACTGATAACAAAATTTGTGCAAATTGTTAAATTTAGTCTTGTTATACTTATTTTTATTATTTTTACCTTTGTATAGATTCTTTTACCGATTGTTTTGTGAATGTGTGAACATTGTAGGCCTTCTAGATGCTAGTTAACTTTTTTATATAATCTTTTTCTTTTTTTTTTAGTTTCTTAGGACTTATTGTCATAATTCGAGCCTACGTTGTCCCCCCATATCTAAGTACTAATGCTGTAACATGGTAATATTGTAAAACCAAACCATTTTTAAAAGAGTAACCATGGAGTTTCTTGCCGGTTCTTCTCCATAGGAAACGACCAACCCGAACCGTGCACATTTTGTCGACGTTTTATAAGTGCCCATGTAGGCCTATGTGAAATAAAAAAATTGATTTTGATTTTGCTTGCATTCTGCTTAAAGTAACAGTTCTAGCATAGTATGAGCATTATTTTTAAATTTTATAGGCTCGCGCTTGACCACTATCTCACCTGTTGGGAAGCGATGATGTGGTCGACAGTGAGACACGCTTGCCTAGAAATAACCTATTAACTCTTAACTTAAAGACTCCTAGATTGTAGCTGTCGGGAAACACAGACTACGGCAGGGAATTCCACTCCTTAGCTGTAGGCATAATAAAAGTATTTCCAACGCTACTCTCACTCTCCACGCCTACTCCTCGAAATGCAACCTATCTTATTTGCAACAGCAGAAATCACAGGAACTTATTATTTTATTAAACCAAGTACTGAGATTTTTATTTGCAGTTTTATTGCCGTGGCCTATCCTGCAGAAACGGATATGCTGCTTTTGCCCGACGAAAAGTAGCATACTTGAGGCCATAACACTCAGGGATATTGTAGTTTTCCATCAGAGACATAATTTTTATAATCAGTATTCCCAGAGATTAGAACCCAACTAGCGATTAAACGAACATACAATTTTACCTCTTCCTATTATTAGTTAGGATTAAGATAACTCTCCTTGACTTGTCTTTGATGGCACTACGCCATGACTAAATTATCATCCTTTTTTTATAAAACCGGATAAAATCATAACAAACCTTTTGGCTTTACCGTAGTCGGGTAAAGATAATGTCACGATCACCAATAAAGGTTCGCATTCCCTGCCCTACAAGATGCCAGCAATGCCAGAGAAGGTCAATTCGCCATCGCATTATACAGTTAGCGCGGGAAATTGCTGTTGACATTCTATTTGGCGCCAAAACACAGGGTTCTAGCAACCCTGTGTTTGATTTTCTTGCACAAAGCCAACGTAGGTTTAAATTTGGGACATGTTGCGTACAGCCTGTATTTTAGATGCTGCTTGTTAGGAAATTTGACTTAGTAATGCCGTATTTTGTGTCGCATTTAGAAAATAGCGTAACTTCTATAAAATTACTGTTTAAATTCAAATTATGTGAAAATAAACGACTTATTATGTTCTTTATAATAAAACAATATTTCAAAGAAACTGTAAGCATTTTTTTGCTAAGTACAATAAAATAATTTCAAGTCAAAGAATTTATTATGCTAATCCAACCTCTACAAAAAATACTTCCAGCCTCGATTTTTCACGTCGGCAACCCTAATCCGGGTTGACTGCTAATCACCACAGATTATACTAAACAGGTTGCGCGCCCCGCATCGATATTAGAATATTATGACTCGACTAAACTCTATGGTTTTACAAGTTTTTTTGTTACCATTGTATAGCTAGAGCAATGCGTGCAAAAGAAAAGATTATTACTTTTACTTATATGCTATTAAAGATAGCTTGATCTCTGCGACATATGTCAAACTGACGTATACGTTATTGTTAGCCTGTCAAGCGGTATTGATACTGTATTGATACTGACAGCTGTCGCAGGGATCAAGCTATCTTTTATAAAGTATAGGTTGTTTTTTAGAGTGTTGCTTTTTCTAGGAACATACTATTTTCTGGCTATGCTTATAATTGAATACTAGAAACGACATGTCCCCAAACAGTTTTCATTAACAGCTTTGCAACCGGTTTCTGGTATTATTAATTGACGAGGCGACACAAATTCAATCCACATCAAGTTATGCTGATGATGAGATGACCTGAGGCCTTAGACAAGTTACATTCTATTATTGAAAGCTTGGCGATAGTGATATGAAAAAGGTCCAAAATGTGAGGGGAATGTCAAACGCTATCAAAATTACATTTGACTTCTTCCAGCCTCTATCGCCACGCTTTTGTCTGTAGATTGCCACTTGTCTAGGGCCTCTGGATAAATCAATTTCTCTTTTGCATAAAATAAGTGACAGGCAAAATAAAAGAATTAAAAAAAAGGATTAAAAATTAAATACTCCGACTCGACATACTTCTTGCATTGACCACATCATCACTAATATATCAGACTCGTCAGGTGAAACATGTTAACTACATCTATCGGACCATAATACTGCTCAGATATTGACATTCATATCAAAAGTATCATCGAACAAGCTTGCTCCATCCCATTGTTTTATGTACAAGAGAAATTATAACGAAAAGTACATTAGAAAATTTAGAGAATGTCTCTTGAGCCTGAAACGGCAAGATATTTATGATGAGATAGATCCTAATACGGCTTTTAACAATTTTCATGAAACTTTATGCCTATTTTATAAATTAAATTTCCCTTTGCAAAGAATAAAGGGTTTACCTTTATTCTTTCCTACTTTAAGATGGTGATGGTTTCCTACTTTAAAATCTTGCCTCTCTAAAAGGTATCTAAAATCGAAATATCATGAAAATAAATCTAAGGAAAATAAAGTGGTGTGGAATAAATACGCGAAAATATTAAAAAAATGTATTAACTTGTCCAGAAGACAATCTTCCAAAAAATTTATTTGGAGACCAAAAAACAAATGTACCGCAACATGGAAATTAATTAAAAACAAACCAAAATGTAGAAATTCACAATATATAGAGGCCGTTAAACTGAATGGCGCTACGATAGAAAAACCTGAAGAAATAGCGGAAGCTTTTAATAATCACTTTATTTATACGACAAATATAAACATAACTAATAATAAAAACAATATCACAAAGAACACTAGCAATGGAAGTAATAGTTTATATCTTGAATCTTGCACGCCCAGTAAAATCCAGAAAATAATTGCATCACTAAATAATACGAACGCAGTAGGATATAATGACATTTCCACCCACATAATAAAATCATGTGCAGATATATTGTCTCCTATTATAGCTCACTTGATTAATTTAAGTTTCTTTGAAGAAAAGTACCCGGACTGGGAAATAATTGGTAAGCAGAATTGTAAAGTAAACATTGTAAAATTAAACAGTGACACTTAATGTTTGCAGCTAATGACTAATGTGCTTAGCCAGCAACATATTGATGGTTAGTAGGCCATTGCAGTTTCAGCAGCAAACGCTCAACGCGTGTGACCTTGAGTAGGACGTACTAGACGCCCTCATAGTCGATAGAGTTGATGTACCTGTATTCCGCTATTTTCCTAGCAGGGCACTCAGGGTCTCCCGTTTTATGGTTGTTGGGCTTTTTAAAGCGCGAACAAGTTGCACATTTTGATGTGTCCGCCTTTTTCGTGCAATCGGACACCGAGTGTCCAACTTTACCGCAGTGAGCGCACACAGCGTTGACCTCTCTGCATGTTTTGGCTGCATGACCATATAATTGGCACTTGTAGCATCTGGTAACCAGAGTGAAGTCCCTAACAGGGCAGGACGTCCAATTTATAAACAGCCTTGATGTCGAAATTAGGGCTTTACGTATATTGGCTGGAATTTCGATAATGTAATTACAGCTCGACGCATCTTTCTTCCCAGATTTGTGGCTTAATTTAACAGAGGCCAAGAAGGACGCCATGGACATATCTGACATCTTGTCGGGTATGTTCTGTTCGTAAATACACCTGAAGACTTCAGTTTCAGACAGGGAAGACGGCACTCCTACAATCACGATCCGTGGTTTGCGCTTGTTGGGCTCATCGGCGGTTAGTCCAGATGTAGAAAGCTGGACGGCGTTCTTGATTTTTTCAGCGTCATACTTGGTCTCTGTGCTAATAATGACACCTCCATTTTTGGTCTTGCGGACGCCTCGTACATGCAGCTTCATTTGATCAGGTCGTATGATTTTTGTTACCATGTCTTTAGTTTCGTCACTGGACTTGAGTTTGTCACTAGGATAAATGACCACAGAGCTTAAATTGTTCGGTCGAACGAAATCATTTGATCCCTTTTTCACCATGTCGGCAAACGAAACATTGCCCGCAGTACCAGAGTCCTTAATCGTCTGCTTGAGATCCGAGATGTGTTCCGTCAAATTGCGCTTTTCTTTTAGGGCATCTATCATATCGTGTGTTAAAATTGCTTTCTGCTTCAGGGATTGGTATAGGACTGCCATCTGTGAGGTGCCAGATCCTATTTTACGACACAAGTTAGAAATGTTCAGTTTCTGCTCCGAGTTCAGTTTACCATCCGAGGCAATAGAGCAAACCTCATTTAAGTGCTGCTCAATGGTTGACATCCATCTTTGTATGTCGGGCGTGGATGCGACTTCAATCGAGAAATCTGATTGGGCTGGAATTTGCGTCGTCATCTTCGCTGGCGAGGTGGGGACTTGAACTCGGCCGCTTGGATTACAGGGACTGTTATCCATTTTATTTGACAGTCACTTCACTGTTTCTAAGTCTTCATTATGTCTACAAAACTACACAGTAGGCAAAAATGTATACAATAAAGAAGGTCACTATTGTTAAATGTTAATTATGTAATTTTGTTTTTTTTAATTTTTATTTTATAATCTTGTGTCTAAATGTTCATATTTCGATACAAAATGCTTAGGCAACGTGTTACATAATAGACAAGGTAGTGGAAAAATTACTTATTACCATTGTGGGTAGAACCTGGATGAAATTCAGACAAGGAACGCAGCACAAGAAATGAGAGGCCTGTGTGCAGCAGTGGGCAAAATCAGTGTGGACGATGATGTACCTTAAAATGAGAAACACCGAACCCTGAATCTCTTTGTTGCCAAAAAACTTGTAAATAATTCTATTTAGATACTAACTCGCGATACAAAAAACTTTAACTTAAAAATCACGGGCATGCCCAATTTAGAAAATAAGGCCACAAGCTCTAATCACAAGATTACCCCCGATTTAAAGCCATGACCCGACAGAAAACTATGTGTCCGAAATTAGGTTATTTTAAGTTACACAACAAATTAAACTGCTTTATATTCTAAGGCCGTTTCAAGCCATTTCTCGGTCCTAAGAGGATTGATGTGCTCGAGTTTCTATTAGCTACAGAGGATGTGAATTTTGATAGACCTCTCTTGTTTTAAATGAGATTTTATATTTCCATACCTAAAGATGTTATCGTATAACCTGGATACGTTATTATTAGACTGTAAATAAATTCAAGAAGAGTTAACCGTACCTACAGATGGCTGTTTTATTTGGTGACCTGTTGTTCTGAGTTTATCTTTGACAGGTACCTAATACCTCCTCTACCTAATGCATATTATCTAGTACATTAATAATTATATTGTTTATATTTTTTTAAATTCATTTTGAATAAAGGTATTTTCTTGTCTTTGGCACTTCTTTCTTTATCGTTTTTCGACACCGACTTCCAAAACCAAAGATATTTTGCTCTTTTTTGTATTTTGCTTTTGAAGTCGGTTTATTTGTTGGTGAAAAAAAAATTTTCTTTCTTTCTAGTTCAAGTATACTAACACTCAAAAGTGAGCAAGTTCTATAGTAAGGTACCTAAAGGACTGACAAACGACCCATACTGAAACAAAAATTGATAAATAAATAACTCAATTTACACATTCGTGCTATTAGTCGGAGTGTTCGGTTTTATGTTCCATATCTTGATAACTGCTAATCTGATTTTGATGAAATTTTGACTTCCAATATTCACTAAGTTGAAAGATATCTAATACAATACAAAAAAGAATGGTCACGAACCAATAAGTAGCTTCAGAGAAATGCGTGGACAAACATACATACTTCAATTCAATTAAATTTATTCAGTTGCAATATACATTGGGTTCGAAATTTTAACATCATAAAACATAACATTAACATTAAAAGTAAACACTAAGCTTAAAATAAATACATTAAATAACATGCAAACATAAGTATAATAATAAAACTATTATGATTTATTAATTGGTAATTGATATCACAAAAATAACAAAAACCTATAATTCATCTACAGAGTATAGACATTTCTTCAAAAGAAATGCCTTGAGCCTTGCTTTGAAAGAGCCTGTGTACAAAATGCTTTTCAAGTCAAGAGGTAATCTATTAAACGCTTTAACGGCCTGATATTGTGGACTATGTTTAACGATTCCAAATTGAGATACTATTTTATTTCCAAACTTATAGACATACACTAATGAAATTTAGCACACGTGTTTAGAAACCCACATAGAATACATGTGTGAATATAGTGCAATCCCAAAAATATTACACACATACGTGTCGAATTGCTTACCTCCGTTTTATTGAAGTCTGTAAGTGTGAAACCTTACTTTAATGTCAAAATGTGACACGTTTTCAAGCTTTATGGAAATATAATAGTACATTTCATGTCGAGCATAAAAAGTCGAGATTTTAACACGAGCGATGCAGCCAAAGCTGTCGAAAGCTACATGCGATTGTTAATAAAGCTTTTTTTTTGCGAGACACGAACGGTTTTTTTTCCACTACCTGATGAGCTTACTTAAGTAAATGGAAATAAGTTCCAACAACAAATTATTAGAAACATTTAAGTTTTTCGTTCAGACTCAAAACCACGGACTATACTCGTATACACACAATTACACGATTTTTAGAGAGGTAACAGATTCAGTATCATTCTGACGGATAGGGCGGTGGAAAAAGCGTGGGCGTAGAGGCAGAATGCGTCTACCAACAGTAGCCTATTCAGTTACGTACTTTTTTTTCTTTAAATTGCAAATTGTTTCACTCGAACTTGGCCGCCAAAAAGAAAAATAATTATGCCGTAGCAACATAATGATATCTAAACTCCATACAAAAGTCTGCAGAATTCGGGGGTTTGTCTAATATTAAAGAATTAATATTCCACCTCATAATAATAATAAAAAGGTCAACAGTTTCAATAAAACGTAACATGCGCTCTATGGCAGTTGGGTAATCAAAATTTTTATATAACTTGCATAGGTTATAAAGGCAGCTTACCTTCCTTAAGAAGGGATTTGCCTTACGTTTTATTTTAAAAATAACGCGAATTTTCAGTTTTGTTACATATCCCAAGAGGAAATGAAAGGAAACTCAAATAATTATTGAATAACCAAACATAAAGTTTGAAACTAATAGAAAAATTGGGTTACTACCTGTGTTACTCGCTTTGTAGTCCAGGAGTCAGCAAGTTCAGATATTTATGATCTAATGCAATCTTCTACATACATAACATAAAAGGTAATGGTTCAACGTGACGAGAATGTCAAAGAGTCGACTTATCTTTCGGCGAAAAATAAAGATAAGGAATATTTTCTTCTTTGATGCATGAGAATAGACAAAAGGGAGATTAAGCAATGAATTTGATGAAAAAAAGATAATGTAAATAAAAAAGTTAATGTAAAAAACCAAACTGTTTAAGAGCAAACTAAGAAGAAAACCATGCTGTGCAGTCAGAGGATACATATTATGATTTTGGTAATTGGCAAAAAAAAATTGGACGCCCACAGTATGACGCATGACGTTACGACTGACGTAAGTTAATCAAATATTTACTTTATGTAAGTTGTTTGGACATAACTATTTCAGATGAGAATATTTTTTTGTTTCATACTTTTCAGAGCGTGATTTTTCAGTAGTCGGGTTTTTGAACCTACTTTTTATATTTTTTCTGTTTAGAGTTTGTTGTTTTACATGTATCTAGATAATGCATAAGTTACAAGAGTGGACTCTAGATACCGTATAACGATACCGTAGTTGACTTAGGAAATTATGTATACATGCATACATACTTACAGACATACACATACCAATCAACAAACACCATGCGACGCCGTAGTCGGATAAAAATTAGTTTTTATGACTTTGATGGGATATATGTCGCTGCTTGCCAAAAAAAAATACGAGGTCACATAGCCTTTAACTGATGGACAAACAAGACGCTTCCAACGACACCACATTTGTCAAATTATGATAACTAGTTTAGAAGTCGTGAGGGAAAAGATGAACATACATTATATTTACACACTTACCAGTCAAAAACGTAATGCGGGAGGCATTACGTTTTTGACTGGTAAGTGTGTAAATGCTTCGCCGTAGTCGGGTAAAAAGACTTATTGTTATCTTTATACAATTTTTCAAATATGCAACATTGTTCGAAGCAATCATTGCAATCGACCACGTTTTGTTGACCTAGCGTTACTATGCGGTCGCACCAAAGGCGCCGCGAGCTCAGTGCATTACGGACAGCAAGCGGGTGCTGTCATTTTCATCATTTCCTCATTTTAGCGATAGCTTAGCGTAAAAATAATATTGTTAGCTCTCAATAATAAACCTTTAAAAGTGATTTGAGTGTTTAACTTAGTAGCGTAGCGAAACCCACCAGGTACCACTTAGGTCGCGCCCCTACATTTTGGTCCTTCGAGCCTATAGCAAGGACTTCGCGGTTGGACTTTAGTTTTTCGGGACTGACGGATCGTGAAGTGAACTTGAACTGAACTAGTGACACCTTGTATTGCAGTGTTTCTTAGCTTAGCAGTGACTGTGGTGGTAACCTTAGCAGCGAGACTTTAGGAGTAACTTTAGCGGCAGTGCACAACATATTCTCTCAGCGGTATCAGCACCAGCGGTGCTCGGGGAGTACCGTTCCAGCAGCAGCAGTGAGTTCACAGCTCACACTAGCGAGACCAGCGGATCACTGACGTGGGGAGCAACCCTCGTTAGTTTAGCAGCGGCAAAGGATTCTTCCAAGTAAGATCGTTCAATTTTCTTACACAAGCAGCGAGATGGAGAGTCTTTATTTTCTTCAATCCGAGATTGCGGAGGGCATTAAAAAACTCCTCGTCAATTTTAAAAAGGATAGCGTAGAGCGTAAGACGTTAGATTACTGTAAGCGTAAACTTGAGTTGCTTGAGAACTTCTGGAAGGACTTTCAAGTGAATCATGAAAAGATTCTCACTTTTGAACAGACGAATCATAAATATTTTACTAAGTCTGAATTTGAGAGTACGAATCAGCTTTATTTGACAGCTAAAAGGCTTATTAGTCAATATAGAGAAGAGTTGATGCAACAAGATCAGAAATCACCGTATCTTCCTCAACCAGCGCACCGAGAGGCACCCGGCACTTTAGCAAGCCAGCCGCACGGCGCACCAGCAACAGCAGCAACTCCGACCTTCGAATTAAGAGGGTCCAACAGCAAGCTTGACGATATGCTTCATAAGCAGTCGGTCAATTTTAAAGCGTTTCTTAGAGCAGTCGACAATATTGATGTTGAAACTATTGTTGACAAGTGGGAGTTCGAAGACGCCCTTCGAAACCTGCACAGTCGGTGGACTACCATTGATAACCTTCATTGGGAAATCATTGGGGAATCCGGGGAAGATGTAGCAGGAGATTATGATTATAACTTCACCAAGCATGAGCGAACTTTTAACAGCTTGAGAAAAGCTATTAACTCCAAGATGTGGTCATCATCTTATCGCGAGAAATCCACTCCTCAAATGGATATTCCTGTATTTACAGGCCATTGCCAGCAATGGATGCCTTTTAAGGATCTATTTAGCGAAGCAATACACAAGAACAACGCATTGTCAAACGCTCAGAAAATGCAATACTTGAAAGGCAAGTTAAAAGGCGAAGCCGAGCGTTTGATTCAGCACCTTCCAATCAGCGCCGATAACTATGACGTTTGTTGGGAGCTTCTAAATCATCGATTTGATAACAAGAGGATTATCTTTACAGCGCACGCCAATATGTTCTTAAATATTCCCAACATACAGCAGCAATCGTTTTCAGTCTTTAAAAAAATGCATGACACCACGTTAGAGAGCCTTCATGCCATCAAAAACCTAGGTGTGGATATTAGCACTTGGGGCCCTCTAATTGCGCATATTATGTCGCAAAAGCTGGATAGTGAATCTTATTCCGAGTATATAGACTCGTTACATAACCCTAGAGAGCTACCAGTCCTACAAGACTACTTAGACTTTTTAGAAAATAAATTCACTAGTCTAGAAACATCTCGTCGACGACAAGACACCATGCAAAAATCGCATCAATCTCATCAGAAAGCGGGTTCTTCAAAGCCATTTCTAAACAACCGAAAATTTAACACCAATCATCAATCGAATAATAATAATTCGAAGACCTCAAAAGCAATGCACGTGCAGGAAATCAAATGCCCTCATTGTTTTGCTGAGCATAAATTATACAATTGCGAAAAGTTTCATAAAATGCCGCAGGAAATGAAACTTAAAACCCTCAAACAACTGAAATGTTGTATTAATTGCATTTTTAATCACAATGGAAACAAATGCCACTCCAAGAAACGATGCCTCACGTGTTCTGGTAGGCATCACACCATATTGCATGATTGTTTTGCTGATGGTAAGCAAAAAAATACGAATGATGAAAATCTTGAGCAAGAAGAGCGTTCAAAGCAAAGCAGCGGCAATGGTGCTCACGCATCACAACAAAACCTCACCGAGATTCTTTTATCTACAGCGTTAGTGAGGGTGATAGCAGCAGATAGCACACAGCTTGTCCTAAGGGCTCTCATTGATCAGGGCTCACAGGTATCGTTGATTACAGAGAAGGCAGCTCAGCAGTTAGGTTTAAAACGACAGCAATTTAATGGAGCAGTTTCCGGAATAGCAGAAAAGGAATCTAACTGTACGGGCAAGCTAAGCATTATATGCCAGTCTATGTATACTAGCTTTAAGTTCCATATGGATGTTTAGTTCCATATGAAAAGTCTAATCAAAAATTTACCAAATCGATCATTTGAAAAGCCTTCGTGGTCGCATTTGGAACATATAAATTTAGCAGATCCAGAGTATCATACAAGTCGTCCAGTGGACTTGTTACTCGAGGCAGACGATCATGCTAGATGGTTTGATAAGAGGTGGTGATTCGTCTTCGCCCTTAGCAAAGCAAACACAGTTAGGATGGTTACTGTGTGGAACAATAAAGCCACAGTTCCATTGTAACGTCATCGTAAATAATACAGCGGATATTCATCAATTTTGGCAAATTGAAGATATAAACGAGCAAAATGAAATGTCAGCGGAAGATCAGCAATGCGTCGAGTATTACCTATCAACGACAAAACGTCTGGAAAGCGGTCGTTATGAAGTTAGGTTGCCGATGAAGCAGCAAGCGAGCGAAAAGCTAGGATCGTCAAAGGAAATGGCACTAGCGCAATTAAAGAATCTAGAGAAAAAGCTTAGCAGGCAAGAATCTTTAGCTCTGCAATATAAGCAATTCTTAAGCGAATATGAAGAGTTGGGGCATATGAAATTAGCGACTCTTAGCAGCGACAGAATAGAGTGTTTTTTACCTCACCACGGGGTTCAGCGAGCGGAATCCTCCACTACGAAGCTACGTGTCGTATTTAATGCATCCGCAAAGACCTCTTCGGGACTAAGTCTCAATGATGTCATGCATCGTGGACCTAACCTGCAGCAAGATCTACAGGTTCTGTTACTTAAGTGGAGACAATATCGATACGTATTCACTAGCGATATCGAAAAAATGTATCGGCAGATACTAGTTAGCGAAGCAGATCAAAGGCTCCAACAAATCTTTTGGAGAGCACAAAATAAACAGCCAATTAGAGCATACCAGTTAACGACGGTTACATATGGCACGAAATCAGCTCCTTTTTTGGCGATGATGACCCTTCGAAAATTAGCAGCGGATGAGAAGAATAACTTTCCTACAGCAGCAAGAATAATACTAGAAGATTTCTATATGGATGATTTGATATCCGGGGCTCATACTATCGACGAAGGGAGAAGCAGCATATCAGAACTCAATTCGTGTCTTAGCAGCGGCGGATTTTTGCTGAGAAAGTGGTCAGCAAACGAAAAAAAGCTATTGGAAGAGATAAATTCATCGCAGCACAATTTACAAGCACCATCATTCATTTTCAAAACTGAAAACACAGCTAAAACTTTGGGCTTGAGATGGGACGCCGAAACAGATGAATTCACATTCCAATATACTTCATCAGCGAATACTACAAAGCTTACAAAAAGATTGCTTCTGTCGGAAATATCCAGGTTATTTGATCCTTTAGGTTGGCTAGCGCCGCTGACTACAAAATTCAAATTGTTGTTTCAAAAAGTCTGGCTAGATGAAATTCAATGGAGCGATGAAGTTTCAGCCGAGATCAACAATGAGTGGGTAAAATTAACTGAAGATATGGGATGTATTAGCAAATTTAAAATCCCACGATGGTTGCAAAGCAAACGAGATGACACTATCCAACTCCACGGATTTTGTGATGCATCACTTAAAGCGTACGCGTGTGTCATATATGCCAGAATAGCATCAAAAACTGTAGCATCGGTGGTACTAGTTGCAGCTAAAACAAGATTAGTACCTAACAGGAAGACAGTATCGCTTCCTAGATTGGAGCTATGTGCAGCGGAACTTTTATCCAGACTATTTACAAAAGTAGCAACTAGCATGACAGCCATAGATTACGAAATCTATGCCTGGAGCGACTCTAAGGTCACCCTTAGCTGGATACAGGGCTATCCAGAACGTTGGAAGCCTTTTGTAGCGAATAGAGTGAAGAAAATTATTAGCGTAGCATCGCCAGATGTTTGGCATTACGTATCGACTAAAGAAAATCCAGCCGATTCAGCGAGCAGAGGACTATCCATTACACAACTAATGGAGCATACTTTATGGTGGCGAGGCCCAGCTTGGTTATCGACACCTCACTTTAAGCCAAAGCAAGAGCAAGTAGAGTATACGACTGCAGAAGAGGTCCGGAAGCAAGTTACGACCGTCCAAAATAGCAATCCTGGCAAAAGCGTAATTGAAGATTTATTAGATCGTCACAGCTCATTCGCAAAATTAAATCGCATAGTAGCATGGCTATTACGTGCACTTGCCCGGACAAGTAAACAAAGACCGTCATATCTCACATTACAAGAGCTAAGACAAGCAAAATTAATTATAATTAAATGCATACAGCGCAGTGAATTTGGCTCGGATATCGAGAGTTTGATGAAAAATAAACTTAATTCCGATAGCAAATTATTAAATATGCAACCATTTATAGATAAAAGCGGCATATTAAGAGTCGGAGGACGTCTTAAAAATGCCAACATTAACTCTGATATGAAACATCCAATAATAATCCCTTATAGCGGCAGATTAACGGAGCTTCTTATCCAGCAAGCACATGAGCACTCCTTTCATGGCGGAGCTCGACTTACCTTGTCTTTATTGAGACAGCAGTATTGGATAATCCAAGGAATCAGAGCAACCAAAAAGCAGCTTCGTAAATGCGTGACCAGTAAAAAACAAGAACCCAGAAAGCTACATCAAATAATGGGAGACCTGCCTGATTTTAACCTAACCTAACCTAACCCAGCGCCTCCATTCTATCATACAGGAGTAGATTATACGGGGTCTATTCGAGTAAAAGCAAACATAGGGAGAGGCATTAAAACGACTAAAGTATATATATATCGCCTTGTTCATTTGCATGGTTACAAAAGCGGTCCATATAGAACTAGTCTCCGACCTAAGCAGTACGTCATTCATAGCCGCGTTGCGTCGTATGGCGGCTCGACGAGGGACTCCAAAACATATATATTCGGACAACGGTACTAACTTTGTAGGTGCCAACAAGATCCTTCAGGAGGAACAGCAGCAGTTCGAGCGAATCTTTAACGACACCTTTCACCGAGAGATAGCGGAGATGAAGATAGAATGGCATTGGAACTGCCCTTCATGGCCGAGTGCTGGAGGAATCTGGGAGCGATCAATTCGGAGTCTAAAGCAACATATGAAAAGAGTAATAGGGGACCAAGCGTTAACATTCGGAGAATACAGCACTATCTTGTCTCAAATCGAAGCAAGCCTTAACTCAAGGCCATTGTGCCCAATATCTGAGGATATAGACGACATCGATTTCCTCACGCCAGCGCATTTTCTAACCACTCGTGCCGGTCTCACTGAAATAGAAACGGCACAAGATGCGAGGACAAGATGGTATTTAGTCAATAAAACGTTCCAAGATATTTGGAAGCGGTGGAAAGCGGAGTATCTTAGCCATTTATCGATACGCAGCAAGTGGTTAAAAGCACAAAAGAATATAGAGATAGGTGATATGGTAACCATTCATGACGACAACCTAACCCCTGCAAAATGGCCCGTTGGTCGGGTTGTTGAGGTACATCCAGGAAAAGATGGAGCTGTCCGAGTGGTGACTTTAAAAACAAAAAATGGTTTTATAAAGCGGCCGATTATCAAGCTTTCTATCCTACCTATAGCAGAAAAGGAAGAAAGTAAACAAAAGCCAGAAAAAAGCGAAGCAAAAAAGCAGCATCAGCAAGGAAATGAGGCCAAAGCGGAAGGGAAAGCGAGCAAACAATTTAGCGGTTGTCCTAAAATCTATAGCATAGTATTATCATTGCTATTTTTTATGAGCCATATAGGATCCACTGAAGCAAGTTACAAAGTAACTACATTTGATAGCAATCAAACGTTGTATTTTGACCCTTTGGGACAAATGCATCTTATTCGTGATCAATGGAAAATCATAACTTACTATAATTTAACTCCTTACTGGCAAGGAGACAAAGCGGTCAAACAATTTTCTCAATATCTCGAGCAAACATGCGGGAAAATTCAAGAGCAGAGTCATTGTAAAATTATCGTCCTACAAATACAACACGAGTACGATGAACTACAATATTATAATCAGCTGTTGCTCAAGCAGCACTTTGGAGCGCGTCCGCGAACTCGACGCGGGCTTATCAACGCTGTCGGCTCCATAGCTAATTCATTGTTCGGTGTACTGGATCAAGAATTCGCAGAAAAATACAAGCGTGACATTGACCTAATACACAAGAATGCATTCCACCTTAGTCAGCTGTACACGAATCAGACATCGGTCATAGAAGCGGAGTATAATATCTTAAAGAGAACAGAAGAGACTATTGAAAAGCAGCATAAGATAATTAATAAGCATTTGAATTATTTAGACAGCATCACCAATACATTGCAGCAAGAGATCGACGTAATGTCTATTCAGCAAGATTTCTCTTTAGCAGCGTTAGCGACCATAAATATGATTCAGAATTTAAGGCGGATTCAGGATACTTTTCTTGATACTATGACTGAGATCTATCATGGTCAGATCAACCTGCATCTCTTGACTCCACAACAGCTCCGTGGGGAGTTACAGATAGTATCTAGTCAAATTTCTAAAGAGCTTGCATTACCCGTAGATAACATTCAATTCAACTTGTATGAGATCTACAAATTGTTAAAAGTTAAAGCGAGGATGACTAAGGAATATCTCATATTTGAAATTACATTACCGTTAATTAGCAGAGATACGTTCCAGCTATACAATTTGATATCAGTGCCGGTTCAAATTAACAAAAGTATGATCAGCATCAAGCCAGCATCCGAATACGTCGCGATCAACTTGAGAAGAGATTCATACTTAACAGCCAGCGTCAACGATATTCAAGGTTGCGAATATCAAGCGGAAACTTACCTTTGTCGTCTGCGAGGACCTGTTCAGCGTTTAGGTCCAGATGAACAATTATGCGAGAAAGAGGAGCTATCTACTTGCCGATTCATGAAATCTAGGTGTGTAAACAAATGGGTACCTTTGCATGACTTTTCTACCTATTTGTATTTCTGTTGTGACTCATACTCTTTGCGAGTAATATGTGACGACGACCTACAAGCGAGCGAAGTCAGCAAGGCTGGACTTATTCAACTAACTAAGCAATGCATTGTGAAGGGTCATGATGTAACACTTTATTCTCATCAGCAATTAGAGAATACGCTTAATCTTAAACCAAATCTACTCGAGTCTAAATTATCTCCTATAAATCGTTTAATCAGTAATCTAACGCCACCTATCCAAAATTTCCAAGACTACGAGGTCAACGAAGATTCCACACCGATAAACGAATCTTTAAAGCATCTCGGTGAACAAATAAAAGCGATAAAGGAATCAGCCCAACAGACAGAGGTTTTATCGACACATGACATACATCAGTATGCGTTGTCATATGGCCTTTTAGTAGCAGCTGTCGCAGCCGTCCTTTGGTTCCTGAGGAGGAGGTGTCAGCGGGCCGCTGGTCCGACCACCCAAGAGCGAAACGCGAGCGTACCAGCGAGTGTGAGTGTGTGCATAACTCAATCAGAGCCAGATCAAAGCTCTAGTGCAAGTGCGCGAAACCAATCCATGCCCGAGCAAGGTCCATGTGTGAGTGATAGTGCGCGCGTAGCTTATTTTTCTAAACGGTGCTCTAGTTTGCGTACGAAGAGGCGAGACACATCGACGTCTCCCCTAGCTAAAAGGCAATCTGTATTCTCGATTAGTGACTCAACCGTTTGAGCATATATGTCTAGCTATAAGATCATGTTATGATTGTTCCTTCACCTTGTCAATCATCTCTCATCTAATAATGTCTTAACTCCCTAGCGTTTAAGCTCACACTCACGTAACTCTTTATTTTTGTATAAGATTATCTCATCAACTCATCTCTTCCCCTCGGGAGCAGGTTCGAAGCAATCATTGCAATCGACCACGTTTTGCTGGCCTAGCGATACTATGCGGTCGCACCAAAGGCGCCGCGAGCTCAGTGCATTACGGACAGCAAGCGGGTGCTGTCATTTTCATCATTTCCTCATTTTAGCGATAGCTTAGCGTAAAAATAATATTGTTAGCTCTCAATAATAAACCTTTAAAAGTGATTTGAGTGTTTAACTTAGTAGCGTAGCGAAACCCACCAGGTACCACTTAGGTCGCGCCCCTACTAAAAAGTCATAAAAATTTCCAGCGAAAAGTTAAAAATGCGTGAATGGATTCATGCGTAAACTTCATGAATAATTTTATTATTTTCCTTCCTTTGAAAAGTATCTACTTTATACGTTTTTTTTCAACTAAGTTGTTTCGTTAATGCTAACTTCATCAAGTTATAATCGTTATATTTAGTTTGAGATACGAAATGTTTTCAAAGTGCACCTTTACACCCTTAAAAAGAGGTCATTATATATTTTATAGCTTAAAAGCTTACTAGTTTAAAGCATGACATGCTTAACCATGGTGAATATGACATGAAAATATTAAACTTATAGGAAAACTGAGTAACTGAGTATGGTAAGGCTATCTAAGACACACTACAGTCAATGGACACTGCAGTTGTAGTATAAGTCAAAAGTATTGAAAACCTGACAATAATTATTACAGTTTCCCTCAGCTACACTTCTGAGGCCTGTAACACCGGAATCGTATTTTTTTGGGTTTATAAGTCTATTGTTGTATATTGATACCCATCAAAAACATAAATGTGAAAAAGGGAGCCAAGTTCAATACTAGGAATATACGCGGTTGTTGATAACTCTGACAAAAGAATTGAGATCTAAATGGGTTCCAAGTACTGTTTCCCAAAATTTATTTACAAGAACATAAAACATTCTAAAATAAATTTAAAAACACAATTTCATACTTTTTCTGCTATAAAAATATTTGCTGTTTTAAAATATAACTTCTTAAATTTGAATAGTCGAATTATTTATATAAAGCAGATAACTTAGGATAAATTCTAGTTCATGATTTGACTTGGCTGGTTTTGTCTATTTAATAACTTTTTACTAAAATATTATGTAGTCTGCTCAGATAAAATTATATGCTAACTCAAAAGTCAAATATATTTATTTCAAGTAGGCCACTAAGCGGCACTTTTGAATGTCAACAATTCAAATTTACAAGTAATAAAAATTGATTCTACCGTCCATTCGGCAAAGTAGCTTGTTATGGATAAGAACGGACAAGAAAATCCATACCCACTCTTTTAAAAGAATAAGTGTTTTACAATATTTACATATTTACATACATTAACAAATTCATATGTGGGAGGACGATGCACCCAGAATAGCACTACACGCTATACTACGTACAGGTATAAAGTATTAAAAGTACTCACACATGTACTGTGCCGTTATATAATACTAGAAAAACATTAACATCCGCATTACTTACCATTTACGCCACCTAACTTCAAACACCTGCCTACTTAAGGTCTATCCACACATATCAGGGCCTTGCCCCGGACGTGGAAGGACCGTGCCCCGTCAGGGGCTCAAAAAAATATCGTTGTGCACATTTTATATAAACTCGTTCACACACATCCGTGCACGGGCCAGTGACGGAGCTTCAGTGCCTGGGCAGACGCCGGGACGTGCACGGGTGTGCCGATATTTTGCTTGCACGTTGTCGATTTTTTAATAGAGGCAGAATGCATATATAGAGTTGTATACGTCTTGTACCTCTTCCATTTCCTCTTCATCTAGAGCAATTGCAATCAACTCCTTTGTATAAAAAAAAATAAACATGACGTTATTGCGTTTTATTTTTTCTATTTCACTACACATTACTGAAGCGATACTCTGATACAAAAACGAAATGGTGTCGCGGCCTGTCCACGGTCTTGTCACATCCCTGACGTATGTGAACAGAAAGTCCCTGACGGGACTCGGATGCACGGTTTTAGCAGGGCTTAGCCCTGTCATGTGTCCCGGACACGGCCCTGATATGTGTGGATATACCTTTAATGCCCTGAAACACGATACATTGCCAACAAACCAGCTGTGGCACGTGTGACAAACTTTAAGTCACCTTGACAGATTTCAGACCATTTTCCGATACTGTTCAGAATTTCAGATGAGCCTAAATAGTACGAGATACCACTGCAAAAATCTGTACATATTTTCTTTTATAAAGTTTATATTTTAAGAAGATGCTTGAACGAAGAATAGATTACAGCAGGGTTGCCTGATATTTCTTAACTTCACGCTGCACTAGGATTTCTCTTGTATCGCGGTTACGTATACAACATTAGTCGGATATCAGTAAGCCGCAATTTATGGGTTGCCAGGTGCAAATAGGTAAAATGACAACCCATAGATTGCGAATAATTAAGAACTGGCAACTATTTTTTTCGTATTTTCTACATCACTTTCTTTGACTTGCAATGGATTTACTTGAAAACCTATTTATGTGGGTCAGTCAAATATAAATTACAATTTATTCAAGGTAATTGCGGCTAGATATTGCCAGATAACCATGCAGCAATCTATTCTACTGTCAAATATTATTCATTAAGTTTTATCAAAAACAAATATGTATTATACTTGCAGTTTTTAGCAGTGGGATCTCAGGCTAAAACAATTTGGGTATGTGTTCGCTTGGCCGTGTGGGGGAGATCTCGCTAAGTGATGAAGTTTTACTGAATATTGGTAAAATATGCTGCAGTAATGTATTGGACAGATTTTGTTTCTTTTTTTTATGTTTGCAAATGGCTTGGAAAATAAGATTTCTTTTGTTTTTGCTACCCGGCGATCAAGTCAGCCTGTATTATCCTTGTATCTATTGTTTTATTTCTTTATCGAACGGTCGATGATCGCTTGAATTATCTTCACAGTGTTTTCCTTGTTGCGTCTAGTTTTAGAAATTCCTAATTTGATCCTATCCAATTATTGAACCATTCTGTTACTTTACGTTTTATGACATTTTTGCTACGGAGGATCACTTTCAACTAAGTCAGAGGACTAGTTTAAGATTATAAAGACAAATATATTTTATTTCAACTAGGCCACCAAGCGGCACTTTTGAACGTTAGATACATTAAAATTTACAAGGAATAAAAATTGATTCTACCGTGCATTCGGAAAGTAGCTTGTTATGGAGAAGAACGCACAAGAAACTCCATACTTACTCTTTAAAAAAAAAAAAATGTTTTTTTTTTACAATATTTAGGTACATACGTATTGTAAGGACGATAGCCAGAGGCTAATAAATTAAATACATTAACTTTTATATTTGATATATTTCGTACGAATTACACAATATGCTTGCCTTCTGGGCGGCTCCACTAGAATTGAAAATCAAAAGCTTTTCAAAAACATATTCACTTATTTTCTGTTCGCAATTCATTTACCTTTCAAGTAATTCCAATTACCAGTGGTTTTTATAGGCAAGTAGGTTGCCTTCTAGTTAAGCAGAGTCCTCACATGAGCTACGCCCCTACGAATAGACGCGCAGAATCTCCAGGACTGATCAGGCTTTTGTACTAATACAACGGGCGAAGCGTACGCACTCCTTGATTCACGGATAACACCATTCTTCAGCATCTCTTCTATTTGTGTATTTATTATGTCAAACTGTTTAGTAGATACTCTATAAGGAGGATGCTGGACAGGTATATCATCTACAGTTCTAATATTAATTTCTTCTACACTACAGCTGCCTAGCTCCGAAGCCGAAAATGCAAAATTCTCTCTATATGATGAAAGAAGCTTCTTAAGCGATTCCAATTTACAGAGACTCAAATTTGGGTTTATATCAAGTTTCCTTTTTACATTACATTCTTTGGGTACAGTTGATAAATAACTCTCATCGTTACTATTTACTAATCTCGAAAAACAAAAATGGTAATTCTTAGACACCGTATTTACACTTCTTTCTTCCATAGATTCACCATGGCCGTTCAAGACGTTATTATCTTTATTTGTTCCGTCTTGATAGCTCTTTCACACCACTGGTTGTGAAATAGACGTAACGTTTTGTTCACAGTATTTACAAAATTTAGCACAAAACTTGCCTTTAAAAATACACATTTCTTACTAAAGTCAATTATAGCCTCATTATTATATAGAAAATCTTGGCCAAGTATAAGACTTTGGTTAATGTCTTTTATCACAACAAAGTCACTTCTTATGGCACACGAATCCACAATGAATTTGATCCTTGTTTTTCCTATAACTTTTAGGTGTGCACCCGAAATAGATTTCACAAAATGTTTCGTCTCATCACTTATGTTTCAGACTTAGCAGCCGAACTAATTCTTCCGTAATGCAAGAGATAGAAGTACCCGTGTCAACTAATGCGTTATAAAATTGATTAGCTATACAAATGTTAATAAATGGAGTAAGACCACCGTGTTTGTTGTCTTCGGTTGGGAGCTGCTCTTTCATGGACACAATGCGCTACTCCTCAGCTATCTTTATTGTCTGTGTCCTGGTTCGTTTGGGTGATCGGTTGGTAGAGGGCTTCTAAATCTAGGGGCAACATGAGAGCGGTTATTTCTGTCCTCGAAGCGCTGCCTTGGGCGTAAATTGTATCTCGGTGTGTGAAAGATTTCGCCGTTGCCTGCCCGAAGCGGGGTCACGCTAGACGTGGCCACACCTGGGCTTGGTGATCTCCGTGAGGCAGGGAACCCTTGATTAGACGGCGTTTTGAAACGCACGCGCGGAGGTTGCACCGGCAAATTTATGCGCTCATTTTGCACACCTTCTAATATTTCCCTCATTTGTACTATTGTGGCAAGAAGCTCTGCTCTGGAGCCATATAATTTCATGCCTAACTTAAATTTATAATAATTTGTTACCCCTTTTATGAAAATTATAATGAAAACTTGGCCATCGGCTATGCCTGCTTGCTCAGTATATTCCGCCAGTCTATAGAAAAAGGCATTTACATCCTCTTGTCTATCTTGCCGTGCGTTGTAAAATTTCTCAATAAAATCTAACCTCGCTGGGAATTATTTTTTTAAGTTATTGCAAATGACTTTGAACGAAAGATCGTCCTTGTAAATTAACTTATAATAGGCAAGTGCCGGGCCGTGCAAGTATGCGCCCAAAATCAGTCCAAAGTCTTGTTCCTGCCATTTATTTATAGCAGCAATTCGACGGAATTGCATGAGGAAATCCTCAAAACTGGACTTTGTTCCTGTCCCCGTGAATACCGGCTGATACCCACCGGTTCGATAATCCACGTGCTAGTGTTCGTCGGCTAGGGTTCTCGCTAACGATATCTTCGTTCTCCGTAACCTCACACTCATAGATGGGCCTTCGTGCACTGTTTTCGCCGTGCACACGCGAAATTTATTTTGTATTTTTTACTGGGATATTTACCCGGCGCCTCCACCAAATGTAAGGACGATAGCCAGAGGCTAATAAATTAAAAACATTAACTTTTATATTTGATATATTTCGTACGAATTACACAATATGCCTGCCTTCTGGGCGGCTCCACTAGAATTGACAATCAAAAGCTTTTTAAAACATATTCACTTATTTTCTGTTCGAACTTCATTCACTTTCAAGTAATACCAATTGCCAGTGTTTTTTATAGGCAAGTAGGTTGCCTTCTAGTTAAGCAGAGTCCTCACATACATACATTAATAAATTTATATGTGTGAGGACAATGCACCCAGAATCACTACACACTAAACTAGGTACAGGTACAAAGTACTAAAAGTACTCATACATATACTGTGCAGTTACATAATGGGTACTAGAAAAAGATTAGCATCCGAAGCAGTTAAGTTAAGACCAACCCAACTGACGGCGCCCGTTCACGAACATGACGCATGAATCGGCACCACCCAGCTCAACCATCATGAAGGGAACCGAATGATCCAACACACACGCCACCACCAGAGAGACATTTGAGAGAGCATGACTCACTCAACTGCCAGGGCAAACACAAGTCAACGAACGACACCAAGGTACAGCAAATGGTAGATTTACAGTTGGGTACATAGTACTCACACACGTGCTGCGCAGTTATACAATACTAAAAGAAATTGAGTCTATATAAAACAAATATATTCATACAGTCTTCAGCAGGTCCAACAATTCTACAAAACAACACACTCACACTCTGCATATCACTTGTTTTTGCGCCCTAGTGGTTGTGGAGCAAGACTAGCATTGAGCCAAGCATTTTTATCAGTGATGTAATCCCTCAACTTATAATATGCCTGTCTGCATAGTGTGCGTTTTATACAAGTTTTAAATTTCGTCTCATTCAATTCTAGAATATGGGGAGGAATTTTATTATAACATTTTGTACAGAACCCCATGAAAGATTAGGCTACTTTAGCCAGTCTGAAACCTGGTTGAACTAATTGGTCCCTATTTCTAGTAATGTAATTATGTCTATCTCCGTTTTTACTAAAAAGATGTAAATTCTTTCTGATGTACATGATGTTTTCATAAATATATTGACTGGAACCGTCATGATGTTAATGCCCTTAAACAGTTCCCTTAGAGAATCGCGCCGGCGAAGATTGTATATCGCTCTGATGGCTTGTTTTTGCAGAATAAAAATTGACTCAATGTCTGCAGCCCTTCCCCATAGTAAAATACCGTAAGACTACTATGAAAGTAACTAAAATAGACCAGCCTCGCGGTATCTACATCACAAAATTGACAAATCTTTCTAACAGCTTAAGCTGCCGAACTTAGCCGCCCTGCAAGTGATATTAAATGAGGACCCCATTGTAACGTTGAGTCTTGCGGATCCCCAGGAAAACCGTTTTATCGACGAATTCTAGCTTCTCCTTGTTTAATATAATGTCACAATCAGTACTTTTTACATTCGGCAAGGAAAATTTTACGCACTTGTTTTTTTACCATTTAAAACTAAATTATTGGCAGTGAACCAATCCTGAACCTGCCGTAGCGCGATATTTACGTCGTTAACCTGACAAGTACATCTATTTATTTTAAAAATTAAAGATGTGTCATCAGCAAATAGCACCGTGTTTAGTTTGTTTTTCAATAAACGGAGTAAATCGTTTATGTATATTAAAAATATGAAAGGACCTGGGGTACCCCCATTTTCACGTTTAACCCCGACGAATTCACACCGTTTATTTGAACTAATTGCTGTCTATCACTCAAATAAGATTCAACCAAACTTAACGCTGATTGACCTAGCCCGTAACGCTAAGTTTCAGAAGTAATGTTTCATGATTAACGCAATCAAACGCCTTCGACAGGTCGCAGAAGATACCTATGGCATCCTGCAAATCGTCCCACGCATTAAAGATGTGTTTTAATAGGTTGTGACACCAGCGACAGTTGTACAACGTCCTTTGGTGAAACCATACTGTTTATCATGCAAGATGTTATTCGTATTAAAATGAATGAGCATTTGATTTAGCATTATCTTCTCAAATTTCTTGCTAAAAACCGGCAACACGGATACTGGTCTATAATTATTTGTGTCTTTACTGTCCCCGGATTTAAAAAGTGGTATAACCTCACTATATTTCATTAGATCCAGAAAGACTCGTTAATCCACACACAAATTGAAAATTACAGCTAAGTACGGCGCTATAGTCTGAATAATGGAGGTACAAGCTTTGATGGACATTCCCCACAGATCTTCAGTCGGTTTGATCTTGATTTGCTTAAAAGCTTTTATTACTGTTATGGAGTTTATATGTGAAAAGTTAAATACATTCGGGCAGGCTGAAACGTTCGCGTTTAATAATCCAAAAGCAAGCGCGGGCGAAGAATTTAAGGTTTCAGTAGTTTTCATTGGGATGTTGGTAAAGAAATTTACAAATTCTTGCGCAAATTTTTGTTATCTCTAATAAGTCCGTGTGTGGTCTCAAGCGTGTAATCAGGATTATTTCTTTTATTCCTGTTCGTTTCATTATTTATAATTTTCCAAACCGTCTTGATTTTATTTTCTGCTAATTTAACCTTATTTCTAATGTACAAGGCCTGTTAAGGAGTTTATGAGGACTGTATTAAATGACGAAGCTGATTACTTGATTTCAATGATTTATTGCTTAGCTGAAGAGAGTTTACAATAAAAAATAACGATTCGACGCGTACAATGCTCGCGGAAGATGGTCATGTGTGTGGCGCTCCCAGCCGCGCTTCTGCCTTATACGGAGATGGCCGGCGCAGGTACCCCTTCGCCCGCGTCCCGCCGTGTCCCCGCGGTCGCCGTCGCTGGTGCTGCCTCCATCATTCGAGAACGTTCCAAACATCCTGCCCGGGTTGAAGCGTCGTCTTCAATCGGTAAAGGGCATATGTTGTTGAAGGCCCTTGTAATCATGCCCTTCTTGGTTTTAATCTCTGCCACCCTCGTGATGCCGTCAGGACCAGGAAACACCTTGATGATACGGCCCATTAACCATCGTAGTGGTGGCTGCGTCTTCTCTCTGATCAGAACTAATTGGTTCAATTTAAGTTCACCTGTGGACGCATGCCATCGGTTTCTCTGCTGCAACATGACAACATATTCATAACTAAATCGGTTCCAAAAGTGTTGTCGGAGATGCTCAATCCTTTTGTAGCGATCCAATCGGTTGATGTTGATGGAGTGTACCTGTGGCTGAGAAACTGATATTAGCGGTCGTCCAATTAAGAAGTGAGCGGGGGTGAGAGCAGTGAAGTCGTCAGGTGACGACGAGAGGGCAACAAGGGGACGGGAATTTAATATAGCTTCAATTTGGACTAAGTATGTGTTCATTTCTTCATACGTTAAATGAGAAGAATGAACAATAGTTTTTAAATGCCTTTTTGTAGATTTAACAGCGGCCTCTGTTATGCCATTGAAGTGTGGACTATAGGGTGGTGTAAAACTAAACCTTATACCCTCTTGTGCAAGATCTGTCTCTAACCCTGAATGAGATAAGAATTGTGCAAGCTCATTAAAAACTCCCACAAACGCTGTGCCATTATCTGAAAGGACGCTGTATGGTTTACCCCGACGAGCAACAAATCTCTTTAACGCGGCCAGGTAAGCGTCTTTGGTGAGATCCGTAACAAGTTCCAGATGGACAGCTTTTACTGCCAAACAAAAAAACACACAGATATACGATTTAATGAGTCTGGTACCTCTTCCCTTACGGTCAGCTATTAGCATTGGCCCGGCGTAGTCAACACTACAATTATAAAAAGGAAATTCAAGTTGTGTCCTCGTGCATGGGAGCTGACCCATGACTGGTTGCACCGCCTGAGTTCTAAATCTGAAACATTTGACACATTCTCTGAATATACCTTTAGACAGATTTCTGCCTCCTAAAGGCCAGTAAGTTTGACGAATGTGTGACAAAAGGAGTTGTGGCCCTGCATGCATAAGTTTAACATGTTCACAACGAAATAATATTTTTGTAATGTGATGTTTACTATCTAACAATATGGGATGTTTAATATCGTAACTATAGTTAGCATTACCTAATCTGCCACCTACACGAATGACACCCCGATTATCCAAGAATGGACATAATGAAACTAGCCTATTCTTTTTAGATAATGGCTTTTTTAAACCAAGTATTTTGTATTCGTCAGGAAACATTTCTGTTTGACTAATACGTAACATGACCATACATGCCACCTGCAATTCGTTACATGACAAATGACCGTACAACCTGTCATTAGGATTTTTTAAGTTAAAAATAAACCTAAGTATATAAGCGATAATACGTTTCAATTTGTTTATGTTTGATTTATTACTTATCAACCGACTGATAACTGATTGAGTTGATTGATAATTATCTAATAAATGAACTTTAATTTCCGGTATGTTGGAATTGGAACCTATATTTGGCATTTTCGGCCAACATTCTTCACCGAAATTTAAAAAGTCTGGGCCTGACCACCACAATGAACAGGTGCCGATTTGATCGGCCTTCAGCCCGCGGGATACTAGGTCCGCCGGGTTCTCTTTCGACGACACGTATCTCCACGAATTTTCACCAGTACTTTCTTGAATCTCGCTGACACGGTTACGGACAAAAGGCTTTAATTTATTCGGCGATGTAGCTAACCAACATAAAACTATCGTGGAATCACACCAGTAATAGATTTTATTTATTTTAATAGTTAATGAAGCTAGTACATTTGCACACAGTCTTGTTCCCAATAAAGCCCCACATAACTCAAGACGAGGTATGGTTGTATTTTTAATGGGAGCGACCTTATTTTTTGAAGTTAATAGATGAATGGTCACTGTACCATCTTTATTTAGGCATCGTATATAGACGCATGCACCATAGGCACATTCAGATACATCTGTAAAAATATGTAACTCTATTAATTTATAGTTGACATCAAATGCATACCGTGGTACATTTAAATTATCCAGACGCGATAACATTGTAACGAATGACAACCAACGTTCTTGTGTGTCATTAGAAACTGGTTCGTCCCAGGAACATTTCTCTAACCATAATTTCTGCATTATTATCTTTGCCAACACGACACATGGCCCCACTAGGCCTAATGGGTCAAAGATTTGGCTAATGCTAGACAAAATATGACGTTAAGTTATTTTGTTACTTGGAGGTAGATTTATAAAAAAAGTTAATTTGTCCAAATCGCAAACCCAGTTTAAACCCAATGTTTTATAAGTGTTAGGAAATTGGTTACGATTTAAATCGAGTATATTATCGTCATTAGGATCAAGACATGATAATATACCCTTCAACACCTGTGGGCTATTAGATTGCCATTTTCTTAATTTGAATTGAGCTGAAGCGAAAATCGAGCTCACCTCCTTGCACAACTGTATAGTGCCGGACTCAGTGTCACAGCCACCAAGATAATCGTCAACGTACATGTCTCGTTGTATAGCTTGCTTTACGCCATTGTTTGAGGCCTGTGAAGCTAGACTGACGAGTGACTTTGTCGCTAAATATGGTGCCGAAGCTGTGCCATATGTCACTGTGTTAAGAACATATGTTATAGCGGTTCAAATTGATTGAAACGAAATAGGATTTTTGTAAAGAACGTTGAGATTTATTTAATTCTATTGCTCTGTACATTTTCTCAATATCCGCTGATACTACGTATCTATGTTGCCGAAAGCGTAACAAAATGGAATAAAGATCGTCCTGCACAGTGGGACCAATCATCTGTAAGTGATTTAAAGAAATACCTGAAGTCGTCACAGCTGACGCGTCAAAGACAACTCGTAATTTAGTTGTGGTACTTTGCTCGCGCATAACACCGTGATGCGGTAAGTAGTAACTTATGATATCTTTAGAATTATTATCTTCAGACATGTGCCCTAGTTCTAGGTATTCGCGCATAAAATCAATATACCTATTTTTAAATAAGGGATCACGAACGAACCTACGTTCTAGCGAAAGAAATCGAACCTTCGCCATCTGATATGAGTCACCTAATGCTTCGAGTGACTGTTTAAATGGCATTTCTACAATGAAACGGCCATCTTTACCACGAGTAGTAGTTTAAGTGAACCCAGCTTACCACACAGCTCCTTAGTTATAAAATTTGCGGTGCTCCCGTTGTCCAAAAGCACCCTCGCCACGTAATGGCTGCCCTTGCTGTCTCGCACCTTCACCCGTGCTGTGGAAAGCAATACGGTGGAAGAAGTAGTATTCTGTACGGCCTTTGCTTTTAAAGTAACATTATCCGTCATTTGATTGCTAGCAGGCGGCTCATTATTGTTGTCCATGTGTAATAGCGTGTTATGTTTAGCCTTACAATACTTACACCGAGCCCACAATTTACATTTATTTTCGGCATGGCCCGGGTTTAAACAATTAAGGTAAACATTATATTCTTTAGCCTTCTGATTACGTACCTCTGAAGAAAGTTTACGAAAACTATCACATCTAAATAATACATGACTTTGTTTACACATCGGACAATTTGAGCTCGTACCTTTATTTGAAACACTATTATCATTTGATGTTAATGCAAAGTTTATTTGTTTATGCATTTTATTGTTTGAGGCTTTATTTTTATTAATGTCGGATTCCTCAACTGATTCTAATAAGTCGGCCCTGTTTTTAAAAACGAGAATAATTGCGATAATGTAGGTGCCTCGGTTGTCCTAAAATTGTTAAAGCCCTCAGATTTTTTGTGGTTATATCGACCAGGTAACGTACTGCTTTACTAGACCCCTTTTCTATCTGTTCGACATTGAATAACGATTGAACATGATTATTCACCAAAAGACGATTATTATTATACCGTTTCGTCAGTAGATCCCAAGCAATGCTATAGTTACCAGAGTTAAAATCCAGACTTCTTATAATTAAGGCAGCAGCACCCTTCAACGAGGACCTAAGGTAGTGAAACTTACTTATATCGTCCAACAACATGTTTTTATGTATTAGTGAATCAAATGTGTCTCTAAACTCGAGCAAATGCTGATAGCTGCCATCAAAATGCGGTAAACTAATCTGCGGTAATTTTACAACACTATGTTTAGACTGTGTGACATCGTTATTATAATCTGAAGCTTGTACGGAACTCACCAAAACGCTGGCTCTTCGCTCGCTATGATGACGCCGCAACTCGCGCGCCGTGGACACCAAGGAGAAGTATTGGTTTTGAAAAGCTTCGCGATCACCCAATGCCTCGCCAGGGTCCTCCATCAGCATCTAGATCTCCCCCTGTATTTTATCATAGTCATTATATAGTAAATCCATTTTATCAAGTCTCGTTTCTAGTTCTGCTACTTGTAGTTCGCTTAATTTAGCACAAGAAATGGCTACATTTAAATAATTGCTAAAAAGCGTAAGCTTAGCCTTGCAGCTTGCACGTTTCTTATTTAATTCTTTAACTTTAGTCTCCATAATTAAAGTAAAGATTGATTGCGTTATAAGTAAAAAATAAGCAAATAACGCGACGAATAATGCACTGCGAATGCGAAAAAGCGACCGGTGTTGACCTTGGGTTAAAGAGCGGTCAAGCTACCGCGTGCACGTGCAAATCTATTTTGTAATAAATGCTCTGCAACAAATTACGCAACGATGTAATGAGTTTGAGCATTAATAAGGCATGAAATATTTGAATTGAAATGAATGCGATGACTACAAAATATGGGAATTAAAATGGAACAGATCAAATGGCCAAAATAAAGCTTGGAAAAGGTTTAGAAAGTATGAAGGTACGGGAATGTTTAAATGGAACGACACACTAATTACCGATCTGTAGCCACAGTTCTCCGTTCTCGTAGTTTTCTTCTCACAGAGACGCGTGTGCGCCACGTTATATCCTGCACTGCAAACGCCGTTCGTCTTGAAATTTTCTTGCGAAGGACCAATTTGTTAAGGAGTTTATGAGGACTGTATTAAATGACGAAGCTGATTACTTGATTTCAATGATTTATTGCTTAGCTGAAGAGAGTTTACAATAAAAAATAACGATTCGACGCGTACAATGCTCGCGGAAGATGGTCATGTGTGTGGCGCTCCCAGCCGCGCTTCTGCCTTATACGGAGATGGCCGGCGCAGGTACCCCTTCGCCCGCGTCCCGCCGTGTCCCCGCGGTCGCCGTCGCTGGTGCCGCCTCCATCATTCGAGAACGTTCCAAACAAGGCCTTAGCTGCCTTAAATGTATTTTTTTAAATTCTCGAGTAAGTAGCAACATACTTATTAAACGTTTCAGTGTTAATACAAGGCTTAAGGCCATATAGCTCGTAAAGTCTTTCCCTACTTTTTCAAAGTCCTGTAGTCGCCCAGTCACTGAATAAAAACTTAGGGCATACAGTTTTAGTTATCTTCTTAAAAGTGTTACTGAACTCTTTTTGAACCGCTGAAAAAACTTCATCTTACAAAATATTACCATCATTCACTGTAAGGTCCTGATCGCTTAACTTACCGATTAAAGTGCTGTTAATTTATTTAATTTACCGGATGTTATTGGTCTGGATTGAATCTGCACTTGTTTTATTAGTATATTGGACTCAAATGTCACAAGTAGCCCACTATGATCCGAAGGCAGATAATTTATAATGGCCTTGTCCAAGTAGTTGCAGCAACAAAAAACATTATCAATACATGTAGCAGAAGTCAGTGTAGTTCGGGTTGGTTCCGTAAACACATGTGACAAAAGTAAATGATTTAAAGAGATTTAATAACCTACTGCTATCTGAATTATCTTCTAGAATATTAATATTAAAGTCACCACAGACAATTACTTGTTTATTACCCATTGCAAGTTTTGACAAAACTTATAATTAGGGGTTCTGCAGACGCACACCATGACAAGCTTATCCAGCTCAACACAGGACAGTTCAACACTATGTTCAACTGAGAGGTCTACTATATCTTTACGAGGTTTAGATTTAATATAATTTTTAATTAATATAAGTGAACCCCCCGCAACATAATATTTCTGTTAAAACAACTGCCCACAGTATAATTTTCATAATTGATTAGCATTGCATAATCTTTCAGCCAATGCTCAGTGAAACAAACAATTTCAAACATTGTTTTTTCTAAAAACAGTTCGATTTCTAATTCCTTTGAAGAAAAACCCTGAATATTCTGGTGAAATAATTTCAGAGAATTCTGCTCAGACCTTTTTTTTTATTATTATTTTGCGAGCAAGAAGGTACCTTTTTGATGGTGGATATACTCGTTACTATTCCGTTATTGATACCCTCCCTTGTCCTATCAACTAGTTTAAAGAATAAATATTAATAGCATTTTTGCTAACGTTATTCAAGATATTGACCACCTTTAAATTAGTACTATTACTAATATCAATAATAACTGGATACTTCGACATACTACTTATGTCTGAGTTTATTGTATAAGATAATAGCCGAGCTATTTGATGTCTTACCCTAAGAGCAGATACAAAGTATCGCCTGTCGACTTTAATTTATCAACAAAAATGTTGATGTCAAAAAAAACAAGTTTGTCACTATAGTGACTCACAAGAAAGTGCAGATGCATATTAAGCATGTGAATGTGATTATTTTGACTATTTGACAATTTATCCAAGTAAGGGAAGGCACACAAAATAATTCTACTGCAATTTAACTTTAACATCTCTTTTACACACTCAGTGACGTCATCGTTTTTTACTTTTTTACTGTTACCTACAAATACAGTTAAATTGGTATCTGGTTTAAAAATATTCTTTGTCACAGATTCCATTATTTGCTTGTAAAATGATCCGGGCATGCAATAATTAAAAGTGGAATGACTCTGATTGCCATTTAGTAATTTACCTTAAAATACCTTTATAAACATAATATACCTATCATTACGTAATAATTTATTACCCAAGTTTGCAAAATAACTCGAATTAAGATACTAGTTAAGATATCGATTTTTAATTACCAAAATAAACGGTTTTATAATAAATATCAAATCATAAACTTATATAAGTATGCCAAACGCGAAAAGACGTGTTGCCAAAGTAACCTATTCAAAACATTAAGAAAGTTATAACCAGCTTGAAAAAGATTGATCTTTTCACTCCTGTAACAAGGGTACAAGGTATGTCGGTACTCGACTTTATCAGAATATTCGGCAATATGTAAGGCCTTAATACCTTCTTAGTAGGCCCTAACAGAATACTAACGCAGCATTTTTTATTCTTTTTAGGGTTCCGTAGTCAACAAGAAACACTTATAGTTTCACCATGCCATTCGTCTGTCCGTCCATCCGCAGCTTAGCTCAGAGACTCAGAGACTAGAAAGCTTTAACTTTGCATGGGTTGCATATTGATCAAGCCGATTCATCATCATCTTCCTGCCCTTATCCCATGTTACCTGGGGTTCGGCGCAACACGTTTTATTCTTCAATACCGTTCTGTCCCCTGTCATGTTATTACTGACTCCCTTTTCCTTCATATCACTCCTCACACAGTCCATCCATCTTTTCTTTGGCCTTCCTCTTCCTCTCCATCCATCCACATTTATATTCATAACTCTTTTAGTAACATGTGTTTCATCCCTCCTCATCACATGACCATACCAGGACAAACGGTTTCCATTCAACTTTTCTGTCACTGGCGCCACTTTCAAACTGCCTCTAATATACTCATTTCTCAGTTTATCCAATCTCGTCACGCCGCACATCCATCTCAACATTCTCATTTCTGCTACATGCAATCTCCTTTCATACATCTTTTTCACAGCCCAACATTCTGATCCATACAGTGACATTGATCAAGCCGACTAAGTGGAAAAAAAAAAATATTCTGATAGAGCAATGGTCGGTGCTGCCACTGTTTATGAACTTCAGTATTTTTATTTAATTATGTTGGTGAATGTAGCTGTTGTATGGAACCATGGGTATGCGATTCAGACATACAGTTGGCCGTTGTTTTTTTAAATATCGCTGCATATGCGAGATAGGAACCTTTGGGTCTCGCACAGCGTTCTCTTTTGTTTTATCTCTGGTGTCTCACAAATACTTTTTTTTTTCTTTCTGCTGGCAAACAGTAATTTAGTTTTTATTTCGCAAAACTTTGACATAGCCACAACATGGTTTGTGGCAGCGGAGAGGTCATTTTTGATGCACGTGTTTAACAGACTTCAAAAACAGGGGCAAGTTTTCAATTTGTCTTAATATTTTTATTACCATTTTGTACGAAAGCTGTCAAAATATATTCGCCCAAGAATCCAAATTAAGCTTTCGTAATAAAAATCAAATCATAAAACTTATTTAAATAAGCCAAACGCGAAAAGACGAGTTGGCACTCTGCAAAGGAACTTAATCAAAATATTAATAAAGTTATAACCAGCTACAAAAAGGTTGATCTCATTTATTCCTATAACAAGTAGGTACTTGAGTAGGTATTTGAGTTTATCAGAATATTCCGAAATATGTTGGTAGGTACAGTCGAGAGCATAACCTTCTTAATATTATATATTGTACACCACATAATAAGTATAGGACAAACATTAATAAAAATAAGTGTACAATGGGTGGTCTTATCGCACTGGGTAATGTATCTGACAACCTATGGATGGACTGCACGAAACGAGATAGATATGTCTATGTTTTTCTATGTACAAAACATCATAAATAGTATAATTTCTTGTTTGTGTCGCTGTCACGATAGTAATTTAGATTATTTTAGCCCAAAACTGTGTTTCACGGCATCAAACTTACTATTTCCGAGATGAGAATATAATCCAGGCCATAATCTATCGATGTTTACAGTTTTATAAAAATCGTCCAAACGTTTAGACGTGAAAACATGACAGACAAACAAATAGATTTGCAATATTATTATGAATGTCGATCTTTTCTTAAAGTTGCAATTGTCATTTCCATTTACAGAACATCTCTTTTGATAATTGCGTTGTGGACTTGGCATTATGCTTGTAACTGTACGTTCATTTTATTGGTGTATATTGGAGTGCGCTATCTCGAATATTGATCATAGAGATCTGAAGCATACTCTGATTTATTATTAAAAAGATTCCCGAGAACTCACTTTTATGGAGCTAGGGTTATTGGAGACACACAGATCATATCATTTTGCCAACTCATTTATTTAGTCTTTTATAAAAAATACTAGCTTCTGACCGCGTCTTCGACTGTATACAATTAATACTTTGAATAACCTATTTTATATACTGCGGTAACGTCATTCAGAAATTATTGGTTCAACGTACAAACTTCCTACCTCCTTTCCACCCTCAGAAAAAAACTACCCTATGTTCTTCCTAGGGCCTCAAACTATCTCAATACCCATCGAGGAGTAAAAAGGAAACTACAGAGTTACTATCGCAATGTTTTATAATATTATTATTTATATGGATAGTTTTACTAATATTAATGTGATTTTCTGTTTGTGATAAAATATTCGGTGCTTATCTTTAGATTTCGATATTTATTTAAAAGAAGGCTGACATTGATATCCAGTTTCAATTAGCGTTTCAGTAAGAGTGATCTAACTATCAAATAAACGGTGTCAATTCATCGGGGTACCCCGGTTTTCACAGTTAACTGTGAAAATCGGGGTACACCAGGGTTAAATTTTGGGTCCTTTCTTGATTCTAGTCTACATTAACGATTTACCCCATCTATTGAAAAACAATTTAAACATGGTGATATTTGCTGATTACACTTATTTGATTTTTACGATAAATAGACGTACGAGTAACGTTAATGACGTAAATAACGTTTGCGACAGGTTCAAAATTGGTTCACAGCTAATAATTTAGTTTTAAATGCTAAAGAGACTAAGTGCGTAAAATTTGCTTTGCCCAATCTCAAAAGTACTGATTGTGACATTATATTAAACAGGGAGAAGCTAGAATTTGTTGATAAAATTATTTTCCTGGGGATCACGCTAGACTCAGGGTAATAATGGGGTCCTCATTTAAGATCACTCACAGGACGGCTAAGTTCGGCAGCTTATGCTGTTAGAAAAATTTGTCAATTTAGTGATGTAGATACCGCGAGGTCATTCTATTTTAGTTACTTTCATAGTATAATGTCTTACGGTATCGTACTATGGGGAAGGGCTGCATAAATTGAGTCAACTTTTATACTGCAAAAATGAGCCATCAGAGCGACACTCAATCTTCACCAGCGCGATTCTCTAAGGGAACTGTTTAAGGACATTAACATCATGACGGTACCTTGTCAATATATTTATGAAAATATAATATAAGTTAGAAAGAGTTTACATATTTTTAGTAAAAATGGCGTCAAACATACCACTGTATGGCGTCAAACAACACTGTATATTACCAGAAATAGGGACCAATCAATTCAACCAGGTTTCAGGCTGGCTAAAGTAGCATCAACTTTTATGCGGTACTGTATAAAATGTTACAATAAAATACCTCCCCACATTCTAGAACTGAATGAGACAAAATTTGCAGGTAGGCAAGCATATTATAAGTTGGCGGATTACATCGCTTATAAAATGCTTGGCTCAATGCTGGTCCTGCTCCGCAGCCACTATGGCGCAAGAATAGGCAGAAAAGTTTTGAGGTATTGTTGGACCTGCTGAAGACTATGAATATATTTGTATTGTATAAAGTAAATTTCTTTAAGTATTATATAACTGCACAGCACATGTGTGAGTACTATGTTAAGACTGTAAATCTATCTACCATTCACTGTACCTATATGTCGTTCGATGACTTCTGTGTGCCCTGGCTGTTGAGTGTGTCATGCTCCCTCTAATTTCTCTCTGATGGTGGCACATGTGTTGGATCATTCGGTTCCCTTCACGATGGTTGAGCTGAGTGGTGCCGATCCATGCGTCATGTTCGTGAACGGGCGCCAACAGTTGGGATTGGTCATATCTTAGCTGCCTCGGCCTGTTATGGTATTTTTTTAAATTGTTTGTTACTCTAGACGCTTTTACGTGCACCTCTTTTTACATCGTTCTCATATATATGCATTTTTTCATCAAGAATGATGTAACTAAAAACTTGTAATTAAAACTGATGGAAAAGACTGTCCGTGGAGTTTCTTGCAAATTAATCTCCATTGAGACCTACTGACGCTTGCGAATTTGCAGTATGAGTCATTTTTTTATTTTATTGTTTGACAATTCAAAAGTATCTCTGAGGTTTAATTGAAATAAACTGTTTGATTTTGATTTTTGAGTTTATTTTGAAATTTAGCCAAGTAAAAATGAAAACTCGCACTGTTCACGCCTGTTGTCCTGCAAGGGTTAGGCGGAAAGTACACCTACAGTAGGTAAACCCACACTTTGCTAGTCATGTTTAAATTCCATGTAAGAAAGGGCAAACCTATTGCATCAACCGGGTACAAAATCTATACTTACATCCGCTGAGAAATATCAGAAGGAAAAATCCAAAATGTTTGTCCGTCACGGAAATCGAATCCTCTAGCAAAGTTGAAAATCTACAATCGATAACGCTAGTAGAATACGAATCAATGTATAGGAATGACTCATCTGGACGTTAAGTCACGTGGTCAGACCAAACAAATAGAAGGCGTTAGCGATTGTAAGAGATTCGTTAAGGAACTTTTGTAACTTGGCTAGGGGGCAGGACTTCATGCTCGGCAGTAGCGCTAGCGACTACTTTACAAACGAAACAATAAAATAAAAAAAACGGACTAACTAATATAAATCCAACGATTCCTGGAACATAAGTTACCAAGTGAATTAATACAAATCTGGTTGTGTTATCTTAAGCCTTTTTGAGTCTATTTTGTCTGTGATTCAACTCTTTAAAAGTAAACTAAAAGAATGGATTCTAAGCAATTCCCATATTAAACGAAATTTCCCAAAGGCTGGTTGGTATAAATGGGCAACATTTTCTATTAATTTATAAGGTTGATATTATAAGAGGAAATAGTGTTTGTCTGCTGGAAGTGATCTCTGGAGGTACTGTTATGATTGAGAACATTCTTTAACGGATAGAAAGCTTCACTGTCTAGACTACTTTTATGCCGGAAAAATGCAAGATTCTTATTTTCACATTTCCAGAGCATCTATTATTTTCCTTTCCAGTTCTCGTAGTGACCATGTCTCAGTTGCGTAGAGAAATATAAGGGAATACCTACGAAAGGACGAGCCTGATCTTAGTAGCTTTGGTTATTTTGCGATTCTTCCATACCTTCCTTGACTTGTGCATTGCCCCTCTAGCCATTGCCTACAATTATAGCGCAAAGATATATGTAGGACTGCACAACGTCACAGTTGGCAATCTGTGACTCACCCAGCGAGTTGTTGTTGCTACGGTCCACAATCATTATTTTGATCTTGTTGTGATTGATCTTCAACCCAAATGCAAGACTCACGCACTTCATCTTAATTAGTATTTCATCCATTTGGTCAGCACTAGCCACAAACAATGTTGTTTCGTCAGCGTGTAAGACATCTTTTCCTTCTTACTCACCAGCCAGCTCAGGGGTAGGTATTCTGGATGAGACAATTGCAGGGATGACTTCGCATGAGGGTCGATAGAAGTAAAAGCCTTTATATTTGGTCAACTATTTTATTAATTCCCTGGCATCACTACTGCATCACAATTTTATATGTATCACACTTACTTGTGGATGGTATATAAACTACCCTTTTAAACTTAGCTTCAGATATGTGATATCACAACCAGCATCATTCCCTATGTGCCGATTGCATCACGTATTTCACCAGCCGAAGTATCATGGGTGTCCGGAGCCTGTTGTTAAATGCTGTGTTGCTTTTCTCAATGCATGTAGTTGACCTTTTTTTATTTTATTAATAAATATTTTAATTAATCCTAAGAAGCCCTGTCGATGGGAGAAAATGCGGTATTAGCATCATACGAGCACATGTCTCACAAGCATGAAAATATAGTTCAATTCCACAAATACTCACAGCGCTTGCTGGCACATTATTACTTTAAATTTAGGGCTAATTCCCTGTCTCGTCCGAGTCATTTTAATTTATCTCAGTTTCCTTTTCACCAAGATCAGATTTTTTTATTGCCTGTTCGGTATCCATTCGTAATGAAAAAGAAATGTCATTCTCGTCGGCCATAGACATTGAGAATTTTATTGACCCATAGAGATGTCATGTCTATATCTTCTTTAAATAATTATGTATACCAGAAATTAATAGGCTAGACATGTAGGAGATTGTGTGCTTGTTGAATTATATTAATGCACACAATATTTAACGGGTTTCGTAAAGAATTTACAATAATTCCGTCCCGATCTCAGCGCCATCTAGTCCCAAAGTGCCTCCACCACCTAGTGACACACCTAGGTGAAAAGGTACACTTGAGACACCAGATGTCGCCGGGAGTCGTCGCGGAAATATATTTGTTACAAGCGTAGCGAAGGTTCGCAATTTTGTAGCCACCAATTGCAACACCATCAGTCCAGTCTTCGAGGGTGATCCGCATAATGTGCGGATTTTGTATGCAACGTGTTGCTTATTCCTGAGAAAAGATCATATTCCTCAGAATCCGTATATACAACCAGTCAAATAATCATAACTTCCCTTCTCGTTCGTTTAGCGTTGTCGCTAATATATTATTGATGGTGAAAGGCAACGAAACTACGTTTCCCAGCGATTTGCAAGTTTCCCAATTCTGGGAAGTGGTTTGTCATTCCTCACTGTACGATATGACAAATATTATTACTGAAAACAAATATTGTTTCGTTTCTCCATTCTGTTGTTCTGATATACGTATAGTTAGTTTTATTCTTATTTTCGTCATGATTCTTTTCATAATGTTACAAAAGAGGTGAGAAAGATATAATAGATTTGTTGGTGATTGGGTGTTGTATGTTTTGTTAATAAATGCATGTGGTTTGTACAAACTGGTATTGGACACTAATTGAAATTGAAAAAGTGTGCAGATAATAAAGTCATTTACAATTATATTATGCAGTTATTATCCAAAAGACCCAATGCACTTATTTCAACTAAACCATCTATAGGCTTTTGAATTGTCAAGTAGTGGGTCAGTTAGATTAAGAAATTAATAGCTAAATATTATATTTATTTATATTAAAAGACTGTCCATAACTGTTACGTTATGGACGGTCTTTTAATACGAGTGCCATTTTCCAAATAGGTGCGCACGAGTTATTAAAAGACCAATAACGTACAGTTGCATACAAGATTTTATCTACGAAGCAAGGAATAAAACACAGATACAGTCAAATAAGTATTTCAGGAAGTGTGTTTAAGTATTTCATTTCTTATATACATGTCTTGATTTTTCTGGTAGTAAGTTATTTGTAGCAGCAACTGCTCTATTTGTTATATCTGGTGGTGTATTTTCAATTATCACTTCATGTTGAAGGCATTTTTAATAAAATTTAGTATACAATTGCACTCAGAAATATTTTCCCGCGTTAATTTTTTATTTAGTCTTTATTAGGTATAAGGCAAAGATCTTGTAGCCGCAACAGCCAAATAGTATACGATACTTTTTTTCTAAACTTGTTCCATTTTTAAAAACATAATTTACATTGTCTCGATTTCGAAGTAATATTATAGGGACCTGGCTGTATGTTCAGAATGTCTTTGCTTGTGTTTTAGAATTTATGACGATTCGCATAATGCAACCCGATGTCGTTATGAGTATCATAATGAAACCGCTGTCAATTTTATAATTCGAATATAACGAAACCGAAGTAGATAAAAGCTTTTACGTGTCCATTTATAAAACTGTGTCCACTTTGAAAGTGTCCATTAACCTACTCACTCAATCTCACTCTTCAAAATCACTCACTCTTATAAGGTCTTTCTTTAAAATAAGTTTTTTTTAATTTTAAATTCCGGTTTCATTATTCTTAATGCTTCTATTTGAATGTGAGAACAGTGTAAAAAAAACAAATACCTAAATATACTTATTCGTATTTTCGACCGCAGCATAAACCACTCATAGCTATATTTACCACTCTACCAAAATAAAAGTTAGAAATGTATGGCATATCTACACTTTTACACTAATCACATCACATCATCAGCCTATTAATGTTTCCACTGCTGGGACACAGTGTGGGTGGTTATGGCCCATCCCCTATCTGTGAGAGGGGATGGGCCATAACCACCACGCGGGCCCAGTGCGGGTTGGTGGATGTCACATGTCTTCGAACTTTTGGTTCTAGGACGATGTTCTAGGATGCCGGTTTCCTCACGATGTTTTCCTTCACCGTTTTTGAGAGCAGTAATGATGAAATAATTTACACAAAGTAAAGCGCTTGCCTGGGTTCGAACCCACGACCTACAACTTGTAAGTCGCGGCCGATACCACTGGGCCACCACTGCTTTACACTACTAATATATATTATATATACCTAGTTGTTTCTTGAATTCTGTATTATTATTAATTAATTGTACATCCAATACTACTGTTTCATGCTGATTATTTCGAACGCAATGTAAATTGTTACTGAATAAATAAATTAAATTGAATTGTTTATTATCACGTTTTATATATATATATAATAAAATGTAATAATAAACAAGTATTATATATATTATATTATTTTTATATGTTATAATGAGAAAAGATTTGATTGCTTGTAAGTTTTTTTGTAATGGATAAACTCAAAAACTACTCAACTGATTTAAAATTATTTCAACAGTGGAGAGCAACATTAATTTTGAGTGACTTTTTATCCCGAAAACGGGTCCTGTTGTGTGGGCCATGGGAGCGAAGCAGCGGGAAAAAATATCATAGACAAAATTGTGATCATTTATTTGACATTACTGTCAACTTCAGTTCACCATCCATTTGCAGCTCGACTGAACAAATCCGAACTAAAAGGTACCTTACCGAACAAAAAATGCAGCAAAACCGAATAAAACTGCCCGTTCATTACAACTTTTCCCAACTATTCGTAGCCAATGGGAATAAAATTTTACAGCATTCTCATTAAGTACGCGTCGTATTATAAAAAAAGTTGTCTGCTCAATGGTGTGGCAAAAAAATGGAACCAGTGTCTAATTAACTTACGAAGTTCATTCATTTCGTTCATTCGTTGACCGTGTGCCGGCTTTTATCATCATCATCATCATCATCATTTCAGCCGAAAGACGTCCACTGCTGGACATAGGCCTCCCCCAGGCGTCGCCACATTGACCGATCTCGTGCGTCTCGCATCCAGCGCCTTCCCGCAACCTTAACCAGGTCATCAGTCCACCTAGTGGGAGGCCTTCCAGCGTATCGTCTTTCTGTTCGCGGTCGCCATTCCAGAACTTTTCAGCCCCATCGGCCATCCGTTCTGCGAGCAATGTGCCCTGCCCACTGCCACTTAAGTTTGGCAATTCTTCGGGCTATGTCGGTAACTTTGGTTCTCCTGCGGATATCATCATTTCTGACGTGATCACGCAAGGAAATTCCGAGCATAGCCCTCTCCATTGCCCTTTGGGTGACTTTGAGCTTTCTGATAAGGCCCATTGTGAGCGACCACGTCTCGGTTCCATAGGTGATCACTGGCAACACACACTGGTCATAGACTTTTGTCTTGAGACACTGCGGTAAATTGGACGAGAAGACACCACGCAACTTCCCGAACGCCGCCCAGCCGAGTCGGATTCGACGGTTGATCTCTTTCTCGAAATTGGACCTACCCAACTGGACCGTTTGTCCCAGGTAGACATAATGGTCTACAACTTCGAGTGTAGAGTCTCCGACCTTGATAGGAGTGGGTGTTATATGGGCATTCACCATGATCTTGGTTTTGTCCATGTTCATTTTAAGACCCACTCTTTCGGAAGCTCTACTGAGGTCATCGAGCATTTTACTGAGGCTCTCCATGGTCTCAGCCATGACCACTATGTCGTCGGCAAACCGAAGGTGAGTAATGTACTCGCCATTAACGTTGATGCCCAGCCCCCTCCAGTCCAGAACCTTGAAGACATCCTCCAGCGCAGCAGTGAACAGTTTCGGAGAAATGACGTCTCCCTGTCTCACGCCGCGCTGGAGAAGGATTGGTTTCGAGGTCTGATCCTGAAGACGGACTGACATGGTGGCGTTTTTGTACAAACACTTAAACACCTCAATGTACCGGTAGTCGATCTGGCACCGTTGGAGAGACTGCAGTACAGCTTTTATCATAGAAAATTTAATTTTGTCTTCAGGAATAAGAGCATTGTCTTTTAGCTAAAATAAGTACCGTGACTTGAATGCATTGAAGGTTTTTATCAGTTATATTTTATATGCGGTGCATGTTAGAGTAAGCAAATCGTTACTAATATTATAAATGATAAATTCATTCTGTCTGTTTGTTTGTAAACTTGTCGCGCCTTGACGTATATGCGACAGATTTAAGTTTTGAATCCCGTATAATACCTGGTACATGGCTGGACTGTGACCAGGATTAGGACATCAAACATTGAATCCCAGTAATATTTTTCCTTAACATAACAAAACACTTTTCATGCAAGCGAAGCCGAACAGTGGGAAGAAGGTAGTTTACAATGTATTCGTATAATTGGGACCCGACATTATGCCTCCATAATAAAAGAGAGAGCTTTAATCAGACTTACATTAACTTATCATTATGATAATACGAAATACATTTACATTCATGTAAATGTATCCCATTTATATTCCCTATTTTCAGACAGTTATTATTGAAAAAGCAAGCTAAATATTCCCTGTATATTTCTAAACTTATCACAAATACAGACGGCAGTCGTTAAAATCGAGACAGCATTAATATAGCCAGAGATATATTTTATTAAAGCTTTCAAGAGGAAAGCTTTGTTTGCCAGAGTCAACTACGGGGTCTTAGTTAGAAAATATCATTCGCAAGCAAGTACTCTTGCATTTCCTCGGCGAAGAGATGAAAAGTTAAAGGGGACGTTTCATTGAGATTTTTACATTATAATGTCGTCGCTTGCGTTTGTTTGTGCTACATAAATAAGTGTTTTACAGTAGTTGAATCCAAAGTAGCATATTCTTTAGATTTTTAATGCTAAGTTTGCATTCATTCCTACTTTTTAGACCTTATGCCGTTTTGTTTGGGGAGGTTTGTTTATAATCCTAATGTGTGGTCCAGGGAAATTGTTAACACCTATCACTTAAGGCCCTCTAAATAATGTATTATTGGTTAACTATTGTACTATTTAAAAAATGAACGGTATAAAGATTTTTATTATTTATTATTATTATTAATCGGAAGAGGTGAACTTATTTGTTTAAGGGGGTTTCCGATTAAAAGTTATTCCATTGATTGAAAGCCAAACTGTCGCTGATTGCAATTGACTACCATTTACATTGAAGATGTAGTTTCTGTATGACTAGTTACGAAAGCAAAGCCGCGGGAAAAGCTAGATTTAAATAAGATTAGTATCTGACTTTTGGTTTTACGCTCATCTCATCTATAAACATAGTTTACCGACAGAAATAAAATTTTATCTTACCCATTAAGTACGCTGCCAACAGAAAACTCCAGCTTAGTCAGTGAGAAATATGGGAATAGTTATTGATTCTTAAAAAAAAAATATTTGCGTTGTTATTAGCAACTGAAGAAAACACAACGCTTTTTTAGGAATATGTACGTTAGTATAACGACGAAAAAAAAAAACCGACTGCTTAAGAAGGTAACTAAAAAGACGTAAACAAGAAGACTAAAACTTATAAAGAAGCTAAAACATATTTTACTGTAAGTAAATTCAAGTTCGTGTTATACCAAGATTATATAAATAATGTTTTATTTTTTTCCAGGAACGTCAACGTAAAATCAACTTATCACTAATTTGTAAGTATTTAAAGATTTAAGTACCTACTCTATTTTCAATCCGACTTTACTTTTCAAATACACGTTAATAAAAACAGTTTACCATCCCATTACTGCCAGAAAAAGTGTATTTAAAACCAATTTTCTAAATTCACTCAGCTAACCAATTACAAACTCACAATTTTATTACCAATACCCAATTAATAGACCATTTCTGATGAAAATGTAAATAAAAAATCCTAGGAAAACCAATTCCCATTGCGCTCAGAAGATCTAAAAACCGCAGTGTGGAAAAATTCCGTAGTAAACGAACGCTTTCAAGCAGTTTACATAATTTATGTGGTTCCCCAAAAGAATTCCAAATAAAATATTTACTGTCTGTCTTTCAGCAAGATCGTAAATCGGGTGAAATCTGTAAGAAAACGAAATTAGAAAAACCGAGTAGTAAATTATTTAGGCAAGATTTATAGCGCGGGTTTGTACGGTATGCTTATTTAGTGAAAAGTTTATGTAGTAGCTATTTGTAGATGATTTTCAAATAGATTAGCGTTTTAAGTTTTGAGCGGCGTTTGAGTGACTTTTTTAGGTGATAAAAATGACGTTGTGTGTTCCTTTTATAACCTCAGGTTTAGTAAAGCTTCAGGATTTTTTTATTTTTTAATATAATGCCACGATATTTCAAAGCCTTTTTTCTTGTTTAATATTGAGCCAGTTTTTAAGGCGTTCTAAAAAAAGTTGACATTGTTTAAGCAATACGCGCTACTGAGATCATCATCATCATCATATCAGCCGAAAGACGTCCGCTGCTGGACATAGGCCTCCCCAAGCGTCACCACTTTGATCGGTCTCGTGCTTCTCGCATCCAGCAGATCCCCGCAACCGCTACGCTACTGACATGTCACGTGATTAATACTCTACATTTTGGCATTTCACAAATCGCTATCGCTGATAGAATGACATTCTGACAAAAAGATATTCTATATATAGCGAACCTATAGCGTGGCGAAGCGTTTTTAGTTTGTAATGCATAGTATCCTTTGAGTCTAGTCACAGAGAAAAGCAAAAGCGAACCGATACGTGCCGATACCGCGGCGAGCCGAAAAGCATGACAAAGGCGAGCGCGTGAAGCGAAGCGTGAGCGAGCTAGCTGTATTAGCTGGCTTTGTATGCACGTCGTCAAACAGAGAGCGAATGCGAGACGCGAAGCGAGAGTGACGCGCGGCGGTTGTGTTTATTTACAAATTCAGAACTAGTTTTTCACTATTAGTTTTCTGCACCTACTTTGACATCTCCGCTTCGATTCATACTCTCCACGTTTTCGGTTCGGTTTGGTTCGCAGTTATGTTTGACACTGGCCTTAGCGATAAAGAATTGCAATAACTTCGAAATGTCACTTGGTCAAACCCAAACATTTTGGACATTTGACCTTTTTTATTGCTCAGTGTCAGTTTGTCAAAAAGGCGCTATTTGACCATGATTATAAAGTCAAAGTCAAATGTATTTATTCAACTAGACCAAAAAGCGACACTTTTGAATATAAAACACAAATTAAAATTTACAAGTAATAAAAGTTTACTCTACCGTGCATTCGGAAGAGTAGCTTGTTATGGAGAAGAATGCACAAGAAAGTCCATACTTACTCTTTTTAAAAAAAATAGTTGTCATACAATATTTCAATAAGTATATACATTAATAAATTCATATATGTGAGGACCATGCCCCCAGAATAGCACTACACACAATACTACGTACAGGTATAAAATATTACAAGTATTAACAGGTAAATTCATTAGTTTTATAAATAGGAATATGGTTCTCACATACTAACAAATATTACAAACATAGGTAAAATACCTAATACAACAACAACGGAACAGTGTGTGAGTCAATTTCTTAAAAAAAAGTTATAAAAATTGAATATAAATTAACAAATTTGATTTTGTCTACACTGAAGATTGCGCTATGGAGCAGGGCCAGCATGTTGCCCAGCATTCTTATCTTTAATATAATCATTTAATTTGTAATATGCTTGTTTACAAGGTGTGCTTTTAACTAAAGTTTTAAATTTACTTTCATTTAGTTTTAATATATCACAAGGTATTTTGTTATATAATTTAACACAGAACCTCATGAAAGATGAGTGTACTTTAGCTAGTCTATAAGATGGTTGGTAATATGGCTCTGACAGCTCTCTTTTGCAATATAAATATAGATTTAATGTCAGCCACTCGACCCCACAGTAAAATACCGTATGACATAATGCTGTGAAAGTAATTAATATTGACCAAACGCGCGGTTTCTACATCCGTTAACTGTCTTATCTTTCTAACAGCATAAGCGGCTGAGCTTAGCCAACCCGCAAGAGATGTTATGTGTGGATCCCATTGCAATTTGTCGTCTAGAGTGATTCCCAGGAAAACTATTTGAATTATAAAGTCCAGCTTTTCGTCATTCAATATGATGTCACATTCGGTACTTCTAACATTCGCCAAATGTGTATCTAAATTAAAAATTGTTTGCCGTGAACCAATTTTGGAACTCATGAATAGAGTTGTTTACATCGTCAACATTTCGTGGCCGCCAATCTATTTTAAATATCAAAGAATTGTCATCAGCAAACAACACCATCTTCGGTTGATTAAGTAGTAATTGGGGTAAATCGTTAATATAAACTAAAAAGAGGAATGGATCCAATATCGATCCTTGAGGAACGCCCTTTGCCATTTCAGATCCTAGTGAGTTTACGCCGTTTACCTGAACATTAACTTGTCTAGCTTTCAAATATGATCTAAGTAACTCAAGGGCTGTATGTCTAATTCCATAGTGCTCGAGCTTCAACAATAGTGTCTCATGGTTAACGCAATCTGATTTGGCCTGATGATTCTGCGATAGAATGAACCTGCCCATAAAATGCCAGTTCACTCTTGCTTTGAAGACTGACGAGTTATGTGTTGAATTTTTACCTTTTGTTATTTTAGTCAGCCTAACCCAGCAGCTAACAAAGATTTTAAAGAGCATGTTAGATATTGTTGTCCTATTCCTCCAAATACTCGTACCACTGATAAACTCTACACGACAAATCAACGTTACCAAAACTCAACCGCGGCCAAAAACATGGCCGCCCCGCAAATTAATTTATGAACTTTTCTGATAATCTACAAAGTCTATCTTAACCGATTTTATCGAAAGTTTTCATTCAATTCCCAATACTTTTAATGTGTTTTATAAAATTTTGACAAGGCTTTCATTTCGTAGGCTTTTTAAAATAAATTATTTTAGGATTTGATTAAAGTTTTAAGCAGCACTTTAAATTTTAAAAGCCACTTTAGAATTTAATCTGACCATGCCAAAGTAAATATTTATAAAAGCTCCGGGTAAAGCAAGCGAGCGTGTCAGATTTTTACTGACTAAAATCCACCCGTGTTCCATCAGTTGCTTGTGCCAGGGCCGCGGTAACTCTCTTTCAAATTATCCGCGACCCAGACAGGAATCGGCCCTGGCGGGCCCTGTCAAATTTGTTGCCCATTACATGCCGTCCACAAGCCCGCGCGTACGGTGGCCGGGAATTGGCTTGCGACTCCCGACGCCCAGTACATCTTCTGCGGCGGCTTTACCTGTTGCACCTGGTACCTGTAAATTGGCTGTCGCCTCAAGCTAGAAGGTAAACATACGTTCAAAGTTCACACTAACACTACCTACTCTATACCACTTAATATATTACTAAGAAAATAAGTAACGTCTGGGATCTTGCGATAACAGTCAGAATTGTCACGGGCTGACAATTTCTATATGAGTAATCGGTGACACGGATTTCAGGCTTGGTTTTTATCATAGTTCATTATTACCTCAATGGTTTTTTGACAATGCCGTCTCTAGCAGTAACCGCCGAGATATCTCGGTGCTGTCACTAATAAAAGAAATAAACCTACAGCTGTCAAAATCCTAAATCCCCAAAGAAAATAAAATCTCGAATTCTGTACGTACATTTATGTTGAGAATGTAGTGTGTATTATTTTATTAAAACTCCAAGCAACACAAAAGTTAAGTAGGCGGACTTACTGCCTTAGGCATCTTCTACCAGTCAACCAAGGGTGGTGGAGATAAAACATGTTATATCTCCACCAACCTTTGTTGGCCATGGCAGGTGCATAGTTATACATCCCTATAAAAACTTTTTGAGCATTCCTTAAACCAACTAAGAAGACAGAAATCAACATATTCCCCAAAATACACACATATTACATAAATACATAATATTACGTTCTCCTTTTCTGTCAAGACACATCATAACGAAAAAAACAATAAAAATGTCGTCAACTCTGTTTTCACAACCTTTAATATTTAAACATAATCGCCTATTATCATCACTGTAAAAAATACATAGAATGTGATATGATATCGCACGTCATAAAAGCATAACGTGATTCTGCCAAAATGGTGGAAATATTTCAATATTCGTTTCATTAGCCTTCAAATGTTTATATGGTTTGATATCTAAGGAAATAAGACAAGGAATTTATTTTCGCTCCTATGTGGCTCCTATGCCACGTTTTTTTTTGAGGTAAATGTCATATGGCACTGATAGAAAATGCAGTTTTCTAACCAAAAATAATTTAAACAAACCAAATAGTTTGTTTAAATTCTTTTTCTTCTTCTTTTTTAACTTTCAACGTTTTAAACAATGCACCTGCCATGTTGTTTCTTTACCACCCTTGGTTGACTGGCAGGGAATGCCTAACGCGTTAAAGTCCGCCAATTGTAGGTGAAGTTTTAAATAAATAAATACAATTTCACCGACCTTTAGCTGACCTCATCTAGTTTTTAACCCCCGACGGAAAAAGAGGGGTGTTATAAGTTTGAGGTGTGTTGCTGTGTATCTGTGTGTCTGTGTATCTGTGTGTCTGTCTGTGGCATCATAGCGCCTCAACGGATGAACCGATTTTGATTTAATTTTTTTTGTTTGAAAGGTGATTGTATCGAGAGTGTTCTTAGCTAAGTTTGAATATAATCGGTTCAGCGGTTCAAAAGTTATGCGCGTTTTACTGTTTAGATCGTGATGTTTTTGCAAGATAAATGTGTCGGGGGTTTTTTAAATTTTGAAATTTTACTTGTAGATAATATGATCGACATGTAAAAGTCAAACACTTTTACATGTACAAACCAACTTACACAAATAAAATCATTTAACCACGTGGTGATATTATTAGTTTAGATAATATTCAGTGTTTATTTATTCGATGTACATACAGCTGCAAATAAACCTCACACCCTAGAAGTGTATAAAAAGTGACATCTATAGGCAGGAGGATATACTATGACTTTTATATGCGCCGCATGCGCGCCATCTCTATGACCACAATGAAATTAGTTTTCTATAGTTATTGACATTGATTCCACGGATTCCACAAAATATCGAGGGCAAGTAGTTATAATAAAAATAATAATTAATAGGTATATATAATTTATAAAATAATAATAATTCGGTCGCATAAAAGGCGGGCTTCAAAATAAAGGAGATTCACTTATTATATAGTGTAGTATTATGTCCTTTCTTTAATTTCTTTCTAATTTGTTACATATATGAATATTTTTATAAAACACAAAAAAAAACATGTTATATTTATTTCAAATGTTACTCACGTTTGAAACAAACAGAACAACAATTTATATTTCTTGAAATTTTTCAATACTGTTTACAAAAAACCATTAACTACAAAAATCTTAATAACCTTTATTTTCTATAACTCCTTATCTTGATCTCATTCCATTTACCATATTATTAAAACAAATTGCAATGGTTGCAAATCTTATCCTGGCTTGACGATGAGCTTCGAATTAAACGATTATTCCTGTTAAAAGTACGGGTATTTTGCCTTGTCCTTATTTTTGCACAAAAACATTAGTCTCTCTGAATCATTGAAACTGTAATAATTGGTTGAAACAGGTAAACGATGAATTATGCACATCATCTGTAGTTTCAATCATTTCTCCTCATCTCAAGTGCCCTGGCACTCTCAGTTTGGATTATGTTGGCCACAATGTCGTCCTTAACTTCGAGAAAGATCTAAACAATAAAAATAAAACAAATAACTCAGTATACTAATGAAAACATTATGAAATTTCAAAACGCTACTGTAAGTGAGAATAAGCAAAATTCACTCCAAATGTTGTAAGTTCGAATAAAGTTAAAACAATCGCATGAAAAGTGAAGTTCAATTGTTCTATCATAATAAATAATTGGTTTTATTATAAATCAAAATAAAAACCACCCAGCAATGGTAACAAACCGTTTTGCGAAAAAAAAATCTTGTTCCGCTGATTTTGCCAGTGTGTGTAGTTTTTAAGCTATATCCAAAGTTCATCTGTCTCTAATATACAAAACTAAGGGTAGTGGTCAATAGGTTAAGCACTGACTGTGGTTGCCAGCGGAAACAGATTATTAAAGTTCCGTGATATACTTTTCAAAAAATTACTTAGGAATTGTGAGATTTTAAACGGTTAACCTGGCCCTTACCAGATAATCTTCAACCAACATTGCATTGAATTCAACCAGCATATTATAATCAAACTACAGTCCCAGTTTCCCAGTGCTGGGTCACGGGCCTCCTCTCTGCGAGAGATAATGTTTCGTATTCCATGTCGCAGGCTCAGTTCGGGCTGGCGAATAAAACCAAAACGGAACATTATAAAATTCTACAAACATGCCATATCTCCCTAGTAACCTCTCCCATTCACATTACGTCTGCTCCCGACTGACAGTCAGCTTTGCCTTCATACGTTACTGTATTTTTAAAGCAAAGGTACTCTTTTATTATGCCACAGTTGTCAGGCTCAGGGGCTGTGACCCCGAGCCTCTTTTGTTGTCTGTGCGCCTGGTACTTTAATTATTTATTCAAGCTGGATGACACGGATTCGCAAAGTGAACTAACCCAGACTAAACTAAACAAGACTGTCTTGAAGTTGATGGTAAATGATGTTTTCATCTTTCAATTATTATATGAGGCAGTTTTTTTGTGACATAAAAACTGTATACTCTCAAAACGGTGAAGAAAAAGTGCATGAGGACAACGGGAAGTCGAACATAAAAATCGAAGACTTGTTATATCAATTAATCCATATTTGGCCCGCGTGGAGGTTCCTGCATTAGGAATTTTATACTTGATTCTGTTATAATTATTATGTTTTATTACAAAAGAGGTTTTTTAGCTTTATTTACTTATGAGTAAAGGCCTTTTCTCCCTTTCCGGATAGCCAATCTCTATAATACCCTGTGTAGGTAAGTTTGTATAATATAGACAAAAACACTGAATATTATTTATTATTTAATGAAATTAATCTGCTATATAACTTCATAACGAACGTTAAGGAGTAGTCAAACGTCATTCTGTCTGTAATTTTACTGAGGAAAAGTAATAAATATTGCCTAAGGCAAAATCCCTCGTAGACGAAACTATTTTCGTACTTCGTTAAAAGGAAAGCTAGGTAGTAATCCATGTTTACGCTTATTTACCCGTAGTAATAATGTTGGTAGAGTTCAAAGCAGAAATAATCCTGATGACAAAAATATTACTGTGGCTTAACTGATACTTAGACGAAACAAAAGTTACCGCCAGATAACAAAAAACCAATACCAATGTTTTCTAGTATTTCAAAACGATATGATATAAAAGTAAATGCAGTGTCGCTAATACGATCAAAACAAACGTATCGCGGTAAGGGGCGTCCATGACCGTTTCGCTTAGCATTCAGTAATGAGGTAGTATCTCATAAACGCGTGGACCGATTTACATGATTTAAACGGGTAAATGGCTCTACGCCTATACCTTTCACTTGAGACCAAAATATCTCCAATTTTCAAGTTACCTAATTATACTTTTTGGTACAAGTCAGACCAATGACTTTCATTGTTTGTTGCCTGACGAAGACTTTATTAAAAAAGTAACTACAACAACTTTTTCTAATAGGAAACTTGAATCTGTATTTTTATACTTATTACACCCTCCATTACTGTTATAAAGTCAACGCCATGTAAGAAGTAAAGGTTTATTAAGTAGAAGTGTTAATAAATGTACGTAATATGACAGTTCATAACTATTAACAACTTTATTTTACATTCCCTTATTCTAAAAAGGATAGTAATTGCACAGATAATATAATACTAGCATACAGATGCCTCATCACATACAAAGAAACCGTGCCGACGTTTCTACCTGAGACCTATATATTGGAATCAATTTTAAATGATCCATTCAAATAATCTCTGAAATAACATTAAGAGGCTAATATTCCTTAATATTGTGCTTTTTTATGATTGTCTCTAGAAAATCTCAATATATCACAAATTTCAATAACCAATCGAAGCTTATCACGCCATCTAGTGCAATTAATTTGACAAAATTAATATGAAGATTATTGTGTTCAAGCCATGTAATAATTTATTTAATGTCATGTTTATTTCATTTTGGTACTCAATAATGTCGTTATTTTCTTTTATAATACTGAGGGTCGTATCGTCAGCGTATATTATGCAATTGTGGCCAGTTACACTAGGCAAGTCGTTAACATTTAGCAAGAATAAGGGCGGCCTCAGTATGGTCCCTTGGGGAACACAGCAGTTATTTTCGCGATACTGAGACCTATGTATATATATAAGTAGGCTTATCCATAGCGCCACGAAAACGTACTAACGGGATAAATTATGTATCTTATTGAAGCGAATAACAAAGTAATGAAAATTCAATGATCCTGACTTTCATCTATAACATAAGCAGGAAGGAGGAGTTATTCCTGCACCATCATTATTCAAGGCTGACCTTCCAAACTATGGTTCCATGCCCCATAAACCCGAATATAAGTCCAGTATTTCATAAAAGGCTCGGAACCATTTCATGCAGGAGCTATTCGTTCCACAGATGCAAGTAATCGTTTCGGAGGCGCTCTAAGTATATAAATTATTAGCAAGAGTCCAATGGAATGAGGGACAGATGGGATGATGCTTCGGCCCATAAGCAGTATTTCGTTTTAATAAAGTTCACAGAAGTGATTCGCTGTAGTTGCCAAGATTCTTGGAGATTGAGAATATTCAGGCTAGAGCGGACGATCGGGTTTAGAAGAAAGGCACAGGGATAGATTATATTTTGGAATAGAAAGTAAGTATGTACTATTTTTATGCCGCCCTTGGCATAATAATAGTACATTGTTACCCTAGGGGTGAAAGTAACATGTTTAGTCCCGAGACAGGGTTCGAGGATTCGTGAAAATGGAACAAGTATTTTTTCATCACACTTGCACGTAAAAAGTATCTAAACATACAGGTTAACTTGGCCGTAATGAAAGCCGAAATCGAAATTATTTAATTCTTTTTACACTCCGTCATGGCTGTATACCTACGTAAGTATTTGCCCTTAAAGTTTCTGAACGAAACACTGTATAATCTGTGGTGTGGGCAAAAATTCGCCAACCGCTTAAAAAAATGTTCACGTAATTCGTAATAACAGCTGAGCTGACTTGTTTATTAAAGCTATAATTCATAATATTACTCTCAAATGTGATGAAAAACATTGCATGTATCACGGGCGGTACGGGAATTACGAACCTTGACTCAGAAAGCCTTCAGTCTTCGACTTCGGGCTTCTACTAGAGTCTCGATCGTAATTCCTTACTTACCGCCCTTAATACACAATGTACTATTGTTTATATGTTTCGAGAATTCTTACTATTATAATACGACACTGTCAGTTGAAAACGATTCTCCCTAGGGCTAAAACGTATTACTTTCAACCCGCTCCTCAGGCAACATCGGACCTACTTGCCAAGTATGAGTAATGAAAAACACTTTTCATGCGGCCGCAGGCTGAAGCTATTACTCCTATAAGGTGGACAAACGCCTCCGCCTGTCAAAGTTACGCTTATCACATTTATTCCCATTCATTAATTACCAACCATCATTTAAAAACCCATCATGTAGAATTATGTGTGTTAAATCGTTTTTCATCTGTATGGATGCTGTGATCCGCGACTATCGCCATGTATTTATGAGTACCCGATAATCATGGAACGTGGAGTGATGTTACCCGTGTGTGAGGATATGATTGATGAGTTCAGACGGGCGGCAGACTAGCTAGATGAAAATGCAGAGGCAAATACTTTAAAGAGAAAAATAATCCGTTGACAACGCAAACAAATTATAAAAACCTTTAATATCAGTGCTTATAATTATCAAAAAAGTAGAGCAGCTAAAGTAAACTAAAATTATAAAATAAAACGTAGTAATTTACAGAATGATGGGTTAACGAAAGTCAGCTGTACTTATTTACCATCAAACGACTAGGTAAGATATAAAAAAGATAAATGGACAAGATAAATATTTGGACTGAAAATTGGTTTTAATCCCAGCTATGCCTTTACCAAATGTTGACAGCTTTGCAGGCCAAACTCACCCACCGTTTTCTGAGCCAAGAATGAACTTCAAATTCTTGGCTCAAAAAATGGTGGAGAGTTATATAGTCAGTCTGCAACTTCTACGAGAGTAACATTTTATAATCCCAATTTTTTTTCCAACCTTGGCCAATTTGTTTCTAAAGTCTAAGGTCGACTAGTAGAAAATGCTTACCCACTAAAACTACTCACCCACTGTACAAAGGTGGATTGCCTTTGAACTGTGGTTTTTAATAGTACATACAATTTAATAAATACATTAAAACCTTGATCTCTACTTATTCTTAATCTTAACTGTAAACACAAAAGTTTAAACCCAATTTTCATTACGACAGCTCATGTAAACTTCTCAACAAATAAAATAAACAACAATAATTCCATCCCGGCTTACTCAGACATAAGAACTAAGTGAAACGGTCGGATACGATACGACTCCGACTCCTGTCGGAACTGTAAATGTCGAAACTTCCGATTAATTTTACACCTCCGGTTCCAACCGCTCTGCTCCAACAATTCGAATCGGAATTTTTAATCGGAGGTTGTAACTATAATTTGGAGTCAATTCATTCGAATTCATCATCATCATCAGCCTTTTAATGTTCCCACTGCTGAGACGTAGGCCTAAGCTTCTCCCTGTGAGAGAGAATGAATCCACCACGCAGGCCTAGTGCCGGTTGGTGGATGTCATATGTCTTCGAAATTTTTATTCAAGGACATGGTTCTATGGTTCATGGTTTCCTTCCGATTTTTCCTTCACCGTTTTGAGAGTTCACTCTATTTAATTTTCTATTATTGAAAACATATTTTTTTATTTTCGACGCCTATAAATATTATGTAGGGTAATTATTTTTTAATTGAAATTAAAAGGGCTGACTGAATAGTGTTTGTACAATTTTATTCTATCAGGCCTATGTACTCTTAAATCATCGCTCTTCTGCCACCACCGCCGATTCCGACTTCGATTACGGTTCCGATTCCGACAAACCAAAGGAGACAATTTTTTGTATGGGGAATAGGCCCACCACACAAATTGTGGCGTATAGTAATGAACATGTAAACAACATAAATTCCGTATAATCTCTAGATTACAGGGATTATATTAGCGAAATTTTATGTAACCGGAATATTGTGAAAAATAACAATCAAAGCATGACTTTTTCAATTAAATAAACGTCAAAAACGTAAACACGCATTTTATGTCATAACACATTATACTATTATTTCATTAGTCCGGTTAGATTTTATATTATTATAATCTTTCCGCCTAAACAAAAAGTCTCTTAAATACTGCAACTTCGGTTCCGATAAACCAACTCCGTAACATCCCTAATTCATGTATTCGGAGCCGACGAAGCAACACATCAACAAGAACATGCGATGAATAAATGTACGTCGTCGCTATTTTAGACGCTGGAATTATTTTTAGGATATAGTAACATGAATATACTGGATACTCTTGGCAGATTTGTACCTTCACGAGGCTTTATTTTTAGACAAAAAGACAGGAATATATCAATCATGTCAGTTTTTGTTACAATAAATATGTTTCCTCTCTCCCTCTCTCTGTGCACATTTTTTATTTAAAGAATACGAACAAACTCTTGCAAAAATGCTTATTAGACCATTTTTTTCCTTCGGAGGTGATATAAGTTATTTTTTTTGTTTTACTTCCATGTGACTGCAACTCAACATTTTTTGAAGTTGATTACATCTAAATCGATTAAGGCCCACTTGCCTGGGTTATCTTACTTACTCTGAGTCAACTAACGCCGTGTTAAGGACATGTAAGTATGACATATTTTAATTTAACCTCGTGTTAGCAACGAATAACTTAACTCTGAGTTAAGTTATTCGCGCAAGTGGTTCTTAGAAAAGCAAAAGTAAGCTAAAAGTAATGGACAGTCAAGTGGGCATAGTAAGTTAAAAAATATTGGTTAGAAAATATTGTTTTTACCATCAATCCCCTAGATAAGGGAAAGCAAAAAGTTAATTTGTTTGAATTTGTTTCTATTTGAGAAATATAACAGTTCCATCAGTTCCCTCACAACTTGAGTTGTCACTAGTTTAAGACGCTGCATTATTTTTAAGATAATGAGACACGAATATCAGTGTACCTGTGTTTCTTAACGAGTATCCAGTGATAATCTTGGGCAACTGGTAACTTAGGGAGGCTTTTTTTTAGTAGAATAGACAGAAGTATGTATCTTCATTACTTATTTATAGAATAAAAACCACTCTTGCGGAAACAAAGGAAAAATGCTGGATCTATAAAAGTGTAGTAAAGGGGCACTACCTGTCACAGTGATCTTATTCTTGTTGGAGCTGTATTATTTTCTTGCCTGTATATTTATTTATATGCATGTATTTATGTATCTATTTTAGTATTTCATATTTAGTGCTTACTATTTTTGTAACTTATTATTAGATTTAAAATTGCACCAAGTGCAACGCCATGTTATCTCTCTCCAGTCTCTCTCTGTCCCTGTCCCTCTCTCTGTCCAGGCTATCTCTCTCCATTCTGGGTTGCCTGGGACAGATAGCAGAACGCGATAAGGCCGCCTGTTGCATGTTTATTTTATATTAAAGTTTTCGTATTTATTATTGTTTATATCTTGGTGTACAATAAAGTATATATAAATAAATAAATAATCGGAAAAGTATTAGTTGCCTGCAATTCCATATGATTTCACTTCCGAAGTAGGCCACGGGAACTGCGTTTTGCAGGGACAAGAAACAGTCTATGATCATTATCATGATTGCAATATTAAAGCATGCTTTCAGTGAAATAATGTTCTTAATAAGATACGAACCTACTTCCCGAGATATTCATAAAATTATATCACTAACATAAACAAACAAAAAGTGTAACCTCTTTATAATTTTAGCTTAGGTGATGAACAAAATGTCCCAATCTGGAAAAAAAATTGAGGTGACCAATGGAAAATCCTACTACTACCTATTATAAATGCGTAAGTTTGTGAGGGTGAATAGATGTATTTTTTTTCTTTTTCACACAATTAAAACGACTTTGATGAAATTTTTAGTAACTTAGTTTTATACATTAGAATAACACATAAAATAAAATTTGTAAAGATATTGTAGCCCAGTAGAAATCAACATCAAAATCGGTAAGCTTGATTTAGTTCTAAATTTTTAGTATATTGTATGAACCAGTTTGGGTAGTGCTAATCCAAATTTGCAACTTCGAAAAATATGTGCTCGCTGGGCATGACACGAAATACTGCAAACAATACTTTGCAATATTTGCCTTCTTTACTGTCGATTTCCACTGGGATATTGCGAGAAGTACATATGTTTTTTTTTATTATGGTTAGGCTCGCGCTTGACCACTCTCTCACCTGATGGTAAGCGATGATGTGTAAGACGGTGTAGCACGCTTGCCTAGAAGTAACCTATTCCCTATTGACTTAAAGACCCCGAGGTTGCAGTTATCGGGAAACACAGACTCCGGCAAGGAATGCCACTCCTTAGCTGTATGCATAATGAAAGTATTTCCAAAACGTTTAGTGCTCCTCGATATGACAACGTTAAAAAAAACCGACAGGCTGGCAACTCGGTGCCAATTTTCAAGGCTCAGGAGCCTACACCGTTTTTCGATCGACTGATCGACTATATTTAAAGAATGTATGTCCAAACTGTCGTTTTCAGAGATATTTAAAGAATCCAATATTAACGTAGCTTACGAAAAGTTCTACGAGCTAATATATCTATTTTATAAATTATGTTTTCCGTTTAGGAGAATAAAAATTTTAAACAGAGATCGACCCTTAAAATGGATATCTAAAGGTATTAGAGCAAGCTGCAAAACCAAAAGATCATTACGAAACAAATACTATGCAAACAAAACAGCTGAAAATAAAACAAAATTTAAAAACTACTCTAAACTCCTACGTCGTTGCATACATGGGTCCATTAAAATAATTAATCATGAATTTATCAGTAATTCTAAAAACAAATGCAAGGCAGCATGGCAACTGATAAAACATGAGTCCGTCGGTACTAAGAGCAAACAAGTCATAGAAAACGTAAGAAACAAAGGTACTGTAATTGCTAGCCCGGATAAAATTGCTGAAGCATTCAATGACTATTGGATTAATCTAACAAACGATACCCATAAGAATACTGGTGCTAGACTTAGAAAATCTGTTAGTGATAGTATTTTCCTAAAACCATATGGACATGAAGAAATACACAGAATTATTTTATCTCTAAACAACACAAACTCAGTAGGTTACGATGAGATAGCAACAAAAATTTTAAAATGTTGTTCTGGTGAATTAACACCAGTCCTAACGTTTTTAGTGAATTTGTCTTTTGAATCTGGATGTTTTCCTAGCCTACTTAAACAGTCGGTTGTAAAACCTCTCCACAAAAAAGGTAACAAGGATGATCTCGATAACTACAGACCAATTACTCTCATACCGATTCTATCAAAAATATTTGAAACTGCTATGCATAACACAATTCATAGACAAGCATAGTATTCTAAGGGAAGAACAGTACGGTTTTCAAAAAGGAAAGTCCACAACATTAGCATGTTTTAACCTAATACACACAATCATTACCAACTTAGATAAGCGACTTAAGACAACAGGCATCTTTTTTGACATGTCGTAGGCCTTCGACTTCGTATCACACAAATTGCTAATATACAAAATTTAAAAGTATGGGATTCGGGGCCCAGCTCTTCAATGGATAGAAAGTTATTTAAATAACAGAATGCAGTGTGTAGAAATCGAAAAAAATTAATAGTAAACCTGAACTAAAATCTTACAGATCAAACTATAAACATAACAGGTCTGGTGTGCCCCAAGGGGGTGTGCTTAGCTCCCTATTGTTCTTACTATATATAAATGACCTGCCTGAAGTTACTAATCACCCCTGTTTTCTGTTCGCTGATGACATTTCGTTAATAATGACATCGAATAATACTGACATTAATAAATACACAACTGACATAAATAATACAATTGAATTGATAATAACATGGCTTGACGAAAATAATCTACGAGTAAACCTAACAAAAACAAATTTTATTCAATTTAGTACATATGGACGAGAAAATAAGTCTTTGGACATTAATTATAGGGGACTTAAATAAAAAGAAGTAAACGAAACGGCATTTCTCGGTATCACGATTGATAAACACTGCAACTGGAAAGCCCACGTCAATAAAGTATGCAACAAGATAAATAAATTCGTGTTTGTCCTATACAAACTCTCAAAAACATCAGCATTAAAAACTGTATTATCTGCATACTATGGCTACGTTGATTCTGTGCTGAGGTATGGTCTTATTGCCTGGGGTTACTCAACAGAAAGTCAGAGAGTGTTCATCGCACAGAAAAAATGCATCAGCGCCATAGCGGGAATACGCCCATGGGAATCTTGCAAACCAATTTTCAGAAAGTTCAAGATACTAACCCTTCCAAGCCTATATATCTTTGAATGCGCTAAATTTGTTAAAATTCACCCTGAATTATTTAAAAAAGCTCATGAACTGTATGCAAAAAGTAATAGGCACAAAAATAGAATAGTTTTGCCAATAATCCCTAGGACAGCACTGTATACTAAAAATAGCTATGCAATGTGTGGTCGCATATTCAATGCTATACCTGACACCATCAAAAACTTACCAGTTAATAAATTTTCAAGATATCTTAAGTTATGGCTATTAGATAAGAATTTCTACTCTGTAAGCGATATATTTAATAAGGAGTTGAATAGGTAATTAATAACATCTTTATTTTATTTCTTTTACCCTCGGACATCAATATTTTTTATAATTTATTTAATAATGTACCTACATATAATCAATTTCTCAATTGTAATTTACTAATTATAACTATAATAGAATTGTATAATTATAAATAAATATTAACCCAAATGTTTGCATGTCACATTATTATGACTAAGTGTTATGGATCTGTATTATTATTTATGTTAAGACCAAAATTGTACCAACACTTATTGCGAATAAACTGATTTGATTTGATTTGATTTGACTGAGATATAGATAATGATACAAAAATCCAAAACAAAATAAAACATAACTTAAGCTTCGAAGACCTAGGTTTAGAGTTTCATATTCTGTATTTTATAAATATTCTGTAGGTTCAGATAAAATAGTCTTAGGGCTGAATAAATGATAAAGCATTAAAAAGATAAACAATGTCGCAGCAAAAAAATAGATCACACAGCGATATTTCGTAAAGTGTTGCCTAGCCTTAAGCCTTAAATCTTTATGAACTAAGTTTTAGAGATAAACTTTGAAAGATTGATCACAGTGGTTATTTATAAAAAACTGTGCTTATTTATAAATAACGACCTGCCCTTGCTTCGCACCTTTTTTCATGTAATCTTAACTAGATAATGATATTATAAAAAGGTAAAATTGAATTTTTATTTGTAATGTACTCATTCTCATCTCTGAAAGAACTGATACATCGGCTCACCCACATATCACCAGTTATGTTCAAGTCCCTTGTAATATCGCCATCAAGCAGGCGCATAGACGGCTTCCGCAGGAATAAATCCACTTGTGATGCTGCCCACTTGTTAGTCAATAACATAGTTGAAAACTTGAATGCTAACAAAAGAGTTCTTACCATCTTTTTGGATCTGGCGAAAGCGTTTGACACCGTTCCCGTCTCCACTCTTCTACTCAAGCTTCAAGGTTTGGGTGTCAGGGAAGCCCCATTGGATTTGTTCGAGAGTTATCTTACCAACCGCACACAATTTCTTACTTTAGACAATCACAAAAGTATCGAACTACCCATTCAGTACGGCGTGCCTCAGGGAAGCATTTTGAGACCCACCCTCTTTCTTGTTTTTATTAACAACCTCTGCAATCTTCAAATTACAAAAGCGTCAATAGTTTCATTTGCAGATGATACTGCCATCACTTTCGCCGCAATCTCTTGGTCAGACCTCCAAGTAACTGCACAAGACGGCTTCAATTCTGCCCTTAAATGGCTTTCCTCTCACTCTTTAACTCTCAATGCCAATAAAACAAACTTTATTACTTTTTCTATCACGAATACTTCCAAACCAAAAATCCCAATATGTATAAAAGCTCATTCTTGTTTCACACAATCGCAAATTAATTGTCAATGTCCTACCATAACCTCAGTGGAACAAGTTAAATATCTTGGAGTAGTTCTGGAAAAATATCTTAATTTCGGGTCACACATTAATGCCCTATCTGGTCGCATATGCAAGCTTATTTATATTTTTAAAACTCTGCGTCATGTAGCCAACCTTCCAATTATCCGAAACGTTTACTTTGCTATTTGCCTGTCAATCCTTATTTACTGTATTTCTTGCTGGGGTGGTGCTGCAAAGACCATACTTAAACCTCTGGAGATAGCACACAGAGCTATTCTAAAAGTGGCTACGTTCAGACCAATTATATTCCCAACGACCGAACTCTATAAATCTTGCAAGCTACTAAATGTTTGACAACAATTTATCTTACAAATAGTCCTACTACAACACAAGAGTACACCGTTTAAGAAAATCACTAAACGCTGAAAAGACCTCATCTGTACAATCTCACCCACACAGCTTTTTTCTAAAAATTCGCTCTCCATCTTGGCCCATCGTTACATAATAAAATGAATGCAAAAGTTCCGACTTACGGATTAGGATTTCGTGTCTGGAAAAAGACTGTCCGCTGCTATTTACTAAACCTTAATTACATTGAAACAGAAGAACTCTTACAGAAGTGATCACGCTAACACAAACATGCATCACACACAACATAGATAACTAACACACACTACTCTTATACAAATACTCTAATCACAATCACTCTGAAGACAAAGATATTTTATTTTATTTCAAACATAATTTTGAACTAAACATATTTTTTATATAATTTGCTATTTTATATTGATTGATTACAGTATTGCACCCACTAACTATATTAATAACTTTAATGCTTGTCTCAAATAACCGTGCAATGTATCTAGTCCTAAGTTTATGAATGAATTTGTTTTAATTTTTAATTTATTTATGCTCAATACTTCCAAATTGTCCATCAGGTCCATCAGCTTAACTTTCGTTAATATAGATTTTGTCAAACAAATCTGGTTCTTGATCTACTTCTTCACGATTCTGGTCTCGCGGTTGTTTGAGAGTCTTTACTGCTCATGATTCCAGTTCTGGTTTTTTTTTACTTCATGATTATGTAAAACCTATAACCGTTTCCAGGGTTCCATCTACCTCTGTAATAAAATATATCAAAACCGGTTCAGTGATTTAGGCATGCAACAAACAAACAAAAATTGTTGTACCCACTTTATATATAAGACCAATTAGTATATTTTACCAATTTCAAGTTTGAATAAAGATTATTATTATTATAAACAAAGACACTTTTGCATTTAAGATTTTGTTAGAGCAAAAATGTTTTCGTTGCGGGTACTTGGATATTCTGAAGGTGAAAGCCTCTAAGAGGATTGTCACGTAACGATTCTGACCTTTCGGACAGAATCTTAAAGTGGATTCGACGCAAGCCTTTTTCAGATCAAGTCGTGTCAGTAGTCGTGGATTTCTTCATTCCCAGCAAATCAAAGTGCATTTGCTATTGATCTTAGGATACCATTTAAATGATAAATGATAAATGATTTTATTTCTGTAAGTTGGTTTGTACAAACACTTTTACGTGTCGAACATATTTTTAAAACTAGATGAGGTCGGCGTTTCCTATCTGACTACTCTGAGAAGAAAGGCCGAAACAAACTCAGAGGTCACAGTCTCTTTTAAAGTCCTGACAAAATCTTGATTAGATCATGTGAAGACCATGTAGACTGATGTCTGAAATGGTCTTTTGAGGAAAGAACCAGCCAGATTGAGTGGACCTGTCCAGTCAGTGCACGCATTTGTCAATAACCGAGCAGCTCAACTCAGAATTTAAGGAGCTCAACGATTCGACGAACAATACCAAAGAAAGGACATTCGGGTAGGCCGCATAAACTACTCAAACTGCCAGACCATGATTAAAAACTAAGATAAATTTAAATAAAAACATAAAAAAAAAATATCCACATAGTCTTCACATTCACAATAATTAAAATAAAATAATATAATACTTTAAAAAGTAAATATTCTTGTCATTGCAAGAAAACCAAAAAAATAAAAAAAATATTTATAATAACAAAATGCATAGTGCAAAATATAATAAAAAAAACAAAATTAATTGGAGCAGCTCAATCCCAAGCCTTTTTGTCCTCAATGTAATCTTTTGTTGTATAAAACGCTTTCTGGCACAACTTACGTTTAATGAAAGACTTGAATTTATTAAGACTTAGATCTTGCACGTGGCTTGGAAGCTTATTATAAAAGCGTACACATTGACATCTAAACGAGCCACCTATTTTCTTGAGCCTTGTTGTAGGTACTACAAATTTGTGTTTGTTCCTAGTATTTATGTTATGGATATCACTGTATTTTTTAAACAATTTTATATTTTTATGGGCATATAAAAGATTTTCATAAATATACTGAGAAGGCACAGTCATTACATTAATCTCCTTAAATTTCTCTCTGAGAGAGTGTCTCGGGCTTAATTTATAAATTGATCGAACAGCTCTTTTCTGCAAAACAAAGATAGTCTGGATATCGGCGGCATTTCCCCACAACAGAATACCGTATGACATTACACTATGAAAATAACTAAAGTATACTAAACGGGCTGTCTCTATGTCAGTTAAATTACGAATTTTTCTCACAGCATATGCTGCGGAGCTTAGCTTCTTTGACAATTTATCTATATGTGGGCCCCATTGAAGCTTAGCATCCAAAGTTAAGCCTAAGAATACTGTGCTATTTTCAGGATTCAATTCTTCGCCCTTTATCAACACATCGGTTTTCACTTGCCTAACGTGAGGTAGGGTAAACTTAATGCATTTGGTTTTTTTTTCATTAAGAAGTAAATTATTAACATTGAACCAGTGAACTACTTTTGAGATCGCGCTATTTACATCGTCAGTAACCAGCTGCTGACGTTTAAGTTTAAACAAAAGTGAAGTATCATCCGCAAACAACACTATATCATGGTTATCCTTAATGAGGTAAGGCAAGTCATTAATATAAATAAGAAACAAGAAAGGACCAAGAATCGAGCCCTGCGGGACTCCCATTGTTACCATAGATCCAGGAGATCTTTTTCCATTAACGTCAACGGTCTGAATCCTATTACTCAAATATGAAGTAAGAAGATCCAGAGCGCTGTTCCGGATCCCGTAGTGGCGGAGTTTCCTGATTAGCGTTTCATGAAAAACACAATCAAATGCCTTGGACAAATCACAAAAGATTCCCAAGGCATCGCACTTATCTTCCCATGCATTATAAATATGTCCTAAAAGCTCAACACCGGCATCAGTAGTTGAACGACCCCTTGTAAAACCGAACTGTTTGGTATTTAATAATTTATGTTTATTAAAAAATCTTTGCAATTGCTCTAAAATTAATTTCTCAAATATTTTGCTAAACGTAGGTAGTACTGAAATAGGTCTATAATTTGTAGGGTCTGATGTACTACCTGATGTAAACAAAGGTATTATTTTACTATTTTTCATAAGGTCAGGAAACTCCCCACAGTCGATACAATTATTAAAGATAATAGCTAAACTAGGTGCGACAATGTCAATAATAGACTTAGCAACTTCTACAGAATGACCCCACAGATCTGCAGTCTTTTTAACATTTAAAGTGTGAAAGGTTTTAATTATGTCTTTACAAGTAATATGTTCAAAACGAAATTCCGAATTGCAAACATTAACATTTTCTTTTAGCAAAGACTCAGCAACAGAAGGTGATGAGTTTAAGTATTTAGTAGTTGAAATGGGAATATCTGAAAAGAAATTTTCAAAGGCCACTGCGACTTGTGAGTCTGATTTTATGATGTTGCCATTAATAGACAGGCCGTAGTCAATATTTCGGTTACCAGATCTTCCCGTTTCACTATTAATAATATTCCAAGTCGTTTTAATAACATTACTACTGTTTTTAATCTTCGTTCTCAAATAACGCGACTTGGCCAAACAACAAACTTTTTTAAATAATTCTGAATAATTTCTGACATATAAATTAAATTCAGCAGTGTTTACATAAGTCCTTTCACTGTACAGCTCATAAAGCCGTGTTCTACTTTTATGAATACCAATGGTAGCCCAATCACTGAATGATGCGTTACTATTAACGGAGATAGTCTTGGGAATAAAGGTCGAATTAAATTGTTTACAGTATATACTAAAAAAAATCATCATATAGATGATTAGGATCAGCATCAATTGACAAAATTGGTAATTTATTAATGAGTTTAACTTTAAAAGCTGCCAAGCGACTTGCAGTTTTGGGGTTAACAGTGATATCCTTTTTAGCCACTTTGTTGCTTTGGTTTGGTATAGTAATCCTCTGCCCGCAATGATCAGAATCTAGTAAATTTATAATTTCTTTGTGGACTGGTATAACATTAGTATAAATATTATCTAAGCATGTAGCACTAGTTGGGGTTATTCTTGTGGGCTCCAAAAATAGGTTTACAAGATTGTAGGACTGAAACAGACTTATTATTTTACTATAAGAAGCTGAGTTTTCTAATAAATTAATGTTAAAATCACCACAAGTGATAATGGATTTATTCGAGTTACAAATCTTGTGTAACACTTCATCCATTACCTTTTCAAAGCAGTCATACAATCCTGAAGGCGGTCTGTATACGCTTAATACAATAAACTGCTCCAATTCTATACAAGCTATTTCAACTGTCCGCTCAACAGATAGGCTCACAATATCCTTACGGTCTTTAAATTTAAGCTGGTTACTTACTAAAATCAATGAGCCACCATGTATAGCATTAACTCTGCTGAATGAACTACCAACCTGGTGATTATTTAAATTGAACAATAACTGGTGGCTTTTAAGCCAATGTTCTGTTATACAAAGAATATCAATACTGTTAAAGTTCATAAATAATTCTACTTCTAAATCTTTGTTCATAAATCCTTGAATATTTTGATGCACCAGGTTAATACTATTTACCGAATTTAAACTTTTATTTGATTTTATTTTGCAATTTTTATCCTGTATAACTTTGCAAGAGGTTGTCCCTATTGTTCTAATTTCTAATTTAAATTATTATCAATATCAATTTCTGATACCAAATCATTGGCTGAATTAAATAACATTCCTTGGCATTGCTCAATAGAAGCAAGTTGTTTAGCCAAATTCTTGGCTGTAATAGAAAAATAATATGATAGCGACACAGCTATCTGTCTTTTATAATACTTTGAAAGAAAGTACCTATCCATGAAAAATTTATCTTTTGTCAAATAAAAGTGATTACCAACATAATTGTTAGTGTCAATTAAATGGAATAAATTACTACTATATGTTAAATTATGTAATGTCCTATTCAATTCGTATCTAAGATTGTTTTCTTCCTGTGGCAAACTTTGGCTGTATGGGAAAGTGAACATCACAATTTTTTTTATACTAAGGTTGCACAAAGTTCTATAATGTTGGAGTAATTCTCCTTTGTTCACATTACCCCTATTACCAATAAATATTAATAATGTGGTATCCTGGTTAAAATTGCATTTTATAACTTTTTTCATTATGTCAAATAAAGAACAGCCAGGCATACAGTAGTTCATTATTGAGTGTCCTGGATATCTATTTGTCAACAAGTGGCCTAAATCCTTTCCAATTTCATCACAAAATAATACTATTTCTGTATTTACTTTCTTTTTAGGCAAACAGTTAGTAATTTCTAATGGCAAACTTGCACTAGACTGCGGTATGGTGGCATCACATATTGTCAATGAATGGTCCGGTGTGGGTTCAACAGATGGTGGTTGACAATGATCACATTTGTTAATTTGTGAGCTTACCAGCTCATTCATTGCCAATACATATTCCCTCATTTGGTTTTCAGAGGCTGTATATTTGATGGTCATAGAAGTAAGTTTCTCCTGTAGATGGTCAAGTTCATACCGCAAGTCTTCTGTGTCAGTTTGGTATTTTCTAGTACTTTTTTCTAAGTTAAATGAATACATATCTAATTGTTTAAGTAGATGCAACCTTTCTCTATTAAGTTTTACATTTTTGATGAAAAACCTTTGTTTTTTGATCATTTTCTTAGTTTTAACTATGTATTTGTTAATTTTAATGTATTTTTTTATTTTATTTTTACTACCCTCAATGATTTAATTGATTTTGAATCATCATGACCTGTTAAATCTAGTGTGTAAGAGGGGTTTATTGCAGTAACCATTGACGGGGCAACAGGCACCAATTCATTGAATAGACTTTGATTCAACGAGGCAGTGATGTTATGATTTGTTGTTTCAAGATGTTCAATCTGACTTTGAGCCTCATGTAGCTGCTGTTGTAGTGAATAATTGTGACTAAGAGCTTGTTCATACTCATTGCTACACTGGCTGAACCCGTCCACAACAATTTGGAGCCTGTCCCGGGCTGCTATGGCATCAGTGTGTTGAATATATAACTGAGCTATTTCTGTTTTCAGTTTACTATTCCTGTCAAGGACCCTAAGGAACTCTATTTCGTTTTCATCTTTTTCCCTTATCAGTTGGTCACAGAACTCCTGAGACGCCTTTAATTCGCTCAAAGCCTGACTGAGTTTGGTCTCTTCTAGGCGAGCCCGCGCGCTGCGAGTCATAATCATGACTAAAGAGAAGAAAGATGATGTTGGAAAAGAGTAGTAGAATGAGTAATAGATGATTAGTTGAACGGAAAAATGAAATTTAGATAGTTAAGAAAGAAGTTCTGTCACCAAACTAATTAAGGTTATGTTTACGTTTTATAGGTCATTGGCATCAACTTGTAACCTCAATAAAAGTGATCCAATTAATTGTAAGCAAAATATTAAAACGCAAACAATCCAATATCAAGTAAAATATATAGTATTGTACCTGATACCGAGACGAAAAAGTAACATTCGCTTGAGCCGGTAACTGTCAACGAAACACAATTAAATTTCTACACTTATTTTGCACTTGTAGTGTCTGTATTTAGCACAAAACACTTAATTACGCTTTAAAACTAGTTAAGGAATTGGAAATAGGCCTTATTATAAAGGAAATCTATTATTTAAAATTAAAATTATTAGGACAAATTCAAATCAGCTGTTAGCTGTAGTGTTGCCACAGGAGGAATCCAACTTTGCACTCTTTGCAGGCAGAGTATGTTGGATTTGCTGGCATCGCCCCACAATTGGATCCCGTCCATATGGGCTTGATAACCGAGTTATAAATATGGAGTTTGTTGTCTACAGATGGCACAGAGTTCAGAATCAGAATCATTTATTGCCAATAATGTAGGTAGACATATAAGTTGGTAATTTTTTGTAGACAGTCCCGGTACATTTTACCTTACGGCATGCAAAATTGTTCAGTTGAATGTAACAATTAAAAATATAATATTATTAATACAACAATAATACAAAACATTCAGATCATTATGTTAACAAAATAATAAGTCATAACAATAGGTAATCAAAACATTATAGATTAAAAATAATAATGTCAATTAAATGCAATTATGGTAAAAAAAAAATAGGAATAAAAAATAATAAATTAATAATTCATGTCAGAAAAATAATAAATTTAATGCAATTATGGTAAAAAAAAAATAGGAATAAAAAATAATAAATTAATAATTCATGTCAGAAAAATAATAAATTAAATGCAATCATAGTCAATTTCATTAGGAATACAAAATGATCATGTCAGCAAACTAATAAATTACAGACCATCATAGTAACAACATTAGAAATAAAAATAATCATGTCAACAAAATAATAAATTAAATGCAATCATGGTCAATTTCATTAGGAATACAAAATGATCATGTCACCAAACTAATAAATTACAGACCATCATAGTAACAACATTAGAAATAAAAATAATCATGTCAACAAAATAATAAATTAAATGCAATTATAGTCAAAATCATTAGGAACTAGAAATCATCAGAGTTTCTTCCCATGAGCCAATAAAGGTAGCGGAACTTGTGGTTTATCTCATCCCTCTTATATTTAATGTGATGCTTCCATGTTAGGCGCCTATCCAAGTGGAAGCCAAGATACTTTACACAATCTGTGTGTGGTAGGGTGTCAGGACCAAGTCTAACAGGTGGGGTGTTTCCGTGCCTGAGTGTGAAGGTGATATGATTATACTTGGATGCACTCGCACGTATTCGCCACTTACAGACCCATTTATGAGATTCGTCTAGTTGTTTTTGGAGTCTTTTGCTGGCCATTTCTGAGTTGTCATCAACTGATAGATAGGCTATGCCGTCGGCATATGTTGCTATTGTTATGCAATCTAATGCTGGTAGATCTGAACTAAATATATTGTGTTGTACAACACTAGGCCAAGTACAGATCCCTGTGGTACACCAGCTTTTGCTTCTTTCAATCTTGATCTTGCCTCGCGCTGTTTCACTTGGAAGCAACGGTCGGATAAATACGACTGGATGAGTAGGAACATTGAGTGTGGAAGTTTTTCCTGCACTTTAGCCAGCAGACCTTTGTGCTAGACACGGTAAAAGGCTTGCTGAACATCAAGGAATGCCGCTGAGCAGTGCTTTTTACGTTCGAAGGCCGCTCGTCCTGTTTGGTAAACTCGGTGAACCTGTTCTATTGTTGAGTGAGATTTCCGAAAGCCAAACTGATGAGACAGAACAACATCATCGGCATCCATGCACGGTTTTAGACGGCTGAGGAATATCCTCTCCCACAGTTTCGAGAGTACAGGCGTTAGGCTTATCGGCCGATAAGACGAGGCCTTGTGTTCAGGTTTGCCAAATTTATGGATCATAACAACTTCGGAGATTTTCCAGGTCAGGCAAGTGAGATGTTCGAAAGATTGCGTTGAACAAACTAGCTAGAAAAGAAAAGCATTTTCTGGGCAGATTTTAAGGTATGCAAGACGTGATAAGGTCTGGGGCTTTTCTCGAGTTCAGCTGAACTGAGCAGACTGAACGAAATAAAAACTAATTATTTCGAGTTAAGTGCTTTATACTGATTGATTCTGAAATAATGCACTATTATTCTACTATTTTTTGTTGGGATTTAATATTTAAAACAATACCGACCCATTGGTTTATTTTTCAGTAACACACCTATTAAAAATTAAATATACGCCAAAATTTTACTAAAACCAGTAGGTACTTATATTTTCACCCATAACTCTTTTTGCACCCATGGTGTTAATTAAAACATGTAAATCACAAATAACAAAATCTTCTATTAATCAGAAAATAAGAAAAATATATGGAAAATTGATTGAATACAAAACACTTATAACAAAAAACTGTTAGGAATAAAAAAATAACAAAGATACGAGTATATCACCGATACAGAAAACTGTTTAAAATTGTATAATTAACATTTAAACCAAAAACGTCCACTGCTGGACATAGGCCTCCCCCAAGTGTCACCACATTGAATGCCTCGCATCCAGAGGACTCCCATAACCCGCACCAGGACTTTCGTCCACCTAGTGGGAGCTTCCAACGCAACGTCTTCCGGTTCACGCTCGCCACACCAAATCTTTGCGGCCACTTAAGTTTGTTAATTCTTCAGGCTATGTCAGTAACAACCAGGGTTACCGACATAGCCCGAATAATTGCTCCCATACACCACTTGTCTTCAGTTCTGCCAGTAGCTCTCTCCATTGTCCTGTGGGTTCCTTAGGTCTTCCGTTGAGGCCATTGTGAGCGACCACATTCATATCTCGTATATAAACACACACACTGATCGCACTTTGGTCTTGAGACATTGCGGTAAGTTGGACGAGAATATACTGCGCTACTTCCAGAACGCTGTCCAGCCGAGTCAGATTCAATGTTTGACCTCTAATTGCGTCGTTTGTCCCTGGAAGACATAATCGTCCACAACTTCGAGTGTAGTTTCAGATTTTGATGGGAGTGAGTGTCACAAAGGCATACAACATGACCTTGGTTTTGTCCATATTCTTTTCGCCTGGTTTATTTACACTTATTTATTTACACTATTTCATAACATATTTCTTTTGACAGCTGACCATAGATTAACTTTTTTTTCATTTTTTTTTCATAGGTTTTTAAGTTCCTTTCTAAGTAATTTAATATTTCCGCGCGCTCTGTCATTTGTCTGTGGTTTTAACAAATGATTATTGAGCATCGCGGACTTTATATATAGGTCTACCTACATTTAAATGATTTATTTATAGATTTGTATTAAACTTACACATAATTATAATATACATACTTTGATCCACCTACTGTGTTTATTCTATTTTGTTTATTATTTATATATTATTTTATTATTTAAGTATTTTCCGTTTCCGTAAGTGTGTCCGTGGCATCAACAGTGGGTCCTATCAGAATATCAGCGCGGTGTTATTTTCTTTTTGGATATCGCTGCACATGCTGAGATAGGAGCCTTTTTGGTCTCGCACGGGGTTTTTTTTTATATTATTGTTTAATTTTATGCATATTTCTCGTGTCTTCTGTGCGAAAATAAAAACCTCACAAAGACAAGGGTCACAAATAAAAATTTTTTCTTTCTTTCATGTTCATTTTAAGACCCACTCTTCCAGAAGCTCTACTGAGGTCATCGAGCATTGTTCTTAGGTCCTACATGGTCTCAGCCATGACCACTCTACCTGTCGTCAGCAAAACGAAGTTCAATGATTTACTCGCGATTAACAATGATGTCTAGCCTTTTGCAGTCCAGAACCTTCAACCGTATGGACAGCTTCCACGAACCCATCGCTGTTTTCGTCCACGGAGCTCCCTAGGCATCCGAATCGATTCTGGAGTTCGAGTTGAAAGGTCTCGGGGTTTTGGACTTGGATCTGTGCTGGACGGAGCGTGGACTTCATCAGTCGAGAACATTCAAGCTTGACATTAATGTTCCATGTGCCTCTTACCATGCGGTGATCGCTCCTGGTTTTCACCGAGTTGATCACAGAGACATCATTAAACATTTGCTTCTTGGTTAACATAATGAAGTCAATCTCGCTTTTAGTTGCACCATCGGGGCTTTGCCAGGTCCACCTCTTGTGCTCATGCTTTCTGACGAAGGAGTTCATCATGTAGAGGCCCTCCTTCTCCATACAACTGGCCAGTAGGTGACTCAAGTGGTTCCGACGTCCAACTCCAAATTGCCTCACTTGCAGCTTATCCTCGTCTCGTTTGCCCAGTTTTGCGTTGAAGTCCCCCATGACAACGCTGAAGTAAGTTTTGGAACCATGCATGGCTCTAGAGATATCCTCATACATGGTATCTACCTCGTCTTCGGGGTGTGCCGAGATCGAGGCGTAGACCTGTATAACCGTCAGCGAATATCTTGCGGATATTCTGAGTATAAGGTACGCCACCCTGGTCGACACACTCTCGATCTTCACCACGTTGTTCACAAGGGACTTGTGGATGATAAAACTGACACCATCCTGGGACTGCCGGTCACCCTCTCGGGAATAGAGCAGGTTATCGGATTTGAGTATTATCGAGTCCTCCCCCTCACTTCGGACTTCAGATAACCCTATAATGCTCCATCGTAACCTGCTCAATTATTCCTCGAGTTTGGCTATCTTCTTGTCGGTCCGGAGTGTTTGCGTGTTATATGGTCCCAGATCCAGTCGTCGGTGTTTATTGGGGTAGCCGGGTCCACTTCGGAGATTCATTGCACCCCTTTCCACGCCATCGCCTCGACCGCTACCGTTGCCGAGGGTAGACGGGCTGCCGGGCACTCGGGGCTTTTTATTATGTGTGCTATTCATTTTGGTTTGGGGGGGTTTGCCATAAACGAAAAACAAAAGGAAAACATACAAACTCTAATTACACGTGGTTCATTTAAAAACCTATTTATATCACTTCATAATTTACTTTTAACAAAATTATCCTTATAATAATATAATAATTAAACAGTATCTACTTGGGTACATATTTAAGCTTTTCATTAAAAGTAATATCAAATATATAAGATACATTCGAGATATAAAGAGAAACGTAAGGGTGTTTCCGTATTAAAGCATCGATCATCTATCGATGGCATTTATTGATATTTGGTCGATTGATGCCATAGTTCTAATTAAGTTTTTATCCGAAATGAGATCGACGCTAACTTATTCTTTCAATCATCAAACCGATATTACAGCATCGATCACCAATCGCTCGATTGATGCAGTAACATTCTATGCACACCACTTAGAGGGTCTAAGTGGTGTGTATATAATGTTGATTTATGGACAGCAAATTATTAACATTTCAAAATAAAAAATTGTTCGGAAGTGCCGATATTTTTAAGCCGGTTTGAAGACGTAGATTTAATAATTAATATGCCTGTTTAAAAACACCAACTTAATAATTATGCTTTTGCAGAAAAGTTGGCAAAGAGATTGTCTTTATAAATTTGTTTTAAGTACTTTCATGTATGGTGTTATTATACTTTAAGTCCATCTTATGAAAAGTGTTACAGCCATTTTGTAGAGAAATAAGCAAAGAATATATTCTAACTTGCGATACGCAGACGACGCCACCTTATTTGCGAGTAACGCGGACCTCATGCAGGAATAACTGGTACTGTACCTTTAAAAGGATAGCAAAGCTATGCTGTTAAATAAAAATCATGTTGAAATTTCCTGGATGACTGTCTTTACAAAGAATTCGATTTTGATTCAAAATAGATCGTATCCAGCCATGTGTTACTACTGCCACAAATAATCACATACTTTTTTCCTTTGCCCACAGATCCACACAACATGACATAAGAACCAACATGTCAAAGTCAACGAGATAGCGCGCTAAAAAATCAAAGATGGCGGACAAAGACTGGGTCGATTACTTCGGCGACTTCAACTCGACGAAACAAATCGTCGATGGAGACAGCACAGATTTAGATATCTCGAAAATAAATTATAATTACTATGACAACCAGACCGGCTACCCTGGATATTCGAATTTCACCACTGACGACTTCTGCCAATCCAACCATTCGCATTTCTATTTGAATGTGACTTGTGAATTCCCGATCAATTATGCTAAGCCTATGTATGGGTGAGTACCTTATTGATATTTATGTTTTATGAGTTATTTAAAGTTAGCAGGGTATTTGAGCTAGCATGTTCAGAGGGTGCGGGGAGGAGGGTGGGAGGGGGGAGAGGAAGAGCGATATCCCCGTTTCATCTCCACCACTCGGAGCCTCATGAATAGATATCAATGGTTAAAGTTTTAGGTTAGAATAAGAAGTCCCATTAATATCCCTATCCCACCAATATCATAAAATTTTAACCAGGCGATCCGGTACGTGAAACAGTATCGATTTCCAAAGATAAAATAAAAAAAAATACAAAAATATAAACCGACTTCAAAGGAAAACACTAAAAAGTGCAAAAATAACTTTCGTTTCGGATGTCAGTGATTTTGGTATCTCTGTCTTTATCATTTTGCAACACTGACTGAAACTATATTGTGTATTTTAGATGACTAATATAAACTCATATCTTTCACAGCTACATCGCACCCTTCCTCCTCGCCACCACCACAGTAGCCAACACACTCATCGTGGTGGTCCTGTCCAGACGTCACATGCGAACCCCCACCAACGTGGTACTGATGGCCATGGCTCTCTGCGACATGTTTACGATGCTGTTCCCGGCTCCCTGGCTGTTCTACATGTACACGTTCGGCAACCACTACAAACCACTGAGCCCTGTTAGAGCGTGCCAAGCTTGGAATTATATGAACGAGGTAAGTTTTTGAAATCGTCGTAACCTTTTACTCCGGTCTCAGAGCTACATGCGTCTTTCTAGGTCTTTTTACAGCTCTGTGCTTTGTAATGGTATAGATTTCATCTGTATAAATACGTGTGAATATAAATTTTGTCAAAAAAATATTCCTGCCGATTTTAGGGATGGGATCTTAGGCTATAAGTTAAAGAGATTAATAAGACAGAGTTAAAAGTGAAAATTATGAATCGTGTCACTCTGTAGTAAAGCACCACATCAAAAGAAATGCCTCAGAAAACTTCAAATAAAAGGCAAAACACACTCACGACGTTTATAAATTACACTTATTACGGACTAGTTAAAATTCTAAGTTTAGCTTCGATAAGACCTAAGTTCGAAGTCGCGTGTAGCATGCTAGTTTCCAGTATGTTTTATTAATAGAAGCTTATAAGTGGAAGGCAAAGATGATTTAATTGAGTGTAATGGGCACAATTACCACAACTGCGAGTGTGTAGGGGTTGATCGCAAATAAAATTGTTCATGGTTAAAACAACGGAGCCTTAAGACTTCGCAGACGGATTCCATGTGAAAACCCGTTTTCTTAGGAAAAAACATACAATACGTTGTCGCTTCACTGTCCCGCTGTAGCGTCTTACCTGCCTTAGGCAGTCTTTATACAGAGTGGCTCTAATTGGAAAAACGCAAGCGTCAGTAGGTCTCAATGGAGAAGAACTTGCAAGAAACTCCACGGACACTCTTTTCCATCAGTTTTAATTACAAGATTTGGTAACATAATTTTTGTTGAAAAATACATATATGTGAGAACGATGTAATGTGATGTTGGATTGTGTCAATATCCTGTTCATATTGTTCTGCAAAATGTTGATCTAACACTCCAAATAACGAATTTGCAACATATCCTACTCCGTCGATTAATCCTCTTTTGAACCTGTGTTGAATTATCCGCTGGGACCTCAGTAATTCTTTGTAATAATTTAGTTCACTCGTGCTTTGTTCAAGTTGGTTAATCATGACATGAAATTGCATCATCCACTCCTCGCAACGAGCTTGCTTTATATGAGATACGAATACTTGCAAGGTGTCCACATTGCGCCAATAATTTGTCTTATTGTAATAGAATACCAGTTTCCATTCATCTCTAATTTCTTGTAGGTCTGCAATCTTGTCAAAGTAAAGTGTTTGATTTTTTGTCAATTGAGTAAGTTTCATATCTTGCTGGACAGTAGGTGCTATCAATGTCATAACTAGCATCAGCATATAACATACCAAGCTGTTCCAGCTAAGCCTTTTAGCTCGGTTTCGCCTGTTTTTGGGTAGTTTGTCAGTGTCAGGGTTATCCTGTTCCTCAGCCTCCACTAGTGGCACCAATTTTGTAATAGGTCGTTTAATTTCGCCTTTTGCAGTTTGTAATGTCACAACTCTAGTGTGGCCGTCCTTTCCAGGGTGTAAATGCGCTACACGACCCAGTGCCCATTTTCCTGCAGGTAACCTTTCATCCTTAATGCATACAATTTCATTTTTCTTTATGTCAGTATTCTGTCGTTTCCACTTTAGTCTTGCTTGTAGTTGTTGGAGGTACTCTTGCGACCACTTCTTCCAGAAATCCTTGCTAATTTGTTGTACAATTTGCCATCTCGTGTTTAAACGGTAAGTCTTGTCCATGTCGGGTTCTGGAATTGTCATGAGTGATGTGCCGGTTAAGAAATGTCCTGGCGTTAGACAGTTTATCTCTTCGGCGTTCTCTGAAACGGTGCATAGTGGTCGTGAGTTCAAGCAAGCTTCTATCTGACATAGCACAGTGGTAAATTCTTCGTATGTTAGACGTTGGTCTCCAATGACCCGTTTGAGATGATATTTCATGCTCTTTACAGCGGCTTCCCACAGTCCGCCTGCGCTTGGCCACACCGGGGCATTGAAGTGCCATTGAACCCCCATCTCTGATATTTTTCCCAAGAAGAAGTTGTCAATGCTTTCTACAATGCATTTGTATTGTTGCAGTAGGATCCGATTTGCACCTACGAAATTCGTGCCGTTGTCGCTGTACATGTCCCGTGGCGTACCTCGACGTGCGCAGAAGCGCTTGAAAGCCGATAGGAATGCTGTACTGGATAGTTCTGATACCAGTTCTAGATGAATGGCTTTTGTTGCTAGGCAAACAAATACTGCAACGTACGCCAGTAATGTTCTAACGCCTCGGCCTTTACTTGCCTTGATTTCAATGTGTCCAGTAAAATCGACACCCGTATGTGTAAATGGGCGAGATACTGTTACTCTCGGCCCTGGTAGATCGGCCATAATCTGGTTTGTTTGTTTAGCATTAAATCGGCGACATGTTACACATTTGTGTAAGACCTTTTTGACGGCGCGATGTCCTCCTACGATCCATACTCTTTGTCGTAGATGTGTCAGGGTTAACTTAGGACCTCCATGTAATGTTCTTCTGTGAGCTTGCCAAATTAATAACTCTGTCAGTTTATTGTCATGTGGTAGTAGAATTGGATGTTTACTGTCTTCAGGTAAGTTTGAGTTACGTAACCTTCCACCTACTCGCAGAATGTCATGTTTGTCAAGGAATGGGTTTAAACTCAAAATGTTACTTTTTGTGCTCAAACCTCTGTTTTCCTTCAATCTCATAATCTCGCCATTGAAGACGTGCAATTGAATATGTTTCATTATTAGGTTTTCAACGCTTTGTAGTTCTGTAGATGTCAAATAAGTAGTAGTACGATGAGTGTGGGTGTTCAAACAGCTGTTTATGAAACTTTTCATCCAAGCAATGACCCTTGTAATACGAGTCAAATCGCTGTGTCTGTCTAATAACTCAATTACTATTGAAGACGGTTCACATTTCACAACACACGTTTGCATTTGTTTTTGTTTTGACTCGCATGTTGTTGGTGTAATTGCAATTTTATCAAAAGTATCTTCACTGTTATTTTTCATCCAGTAGGGACCTTGCCACCACAAAGAATGTTGCAATAGTTGGGAACAACTGATTCCGCGTGATGCACAATCTGCAGCATTTTCCTCGGACTTGACATAATTCCAGTGCTGTTTTGGAATTACGTTATGCACTTGTTGTACTCTGTTGCTGACGAACGTCTTCCATTTTGCGACGTCCCCATGCAGCCAGCCTAATACAATCATAGAGTCCGTCCAGGCGTAAGTATTTTTGTGCACACCATCCCACTTAAAGGCTGTCAGAACCTTTTTCATGAGTCGTGAAAGTAGTAGCGCTCCACATAATTCGAGTCGCGGTAGGGTCAATTTTTTGTTGATTGGTAATAACCTCGACTTTGCAGCGATAAGTCTAGTCTCAGGCTCGTTTTTGTCATTTGTTGTCAGCAGGTATATAGCGCATGCATAGGCCTTTTCGGACGCATCACAGAACCCATGTACTTGGAATGGTTTCGTAATATCTCCCAGCCACCTTGGTATTTGGTATTCGGTTATGTTGTGTAAATCGCTAGTAAATTGCTTCCATTCTTCTTGCACGTTGTCAGGTAAGGTTTCAGCCCACTCGCATCCCGATAGCCAGACGCTTTGGAACAGCAGTTTTGCTTTTACTGTCAAAGGTGTCAGCCAGCCCAGTGGGTCGAAAATTTTCGAAATTTCCGATAGTAGCCTTCTTTTTGTCAATTGGTTTTTATTGTCAAATTGTATTTTGTTTGTAAACGAAAATGGGTCAGTTGTAGGATTCCATTGGACCTCCAGGGCCTTTATCATTCCATCATTTGTAAAGTGCATTGTCGTTTGGTTTAGATCTGAAGAAGATAAGCTTTCAATCAAGGTCTGGTCGTTGCTTGACCACTTCCGTAGTGTAAGGCCAGCTCCACTCAGCATTTCGATGAGTTGTTTTTGAATTTCTTGAGCTCGTTCGATGGAGTTGCTGCCGCTTAGGACGTCATCAACGTACATTTCGTTGACAATGACATCCGCTGCTAACGGATATTTATGTGCATCATCGTCTGCAAGCTGTTTCAGCGTTCGAAGAGCTAGAAATGGTGCTGCCTTGGTGCCATACGTCACTGTGCACAACTGGAACTCCTTTAAAAGACCTCGGTTGGATTCCCTCCACAGGATCTTCTGCAAGTGTTGGTCTTCTTCATGGACAAGGATCATGCGGTACATCTTTTCACAATCTGCAGTAAAGACGTACTTGTATAACCTCCATCCTAATAATAATGTCAATAGATCTTGATGAAGCTTAGGGCCACATTCCATCAAGTCATTAAGGCTGTAACCTGTGTCAGTTTTCTGGGAGGCGTTAAAAACCATCCTCAATTTTGATGTCACTGAGTCCTGTTTTAGAACTCCATGATGAGGTAAGTAGCATGCCGTGTTGTAGCCAGGTTTGCTCTCCTTCATATGTCCCATTTCCAGGTACTCTTGCATAAATTTGATGTAACTGTCTGATAATTTTTCATCCCTGCCTAATCTCCTTTCTAATTGCATGAACTGTGCTACAGCTCGTGGCTTTGACTTGCCCAGCAGTTGATTAAAATTAGGCTTCATTGGCAAACGAACTGCATATCTGCCATCACCTAATCGCTTGGTTGTTGCAGTGTAGAACTCCTCACAATATCGTTCCTCTGACGTCATAGAATTGCATGTATCTCCGTTGATGTCTTCCACTTCCCAGTATTTTGACAAGTCGTTAACTTCATTAACTACAACGTTGCAATTAAATGTTTTGGTGACATTGCCTGACAATATCCACCCCAAACGTGTTTGTTGAGCCATGGGCTCATTAACCTCCCCTTTGACTAAGCCATTCATCAGTATTTCGGAAAATACGTGTGCATCCAGAAGTATGTCAATCGGCCTAGATAAGTTGTAATCTGGGTCGGCTAGGGTGATGTCTGTCACATGAGGCCAAGGTTTCTTTGCAAATGTAACGTTAGGCAGATTGTTTACTACCCGTGTCATGATTAACGCTTCCGTTGTAAGCTGGAAGTCGTTATATAAGGACTTGCAAGATAGACGAACCTTTCCTTTGCTCCTGTTGGATAAAGTACCGATGCCGCTTATGTTTGCACTCAGCTGTTGACGCTTTATACCCAATCTTTGTGCTGCATTCTCCGTTATCAACGTAATTTGTGAGCCTTGGTCAACTAGAGCCCTTAGCGTAATGTAGTCATCTTCAGCTGTGGCTACTTGCAATAATGCTGTTGGTAATAATATTTCATCATCATTATTTGATGCGAAGTTGTTTTGTAGATTTTTATTTGACCTAGTTGAAGTCGATGACGATAGTTTCGATGCTGTTTGTGTTGCTGAGGGCGTTTGCACTGACTTCGCAATATTGCTGTGCAGAAGTGTGTTATGTTGTTCGTTGCAATCTCTGCATCTTTTCTGTGATGCACAGTAACCCTTAGTATGCACATATAGACAATTTTTGCATATTTTATTGTTTTCTATAAATGCCATTTTTTCCGGACTCAGCATGTCAGCGAATTTAGTACATTGAAATAATGCATGATTTATATTGCACACTGGACAAACAGACTTGCTGAATTGTCCAGCGTTTGACGCATGGAAGTTGCGAGCGTAGTTTTCTGAACTTTTATTGGGTTGTGACCTGGAATTTTTTCCGAATGGATGTGGCGTCTTAAAAAGTGGTTTTGATGTAGGTTTATCACCGTTTTCTGACCTTTTCCTGTGCGATGGTTCTAATGCCATAAACTTGTTTTCGACGAAATCCATAAAATGATTGTATGTTGGTATCTCTCGCGGATCCGTCCTGGACTGCATGCATTCTGAATACGTTTCGGAGTCTAATTTTTCACACAATACGTAAACTAGAATCGGGTCCCATGAGCTTGTATCAATGCCCAAGTTGTGTATCGCGTTTATTGTTTCATTGGTAGTGTCATATAACCGCTTGAGGTCGAACGCAGATTGTTTTTGCAAATTAGGTTGACGCATAAATACCTGGAAATGTCTGGTGAATAACAGAAACTTATTATTATATCTATGGTTCAAAATTTCCCAACACGTGTCATAATTTTCGGGTGCTATGTGTAAATGCTGCACGAGCTTTTCCGCTTCACCCCGAAGTCTACCCTGTAAATGCTGCATTTTCTGAGTTTTTGCTATCGCTGGATTATTATGAATCGCTTCTACGTAGAGATCCATAAAAGTAGGCCATAAGGTATAGTTGCCGTTAAAGATAGGTATGTCAATTTTAGGCAATGTTTGCTGTTGATGTATAGAAGCGTTTAATTTTGTGTTCAGCGCCCGTTTCATATTTGTGAATGCATCTTCGTAACGACAGAACTCGTCATAATAATCTTGTGAATTCCCCTCTAATATGCCATCAATTTGTAAATGTAATTTGTCAATCGCAGTCCACCGAAACTCTACAGTCTTAAGCATATCCTCAATTTCCCATTTCTCATTAACCTTGTCTAGGCTTCGATTTACTAACCTGTTGAATGCACGGAAGTTAGCTTGTTGCAACTGCTGTAACTCGAGTAGCTTGTCCTCTGCTCCTACAGATGTCTCGAACCGGGTTTTGTCGAACTCAATGTTTAGCTGACTATGGCCGGCGTTACTGGGTCCAGCAAGAGTCTTCATCTCGAACGTTGCAATCTCCTGACGCGTTCCATGGTACCAGCCTTTAATGACCTCAAAAATGTTACCGGTGAAATATTGATGATCTTTCTCCTCTACTGCACTCAGCTCCCGGTTCTTCTCTTCACATTCCGCCCATAGTACATCTAACCTCTCAAGCCTTTTACGAATGTAATCGGTGGTCTTCCTGCTCGCTGAATCCTTCTTAAAATTAGAAGGGATTCTCTTCACTTCCTCGAGGATCTCCGCTTGACGCACGATTAAACCCTCCATTGTAAAGTCGTAAAATAAATAATGAACGATCTTACTTGAAATTCAGGAAATCTCCCTGTATGCAAATGCAATGCAATGTGACGCTCTGGAACCTGGACCGCTGCTACCTCTCCGAATGCTCCTGCACGGCAACACACGTGGCACGGTATGACACAACACGAAACAGATCCCGCGCGGCGTCTTATCGACCGACGTATCGGACTGTATAGTACTTGCAATAGTCTCGAAGGACCAAAAAAAACTATGTAGGGTGCTTCCCTAACATAAGTAATGTCAATGCAGATGTAAATGTCAAACTTAAACTTAAATGCAGAAAATGTCAGTGAATGCTTAACGGGATGAATCTAAATGAAAATGCAAGTTGTCCGACTCAAACCACGTCTAATTGAACACTAAAATGTAAAATACATAAACTGCATAGAACAATGCAATATGTCAGTGTCAATGCACTGCCAAATGTAGGTTGCGTCCAAAGTGCAAATATGCGAGACTACTGGCTAACTTATTGTAATGCATATAATTATTTTAAAACCCATGTACTTACACCGTACAGAAGGCAAAGATGATTTAATTGAGTGTAATGGGCACAATTACCACAACTGCGAGTGTGTAGGGGTTGATCGCAAATAAAATTGTTCATGGTTAAAACAACGGAGCCTTAAGACTTCGCAGACGGATTCCATGTGAAAACCCGTTTTCTTAGGAAAAAACATACAATACGTTGTCGCTTCACTGTCCCGCTGTAGCGTCTTACCTGCCTTAGGCAGTCTTTATACAGAGTGGCTCTAATTGGAAAAACGCAAGCGTCAGTAGGTCTCAATGGAGAAGAACTTGCAAGAAACTCCACGGACACTCTTTTCCATCAGTTTTAATTACAAGATTTGGTAACATAATTTTTGTTGAAAAATACATATATGTGAGAACGATGTAAAAATACGTGCACGTAAAAGCGTTTAGTAACAAACAATAAAAAATAATATACAATAACAGGCCGTGGCAGCTAAGTTATTACCAATCCCAACTGATGGCGCCCGTTCACGAACACTCAGCACTCACCACTCAGCATCGGATCGGCATCACTCAGCTCAACCAACATGAAGGGAACCGAATGATCCAACACAGGTGCCACCATCAGAGAGAAATTAGAGAGAGCATGACCCACTCAACTGCCAGGGCACACAAAAGTCAACGAACGACACATAACACTTGTCCCTAATAACACTTGTCTGACCCGAAAACCACAAAACTCCACATTCAGAAGGTGTAGATGAGCGAAGCATTTAAATTGACAATTAATTTTTAATTCGTTGCTAGAACGATTCTCCTTTAGCAATAACTAAATATTACCAAAAACCTTAATTTCCTTCAAAATAATGTTCAGAATAATAATCACATTCACAGAGAGATTCCGATATTTAGATTCGGATATTTAAAAAAATAAATAAATCTAAAGTAATTCATATATTCTAGGACCATTTGGGACATTCGGGATCATTGCTAGATATTTCGGGTTGTCCCTTTATATACCTTTTGTGATAATTACAAGTTTATTTACTTAGATATTCGTTTTATAGGTATTTATTTATTAGGGCGTGCTAACAATATTTGGCTGGAAATATTTTGTAATATTTTCATTTATTTGCCAGGTATTTTAGTTATTTTAGGATTATTTTTGGAGGATCAATTAGAATTTGCTGAGGAAGATAATTTTGATCCGGCATTGCCAGAAGAAGCAATTTTTTAATCTAAAGTTAAATAATTCGAAAAGAGAGAGAGGGCTTTGCCTGTAAAGGGAATTGAATAAGCTAAAAGATTATCAAGATTATTAGTATCTAATCATTATCTATCTTCTAGCTCGGTAATGGATATGTGGACGACACTACGCGGTTGCGTGACAGCAATACTCGTATGAACAAAAAATACACGGCAATGTAGATAGCAAAGAACAATGGCCACGCTCCTAACATGTTTGCAATAGTAAAATTTAACAAAACGTCCCTCGATGAAAAATACGTTGTTTCATTTTCCTATATAATTTTAACTAAGTACAGCCTACAATATATTTTTAAAAGATGGGAGATTCAAGTAATTAAGAAATATGTTTTTTGAGGTTAGGTGGCATATTATTAATCTGTGGTTTTTTGAATAGAGAGAGAGGTTTTCACCTATTTTTTTTACATATATTACAAATTATTTGAAATACAAGCCAGATAAGTCTGTGCGTTATCGTGATCGCACAAAATCACAAAACTACAACCTACAACACCTTCTGTGCAGAAAACTGTCAAATGTCAATCTTTCTTTTGTTTATATTACTTGTCATAAATAGGGAGGTCACGTAGTCGATCAATGTATACATTATCGTTTTTTTTATTTAAAATATTTTTTAAGGTGCAGATACCCCTAAGTAGCCGATTTAAATTTATTAAATCGGCTACTTTATTTCATTACTGATGGTCGTGCCGGTCTCGAAAGCTTTGACGGAGTCATTGCCGAGCTGCTTCCAAACCACTCTTTCTTCGGCTGTTCTCAGGGCAGTGGTTACGTGAGTCTCGTCATCACCCTGATCGGATCTCACAATCAAGTGGGTAAGCTTCCGCGTGACCTTTTCTCATCCACTTTTTCCACAACAACCAGTATCTTCAGGTTATCTGGCTGTCTCTGGGCGATGTGGCGTGGCGAGTCTGGTTTTGATATCCAATTGGTTGAGAAGGGACTTATCCGTACGTATTCTTCTGCATGGTATGCGCACCATTCTTCTCCAGCACCACGTCTCAAAAGCCTCAATCTTTCTTCGATCCGCCAAGCGAATTGAACAAGATTCGGAACCGTAGAGAAAATTCAAAAATATCAGGGTTCTAACGAGTCTCTTTTTGGTGTAATTAGAGCAGTCCCTATTATACTATATTTTCGTTATCTTGCTCATTTGCAGTTTTGGCCTATCGCAGCTCCACTGATCGCTGTTCATGGAGCTCAGATACACAAACTCACTCACGAACTCTAGATTTACAAGTTCTCTCGTGATTTTAGATACTTTTCTTTATTGGCTTGGGTCATATCTAATTACAATAATTTACTTCGTTGAATTTCCGACAATTGCCAGCTTTAGGCTCCACTGTCAATCAAAAAGTATTGTTCAATAACATCTCTAATGTTATTGGCTTGTTTTACATGGCGAACTGATTGAGCTATTTGTGTACTCTCAAAATTATGACTGAAATCTTCTAAGCTTATGGCCCTCTTTTTTCATACAAAATTGTGAAGCTTGCTTTCATAATATCAATTGGTGAAGTTATTGATACATTTGATTTACTCGATTTGATGTTCGCCATTTGTTTGTCAAAATGACAAATGCACATTCCACGTATCTCCGTGCTCTAGATAGGCAATCATAAAATACCCTTTAATAAACACTCAAAACATTGACCACGATAAGGTCTCATTATATTTTAATGCTACCCAAATGCCTCATCGGCTACGAATACATATGGGATAGGTGGCAAAGTAGATCCGGGCAGTATTTTTTTATTGGGTAGTTTGATAGAACCGCCATGAAGAGCATTCCAAATAGTAATATTTAAAAAATGGTTAAACGTTAGATTTTTTTTACATACGTATGTATTTCTTACGTTTATCTTCATTTGAAGACGTAAAGTAGAATGCAGTAAAAAAAGTCTTATGATGCAAATTAGACTGCAAAGTAGCGTATAAATACTACAAAACAAAAGATTTTGTAGTATCAAGTATTTTTACTGCATTTTGATCTGCATATATGTGTTCCGTTTTGCTTCCTTTTTACTGTTATGATTTTTAAAAAATCGTTTTTTATTTTGAATATATTACACTAAATAACATTATTTGTTTCCAAAATTCAATCTTTGTTATCATTTAGTCTTCGTAGCAATAAATAATCCACCATGCATAGTCAGTATTATAAAATATCAAAAACTTTTTTGCAGTTTTCTCGAAACCGCATTTTTTCTCATAGGTACTGCGTTTTAGGGCCTGCACGGCAGAATTATATTGCACAGTATGACTTCAAAAAAGAGGAGTACGATTCGACGACGAGTCTTTGCGTATATGTATGTAATATTGTTGGCATTGCCCAATATTCACATAAACAACTCTAATTGGGTTTCTAAACATGTGTACCAATGTTCTAAGTGGATGTATGTATATCCACGCATTACGCGGATCGTGACCATTTAAAAAATTGGATTACGTATCTCTCAACTTAGGGAATAGTGCAAGTGTCATCAAAATAAGTTTAGCAGCTTTCAAGATATGGAACATACAACGGAACTCCTGAGCGGCAAACCTCTTACCAAATTTTACATATTTTTCTGGCTTGAAGCTCACAGATCCCACCCATACTTGAGTTAATTATACATTATGTCTCTCAAATAGTTGAAAAATTCTAATTGTTTGAAGTGTCTTGATTTATAATAGGTAGTTTTAAGCGGTTTAAGGCTAGGCAGACTTTTTAGAATGATAATACTGTCGTATTGTCATTCTCTATGAAGTTATGAATGAACTATTTTCATGAATAGAAATGGCTTTGATTTCTGTAGGAAAGTTACAAAACTAAAACGATGCCGAACTTTTATTAACATGTCAAACAGAAATGAAAGCAAATTAAAACACTATCAAATTGAAACTTTGTTGAACGAACAAGCCCAAACTTTTGATGACACCTGAATTTACGTCGCCTAATCGGCTCGTAAACTTTCTTTTTGTTTAACACGAGACAAAGTAATTTTGTCTCTTCAGTTTCACGAGTTAATTAAGCATTTTTAGCCACTTGTTAAGCTTAGTTTCCACGAAAAACCGCATTGATGAAGAAGTAATGTTATTTTTATTATGCCATCCTAGCATGTCAAACGTCCTCCAAAAATATTCCTAGTTTCATGATACCGTCGTAGTCACCAAAGTCAAATCTCGTCAAATTAAGTAAGTGGAGAGGTTCTCAATTCGACTCATTTTTTTTATGTGTGTTACCTCAAATCTTTTTAAAAGGTGAACCGATTCTGATGATTCTTTTTTATTTGAAAGCTGATGCTTTTCGTTGTGGTCTTATTTAAATTTCATCAAGATCTGACGAGCACTTTTTGAGATATCCTTAATAATGCGTATTTTCATGGTAATAAAATAAGGTACCAAAACTATAAAGAGAATAATAAAAAACTTTTATTAAAAAAAATATAACCAACTTCCAAAACAAAACAGTGCAAAGCGAAAAATAACTTTTGTTTCGGAAGACGGTGTAAAAACAGAAAAAAAAATTGGTGCCAAAGACACTGGTTTTTTTTTTGTTAAAAAGCCTTTTTTAATACTCTGAGGGTATTTAGACGGACACTTTGGTCATTCCATTAGGCCGTGATCGGGTCGGGAGCATTGTAAGTGAAGATAAAGATTTTGCTCCATTATTTTGAATATTTCCAGTTTTAACGACAACCAGAGTACTACTTGCAATCAAATTGTTAAAAGCGGAGAGGAGGAATATTTATCTTCTCTATACTTACCCTATACTTATAAGAACTCTCTGGAAAATGATATACTACATTATCCACGAACCGCAGAATACTTACCTATGTATTTAACTCTTGAGCTAATCTTTTTCTGTCTTGTCCCCAGGTGATACCAGCTATGTTCCACACGGCGAGCATCTGGCTAACGCTGGCACTGGCAGTGCAACGATACATTTACGTATGCCACGCGCCGGTAGCAAGGACTTGGTGAGTGATTAAGATAGGGAAGACGACGAGCATCTAGATACCCTGGCGGGTTTATAACTAAGGCAGTAAACATTAACACTGCTGAGAAATAGTTGATGCCCTGTTCGTGTGTTATATACCCAAAAATTATATCTTGGAATGTGCCGAAGCATATCATAGGAGACATTGAAAGTAATAGAATATTTCATGGCTTTTGTTTTGATCTAGAAAAGCAAGTCATAATTAATATGCTCTTTTCTGCACTCTTTACGCTGAGAACAAAAAAAAAACCTATAATCATTTTTCATCGGCTTGCTAAAAAGAAAAGCTAGCTACACAGGTTCAGCTGTTGAAATCAAGGAAAGCTAACTTTTCTGGCTATATACCTTAAAAAACAGGTTTTTACTGTGGTATAGACTATACTGGACAACATTTTTTTGTAACATATTAACACATACATTGGTTTCTGAAGTCCGTGTCTTTGGTACCTCTCGTTTATATATATAATTTTGCAGTGTTTTGCTTTGGAATTCGGTTTATTTTTGTGATATTTTTATCTTTACAAATCGATACTGTTTCATGTACCGGATCGATCCTCCTCGGGATTACTCTGTATACTCCCTTTATTCCCTCTTGTCATAAGAACACTTTTCATATAATCACGTTCGCTGCCAAGGACTCGCCGCGCATGAGACACAAAAGCTTTTTGTTTTTTTTTCAGTAATTACGGCAGCAAACGTGTTCACTCAATGTTATTGTTGCCCCATATCCTGGCGTGAAGGGCGTGACACATTCTACAACTCCGTCAGAATATAGCATAACGGATCAGGGTGCTATCAAACTTACCGAAGCGGAATACGGCAGCCATTCGCAAACAACGTCGATATTCGCATAGCTATAGCGTTGACATATATACCTACCTAGGTACCTATAGGAAGATATTTCTGGGGAATCAGGTTTCTTGGAATGAAGTGAAAGGGTACCCGAAGATGATAAAATAATACCAGCCTATTACAGACCCACTGCACGGCAAAGCCTGCTCTCATACAGAGAAGGTATGAGAAGTTGATTTCAATTTGATCAGTACGTAATCCTTCTGTTCTCCCTCTCCAGGTGTACCATGCCCAACGTGATGAAGTGCCTGATCTACATCGGCGTGGCGGCCTTCCTGCACCAGCTGCCCAGATTCTTCGACCGCCGCTTCGTACCGCAGATCACCGTCTGGCGGGGACACTTCGAGGAAGTCTGCAGCGTGAGTATATCTTCATATGATTAATCATGACTTTACAAAAGCCTTGGGGGACCGATGACTTAGTTAAGGTTGCATGACTCTGCTCGATGTGAGACACACAGGACTGGTTGATGTGGCAACACCTTAATTTGATATCCATAACACGGGATATTAAATAAAGGTGTTATTAATAAGGGTGTGCAAAAAAATCATTGGTCCGCCATCAGCAAGGCGTATCGTGTTACACTTTTACTGGGTTGTGCAGGTCAATATTTCGATAACTTAAATACTACTTTAACAGGTTACAGACCTCTATTTTCTACACACGTTTCGATTTAGTGATTGAAATTAGACTCGGATACGTCCATCAACTGGCTTCCCTTTTTTATTAGGAGCACTTAAGTTGTGATCTATAGTAGGGAAAGGTTTATAGGTATGCCTAATGTTGGGGCAAATAACTTTTTTTATTCTAGAATTTGACTTACTTGACTTAATGTGTTATAACCCCTAGATGGGGCAGAGGGCGTCCACAGATGTCCTCCATCGCGATCGGTCTTGAGCTTCACGCTTCACCTCAGTCCATGTCTTTCCGATGCTCGTCGCTTCTGCCAGCACGGTGCGACGCCTGGTTTGACGGGGACGGCCACGCTTTTTTTTTCCCTTGGGGATTCCAGTCCAAAGCTTGCTTAGGTATGTGATCGGGACCCCTTCGGAGCGTGTGGCCAATCCACTGTGGTGGAGATCTACTTGCGACGCTTGATCTGGCGGTCGATCAGGCTCTCGTGGCATTTCTCCAACAGCTCTACATTGGAGATGCCAGTAAATTAGTCAGTAAATTCCAATAATGCGACGAAGACAGCGGTTGACGAAGACTTGTATTCTGCGTGAGATGTCCTTTGTGACCTTCTACCTTTCGCCCCCGTAGAGCAGTACGGATTTGACATTGGACCCGAAGATTTTGAGTTTAATCCTTCGGGTCAGTTTCCGCGATTGCAAAACAGGTCTCAGCAGCGCGAAAGTTGCTCGGGCTTTGGCGATCCGTGAAGCGATGTCACACTACACATTCTTCACTACCCCCAGTCTCTGACACGACACTCCCGAGGTATGTAAATTTGTAAACGCGTTCCACTACCTCTGTGCCAATCAGCAACGGTGAGTGGTTCTTCACACCAGTTCTCATTTCCAGGGTCTTCCGGATGTTTATTTTGAGCCCCGTTTTGACACTTTCTGACGTAGATCGTTTAGCTTTGCTTGCATATCGGCGTGGGTATGTCTCATCAGACATAGGTTATCGGCGTAATCCAAGTCCTCCAAGACGTTGGATAATCCCCACTGTATGCCGCGGCGGCTGTTATCATAGATGCGAAGCATAATTCCATCAAGAACGACTAGGAAGAGGAGCGGCGATAGAAGGCAGCCTTGGCAGACACCCGCGTGCACTGTTACGTCATCCGATATGATGCCATTATGATTCTAGAATTTAGTTAAATGTATTCTATAAAGTTCCTTTGGAACCTTACCTAAGTGAGCGCACAAAATTAGAAAGAGAAACGATTTCTTTTTAAAATTAATCATCGCGAATTCACAGCAATACAACGTTTGAATTTCAAAATGATGTTTGGAGAATGTTCTTCAGCCTAGAACAGGTTGGTGCCAGAATCAAAAATTCGAAGACATGTGACATCCACCAACCCGCACTGGGCCCGCGCGATGGATTATGGCTTATTTTTTCTCTCGCAGAGAGGAGGCCTGTGTCCCAGCAGTGGGAACATCACAAGGCTGATGATGAATCAGCACTTGCTTTTTTTTCATCACCATTATCAAATGGTGATGAAAAAAAAGCAAGTCAACGATGTGATTGGCTGTTACAAAAACCCATCTAACCAATCAGTAGCTAAATAGCATCCAATACATGTTTTACAACTAGACACATTATTATCCGATAATTTACCGAAAAAGCCCGATTCTTTTTTGAAACTTGGCGTAACAACGCATCTTCAAGATCAAATATGTTCACTTTGAACACACTGCCGGACCATGACTCTGAACATGTACTAACTCATATTTTTTTCACTTTTCCAGATTGAAATGGCTCCGTGGGTGCAAGCGATATCTCTGGACGCGTATTTCATCACGTACTACGGTTTTAGAGTTCTCTTTGTTCACCTGATCCCCTGCACCTCTCTAGTGGTACTCAACGTTCTCCTATTTCGAGCCATGAGGACTGCCCAAATCAACAGGCAGAGACTCTTTAAGGAAAACAGAAAATCCGAGTGCAGAAAACTTCGAGATTCGAACTGTACGACCTTGATGCTTATTGTCGTTGTAACGGTCTTCCTTTTAGTTGAAATTCCTGTGGCAGTTGTCACTATATTACACATTATTTCTAGCACCATAGTCGAGATTCTAGACTACTATATAGCTAATATCTTGATCCTTATTACCAATTTCTTCATCTTAGTCTCCTATCCCATTAATTTTGCTATATACTGTGGCATGTCTCGGCAGTTTAGGGAGACTTTCAAGGAGCTTTTCATCAGGGGAGCGGTCACTAGTAGGAAAAATGGTGGATCTAGTAGATACTCCCTAGTAAACGGGCCTAGGACTTGCACGAACGAAACTGTGCTTTAAATCGAAACATTTGTAAATATTCTTATGAGTAATTTAAGGTTTTGATTTTTTTTGTTTATCTATTTATGTACTGTTAGGGACATATCAATTATGAGGACTTGCTTTTTTTTTTTTGAATGTTGAAAATTTCGAACGATTTATCTTCTTAAAAATTATATTAAGTTATGTTTTGCTCGTTTAGTTTATACAAAGTTTTTAGACGGAACACACAAGAGTTTAAACTTAAAAATAAGTGTATAAAAAAGTCAACTTTTTACTAAATGTAAAACATTTGTATAAATCTGACGAACTCTAGGAATTATACAAAAATAAAAATTTGTCATTGAAAATGTAGTTTAGCGATGTATACTTTGCATTTATATTTTGTTTATGGTATAAATGTATAATTTCCGGGTACTTTTTCGTGGCTGTGAGGTTACCTGATCAAGAAAATAAGAATAAATTAATTTTGGTATATTTAAATTATTTTGTATGTTGATTAGCTGATCGCATGGCCTTTAAATGGTGAGCCCCCATTTCGAGAAAGTATCAATATTTTGTAAATATTATACAAACAATTCATAACAATTATTTAGTTCTCAATGTGCTTTTGTTATTATATAATATAGAATGAAAAAAGAAATCATAAGGTATTTGTAAATTTATATAAAAAATTATTAAATAATAAAAAGTAGATAAATGTGTAAGTATTTATATAATGTCAAATGGTACTAAATGTTTATGTTGTGACTATATTATCAGTGTTTGTAACGCTTTCTTATTTAATGGTAGACAATAGACATATTTGAGATTAGGACAACATAGATCTTAACATAAGGACAAGAGATTAAAGTCAACATAAAATACCACAGTAACGCCACAGTGGTGCCACAGTAGCCTCACTTGAAAAGTCCTAATGTTAACTTTACAGCGACAGTCATAGGCTCTAATTTAAAATGGAAACATTTTTGAAAATCGATTCGGACCATGGCGAATTGGACATTATGTGCATATTATTAAATAAAATAAATAAATTGTATAATTTTCGTTGTTTTATTTACCCAACCTAAAAGATATCCCTGAATGAAAAATCCAAAACGTGGTGACATTCTACAATCCGCACTGGGTCTGCGAGTTGGATTACAGCTCCCTCACACATAACCTAAACGTGTGTCCTAGCATTATAAAGGAACTATATAATCTGATAATTTTGATGCAATTGCAAATGCAATAATAAAAGTCTTTGTATTTTTATGTCCGCCAAAATCGAGGGCTTTTCAAAACTAAAAGCTACTTCCATAATTTAAATACACGGAATATGCACGAAATTGTAAAAATTAAATTCAGATTAACTAAATATAGCAAGTATTTTCTTATAAACAGTATACGCTTTTATAACAAGTTGCCAAAGTCAGTTTTAGAACTGACCGATGGAAAGTTCAAAAATCACATCAAATGTGTCCTTATTAAAAAAGCATATTATTATATCAAGGACTAAGTTGAAGAACGACCAACCCGAACCGAGCACCTTTTGTCGACGTTTTAGTTCCATTTTCTTCATATATTATGTGCCGCACTTTGTCGGTGCTACCCCCGAACCCTGACATGTCAAAACTAACAGACAGATGTATACGAGTCCTATATATCTGTCCCTTACGCACACTCAAAATAACCTTACTCTAAGAGCTTATGGTCACCCCCCTGTTCAAGACAACTTAATTCATTATAACTCAAGACATATTTATAGCATAGATAGTAAAGTCAAAGTCAAATATATTTATTCAACTAGGCCAAAAAGCGGCACTTTTGAACGACATACGAGTACACAAATTGAAATTTACAAGTAATAAAAGTTGATTCTATGGTGCATTCGAAAAGTAGCTTGTTATGGAGAAGAATGCACAAGAAACTCAATACTTACCCTTTTTAAAAAAAATAGGTGTCTTACAATATTTACTTTTATATAAATTAATAAATTCATATATGTGAGGACCATGCACCCGGAATAGCACTACACACTATACTACGTACAGGTATAAAGTATCAATAGGTAAATTCATTAATTTTATAAATAGGAACATGGTTCTCACATACTTACAAATATTGCAAACATAGGTAAAATACCTAATTCAACAATAACGGAACAGTGTGTGAGTCAATTTCTTAAAAAAAATGAATATAATAACTATGAATATAAATTAACAAATTTGATTCTGTCTACACTAAAGTTTGCGCTATGGAGCAGGACCAGCATGTTTCCAAGCATTCTTATCTTGAATATAATCATCTAATTTGTAATATGCTTGTTTACAAAGTGGCTTTTAACTAAAGTTTTAAATTTACTTTCATTTAGTTTTAATATATCACAAGGTATTTTGTTAGACGCCCATGAAAGTTGAGTGTACTTTAGCTAGTCTATAAGATGGTTGGTCTAACTTATCTTAATTTCTCGTATTACAATTGTGTCTATCACTGACTTTACTAAAGAGATGTATCTTTTTCCTTACATACATAATATTTTCATAAATGAATTGGCAAGAAATTGTCATAATATTAATCTTTTTAAATAATTCCCTAAGAGATTATCGGTGACTTATATGACTCTGATAGCTCTCTTTTGCAATATAAATATGGATTAATATCAGCCGCTCGCCCCACAGTAAAATACCGTATGACATAATGCTGTGAAAGTAAATAAAATAGATCAAACGCGTGGTTTCTACATCCGTTAACTGTCCTATCTTTCTAACAGCATAAGCGGCTGAGCTTAGCCGACCCGCAAGAAATGTTATGTGAGGACCCTATTGCAATTTATAGTCTTGAGTGATTCCCAGGAAAACTGTTTGATTTACTATGTCCAGCTTTTTGCAATTCAATATGATGTCGCATTTGGTACTTCTAACATTCGCCAATGTGAATCTAATATATTTGTTTTTTTTTTTTCATTTAGTACCAAATTGTTTGCCGTGAATTAATTTTGGACCTGATGAATAGAGTTATTCATATCATCGAGATTTTGTGACCGCCGATCTATTTTAAATATCAAAGAAGTGGCATCAGCAAACAACACCTTCTTCGGTTGATTTATAAGTAATTGGGGTAAATCGTTAATATGAACTAAAAAGAGGAATGGACCCAATATCGAGTCTTGAGGAACACTTATTTCAGACCCTAGTGAGTTTACGCCGTTTACCTGAACTTTAATTTGTCTGGCTTTTAAATATGATCTAAGTAACTCAAGGACTGTATGTCTAATTCCATAGTGCTCGAGCTTCAACAATAGTGTCTCATGGTTAACGCAATCGATCGCCTAAAAGATTCTAATGGTGTCTTGTTCTTCCTCCCAGGCGTTAAAGATGTTTTTTATTAGGGTGACACCGGCGTCAGTTTTGCAACGCCCTTTGGTAAAACCGTACCATTGATCATAAGAGATGGAATGTTTGTTAAAATGTCGCAATAATTGGTTGAGCATTAACTTTTCGAAGACTTTACTGAGAGTAGTAGAGTACTGAGAGTACAAATACTTACGTCAATAAATAATAGGAGGCCTATTGCCAGGAGACGATGAGTCAATATTGTTACCCTAGTCTATCTTCAACATTACTTTTGATATTAATTTTAAAGATTTGCTTATCTACAGGGTCAAATTAATCTCACTAGTGAATTTTTACAGATGAAAATAATAATACTTTTGAATACAGGGTTGATGTTGTACCTATAAGTAATTTTGGTCCACTCACATACCAATTGAAAGAACTGCAAATAATATACAGTACGTAATACTTTTACTTTAAGTCTCATGAAACAGGAGGTCACATGTATTGGGGAGTAGATATTGCCACCAACAGGGCACATGTCCACTGGGCTGCTTCTGAGAATTTCAAGATGGAAACGCCTATACACTTTTCTCGACTCGGGAATCAAACGCGGGACCTCATGTTCAACAGTTGCGCTTGCGACCACTAAACCAACCAGGCAATACCTATTTATAACTATTCCAAATGTCTAGCATAAGTAAGCAGCTCCTGAAATAAACAGCTTCTTCTTTTCGTCTGAGGTGTGGCCACTTCTGGTGTCAGAGTTAATTAAGCCACCTCTGGGAACCTCACAGGTCTCTGAGTTGGCTATTTCAGACTTACATTAACTATATAAGTCCAGGTTTCCTCAAGATGATTGGCTTGACCGTTGCCTGTGATATCCAAGATAAATTTAGAAAGTACATATGAATTCTAAAAAGTGACATTGGTACTTGCCCGGGTTTGAACCCACGACCTCAAGCACGACAGACGAGGTTTTAGCCATTAGACCACCACGATAATAATAAGCAGCTGAGACAGACATACAATCCAAGTCATACCATAAGGGTTCCTTTTTATACGGAACCTGAAAAGGCCGAAATGAGTTTTCAAAAATACCTATACCAAATATCTGTAATAATTACACGAGCTGAATACATGTCTTTTTATTTCGCCGTCCCTTTAATCCCTATTTACTTCTAATGAGGGTCAGTCTGGGACCTTTATAATTGATAATTAACTTAATTCAAACTGGACGAACTAATAACTGAAAAGCTTAATAGTAAATCTAGGCTTAACAGTAGTATAACGAGAATAACCCGAGGACACATAACTACGAGTTTATTAGATTAGAGTGAAAAAGTTTTAGTTTGTTATTTTAGTGAGATTAAAGGATATATCCTTTTTGGTCCAAAAGTGAACGTCCGTCCGTGTTTTGTGTTTTTGAAACAAATAATTTTAGGATTAGTAAGGTTACATGTAATTTTAGAGATCATTGTATATTTAAATAGTTATAGTTAATTAAGTATTTTTTAACTTTGTAATTCATTGATTTAAGTATATGTTTATATAGTTATAGAAAATTAAGTATTACACTTTACATTTTTAAACAAAATTTTGTTTAAAAATGTAAAGTTTAAAAATGAGTGTTTTTATTAAGGATTAGTTAAGTCATAACTCGAACTTAGCCTAAGCTTAGTTCGACTGCAATTTTTCATTTAAGGGTAGGTATATTTTTGTGTTATTTAAGTATTTTGTACACTTTGGCGATTATATCAATTTTAAACAATATTTGGGATTTTAATTCAGGTTTACTTAAGTAAACTTTAGGATTAGTTTAAAATTGTATTTATTTTTTGTATTTCATTATTATTATTTAAGTATTTCATACACTTTAGGCCTTATTGCATGACTGCTGGAGGAGGGTAATGTTATATCAGTCTATGTATGTTTATTTGTTTCTATGTGGCTTTCTAGAGACCAAAACCGTTTGCCGATTTTTATGATTCTTACGTCAATCGATTCGTATTAACCTTGCGTGTGCCACTGGCTACAATAAAATTGGATAACCGGATTTTGGGCGCCATATTGTGGGGACCAAACTGTAACGTTACGTAAGCTCAAACGAGCAAAACGTAAGTCACGTTAATAAAATAAGTATAAAATAAAAATAAGGGCCGGCTTCGTACGACTTGCCGCTCGCCTCTTCCATGGTGGCGACGGGGCAACTGCAGACCAGGGCGGCGTGATACGCTGCGATGGGACATGTGGTGGAGCGCTACCTCGAGATGAGGGACCTCGTGTTCAGAGTGCGCAACCTGCGCGTGTTGCTGGCGGGCGCACTGTGGCCGCGGGCTCCGCTGTAGACTACATTGCTGCAGCTCATGCACACCGTACCGGTTGGTATGCAGTTATGTAGGCATACGGTAGGCAGGAAGGCAGGCAGCATGGAGTGAAAAGGAATCGGGCTGTGGTGTTTTCCACGCCGTACAGTGAACCCCCTTACAGGGGTACGGTCAAATGATATACCATATAAATAACACTCACAATATATATATTAACAAGTGCACTTCAGATATTATTTCACATCAAGCTGGGTAATATGGTTTAGAGAGTTTTTGAGATAAGATAGTGTGTAATACCAGGCTAAAATATGTCCTTCAAATTTCGCAACCAAAACCAAACTAAAAAGCTGACGTCCGTTTTTTCCTCGTTCTGTGTCATGTCTTCTGAATTTCAATTTCAAATTTCAATTAAGAAATCAAGACCAGAACGAACAAAAATCGGTTTACAGAAGGGGGGGGGGGTAGTCTGCCGCTGCCCTTACAATAATGTACAACGGGGGTCCCGGCGGCTTGAGGCGGAGCTGAGCGACGAACCCGAAGATGTTGGTCGTGTGTTCTTGGCTCGGGACTGGCTTCGTGTCAACATTTTCTTCTAAGCTTGTCATTTTTAGTTTCATTTCGTATTGTTCGTCATTTTAATTATATTTTTTGTTTTCTTCTTGTTGGTTTATTATTTTATATATGTATTTATGCAGACATTATTTAAATTTAGTTTTATGTAGATATAACGGTGATATTGTACGGTTTGATAAATATATTCAAACAAAATCGAAAAGCTAAGAAAAGTTTACTATCAATCTTGACAAACCAGACCACATATTTCCTTTATTTAATTTCTTTTCTTATTATATATAATAACTAAATATTTTTATAAAGCACAAAATTAAAAAAAAACATTTAAAATATAAACAATACAGATGGTCCTCCCATCTGTATCGGGAACAGGGTCCAAGCTACCGGCGGTCAGGGCTCCAGAGAAAGGAACCTCTTAAGAATATGAGCCGTATCCAGCTGTACTGCTTTCTGGATCAGGCCCTTGACCAAGCCACCTGACGAGAGCCTCCTAAGGTATTGATCGAGGCTCGTGGCTATTAAACCATTGGATGAACGACGACCACTTACTAAGTGGTATATTATTAAGTTATTGTCCAATACAATCACTCATGTGTACAATCTCTCCTTCTCTCTGTCTGTCCATCGTCTGTCATACAGGTTTACAATCAAACGGTTGGAGCTACAGTCTTCAAATTTCGCACAGTATTAGCATCTTGTTGACACAAAGCCATACAAATTGTCATAAATGTTTTTAAAGGGGGCGTCCATACAGATAAAGGGTAGGTGAAAAAAATAATTATATATACCCAATCGATTGGGGTAGAGTTGTTTAGACCTTATTGAGTAGATAAATACTATATTCTTTGTTTTTACAAAATATTGAAAAACAAAGAAACGAGACGCCATGGAAATGAGCTTTTTTTTTACAAAATTTTGTTCCGAAGAATTTGTCTTCTTCCCAACCATCTTGACCTATGAACTTAAAATTTTGCGATTATGTTATTTTTACCAACAAATACCTATAGATTAATAAATAAGATTTTAACATTGAAATTCCCTCATCTTTTTCCTATTACAATTAACTTAATTTTGCGGTTCGGTACGGTACCCTAAATGTGCAAGTCCCACACGCACTTCGCCAGTATTTTATTTTATTTCAAAGGAGATCACCTAATCTACCCTAGTTTAGGGCAGGTATATTTTCATGAAGTACGTACCATTTTTTCCCATCAACCCACATTTTCCATTAACCTTTAGACTAGGTAGTTATTGGTGAAGTTATTTTGATAAGGTAAACAAAATAACTTCACCAAGGAAATTGTATCATCAACAATGTCGAAAATACTGGCAAGAGAGCGTAATAAGGTTACCCTTTAAACCTCAAAGCGTCTGTAAACACATAACAGGGTAATAACGTTAACTGCGCAGTGCACGGGTTGATATTTATAGAATACTGGCTTCTGCCCGAGGCTTCGTCCACGTGAAAAGTGTTTTATCATCACAAGGTAGAAAAATACCGGGTTAAAAACTATACTATAATTATCCTTCCCAGGATCTCAAGCTATCTCGATACCAAAGGTCATTTAAATCTGGCGTAAAAGCATAACAGACAAACTCACATTCGCATTTGTAATATATTTGTTAGGATTGTAAAGTGATTATATAGGTACGTATGCAGAATATTATTTGTTTGTATTTAAAATTAAGTGCGGGATGAGGTGATAATGTTCAGAGCCATTTTTGGATGCTGTTTCGAAATTCGTTGATAGAACCAGTTTTGGTAAAGTACGATTTTCTTGTGTTCATAATATGCTCCCTATTTTATGAAGGCATTTTTATAGGGCGATTTCTGATTATCTAGAAGTCCAGACTCCACGCTACTATTAAGATTTATTTAAGAGATAATTATAATAGCCTCCTTGCCCAGAAGTGGGACAGAACAGGCTGGCATAAAAATATTTAAAATCTAATTACAGTCGTACTTTAGGGCCTCAAGAAAGTGACATTTAGTCAGTGACAAACATAATTGAACAGCTCAAAATCGGCATGCGCTGTAGAATTGTTACAAAGTTTTACCGTGCAGTTTGATAGATTAAAAAGTAAGTTAGCTTTACATATCGTACACCCAGAACAACATTGCATTAAATCAAAAAATCTCAAAATCGACTTTAACCTATCAACGAATAGCCAAAAATTTGCCGCATTTACCACAAGGACAGGAATATTTATATCTACAAAATTGTCCAAAAAATCTCGAGATAACTCTCCATCTTTGACGATGCACTGCTAAAGTCGTACCGTCAATACAAAAGTATTTCCAGTTGCAACTTATCCGTCTTAGAAACAGCACGCAGATCCTTTACGCAACAGTGAATTATTTTGTTATAATGCGGTGTTGTTGAATGTAGAACGAAAATAACTCTGAATTATTTAGTTTTAATTCAGTGTTGGTGACTGTGTTTATACTAGATGTTTGATACTATTTTGAAATAGTACTCTGTTGTTGACAAAGTTATGAATTTTATTTTGTATTATTCCAAATTAGTATTGTTTGTAAAAGGTGAAAATCAGTGAAATGATGTGAGTGGTGATATAAATTATGTCCTAATTTTGTTAAAAATCATAAAATCATACCGTTTTATACAAATAATTGTAATTTACATTATAAATTAAGAGAAATATATCTCAGATGAAGCCTACGGAACACGAGAGCGGTGCCGCGATTTATATAAGTGTGCATGACAGCGAGGAGCGACACTGTAGGGACACATACATCTATGTGCGTATAAGGATGCCAGATTCTGGGAAAAACACCCACATTTTTTTCGATTGTTGTCAAGAATACTTAAGTAGTATTTGGACAGAATAATGGTTATCAAATAAATTATAATAGAATAAAAGTTAAATAAAATTCACTTAATGGTTATTAATAACTAATATTCAACAGAGGAACAAATACTTAATAATGCTTTTAGGAAATTTCTATATAAAAATAAATAAGCGATATCATACATGTTGAATAATTACGCGAGGAACTTGAAAATGTGATTTTTTGTTTGTTAAGATATTTTGATGATATTGGTGTTGCGAGACTCCCGTATCTAAATACTTACGACACATATAAACACTCGCCGCACGAACAGACGATATGCCAGACTCGGAACCAAATACGTACTGAAGATGCGTGGCGTCTGCTTAACCGGACTAACCTGTGGAGACTAAGCTATGTAGCCTCCGGCCAGGCTTAAAGTTTCTAAGCCTAAAGCGACAGCACTAAGGGCTACCCCAGTTGGGGTCGGACCTCGGCTCAGGGCGTCGCTTGGGGGATGGCAAGGCCGGATCTGATAAAGTGATTCTACCATCCGTTCGGAAAAGCCTACGTGGAGAAGAACGGACAAGAAGAGATGCGCCAGCGCCGGTAATATTTATAGCGTGCGTACAGACGGCGCTAAAAGTCGCGCACGCGCGAGATTGAGATGGGTGCTCGCTCATCGTAGCTATCATTGTTACAGATTTGTTTTAAGTTTAGGAAATCAATGTTCTTCCATTGGTCAATTAAATATCGTAATATAGTGTAGCCTGCAAGTACTGAATGTTCCAAAATAGTATGTACGGAAGGATCTTTTACGAATAAACAAGTAAATTATTCCCTGCAACATACGTGTTTAATTTCGCTACTCAACTACCGCCAACAGTGTCAAATGAAAGTTCTTGGCCTAGAACCATTTTATCTGTTTGGATCATCTAAATCGGTCCACGCATTTACGAGATAATCGCTACTTATTGTAATTGGTGCGTATAACCTCTAGAATATTACTAGTAAAATCACACGCGATTGAACCTAAATTATTAGAGTAATCTAGGCTATAATTGCTGATTCAGCAGTGCTAAATTGAAGGAGAAAAGTATGCAGATGAGACGAAAGGCAATGGATAAAGTTCAATTTACTAATCATGCCACATACCTTTGAAACAGCGATTCCCATGCAGATGCAGATGCCACGTTCGAGAAGTTCAGCTCACAGACTAGGTACACTATGCTGGCCAGCGGTACACAACACAGTAGGTCTAGGTAATACAGATAACACTTTCCATGTAGGTTCAATTAAGAGTTTTGGGCGAGAGGGTGATTTTGTGCGCGCACCTCCGCCCTGGTTGGTAAGAGACTGACGAGGATCGCCTGCGGCCGTGGCGTGGTGGCGGCGTAAAAAGACCGTAGCGGCACGGCGCGGAATACCACCAAAACAACGATAGGTGACACTAATTTAATAAATTGGAACTAGTATACCAATGCCTTTCAATCGCCCTATGGTGATGTAATAAAATATGAACTATAAATTAGGAAGCGTAACCATTATCCCCGGCTTAAAAGTTCCTACTTTCGAAACACAAAGGAGAAGTAAAATAAGTTGCAGATCATCACAACTCTACCAAAGGTTATAAGAACTCTAAAGTTGCGACTCTCTATTACAAATAAGAATATTCAATTAACTATTCTACGCGGTAATTAAATCTAATACTGCACATTGGTGCACGGTAAAATTAATTATTAATGTAACGAAACTTATTGCGTTGGCAAAGGGCACAACTTTACTACCGGGCGACTCTGAAGGATCCCGCCTTTAGGTTTTACCGATGCGACTCTACAAACTCAGTTTTTATCTGGAAATATTTCTGTGATTACTCCTAACGGCCAATGCAGCGGCATCACATTGTCCTGCATGGAGACGCCAACCATACCGACCCGTATTGGATTGGCAGGGGTGTTCCATTTCTGTTTGGATTGTAGGGTGTGCAGGTACTCTTGGCGCCACCGCTTACAAAAAGACTGCAGGAACATTTGGTCAGTTAATTCATAACGCGAAATAAGATGTAACCGCGTTTCATTGACTTCGCGGGCGAGGAGCAATAATAGAGGTTTCGTATGCTAGAAGTGATCTGACGAAAGATTCTCATGAATCTTAGCGATACGATTGGCTACGAAGGTGTGCCATCGATGCGGTGCGGAATGAATCCAACTCAAGGTTACAGTTGAATCCGAGAAAGCTACGACTGCCTCAATGGCGTGCCGAGCTGCGAAAAGATTATATACTCGCTTTATCACAGTTGATAAGAGGAGTGCGGCGCATAACTCGAGACGAGCTAGCGAAACTACTTTCAGTGGCGCGACTTTAGATTTCGCACACACCAGCGAAACGACGATACTACCGTCGGGTCTGACAACGTGGGCGTAAACCGAACCACCGTAAGCTTTCTCACTAGCGTCGGCAAAACCGACGAGGGAGAGCCTACAGCGTTCTACGACGCCGACATGTCGCAAAAATCTCAGTTCAGAGATAATTGGCAATTCAGCTTGAAATTGTTCCCACAGACGAACAATGCGAGGTGGTGGGACGTCATCCCATCCAAGTTTGACAAGCCAAAGCTCTTTGATAAGAAGCTTGGCGTATAAAATTATCGGTGCCACGAGGCCTAAAACGTCGAAAAGACGTGCAATGGAAGAAAGAATATTCCGTTTCGTGCAAGGGCGAACATTAGGGTTAACCTGGAATACGAAACAATCCTCATCAGGGAACCAACGAAGTCCCAGTATTTTCTGTGTCGGATCTTTACTTAGGTCCACGCTCTGTGAAAGTCTTAATGACTCTGGAATATTCCGAAGAACATCGACACTATTGCTAGACCACTTCGTTAGCTGAAAATCACCGAGAGAGAATATTTTTATTAGTTCACGAGCCGAGTCTATAGCCAGCGCAGTGCTAGGTATAGAACTAACTATGTCATCCATGTAAATATCTCGCTGCAAAATGTCCCTGGCGAGAGGTAACTGCGTTCCTTCATCCTGACATAACTGTTGGATAGTGCGAATCGCTATAAAAGGACTACACTTTAATCCAAAGGGAAGCACTGAAAACTGATAAATTTGAAGTTCTTCTTCCTCATTAAACCGATATAAGATACGTTGAAGCGAACGATCTTGTGGGCGTATACCTATACGTAGGTACATAGATTTAACATCTGAGGAAATAGCGACACTAAAAAGCCTAAAATTTAACAAGATGTTAAAAAGGTCAGCCTGAAGGACTGGACCTGCGTACAGGATATCATTGAGCGAGGTACAGTTATCTGTACTTGCACTAGCATTTAGGACCACGCGTAGCTTAGTGGTCACTTTATCCTCTCGAATAACAGCATGGTGAGGAATATAGTAGTCCATTTCTCGCTCCTTACAATTTCGTTTGGGCAACCCACATTCAGGTAAAATATTCTGCACCAAAGAAATATAATGGTTCTGTAGATAATCCCGTATGACGTCATCATAAAGAAGCTTGACGTTAGGAAGCGATTTAAGTTTACGTTCGAGGCTATAGAATCTCTTGCGAGCTATATCAAAAGAATTTCCTAACGCTGACGCGTCTGTTTTCAGTGGTAAAGCTGCAACATACTTGCCATTTGGAGCGCGGGTAATTGTGCTACAATAAAACTCTTCACAGTGTTTATCATCCACACTCCCAACGGACGAAGCAGTAACATCTTCAATCTCCCAAAACTTACGAAGATCGAAGTTATCGAAAGAACTCGCAAAGAAAGACAGAGTGTCAGTTGAAGGTTCGATAATAGGTGCTTCTCCTAGAAGTATGTAGCCGAGCATAGTCTCCAATGCATCGGGGCAACCGGGTGCGCTGGACACGGGACCGGGTCGCAATAACTTAGCGAACAACGTGACTCCAAGTAACATGTCAATATTACCTGGCACACCCCAGCTGTCATCAGCGAGAAGTTTAGGATCAATATGCTTCAATTCGGCAGTATCTATAGCACCCAGAGGAAGCTGCCCGGTTATCTGATCCAAGACTAGAGCGTCAATTCTATACCTAGGCTGCGAGCAAAACCGTGAGCTGAACGTAAAATTCACCGAGCCACGAACGGCCTGCGATGTGCCACCAATACCACGAACGGTAGTTATTGAGTCCGTATGTATAGTTAGACCGAGCATACGGCAGCAACGCGATGTCATATAATTCTTTTGCGACCCAGGGTCCAAAAGACATCTAACCACCACGCCCTTACCCTTCCTACCCGCCACTAATACCTTGGCAGTAGCCAGAACTTCGGTACTACGTGTGGCCTGGACTTGAGCAGAAGAATGCGTACACAACGCCACACGATCAGAAGTAGCTGGATCGGCCGCAGAAACGGAGGCTGGGTCGCTAGCGGAAACCAGCGCAGGGGCTTGCGTCGATTGCTCAAAATGCAATAAGGAATTATGCTTACCGTTGCATTTCCTTCATGTTGACTTAGATAGGCACTTAAAAACGGTATGTTGGCCACTTAGGCAGTTAACGCATCTGTGGTTGTTTTTTACAAACCTAAATCTATTATTCGCGCTCAACTTTTGAAACGTTTTGCACGTATACAAGTTTTTATGCGGGGATTGACAGAGTGAACATTTAGATTCAGTAGCCACAAACACCTGCGATACCTTAGATGAGGTGCTGGGTCTACCTGCGGGGGCGGGCTTAGTTGCCGCAGAAGAGATACGATGTAAGATTTTTACTTGTTCACGAACAAACTTTACGAAATAATCATAATCCAACTCTTGTTGATTACGAAGCGACATTTCAGATTTGTTCCATAGCCTGCCGAAATTTGTGTCAGGAGCACAAAGGTGCATTGAAGGAGGCATACATATATGAATGGTTTCTTGATTTTTGTTATTTTATTTTTATTCTTAATATTTTATGTATCTACTCGTATATAGTGTATAACATTATTTATTATGTGGTATAACATCATCTTGGGAAAACTGTAAGATGTTGTACTTATTGGTGTCAAATAAATAAATAAATAAATAAAATAAATTTCAAAATGTTTTGCTGTATCTGAGTCTATTAACTTAAGACCCCAATGAATAAATATAAAATCCTCCAAGTTATGTATTTTTAATTGTTTGAGTCCAGCAACCGTAGAAGTTAATTTATCGAAACCTTGTTCAATATTAGCGGGTGTCGTTCCGAACGACTTCAATGAGAACAGTTGATTTAGATAATTAGTGGCGAGCGCGCGAGTATCCAGGTACTTTGCGATAAGCGCATCCCAGACCACGCGGTAATTATCGCCAGAAGGTACAATACCTACTGCCACACTCCTAGCCTTTCCCTTTAGACAACTCAACAGATAATGAATGCGATCAGAATCTGATAAATCTGCGTTCGTATGTATAATACGTTTGAAAGTCTCATAAAAGAACGGAAAGCTCTGAATATCACCGTCAAAGGCAGGCAGCTCAATTTTAGGTACCTTTATATGATGAGCACTAGGGCTCACTGTCGGGCTAGGTTCCTTGGAAACAGTTTATTCAGTTAATGAAGCTAAAGTATTTTTTATCTCGCCGACCAAGTCATCAAATGAATGTAAGGCACTATAGCTTACTTCGCACTTTGGATCCAATGTCAATTTTAACATATTTATCTCGTCCATTATCTCATTGAATTCGCTACGTTGGCCGTCAATTTGTTTAGCCTGAGCAATAAAAGAATTACGTAATCTTTCTGTTGTTAAAGATTCTGTTGAATCCAAAATCCTTAGAACCCGCGCGAAATACGAGTCGCGTTTACTTTCCAATAATCTAAGGTTAACCTTGTCCGTCATAGTGAACAGAAGTTAAAATATGGAAACAAAAAAAAACAACAAATTTTTATCTTTTACGGAACCCGCGTAAGTGAAATTAGTGTAGCCCAATCAACGGGGCATAAGTAACCCGAACAATTCTCCTGCCTGTGAGAGTAGGTAGTGTGATAAAGTAAGACCTACAGATTACAGATATCAAATTATCCAACAGATTTTGATAAGAGAAGTTAGGTATTTTTACCTAAACTTGAAAATTGCTTATAACTCTCTGTGAAAAATTCCTCAGGCTGAAATACTTTCTGTATACGTACGAGTGTATTAGTTAGAATAGGCATGTATAGGCATCCAACATTTTTTCGATTTGGGAGACACTCCAAATTTAACTTTTAGCATTTTACGCTATAACTTCTACTGAAAAATTGGTCTGCTACTTTTTATTTTTTAATATGGTTTTATTACATTAAATAAACAGATTTGATAAGTTATCCAAAAGATTTTCCTTTATTTGCCATTCTTTTTTTATTTTTGCTTAATTACGTAATGTGAAAAATATCTCCGTGCATTTTCATACCTTTATTAGTCATATGATTTTATATTAAATAAGAATTATCAATTATCCAACAAATTTTCGAACGTTCATTATATTTGTTAGGATAGTTCGCTGATTTATGCTAGAGCGTAAGGGTTGACCTTCACTTGACCGCTCTGAGCTGCTTTGCCGCGCATTAATTTTGGAGTATTGTAGGCGGGTTTTGTGGCCACCGTTATTATTACAAATATTTTTTTATCTTAATATGCAAACTTATGTGAAGTCATCCAGTTACCACAAACTGTCAAACTTTCTCATTCGATTTTGAACTTAACCATCAAGATTTGAAGGTTTAAAATCATTTCGAGAAATTTTTCAGTTTTGTATAACCCAATGTGCTGTTGGCTGTAAAACGGCGTTTAGAAATTCAGTTTATATTTCTAAAGAATATTTATTACATAAATGGATTTAAAATAAACGGTTGATACCTCCTTAAGGACTATGTAAACTATGCAAAAAAATGGTCAAAAAGTATGTTTAGAAAGACACCTGTTGAGGCGTTAACGAGTAAGATAAAAGAAGATTATTATTATGTCCCTTATTTAATGTTCTTTTCTTATCGTCTTCATTTATTTTTATTTATATAAAATAAATTAATAAAATAACATATAAAATAGAGCCCACCGGTATCGGGAACAGGGTCTAAGCATGAAGTTCAAGTCTTGTATGCACTAGGTAAGTGCCCCACGGACAATCCCCGGTTGATGCAGGACTATTGTTAAATATGAAGACAAATATATTGGGCTATGGGTTTTGGAAGGTTTATTGGATTGATTGTCTAAAACTATAGAATTACTATTAGCCCCCGCCTGACCACTGTTGAACTACACGACTAAAAAAGATAAAATGGCAGGGGTGTAAAGTTGTGGGCAAAGTCCATCATCTCTTGCCTTAATTGGCTGGCTTGATTGGAGATCCGCTATCCACTATGGTAGCCCATTAATTGAGTGTGCATGTCACCCCTGCCATTTTATAGTCGTGTAGTTCAACAGTGGTCAGGCAGGGGCTAATAGTAATTCTATAGTTTTAGACAATCGATCCAATAAACCTTCCAAAACCCATAGCCCAATATATTTGTCTTCATATTTAACAATAGTCCTGCACCAACCGGGGTTTGTCCTTGGGGGCACTTACCTAGTGCATACAAGACTTGGACTTCATGCTTAGACCCTGTTCCCGATACCGGTGTCTTATCGTATACATTTATTTTATATAAATAAAAATAAATGTAGACGATAAGAAAAGAATATTACATAAGGGACATAATAATAATCTTATTTTATCTTACTCGATATCGCCTCAACAGGTGTCTTTCTAAACATACTTTTTGACCATTTTTTCGCATAGTTTACAAAGTCCTAAGGGGCTGAGGACAAACAGTTGACAATCGACATCTGAGGTTCTAAGCCACGCCCACTGTCATCGATAGTTTAGGGGAAACTTAAATTGGAGCGAAAAGTATTTGAAAATTAAATACACAAGGCCGACCACAGAGGCCCATATCATAAACGGACTCTTCCGATGGTTTTTTTTACAAAAATATAACCGCGCAAGTTCTTATTTTAAACTGGCTAGCATCTGACATCAGATCGTTCACTGTTATTTTGCCTATGAATGCAACCTTATTGCTACGAAAATAAAGATCACTAAAATAGGTAATCTGGCTAGTGTCATACGAGTCTTTGCCGTGCAAATTGAATAAATATTATAATTATGTCTGCTTCTATGCGACTGCCACATATAAGAACACAGTACGTTACATTTTTTTTATATTGGTTTAATAGCTAGATAATTTTATTTATATTATTTTAATGAGTTTTACTATACTGAAATGGACTGTGCAATATTAAACTGGAAACTTTAAATTTGAATTGAGATTTGGTGCTTTCAGTAATCAATTTTATCATTATTTACAATAGGAAAGTCACATCAAATTGTAAAGACACCTTAAATTAGCAAATATCCAAAATTTACTAGGTTTGGAATTGTCTTTTTTAGGCATGTTTAAAATATGCAATAGAATGTATGACGCTATTAATATGATTTGTACAATTAGTAGGTTCATATTCCTTGTTTAGTATTCTCTTGAAATCTTAATATATCATTTAGTTACTAATACAAGATGACTTTCCGCTCTCCTGGAATATAATAATTACAAAGCACGTACTGGGTTTTGATATACATCAGCCCTCTGTGGTGAGGTCACGTGGTGCCGCTTTTCTGTATATTAGAGTTAAAAAACAAATAGACAGGGCGAAAAAACACGGTCATGTAAACTTTATCTATCTATATAAATACAAAAAACCGGCCAAATGCGAGTTGCACTCGCGCACAAAGGTTCCGTACCATTATCGCAAAAAAACGGAATAGAACACGTATGTTGTATGGGAGCCTCACTTAAGACTGCACCGTGCAAAATAATTCAAAACGATCGTCACAGTTATAGGGATATAATCAATATTATTACCATAATTGCGATAAAAAATATGTAATGAACACCACAATGAATGTGTTAACGATTCTATGTTGGCAAAAATAAAAAATATTGTCTAGTTTAAATAACAAAAATACATAAAGTTAGACAAAAATCTTAAAATAGCATGCTAGTGTTTTAATGATTTTTGATAATAAACTGTTGAATTTTTTCACAATCTTTAATTCATATTAATCTCTAATGGTCATACCACAATTTAGTGTTTTAACATTTTCGAAATGTCATTTGATTATTTTTGTGTTCTTTTTTTTCTTAATTGTCGCGCTGTTTTGAATCATACGCAACGTGCACCTGTCGTCAATTCAGTCGTCCACGAGAGCTCGGAGAGAGGTCACGTCTCATCGTGGAGCGACGCGCCGATAACGATAATTCGCGATCTATTGTGTACGTATACATTGCCGCAAATAGTTGAATAAGGTAAGTCATATTTTTTGATTTTTGTGTAGGAATTTTTATGTATACCTAACATTTACTTTTTATGTTTTTACTATTCAATACATATTTCTGTTTTTGTTTTTAAATATTATTTTAGTAAAAATAATGCTGTTCTCATAAAAAATATGTATTTCTATTTTTTTATTTTATTTCCTTTTTAACCGATTTTCAAAAATGAGGCGGTTTTATGTTCAGCTGTATGTTTGTGTTTTTGTGTATGTTTATCGATTTCATAAATTGTGGTAATCGATTTTTTCAATTGTTTCTCAAATATTTGTTATTGGTATCGTGTAATGGGTTTTTAAGGATGCCGATTGCAAATCTGACATTCTTTTTAAAATCCAAGATGGCGGATGCAACTTTTTCTCAAACATTCGATATGGGTATTGTGTAATGGGTTTTTAGGGATGGCGATTGCAAATCTGACATTCTTTTCAAAATCCAAGATGGCGGATGCAACTTTTTCTCAAACATACGATATGGGTATCGTGTAATGGGTTTTTAGTGATGCCGATTGCAAATCTGACATTCTTTTTAAAATCCTAGTTGGCGGATGCAACTTTTTCTCAAACATACGATATGGGTATCGTGTAAAGGGTTTTTAGGGATGCCGATTGCAAATCTGAAATTATTACAAAATCCAAGATGGCGGATGCAACTTTTTCTCAAACATTGGATATGGGTATCGTGTAAAGGGTTTTTGGGGGTGGTGATTGCAAATCTGACATGCATTTTAAAATCCAAGACAGCCGATGCAATTTTTTCTCAAACATACGATATGGGTATCGTGTAAAGGGTTTTTAGGGATGCCGATTGCAAATCTGAAATTCTTTACAAAATCCAAGATGGCGGATGCAACTTTTTATCAAACATTCGATATGGGTATCGTGTAATGGGTTTTGAGGGATGCCGATTGCAAATCTGAAATTCTTTACAAAATCCAAGATGGCGGATGCAACTTTTTCTCAAACATTCGATATGGGAATCGTGTAATGGGTTTTTAGGGATGCTGATTGCAAATCTGACATTCTTTTTAAAATCCAAGATGGCGGATGCAACTTTTTCTCAAACATTCGATATGGGTATTGTGTAATGGGTTTTTAGGGATGGCGATTGCAAATCTGACATTCTTTTTCAAAATCCAAGATGGCGGATGCAACTTTTTCTCAAACATACGATATGGGTATCGTGTAAAGGGTTTTTGGGGGTGGTGATTGCAAATCTGACATGCATTTCAAAATCCAAGACAGCCGATGCAATTTTTTCTCAAACATTAGATATGGGTATCGTGTAATGGGTTTTTGGGGATGCCGATTGCAAATCTGACATTCTTTTTCAAAATCCAAGATGGCGGATGCAACTTTTTCTCAAACATACGATATGGGTATCGTGTAAAGGGTTTTTGGGGGTGGTGATTGCAAATCTGACATGCATTTTAAAATCCAAGACAGCCGATGCAATTTTTTTTGAAACATTAGATATGGGTATCGTGTAATGGGTTTTTAGGGATAGAATAGAATAGAATAGAATAGAATAGCATTTATTTGCAAATATGGGTTATACATAAGTAGGTAGTAGTAGGTTTTCATCAGAGTTCTGCCATATTTCACCATTCGGCATGCAAACATTTTCATTATACTAAAATTGTTAAAATTTAAAGTCTTGTTGGAACATTCAAATAGTTATGTCATTCTCATTAAATAAAATTATTAAAATTAAAACATTCATTAAAAATATCAACTTAATTATTACATTATACATTAAAATTGTCAGTAACAGTAGGTTATATATACAAGAAATACAGAATCGTGGTCCGAAGACAAATAAACAAACAAACATCAAAATTCCAGGTCATAGACAATACACCATAAATATTCCGTACGCAAAACAATAATTAATTAATTAAAACTTCGAGGTATTTTGATAAAAATTGTCCGTTAAAAACTCAGTTACACTGTAATATGCTTTGTCTATTAACAACCTACGAACTGTACTTTTGAATTGCAACGTTTTCAAGTCTTTCCATGCACTTGGCAATTTATTATAAACAACGGGGGCCATGCAATAAATACTTTTGCGCATCATAGTGGTTTGACACGGTACATTATTTAATTTTGAATTGTCACGTCTGTTTCTTGGGTATACATCGGCCAAACGCTCAAAATGATTTGGATTGTTCTTCACAAACATAGCCACTTCAAGAATATAGATACAAGGCAGGGTTAATATGTTGTACTGCTTGAAATATGGCTTGCAACTGTCGGTGGTTTTTAGTTTAAACATTGACCGGAGACATCTTTTTTGAGCCTTAAATGCTGTCTCTTTGTCGGTGGAGTTCGCCCAGAAAATGACACCGTAGCGTAAGTACGATTCAGCAATACCGTAGTACGCTGCAAGAAGTGTTTTTGTATCCACTATGGAGGATAGTCTATGTAAAGCAAATGCAGACGAACTCAATTTTTTACACAACCCGTCAATATGTGCTTTCCAGTTTAAACTGCAGTCTATTTGTAATCCCAAAAATTTGGTATCAGTTACTTCATCAATGTCATTATTTTTGTAGTGTATGTTAAGGTTAGGTACACGAGGCATACGTTGTCTAAAGTGCATTATCATAGTCTTACTTAAATTTATATTCAAATTATTCTTATCTAGATATTTAATTAAATTGTCAAGAGAATCATTTATGTCTGTTTCATATATATTTACGTTTTTACACGGGATCGTAATGGTACTATCATCAGCAAACATAGTTAAGGGATGTTCAATGGACGTGGGCATATCATTAACATATAATATAAATCCAAACGGGCCCACAACGCTTCCCTGTGGAACACCGAATGTAATTTTGCGTTCTCGTGACCGTGATATCTCTTCATGTTTATTAACTACATTGATGCGACTAATTTCGGTTATCTGTGTTCTGCCCTCTAAATACGATTTCATTAGTTCGAGTACGTTACCTCTTATGCCGTAGGCTTCTAACTTATTTAACAATGTATTATGATGAACATAATCGAAAGCCTGCGTCATATCGCAAAATATGGCACATATGGCGACTCGTTTATCCATATTTCTAATAATCGGAAACAAAAAGTCATAAATTGCCATATCGATGGTTCTATGCTGCCTAAATCCTTTTTGTTCTTCACATAATATGTTATTCTTTTCAATGAAATTAGCTAACTGTTTGTAAATGTACTTTTCGAATACCTTTGAGATGACTGGTATGAGTGAGATGGGTCTATAATATTCCATCAATTCCTTATCTACTTTCTTAAATAGAGGTTTAATTATGGATATTTTTAATGCTTCTGGATATACACCCGTACATATACTGAGGTTGATTATGTGACTCAGATGACTGCATATCTCGACTGATACTGACTTTATTATTTTAGTGGCAATCCCATCAAAACCTACACTACCAGTGTTTTTTAATGACATTATTATTTTATGTATGTCGTGTGGTGAACTGGGAGCCATAAACATTGACTTAGCACTTCTTGATATAATGGATGTTTTTGGTTTATATTCAGCATCCAATTTTGGATGAATTTTATCGACAAAAAAGTCATTAAAAGCATTAGCGATATCCAAAGGTTTGTGAATAGTTCGATTACCAATTCTTAGTTTTTCAATTTGCTGTTTAGGGATATTGTTATTTGTCCGATTAATTATTTGCCAAGTAGTCTTTGATTTATTCTTTGATTGTTGTATTTTGTAATTATTCTGTGCTTTCTGTGTTAGATTAATAATCTTACTGTACAATTTAGAATAAGTAGCAAATTTCTTTTTATTTTCATGGTTAGGATTCAATCTAAATTGCCATAAGAGTTTTGTTTTTTTCTTGCTGCACAATTTAACACCTTTTGATAGCCATTTGGGCTTATTAAATGTGCTAATTTTGATTTCCTTGAACGGGAAGCATAGATCATAGAACAATTTGAACGTGCCGATAAACTCATTATAAGCCAAATTAGCATCTTCAGTTAGATATATCTCTGAAAATTTGAGACTGTTTATACAGTTTTTAAATGGGATGCTGATTGCAAATCTGACATTCTTTTTAGAATACACGATGGTGGATCACATTTTTCTTATAATTGTGAATTTATTTTATTTTTGATCTATCACAAGAAACAGTAGTAGGTATCTATACTACTGTTTTTTTAAGAGATATCAAAGAGTAATCAGCAAGTTGCTTGCAACTTGCGCACCGTGCACCACGAGACCTTAAGTCTAGTTTTTGTATGTACTACTGGAATTCGCACTTCCCCCAATATGATCATAAATTAAAGGCTATTTATTTATAATCATATTGGGGGAACCTTCTCATATTTATTATAGTTTATATAACTGTAAGTTTTCAGTACGGTTTTTATTACTGTTTTGGGACTGTATGTTTCCAGTTCTAAGACATGCTTTTTAACTACTTACAATATTCTTATGTTATTTCAGTATTCTTCAAAACATACGGATTCATATTCAATCATTTTGATAGAAGAAGAAACTGAAGATAAAGACAAGATCATAATACATGGCAATAGCAGTGGGTTTCACATGATGCATTTTAGCTGACTAGAAATACAAGCTACCCATTAAGGTACCGAAAATAAGTTAAACAATATACTTCGTTTGGTTAATGGCGCTGTAAAACATATACATATATGCGCAAAATGACGAAGGAAGGAAATATTAAACAAAAAAAAACCTTTATTGATACTTCCAAGCACAAGGACAACTTCATGTTACACAAAGAAAAACACGCATATTTGCAGTTTGGCCTGAATTGAACTTATCGAGGAAGAATAGAATTTTGGTCTAAAATTGAAGAAAATTTAAGACTTTTTATTTTGATTGCTTACTGCCGGAAATCCTTGTTCTCAGTCAGATAGGCAAATGAAACTCAAGGAATGAAATCTCAATGAAAGATCAATGAAAAGGAGAAAAAATGATTCGAAACGAACACTTGCAACTGAAGAAACAACAAAACGCAAAAGAAAAGCGCAATAAATCGCATGGACCCGTTATTCCGTTATGCACCAGTGGTGGAAAATAACAATCATGTTTTTAAATGTGATTGATATTACCCTTCTTGTCTCTTTTCCAGTTATTTTTATAATCTTTTTTATCATAACCCCACACAAATATTTGGTCATCTGGTGACAACTTTTTATGAAAAATTAAAATTCTTTTTTGAAAAATGTCTTCGACTTCCCTGGAGAAAGTTGTTCATTTACAGAAGCAAAAGCAATTTTTAAAATATGATCTTTCCGTTACGTCCTGTATAATAAATATACTAAGTTTCTCTGGGCTTTTTGTAAAATGGTAAAACACGCATTAGGTAATTATAGTTTTTTTATTACGGTCTGGTTTTATTGTGCAATGTACCTACCCATCTACAGCTACTCCACTAGCTTACCTACAAAGTCGATAAACCAAGTAAAATTTCCGGGCCTACAATCCACAACGCCAAAATTTCATCGCAATCGGATGAATAGTAAGGGAACGGTTATTGTATTACTATAGTACAATACAACCAAACATTATTTTTTATATAATATAGATTATAAGATTTAATTATGGGCTTTATGTACATATAAAACCATCTAAATAATAAATATTCGTCATTTCAAGTCACTCAACACAACGACCCAAATTTTAAAAACCTTTAGTTACCAACTTTTGTCATGCAACTGCAAGCGGGGCTCGAGCGAACTTGTCATTGTGTGCGTGACGACGCACACGACTAACGCGCTGCAGTAAATACCTATTTGCCGCGCGCATCTTTTGCTCGGCCCAGTCTTAAATATTGATTTTGTTGTGTTTTTAGTATTTGTTGTTATAGCGGCAACAGAAATACACCATCTGTAAAAAAAAAATTGCCTTGCTATCACGGTTCATGAGATACAGCCTCGTGACAGACGGACAGACAGACAGGGAGATAGACGGAACCCTAAAAATGCTGTATGTGATTGTAAGCATCTCACTAGAGAACGGCCGAAACTATTTGTTGCTATTGTTTGTTATATATCAATCAATCATTTATTTGCTATAAATATTGGTACAGTGTAGGTGTTTAAAGATAATATAGAAAGAAAGAAAATGTTTATATGCGCCAGGCACAACGAATGCCATAAAAAAACCGGCTAAGTGCGAGTCGGACTCGCGCACGAAGGGTTCCGTACTTGTTAAATTGTGGTTTACGATTTATGACGTATTTAAAAAAAACTACTTGATCTCGTTCAAACCAATTTTCAGTGGAAGTTTACATGGTAATGTACATCATATATTTTTTTTAGTTTTATCATTATCTTATTTTAGAAGTTTCAGGGGGGGGGGACACATTTTACCACTTTGGAAGTGTCTCTCACGCAAACTATTCAGTTTAGAAAAAAATATATTAGAAACCTTAATATCTTTTTTGAAGACCTATCCATAGATATCCCACATGTACAGGTAGGATGAAAAAAAATTGAGTTTCAGTTTTTTTCTATTTTTGTTTGAAAATCTTAATGCGGTTCACAGAATACACCTACTTACCAAGTTTCAACAGCATAGTTCTTATAGTTTCGGAAAAAAGTGGCTGTGACATACGGATGGACAGACAGACAGACATGAAGAATCCATAAGGGTTCCGTTTTTTGCCTTTTGGCTAGGGAACCCTAAAAAGGAAAACATAAATACTAAAAACAGTGTATGCCTCACAACCACGTATATGTTACTGTAAAATCCGAACTGTTGTTTCAGTTTCAAAAAAAAAACTATGATCAAACTCATTATTTATCGGTAAAACAGATTTACCAAGTCTTACCGGTAAAAGTCTGAAATCATCATCATCATCTACCTGCCCTTGTCCCATGTTACTTGGGGTCGGCGCAACGCGTTTTCTTCTTCCATATCGTTCTGTCCCGCACCACGCTATAATTGACTCCCTTTTCTTTAACATCACTCCTCACACAGTCCATCTATCTTTTCTTTGGCCGTCCCCTCCCTCTTCATCCATCCCCAATTAAATTCATAAGAGTACACCTAAGTCATTCCAGACATTCTTTTCCCGCACCGTCTAGAACCAGCCCTCACGGTACGCGTCCAAATCATCTCGGCACCTATTTCTGGACCGGCCTCAACGGTGCGTTCCACCTTCAAGATTGTGGAGGCTTGCCCAGCGCTCATTTTGCATGCTACTAACGTGAGCCGTAATGGCATTGGCCCATTTGAGCCGAACAGCCTTTTTACCCACGTCTATTATGCCCGTTTGGGAACACAGCGTGTTCCGTATTCGGTCTGTTCTTTTTACATCCAGAATGCTGCGTAAATCTCTGGAAATCCCCAAGTGTAAGTCTTTGAGTTTACTCTCCAGGGTGATCGGCGGATTTTTTGTTAATAAATAAGAATTTTCAGTGCCGATTTGGCAAAATGTCAAGATCAATTAATAATTAGCTTAACAATATTAATAGACTAACTAAATATTATTGTAGCCCGTTATTGCAATTGGGATAGTTAATTGCGAGAAATACAGGACTGATCAATGTGATGATTCTTGGTGTGCTTTATGTCCACATGTGGACGATTTTTGGTTGAAACGACGAAAAATGTCAAATTCGTGAGAAATAGATTATCATTACTCACGAATTTGAAATTTTTTGGTCAGTTCTAGGTGCCGTATGTTAGAAAGAAACAAAGATTGAAACAAATGGATACGAAGAATTTTATTAGTTCTGTCATTTCGAGACACTGCCAGCGTGGTTGGTACGTCCATTCCATGTTCTGTGTTTTTGCTTCTATTGTTTTCACATGAACGAAGAAGGTTAAAATAGTATTCGACCTTACCTATATTTTAAATATAGTTTAATTCAAATTGAGATAACATTTGTTGTATTTTCAAAGAGGTTCAAATACTTTTTAGTTATGGACTTAGTAAGTAAACTAAACGACGTGAGTCGTTTATAATACAACAAAAATATAGATGCCAGTGACAGCGGTAGTGCCAAAAAATAAAAATAATACAGACTTTGACAATATTACTTGTGATTTCGTTAGTTCCAATTAAAGCCACCAGGCTACATGATCTGGCTGCATTTTACCTGATATTTTTTTGACAGATTGAATTGACGAGACATAAATTGAATATTATTTTTGCTTTTTGCGGAAAAAAGTGACATATGTCCACCTAGCAACGCCGCAAAGCGGTCACTGTCGAATTGCACTGGATGGAAAGAGAAGCACGATGGAATTAGTATAGACTTTTTTACAAAACATAATAATATGAATTACTTAAAAATAATGAATGAAACTTCAATATATAAGACAATGAAGTTTTGCGTCCTTTTATGATACGTTATTGGTGTTAATTGTACAAATGTACGCTGGTCAGTATTACCGGAAAAATCTTTTGAAGATCACGGTAAGAGGTTACTTTGCCATTCAATTGTATCGAGGTTTTTGTGCGTAAACGTGTTTCGGCCACAACAAAGTTTTCGGAAATATGATCAAGATTAACATATCTTTTTTCTGCTGCCACATCTTCAATAGATTTGGCTAAAAAATGTTTAAAAGAAAGCCCATTTTGAGTATTCAGCCCCTTAAGGAGGTATCAAACGTTTATTTTAAATCCGTATAAGTAATAAATATTCTTTAGAAATATAAAGCAAATTTCTAAACGCCTTTTTACAGTCAACAGCACATTAGGTTGTACAAAACTGACAAATTTCTCCAAATGATTTTGAACCTTCAAATCTTGATGGTTAAGTTCAAAATCGAATGAGAAATTTTGACAGTTTGTGGTAACTAGATGACTTCACATAAGAAATGCATAACAAGATAAAAAAATATTTGTAATAATAACGGTGGCCACAAAACCCGCCTACAATACTCCAAAAGTAATGCGCGGCAAAGCAGCTCTGAGCGGTCAAGTGAAGGTCAACCCTTACGCTCTAGCATAAATAAGCGAACTATCCTAACAAATATAATGAACGTTCGAAAATTTGTTGGATAATTGATAATTCTTATTTAATATAAAATCATATGACTAATAAAGGTATGAAAATGCACGGAGATATTTTTCACATTACATAATTAAGCAAAAATCTAAAAAAATGGTTAAAAAAGGAAAATCTTTTGGATAACTAAACAAAGCTATGGAGCTATTTGTATTTAAGGAAATAAAAACATATTAAAAAATAACAATCAGCAGATCAATTTTTCAGTAGAAGTTATAGCGCAAAATGTTAAAAGTTAAATTTGGGGTATCACCAAAATCGAAAAAATATTGGATACCTTTACATACTTATTCTAACTAGTACATACATACGTATACAGAAAGTATTTCAGTCTGAGGAAATATTCACAGAGCCCTATAAGCAATTTTCATGTTTAGGTAAAAATAGCTAACTTCTCGTAACATAATTTGTTGGATTATTGTACATCTGTAATCTGTATTACCTAATTTCATCACATGCCAAATTTCATAGGCGGGAGAATTTTTCGGAAGTCTCCATACAACAAATATCCTCGTTGACTGGACGTCCAATCAAAATGATAACTCAACGAAAGATTTTACAACTTACGTAAACAATAGTACGGAACGATCCGTACACGCGAACCCTAACAATAATAAATTGTAAGGTGAAAAAAAATATAAAGCGTACAAAGTTTGAACCACGTACAAGTAACAAAGTCTAATACAAATAAAATAGTAAGCACGCGAAATACCTTATGAACGTACCCATCTACCTATATTTATGATTAGCTTAGAGATACCTACAACCCGATAATTAACATTTATGTCGGATGCGAAGCGATATTTTTTTTTTCCTTGTAGTATTCTATTTATATGAGATTAACTTACTCAATACATAGAATATGTACAGATTCTTAACCAACAATAAGTTAAGTGTGAAACTTAGAAACAAGTATGGTACTTATTTCCGTAAGCGATGCGATTGTGTTCGTAACGAAATACCTTCGTAAAACACAATAAAATTCCTAACAAGTAAATACGCAGATGACCGTTCGAAGTAAATTATCTAGTAAGTACTACGTTTACAAGTTAGGTGCGGGGGTGATATGTATAAATATACGGCTGTTTCCTATGAGGAGAACTAAACGCGTAAAGTTTATACAAATCTGTTATTTTACCTGAAGGTTCCTATCAAAAGATCAAGTTACCTTACAAAATGAAATAACAAGCGACGCAATGATAATCTGGTTAATTACAATAATTAATCAAATGCGGTTGAGTCTAGAATTATAAAAAATACCTACTCGTGCAATACGAGTATAGTAGGCATTTACTTAACGAACCAACAGTAGTAGTATATCGTAAAATTACAATCAATGTCATTCATTCTGCATATCTTGATTAGAAAAATATGTAAAAGTTTCCAATGCGTAAATAAAAATTAACCGTACGATAACAAGAACTGGAATATTCCACAGTCACGTAGGCCAACTTGAACGAATGTTTTAACTGACTACCCACAATTTTCATACACGAACAAAAAAATATGTAATTACGCCGAAAATTAACTGATTTATTAAATAAACTTATTTAGCGATATGAATCAACGTTGATATTCAATTAAATGTATTTTTCGGAGTTTCAATTAGTGAAATTAGAGATTTACGTTAACAATTAATTTGCCGGTAGAAAGTACTACATGCAAGGCAGCCAGCCTTATTCCCAACGCAATAGAGGTGAGAATTGTGTGATGATCTGCAATTAATATGGAAATTTCCCGAACTTTTTGCTTAAATTTAGACTTTTAGGACTTAAAATTAGGCTGTAAATAGGCCCAAATTTAATTTATCCAGTTCGAAGGACCAAAATGGTGCGTATAACCTCTAGAAGATTACTAGTAAAATCACACGCGATTGAACCTAAATTATTAGAGTAATCTAGGCTATAATTGCTGATTCAGCAGTGCTAAATTGAAGGAGAAAAGTATGCAGATGAGACGAAAGGCAATGGATAAAGTTCAATTTACTAATCATGCCACATACCTTTGAAACAGCGATTCCCATGCAGATGCAGATGCCACGTTCGAGAAGTTCAGCTCACAGACTAGGTACACTATGCTGGCCAGCGGTACACAACACAGTAGGTCTAGGTAATACAGATAACACTTTCCATGTAGGTTCAATTAAGAGTTTTGGGCGAGAGGGTGATTTTGTGCGCGCACCTCCGCCCTGGTTGGTAAGAGACTGACGAGGATCGCCTGCGGCCGTGGCGTGGTGGCGGCGTAAAAAGACCGTAGCGGCACGGCGCCGAATACCACCAAAACAACGATAGGTGACACTAATTTAATAAATTGGAACCAGTATACCAATGCCTTTCAATCGCCCTATGGTGATGTAATAAAATATGAACTATAAATTAGGAAGCGTAATCAGTAATGAAAATGTAAACAAACCGGATCTTTTCCTGTTTTTGTTCTAGAAACTTTTTAATAAGTGAAAAATCTGTAAATATTATTTATTATAAATTGAGTACGTTTGCAAACCTATATTATATTAAGCTAAAATTTGTAAGGATTATGTAAAAAAATGAATAAAAAACAAGGCTTCAAAGATTTCGGCTAAGCAAAAATGGTCAGCGAATGTTCAATACGTATATCACTTATCACCCCTCCCGGGTACCCCGCGCCCCTATCGCATCCCCACCGCGTGCCACTGGTTCATTGAATTATATTTATACAAATAGATTGTGTCCATATGTTATAGATTTCAAATCGGATAAAAAAGGTATTGAACAATTAATGGGAATGTGTTCCATTACTGATACTGAACCACTAAAAACAATTGCACACTAGTTACAATTTTTCCTGTATAAATGTATAAATTAATCAATCTCCCTACGCCCTATGTACATTTATCTAATTCAAGGAAACTAATTTCGATGTAAACTGGCTGGACCAACCAACTGCCAATATTTTATGTTCCGTAAATATTAGTGGGAAAATCTTTAATTAAACTATAAAATAATCAATATTTATAAAATTAAAATAATATGTGGTATAGTCCACTTTTTTTTTTTTTTGGGCACTACTTTAACAATGATTTAAGATAGAAGACGGCATTTTTACACCCAAAATAAGTAATCACTTGTGATGTGTAAGCAGTGCGACGCGTAGTTCCGTACTTTCGTAGTTTTTCAATTTGTATTTGTATTGGTGGTTGCGCTCTCTTGTTCCGTACGTGCCATCTAATTACTGTTCTATAATCTGAGAAATATATTTACAATTTACTTTTTCGTTATTTACAAGAAGATTAATATTTTTTTTAGATAATGATAATGAGATAATGCACTATTGTTGAATTAATAAATTTTGTTATAGTTATTTGGCATATGATAAGGGGTCGTGGTCTCCAGTTGCATTAAAAGGCAATGGAAGCAATCACAAAAGACACCAGCCCTTATATTGAATAAAGCGTGGAAAATGATGTCAAAAATACAACCGTTGCAGCATCAACCACTAAGATGTCAACAGTGGCAGCATCAGTCGATGAAGTATCAGATAAATTCGCGTTGTGAGACAGGCAGATTTCCAGGGCGAGTCATTTCTCCGAAACTGTTCACTTCTGCATTGGACTTCAAGGTTCTGGACTGGAGAGGCCTAGACATCAATTTTATTCGCGAGTACATCACTCAACTTCGGTTTGGTATAGTGGTCATAGCTGAGACCATGTAGAATAGTAGTAGAGTAGTAGGCTATTTTCGGGAGCAGTCGTGAAGTTCAAGAATAAAAAATGCCAATTTCTTGTATGGTGGACGTTCGGACGGCCGTATCTTCACTGTTGAGCCTATGCATGCGGTTATTATTATTGGTTGCGTGCCCCGGTTGTTCTATGTGGATTTATGTAGGACCAACGCTGGGGTACGGGTGCCTCTTCGTCAGCTTGTTGAAACCTATAACACATATTTCATGGAAATAGATGTCTTCTTCCTTTCTAGTAAATAAAATAAATATCTGGCTATACATACTTTATCTCCATAATCTAAAATAAATAAACGCAATGAACAATACTCTTCCGTTTCCTATTCGTTCATAATTATATTAATAATCCGTGTAGAATGGTGTGGGACATAAATTTTTGCCAATTTTTTATATTTTTTTATATTTATTTATTTATTTATATATGCTTTATTGTATGTACACCAAATTAAATCAAAGAAAAGGAAACTTAAAACTAAAATACAAACAAAGGGCGGCCTTATCGCATACCAATATAATACTAATAAGAACCATAACCATGATATATACCATACTAATATAATATTTTACTCATAGTTTTAGTTAAATTTTAACATGTCACTGTTTTTAAAAACCTCTCTTCTAGTAAAACCCTCGTTAATCATAGATGAATGTTTTTTTGATGATTGTTTTTTCGGCGGTAGGTGTAAATTAAGTAAAGACGCGTTTTCGTTGCGCAATTTTGATTTAAATTATAATTAAGTATTTTTCCACAATTTCTGCAGTAATATTGGTTTTATAAACCACTAATAAGCACACCCTTATATTGGCAATATAGTCCATGTAATAAAGGAAAACTTCATCACCTACCAGCTGTTCACTTGTGCTTTCAAAGACACTGTAAGAGGATACCACTAAGAACTACTAAGAGGAGGGAGATAATACTCACATCATAATGTCTCAGCTGGACGACATCCAATCTGCGCAGAAGAACTTGGAAGAATGTTTTGCCAAGAAGATGAATGAGCTGGTGGCGCAGATTCAGTGTGCTGGACCCGCGAAGGACACCGTTGCCAAGATCGCTGAAGAGTTCCGGACATTCAGAGAGCTGATGTTCGGAATGCTGAGACTTTTACGGAGGCAGATCACAGAGTGCTCCAGGATGGTTGACGGGTTGGAGACACGCACTTGTCGTAAAGCCCTGATATTCACCGGATTTGCTGAGGCCGACAAGGAGGACTGCAAGGCTCTGGTGCTGGACATACTGCACAGTAAAATGGCTCTGCCGAATATTACTGCCTCCTCCATCAAAGCATGTCATAGGCTGGGGTCATCGAACAAAGGTCCCACGCGCAGCAGGCCAGTATTGGTGAGGTTCTCCAATGTGGATCACAAGGCTGCGGCCTGGCGGGCGAAATCTGCCTTGAAGGGCTCCATGGTTACAGTCAAGGAGTTCTTAACCAGAACTAGACAGGCTGTTTTGGTTCGGCGCGTTCGCACTTCGGGATGCAGGCATGCTGGACTCAGGATGGGATCATCATTGTCAGGTCGCCTGATGGAGCGCGGCACAAAGTTTCTTCCTTGAAGGAACTCAATCCCTTGGTGGCGAAGTACCCGAAGAAGACTGGGGAATTAACTGCCGCAGCAGGGAGCAGGACAGCTATCGAAGTGCGTAGAAATCAGTAATATATTTACACTCTTTACACGATTTACACTATTTACACGATAAACACTATTAATTACACCGTTTACTCTACACTTTTACACTTATTTAGTTGTGTTTTTGTTGTGTTGTGTTGGTATTATCTATCTATATATATAAAAGGCAATGTCCCGACTGACATATCAACGCCCAGCCTAAACCACTAATGATAGAAGCTTGAAATTTGTAGGGGATGTTGATTTCATACTGTAGGCGTCATTTAAGAAAGAATTTTTGGAAATTCATCCTCTAAAGGGGTGAAATATGGGATGAAAGTTTGTATGAAACTCTTGTCATTTTTTATTTGAAATGAATGAAATATGGTATTTAGCCTCTAAATATAAAACAATAAAATACGTCTTTAAGGTTTTTTTGAATTTCATCCCTTAAAAGGGTTAAAAGGCGTGTTAAAGTTTGTATGAAAAATATTTTGTTTAAAGGCAAAATTATTTGGAATTTAGTACATAGACACTTCAATACAATTGAAGAAACACGTATTTAAAGCTTTTTGGAATTTCATCCCTTAAAGGGGTAAAAAGGGATGTTGAAATTTGTATAAAACTAAATTGTTTATTATCAAAATCAGTTGAAATTTAGTAATTCTGCTCTTCTATTTAATTAAAGAAACATATATTTAAGGCTTATTGGAATTTCATCCCTTAAAGGGCTAAAAATGGGTGTTAAAGTATGTATTAAAATTAAATTGTTTATTATCAAAAAATCTATCAAAATCACTTTATTACTAAATTTATTATCGATGTGACAGATGTCATTATAGCTACCTTACTCTCGCAATACTTATCCGTGTTATAATTATTAATTAATATAGATCTGCAAATACGTTTTAATTAGAAAAAAATGGAGGTTATAAATATAAACGGTGAGAGAGTGCCTCACGATGTAGTGAGTATTGTAGGAGATGGAGCATGTCTTTTTCGAGCTCTTTCCTATGTAATGTATGGCAATCAGTTATTAGCCAGGGAACTCCGTGAAGAAATCGTCGATCACGTCGTAGAAAATTGGGAAGCATTTTCCATAATGTCTCATGACCGTGATGGCCACAACTACAGCAGCGCCGAAGTTTACTTTGCCGGTATGTCCCAACTTCACACTTACATAGGTTATTGCGAGCTGATGGTGGCTGGGCAACTCTATCAATTTGTTTTTGAAGTTTATCACAATGGAGAATTATACGCGAAATTCGGCACTGACAGTAACTCTATAGAGAGGCTGCGTTTTATGCATTTTCTAGCGGTCATTTTGACGTGTATGTTTTACCCCAGTCTGAAGATGTATCTGTTTCACCACGAGCGCCTATTAATCAATCTTAAATCGCATCGTCTAATTTAAAAATATCTCACCTTAATTTTCCTGCTTCCAATGCTAAAAAACGTCGTTCTACATGTAGTGATATTAAAAGAACGAAATAACTTAAGAATGCGTATAAAAAAAATACACAAAATAAGCCAAAAGCGCACAGAGATGCGGCAAACAAGTACCAGAAAAACAACCCAGAAGTTCATAGAGCGGCGGATATAAGATACGACCTAAATAATCCTGCAAGAAAGAATAAACAACGTGCCTATCCATGGCAAGTGAAAGCTTATTCTGGTATGAAATATAGTCCAGAAATAGATTATGAGGTCGATAGTAGTGTGGCTTTAGGTAATACGACCTATGAATGCAAGTACTGTCATGCCTTAAAGTGGAAGGAAGAGAGTCCTGGAATGTGCTGCAGTGCTGGTAAAGTTCAGCTTCCATCCTTTGAACCTTTACCTGAACCTCTTTACAGTCTGCTCATGGACGTGCACCCGGAGCATGCCCATATTATGGATCGTATTCGAAAGTACAATGGCTGCTTTCAATTGACGTCGTTTGGAGCTAAGCAAATTAAAGAAGGTGGTTTTATGCAAACTTTTAAGGTTCAAGGACAAGTATATCATTAAGTAGGAAGTGTATTACCAACACCCCAACAAGAAGCACAGTTTCTCCAAATATATTTTGTGGGTGAGAACGAAAGAGAAATACGTTTGAGAAGTAGCAATTTTGCAGGTGTTATACAAACATTAGTCAAATCTCTCCAGAATATGTTACATGATGTTAACAGTTACATCAAACTGCTACAAACAGCCATAGATAAGGTTTCTTCTACGTGTGAAGAATTTCAAGTTGTAATTCGTGCATCTAGAAAGCCGAGCGATGCCCATACCGGTCGTTTCAATGCACCTACTGCAAACGAGGTAGCGCTGGTGATGGTTGGTCAACAGTTTCAACAACGGGACATCATCTTGCAAAGCCATGATAATAGACTGAAGCGCATCAGTGCAATCCATCCGTCATATGACACACTGCAATATCCGTTATTATTTTGTCGTGGCGAAGATGGGTACTCAATCGATTTTCCTCAAATTGATCCTAAGACCAAATTGCCTCTTAAAAAAACTGTTTCCGCTGCATGTTTTTATTCGTACCGTTTAATGATTAGGAAAGGAGAAGATAATCACTTGGTGTACTTTAGGTCTCTATTTAGCCAATATTTAGTCGACATGTACGCCAAAATTGAGATGGAAAGGTTAAATTATATAAGAAATAATCAGGCTCAACTGAGAGCAGAAAACTACATACATCTCAAAGACGCCATCGGGAGAGTAGATGCAGATGCTATGCAGTTTGGTCAGATGGTAATACTGCCAGCATCTTTTACAGGCGGCCCTTGGTACATGCATGAGCGGACACAAGATGCACTGACATATGTCCGCCACTACGTCCGTCCTAATTTATTTATCACGTTCAAATGTAATCCGAAATGGAAAGATATTACAAATGCACTGTTTTCTGGTCAGAATTCTTATGACCGTCATGATATTATAGCCAGAGTATTTCATCTTAAGGTATAGAAAATGATGGAACTCATGATCAAGGGAAATCTGTTTGGACCAATAAGGTGCTTCATGTTTTCAGTGGAGTGGCAAAAGCGTGGCTTGCCACATGCACATATATTATTGTGGCCTGAACAAACCATAACTCCTGATAAGATCGACCAAATTATTTGTGCTGCAATACCTGACCCTGAACATGATCAAATTCTATATGCAATCGTTAAGGCCAACATGATTCATGGATCTTGTGGTAGTCTAAATCCAAATTCACCTTGCATGATAGATAACAACTGTAGCAAAAGGTATCCAAGACCACTTCTCAATGAGACTCAAACGGCTGATGACGGTTATCCACAGTATCGAAGAAGGTCTCAAAATGATGGCGCCTTTACAGTGAATATAAACCCGTTGGGTGGTACCTTACAACCCAGTACTATTACGAACCTTCAATGCGCATATTAACGTAGAGTTTGCAACTCTGTCAAATCAATCAAATACATTTGTAAGTATGTTAACAAGGGTAGTGACCAGGCTGCATTTTCTCTAGAAAATCAAAAAGGTGAGGTAAAATTATACGAAAGTGGTCGTTATATCAGCAGTTCGGAGGCAGTTTGGCGAATGTTGGCTTTTCATATTCATGAGAGATACCCTACGGTCACACACCTCTCTATCCATCTTGAAAACGGTCAACGTGTTTACTTTACATCCGAAAATATAGCTGAAAAGGTCAATAACCCACCTCAAATTACATTGTTAGCGTTCTTTGAATTATGTGAAACCGACGATTTCGCTAAAACTATATCATATTCTGAAGTTACTTCCTACTATGTGTGGAATAACAAAAAGTTCACGTGAAGGAAACGAGGATTGGATGTGTCTGGTTGGCCAGGAGTCAAGAAAGATCACGCTCTTGGAAGGGACTATACCGTTCACCCAAACAACACTGAGTGCTATCATCTGCGTTTGCTCCTACATGTTTAACGTGTTTTTCTGATCTCAAAAATGTGAACGGTATCCAACACGCCACATTTCAATCTGCCTGCACAGCTCTTGGATTGCTTGAAGATGATTAACATTGGGATTTAACATTAAAAGAAGCTACACTGTGTGATTTACCATTTAAACTTAGAGAGCTTTTTACGGTAATGTTGGTATTTTGTCAACTTTCTGATCCACTAAGCCTCTGGGAAAAGTTTAAAAATAACTTATCGGAGGACTTTATACGTCGAATTGAGAAAAAATTGCAGTGTCATACAGAACACATATTGGGTGACTTATATAACAAGTGTTTAATTGATAATGAACAAGCAGTTTTGGCTTTGGGAGGACAGACTATATCAAAATATGGTTTACCTCAAACAAAAAGGCAAGATGAAGTTTTACAGAACATAGATTATCTGAGACAAATAAACTACGATACAAGTGCTTTGATGGAAGTCGTGTCTAACGGCACTATATCTTTAACAAATGAGCAGCTTTCTGTCTATGAGGAGATCTTAAACAGCGTCGAATCAGACTTAGGTCAGTTTTTTTTCTGGATGCTCCTGGAGGCACCGGAAAGACTTATTTAATAAACTTACTTTTGGCTAAAGTACGAAGTAGTCGGGGCTTTGCTTTAGCTGTAGCCTCATCTGGAATAGCAGCTACACTTTTGGAAGGTGGGAAAACGGCTCACGGTGCCTTTAAACTTCCGCTTAATCTCACCCGTGTCGAAACTCCGCTTTGCAATATATCTAAGCAGAGTAACATGGCTCAGGTTCTCCGAAATTGCACACTTATCGTTTGGGATGAGATTACTATGGCACACAAAGGTGGGATTGAAGCAATCAATAGAACGCTTAAAGATGTCAGAGGCAGCGATAGAGTGGAGTTACTGTGTTGCTTTCGGGGGACTTCCGTCAGACTCTACCTGTTATACCTAGAGGAACCCGAGCAGACGAAGTCAGAGCATCCTTAAAATCGTCATACCTATGGCCAAAAATAAAGAAATTATTTTTAAAATGAAATATGCGAGTCCATTTAGGAGGAGATATGTCTGCTGGAGAGTTTCCTGAGCTATTACTTAAAATAGGAAATGGAGATTATCCTGAATCAGAAGGGAAAATAAGTATACCTTCTCGGCTGGCTACAGTAGTGACAACTATAACAGATTTGATAGTTAGAGTGTATCCTGATATTTCAGATTTACAAACGAAGTCTATGGATTGGCTGTGCGAACGTGCAATACTGACTCCGAAAAACAACAGTGCAGCTGCCATTAATGACATACTTCTTAAGCCGTTTGAGGGCTCAGAAATTGAATACAGGTCTATCGATTCAGTGCTAAAATCGGATGAAGCAGTTCACTATCCTGTGGAGTTCCTCAACAGCGTTAACCCTCCAGGGCTCCCTTCTCATAAACTGCATTTGAAAGTTGGAACACCAGTAATGCTGCTGCGTAATCTTAAACCACCTAAACTATGTAACGGGACTAGACTGCGAGTCTGACTATGTCTTTGAGTTTAAAAGACTACAATTCCCCCTTAAGGTCTGCTTTGCAATGACCATAAATAAATCGCAGGGTCAATCAATAAGGGTGGGAGGCATAGATTTAAGGGAAGATTGCTTCTCACACGGGCAATTCTACGTTGCGTGTTCCAGAGTCAGTACTAACAGCCTGGTCATTTTGGCACCAGACAGCAAAACCACCAATGTAGTATATAAAGAAGTGCTTAGTTAAATTATCATATCATATATAGACATACAAATTCTGCTTCGAGATAGTAAACAGATACACAATATAGCTGTTAACCTCCAAGCGCGTGTAACCTACGTCAAGCCATTCTAAATCGCAACCAAAATAAAGACAAATATTCATCGAAATTCATCATGAGCCACGTATAAGCCAGGAAGAGTCATCACACCTGCTCAAAGTTACTGCATGGTGTGTTGTTTACGCTGGAGGCGTCATCGGGCCGCCGTAAGCCGAAGAGAAGTAGTCAACGTATTTCTCTGTCCTTAAAAGGAATAAATTGGAACTGGAGAGCATGACGTCAACAAGTCTTAGACTCTTGATAATATAAAAGATAATATCCGGCGTTAACATGCCGCAATAACTTTGCTTTTGTACACTACGTAAGAAATTGAAAAATCTAATTCGTATTCCATAAAAATATCTATAAGATGGTTGGTTTAACTTATCTTTATTTCTCGTATTACAATTGTGTCTATCACTGACTTTACTAAAGAGATGTATCTTTTTCCTTACATACATAATATTTTCATAAATGAATTGGCAAGAAACTGTCATAATATTAATCTTTTTAAATAGTTCCCTAAGAGATTCTCGATGACTTAACTTATATATGGCTCTGACAGCTCTCTTTTGCAATATAAATATAAATTTAATGTCAGCCGCTCGACCCCACAGTAAAATACCGTATGACATAATGCTGTGAAAGTAACTAATATCGACCAAACGCGCGGTTTCTACATCCGTTAACTGTCTTATCTTTCTAACAGCATAAGCGGCTGAGCTTAGCCAACCCGCAAGAGATATTATGTGTGGACCCCATTGCAATTTGTCGTCTAGAGTGATTCCCAGGAAAACTGTTTGAATTATAAAGTCCAGCTTTTCGTGATTCAATATGATGTCATATTCGGTACTTCTAACATTCGCCAATGTGAATCTAAATTAAAAATTGTTTACCGTGAACCAATTTGGGACCTCATGAATAGAGTTATTCACATCGTCAATATTTTGTGGCCGCCTATCTATTTCAAATATCAAAGAAGTATCATCAGCAAACAACACCATCTTCGGTTGATTAAGTAGTAATTGGGGTAAATCGTTAATATAAACTAAAAAGAGGAATGGACCCAATATCGATCCTTGAGGAACGCTCATTGCCATTTCAGATCCTAGTGAGTTTACGCCGTTTACCTGCACTTTAACTTGTCTAGCTTTCAAATATGATCTAAGTAACTCAAGGGCTGTATGTCTAATTCCATAGTGCTCGAGCTTCAACAATAGTGTCTCATGGCTAACGCAATCTGATTTGGTCTGATGATTCTGCGATAGAATGAACCTGCCCATAAAATGCCAGTTCACTCTTGCTTTGAAGACTGACGAGTTATGTGTTGAATTTTTACCTTTTGTTATTTTAGTCAACCAAACCCAGCAGCTAACAAAGATTTTAAAGAGCATGATAGATATTGTTGTCCTATTCCTCCAAATACTCGTACCACTGATAAACTCTACACGACAAATCAACGTTACCAAAACTCGACCGCGACCAAAAACATGGCCGCCCCGCAAATAAATTTATGAACTTTTCTGATAATCTACAAAGTCTATCAAAACCGATTTTATCGAAAGTTTTCATTCAATTCCCAATACTTTTCATGTGTTTCATAAAATGTTGACAAGGCTTTCATTTCGTAGGCTTTTTAAAATAAATAATTTTAGGTTTTTATTAAAGTTTTCAGCAGCACTTTAAATTTTAAAAGTCACTTTAGAATTTAATCTGACCATGCCAAAGTAAATATTTATAAAAGCTCCGGGTAAAGCGTGTCAGATTTTTACTGACTAAATCCCACCCGTGTTCCATCAGTTGCTTGTACCAGGGCCGCGGTAACTCTCTTTCAAATTATCCGCAACCCAGACAGGAATCGGCCCTGGCAGGCCCTGACAGATTTGTTGCCCATTACATGCCGTCCACAAGCCCGCGCGTACGGTGGCCGGGAATTGGCTTGCGACTTCCGACGCCCAGTACATCTTCTGCGGCGGCTTTACCTGTTGCACCTGGTACCTGTAAATTGGCTGTCGCCTCAAGCTAGAAGGTAAACATACGTTCAAAGTTCAAACTAACACTACCTTCTCTATACCACTTATTATATTACTTAGAAAATAAGTAACGTCTGGGATCTTGCGATAACAGTCAGAATTGTCACGGGCTGACAATTTCTATATGACTAATCGGTGACACAGATTTCAGGTTTGGTTTTTATCATAGTACATTATTACCTCAATGGTTTTTATGAAAAGTTTTGACAATGCCGTCTCCAGCAGTAACCGCCGAGTTATCTCGGTGCTGTCACTAATAAAAGAAATAAACCTACAGCTGTTAAAATCCCAAATCCCCAAAGATAATAAAATCTCGAATTCTGTACGTACATCAATGTTGAGAATGTAATGTGTATTATTTTATTAAAATTCCAAGCAACACAAAAGTTAAGTAGGCGGACTTACTGCCTTAGGCATCTTCTACCAGTCAATATCTACCAGTCTATATTAACCAAGGGTGGTGGAGATAAAACATGTTATATCTCCACCAACCTTTGTTGGCCATGGCAGGTGCATAGTTATACATCCCTATAAAAACTTGTTACATCATCACATCATCAGCCTATTAATGTTCCCACTGCTGGGACACAGGCCTCCTCTCTGTGAGAGGGGATGGACTATAATCCACCACGCGGGCCCAGTGCGGGTTGGTGGATGTCACAAGTCATCGAATTTTTAGTTCTGGGACATGCTGGATTCCTCACGATGTTTTCCTTCACGGTTTTTGAGAGCAGTGGTGATGAAATAATTTACAAAAAGTATAGGGTCTGCCTGGGTTTGAACCCACGACCTACAACTTGTCGCGGCCGATACCACTGTGCCACTACTGCTCTCAAAAACTTGTTAAGCATTCCTAAAATCATTTAAGAAGACAGAAATCAACATATTCTCCAAAATACTCACATATTACATAAATGCATAATATTACGTTCTCCTTTTCTGTCAAGACACATCATAACGAAAAAAAATTATTAAAAATATCGTCAACACTGTTTTAACAACATTTAATATTTCAACATCATCGCTGTACAAAATACATAAGTATGTGATATGACATCGCACGTCATAAAAACATAACGGGATCATGCCAAAATGGTGGAAACATTTCCATATTCGTTTCATTAGCCTTCAAATGTTTATATGGTTTGATATCTAAGGAAATATGACAAGGAATTTATTTTCCAGCGGCTTCGCTCCTATGTGGCTCCTATGCCACGTTTTTTTTTCAGGTAAATGTCCTATGGCACTGATTGAAAATGCAGTTTTCTAACCAAAAAGAATTTAAACAAACCAAATAGTTTGTTAAGATTATTTTTGGTTAGAAAATTTCAACGTTTTAAACAATGCACCTGCCATGTTGTTTCTTTACCACCCTTGGTTGACTGGCAGGCAATGCCTAAGGCGTTAAAGTCCGCCAATGTACATTGTGCGTAAAGTTTTAAATAAATAAATACAATTTCACCGACCTTTAGCTGACCTCATCTAGTTTTAGATAATATGATCGACATGTAAAAGTCAAACACTTTTACATGTACAAACCAACTTACACAAATAAAATCATTTAACCACGTGGTGATATTATTAGTTTAGATAATATTCAGTGTTTATTTATTCGATGTACAATCGGCCAAAGCTATATCTGATCACCGTAAGGACTATTTTAGCTTGCAGGGCTCGCCCGTTAATTTAACGCACGACATTCTCATTAACCAATAGTATCGCAGCATCGGGTGACTCTTTCTCTAGTACCTGTCAGCCCCTTGTTTTAATTAATTAAAAAAAGACTGCAAAAAAATTAAAAAAGTCATTTGGCTACGGTCGACGCAAAAATGGCGGACCCAGCTTTGGTCATCTTGTGCACTGGATTTTGTTTTCAAAGTGATCAGATTTAGCTTTGGCCCATAGTACATACAGCTGCAAAGAAACTTCACACCCTGGAAGTGTATAAAAAGTGACATCTATAGGCAGGAGGATATACTACGATTTTTATATGCGCCATGTGCGCGCCATCTCTATGACCACAATGAAATTAGTTTTCTATAGTTATTGACATTGATTCCACGGATTCCACAAAATATCGAGGGCAAGTAGTTATAATAAAAATTAATAGGTATTTATAATTTATAAAATTATAATAATTCGGTCGCATAAAAGGCGGGCTTTAAAATAAAGGAGATTCACTTATAATATACTGTAGTATTAGTTATTATGTCCTTTATTTAATTTCTTTCTAATTTGTTACATAAATATTTGAATATTTTTATAAAACACAAAAAACACATGTTATTTTTATTTCACATATTACTCACGTTTGAAACAAACAGAACAAAAATTTACATTTCTTGAAATTTTTCAAAACTGTTTACAAAAAACCATTAACTACAAAAATCTTAATAACCTTTATTTTCTATAACTTCTTATCTTGATCTCATTCCATTTACCATATTATTAAACCACAACTAGCTTCCTACAACCCAAACTCAACCGTAAGCTCACTTACTGTTGCACCTCGAAATTCCTCCAGCTCATTTCTGGCTTGAACGCAGGTTTTTGCAAAAGCGAAGCTGAATGAAAAGATTGTTCCTGTTAGAAGTACGGGTCTTTTGCCTTGTCCTTATTTTTGCACAAAAACATTTGTCTATCTGAATCATTGAAAACTGTAATAATTTGTTGAAACAGGTAAACGATGAATTATGCACATCATCTGTAGTTTAAATCATTTCTCCTCATCTCAAGTTTGGATTAAGTTGGCCACAATGTCGTCCTTAACTTCGAAAAAGATCTAAACAATAAAAATAAAACAAATAACTCAGTATACTAATGAAAACATTATGAAATTTCAAAACGCTACTGTTAGTGAGAATAAGCAAAATTCACTCCAAATAAAGTTAAAACAATCGCATGAAAAGTGAAGTTCAATTGTTCTATCATTATAAATAATTGGTTTTATTATAAATCAAAAGAAAAACCACCCAGCAATGGTAAAAAAAGGTTTGCGAACATTTTTTCTTGTTCCGCTGATTTCGCCAGTGTGTGTAGTTTTAAAGCTATATCCAAAGTTCATCTGTCTCTAATATACAAAACTAAGGGTAGGGGGTCAATAGCATAAGCACTGACTATGGTTGCTAGCAGAAACAGATTATTAAAGTTCCGTGATATTCTATTCAAAAATTACTTAGGAATTATGAGGTTTTAAACGGATAACCTGGCCCGTACCAGATAATCTTCAACCAATATTGCATTGAATTTAACCAGCATATTATAATCAAACTACAGTCCCAGTTTCCCAGTGCTGGTTCACAGGCCTCCTCTCTACGAGAGATAATGTTTCGTATTCCATTTCGCAGGCCCAGTTCGGACTAGCGAATAAAATCAAAACGGAACATTATAAAATTCTACAAATATGCCATATCTCCCTAGTAACCTCTCCCATTCACATTACGTCTGCTCCCGACTGACAGTCAGCTTTGCCTTCATACATTACTGTATTTTTAAAGCAAAGGTATTCTTTTATTATGCCACAGTTGTCAGGCTCAGGGGCTGTGATCCCGAGCCTCTTTTGTTGTCTGTGCGCCTGGTACTTTAATTATTTATTCAAGCTGGATGACACGGATTTGCAAAATGAACTAGCACAGACTAAGCACTAAACAAGACTATGTCTTGAAGTTGATGGCAAATGATGTTTTCATCTTTCAATTATTATATGAGGAAGTTTTTTTGTGACATAAAAACTGTATACTCTCAAAACGGTGAAGAAAAAGTGCATGAGGAAAACGGGAAGTCAAACATAAAAATCGAAGACTTGTTATATCAATCAATCTATATTTGGCCCGCGTGGTTCCTGCATTAGGAATTTTATACCTGATTCTGTTATCATTATTTTGTATGATTTCAAAAGAGGTTTTTAAGCTTTATTTATTTAAGAGTAAATGCCTTTTCTCCCTTTCCGGATAGCCAATCTCTATAATACCCTGTGTAGGTAAGTTTGTATAATATAGACAAAAACACTGAATATTATTTATTATTTTATGAAATTAATCTGCTATATAACTTCATAACGAACGTTAAGGAGTAGTTAAACGTCGTTCTGTCTGTAATGTTACTGAGGAAAAAGTAATAAATATTGCCTAAGACAAAATCCCTCGTAGACGAAACTATTTTCGTACTTCGTTAAAAGGAAAGCTAGGTTGTAATCCATGATTACGCTTACTTACCCGTAGTAATAATGTCGGTAGAGTTCAAAGCAGAAAGAATCCTGATGACTAAAATATTATTGTGGCTTAACTGATACTTGGATAGACTAAACGAAAGTCACCGCCAGATAACAAAAAAACCAATACCAATGTATTCTAATATTTCAAAACGATACGATATAAAAGTAAATGCAGTGTCGCTAATACGATCAAAACAAACGTATCGCGGTAAGGGGCGTCCATGACCGTTTCGCTTAGCATTCAGTAATGAGGTAGTATCTCATAAACGCGTGGACCGATTTACAAGATTTACGAGTAAATGGCTCTACGCCTATACCTTTCATTAGAGACCAAAATATCTCCAATTTTCAAGTTACCTTATTATACTTTTTGGTACAAGTCAGACCAATGACTTTAATTGTTTGTTGTCTGACGAAGACTTTATTGAAAAAGTTACCACAACAACTTTTTCTAATAGGAAACTTGAATCTGTATTTTTATACTTATTGCACCCTCCATTACTGTGATAAAGTCAACGCCATGTAAGAAGTAAAGGTTTATTAAGTAGAAGTTTTCAACGTAATATGACAGTTCATAACTATTTACAACTCTTTATTTTACATTCCCTTATTCTAAAAAGGATAGTAATTGCACAGATAATATAAATAATAATAAATAAAAATAATATAATAATAATATTAAATGATAATATAAATCACAAGCTCTCATTATTGGTGGCAGACATTTTGTCAATTTATTGAGTAACCAGTCTCTCGCTCCTGTTTTCTACGATGCCGTCGCTATAGGCTACTCCAAAAAAGTAAAAATTTAGTGTTTTCTTAGACTGCAACCTATCTTGGAATGTTCACATTGCTGAAGTAAGCAGGAGGGTGTTTTGCTCGTTTCGATCTCTGAAGCATCTCCAGAAGTTCCTGCCTTTCTCGACTAAAGTTACTCTTGCTCAGGCTCTTCTTCTTCCTCTTCTTGACTATGCTGATGTCTGCTTCCTAGATGCAACTGAAGAACTTCTTGATAAACTCGAGCGTTTGCAGAATTTGTGCATCCGCTTCATTTTTGGCCTCCGAAAGTACGACCATGTGTCGGAATTTCGGAAGCGGTTGAAGTGGCTGCCTATTCGACAGCGCCGAGATACCCACACTCTTTCTCTACTCTTTTCTGTTCTTCACAATCCTACCTCTCCTTCGTATCTTCAGGAGCGCTTTGAGTATCTTGTTCCGAGAGGAAAGTCTTGCCGCTCCTCATCATCTCTTCTCCTTCGTTTTCCTCCTCACTCATCAAGTCGTTACGGTGGATCTTTTACTGTTCGTGCTGTCCGCCTCTGGAATAATCTTCCTCACACCATACGGGATAGCCCTTCGTTAGATATCTTCAGGAGAAGAACTAGGGAACATTTCCTGTCAACATGACTCATAAATATGTATGTATTTTAGATATATATTATAAAGTATGTATTATGTTTATGCATTGTGTGCTTTACACGTATTTGTGTAGTGTATTTAGTTAGTAAGAATTTAAATTTGTTTTTAAGTTTCTTTTTTGTTGTGCGCTTTTGTTCACTGTCCTAATTGTGTAAATCTCGCTATAACACTGAGGTTTGCTGTAAGAAAACCCAATTGTGGGTTAAGCTCGCCTTTGTACATAAGTTGTCCTTCTGTATTTGTATATGTTTGTTTAGTGTACAATAAAGAAAATGAATATGAATCCCATCCTTATCCCATACAAAGAAACCGTGCTGACGTTTCTTCCTGAGACCTATATATTGGAATCAATTTTAAATGATCCATTCAAATAATCTCTGCAATTAACATTAAGAGGCTAATATTCCTTAATGTTTTGCTTAGGAGAGATAATCAAACAAAAGCATACATTTTTATGATCGTCTCTAGAAAATCTTAATACTCAATAACAACTCACAAAACTCAATAACAAATCAAAGCTTATCACGCCATCTAGTGCAATTCATTTGAAAAAATAATATTAAGATTATTGTGTTCAAGCCATGTAATAATTGATTTAATGTCATGTTTATTTCATTTTGGTACTCAATAAGGTCGTCATTTTCTTTTATAATACTGAGGGTCGTATCGTCAGCGTATAGTATGCAATTGTGTCCAGTTACACCAGGCAAGTCGTTAACATATAGCAAGAATAAAGGCGGCCCCAGTATGGTCCCTTGGGGAACACCGCAGTTATTTTCGCGATACTGAGACCTATGTATATATATAAGTAGCATTATCCATAGCGCCACGAAAACGTACTAACGGGATAAAGTATGTATCTTATTGAAGCGAATAACAAAGTAATGAAAATTCAATCATCCTGACTTTCATCTATAACATAAGCAGGAAGGAGGAGTTATTCCTCCACCATCATTATTCAAGGCTGACCTTCCAGACTATGGTTCCATGCCCCATAAACCCGAATATAAGTCCAGTATTTCATAAAATGCTCGGAACCATTTCATGCAGGAGCTATTCGGTCCACAGATGCAAGTAATCGTTACGGAGGCGCTCTAAGTATATAAATTATTAGCAAGGGTCCAATGGAATGAGGGACAGATGGGATGATGCCTCGACCCATAAGCAGTATTTTTTTTAAATAAAGTTCTCAGAAGTGATTCGCTGTAGTTGCCAAGATTCTTGGAGATTGAGAATATTCAAACTTAGTGTGCCTATTTTTATTCGTACCAGCATGTTCGTTTTGTTTGGCTTATACTGTAATAAAATATTGGGATATACCATTGTATCTTCCTAATTTTCTCGTATTCATCATCTTAACTGTTCTTAACCGATATAAAACTTTCATACTTTTCGCCTTTGGGCTTGAACATTAGAATGTGTCATGCAATCATGATTCTGGCCGGTTACTCTTCAAACCATACAAATATTTTTCCTTGTTTTCATCATCAATCATGTATACAGTCCACAATCTGGGTAAACATCTGCATCACCCTTCATTGAGCTCAATCATCGTCCAACCATCATCGTCATCATTTTAGATGAAATACGTACACCTAGGGAATAGGCCTCTCCTAAGCGACACCACAACGACCAGTCCTGTGCTTTTTGCATTCAAGGAAATCTCATAGCCTTTACCATATCATTAGTCCACTTCATCCTATCCTTATAAATGCGAATGGATGGATGGATGTTTGATACTCAATCACGCTAGAGCGGACGATCGGGTTTAGAAGAAAGGCACAGGGATAGATTATATTTTGGTATAGAAAGTAAGTACATTGTGTATTGTTACCCTAGGGGTGAAAGTAACATATTTAGTCCCGAGACGGGGTTTGAGGATTCGTGAAAATAGAACAAGGTTTTTTTATAATTTGACAGCTGTCAGTTGAAAACGATTCTCCCTAGGGCTGAAAAGTATAACTTTCAACCCGCTCGGCTCCTCAGGCAACTTCGGACCTACTTTCCGAGTATGAGTAATGAAAAACACTTTTCATGCGGCCGCGGGCTGAAGCTAGTACTCCTATAAGGTGGACAAACGCCTCCGCCTGTCAAAGTTACGCTTATCACATTTATCCCCATTCTTTAATTACCAACCATCATTTAAAAACACATCATGTAGAATATATATGTGAGTTAAATCGTTTTTCATCTGTATGGATGCTGTGATCCACGACTATCGCCATGTATTTATGAGTACCCGATAATCCTGGAACGTGAAGCGATGTTACCCGTGTGTGAGGATATGATTGATGAGTTCAGACGGGCGGCAGACTAGCTAGATGAAAATGCAGAGGAAATTACTTTAAAGAGAAAAATAATCCGTTGACAACGCAAACAAATTATATAACCCTTTAATATCAGTGCTTTAGAGCTCGTCAGGACTTGATGTCGGACGATCCCAGTCCGCGTCAAGAAAACCAGATAATTATCAAAAAAGTAGAGCAGCTAAAGTAAACTAAAATTATAAAATAAAACATAGTAATTTACAGAATGATGGGTTAGCGAAAGTCAGCTGTACTATTTACCATCAAACGACTAGGTAAGATATAAATAAGATAAATAGAATCGGAGTCGGTGTCTGAATTAAGTATTTGGAGTGAAAATTGGTTTTAATCCCAGCTATGCCTTTACCAAATGTTGACAGCTTTGCAGGCCAAACTTACCATCGTTTTCTGAGCCAATAATGAACTTCTAATTCTTGGCTCAAAAAATGGTGAAGTGTTATAGTCAGTCTGCAACTTCTACGAGAGTAATATTATAAATTTAATAATCCCAATTTTTTTTTCCAACCATGGCCAATTTGTCTCTAAGGTCGGTCGACTAGTAGAAAATGCTAACGCACTAAGATCACTGTACAAAGGTGGACTGCCTTTGAACCGTGGTTTTTAATAGTACATACAATTTAATAAATACATTAAAACCCTGATCTCTTCTTATTCTTAATCTTAATTGTAAACACAAAAGTTTAAACCCAATTTTCATTACGACAGCTCATGTGAACTTCTCAATAAATAAAATAAACAACAATAATTCCATCCCGGCTTACTCAGACATAAGAACTAAGTGAAACGGTCGGATACGAAACAAAGACAGACAAATTACCTACATTCGTATTAGGGAAGTTACGAGCTTCGACTCCGACTCCGATGTCGAAACTTCCGATTAATATTACACCTCCGGTTACAACCGCTGCTCCAACAATTTGAATCGGAATTTTTAATCGGAGGTTGTAAATATAATTTAGAGTCAATTCATTCGATTTCATCATCATCATCAGCCTTTTAATGTTCCCACTGCTGGGACGTAGGCCTAAGCTTCTCCCTGTGAGAGACAATGAATCCACCACGCAGGCCTAGTGCCGGTTGGTGGATGTCATATGTCTTCGAAATTTTTATTTAAGGACATGGTTCTGTGGTTCATGGTTTCCTTCCGATTTTTCCTTCACCGTTTTGAGAGTTCACACTATTTAATTTTCTATAATTGAAAACATTTTTTTTACTATAGACGCCTATAAATATTATGTAGGGTAATTATTTTTTAATTGAAATTAAAAGGGCTGACTGAATAATGTTTGTACAATTTTATGTACTCTTAAATCATCGCTCTTCTGCCACCACCGCCGATTCCGACTCCGATTACGGTTCCGACTCCGACAAACCAAAAGAGATAATTTTTTGTATGGGGAATAGGTTCACCTCACAAACTGTGGCGTATAGTAATGAACATGTAAACAACATAAATTCCGTACAATCTCTAGATTACAGGGATTATATTAGCGAAATTTTATGTAACCGGAATATTGTGAAAAGTAACAATCAAAGCATGACTTTTTTATGTAAATAAACGTCAAAAACGTAAACACGCATTTTATGTCTTATCACATTTACTATTATTTCATTAGTCCGGTTAGATTTTTATATTATTATAATCTTTGGTCTGTTTATTATAATAAAGTGATTACTTTTTATATGTAATATGATTAATATACATTGTCATTTACTAGTCCGCCTAAACAAAAAGTCTCTTTAAAACTGCAACTTCGATTCCGATAAACCAACTCCGTATCATCCCTAATTCATGTATTCGGAGCCGACGAAGCAACACATCAAAAAGAACATGCGATGAATAAATGTACGTCGTCGCTATTTTAGACGCTGGAATTATTTTTAGGATATAGTAACATGAATATACTGGATACTCTTGGGAGATTTGTACTTTCACGAGGCGTTATTTTTAGACGAAAAGAAGAGAATATATCAATCATGTCAGTTTTTGTTACAAAAAATGTTTCCTCTCTCCCTCTCTCTCTGCACATTTTTTATTTAAAGAATATAAACAAACTATTGCAAAAATGCTTACTACACCTTCACCCACCTTCGGAGGTTATAAGAGTTTTTTTTGTTGTTTTACTTCCGTGTCATTGAAACTCAAAAGTTTTAGCCGTTGATTACATCTAAATCGATTAAGTCCCACTTGCCTGGGTAATCTTACTTACTCTGAGTCAACTTACGCCGTGTTAAGGACATGTAAGTATGACATATTCTAATTTAACCTCGTGTTAGCAAATAACTCTGAGTTAATTTATTCGCACCAGTGGGCCTTAGAAAAGTAAATGTAAGCTAAAAGTAATGGACAGTCAAGTGGGCATAGTAAGTTGAAAAATATTGGTTAGACAATATTGTTTTTAACATTAATCCCCTAGATAAGGGAAAGCAAAAAAGTTAATGTGTTTGAATTTGTTTTTATTTGAGAAATATAACAGTTCCATCAGTTCCCACACAACTTGAGTTGTCACTAGTTTAAGACGCTGGATTATTTTTAAGATAATGAGACACGAATATCAGTGTACTCGGGTATCCAGTGAAAATCTTGGGCAACTGCTAACTTAGGGAGGCTTTTTTTAGTAGAATAGACTGAAGTATGTATCTTCATTACTTATTTATAGAATAAAAATCACTCTTGCGGAAACAAAGGAAAAATGCTGGATCTATAAAAGTGTAGTAAAGGGGCACTGTCTGCCACAGTGATCTTATTCTTGTTGGAGCTGTATTATTTTCTTGCCTGTATATTTATATGCATGTATTTATGTATCTATTTTAGTATTTCATATTTAGTGCTTACTATTTTTGTAACTTATTATTAGATTTAAAATTGCACCAAGTGCAACGCCATGTCATGTCCAGGCTATCTCTCTCCATTCTGGGTTGCCTGGGACAGATAGCAGAACGCGATAAGGCCGCCTGTTGCATGTTTATTTTATATTAAAGTTTTCGTATTTGTTATTGTTTTTATCTTGGTGTACAATAAAGTAAATATAAATAAAAAAATAATTGGAAAAGTATTAGTTGCCTGCAATTCCATATGATTTCGCTTCCGAAGTAGGCCACGGGAACTGCGTTTTGCAGGGACAAGCAACAATCTATGATCATTATCATGATTGCAATATTAAAGCATGCTTTCAGTGAAATAATGTTCTTAATAAGATACGAAACTACTTCCAGAGATATTCATAAAATTATATCACTAACATAAACAAACAAAAAGTGTAATCTTATATAATTTTAGCTTAGGTGATGAACAAAATGTCCCATTCTGGAAAGAAATTGAGGTGGCTAATGGAAAATCCTACTGCTACCTATTATAAATGCGTAAGTTTGTGAGGGTGAATAGATGTATTTTTTTTTCTCTTTCACCTAATTAATACGACAATGATGAAATTTTAGTAACTTAGTTTTATACATTAGAATAACACATAAGATAAAATTTGTAAAGATATTGTAGCCCAGTAGAAATCAACATCAAAATCGGTAAGCTTGATTTAGTTCTAAATTTTTAGTATATTGTATGAACCAGTTTGGGTAGTGCTAATCCAAATTTGCAACTTCGAAAAATATGTGCTCGCTGGTCATCACACGAAATACTGCAACCAATACTTTGCAATATTTGCCTTCTTTACTGTCGATTTCCACTGGGCTATTGCGAGAAGTACATATGTTTTTTTTATTATGCTTAGGCTCGCGCTTGACCACTCTCTCACCTGATGGTAAGCGATGATGTGTAAGACGGTGTAGCACGCTTGCCTAGAAGTAACCTATTCCCTACTGACTTAAAGACCCCGAGGTTGTAGCTGTCGGGAAACATAGACTCCGGCAAGGAATTCCACTTGTTCGCGCCGTCTACGAGTCCTGGCCGATGACGTCACGCGAACCGGACGAGAGGTGCGGCGCGGGCCGGCCGCGACACTCGCTCACAATACTCAAGAACGACGCACGCGCATCGCCTTATTATTTTTTCTTAAAACTATTTTATTGTAACGAAATTCATTAAACCAAATCAAATCATAATACTTTGTTTTTAATTGTCTGCTCCGTGGACAATATTGGCGACCGTTAAGGCAAAGAATTTGCAAAATCTCAAAAAGTTTGAAAAGTAACGGAACATCGGTGACGAAACAAAGGAATCGAGATCAAGGAGGTGGCTGCCGGGTGTGCTTCGGCTGCATTACTGAACCAGGGGAGTGCTCTTTCCTTTATTCCTTTGATCCATACTATTCCTTTCTATTTGTGTAAAAGTGTATTTAACATTAAATCTATAAAATTAGTGAATTGTTTCACGCGAGTTCCGTTATCTGCTTGCGCGCTTAGCCGGTGCAGTGAGTGCATTTTACGCTTAATCTTGGTGCTTAGCTATTCTTTATGCTTCCAAAGTGCACATCGCAACGAGTGGTTCCATAATTATAATCACCGTCTTAATTGCTAATGTGCAGAATAAGTACATAATCATATTTTGTGCGTGCTATTTCTTAAATACATAATTACTTACATAATTACAGCTAAGCATTCATTTTAACTGTCGCAAGCGTGATATTCTTTCACATAATTAGCTCAGTCTTATGCTTAAAAATAGCAAATTAATAAATTTTTATTTTACCCACATTCTTAATTAATAATCGGATTTCTTTGTGTGATTAATCTTTTCACAAGCCACTTCTCATGCCCAAACTTATTCAGATTAATTCAATATCATAAACAAAGGCAGTCACCGCAGTTTGGCCGAACATTCCAGGATATCAGCGGATCGCGCGTTGTGCGCGTGACCTACATTAGACCGACCGGCCGGCTGCGCTAGCGCGCAGGTGCAAGGGTCCAAGCGGTTACACCGAAGCGTCCGCCGCTCGGCCGTCTGTGACACCGTGCAGTAACAGCTACGAAGATTGGATCGCCGCATAATCAACATTGTGGTTTGATGCACATTTATTATCTTATCTAATTTGTTTATTTGCCCTTAACAATAATTGTATTTATTAATAATGACTTCTGGAAATGATGAAATTCAAGAAGTCGCGTCGGTGAATGCAGGCTTAAAGGAATTAATAAGTTTAAGAGGCACTAAAAAAGGTCAATTAACTAAGTTTAATAATTTCGTAAGCACTTTATCTGAAATTCCTGTTCAATCTATTACAAATAAACAAAATAAGGAATTAATTGTTCGGTTGAGTAAAATAGAAAATATTATTCATGAATTCGATGAAATTCAAAACAAAATCGAAGTGATGACCGAGGAACCTAAACAGCGTCTCGAGCGAGATTTATTCGAGGACCTTTATTATTCTAGCGTAGCGTTTGCTCAGGAAGTCATTGAGTCGTACTCGAAAGCTAATCCTGATAATAACAACGACGTAAATAGTCAACCTTCTTATAAATCTGCGAACACGGGTTGCAATCACATGAATAATATTAAGCTTCCAACTATTAATTTACCTACCTTCGACGGGAATTATCTTAAATGGCTCGAGTTTAGGGACACCTTCGATGCGTTAATAAATTCAAACGAGTCAATGTCCAATATAAACAAATTTCATTATTTGAGATCGTCTTTGGTAGGCAGCGCGACTGTAGTCATTAAGTCCATTGAATTTACGGCTCAAAATTATATAATAGCATGGGAGCTGTTATGTGCTCGTTACGATAACAATAAAATTTTGATAAACAATCATTTAAAAGCCTTGTTTGCTTTAGAGCCCATGACCCGTGAGTCGCACAAGGCTATACAATTTCTGATTGATCACATATTAAAAAACTTAAGATCACTTGAGACCTTAGGTCTACCCACTGATAAGTGGGACGTTCTTATTATTTACGTTATGACTACGAAATTGGACCCGGTTACTTTATCAAAATGGGAAGAACATAAAAACAATTTTACAGACTACCCTACCTTAAATGATTTTATTAAATTTATACGTAATCGGGCAGACATTCTTGAGACTATGTGCGCTAGTAAAAGCGACAAACCGAAACAAAATGTTTTTTCTTCACAAAAAGATATAAAAAGATCTGATAGTGATAATAATCATAAAAATTCGTTTCAACAAAAGAGTTCGAAAAGTTTTGTCGCTTCTGCTAATAATAGCAAGTCAAAGCATAATAACACTGACAATCATACATGCCCATTCTGCAATCAAAAGCATAGGATTGTGGAATGTAGCACATTTAAAGACTTGACACCGCAAGCACGATCAAGTGAGGCCATAAAACTTAATCTTTGCTTGAACTGCTTGAGGAGAGGCCATGCCGTAAAAGACTGTCGCTTGGATGGCAGTTGTCGAGTTTGCCGACAAAGACATAATTCTTTGTTACACGTAAATCAAAACAATGATAATAATCAAACAGGCTCAAATTCATTATCAGTTTCGCTGTCAGCACAGTCACAAGGTCAGGTACTTTTAGGTACTGCTGTAGTGCAAGTCATGGATCCTAAAACAAAAAATATTTATACTGCTCGCGCGTTGCTTGATGCAGGCAGTCAATCATCATTCATAACAACAAACTTAAAAAATACAATGAAGTTAAAAACTCAAAACACTAGTTTTTGCGTTACCGGCATTAGCAATAATACGATTAATTTGTCGGACAGCTGTGAGGTGATTATTCAGTCACTAAACAGTCCTTTTATCACTCATCTTAAGTGTTTAGTGATGCCTAAAATAACTGGTCACTTACCTAACATTCCTGTGGATGTTTCGCGTCTTAATCTACCCGCGAACATAAAGTTAGCTGATCCTAATTTTAGTCAGCCATCAGAAGTCGATCTGCTTTTAGGTGCAGAGATATTTTTCGAAGCTATTTCTCCTAACAAACATAATATGGGGCCGGGGATGCCCATCCTCCAAGATTCTCAATTCGGATGGATTGTAGCGGGACCTCTTAATATAACAACAGGTTCACTTAATAAATCAGGGATTAAAAATACAGTTTGTAATTTTACTAAAGAAATTAATAATAACTTAACAAAATTTTGGAATATCGAGGAAGTTTCTACTTCAAAGCTACCTTTATCACCACATGATGAGTTCTGCGAACAACATTTTGTTGAAAATACTACCCGTTTGGAAGATGGTAGATTTTCAGTTAAAATGCCATTTATTGAGAATCCTGAAACAGCGCTTGGCGAATCCTATTACATGGCTGAAAAGCGATTCTTAAACATTGAAAGGAAATTACTGAAAAATTCAAGCCTAAGAGAACAATATCGTAATTTCATCAAAGAATACGAGGAGCTTGGTCACCTTACTAAAATAGATAGACCATCCTTCGGTTACTTTATACCTCACCATGCGGTGATACGGGAGACAAGCGAGACAACAAAACTCCGGGTCGTCTTTGATGCGTCAGCTAAGACTACTTCAAAAAAATCGTTAAATGACATTCAAGCCATAGGTCCGACCATTCAAGATGAATTGTTTGACATTCTAATTCGGTTTCGCCAGCACAAATACGTTCTGGCAGGCGACATCACGAAGTTTTTTAGACAAATAAAAATTGACGAGTCTCAAAGAAATTTACAGCTTATCCTATGGCGCGATGATGATTCAGGGCCCATTAACATTTTACAGCTTAACACTGTCACATACGGTACCGCTGCTGCACCGTTTTTAAGTACAAGATGCCTTAAGCAACTAGCAGATAATTGTACAGATCCTATAATATCAGAGGTCATAAAACATGACTTTTACGTCGATGACCTACTTACTGGCTCATCCAATCAAAATGACTTATTACACATTCATAAAGGTGTGACAGAGACACTAGCTTCAGCTTGTTTTCCCATTCATAAATTCCGTACAAATTGTTCCCAGATATTCACATCCCCAATGGAGACTAAATCTCTTGATCTAGATAAGGATTCTAATGTTTTAGGAGTCCTGTGGGCTCCAAACACTGATTTACTTAAATTTTCTATTAATATAAATACAGACACACAAACACTCACAAAAAGAAACATTCTATCCAATACATGCAGAATATTTGATCCTCTTGGCCTTCTGAGCGCTTGCACAATTACCTTAAAAGTATTGTTGCAAAAGTTGTGGAAACTAAAATTAGAATGGGATGATCCCGTCCCACAGGATATTAAAAAGTCATGGGAAAAAGTAATTAGCAATCTTAACCTTTTTCTTACAGTATCTGTTCCGAGGTACGCGATGGGTTCCTCACCCGTTAAAACGGAACTACACTGCTTCGTGGATGCCTCCCAAGACGCCTACGCAGCGTGTGTGTACTTACGTTCACTTGATGCTGATAACGTCGTAACTATAAAACTTTTGTGTTCTAAAACTCGTGTAGCGCCTTTAAAGCCTGTGACAATTCCGCGACTTGAATTGTGCGCGGCATTGCTGGGTGCTCGCCTCATGCATAAAGTCAGTAACGCACTGCGTTGTGGAATAGACAGTAAATACTTTTGGTCTGATTCAACCATCACGTTAGGTTGGATTAGAACTCAGCCTAAATTATTGAAAGCATTTGTATGCAACCGCGTTAATGAAATACATGAGCTTACCGAACGAAACTCTTGGAGATACGTACCAACCGATCTTAATCCTGCGGATATGGCTTCAAGGGGGGTAGCACCGAGTATTTTAGTTAATTCTTGTTTATGGTGGGAAGGCCCACCCTTCCTCTTAAACTCGGTATCGGAATGGCCTACTCACCCAAACATAAAACTAGATTTACCAGAAATTAAGGTTAATATTACTCAAGAAATTCATAAATTCATTAATTTTGAAAATTACTCTAGTGCTACAAGGCTTAAAAGAGTCTATGCTTATGTATTTCGATTCATTAGTAATTGTAAAACTTTAACTAAAAACAAGTCGCCATTGAACGACGTTGAACTTCAACATTCTCTTGATTTTCTTATAAAAATGGCTCAGCGAGAATCTTTCTTAAATGAAATCGAAACTTTATCTAACGGTAAGTGTCTTAAGCCTAAATCACATATTTTAAGTTTATCTCCATTCATTGATAACAGCGGTGTGTTGAGAGTAGGCGGTCGACTCAAAAATGCTGCTATTAAATATGAGAAAAAACATCCAGCTTTGCTAGATTCCAAACATCATTTCACAAATCTCTTAATGACAGCCGATCACCTGCGTCTCGGTCACGCCGGTCCTCAACTTCTCCTATGTTCATTCAGAGAACAGTTCTGGCCTATAGGAGGCAGAAATTTAGCCAGAAGTATAGTTCGTAAATGCATAATATGTAAAAGATTTAAGGCTAAAACTATAAATCCGTATTTTGGTGATCTGCCCTCTAGCAGAGTTACTGAATTTTATCCATTTCAGACCTGCGGAACTGATTTCGCTGGCCCCTTCATGATATCAAGTAAGAAGGGTCGCGGCAATCGAGTGTCTAAAAGTTATTTATGCATATTTATTTGTTTCGCTTCAAAAGCAGTACATCTCGAGACAGTCAGCGATCTCAGTACCGCAGCTTTCATTGCTTGCCTTAAACGATTCATTTCCAGAAGAGGGAAACCTTATAGTATTTATTGCGATAATGCAAAGAATTTTGTAGGGGCGAAAAACGAATTGGGTAGGATGTTGCGATCCAGTCTACGTTCTGTTCATGATTTTTCTAGCAATGAAGGCATTAAATTTGTGTTTAATCCACCATATTCTCCTACTTTCGGTGGGCTATGGGAAGCTGGCGTAAAGAGTGCTAAGCATCACCTTAAGCGTATTGTAGGAAATGCCAGTCTTACTTTTGAGGAGTTGAGTACGCTTTTTACACAAATAGAGGCGATCCTCAACTCCCGACCTCTTACTCCTTTATCACCTGACCCCAACGATCTCTCTCCTTTGACCCCAGGGCACTTCCTGATCGGGCGGCCACTGACGTCACTGCCAGCACCTCCAGGCGAGAACAAGAACCCCAAGAACCGATACATCTTAATTGAAAACTTAAGACAACAGTTTTGGGCACGGTGGACGCAAGAATATTTATCAGAGTTGCAACAGCGTACAAAATATCGCCTACAGCAGCGAAACTTACAAATTGGTGACCTGGTAGTTTTCAAAGAAGAGGGCCTTCCACCTCTCAAGTGGAAGATGGGCCGAGTACAAAAAGTATACCCAGGCGCTGACGGAGTAGTCCGCGTCGCCGACTTCAACACATATCGGGGAACGGAGCGGCGCGCCGTCAACAAAGTATGTCCGCTCCTAACAAACCATGAAGAGGAGGAGGAGGCTGAATAGAGTCTTGAAAGTGATTGCTCCTTTCAAGGAGGGGCAGGATGTTCGCGCCGTCTACGAGTCCTGGCCGATGACGTCACGCGAACCGGACGAGAGGTGCGGCGCGGGCCGGCCGCGACACTCGCTCACAATACTCAAGAACGACGCACGCGCATCGCCTTATTATTTTTTCTTAAAACTATTTTATTGTAACGAAATTCATTAAACCAAATCAAATCATAATACTTTGTTTTTAATTGTCTGCTCCGTGGACACCACTCCTTAGCTGTATGCATAATGAAAGTATTTCCAAAACGTTTAGTGCTCCTCGATATAACAACGTTAAAAAAAAACCGACAGGCTGGCAACTCGGTGCCAATTTTCAAGGCTCAGGAGCCTACACCGTTTTTCGATCTACTGAGATATAGATAATGATATAAAAATCCAATACAAAATAAAACATAACTTAAGCTTCGAAGACCTAGGCTTAGAGGTTCATATTCTGTATTTTATAAATATTCTGTAGGTTCAGATAAAATAGTCTTAGGGCTGAATAAATGATGAAGCATTAAAAAGATAAACAATGTCGCAGCAAAAAGATAGATCACACAGCGATATTTCGTAAAGTGTTGCCTTGCCTTAAATCTTTATGAACTAAGTTTTAGAGATAAACTTTGAAAGATTGATCACAGTGGTTATTTATAAAAAACTGTGCTTATTTATAACTAACGACCTGCCCTTGCTTCGCACCTTTTTTCATTTAATCTTAACTAGATAATGATATTATAAAAAGGTATAATTGAATTTATATTTGTAATGTACTCATTCTCATCGCCGAAAGAACTGATACTTCGGCTCACCCACATTTCACCAGTTATGTTCAAGTCCCTTGTAATATCGCCATCAAGCAGGCGCATAGTCGGCTTCCGCACGAATAAATCCACTTGTGATGCTGCCCACTTGTTAGTCAATAACATAGTTGAAAACTTGAATGATAACAAATGAGTTCTTACCGTCTTTTTGGATCTTGCGAAAGCGTTTGACACCGTTCCCGTCTCCACTCTTCTATTCATGCTTCAAGGTTTGGGTGTCAGGGAAGCCCCATTGGATCTGTTCTAGAGTTATCTTACCAACCGCACACAATTTGTTACTTTAGACAATCACAAAAGTATCCAACTACCCATTCAGTACGGCGTGCCTCAGGGAAGCATTTTGAGACCCACCCTCTTTCTTTTTTTTTTATTAACGACCTCTGCAATCTTCAAATTACAAAAGCGTCAATAGTTTCAGTTGCAGATGATACTGCCATCACTTTCGGCGCAAACTCTTGGTCAGACCTCCAAGTAACTGCACAAGACGGCTTTAATTCTGCCCTTAAATGGCTTTCCTCTCACTCTTTAACTCTCAATGCCAATAAAACAAACTTTATTACTTTTTCTATCACGAATACTTCCAAACCAAAAACTCCTATCTGTATAAAAGCTCATTCTTGTTTCACACAATCTCTAATTAATTGTCCATGTCCTACCATAACCTCAGTGGAACAAGTTAAACATCTTGGAGTAGTTCTGGACAAATATCTTAATTTCGTGTCACACATTAATGCCCTATCTGGTCGCATACGCAAGCTTATTTATATTTTTAAAACTCTGCGTCATGTAGCCAACCTTTCAATTATCGGAAACGTTTACTTTGCTCTTTGCCAGTCAATTTATATTTACTGTATTTCTTGCTGGGGTGGTGCTGCAAAGACCATACCTAAACCTCTGGAGATAGTACACAGAGCTATTCTAAAAGTGGCTACGTTCAGACCAATTATATTTCCAACGACCGAACTCTATAAATCTTGCAAGCTACTCAATGTTAGACAACAATTTATCTTGCAAATAGTCCTACTACAACACAAGAGTACACCGTTTAAGAAAATCACTAAACGCCGAAAAGACCTCATCTGTACAATCCCACCACTACGCACAGCTTTTTTTTTTAAATTCGCTCTCCATCTTGGCCCATCGTTATATAATATAATGAATGCAAAAGTTCTGACTTACGGATTAGGATTTCGTGTCTGCAAAAAGACTGTCCGCTCCTATTTACTAAACCTTAACTACATTGAAACAGAAGAACTCTTAAAGAAGTGATCACGCTAACACAAACATGCATGACACACAACATATATAACTAACACACACTATTCTAATACAAATACTCTAATCACAATCACTCTGAAGACAAAGATATTTTATTTCAAACATAATTTTGAACTAAACATAATTTTTATATAATTTGCTATTTTTTATTGATTAATTACAGTACTGCACCCACTAACTGGAATTATAACTTTAATGCTTGTCTCAAATAACCGTGCAATGTATCTAGTCCTAAGTTTATGAATAAATTTATTTTAATTTTTAATTTATTTATGCTCAATACTTCCAAATCATCCATCAGGTGGGTATATTATCGAAATAAGCTTTTAAGAATCCTTTATCACACATGATTAAATAAAATTTGTTATTATAAATAATATATTTGCACAAATTTTCCGATATTTTTAGTCAATTCACGTGTAGTTGTCACTGTATTATCGTAAAATTCCTTGAACGTTATGACGTCACCAACATGGCGACCAATCGTGGCCCGTTTGTAGTCACTTGGTTCTTTCTAAAATTTTATCCATTTTCAATTGCTTATAATAAATTGAAAAAAATATTTAAGAGTTTTTTGAAACGACAATATTATTCATGATATGTAAAGTTTCGAAATACATAAAAAAATGCCATTTTTTTTAATTCAACATCCCAATTGCTGCTAAGATACCCAGACTCCCAGCGCACATTCACATTCTTTTTCCAATAATCCCCTCAGTTTCAGAGACAATAAATGAAAAGATGTTATTTTTAGCAATTATAAACTCATCAAAATAACTTTGTGCGTCTTCAGAAATGGTTAATGAACGTTTTTTCCAACTTTTATACTTTACTAGCTTTCTCCCGCAGTTTAACTTTCGTTAATATAGATTTTGTCAAACAAAACTGGTTGATGATCTACTTCTTCACGATTCTGGTCTCGCGGTTGTTTGAGAGTCTTTACTGCTTATGATTCCAGTTCTGTTTTTTTTTACTTCATGATTATGTAAAACCTATAACTGTTTCCAGGGTTCCCTCTACCTCTGTAATAAAATATATCAAAACCGGTTCAGTGATTTAGGCATGAAGGCGTAACAAACAAACAAACATTATAGCACTTTATATATAAGACCAATTAGTATATTTTACCAATTTCAAGTTTGAATAAAGATTATTATTATTAATATTATAAACAAAGACACTTTCGCATTTAAGATTTCGGTAAAGCAAAAATGTTTTCGTTGCGGGTACTTGGATATTTTGAAGGTGAAAGCCTCTAAGAGGATTGTCACGTAACGATTCTGACCTTTCGGACAGAATCTTAAAGTGGATTCGACGCAAGCCTTTTTCAGATCAAGTTTATTGAAAACATTTGTATATGACTGTGGCTGATATTTTAACAAACTTGTGTCTTTGTTTTTTGAGTCAATGTTTTGGGAATATCGCACGCTCAGAACAACACTGCACTAAGTCAACATAGCAAAATTTTCAAAATCGACAAAAAACCGTTATCTCCATTTATGTCAAAATTATTGCTAATGTCTTGATGATTTCATGTGAAGAATCCAATCCATATCAGCATTTTATAGATCAGTTGATTCAAAACGCGTTAAGTAAATAAATGTATTTTTTAATTTAATTCACTGTTGTGGAATGACTGAAGGATTTTTTTTTCCTTTTATTTCCATTTGCAATCGGTCGTCGAACCATAAACGAATTCGTTCCATGACAAATGGAGTTGTGGTGGAGCAGCCGGTGCTGCGCGTCCCACTTAAAGAAGGAAGTTCCTCTTCAGCCCTTTTACCACCGCTGTCGGGTTTAACAGTTCAGTATTTACTGATGGCATTTGTAGATAGTCGTGGATTTCTTCATTCCCAGCAAATCAAGATGCATTTGCTATTGATCCAAGGATACCATTTTGCACTCTTTGCAGGCAGAGTATGTTGGTTTTGCTGGCATCGCCCCACAATTGGATCCCGTCCATATGGGCTTGATAACCGAGTTATAAATAAGGAGTTTGTTGTCTACAGATAGCACAGAGTTTCTTCCCATGAGCCAATAAAGGTAGCGGAACTTGTGGTTTATCTCATCCCTCTTATATTTAATGTGACGCTTCCATGTTAGGCGCCTCTCCAAGTGGAAGCCAAGATACTTTACACAATCTGTGTGTGGTAGGGTGTCAGGACCAAGTCTAACAGGTGGGGAGTTTCCATGCCTGAGTGTGAAGGTGATATGATTAGACTTGGATGCACTCGCACGTATTCGCCACTTACAGACCCATTTATGAGATTCGTCTAGTTGTTTTTGGAGTCTTTTGCTGGCCATTTCTGAGTTGTCATCAACTGATAGATAGGCCATGTCGTCGGCATATGTTGCTATTGTTATGCAATCTAATGCGGGTAGATCTGAACTAAATATATTGTGTTGTACAACACTGGGCCAAGTACAGATCCCTGTGGTACACCAGCTTTTGCTTCATTCAATCTTGATCTTGCCTCGCCCTGTTTCACTTGGAAGCAACGGTCGGATAAATACGACTGGATGAGCAGGAACATTAAGTATGGAAGTTTTTTCTGCACTTTAGCCAGCAGTCCTTTGTTCCAGACACGGTTAGAGGCTTGCTGAACATCAAAGAATGCCGCTGAGCAGTGCTTTTTACGTTCGAAGGCCTCTCTTCCTGTTTGGTAAACTCGGTGAACCTGTTCTATTGTTGTGTGAGATTTCCGAAAGCCAAACTGATAAGACAGAACAACATCATCGGCATCCATGCACGGTTTTAGACGGCTGAGGAATATCTTCTCCCACAGTTTCGAGAGTACAGGCGTTAGGCTTATCGGCCGATAAGACGAGGCCTCGTGTTCAGGTTTGCCTAATTTATGGATCATAACAACTTCGTAGATTTTCCACAGGTCAGGCAAGTGAGATGTTCGAAAGATTGCGTTGAACAAACAAGCTAGAAAAGAAACGCATTTTCTGGGAAGATTTTTAAGTATGCAAGAGGTGATCAGGTCCGGGGCTTTTTTCAAGTTCAGCTTAACTGAGCAGACTGAACGAAATAAAAACTAATTATTTCGAGTTACGTGCTTTATACTGATTGATTCTGAAATAATGCACTATTATTTTACTGTTTTTTTGTTGGGATTTAATACATAAAACAATTCCGACCCATTGGTTTTCTTTTCAGTAACAAACCTATTAAAAATTAAATAAATGGCAAAATTTTACTAAAACCCGTAGGTACTTATATTTTTACCCATAACTCTTTTTGCACCCATGGTGTTAATTAAAACATGTAAATCACAAATAACAAAATCTTCTATTAATCAGAAAATAAGAAAAATATATGGAAAATTGATTGAATACAAAACACTTATAACAAAAATCTGTTAGGAATAAAAAAATAAAAATTACAAAGATATATACTGTTACAGATAACTTGTTAAAATTTTATAATTAACATTTGAACCAAAAACGTCCACTGCTGGACATAGGCCTCCCCTAGTGTCACCACATTGAACACCTCGCATCCAGAGGACTCCCATAACCCGCACCAGGTCTTTCGTCCCCCTAGTGGGAGCTTCCAACGCAACGTCTTCCGGTTCACGCTCACCACTCCAAAACTTTTCGGCCACTTAAGTTTGTTAATTCTTCAGGCTATGTCAGTAACAACCAGGGTTACAGACATAGCCCGAATAATTGTCCCCATACACCACTTGTCAGTCAGTTCTGACTCGATCACGCAAGGAAAATCCGAGCGTAGCCCTCTCCATTGTCCTGTGGGTGCCTTAGGCCTTCTGATGAGGCCATTGTGAGCGACCACATTTATATCCCGTATATAATCACACAGACTGATTAGATTAATAGACTTTGGTCTTGAGACATTGCGGTAAGTTGGACGAGAAGATACTGCGCTACTTCCAGAACGCTGTCCAGCCGAGTCAGATTCGATGTTTGACCTCTCGAAGTTAGATCTATCTAATTGCAGCGTTTGTCCCTGGAAGACATAATCGTCCACAATTTCGAGTGTAGTTTCAGATCTTGATGGGAGTGGCATATAATCTCCTTCGTGCTACCGATATTTATCTATGTTATTGACAACCATCACTCGTCACTTGAAATGATATAATTGTCTGTCTTTCATTATTTATTATAATAATATTTACGACTTGATTTCTGTAGTTAATAAAAGCCAAGTTATTTATTTGGTGGTTTCTTTCTAATGTGTCAATTTTATTAACTACACACAACTATGTCTGTTAAGAAGAAAGAACCGGAGAAAACATGTTCTTTAGCCAGGTATCTACGACCTGATCGATTCGACGTGGAATCTAATGCACCCGTAGCGGGAGAACAGTGGGCTCATTGGCAACACACCTTTTCAAACTTCTTGATTGAAGAAATACCTGCTGACGTCACGGATTCAATAAAACTAAAATTACTAGCAAACTATTTAACTGCAAAAATTTACATAAACATTAAAGATTGTCAAACTTATGATGACGCTATTTCGGTTCTGAATAAAACGTATCTCAAGCCCCAGAACGAAATCTCAGCTCGATATGTCCTCGGCGCGCGAAAACAAAAACATGAAGAAACAATTATTGAATATTGTCGCGCTTTACAACTTCTAGCGCAAAATTGTAATTTCAAATCTGTCTCCGCCGATGGACATAGAAACCAAGCAATAAGGAGCGCTTTCTTCGCAGGAATTATTTCGGCGAAAATAAGAGAACGGTTACTCGAAAACTCAACGCTTTCGATGGATGAAGCCTTCAACCAAGCCGTCGTCCTTGAAATAGCTGAAAAAGACTCCGCAATAATGGGCGTTGGTGTACCAAATGCTTTGAATGCTTTACCAGTGAATGTCCTACGACAAGAACAACCTCAACACCTAATGCAGAGTTCAAACAATGCGGCGGTTTCGTCCTCACCTCCTCCAACTGCAAGACGCTGCTTCTTTTGCGGTGGAAAAGTGCATCAAAAGGTTAAATGCCCAGCATTCCACGCCTTTTGTCAAGTTCTTCTCAAACGATAAGCACCGTTTACTCAGCTGCATCTCCGTCCAGTTTGGTAAAAGCTACGATTTCCATCACCTAAAAGGTTCACTTCTTGGGCTCATGCTTTCTGAAGAAGGAGTTCATTATGTAGAGGCCCTCCTTCTCCATAAAACTGGCCAGTAGGTGACTCCAGTGGTTCCGACGTCCAACTCCAAATTGCCTCACTTGCAGCTCAACCTCGTCTCGTTTGCCCAGTTTTGCGTTGAAGTCCCCCATGACAACGCTGAAGTAAGTTTTGGAACCATACATGGCTCTAGAGATATCCTCATACATGGTATCTACCTAGTCTTCGGGGTGTGCCGAGGTCGGGGCGTAGACCTGTATGACCGTCAGCGAATATCTTGCGGATATTCTGAGTATAAGGTACGCCACCCTGGTCGACACACACTCGATCTTCACCACGTTGTTCACAAGGGACTTGTGGATGATAAAGCTGACACCATCCTGGGACTGCCGGTCACCCTCTCGGGAATAGAGCAGGTTATCGGATTTGAGTATTATCGAGTCCTCCCCCTTGCTTCGGACTTCAGATAACCCTATAATGCTCCATCGTAACCTGCTCAATTCTTCCTCGAGTTTGGCTATCTTCTTGTCGGAGTGTTTGCGTGTTATATGGTCCCAGGTCCAGTCGTCGGTGTTTATTGGGGTAGCCGGGTCCACTTCGGAGATTCATTGCACCCCTTGCCACGCCATCGCCTCGACCGCTACCGTAGCCGAGGGTAGACGGGCTGCCGGGCACTCAGGGCTTTTTATTTTGTGTGCTATTCATTTTGGTTTGGGAGGGTTTGCCATAATCGAAAAGCAAAAGGAAAACATACAAACTCTAATTACACGTGGTTAATTTAAAAACCTATTTATATCACTTCATAATTTACTTTTAACAAAATTATCCTTATAATAATTAAACAGTATCTACTTGGGTACATATTTAAGCTTTTCATTAAAAGTAATATCAAATATATAAGATACATACGAGATATAAAGATAACCGTAAGGGTGTTTCCGTATTAAAGCATCGATCGTCTATCGATGGCATTTATCGATGTTTGGTCGATTGATGCCATAGTTCTAATTAAGTTTTTATCCGAAATGAGATCGACGCTAACTTATCCTCTCAATCATCAAACCGATATTACAGCATTGATCACCTATCGCTCGATAGATGCAGTAACATTTTATGCACACCGCTTAGAGGGTCTAAGTGGTGTGTATATAATGTTGATTTATGGACGGCAAACGGTGTGTCATGCTCTCTCTAATGTCTCTGTGATGGTGGCACATGTGTTGGATCATTCGGTTCCCTTCATGATGGTTGAGCTGAGTGGTGCCGATCCATGTGTCATGTTCGTGAACGGGCGCCGTCAGTTGGGATTGGTCATATCTTAGCTGCCTCCGCCTGTTTTTAATTACCTATTTATTCTATTTTTAATTGTTTGTTTTACTCTAGACGCTTTTAAGTGCGTTTTTTTTTACATCGTTCTCACATATATGTATTTTTCCTACAAGATTAGTGTAACCAAATACTTGTAAAACACATTTTTTTTTTTTAAAGAGTAAGTTTGGAGTTTCTTGTCCGTTCTTCTCCATAACAAGCTACATTTCCGAATGGACGGTAGAGTCAATTATTATTACATTTAATTTTTATTTTTGACGTTCGAAAGTGCCGATATTTCTAAGCCGATTTGAAGACGTAGACTTAATTATTAATTTGCCTGTTTAAAAACACCAACTAAATAATTATGCTTTTGCGGAATAGTTGGCAAAGAGATTGTCTTTATAAATTTGTTTTAAGTACTTTCATGTATGGTGTTATTAAACTTTAAGTCCATCTTATGAAAAGTGTTACAGCCATTTTGTAGAGAAATAAGCAAAGAATATATTATAACTTGCGATACGCAGACGACACCACCTTATTTGTGAGTAACGCGGACCTCATGCAGGAATTACTTCACAGAATGGAGCCCATGTAGGCCTATGTAAAATAAAAAAAATGTTTTTTTTTCAGTTTTTTTTTTTTTAAATTTGATTGGGAATAAGGCTCCCGCAGACATGCGTGATGGCTGTAGAAGTGTTGTAGAAGAAGTACGTGACGTAGCATGCATAAAACATGTTTTAAAATTGATCTATAAACTGAAAAATTTCTATGAAAAAAAGGGATGTCACATCGCTGTCGCAATGTCGCGTCGTACCTGTCTACGGGAGTATTTTAACTGTTAATTTAAATGTCATACCAACTTATTTTTAACTGGTACTGTACCTTTAAAAGGATAGCAAAGCTATGCTGTTAAATAAAAATCATGTTGAAATTTTCTGGATGACTGTCTTTACAAAGAATTCGATTTTGATTCAAAATAGATCGTATCCAGCCATGTCATTTTCCAGCTAGGACTTTTTCCAATTAGGTCAGATTTTGAGTAAGTAATGTTTTCTGGTACACTTACATTATATTCATCGCCAAATGTTTGCGAGATTTCTTTGGTGGCACGGACTCTATAGCCCAGAAATGATGACACTAAATGTATGTAAACTCCATATGATGATTAAAAAATAAAAGATGCAGAGGTACATAAGCCTGTAAAAAAATCTAGAAAATTTTCAATAAGTCATTAAATTTTATGTCAACACGACATAAAATTTAATGACTTATTGAAATTTTTTAATGAAGAGTGCAAAAACGGGCACATAACTGTATCCGAATTTTTAAGTAGAGCATCCAAATTAAGTTACAGGAGAAAATACAGAACAGGATACAGGAGAAAGTTCTGCAGCCGTATTGCGTAAGTGGATACGGCAACGCAAAGGTTTTGACCGATATCAATCAACCAATCACACAGACGGAAATCCACATTGTTTGTCGAATTCACTTGCGCAATTTGGCTGCTGTTAACGAATCAGAAAGTGATTCAATTTTATCTTCAATTGAAAGTCAAAGTATCGTATCTTTAAGCTCAGATTCGGAGCACAACATTTCAAGCATAGAAGAAATGCTTCTGTCTGAATCTGACCTGAATGGGCGCATGGTTGGCGCAGTGCTTGAGCGATTGACTGCTGCGCTGCGTGTCGAGGGTAACGGGTTCGTTTCCCGCACGGATTAAATATTTGTATGACCTAAAGATAGAAAAAATAGACACTACATAGTCTAAAGACCTGCTTGGAATCTGAGCTCCATCGCCAAATATATGTGCTACTTTAGGAGCAGTTTTTGTTTTGTTTCGAAATATAGTAATATGAAAATAAATTACTACGAATAAAATTATTTCTTATTTACATGGCTTAATTTCATATCATCAAATTATGATACTGACTGTATTGTGCATTACAGACTCAAAATCTGACCTAGTTGGAAAATGTCCTAGCTGGAAAATGACGTACATGGAATCTGACCTACTTGGAATCTGACGTCCATAGCCGCTTTTCGTATCCAGCCATATGTTACTACTGCCAAAAATAATCATATACTTTTTTCCTTTGCCCACAGATCCACACAACATGACATAAGAACCAACATGTCAAAGTCAACGAGATAGCGCGGCAAAAAATCAAAGATGGCGGACAAAGACTGGGTCGATTACTTCGGCGACTTCAACTCGACGAAACAAATCGTCGATGGAGACAGCACAGATTTAGATATCTCGAAAATAAATTATAACTACTATGACAACCAGACCGGGTACCCTGGATATTCGAATTTCACCACTGACGACTTCTGCCAATCCAACCATTCGCATTTCTATTTGAATGTGACTTGTGAATTCCCGATCAATTATGCTAAGCCTATGTATGGGTGAGTACCTTTTTTATATTTATGTTTCATGATTTATTTTAAGCTGGCAGGGTATTTGAGCTAGCATGTTCAGAGGCTAAAATTTACATTATGGGCCGATGATTTATGGTGCGGGGTGGAGGGAGGGAGGGAGGGGAGGAGAGGCGCGACAACCCTGTTTCATCCCCACCACTCGGAGCCCCATGGTTACGGAGATATAAATGGTAAAAGTTTTAGGTTAGAATAAAAAGTCCCATCAATATCCCTATCCCACCAATATCATGAAATTTTAACCAGTCGATCCGGTACGTGAAACAGTATCGTTTTGTAAAGATAAAATAAAAAAATATAAACCGACTTCAAAGGAATACACTAAGAAGTTCAAAAATAACTTTCGTTTAGAATGTCAGTGCCTTTGGTATCTCTGTTTTTATCATTTTGCAACACTGACTGAAATTATTTTGTGTATTTTAGATAACTAATATAAACTCATATCTTTCACAGCTACATCGCACCCTTCCTCCTCGCCACCACCACAGTAGCCAACACACTCATCGTGGTGGTCCTGTCCAGACGTCACATGCGAACCCCCACCAACGTGGTACTGATGGCCATGGCTCTCTGCGACATGTTTACGATGCTGTTCCCGGCTCCCTGGCTGTTCTACATGTACACGTTCGGCAACCACTACAAACCACTGAGCCCTGTTAGAGCGTGCCAAGCTTGGAATTATATGAACGAGGTAAGTTTTTCAAATCGTCGTAACCTTTTACTCCGGTTTCAGAGCTACATGCGTCTTTCTAGGTCTGTTTACAGCTCTGTGTTTTGTAATGGTTTAGATTTCATTTGTATAAATACGTGTGAATATAAAATTAGTCAAAAAAATATTCCTGCCGATTTTAGCGATGGAATCTTAGGCTATAAGTTAGAGATTAATAAGACAGAGTTAAAGGTAAAAATTATGAATCGTGTCACTCTGTAGTAAAGCACCACATCAAAAGCAATGCCTCAGAAAACTTCAAAGAAAAGGCAAAACACACTCACGACGGTTATAAATTACACTTATTACGGACGAATTAAAATTCTAAGTTTAGCTTCGATAAGACCTAAGTTCGAAGTCGCGTGTAGCATGCTAGTTTCCAGTTTGCTTTAATAATAGAAGCTTATAAGTGGAAGAAAAAGATGATTTAATTGAGTGTAATGGGCACAATTACCACAACTGCGAGTGTGTAGGGGTTGATCGCAAATAAAATTGTTCATGGTTAAAACAACAAAGCCTTAAGACTTCGCAGAAGGATTCCCTGTGAAAACCCGTTTTCTTAGGAAAAAACATACAATACGTTGTCGCTTCACTGTTCCGCTGTAGCGTCTTACCTGCCTTAGGCAGTCTTTATACAGAGTGGCTCTAGTTGCAAATTCGCAAGCGTCAGTAGGTCTCAATGGAGAAGAACTTGCAAGAAACTCCACGGACACTCTTTTCCATCAGTTTTAATTACAAGTTTTTGGTAACATAATTTTTGTTGAAAAAATACATATATGTGAGAACGATGTAAAAAGACGTGCACGTAAAAGCGTTTAGAGTAACAAACAATAAAAAATAATATACAATAACAGGCCGTGGCAGCTAAGTTATAACCAATCCCAACTGATGGCGCCCGTTCACGAACATGACACATGGATCGGCATCACTCAGCTCAACCAACATGAAGGGAACCGAATGATCCAACACATGTGCCACCATCAGAGAGAAATTAGAGAAAGCATGACCCACTCAACTGCCAGGGCACACTTCTGTGTCAACGAACGACACATAACACTTGTCCCTAACAACACTTGTCTGACCCGAAAATCGGGCCTCAGAAGGTATAGACGAGCGAAGCATTTAAATTGACAATTCATTTTTAATTCATTGTTAGAACGATTCTCCTTTAGCAATAACTTAATATTACCAAAAACCTTAATTTCTTTCAAAATAACGTTCAGAATAATAATCACTTTCACAGAGAGATTAAAAAAATAATTAAATCTAGAGTAATTAATTTATTCCAGGACCATTTGGGACATTCGGGGTCATTACTAGATATTTCGGGACAGGTCCTTTTATATACCTTTTGTGATAATTACAAGTTTATTTACTTAGATATTCGTTTTATATTTATTTATTCGGGCGTGCTAACAATATTTGGCTGGAAATATGTTGTAATATTTTCGTTTATTTGTCAGGTATTTTAGTTATTTCAGGATTATTTTTGGAGGATCAATTAGAATTTGCTGAGGAAGATAATTTTGATCCGACATTGCCAGAAGAAGCAATTTTTAATCTAAAGTTAAATTATTCGAAAAGAGAGAGAGGGCTTTGCCTGTAACCGGGATTGAATAGGCAAAAAAAATAGATACTTGTAAGACTTACTGTCTTACAAGTATCTAATCATTATCTATCTTCTAGCCAGGTAATGGATATGCGGACGATACTACGCTGTTCACGACTAGTGCCAACCACATGAAACGGTTGCTATCCAAAATGGAACAAACCAGCTCAGCATACGGTTTGTGAATTAACAGAACCAAGACGAAGTTGATGATTGTCGATCGCATTAACGAAAATTCGCCAGAAGTCACTCAAATCGCGGAATGCGACGTCGTACAATCATACGTCTACCTGGGCGCTTTAATATCGAACCGGGCGGTGGTTGCGGGGACGAGATCAAGCGACGCATGGCTATGGCCAGGTCTGCCATGGATATGCGGAAGAAAATATGGAGAAATCACAATATCATCAAAGCTACGAAAATCCGGCACTAGTGTTCCCCATATTTCTATACGCAGCCGAGAACTGGAGGCTGAGAGACACTGAGAGGAAGAGAATAGACGCTATAGATATATAGACGGAAATGTGGTGCTAGAGAAAAATGCTTGGAGTGTCGTGGACAGAGTTTCGCACTAACATATCCATCCTTCAGGAGCTCGGTATCAGGCAGCGTCTATCGGCTATAGTCCAAGATCGAGTACTTCAGTTCTTTGGACACGTTTCCCGACGATGCAACGACTCTATCGAGTGACTTGTAGTTCAGGGTAGAGTGGAAGGAACGAGAGCGCGCAGCAGGTCACCCATGCGATGGACCGACCAGAATAATTCTGCAGTGGGTGGCCCATTGAATGAGTGCACACGAATAACAGCCGATAGAGACGGACTGTGTCGCATCGTCAAACAAATTATGGCAAACCGAAGGCTCACTGTAACATGATGACCACGACCGCTCTGTCAAGAGTGTACCGACGAAGAAGAAGAAGAATGCATAAGAGACTAAAAAAATAGTTCTTAATAAAAAGTCGGGTTTTACTGCTTAAGCAGACTAAAAAGATGTAAACAAGAAGAAAATCATGCTGGGCAGTCGGAAAATACATGACATATTCGCGAGCTGGCTGACCATAACTATAATTCTGCCGTTGAGGTCCTAAAACGCAGTAAGAGGTTTTTTTTTTTTTTTTTAATCTTCTTTTATTTAGGGGCTTTTAGTCACAAATAAGACCATGCCAGCCCCGGAGTAAGAGGTATTTTTACGTTTTTAAGTTGAATGTTGAATTTTAACAGACACGCTATAAGGAACACATAGGACTAACCTAGTTTTTGATTCGATGATTAACATGATAGTAAAACCAAATTTGTGAAAGCAGTAACTCATTAATCGCATGTCAAAATATAATGTAAAACACTGCAAAGTTTTGCTCAATCGCTTTCTCTATAGAGAGCGTGTTGGCTCGTCGGAGGTCGCGTCGTACCATTTTCCTTATATATTTATTGAGTGCCCGCTGTTCTGACGAAGTTACCGGTGGATTTTCACGTCGTTCCATCATAAGCTTCAGAGTTCCCTCCGAAAGCTTGGACTTCCTGCCCGTACGCCGCCGCATCTTACAAAATCTCGCACATTCCTCCCTGAGGATTTCCACCATTTGGTCGAGCACCTGGTCAACGCTATTTGCGGTTTCCACGGCAGCGAAACGGTTCACCAGGTATGACTAGAAAGCTTCAGATCCCAACATTGTTTGGAGCATATTGGGACGGAGCCTAGACTTCATCAAACGAGTTCTCTCAAACTTGCAATTGATATTCAGGGAGCCTCGAACAAGTCTGTGATCGCTGCCGGTATTATACCTGTTCATCACTGAGACATCCCTGAAAATGTGCTTTTTATCTGTTATGATGAAGTCTATCTCATTTTTGGTCACGTTGTCGGGGCATCGCCATGTCCACGTCCTTTGTGGCTGTTTCTTAAAGAAGGAATTCATTACGAAAAGACCCTCTCTTTCTAGGAAGTTGACAAGCCTTTGCCCCCTATGATTCCTGCTACCAAACCCGTAGGATCCTACTACCGAATCACTGCAATTCTGTACTCCCCCATGAGAACGCTGTAGTGGGTCTAAGTGGTGGAATGCAAGGCCTTGGAAATGTCCTCAAACATTTCCTCCACTTCGTCGTCCGAGTGTGCCGAGGTCGGTGCGTAAACCTGTACAACCTTGAGGCTATACCTCTCGGTTAGCTTAATTATGAGGTACGCTACCCTGTTCGAGACCTTCACAACGTTGTCACAGTTGGACTTGTTTACTAGGAACCCGACGCCACCTTGGGATAGCTGGTCTCCCTCTCGGAAATACATAAGATGGCCTGATTTGAGTGTTATTGTATCCTCCCCCTCTCTTCGGACTTCCCTCAGCCCTAGAACGTGCCACCTTATACTCTCGAGTTCTTCCTCAAGCTGCATGAGGTGTTCATCAAGCCGTAACGTGCATCCATTATACGTCGCCAAGGTCAGTTGGGTTCGGCGGCCATCCGTAACCCGGTCGCATTCTTCGAACCCCCGAATGCCCTGCCGTCTCCGTGACCGCCACCATAATCAGGTATAACAGCGGCCGGGAACTGGGGGCCGTGGTTTATTTTGACTAATCATATTGGAGGGTTTGCCCATAATCGCCACGCTGGGCATGCGGCTTGGCGATCGCAGATCGCAACTTTTTCGCACTGGTGACGCTGCTGCCCATCACCAGTCTGTACCACTTAGCTGCGAAGATTTGTTAAAATGGTTATACCGCTATTTGTCGGTTTTCGTCAGAGCCTCGTTTGTTATTTAGCAGGATGCACCGCAAGCAGGTGAGGTTGACTTGGGGCACTTAGATCGTGAATGTACCCCCTTACATGTACGATCTTACTCACTGCAATCGAGATCATCTTACTCACTGAAATCAAGATCATCTCAATCAATCGCGTGTCGAACGTTACGGAAGGCTAGGAAATCACGGAGCAGTTTTCACCCGCACCCGCCGCGGTTGCGTGACCGCAACACTCGTATGAACAAGAAATACACGGCAAGGCAGCAAGAAAGGCACGGCCAAGAACAATGGCCACGCTCATAACATGCTTGCACTAGTAAAATTTAACAAAACGTCCCTCGATGAAAAATACGTTGTTTCATTTTCAATAAAATTTTAACTAATACAGCCTTCATTTTTTTTTTAAGAGATGGGAGATTCAAGTAATTAAGAAATATGTTTTTTGAGGTTAGGTGGCATATTATTAATCTGTGACTTTTTGAATAGAGAGAGAGGTTTTCACCTGTTTTTTTACATATATTACAAATTATTTGAAATACAAGCCAGATAAGTCTGTGCGTGTCCAAGATCGCACAAAATCACAAAACTACAACCTACAACACCTTCTGCAGAAAACTGTCAAATGTCAATCTTTCTTTTGTTTATATTACTTATCATAAATAGGAGGCCACGTAGTCGATCAATTTATACAATATCGATTTTTTTAATAAAATCATTTTTTTAAAGTGCAGATACCCCTAAGTAGCCGATTTAAATTCGTTGTCTTCATTTCTGAAGGTCGTGCCGGTCTCGAAAGCTTTGACGGAGTCATTGCCGAGCTGCTTCCAAACCACTCTTTCTTCACCCTGTCATCACCCTGATCGGATCTCACAATCAAGTGGGTAAGCAACCGCGTGGCCTTTTCCCGTCCACTTTTTCCACAACAACCAGTATCTTCAGGTTATCTGGCTGTCTCTGGGCGATGTAACTAAAATAATACAGGACTCTTTGGTAGCAGATCGTGGCGAGTCTAGTTTTGATGTACAAATGGTTGAGAAAGGACTTATCCGTGCGTATTCGTCTGCATGGTATGCGCAACATACTTCTACTTCTCCAGCACCACGTCTCAAAAGCCTCAATCTTTCTTTGATCCGCCGAGCGAATTGAACAAGATTCGGAAACGTAGAGAAAAATCGATAATATCAGGGTTCTAACGAGTCTCTTTTTAGTGTTATTAGAGCTGTTCCTATTTTACAATATTTTCGTTATCTTGCTCATTTGCAGTGTTGGCCTATCGCAGCTCCACTGATCGCTGATCATGGAGCCCAGATACACAAACTCACTCAAGAACTCTAGATCTACAAGTTCTCCCGTGATTTTAGATACTTTTCTTTATTGGTTTGGGTCATATCTAATTACAATAATTTACTTCGTTAAATTTCCGACAATTGCCAGCTTAAGGCTCAACTGTCACTCAAAAAGTATTGTTGAATAACATCTCTAAAGTTATTGCCTTGTTTTACGTGGCGAACTGATTGAGCTATTTGTATACTCTCAAGATTATGACTGAAATCTTCTTCTCTAAGCTTATGGCCGTCTTTTTTCATACAAAATTGTGAAGCTTGCTTTCATAATATCAATTGGTGAAGTTATTTATACATCCTTACTCGATTTAATGTTCGCCGTTTGTTTGTCAAAATGCCAAATGCACATTCCACGTATCTCCGTGCTCTAGATAGGCAATACTAAAATACCCTATAATAAACCCTCAAAAAATGACCACGATAAGGTCTCATTATATTTTAATGCTACCCAAATGCCTCATCGGCTACGAATACATATGGGATAGGTGGCAAAGTAGATCCGGGCAGTATGTTTTTATTGGGTAGTTTGATAGAACCGCCATGAAGAGCATTACGAATAGAAATAATTCAAAAATGGTTGAAACGTTGGTTTTTTTTTACAAACGTATGTCTTTCGTTTGTCTTCATTTGAAGACGCAAAGTAGAATGCAGTAAAAAAAGTCTTATGATGCAAATTAGACTGCAAAGTAGCGTATAAATACTACAAAACAAAAGATTTTGTAGTATCAAGTATTTTTACTGCATTTTGATCTGCATATGTGTTCCGTTTTGCTTCCTTTTTACTGTTATGATTAAAAAAAAAAACTTTTTTATTTTGAATATATTACACTAAATAACATTATTTATTTACAAAATTCTATCTTTGTTATCATTTAGTCTTCGTAGCAATAAATAATCCACCATGCATAGTCATTTTCTCATACTGCGTTTTAGGGCCTGCACGGCAGAATTATACTGCACACTGTAGAAGAATGAATGACTTCAAAAAAGAGGAGTACGATTCGACGACGAGTCTATGCGTATATGAATGTAATATTGTTGGAATTGCCTAATATTCACATATCCAACTCTAATTGGGCTTCTAAACATGTGTACCAATGTCCTAAGTGGATGTATGTATATCCACGCATTACGCCGAAACTACCTATCGGATCGTGACCATAAAAAAAATTGGATTACGTATCTCTCAACTTAGGGAATAGTGCAAGTGTCATCAAAATAAGTTTAGCAGCTTTCAAGATATGAAACATACAACAGAACTCCTGAGCGGCTAACCTCTTACCAAGTTTTACATTTTTTTCTGGCTTGAAGCTCACAGATCCCATACTTCAGTAAATTATACATTATGTCTCTCAAATAGTTTGAAAATTCTAATTGTTTGAAGTGTCTTGATTTATAATAGGTAGTTGGAAGCGGTTTAAGGCTAGGTAGACTGTTTAGAGAATGACAATACGTCAGTATTGAATTAACTATGAAGTTAAGAATTAACTATTTTCATGAATAGAAATGGCTTTGATTTCTGTAGGAAAGTTACAAAACTAAAACGATGCCGAACTTTTATTAACATGTCAAACAGAAATGAAAGCAAATTAGAACACTATCAAATTGAAACTTTGTTGAATGAACAAGCCCAAACTTTTGATGACACCTGAATTTACGTCGCCTAAACGGCTCGTAAACTTTCTTTTTGTTTAACACGAGACAAAGTAATTTTGTCTCTTCAGTTTCGCGAGTTAATTAAGCATTTTTCAGCCACTTGTTAAGCTTAGTTTCCACGAAAAACCGCATTGATATAAAGGTAATGTTATTTTTATTATGCCATGTCAAACCTTCTCCAAAACTATTCCTAGTTTCATGATACCGTCGTAGTCACCAAAGGCAAATCTCGTCAAATTAAGTAAGTGAGCAGGTCAACTGTGACATTGGCAACTTTTTAACCGAGGAGGAGGTTCTCAATACGACTGAATTTTGTTTATGTGTGTCACCTCAAAACTTTTTAAAAGGTGAACCGATTCTGATGATTTTTTTTATTTGAAAGCTGGTGCGTTTCGTTGTGGTCCCATTTAAATTTTATCACGAGCTGTTTTTGAGATATACTTAATAATGCGTATTTTCATCGTAATAAAATAAGGTACCAAAACTATAAAGAGATCAATATAAAACTTTTAACAAAAAAAATAACCAACTTTCAAAATAAAACAGTACAAAGCGAAAAATAACTTTTGTTTCGGAAGACGGAGTAAAAAAAAAAAAAATTGTTTCAAAGACACCGGTTTATTTTTTTTGTTAAAAAGGCTTTTTTTAATATTCTGAGGGTATTTTGACGGACACTTTGGTCACACCGTTAGGTCATGATTGGGTCGGGAGCATTGTAAGTGAAGATAGAGATTCTGCTCCATTATTTTGAATACTTTCCATTATATCGCTATTTTTATTAATTCTATTTCCAATGCACTTCTCTCGTCCTACCACCTGTACGCTGACGATCTGCAAATATATTCTCAAGCTCCGGTAGAAGAATTGTCTGAGGCAGTTAATATGGTCAATAAAGATTTGGCTCGTATTTCTGAGTGGAGTTTGGCTCATGGTCTGAAGATAAATCCTACGAAGACTCAAGTCATTGTTGTCGGTAGTCCTAGGTTGCGCTTGAAAATTAACTGGTCGCAGCTCCCCCGGATTGTCTTTGATGGCTCAGCTATTCCATACAGCGACTCAGTGAAAGATCTGGGTATTTTAGTAGACAAAGACTTTTCGTGGGGTCCTCAACTGCAGGAAGTTAGCCGCAAGATGTTTGCGTCTGCGGGGTCTTTGCGCAGACTGCGCAATTTCCTTCCAACTGCCACCAAAACTGCACTCGCCGAATCCCTCCTTCTCCCAATCCTTGATTATGCCGATGTCAGCTATTTAGACCTAACTGAAGTGCAGCTAGATAAGCTTGAGCGACTCCAGAACTTTTGTATTAGATTCATATTTGGTTTACGCAAATATGACCATGTTTCCGAATTTCGAATTAAGCTCAAGTGGCTGCCAATCCGCTTTCGCCGGAATGCCCATATTTTGTCATTACTCTACAGTATTCTGTTTATTCCTACAACCCCCACGTATCTCAAAGAACGATTTAAGTTCCTTCATGACACACATTCTAGACACTTGAGATCATCGGAGAATTTGAATCTTTTGATGCCTGCTCATTCCACTAAGTTTTACGACAAATCGTTTACGGTCCAGGCTGTGCGATTGTGGAATGAGTTGCCGTTGTCAGTTAGACAAGCCCAGTCACTGGTTTCTTTTAAAAACCTGGTTAAAAACCATTTCCTTTCTCTCTAACGCTTTTCTATTCTGATCGAATCTCTGTCATCATTATTTAACCGTTTTTCTTTTTGTTTCTCTCTCTTTCTATAAATTTCATGTAATATTATGTATGCTTATATATAGGTTTATGTATAGTATTTATTATAGTAATATAATCTTGTATATATTTATGTTTTTATCTAATAGCAGTACACCGCAGACTAACCCCCTTTTTTTTTTTTTTTTTTTTTTTTTTTTTTTTATTTTAAGTTTTTTTTCAGTCCATCCAAAGGTTGTCTGGTAGATATCGCTGTCAGCGATAAGACCGCCTTTGTACCCGTTTTTATATGTTTTTCTTGTAATTGTTTATAATTTTATGGTGTACAATAAAGTATATTCTATTCTATTCTATTCTATTCTACTTCCAGTTTTAACGACAACCAGAGTACTAGTTGGAAGCAAATTGTTAAAAGTGGAGAGTTGGAATATTTATCTTCTCTATACTTTCCCTATACTCGTACTTATAAGAACTCTCTGGTAAATGATATACTACATTATCCACGAACCTCAGAATACTTACCTATGTAACTATGTAACTCTTGAGCTAATCTTCTTCTGTCTTGTCCCCAGGTGATACCAGCTATGTTCCACACGGCAAGCACCTGGCTAACGCTGGCACTGGCAGTGCAACGATACATTTACGTATGCCACGCGCCGGTAGCAAGGACTTGGTGAGTGATTAAGATAGGGAAGAGGACGAGCATCTAGCTTACCCTGGCGGGATAATAACTAAGGCAGTAAACATTAACACTGCTGAGAAATAGTTGATGCCCTGTTTGTGTGTTATATCTTAGAATGTGCCGAAGCAAATCATAGAAGACATTGAAAGTAATAGAATATTTCATGGGTTTTGTTTTGATCTACAAAAGCAAGTCATAATTAATAATTAATCTGCCCTTTTCTGCACTCTTTACGCTGAGAACAAAAAAAAAACCTATAATCATTTTTCATCGGCTTGCTTAAAAGAAAATCTAGCTACACAGGTCCAGCTGTTGAAATCAAGGAATGCTAACTTTTCTGGCTATATACCTTAAAAACAGGTTTTTACTGTGCGTTTTGACTTTTCTGGACAACATTTTTTTGTAACATATTAACACATACATTGGTTTCTGAAGTCCGTCTTTGGTACCTCTCGTTTTATAATTTTGCAGTGTTTTGCTTTGGAATTCGGTTTATTTTTGTCTTTACAAATCGATACTGTTTCTTGTACCGGATCGATCCTCCACGGGATTACTCTGTATATTCCTTTTATTCCCTCTTGTCATAAGAACACTTTTCATATTAACACGTTCGCTGCCAAGGACTCGCCGCGCGTGAGACACAACAGCTTTTTGTTTTTTTTCAATAATTACGGCAGCAAACGTGTTCACCCAATGTTATTGTTGCCCCATATCCTAGCGTGAAGGGCGTGACACATCCTACAACTCCGTCAATATATAGCCTAAGGGATAAGGATGCTATCAAACTTACCGAAGCGGAATACGGCAGCCATTTGCAAACAACGTCGATATTCGCATAGCTATAGCGTTGACATATATACCTACCTAGGTACCTATAGGAAGATATTTCTGGGGAATCAGGTTTCTTGGAATGAAGTGAAAGGGTACCCGAAATTGATAAAATAATACCAGCCTATTACAGACCCACTGCACGGCAAAGCCTGCTCTCATACAGAGAAGGTATGAGAAGTTGATTTCAATTTGATCAGTACGTAATCCTTCTGTTCTCCCTCTCCAGGTGTACCATGCCCAACGTGATGAAGTGCCTGATCTACATCGGCGTGGCGGCCTTCCTGCACCAGCTGCCCAGATTCTTCGACCGCCGCTTCGTGCCGCAGATCACCGTCTGGCGGGGACACTTCGAGGAAGTCTGCAGCGTGAGTATATCTTCATATGATTAATCATGACTTTACAAAAGCCTTGGGGGACCGATGACTTAGTTAAGGTTGCATGACTCTGCTCGATGTGAGACACACAGGACCGGTTGATGTGGCAACACCTTAATTTGATATCTATAACACGGGATATTAAATAAAGGTGTTATTAATAAGGGTGTGCAAAAAAATCATTGGTCCGCCATCAGCAAGGCGTATCGTGTTACACTTTTACTGGGTTGTGCAGGTCAATATTTCGATAACTTAAATACTACTTTAACAGGTCATAGACCTCTATTTTCTACACACGTTTCGATTTAGTGATTGAAGTTAGACTCGGATACGTCCATCAACTGGCTTCCCTTTTTTATTAGGAGCACTTAAGGGAAAGGTTTATAGGTATGCCTAATGTTGGGGCAAATAACTTTTTTTATTCTAGAATTTGACTTACTTGACTTAATGTGTTATAACCCCTAGATGGGGCAGAGGGCGTCCACAGATGTCCTCCATCGCGATCGGTCTTTAGCTTCACGCTTCACCTCAGTCCATGTCATTCCGATGCTCGTCGCTTCTGCCAGCACGGTGCGACGCCTGTTTTCACGGGGACGGCCACGCTTATTTTCCCCTTGGGGATTCCAGTCCAAAGCTTGCTTAGGTATGTGATCGGGACCCCTTCGGAGCGTGTGGCCAATCCACTGTGGTGGAGATCTACTTGCGACGCTTGATCTGGCGGTCGATCAGGCTCTCATGGCATTTCTCCAACAGCTCTACATTGGAGATGCCAGTAAATTAGTCAGTAAATTGCAATAATGCGACGAAGACAGCGGTTGACGAAGACTTGTATTTAGCGTGAGATGTCCTTTGTGACCTTCTACGTTTCGCACCCGTAGAGCAGTACGGACTTGACATTGGACCCGAAGATTTTGAGTTTCGAAATTACGACACTCCCGAGGTATGTAAATTTGTAAACGCGTTCCACTACCTGTGTGCCAATCAGCAACGGTGAGTGGTTCTTCACACCAGTTCTCATTTCCAGGGTCTTCCGGATGTTTATTTTGAGCCCCGTTTTGACACTTTCTGACGTAGATCGATTAGCTTTGCTTGCATATCGGCGTGGGTATGTCTCATCAGACATAGGTAATCGGCGTAATCCAAGTCCTCCAAGACGTTGGATAATCCCCACTGTATGCCGCGGCGGCTGTTATCATAGATGCGAAGCATAATTCCATCAAGAACGACTAGCAAGAGGAGCGGCGACAAAAGGCAGCCTTGGCGGACACCCGTTCGTGCACTGTTACGTCATCCGATATGATGCCGTTATGATTCTAGAATTTAGTTAAATGTATTCTATAAAGTTCCTTTGGAACCTTACCTAAGTGAGCGCACAAAATTAGAAAGAGAAACGATTTCTTTTTAAAATTAATCATCGCGAATTCACAGCAATACAACGTTTGAATTTCAAAATGATGTTTGGAGAATGTTCTTCAGCCTAGAACAGGTTGGTGCCAGAATCAAAAATTCGAAGACATGTGACATCCACCAACCCGCACTGGGCCCGCGCGGTGGATTATGGCCCATTCTCTCTCTCGCAGAGAGAAGGCCTGTGTCCCAGCAGTGGGAACATCAAAAGGCTGATGATGATGATAATGGTGATGAAAAAAAAGCAAGTCAACGATGTGATTGGCTTTTAAAAACCCATCTAACCAATCAGTAGCTAAATAGCATCCAATACACGTTTTACAACTAGACACATTATTATTCGATAATTTACCGAAAAAGCCCGATTCTTTTTTGAAACTTGGCGTAACAACGCATCTTCAAGATCAAATATGTTCACTTTGAACACACTGCCGGACCATGACTCTGAACATGTACTAACTCATATTTTTTTCACTTTTCCAGATTGAAATGGCTCCGTGGGTGCAAGCGATATCTCTGGACGCGTATTTCATCACGTACTACGGTTTTAGAGTTCTCTTTGTTCACCTGATCCCCTGCACCTCTCTAGTGGTACTCAACGTTCTCCTATTTCGAGCCATGAGGACTGCCCAGATCAACAGGCAGAGACTCTTTAAGGAAAACAGAAAATCCGAGTGCAGAAAACTTCAAGATTCGAACTGTACGACTTTGATGCTTATTGTCGTTGTAACTGTCTTCCTTTTAGTCGAAATTCCTGTGGCAGTTGTCACTATCTTACACATTATTTCTAGCACCATAGTCGAGATTCTAGACTACTATATAGCTAATATCTTGATCCTTATTACCAATTTCTTCATCTTAGTCTCATATCCCATTAATTTTGCTATATACTGTGGCATGTCTCGGCAGTTTAGGGAGACTTTCAAGGAGCTTTTCATCAGGGGAGCGGTCACTAGTAGGAAAAATGGTGGATCTAGTAGATACTCCCTAGTAAACGGGCCTAGGACTTGCACGAACGAAACTGTGCTTTAAATCGAAACTTTTGTAAATATTCTTATGAGTAATTTAAGGTTTTGAAGTTTTTTGTTTATCTATATATGTACTGTTAGGGACATATCAATTATGAGGACTTGCTTTTTTTTTTAATGTTGAACATTTCGAACGATTTATCTTCTTAAAATTATATTAAGTTATGTTTTTCTCGTTAAGTTTATACAAAGTTTTTAGACGAAACACACAAGAGTTTAAACTTAAAAATAAGTGTATAAAAATGTCAACTTTTTACTAAATGTAAAACATTTGTATAAAACCGATGAACTCTAGGAATTCTACAATGATATAAATGTGTTATAGAAACCGTAGTATAGCGATGTATACTTTGCATTTATATTTTGCTTATGGTATAAATGTATAATTTCCGGGTACTTTTTCGTGGCTGTGAGGTTACCTGATCAAGAAAATAAGAATAAATTAATTTTGGTATATTTAAATTATTTTGTATGTTGATTAGCTGATCGCATGGCCTTTAAATGGTGAGCCCCCATTTCGAGAAAGTATCAATATTTTGTAAATATTATACAAACAATTCATAACACTTATTTAGTTCTTAATGTGCTTTTGTTATTATATAATTTAGAATGAAAAAAGAAATCATAAGGTATTTGTAAATTTATATAAAAATTTATTAAATAATAAAAAGTAGATAAATGTGTAAGTATTTATATAACGTCAAATGGTACTAAATGTTTATGTTATGACTATATTATCAGTGTTTGTTACGCTTTCTTATTTAACGGTAGACAATAGACATATTTGAGATTAGGACAACATAGATCTTAACATAAGGAGAAGAGATTAAACTAAAACATAAAATAGTTGACCTACAGTAGCGCCACAGTGGTGCTGCAGTAGCCTCACTAATCTTGAAAAGTCCTAATGTTAACTTTACAGCGACAGTCATAGGCTCAAATTTAAAATGGAAACATTTTTGAAAATCGATTCGGACCATGGCGAATTGGACATTATGTTAGGTGCATATTATTAAATAAAATAAATAAATTGTATAATTTTGTTTTATTTACTCAACCTAAAATATATCCCTGAATAAATAAAACCGGCCAAGTGCGAGTCAAACTCGTGCGTCGAGGGTTCCGTACCTACCCATTATACAGACAAAGAGACAGTCAAAGATGGACATAATTGCCTCTAAGCATTCAAAGCGTGATTTTCGCGGTTTCTGGGAGTGCGCTAATAAATTGATAGGCCAGGCCTGCCTGTTAGTGTGAATGGTGTGAGTGATGTGAAGGATATTGCAAAACATTTTAGAAATCGGTTTGTTTTAAAGTCATCGCTAGGGAGTTCTTGGGAGATGCTGGATGCTGAGCCCCGTTGTGGCAAGGTGGGCAGACGTTTCAGTGCCAAATATGTGGCTAGGGTCATCAGGTCTAAGTCTAGAGGTAAGTCCACTGGACATGATCGGCTCAGTAGCTCGAGCGTTTGTAATACGCCGGTTCTCACGTACTGAGGGTTTTGGCACTGCTGTACAATTGATGTATTGGTCATTCATACTTGCCTAATGAGGACGATCGTGGTTCCCATTGTTAAAAGGAAAACAGGTGAAACTTTCGGTTAGGGGAAACTATAGTCCTATTTCTCTAGCAACCATAGTCGCTAAGGGGCATGATAGGTAGGTTGGTACTACACAAAAAGAGAAACACCTGTTTTCGCTTGCTTCCTCGATCGGTTTAGGGCTTTTGTGCTGTAAGACCTTACTTTTTGCCAAATTTCGTGATTCTAGGTCAACGGGAACTACCATATAGGTTTTCGACGCAATACCTATAGGTTACTTCCGGTTGACATAGAATTGTCAATTTTGGTTAGAAGCAAGGTCTTATAGTACAAGTACAGGGAAAATTCCGAAAAATAAATAAAATTGAAAATTAAGGTAAATTTTGGTACTTACAAGTTTTCGCGAAAAACTAAATTTGCTTATATCTTTTTATCGCGGTGACTCAGGGCCTTGGCCTTTTATACACCTAATAGGGACCTCAGTATCTGGTATAAATTTCAACTTGCTAAGTCCACCCGTTCCTAAGAAAATCGGTCAGACAGACAGACGGACACACGGACAGACAGACAGACGGACAGAGAGACAGACGGACAGATGGACAGACGGACAGACGGACAGACGGACAAGAAAGTGATCTTATAAGGGTTCCTTTTTTACCTTTTGAGGAACGGAACCCTAAAAATCGAAGACGTGGTGATATTCTACAATCCGCACTGGGTCTGCGAGTTGGATTACAGCCCCCTCACACATTACCATTACGTGTGTCCTAGCATTAAAAAGGAACGATATAATCTGATAATTTTATGCAAAGCTTAATATAAAAGTCTTTGTATTTTATATGTCCGCAAAAATCGAGGGCTTTTCAAAACTAGATGCGACTTCCATAATTTAAATACACGCAGTATGCACGAAATTGTAATATCCAAATTCAGATTAACTAAAACTAGCAAGTCTTTTCTTATAAACAGTATACGCTTTTATAACAAGTTGCCAAAGTCAGTTATAGAACTGACCGAAGGAAAGTTCAAAAATGATATCAAACGTGTCCTTATTAAAAAAGCATATTATAAAATCAAGGACTACGTTGAAGAACGACAAACTCGAACCGTGCATCTTTTGTCGATATTTTAAAAGTGCGTATGTAGGCCTATGTGAAATAAAAAGTTTGATTTTACTTTTGATTCTTCTTTCCTAGACTATAGTGTATCAAAGAATATTCTGGAAATAAAAAAGACATACATCTGTGTTGAAAAAATATAAGTTCCATTTTTCTTCATATATTATGTGTAATAGGACGCACTTTGTCGGTGCTGCCCCCGAACCTTAACATCAACTAAGGGACAGATGTATACGAGTCATATATCTGTCCCTTACGCATACTCAAAATAACCTTTCTCTAAGAGCTTAAGGTCACCCCTCTGTTCAAGACAACTTAATTGATTAAGACTCAAGACATATTTATAGCATAGATAGTAAAGTCAAATATATATATTCAACTAGGCCAAAAAGCGGCACTTTTGAACGTCATACACAAATTGAAATTTACAAGTAATAAAAGTTGATTTTACCGTGCATTCGGCAAAGTAGCTTGTTATGGAGAAGAATGCACAAGAAACTCCATACTTACTTTTTTTTTTTAAATAGGTGTCTTACTATATTTACATAATTATATACATGAATAAATTCATATATGTGAGGACCATGCATCCAGAATAGTACTACACACTATACTACGTACATGTATAAAGTATTAACAGGTAAATTCATTAATTTTATAAAAAGGAAAATGGTTCTCACATACTTACATATATTGCAAACTTAGGTAAAATACCGTCTATATCTATATCCGAATATAGTCTTAAAAAAATGAATATAATAACTATGAATATAAATTAACAAATTTGATTTTGTCTACACTAAAGATTGCGCTATGGAGCAGGACCAGCATGTTTCCAAGCATTCTTATCTTGAATATAATCATCTAATTTGTAATATGCTTGTTTACAAAGTGTGCTTGTACCAAGAGTACTAAATTTACTTACAATAGTTTTAATATATCACAAGATATTTTATTATAGAATTTAACACGTACCCCATGAAAGATGAGTGTACTTTAGCTAGTCTATAAGATGGTTGGTCTAACTTATCTTTATTTCTCGTATTACAATTGTGTCTATCACTAACTTTACTAAAGAGATGTATATTTTTCCTTACATACATAATATTTTCATAAATGAATTGGCAAGAAACTGTCAAAATATTAATATTTTTAAATAGTTCCCTAAGAGATTCTCGGTGATTTAACTTATATATGGCTCTGATAGCTCTCTTTTGCAATATAGATATGGATTAAATGTCAGCCACTCAACCCCACAATAAAATACCGTATGACATAATGCTGTGAAAGTAACTAAAATAGACCAAACGCGCGGTTTCTACATCCGTTAACTGTCTTATCTTTCTAACAGCATAAGCGGCTGAGCCTAGCCGACCTGCAAGAGATGTTATGTGAGGACCCCATTGCAGTTTGTCATCTAGAGTTATTCCCAGGAAAACTGTTTGATTTACTAAGTCCAGCTGTTTGCAATTCAATATGATGTCGCATTCGGTAGGTACTTCTAAAATTTGGCGATGTGAATCTAATACATTTGTTTTTTTTTCATTTAGTACCAAATTGTTTGCCGTTAACCAATTTTGAACCTGATGAATAGAGTTATTCATATCATCGAGATTTTGTGACCACCGATCTATTTTAAATATCAAAGAAGTGTGATCAGCAAACAACACCATCTTCGGTTCATTTTAGTAGTAATTAAGGTAAATCGTTAATATGAATTAAAAAGAGGAATGGACCCAATATCGAGCCTTGTGGAACACTTGTTGCCATTTCAGACCCTAGTAAGTTTACGCCGTTTAACCGAGCTTTAATTTGTCTGGCTTTTAAATATAATCTAAGTAACTCAAGGGCTGTATGTCTAATTCCATAGTGCTCGAGCTTCAACAATAGTGTCTCATGGTTAACGCAATTGAACGCCTTCGAGAGGTCTCAAAAGATTCTAATGGTGTCTTGTTCTTCCTCCCAGGCGTTAAAGATGTTCCTTATTAGAGTGACACCGGCGTCAGTTGTGCAACGCCCTTTGGTAAAACCATACTATTGATCATAAAAGATGGAATGTTTGGTAAAATGTCGCATCAATTGGTTGAGCATTAACTTTTCGAAGACTTTACTGAGAGTAATAGAGTACTGAGAGTACAAATACTTACGTCAATAAATAATAGGAGGCCTATTTTCAGCAGACGATGAGTCAATGTTGTTACCCTAGTCTATCTTCAACATTACTTTTGATAGTAATTTTAAAGATTTGCTTATCTACAGGGTCAAATTAAACTCGCTATTGAATTTTTACAGATGAAAATAATAATACTTTTGAATACAGGGTTGATTTTGTACCTATTAGTAATTTTGGTCCACTCACATACCAATTGAAATAACTGCAAATAATACACAGTACTTAATACTTATAATTTAAGTCCTATGAAACAGGAGGTCACAGGTATTGGGGAGTGGATATTGCCACCAACAGGGCACAAGTCCACTGGGCTGCTTATGAGAATTTCAAGATGGAAAATCCTATACAAGATTCGATTCGCATATTCGATTTTGAGATACGGCATAATATTTTGGGGAAATTGTTTTATTTACATTTTTTATACACTTTTCTCGATTCGGGAATCGAACCCGGGACCTCATGTTCAGCAGTTGCGCTTGCGACAACTAAACCAACGAGGCAATACCTATTTATAACTATTCCAAATGTCTAGCATAAGTAAGCAGCTCCTGAAATAAACAGCTTCTTCTTTTCGTCTCAGGTGTGGCCACCTTTGGTGTCAGAGTTAATTAAGCCACCTCTGGGTACCTCACAGGCCTCTGACTTGGCTATTTCAGACTTACATTAACTCTATAAGTCTAGGTTTCCTCAAGATGATTGCCTTGACCGTTGCCTGTGATGTCCAAGATAAATTTAGAAAGTACATATGAATTCGAAAAAGTCACATTTGTACTTGCCCGGGTTTGAACCCACGACCTCAAGCACGACAGACTAGTTTTTAGCCACTGGACCACCACGATAATAATAAGCAGCTGAGACAGACATACAAGGCAAGTCATACCATAAGGGTTCCGTTTTTATACGGAACCAGAAGAGGCCGAAAAGAGTTTTCAAAAATAGCTATACCATACTTATACTACTAACACGAGCTAAATACATGTCTATTTATATCGCCGTCCCTTTAATCCCTATTTACTTCTAATGACGGTCAGTCTGGGACCTTTATAATTGATAGTTAACTTAATGCAAACTGGACGAACTAATAACTGAAAAGCTTATTAGTAAATCTAGGCTTTACAGTAGTTTAACGAGAATAACCCGAGGACATATAACTACGAGTTTATTAGATTAGAGTGAAAAAGTTTTAGTTTGTTATTTTAGTGGGATTAAAGGATATATCCTTTTTGGTCCAAAAGTGAACGTCCGTCCGTGTATTGTGTTTTTGAAACTATCTTCTTGTTGATTTACATTTAGTTTTTCTGAAGTAATACGTTTAGTATTAGTAAGGTTGTAATTTTAGAGATCATTGTATATTTAAATAGTTATAGTTAATTAAGTATTTTTAAACTTTATATTTCATTGATTTAAGTGTATGTTTATATAGTTATAGAAAATTAATTATTACACTTTATATTTTTTTTAAATTTGTATTTTTTATTAAGGATTAGTTAAGTCATAATTTTAGGCTTAGTTCGAATGCAATTTTTTATTTAAGTGTAGGTATATTTATGTGTTAATTAAGTATTTTATAACACTTTGGCGATTTTATAAATTTTAAACAATACTTGGGATTTTAATTCAGGTTTACTTAAGTAAACTTTAGGATTAGTTTAAAATAGTATTTATTTTTACTGTATTTCATTATTATTATTGTTATTTAAGTATTTCATACACTTTCCGCCTTATTAACTAACTGCTGGAGGAGGGTAATGTGTTTATCAGTCTATGTATGTTTATTTGTTTCTATGTGGCGTTCTAGAGACCAAAAGCATTTGCCGATGTTTATGATTCTTACGTTAATCGATTCGTATTAACCTTGCGTGTGTCACTGGCTACATTAAAATTGGATAACCGGATTTTGGGCGCCATATTGTCGGGACCAAACTATAACGTTATGTAAGCTCAAACAAGCAAAACGTAAGTCACGTTAATAAAATAAGTGTAAAATAAAAATAAGGGCCGGCTTCGTACGACGTGCCGCCCGCCTCTTCCATGGTGGCGAAGGGGCAACTGCAGTCCAGGGTGGCGTGATACGCTGCGATGGGACGTCTGGTGGAGCGCTACCTCGAGATGAGGGCCCTCGTGTTCAGAGTGCGCAACCTGCGCGTGTTGCTGGCGGGCGCACTGTGACCGCGGGCTCCGCTGTAGACTACATTGCTGCAGCTCATGCACACCGTACCGGTTGGTATGCAGTTATGTGGGCATACGGTAGGCAGGAAGGCAGGCAGCAAGGAGTGAAAAGGAATCGGGCTGTGGTGTTCCACGCCGTACAGTGAACCCTCTTACAGGGGTACGGTCAAATGATATACCATATAAATAACACTCACAATATATATATTAACAAGTGCACTTCAGATATTATTTCACATCAAGCTGGATAATATGGTTTAGAGAGTTTTTGAGATAAGATAGTGTGTAATACCAGGCTAAAATATGTCCTTCAAATTTCGCAACCAAAACCAAACTAAAAAGCTACAAGCTGACGTCCGGTTTTTCCTCGTTCTGTGTCATGTCTTCTGAATTTCAATTTCAATTAAGAAATCAAGACCAGAACGAACAAGAATCGGTTTACAGAATGGGGCGTAGTCTGCCGCTGCCCTTACAATAATGTACAACTACCTTAAGGAAGGTCTAGGTAGTCAATTGTATGTTATATCTATTTAAGAAAATAAAATAGACAGACAGACGTCAGATCAGATGAAAATATCATAGTATAAAATATGCCAAGATTTCACAAATTAGCAATATAAACTAAGTTGAAGCTATATCAATCAGAAATAACTAAAAATATGGTTTTCATGTGTTAAACAGTATCAAAGAGTATATAACAATGAGTCACATGAGTTGATACAATATCAAAAGATAAAAAGGTATGGTTTGTATAGTGTTATGAAACGTAAGTAGACCAAACGATGTGGAATGAATACCACAAGCTTGACGCAACTGCAGCGTCCGGGATCGCTTGTCTCACTGTTGTAGGGGTCCCGGCGGCTGCGAGGTGGAGCTGAGCGACGAACCCGAAGATGTTGGTCGTGTGTTCTTGGCTCGGGCCTGGCTTCGTGTCAACATTTTCTTCTTAGCTTGTCATTTTTAGTTTCATTTCGTATTGTTCGTCATTTTAATTATATTTTTTGTTTTCTTCTTGTTGGTTTATTATTTAATATATATATTTATGCAGACATTATTTAAATTTAGTTTTATGTACATATAACGGTGATATTGTACGATTTGATAAATAAATTTAAACAAAATCGAAAAGCTAAGAAAAGTTTACTATCAATCTTGACAAGTCAGACCACATATTTACTTTATTTAATTTCTTAACCAAATTTTTATATATTTTTATAAAACACAAAATTTAAAAAAACATTTAAAAATATAGAAAATAGAGGCCCACCGGTATCGGGAACAGGGTCCAAGCTACCGGCGGTCAGGGCTCCAGAGAGAGGAACCTCCTAACAATGCGAGCCGTGTCCAGCAGTACTGCTTTCTGGATCAGGCCCTTGACCCAGCCGCCTAACGAGAGCCTCCTAAGATGTTGGTCGAGGCTCGTGGCTATTAAGCCATTGGCTGACACGACTATCGGCATAAAATAAATTAAAAAAAAAAAACATTTAAAATATAAACAATAGAGGACCATCTGTATCGGGAACAGGGTCCAAGCTACCGGCGGTCAGGGCTCCAGAGAAAGAAACCTCTTAAGAATATGAGCCGTATCCAGCAGTACTGCTTTCTGGATCAGGCCCTTGACCAAGCCACCTGACGAGAGCCTCCTAAGGTATTGGTCGAGGCTCGTGGCTATTAAACCATTGGATGAACGACGACCACTTACTAAGTGGTATATTATTAAGTTATTGTCCAATACAATCACTCATGTGTCTATCTCTCCTTCTCTCTGTCTGTCCATCGTCTGCCATACAGGTTTACAATCAAACGGTTGGAGCTACAGTCTTCAAATTTCGCACAGTATTAGCATCTTGTTGACACAAAGCCATACAAATTGTCAAAAATGTTTTTAAAGGGGGCGTCCATACAGATAAAGGGTAGGTGAAAAAAAAATAGACATACCCAATCGATTGGGGTAGAGTTGTAGACCTTATTGAGTAGATAAATACTGTATTCTTTGTTTTACAAAATATTGAAAAACAAAGAAACGAGACGCCATCGAATTGAGCTTGTTTTAAAAAAAAATTGTTCCGAAAATTTGTCTTCTTCCCAACCATCTTGAACTATGAACTTAAAATTTTGTGATAATGTTATTTTTTACCCACAAATACCTATAGATTGATAAATAAGATTTTAACATTGAAATTCCCTCATTTTTTTCCTAATACAATTAACTTAATTTTGCGATTTGGTACGGTACCCTAAATGTGCGAAGTCGGAAACGCACTTGGCCAGGTTTTTATTTTATTTCAAAGAAGATCACCTAATGTACCTTCCTAGTTTAGGGCAGGTATATTTTCATAAAATACGTACCATTTTTTCCCATCAACCCACATTTAGAATACCTAAACAAAATAACTTCACCAAGGAAATTGTATCATCAACAATGTCGAAAAGACTCAGGCAAGAGAACGTAATAAGGTTACCCTTTAACCCTCAAAGCGTCTGTAAACAGATAACAGGGTAATAACGTTAACTGCGCAGTGCACGGGTTGATATTTATAGAATACTGGCTTCTGCCCGAGGCTTCGTCCACGTGAAAAGTGTTTTATCATCCTAAGGTAGAACAATACCGGGATAAAAACTATACTCAAGCTATCTCGATACCAAATGCCATTTAAATCCGTTCAGCCGTTAAGGCGTGAAAACGTAACAGACAAACTCACATTCGCATTTATAATATATTTGTTAGGATTGTTATGTGATTATATAGGTACCTATGCAGAATATTATTTGTTTGTGTTAAAAATTGAGTGAGGGGTGAGGTGATAATGTTCGGGGCATTTTTGGATGCTGTTTTGAAATCCGTTGATAAAACCAATTTTGGTAAAATGCGATTTTCTTGTGTTCATAATATGCTCCCTATTTTATGATGGCATCTATTAGGGGCGATTTCTGATTATCTAGAAGTCCAGACTCCACGCTACTATTACGATTTATTTAAGAGATAATTATAATAGCCTCCTTGCCCAGAAGTGGGACAGAACAGGCTGGCATAAAAATATTTAAAATCTAATTACAGTCGTACTTTAGGGCCTCAATAAAGTGACATTTATTCAGTGACAAACATAATTGAACAGCACAAAATCGGCATGCGCTGTAGAATTGTTACGAAGTTTTACCGTGCAGTTTGATAGATTAAAAAGTAAGTTAGCTTTACATATCGTACACCCAGAACAACATTGCATTAAATCAAAAAATCTCAAAATCGACTTTTACCTATCAACGAATGGCCAAAAATTTGCCGCATTTACCACAAGGACAGGAATATTTATTACTACAAAATTGTCCAAAAGATCTCGAGATAACTCTCCATCTTTGACGATGCACTGCTAAAGTCGTACCGTCAATACAAAAGTATTTCCAGTTGCAACTTATCCGTCTTAGAAACAGCACGCAGATCCTTTACGCAACAGTGAATTATTTTGTGATAATGCGGTGTTGTTGAATGTAGAACGAAAATAACTCTGAATTATTTAGTTTTAATTCAGTGTTGGTAACTGTGTTTATTATTGATACTATTTCGAAATAGTACTCTGTTGTTGACAAAGGTATGTATTTTATTTTGTATTTTTCCAAATTAGTATTGTTAGTAAAAGGAGTAAATCAGTGAAATGATGCACTATTGATATTAGATATAAATTATGTCCTAATTTTGTTAAAATCATAAAAACATACTGTTTTATACAAATAACTGTAATTTACATTATAAATTAAGAAACATATATCTCAGATTAAAACAGTAAACAACCGACCCCCCGAGGACAAGGAGGAGGAGGAGGAGGTCGAGGTGTTCAACAATCGTCGGGCAGTTGCCCGGACCAGACACAACACCCGTCTGGTCGGAGGATCCTCCCTTTTCTATGGAGGTCTGTGGGACTTTACACCCTGTTCCGCATACCTCCAAACTGGTGACTCTCGAACATGAACATCAGCGCAGCCCTCGTGCAGAGCTACTTTATCGTGACGTCATCATCACTTCCTCAAGCTTTCGAGCAGCGACTAACACGGCCAGCCAGTACCCACAGAGTCTACGGGGGTATCCTGACCACCAACATGCAGTGGACGCGCATTCCTGGTCATCACCCCCAGCTTCTTTCATCACCGCTCCGACCCACTGGAGCCAGTAGCTCTGTCCCGACTCACTGGGACATCATCACCGCTCTGAACTACTGGAGCCAGCAACACTATCCCAACTCACTGGGATTTCACCACCCCGACTCACTGGGTCACTCACCGCATACAGTTCCGACTTCCGGTTCCGACTCACGGGAACCAACCATCCACTGGCCAGGCACACATCACGAGATGTACGGACGACTCAACCTGCTATCGACCTCCGGTCTCCGGAGGGGAGTGATGTAGCGGCACCAACGCCGCCGCTTACGAACTAATGACATGACGTCACACAAATCCTGCATCGCGCGATTAGAACACGTACAACAGTCCGACAACAACCGTTGGGCAGTTGCCCGGACCAGACACAACACCCGTCTGGTTGGAGGATCCTCCCTTTTCTATGGAGGTTTGTGGGACTTTACACCCTGTTCCGCATACCTCCAAAAGTGGGTCTTAAAATGAACATGGACAAAACCAAGGTCATGGTGAATGGCCATGTAAAACCCACTCCTATCAAGGTAGGAGACTCTACACTCGAAGTTGTAGATGATTATGTCTACCTGAGACAAATGGTCCAGTTGGGTAGGTCCAATTTCAAGAAAGAGGCCAACCGTCGAATCCGACTCGGCTGGACGGCGTTCGGAAAGTTGCGTGGTATCTTCTTGTCCAATTTACCGCAGTGTCTCAAGACAAAAGTCTATGATCAGTGTTTGTTGCCAGCGATCACCTATGGGACCAAGACGTGGCCGCTCACAATGGGCCTTATCAGAAAGCTCAAAGTCACCCAAAGGGCAATGGAGAGGGCTACGCGCGGAATTTTCTTTCTCGATCACGTCAGAAATGATGATATCCGCAGGAGAACCAAAGTTACCGTTATAGCCCGAAGAATTGCCAAACTTAAGTGGCAGTGGGCAGGGCACATTGCTCGCAGAACGGATGGCCGATGGGGCCAAAAAGTTCTGGAATGGCGACCGCGAACCGGAAGACGTTACGTTGAAAGGCCTCCCACTAGGTGGACTGATGACCTGGTTAAGGTTGCGGGAAGGCGCTGGATGCGAGACGCACGAGATCGGTCAATGTGGTGTCACTTAGGGGTAGCCTATGTCCAGCAGTGGACGACTTTTGGTTGAAATGTTAATTATACAATTTTAAACATAGTTTGTATAGTATTATAAAACCTAAATAGACTAAAAGATATATATCTGTACTGCAGAATACCACGTTATTCAGTAAGGACAAGGCGGACCGCGTGTCTTTCTGACGCTACAATTTTTTCATTATGTATGAACTAGCTAAGTTACTAGACTATAAGCTCTTAATAGAGCGAAGCGAATTCGCTTCGCGGACGGCTGTTTTCGGGAGCAGTCGTATAGTTCAAGAATAAGAAATGCCAATTTCTTGTATGGTGGACGTTCGGACGGCCGTATCTTCACTGTTAAGACTATGAATGCGGTTATTATTATTGGTTGCGTGCCCCGGTTGTTCTATGTGGATTTATGTAGGAACAACGCTGGGGTACGGTTGCCTATTCGTCAGCTTGTGGGTACACACATTTCATGGAAATAGATATCTTCTCCCTTTCCAGTAAAAAAAATAAATATCTGGCTATGAATACTTTATCTCCATAATCTTTAATAAATTAACGCGATGAACAATATTCTTCAGTTTCCTATTTGTTCATATATTAGTAATCCATATATTATATGACAATGATGTGGATTATTATGTTTGCCAATTTATTATTCTACTCATAGTTTTATTTAAATTTTAACATGTAACTGGTTTTTTGTTTCTGGACCTATCTATTCTGTGATAAAACCCTCGTTAATCATAGATGAATGTTTTCTCCGATTAATAAGACAGATGGCTATAATTAATTATCTCTTCCAAAGAACTTGCAATTAATGAAGCTTTACTGTATTAGATATATTCGTAATTTATCGTTTTTGGAGAGCAGTGATATTATAAGTAATGATTTTTTTGTGAACGAATTTTAGATTTAGATGTTATTGAGATGCCTAACTATCATTATGGGCATCTGATTTATAAGGTACATATATATTATAAATCTTATAAAGTAGGTACTTAAGACGATGACAGTCGCCAACAACCTTGAGGGCACAAAACGCGCAATCGTATCATATCCTCGCAACCCAAAATACAGTAGCTTTTTGTACTTTCCTTATTATTCCATGACTTTAAAAAAAGCCTTATATTAAAATGTAGATACTTAAATTACTTTGAAAAGCTGAAAATTTCATTAATATATGCCCGGCAAATTTGGGGCGATTGTCGTTTTTTTGTTAGTGTTAGACACAGCTTTATAAATTAATTGTACTATGTTATTTGAATAAAATTCAAAGTTTTCAAATTTAAAATTATAAAGAAAATGGGGTAGCCGTTCAGACGTGATTCTCATTTTAAAATCAGCTACTAAGGAGTATCTGCGCCTTAACGAAGCATGTGCACCATTCAGGTGTACTTGAGGCTGTAGACAAATGACATGTTATCAAAGAAAGCGACATATCGCGACAGCAATTGGCAATACGTCAAACATGTGTGATACTGTATTTCAATAATCGCCATTACTTCTTCTTCTTCGTGGCGATGAGTAACTGTTCAAACTTTTCTTCGACCAGTAATCAGCCACGTCAATAGCCTTAGCTCTGGCCTCACACAAGTCTTGCATGGTGCAATTATATTTGCATATGGAGCAGGACAGATATGGGGCACCGTCTGTGGAGTGATTCCGCAGTCACATTGCGGCTGATCGGGCAGTCACATTGCGGCTGATCGGAGCATCCCCATCCGACCAATATATACATACGTATCGAATTGATAACCTACTTTTTTTGAAGTCGGTTATAAAACTAGTCAACAAAGTACCTCAGCAACTGCATCCGGTGCTTTTTTAGAGAAAACAACAAGCCTTCGTGCAACAACCTTGGCTAATAAATTACTATGTGAAGTTTTCCGCAGAGAACCTTTAGCATTTTTAGAAATATAATAAATTATCAACTATTCCTCGAACTCATTAAATGTTTACAATCCCCTTTGCTTTGAATTTAAATTAATTACGAGGGCAAAAGCAGAAAATAAACACAGAATAAATTTCTTTGTTCGCAGTCATATTATTTAAACTGTGTACCTAGTCATTCGAAAATTAAATAAAAGTTTATTTAAAACGCTCAACTAGGGTTTTTAATAAACTTTTGAACATTAAATTACCTGGAATCTTCCAGGTAATTTTGTAATAAAAAAATAACATTTAATGTTCATTTAATGTCCCTAACTTGAAATTAGGAGATTCCAGGTAATTTTTATTTTACATTAAAGAATATAAGCCACTTTGTCAAACACAAGTATTTAATAGTATTTTTCTACCAAACTTGCTTTCAGAACAGTTTTTCTTTAGTATTGGCACGAATTATCAGGAATAGGTACTACGCCACTCCGTCTTCCCTGGGCAAGTTATTTACCAAGAGCTCTACTAATTTTTATGTTTTGCGTGTTTTCACTAAAGGGCCGATTTCTGAATTGAGTATTTGAGGTTAAGAACATTTCAAAGTTAGAAAAATACTCAACTCGTTCTTAACCTTGAAATACTCAATTCAGAAATCGGCCCTCAGACAGTCAGATATGACGCTACAATGCAATATAGATACGACAATATTTTCTACTGATAAGTAGATCATCATCATCATCATCATATGTTTAAATGTGCCTAAGTCGAAAAAAAAAGATAACTAAAAAGTTATAAATAAAAAAAAACAAAAAACCCGACTTCCTAAGAAGCGAACTAAAAAGACGTAAACAAGAAGAAAATCTTGTTGTGCAGTCGGAGGATACATCTGATTTGGTCAGCCAGTTTGCGAGTATTGTATCCTCCGAATGCGCAGCATGATTTTTAAACATGGTTGTCGTAATTGCCTCACATAGCAAACATAGTGTTATGTTTCGTGTTGCCACAGACTAGTGGCAGAACTATTTGGGGTGAAAATACTTCAGTGTATATTCTCACTTGCCAATAACAGAACTCAATTATAAAATTCTAACTTTCTTTAGCCCGTGCTCTTCCGAACAATTGTCAATTAAGTTTGATGTACTTTTTTTTAATTTCACATCAATAACTTAATATCAAAAGCACAAAAGCAATCAGGTGTCCGGTCATCCATTTTGTTCGTCGCATCGCGTCGCGCACGATAAATCAAACAAGCTGACCCTGATTAATATAGTAACTGAGCTGAAAAATATATTTTACTGATGCGTTTGCTGGTGTTATTAAAAAGGGAAAAATGTGTGAGGTTTTTAATTATTATTGTTGCAAGTTACATAATGTATTTATTTTTTGTGACTTTGTGTTTCATTGTACATTTGGTGAGTTGCGAATCTGGTTAGTTGATAATCTGGTGACTTGCTAATAAGGAAAAAATGCCTGCATTTATACAAACATGCATAAATGCACGCATTTTTCCCATGGGGGTAGGCAGAAATTACAGAACGCAACTTGCTACCATCCTTAAGGCGGAAACATAATTACGTGTCGTGGCGTGCCGCATTTGATTGGCTACAAGACTCGTTGTGATTTGAGATAGGCTAGAACAGATTCGTAAGATTGGTGTATCCCACACCACGACACAACACAGTAATGTGTAGTGTTTTTTTGCTTCACTTACGTTCATGCATCTATTCATACTCGCAACCCGGTTATGAGTACTGCGCACTGTTGCAAGTTTATAATTTTTTTAAATAAATGTCGTGAAAACGTTGATAAACCCGTTTACTTTTAAAACCGTGTATTAAATAGCTATGGAGGGATGGCTATAAAAGTAGTGAAAACGAAATAAACAATGGATGGACTCCAGATCACAGAACAGGAAAAATGCCTCTTTCGCTGTTCTGTGCTCCAGATGATGACTTACAGAGAAGAATGAAAGATAAAATATAATTGAATGAATTTGGTAAAATTAAGTAAATAAAATAAATTGCTGTAAACGTTAGCGGTCCCCAATTCAAGTACGAGGTTATTTTTTTTCTTTGTAGAGGTTTTTGTTTCAGGGGTATTTTAAATTTTGTTCATTCTATTTGACTACATTAGTATACACGCTTCAATAAACAATCTATCGAAACACGTAATTATGACATGATAATCTTGAAAAAAAAACAAGGTCATAATCAATTGTTCGGAACGAAATGTTCCGTTCCCTTTCTGTTATTTTGTTGCAACACTGAGTCAACTTGCTGTCATCAATATTGACAGTATTTACTTGATTTGACAGTTGACACTAGGCTGGAAATTTGTTTTTGACGTGGCTGGACGTGATCCGTGGGTTTCGGTTTTGATGATATCCTAATTGTTAAAAATCAACCCATCGGTATTGAAAATTACGGTCGCCATCCGCGAGTGGAATTGTGCTCCACCCGTGCATGTGTATTTGTGTATATTTCGCGCGCAGCGAGGTGTTCGGTCGGAAAAAATCCTAGCAATCTGGCGGGAACACCACCAGAACACGTTTGTTGTCTCTTCCTTTATTCTATATATTTTTCCCTATAGCCCTCGACCGGACACGGGACCAGGAGACCACCACGGAGACTAGGGTAAGTGCATAGTTGTAAGTAGCACTTTCCACCTTTCTGACAGGAACCGGTATCTAAAAGAACAGATCCCTAGCTCCCGCTGCCACGTATCGTGGTTTTGCGGGTATAGACTTGATAGGATCGAAGAGTCGCAGCATTGCTATGGGCCCCAGTGTTCGCCTCTTGGCTTTGTGATCCGAAGGCCTGTATTCAACATCAATCATAACTAACTAATCGTAGGTCGCAAATGAATTGAATGAAATTTTATTTTGTTTGAAAGGTGACTTTGTTGAGAGTCTTTCTCAACAAAGTCACCTTTCAAACAAAATAAAATCGATTCATTCATTTGCGGCCTACGATGCCACATACAAACACACACACAGACACGTCAAACTTATAAAAACCCTGTCATTTTTGCGTCGGGGGTTAAAAAGACATGTTACGCTGACTACAAATAAATTAGTAAATTGGCAAGAGAAAAATGATTATGATTGAGCTGCAAAAGTTTCTTAAGGGGAAAAGTTATTATCAATGCTCTTCTTTCATATGAGAAGTCCTAACCTTGCGTTGCCCAAAAATGGGCGGAAAAGGACATCAACATTTCAATATCATCAAAATTATTTACTGATATTTTAAGTCCCATCGGCTATGTATTTACTTAGACGATTATAAATTGTTTAACATTTGATTGGTCTTTGTTTTAAAACATAAACAAACTGACAGCTTTGTTAATACAATCAAAACTAAATGGGAAACTCAAATCAAAGCAATTCAAAGTCACAAACAACTACAGGGTGGCCAGTGTTAGTACCGTGAAACTTCAATGCGACGATATTTGCAAAACCAAATGTCAGTCTTATGTCAAAATCAGTGAACAGAAACCACAGACATAAATCTAAATAGAATACGCAATCCCCTCCATCTGTATGAAAACCAAGCGTGCCACATTTTCACAAACAATTTAAAAACAAATTTACTAACCAATGAAAGAAAATATTTCCAATGCCTCGGCCAACTTCTTCTATACATACTTTATAGCTCAATATGGCATGAGAAGGCATTTTTCTAGATTTCGGTGGATTGCCGGAGCCGATAATGCTAAGTGAAAAGCTCGGATTACGAACATTGATCGTAAATTTACTCCATTTTTTGGCACGCGAAGATCATACAATCGCGTCATCTAGTGAGATTTATATCTGTGACAGAAACAATGGTTCAAAGATGATGATGATGTGGATGCAATGGTTCAAAAGAGTGCATGTCGGTGAATGTAAAATTGATCTCTTTTCAGAAGAGGGAAACAGGTGGAGTAAAGAACATCAATTTTAGACAACATTAGAACTGTATTTTTTTCGGCACATTTAGACATGAACAACAATGACATTTTATTTTAATTTCATTTTCTAATGGATACATTTTTATGTCATGCTTATGAATGTAATATCTAAAAATAAATGAATTATTATTATTATTTAGGGTGAGGCCAAACGAGATGAGATGTATCGCAGAATTTACGCTGCATTCAGTTTCGTACTGTAGTCCTATTTGTACCACATGGCGGCGGCGACGCAAAATATGCTGCCTGCTGACTCACGCACATTATTTTAACTAAATTTTAACGCACGTTATTTTAACCTCGCTCGGGGTGAGGGAGGGGAGCGAGGCAAACGTCAGTAGTCCCATACAAACGTTGGATAGCAAGAAGAAGTTACGTCTGTCCGTCAGGTAGCCTATCCGGATTTCAGTTGAACGTAAATTGCGGTTCTTAAAACACGCGACTCACTTATAATAAATTACGCTCGTTTATCCTCGCCGTTACTCAGCTCCAAATTTAGTTATGTAGAGTTCGTAAACATTTAAATTGCAAAAAAATCATTACAACTCTGTATAATTCCACTGTTCCACAGCATTATTCTCGTGTTGGCCGTACCTACTCATAGGAGAAGTTGCTTCGTTTCGTTGTAGCAACGTTGGTTTTACCTAATTGACCTAAATAGTTCTTTGCTCAGTCTTTATTTAAATATTCCACCATGTACCAAGACACACTAGAACTTTCCCAAAGCCATCAAATTTTCCAGACAGACTAAGTATTTAATCTTCATGTTAAACGCTCTCCAGCCATTTAAAAGCGCTCACAAACTTAAGATTGTGTTGCTAACAAAATAATTATTTATATTGACAATTTGTTCGCTGTTCTCTGTTTGCATTTTAGATAATTTGTCTTCATTCGTGGGAGTTTGAAAAGTGAATTCGCTGTCAAAAGTTTGACATGTGTGTATAAATGGTACAGGAATGGATAAATATCCATTCTTGTACCATTTATACTCACATGTCAAACTTTAAACTAGGTTACTTATATAAGTAACCTAGGCTTCTCAGTCGTATAACGGTAAGGCACTTTTCTGGTCAATTAAATAAAATGCTTATGAAACTGTCTCTAGACATAATAATATTATGTATAAACCTAACAGTTTAACTATCAAGGCCAATTCTGGCATTGCACATCCAATAATACGAAGGGATGTCGCATGCGCACTTGAGAAAAAATACCAGGAATCCGATTCCCGACATCCTCTCTACGATCACACTACAACCCCGGGTAGACTTAAAAGTCGGAAGAGTTTTCTTCGATGCACACGGGCCATCCAAGACCAACCGCTTAAAGTGAGAAGCAAGTTGTGGAGACAAACTTACCTACCACCACCCGAATTCTTGAAACCCCAGGAACTCCTGCCACCTGGACGTGAACTGCAGTGGCCTATATGGAAAGCACTCAATCGTTTGCGCACCCAAGTAGGCCGCTGCAAAAACAATTTGGCAAAATGGGGTTTTATAGACCCGTCTAATACCCAGTGTGAGTGCGGTGCCCCTTTGCAAGATATGGCACACATGCTGGAGTGAACCAAGTGCCCATACACCTGCACTTTAGAGGACCTTATGCTCGCCACTGACGCCGCAATCGGGGTGGCCACCTACTGGGCCCAAAATCTATAAAGAGTTTACCATTGACTCGAAAAGAAGAAGAACTATGGTTGACTGGTAGAGAATGCCTTGCTGCATTAAGTCCGCCTATGTATCACCATTGTACATGAAGTTTAAATAAATAAATAAAAAAACTATCAAGGCTACGTCAGACAGTGCAGGGGCACGGACAGGCAGGTGTCTGAGGTAGCCTTAACACATTTTAAAGAAATTATTCTGTGGATACAAAATCTATGACTTTTTTGTAGCATTGTCAGTATCTTTAAGTCAATTAAAATAAATATCATAACAAATGATGTTAATTCTAATAAAATATAAACTTATTTAGACCAACCACTAATGAGCTTGTTTGAACGATTCGAGAGAAATTTAATAAAACAACATAATAATACAATATTCGAAAATACGCCATTTATAATTACATGCCAATTAATTTGGTAATGAGCTGTTTATTGGCAGTCAATTTGAGTACCTACCTACTTGCCTATTGTATAGGTAACTTTGGTAGTAGCTGCAAGTGGATTTTTTTTTCTATCTTATTTACTGTATGATATAAACATGACATTATTCGAGGTTTTTTACAATCCCATCGCCGCTGGATCTATTAGAATGTAGTAGAGTTTCTTCAAAAGGAATTAGAATATAAGCCTTATGGACATTTTTCAGGAGGTAAATGAAGACTCGGTAAAAGCAAATATTGTACTGTGGGGTCAACAGACTAACTCATAAAATGTTAAAACAAAACCATGAGTAAGTACTTTTACCCTCTAAATGTAGAAAATCAATTCAAAGTCCAACAATAGATGAATTGCAATTGGAATTGCAGGTCTTCTGTTCCTCTGCTTTTCTACTAAATGATTTGGTTATTTTAATACAGCGTTCAAACAACTCAGATATTCGATTTATAACGTGCAGAAATAAAAGAACTGTATTTGTATCAAGGCTAAGTTTCAGCTGTATATGTTTTCAGCTAGTTAATAATAATATTATTGGTCACGTTCCCAACAATAATGAATTTTCCATTTATAGCAAACAAAATGAATTCGCATTCATCATCATACATGTCGCATCTCTTCAAACCAATCATGAAGAAATCACAAAAAGAATTAAAACTTAAGTCGAATCAATTAAGGTTTAAATTTGAATGACGTTATCTCTATCACAAGCCAATCATGAAGATTTAAATCGAATGTTGAAAAAGTTTTGGTATAAAATTGAATGACTTCCACAATGTGGTTTTTTGATATTTAATTTCCAATAATTAATATTTCTCGTGTCGCTTGTTTATTTGGTTAATTATTTTTGATGTTTAATTATTGAAATATTTCCTTTACTTTAACCTTTTCCCTGTCCAATGAATCATAATATATTTGATTCACGTGATTGTTAAACTATTGTGTCTGCTATGTGGACAGTAATCAACGGTTTAACTGCAAAAATCGACCTTACTGCTACGTAATAAAGTTGCTATCAGTGTCTGATTGTTATTTCTTATAGCAACTTTGTCTTAGCCACAAAACCTGTGTTTTAAAAAGATATATTTTCTGTTAGATGAAATGTACTGGAACTATTTTTTGCTATTGCCTTTCTACTTAAGGTTTTCACAGATAGGAGCGAGATTCAATGAGACAGCGTAGTTTCACAGTAATTGATCGAGGGTTTGAAACAATTTCTATAAAAAAACATAACCCTTCCTTGGCAATCGGGTAAAAACGCGCATTGTCGCGTCGTGCTTGTCTGTGGAAACCTTAAATGGGTGGTTTCTCAAATTGTTATAGATAAAACTTTCATCATCCATCAATTACATTTACAATAGTCAGTCTTATCATAAGACAAAAGGAAACTCGTATTTTCCGGCAAATCTAATCAGACGTTCAATTTAGTTAGCCATTTTGACGCGTCCAAATAGTTCAGAGTTGATTGAGTCTATACTGTTACTAGTCCAATCAACAAGCTACGTTGTATCCTTTTTATAGTACGGCACAATTGGTATGGTACAACCGTAGCGTGGGTATCGATAATTGATACAGCACAAGTTTTGAGCAACAAATTGGGTAGCAGTGTCTTTGCGAAGTTACGAGGGAGACTAACGATGAAAATAGAATATGAACTGTTTTCGTTCATTTCAAGTTTGTGATGCATTTCAGTAGCTTCTGCTTTGAAAAGTCTGAATATTTAATCGGGCCCTCTTGATATGTATCATTATTCGGGTGTAAGTAGTGTTGTATTTAGTGTTGTATTATTAAGTAGGGCTGTATTTTAATTTTTTGTAATTAAAATACGTAATTGAAATAAAAATACTTATTTGGTATTTAAAATTCAAATTCTTCTTAAAAATGTAATTTTTAATTGGTATTTCAAATACCTGACGCTATTGTATTTTGTAATTAGTATTTCAAATACTTATAGCTTGAAAATACATTTGAACATAAATACATTTAGCGATCTTACTAATGGGTGCGTTCTACAGAAAATAGTGCTTTTGTAAGCAAAATGGCGACCGCGTACGTCAAATTGTCAAGTGCCCTGTCAATTTTCATTTCAAACGGTTATTTTCTCGAAAGTTCTGTGTATTAATTAAATTGAATAGTACGAACATCACGATGGATGATCAACTGTATTTTGTAATTTGTATTTTAAATTAAAATAGTTAAAATACTTTATTTTGTATTTCAAATACACGACTTTAAAATTGTTGGTATTTCATATTTTATATAGATGCGGGATAGTATTTTAATTAAAGCAAAGCATGTATTTTGCCCAGCTCTGACCGAAACAAACTCAAAGATCAAAGACCCTTTTAAAGGCCAGACATCATAGACTCTAGTTCAGCTCTAAGTCAGTTATAGAACTGACCTATGGAAGGTTCAAAAACTACATCAAACGTATCCTTGTTAAAAAAGCATATTATAAAATCAAGGACTACGTTGAAGATAAAAACATTTGGCCTTAGCTCCTTCTGCGCATGCAGCTTCCCTGGTAACTTGTAAACGGCACAAATATGTGGATGTCTCTAACTATTCTCAATCTCATTTTTTCTTTCCTTCTTTTAATTAGACTTTTTACAATGGTTTTCAATCATCTTTATAGCCCTTTGCTAAGAATAGTTACAGCACTGATAACAAAATTTGTGCAAATTGTTAAATTTAGTCTTGTTATACTTATTTTTATTATTTTTACCTTTGTATAGATTCTTTTACCGATTGTTTTGTGAATGTGTGAACATTGTAGGCCTTCTAGATGCTAGTTAACTTTTTTATATAATCTTTTTCTTTTTTTTTTAGTTTCTTAGGACTTATTGTCATAATTCGAGCCTACGTTGTCCCCCCATATCTAAGTACTAATGCTGTAACATGGTAATATTGTAAAACCAAACCATTTTTAAAAGAGTAACCATGGAGTTTCTTGCCGGTTCTTCTCCATAGGAAACGACCAACCCGAACCGTGCACATTTTGTCGACGTTTTATAAGTGCCCATGTAGGCCTATGTGAAATAAAAAAATTGATTTTGATTTTGCTTGCATTCTGCTTAAAGTAACAGTTCTAGCATAGTATGAGCATTATTTTTAAATTTTATAGGCTCGCGCTTGACCACTATCTCACCTGTTGGGAAGCGATGATGTGGTCGACAGTGAGACACGCTTGCCTAGAAATAACCTATTAACTCTTAACTTAAAGACTCCTAGATTGTAGCTGTCGGGAAACACAGACTACGGCAGGGAATTCCACTCCTTAGCTGTAGGCATAATAAAAGTATTTCCAACGCTACTCTCACTCTCCACGCCTACTCCTCGAAATGCAACCTATCTTATTTGCAACAGCAGAAATCACAGGAACTTATTATTTTATTAAACCAAGTACTGAGATTTTTATTTGCAGTTTTATTGCCGTGGCCTATCCTGCAGAAACGGATATGCTGCTTTTGCCCGACGAAAAGTAGCATACTTGAGGCCATAACACTCAGGGATACTGTAGTTTTCCATCAGAGACATAATTTTTATAATCAGTATTCCCAGAGATTAGAACCCAACTAGCGATTAAACGAACATACAATTTTACCTCTTCCTATTATTAGTTAGGATTAAGATAACTCTCCTTGACTTGTCTTTGATGGCACTACGCCATGACTAAATTATCATCCTTTTTTTATAAAACCGGATAAAATCATAACAAACCTTTTGGCTTTACCGTAGTCGGGTAAAGATAATGTCACGATCACCAATAAAGGTTCGCATTCCCTGCCCTACAAGATGCCAGCAATGCCAGAGAAGGTCAATTCGCCATCGCATTATACAGTTAGCGCGGGAAATTGCTGTTGACATTCTATTTGGCGCCAAAACACAGGGTTCTAGCAACGCTGTGTTTGATTTTCTTGCACAAAGCCAACGTAGGTTTAAATTTGGGACATGTTGCGTACAGCCTGTATTTTAGATGCTGCTTGTTAGGAAATTTGACTTAGTAATGCCGTATTTTGTGTCGCATTTAGAAAATAGCGTAACTTCTATAAAATTACTGTTTAAATTCAAATTATGTGAAAATAAACGACTTATTATGTTCTTTATAATAAAACAATATTTCAAAGAAACTGTAAGCATTTTTTTGCTAAGTACAATAAAATAATTTCAAGTCAAAGAATTTATTATGCTAATCCAACCTCTACAAAAAATACTTCCAGCCTCGATTTTTCACGTCGGCAACCCTAATCCGGGTTGACTGCTAATCACCACAGATTATACTAAACAGGTTGCGCGCCCCGCATCGATATTAGAATATTATGACTCGACTAAACTCTATGGTTTTACAAGTTTTTTTGTTACCATTGTATAGCTAGAGCAATGCGTGCAAAAGAAAAGATTATTACTTTTACTTATATGCTATTAAAGATAGCTTGATCTCTGCGACATATGTCAAACTGACGTATACGTTATTGTTAGCCTGTCAAGCGGTATTGATACTGTATTGATACTGACAGCTGTCGCAGGGATCAAGCTATCTTTTATAAAGTATAGGTTGTTTTTTAGAGTGTTGCTTTTTCTAGGAACATACTATTTTCTGGCTATGCTTATAATTGAATACTAGAAACGACATGTCCCCAAACAGTTTTCATTAACAGCTTTGCAACCGGTTTCTGGTATTATTAATTGACGAGGCGACACAAATTCAATCCACATCAAGTTATGCTGATGATGAGATGACCTGAGGCCTTAGACAAGTTACATTCTATTATTGAAAGCTTGGCGATAGTGATATGAAAAAGGTCCAAAATGTGAGGGGAATGTCAAACGCTATCAAAATTACATTTGACTTCTTCCAGCCTCTATCGCCACGCTTTTGTCTGTAGATTGCCACTTGTCTAGGGCCTCTGGATAAATCAATTTCTCTTTTGCATAAAATAAGTGACAGGCAAAATAAAAGAATTAAAAAAAAGGATTAAAAATTAAATACTCCGACTCGACATACTTCTTGCATTGACCACATCATCACTAATATATCAGACTCGTCAGGTGAAACATGTTAACTACATCTATCGGACCATAATACTGCTCAGATATTGACATTCATATCAAAAGTATCATCGAACAAGCTTGCTCCATCCCATTGTTTTATGTACAAGAGAAATTATAACGAAAAGTACATTAGAAAATTTAGAGAATGTCTCTTGAGCCTGAAACGGCAAGATATTTATGATGAGATAGATCCTAATACGGCTTTTAACAATTTTCATGAAACTTTATGCCTATTTTATAAATTAAATTTCCCTTTGCAAAGAATAAAGGGTTTACCTTTATTCTTTCCTACTTTAAGATGGTGATGGTTTCCTACTTTAAAATCTTGCCTCTCTAAAAGGTATCTAAAATCGAAATATCATGAAAATAAATCTAAGGAAAATAAAGTGGTGTGGAATAAATACGCGAAAATATTAAAAAAATGTATTAACTTGTCCAGAAGACAATCTTCCAAAAAATTTATTTGGAGACCAAAAAACAAATGTACCGCAACATGGAAATTAATTAAAAACAAACCAAAATGTAGAAATTCACAATATATAGAGGCCGTTAAACTGAATGGCGCTACGATAGAAAAACCTGAAGAAATAGCGGAAGCTTTTAATAATCACTTTATTTATACGACAAATATAAACATAACTAATAATAAAAACAATATCACAAAGAACACTAGCAATGGAAGTAATAGTTTATATCTTGAATCTTGCACGCCCAGTAAAATCCAGAAAATAATTGCATCACTAAATAATACGAACGCAGTAGGATATAATGACATTTCCACCCACATAATAAAATCATGTGCAGATATATTGTCTCCTATTATAGCTCACTTGATTAATTTAAGTTTCTTTGAAGAAAAGTACCCGGACTGGGAAATAATTGGTAAGCAGAATTGTAAAGTAAACATTGTAAAATTAAACAGTGACACTTAATGTTTGCAGCTAATGACTAATGTGCTTAGCCAGCAACATATTGATGGTTAGTAGGCCATTGCAGTTTCAGCAGCAAACGCTCAACGCGTGTGACCTTGAGTAGGACGTACTAGACGCCCTCATAGTCGATAGAGTTGATGTACCTGTATTCCGCTATTTTCCTAGCAGGGCACTCAGGGTCTCCCGTTTTATGGTTGTTGGGCTTTTTAAAGCGCGAACAAGTTGCACATTTTGATGTGTCCGCCTTTTTCGTGCAATCGGACACCGAGTGTCCAACTTTACCGCAGTGAGCGCACACAGCGTTGACCTCTCTGCATGTTTTGGCTGCATGACCATATAATTGGCACTTGTAGCATCTGGTAACCAGAGTGAAGTCCCTAACAGGGCAGGACGTCCAATTTATAAACAGCCTTGATGTCGAAATTAGGGCTTTACGTATATTGGCTGGAATTTCGATAATGTAATTACAGCTCGACGCATCTTTCTTCCCAGATTTGTGGCTTAATTTAACAGAGGCCAAGAAGGACGCCATGGACATATCTGACATCTTGTCGGGTATGTTCTGTTCGTAAATACACCTGAAGACTTCAGTTTCAGACAGGGAAGACGGCACTCCTACAATCACGATCCGTGGTTTGCGCTTGTTGGGCTCATCGGCGGTTAGTCCAGATGTAGAAAGCTGGACGGCGTTCTTGATTTTTTCAGCGTCATACTTGGTCTCTGTGCTAATAATGACACCTCCATTTTTGGTCTTGCGGACGCCTCGTACATGCAGCTTCATTTGATCAGGTCGTATGATTTTTGTTACCATGTCTTTAGTTTCGTCACTGGACTTGAGTTTGTCACTAGGATAAATGACCACAGAGCTTAAATTGTTCGGTCGAACGAAATCATTTGATCCCTTTTTCACCATGTCGGCAAACGAAACATTGCCCGCAGTACCAGAGTCCTTAATCGTCTGCTTGAGATCCGAGATGTGTTCCGTCAAATTGCGCTTTTCTTTTAGGGCATCTATCATATCGTGTGTTAAAATTGCTTTCTGCTTCAGGGATTGGTATAGGACTGCCATCTGTGAGGTGCCAGATCCTATTTTACGACACAAGTTAGAAATGTTCAGTTTCTGCTCCGAGTTCAGTTTACCATCCGAGGCAATAGAGCAAACCTCATTTAAGTGCTGCTCAATGGTTGACATCCATCTTTGTATGTCGGGCGTGGATGCGACTTCAATCGAGAAATCTGATTGGGCTGGAATTTGCGTCGTCATCTTCGCTGGCGAGGTGGGGACTTGAACTCGGCCGCTTGGATTACAGGGACTGTTATCCATTTTATTTGACAGTCACTTCACTGTTTCTAAGTCTTCATTATGTCTACAAAACTACACAGTAGGCAAAAATGTATACAATAAAGAAGGTCACTATTGTTAAATGTTAATTATGTAATTTTGTTTTTTTTAATTTTTATTTTATAATCTTGTGTCTAAATGTTCATATTTCGATACAAAATGCTTAGGCAACGTGTTACATAATAGACAAGGTAGTGGAAAAATTACTTATTACCATTGTGGGTAGAACCTGGATGAAATTCAGACAAGGAACGCAGCACAAGAAATGAGAGGCCTGTGTGCAGCAGTGGGCAAAATCAGTGTGGACGATGATGTACCTTAAAATGAGAAACACCGAACCCTGAATCTCTTTGTTGCCAAAAAACTTGTAAATAATTCTATTTAGATACTAACTCGCGATACAAAAAACTTTAACTTAAAAATCACGGGCATGCCCAATTTAGAAAATAAGGCCACAAGCTCTAATCACAAGATTACCCCCGATTTAAAGCCATGACCCGACAGAAAACTATGTGTCCGAAATTAGGTTATTTTAAGTTACACAACAAATTAAACTGCTTTATATTCTAAGGCCGTTTCAAGCCATTTCTCGGTCCTAAGAGGATTGATGTGCTCGAGTTTCTATTAGCTACAGAGGATGTGAATTTTGATAGACCTCTCTTGTTTTAAATGAGATTTTATATTTCCATACCTAAAGATGTTATCGTATAACCTGGATACGTTATTATTAGACTGTAAATAAATTCAAGAAGAGTTAACCGTACCTACAGATGGCTGTTTTATTTGGTGACCTGTTGTTCTGAGTTTATCTTTGACAGGTACCTAATACCTCCTCTACCTAATGCATATTATCTAGTACATTAATAATTATATTGTTTATATTTTTTTAAATTCATTTTGAATAAAGGTATTTTCTTGTCTTTGGCACTTCTTTCTTTATCGTTTTTCGACACCGACTTCCAAAACCAAAGATATTTTGCTCTTTTTTGTATTTTGCTTTTGAAGTCGGTTTATTTGTTGGTGAAAAAAAAATTTTCTTTCTTTCTAGTTCAAGTATACTAACACTCAAAAGTGAGCAAGTTCTATAGTAAGGTACCTAAAGGACTGACAAACGACCCATACTGAAACAAAAATTGATAAATAAATAACTCAATTTACACATTCGTGCTATTAGTCGGAGTGTTCGGTTTTATGTTCCATATCTTGATAACTGCTAATCTGATTTTGATGAAATTTTGACTTCCAATATTCACTAAGTTGAAAGATATCTAATACAATACAAAAAAGAATGGTCACGAACCAATAAGTAGCTTCAGAGAAATGCGTGGACAAACATACATACTTCAATTCAATTAAATTTATTCAGTTGCAATATACATTGGGTTCGAAATTTTAACATCATAAAACATAACATTAACATTAAAAGTAAACACTAAGCTTAAAATAAATACATTAAATAACATGCAAACATAAGTATAATAATAAAACTATTATGATTTATTAATTGGTAATTGATATCACAAAAATAACAAAAACCTATAATTCATCTACAGAGTATAGACATTTCTTCAAAAGAAATGCCTTGAGCCTTGCTTTGAAAGAGCCTGTGTACAAAATGCTTTTCAAGTCAAGAGGTAATCTATTAAACGCTTTAACGGCCTGATATTGTGGACTATGTTTAACGATTCCAAATTGAGATACTATTTTATTTCCAAACTTATAGACATACACTAATGAAATTTAGCACACGTGTTTAGAAACCCACATAGAATACATGTGTGAATATAGTGCAATCCCAAAAATATTACACACATACGTGTCGAATTGCTTACCTCCGTTTTATTGAAGTCTGTAAGTGTGAAACCTTACTTTAATGTCAAAATGTGACACGTTTTCAAGCTTTATGGAAATATAATAGTACATTTCATGTCGAGCATAAAAAGTCGAGATTTTAACACGAGCGATGCAGCCAAAGCTGTCGAAAGCTACATGCGATTGTTAATAAAGCTTTTTTTTTGCGAGACACGAACGGTTTTTTTTCCACTACCTGATGAGCTTACTTAAGTAAATGGAAATAAGTTCCAACAACAAATTATTAGAAACATTTAAGTTTTTCGTTCAGACTCAAAACCACGGACTATACTCGTATACACACAATTACACGATTTTTAGAGAGGTAACAGATTCAGTATCATTCTGACGGATAGGGCGGTGGAAAAAGCGTGGGCGTAGAGGCAGAATGCGTCTACCAACAGTAGCCTATTCAGTTACGTACTTTTTTTTCTTTAAATTGCAAATTGTTTCACTCGAACTTGGCCGCCAAAAAGAAAAATAATTATGCCGTAGCAACATAATGATATCTAAACTCCATACAAAAGTCTGCAGAATTCGGGGGTTTGTCTAATATTAAAGAATTAATATTCCACCTCATAATAATAATAAAAAGGTCAACAGTTTCAATAAAACGTAACATGCGCTCTATGGCAGTTGGGTAATCAAAATTTTTATATAACTTGCATAGGTTATAAAGGCAGCTTACCTTCCTTAAGAAGGGATTTGCCTTACGTTTTATTTTAAAAATAACGCGAATTTTCAGTTTTGTTACATATCCCAAGAGGAAATGAAAGGAAACTCAAATAATTATTGAATAACCAAACATAAAGTTTGAAACTAATAGAAAAATTGGGTTACTACCTGTGTTACTCGCTTTGTAGTCCAGGAGTCAGCAAGTTCAGATATTTATGATCTAATGCAATCTTCTACATACATAACATAAAAGGTAATGGTTCAACGTGACGAGAATGTCAAAGAGTCGACTTATCTTTCGGCGAAAAATAAAGATAAGGAATATTTTCTTCTTTGATGCATGAGAATAGACAAAAGGGAGATTAAGCAATGAATTTGATGAAAAAAAGATAATGTAAATAAAAAAGTTAATGTAAAAAACCAAACTGTTTAAGAGCAAACTAAGAAGAAAACCATGCTGTGCAGTCAGAGGATACATATTATGATTTTGGTAATTGGCAAAAAAAAATTGGACGCCCACAGTATGACGCATGACGTTACGACTGACGTAAGTTAATCAAATATTTACTTTATGTAAGTTGTTTGGACATAACTATTTCAGATGAGAATATTTTTTTGTTTCATACTTTTCAGAGCGTGATTTTTCAGTAGTCGGGTTTTTGAACCTACTTTTTATATTTTTTCTGTTTAGAGTTTGTTGTTTTACATGTATCTAGATAATGCATAAGTTACAAGAGTGGACTCTAGATACCGTATAACGATACCGTAGTTGACTTAGGAAATTATGTATACATGCATACATACTTACAGACATACACATACCAATCAACAAACACCATGCGACGCCGTAGTCGGATAAAAATTAGTTTTTATGACTTTGATGGGATATATGTCGCTGCTTGCCAAAAAAAAATACGAGGTCACATAGCCTTTAACTGATGGACAAACAAGACGCTTCCAACGACACCACATTTGTCAAATTATGATAACTAGTTTAGAAGTCGTGAGGGAAAAGATGAACATACATTATATTTACACACTTACCAGTCAAAAACGTAATGCGGGAGGCATTACGTTTTTGACTGGTAAGTGTGTAAATGCTTCGCCGTAGTCGGGTAAAAAGACTTATTGTTATCTTTATACAATTTTTCAAATATGCAACATTGTTCGAAGCAATCATTGCAATCGACCACGTTTTGTTGACCTAGCGTTACTATGCGGTCGCACCAAAGGCGCCGCGAGCTCAGTGCATTACGGACAGCAAGCGGGTGCTGTCATTTTCATCATTTCCTCATTTTAGCGATAGCTTAGCGTAAAAATAATATTGTTAGCTCTCAATAATAAACCTTTAAAAGTGATTTGAGTGTTTAACTTAGTAGCGTAGCGAAACCCACCAGGTACCACTTAGGTCGCGCCCCTACATTTTGGTCCTTCGAGCCTATAGCAAGGACTTCGCGGTTGGACTTTAGTTTTTCGGGACTGACGGATCGTGAAGTGAACTTGAACTGAACTAGTGACACCTTGTATTGCAGTGTTTCTTAGCTTAGCAGTGACTGTGGTGGTAACCTTAGCAGCGAGACTTTAGGAGTAACTTTAGCGGCAGTGCACAACATATTCTCTCAGCGGTATCAGCACCAGCGGTGCTCGGGGAGTACCGTTCCAGCAGCAGCAGTGAGTTCACAGCTCACACTAGCGAGACCAGCGGATCACTGACGTGGGGAGCAACCCTCGTTAGTTTAGCAGCGGCAAAGGATTCTTCCAAGTAAGATCGTTCAATTTTCTTACACAAGCAGCGAGATGGAGAGTCTTTATTTTCTTCAATCCGAGATTGCGGAGGGCATTAAAAAACTCCTCGTCAATTTTAAAAAGGATAGCGTAGAGCGTAAGACGTTAGATTACTGTAAGCGTAAACTTGAGTTGCTTGAGAACTTCTGGAAGGACTTTCAAGTGAATCATGAAAAGATTCTCACTTTTGAACAGACGAATCATAAATATTTTACTAAGTCTGAATTTGAGAGTACGAATCAGCTTTATTTGACAGCTAAAAGGCTTATTAGTCAATATAGAGAAGAGTTGATGCAACAAGATCAGAAATCACCGTATCTTCCTCAACCAGCGCACCGAGAGGCACCCGGCACTTTAGCAAGCCAGCCGCACGGCGCACCAGCAACAGCAGCAACTCCGACCTTCGAATTAAGAGGGTCCAACAGCAAGCTTGACGATATGCTTCATAAGCAGTCGGTCAATTTTAAAGCGTTTCTTAGAGCAGTCGACAATATTGATGTTGAAACTATTGTTGACAAGTGGGAGTTCGAAGACGCCCTTCGAAACCTGCACAGTCGGTGGACTACCATTGATAACCTTCATTGGGAAATCATTGGGGAATCCGGGGAAGATGTAGCAGGAGATTATGATTATAACTTCACCAAGCATGAGCGAACTTTTAACAGCTTGAGAAAAGCTATTAACTCCAAGATGTGGTCATCATCTTATCGCGAGAAATCCACTCCTCAAATGGATATTCCTGTATTTACAGGCCATTGCCAGCAATGGATGCCTTTTAAGGATCTATTTAGCGAAGCAATACATAAGAACAACGCATTGTCAAACGCTCAGAAAATGCAATACTTGAAAGGCAAGTTAAAAGGCGAAGCCGAGCGTTTGATTCAGCACCTTCCAATCAGCGCCGATAACTATGACGTTTGTTGGGAGCTTCTAAATCATCGATTTGATAACAAGAGGATTATCTTTACAGCGCACGCCAATATGTTCTTAAATATTCCCAACATACAGCAGCAATCGTTTTCAGTCTTTAAAAAAATGCATGACACCACGTTAGAGAGCCTTCACGCCATCAAAAACCTAGGTGTGGATATTAGCACTTGGGGCCCTCTAATTGCGCATATTATGTCGCAAAAGCTGGATAGTGAATCTTATTCCGAGTATATAGACTCGTTACAGAACCCTAGAGAGCTACCAGTCCTACAAGACTACTTAGACTTTTTAGAAAATAAATTCACTAGTCTAGAAACATCTCGTCGACGACAAGACACCATGCAAAAATCGCATCATTCTCATCAGAAAGCGGGTTCTTCAAAGCCATTTCTAAACAACCGAAAATTTAACACCAATCATCAATCGAATAATAATAATTCGAAGACCTCAAAAGCAATGCACGTGCAGGAAATCAAATGCCCTCATTGTTTTGCTGAGCATAAATTATACAATTGCGAAAAGTTTCATAAAATGCCGCAGGAAATGAAACTTAAAACCCTCAAACAACTGAAATGTTGTATTAATTGCATTTTTAATCACAATGGAAACAAATGCCACTCCAAGAAACGATGCCTCACGTGTTCTGGTAGGCATCACACCATATTGCATGATTGTTTTGCTGATGGTAAGCAAAAAAATACGAATGATGAAAATCTTGAGCAAGAAGAGCGTTCAAAGCAAAGCAGCGGCAATGGTGCTCACGCATCACAACAAAACCTCACCGAGATTCTTTTATCTACAGCGTTAGTGAGGGTGATAGCAGCAGATAGCACACAGCTTGTCCTAAGGGCTCTCATTGATCAGGGCTCACAGGTCTCGTTGATTACAGAGAAGGCAGCTCAGCAGTTAGGTTTAAAACGACAGCAATTTAATGGAGCAGTTTCCGGAATAGCAGAAAAGGAATCTAACTGTACGGGCAAGCTAAGCATTATATGCCAGTCTATGTATACTAGCTTTAAGTTCCATATGGATGTTTAGTTCCATATGAAAAGTCTAATCAAAAATTTACCAAATCGATCATTTGAAAAGCCTTCGTGGTCGCATTTGGAACATATAAATTTAGCGGATCCAGAGTATCATACAAGTCGTCCAGTGGACTTGTTACTCGGGGCAGACGCCTATGCTCTCATCATGCTAGATGGTTTGATAAGAGGTGGTGATTCGTCTTCGCCCTTAGCAAAGCAAACACAGTTAGGATGGTTACTGTGTGGAACAATAAAGCCACAGTTCCATTGTAACGTCATCGTAAATAATACAGCGGATATTCATCAATTTTGGCAAATTGAAGATATAAACGAGCAAAATAAAATGTCAGCGGAAGATCAGCAATGCGTCGAGTATTACCTATCAACGACAAAACGTCTGGAAAGCGGTCGTTATGAAGTTAGGTTGCCGATGAAGCAGCAAGCGAGCAAAAAGCTAGGATCGTCAAAGGAAATGGCACTAGCGCAATTAAAGAATCTAGAGAAAAAGCTTAGCAGGCAAGAATCTTTAGCTCTGCAATATAAGCAATTCTTAAGCGAATATGAAGAGTTGGGGCATATGAAATTAGCGACTCTTAGCAGCGACAGAATAGAGTGTTTTTTACCTCACCACGGGGTTCAGCGAGCGGAATCCTCCACTACGAAGCTACGTGTCGTATTTAATGCATCCGCAAAGACCTCTTCGGGACTAAGTCTCAATGATGTCATGCATCGTGGACCTAACCTGCAGCAAGATCTACAGGCTCTGTTACTTAAGTGGAGACAATATCGATACGTATTCACTAGCGATATCGAAAAAATGTATCGGCAGATACTAGTTAGCGAAGCAGATCAAAGGCTCCAACAAATCTTTTGGAGAGCACAAAATAAACAGCCAATTAGAGCATACCAGTTAACGACGGTTACATATGGCACGAAATCAGCTCCTTTTTTGGCGATGATGACCCTTCGAAAATTAGCAGCGGATGAGAAGAATAACTTTCCTACAGCAGCAAGAATAATACTAGAAGATTTCTATATGGATGATTTGATATCCGGGGCTCATACTATCGACGAAGGGAGAAGCAGCATATCAGAACTCAATTCGTGTCTTAGCAGCGGCGGATTTTTGCTGAGAAAGTGGTCAGCAAACGAAAAAAAGCTATTGGAAGAGATAAATTCATCGCAGCACAATTTACAAGCACCATCATTCATTTTCAAAACTGAAAACACAGCTAAAACTTTGGGCTTGAGATGGGACGCCGAAACAGATGAATTCACATTCCAATATACTTCATCAGCGAATACTACAAAGCTTACAAAAAGATTGCTTCTGTCGGAAATATCCAGGTTATTTGATCCTTTAGGTTGGCTAGCGCCGCTGACTACAAAATTCAAATTGTTGTTTCAAAAAGTCTGGCTAGATGAAATTCAATGGAGCGATGAAGTTTCAGCCGAGATCAACAATGAGTGGGTAAAATTAACTGAAGATATGGGATGTATTAGGAAATTTAAAATCCCACGATGGTTGCAAAGCAAACGAGATGACACTATCCAACTCCACGGATTTTGTGATGCATCACTTAAAGCGTACGCGTGTGTCATATATGCCAGAATAGCATCAAAAACTGAAGCATCGGTGGTACTAGTTGCAGCTAAAACAAGATTAGTACCTAACAGGAAGACAGTATCGCTTCCTAGATTGGAGCTATGTGCAGCGGAACTTTTATCCAGACTATTTACAAAAGTAGCAACTAGCATGACAGCCATAGATTACGAAATCTATGCCTGGAGCGACTCTAAGGTCACCCTTAGCTGGATACAGGGCTATCCAGAACGTTGGAAGCCTTTTGTAGCGAATAGAGTGAAGAAAATTATTAGCGTAGCATCGCCAGATGTTTGGCATTACGTATCGACTAAAGAAAATCCAGCCGATTCAGCGAGCAGAGGACTATCCATTACACAACTAATGGAGCATACTTTATGGTGGCGAGGCCCAGCTTGGTTATCGACACCTCACTTTAAGCCAAAGCAAGAGCAAGTAGAGTATACGACTGCAGAAGAGGTCCGGAAGCAAGTTACGACCGTCCAAAATAGCAATCCTGGCAAAAGCGTAATTGAAGATTTATTAGATCGTCACAGCTCATTCGCAAAATTAAATCGCATAGTAGCATGGCTATTACGTGCACTTGCCCGGACAAGTAAACAAAGACCGTCATATCTCACATTACAAGAGCTAAGACAAGCAAAATTAATTATAATTAAATGCATACAGCGCAGTGAATTTGGCTCGGATATCGAGAGTTTGATGAAAAATAAACTTAATTCCGATAGCAAATTATTAAATATGCAACCATTTATAGATAAAAGCGGCATATTAAGAGTCGGAGGACGTCTTAAAAATGCCAACATTAACTCTGATATGAAACATCCAATAATAATCCCTTATAGCGGCAGATTAACGGAACTTCTTATCCAGCAAGCACATGAGCACTCCTTTCATGGCGGAGCTCGACTTACCTTGTCTTTATTGAGACAGCAGTATTGGATAATCCAAGGAATCAGAGCAACCAAAAAGCAGCTTCGTAAATGCGTGACCTGTAAAAAACAAGAACCCAGAAAGCTACATCAAATAATGGGAGACCTGCCTGATTGTCGATCTAACCCAGCGCCTCCATTCTATCATACAGGAGTAGATTATACGGGGTCTATTCGAGTAAAAGCAAACATAGGGAGAGGCATTAAAACGACTAAAGGATATATCGCCTTGTTCATTTGCATGGTTACAAAAGCGGTCCATATAGAACTAGTCTCCGACCTAGGCAGTACGTCATTCATAGCCGCGTTGCGTCGTATGGCGGCTCGACGAGGGACTCCAAAACATATATATTCGGACAACGGTACTAACTTTGTAGGTGCCAACAAGATCCTTCCGGAGGAACAGCAGCAGTTCGAGCGAATCTTTAACGACACCTTTCACCGAGAGATAGCGGAGATGAAGATAGAATGACATTGGAACTGCCCTTCATGGCCGAGTGCTGGAGGAATCTGGGAGCGATCAATTCGGAGTCTAAAGCAACATATGAAAAGAGTAATAGGGGACCAAGCGTTAACATTCGGAGAATACAGCACTATCTTGTCTCAAATCGAAGCAAGCCTTAACTCAAGGCCATTGTGCCCAATATCTGAGGATATAGACGACATCGATTTCCTCACGCCAGCGCATTTTCTAACCACTCGTGCCGGTCTCACTGTAATAGAAACGGCACAAGATGCGAGGACAAGATGGTATTTAGTCAATAAAACGTTCCAAGATATTTGGAAGCGGTGGAAAGCGGAGTATCTTAGCCATTTATCGATACGCAGCAAGTGGTTAAAAGCACAAAAGAATATAGAGATAGGTGATATGGTAACCATTCATGACGACAACCTAACCCCTGCAAAATGGCCCGTTGGTCGGGTTGTTGAGGTACATCCAGGAAAAGATGGAGCTGTCCGAGTGGTGACTTTAAAAACAAAAAATGGTTTTATAAAGCGGCCGATTATCAAGCTTTCTATCCTACCTATAGCAGAAAAGGAAGAAAGTAAACAAAAGCCAGAAAAAAGCGAAGCAAAAAAGCAGCATCAGCAAGGAAATGAAGCCAAAGCGGAAGGGAAAGCGAGCAAACAATTTAGCGGTTGTCCTAAAATCTATAGCATAGTATTATCATTGCTATTTTTTATGAGCCATATAGGATCCACTGAAGCAAGTTACAAAGTAACTACATTTGATAGCAATCAAACGTTGTATTTTGACCCTTTGGGACAAATGCATCTTATTCGTGATCAATGGAAAATCATAACTTACTATAATTTAACTCCTTACTGGCAAGGAGACAAAGCGGTCAAACAATTTTCTCAATATCTCGAGCAAACATGCGGGAAAATTCAAGAGCAGAGTCATTGTAAAATTATCGTCCTACAAATACAACACGAGTACGATGAACTACAATATTATAATCAGCTGTTGCTCAAGCAGCACTTTGGAGCGCGTCCGCGAACTCGACGCGGGCTTATCAACGCTGTCGGCTCCATAGCTAATTCATTGTTCGGTGTACTGGATCAAGAATTCGCAGAAAAATACAAGCGTGACATTGACCTAATACACAAGAATGCATTCCACCTTAGTCAGCTGTACACGAATCAGACATCGGTCATAGAAGCGGAGTATAATATCTTAAAGAGAACAGAAGAGACTATTGAAAAGCAGCATAAGATAATTAATAAGCATTTGAATTATTTAGACAGCATCACCAATACATTGCAGCAAGAGATCGACGTAATGTCTATTCAGCAAGATTTCTCTTTAGCAGCGTTAGCGACCATAAATATGATTCAGAATTTAAGGCGGATTCAGGATACTTTTCTTGATACTATGACTGAGATCTATCATGGTCAGATCAACCTGCATCTCTTGACTCCACAACAGCTCCGTGGGGAGTTACAGATAGTATCTAGTCAAATTTCTAAAGAGCTTGCATTACCCGTAGATAACATTCAATTCAACTTGTATGAGATCTACAAATTGTTAAAAGTTAAAGCGAGGATGACTAAGGAATATCTCATATTTGAAATTACATTACCGTTAATTAGCAGAGATACGTTCCAGCTATACAATTTGATACCAGTGCCGGTTCAAATTAACAAAAGTATGATCAGCATCAAGCCAGCATCCGAATACGTCGCGATCAACTTGAGAAGAGATTCATACTTAACAGCCAGCGTCAACGATATTCAAGGTTGCGAATATCAAGCGGAAACTTACCTTTGTCGTCTGCGAGGACCTGTTCAGCGTTTAGGTCCAGATGAACAATTATGCGAGAAAGAGGAGCTATCTACTTGCCGATTCATGAAATCTAGGTGTGTAAACAAATGGGTACCTTTGCATGACTTTTCTACCTATTTGTATTTCTGTTGTGACTCATACTCTTTGAGAGTAATATGTGACGACGACCTACAAGCGAGCGAAGTCAGCAAGGCTGGACTTATTCAACTAACTAAGCAATGCATTGTGAAGGGTCATGATGTAACACTTTATTCTCATCAGCAATTAGAGAATACGCTTAATCTTAAACCAAATCTACTCGAGTCTAAATTATCTCCTATAAATCGTTTAATCAGTAATCTAACGCCACCTATCCAAAATTTCCAAGACTACGAGGTCAACGAAGATTCCACACCGATAAACGAATCTTTAAAGCATCTCGGTGAACAAATAAAAGCGATAAAGGAATCAGCCCAACAGACAGAGGTTTTATCGACACATGACATACATCGGTATGCGTTGTCATATGGCCTTTTAGTAGCAGCTGTCGCAGCCGTCCTTTGGTTCCTGAGGAGGAGGTGTCAGCGGGCCGGTGGTCCGACCACCCAAGAGCGGAACGCGAGCGTACCAGCGAGTGTGAGTGTGTGCATAACTCAATCAGAGCCAGATCAAAGCTCTAGTGCAAGTGCGCGAAACCAATCCATGCCCGAGCAAGGTCCATGTGTGAGTGATAGTGCGCGCGTAGCTTATTTTTCTAAACGGTGCTCTAGTTTGCGTACGAAGAGGCGAGACACATCGACGTCTCCCCTAGCTAAAAGGCAATCTGTATTCTCGATTAGTGACTCAACCGTTTGAGCATATATGTCTAGCTATAAGATTATGTTATGATTGTTCCTTCACCTTGTCAATCATCTCTCATCTAATAATGTCTTAACTCCCTAGCGTTTAAGCTCACACTCACGTAACTCTTTATTTTTGTATAAGATTATCTCATCAACTCATCTCTTCCCCTCGGGAGCAGGTTCGAAGCAATCATTGCAATCGACCACGTTTTGCTGACCTAGCGATACTATGCGGTCGCACCAAAGGCGCCGCGAGCTCAGTGCATTACGGACAGCAAGCGGGTGCTGTCATTTTCATCATTTCCTCATTTTAGCGATAGCTTAGCGTAAAAATAATATTGTTAGCTCTCAATAATAAACCTTTAAAAGTGATTTGAGTGTTTAACTTAGTAGCGTAGCGAAACCCACCAGGTACCACTTAGGTCGCGCCCCTACTAAAAAGTCATAAAAATTTCCAGCGAAAAGTTAAAAATGCGTGAATGGATTCATGCGTAAACTTCATGAATAATTTTATAATTTTCCTTCCTTTGAAAAGTATCTACTTTATACGTTTTTTTTCAACTAAGTTGTTTCGTTAATGCTAACTTCATCAAGTTATAATCGTTATATTTAGTTTGAGATACGAAATGTTTTCAAAGTGCACCTTTACACCCTTAAAAAGAGGTCATTATATATTTTATAGCTTAAAAGCTTACTAGTTTAAAGCATGACATGCTTAACCATGGTGAATATGACATGAAAATATTAAACTTATAGGAAAACTGAGTAACTGAGTATGGTAAGGCTATCTAAGACACACTACAGTCAATGGACACTGCAGTTGTAGTATAAGTCAAAAGTATTGAAAACCTGACAATAATTATTACAGTTTCCCTCAGCTACACTTCTGAGGCCTGTAACACCGGAATCGTATTTTTTTGGGTTTATAAGTCTATTGTTGTATATTGATACCCATCAAAAACATAAATGTGAAAAAGGGAGCCAAGTTCAATACTAGGAATATACGCGGTTGTTGATAACTCTGACAAAAGAATTGAGATCTAAATGGGTTCCAAGTACTGTTTCCCAAAATTTATTTACAAGAACATAAAACATTCTAAAATAAATTTAAAAACACAATTTCATACTTTTTCTGCTATAAAAATATTTGCTGTTTTAAAATATAACTTCTTAAATTTGAATAGTCGAATTATTTATATAAAGCAGATAACTTAGGATAAATTCTAGTTCATGATTTGAATTGGCTGGTTTTGTCTATTTAATAACTTTTTACTAAAATATTATGTAGTCTGCTCAGATAAAATTATATGCTAACTCAAAAGTCAAATATATTTATTTCAAGTAGGCCACTAAGCGGCACTTTTGAATGTCAACAATTCAAATTTACAAGTAATAAAAATTGATTCTACCGTCCATTCGGCAAAGTAGCTTGTTATGGATAAGAACGGACAAGAAAATCCATACCCACTCTTTTAAAAGAATAAGTGTTTTACAATATTTACATATTTACATACATTAACAAATTCATATGTGGGAGGACGATGCACCCAGAATAGCACTACACGCTATACTACGTACAGGTATAAAGTATTAAAAGTACTCACACATGTACTGTGCCGTTATATAATACTAGAAAAACATTAATATCCGCATTACTTACCATTTAGGCCACCTAACTTCAAACACCTGCCTACTTAAGGTCTATCCACACATATCAGGGCCTTGCCCCGGACGTGGAAGGACCGTGCCCCGTCAGGGGCTCAAAAAAATATCGTTGTGCACATTTTATATAAACTCGTTCACACACATCCGTGCACGGGCCAGTGACGGAGCTTCAGTGCCTGGGCAGACGCCGGGACGTGCACGGGTGTGCCGATATTTTGCTTGCACGTTGTCGATTTTTTAATAGAGGCAGAATGCATATATAGAGTTGTATACGTCTTGTACCTCTTCCATTTCCTCTTCATCTAGAGCAATTGCAATCAACTCCTTTGTATAAAAAAAAATAAACATGACGTTATTGCGTTTTATTTTTTCTATTTCACTACACATTACTGAAGCGATACTCTGATACAAAAACGAAATGGTGTCGCGGCCTGTCCACGGTCTTGTCACATCCCTGACGTATGTGAACAGAAAGTCCCTGACGGGACTCGGATGCACGGTTTTAGCAGGGCTCGGCCCTGTCATGTGTCCCGGACACGGCCCTGATATGTGTGGATTTACCTTTAATGCCCTGAAACACGATACATTGCCAACAAACCAGCTGTGGCACGTGTGACAAACTTTAAGTCACCGTGACAGATTTCAGACCATTTTCCGATACTGTTCAGAATTTCAGATGAGCCTAAATAGTACGAGATACCACTGCAAAAATCTGTACATATTTTCTTTTATAAAGTTTATATTTTAAGAAGATGCTTGAACGAAGAATAGATTACAGCAGGGTTGCCTGATATTTCTTAACTTCACGCTGCACTAGGATTTCTCTTGTATCGCGGTTACGTATACAACATTAGTCGGATATCAGTAAGCCGCAATTTATGGGTTGCCAGGTGCAAATAGGTAAAATGACAACCCATAGATTGCGAATAATTAAGAACTGGCAACTATTTTTTTCGTATTTTCTACATCACTTTCTTTGACTTGCAATGGATTTACTTGAAAACCTATTTATGTGGGTCAGTCAAATATAAATTACAATTTATTCAAGGTAATTGCGGCTAGATATTGCCAGATAACCATGCAGCAATCTATTCTACTGTCAAATATTATTCATTAAGTTTTATCAAAAACAAATATGTATTATACTTGCAGTTTTTAGCAGTGGGATCTCAGGCTAAAACAATTTGGGTATGTGTTCGCTTGGCCGTGTGGGGGAGATCTCGCTAAGTGATGAAGTTTTACTGAATATTGGTAAAATATGCTGCAGTAATGTATTGGACAGATTTTGTTTCTTTTTTTTGTTTGCAAATGGCTTGGAAAATAAGATTTCTTTTGTTTTTGCTACCCGGCGATCAAGTCAGCCTGTATTATCCTTGTATCTATTGTTTTATTTCTTTATCGAACGGTCGATGATCGCTTGAATTATCTTCACAGTGTTTTCCTTGTTGCGTCTAGTTTTAGAAATTCCTAATTTGATCCTATCCAATTATTGAACCATTCTGTTACTTTACGTTTTATGACATTTTTGCTACGGAGGATCACTTTCAACTAAGTCAGAGGACTAGTTTAAGATTATAAAGACAAATATATTTTATTTCAACTAGGCCACCAAGCGGCACTTTTGAACGTTAGATACATTAAAATTTACAAGGAATAAAAATTGATTCTACCGTGCATTCGGAAAGTAGCTTGTTATGGAGAAGAACGCACAAGAAACTCCATACTTACTCTTTAAAAAAAAAAAAATGTTTTTTTTTTACAATATTTAGGTACATACGTATTGTAAGGACGATAGCCAGAGGCTAATAAATTAAATACATTAACTTTTATATTTGATATATTTCGTACGAATTACACAATATGCTTGCCTTCTGGGCGGCTCCACTAGAATTGAAAATCAAAAGCTTTTCAAAAACATATTCACTTATTTTCTGTTCGCAATTCATTTACCTTTCAAGTAATTCCAATTAGCAGTGGTTTTTATAGGCAAGTAGGTTGCCTTCTAGTTAAGCAGAGTCCTCACATGAGCTACGCCCCTACGAATAGACGCGCAGAATCTCCAGGACTGATCAGGCTTTTGTACTAATACAACGGGCGAAGCGTACGCACTCCTTGATTCACGGATAACACCATTCTTCAGCATCTCTTCTATTTGTGTATGTATTATGTCAAACTGTTTAGTAGATACTCTATAAGGAGGATGCTGGACAGGTATATCATCTACAGTTCTAATATTAATTTCTTCTACACTACAGCTGCCTAGCTCCGAAGCCGAAAATGCAAAATTCTCTCTATATGATGAAAGAAGCTTCTTAAGCGATTCCAATTTACAGAGACTCAAATTTGGGTTTATATCAAGTTCCCTTTTTACATTACATTCTTTGGGTACAGTTGATAAATAACTCTCATCGTTACTATTTACTAATCTCGAAAAACAAAAATGGTAATTCTTAGATACCGTATTTACACTTCTTTCTTCCATAGATTCACCATGGCCGTTCAAGACGTTATTATCTTTATTTGTTCCGTCTTGATAGCTCTTTCACACCACTGGTTGTGAAATAGACGTAACGTTTTGTTCACAGTATTTACAAAATTTAGCACAAAACTTGCCTTTAAAAATACACATTTCTTACTAAAGTCAATTATAGCCTCATTATTATATAGAAAATCTTGGCCAAGTATAAGACTTTGGTTAATGTCTTTTATCACAACAAAGTCACTTCTTATGGCACACGAATCCACAATGAATTTGATCCTTGTTTTTCCTATAACTTTTAGGTGTGCACCCGAAATAGATTTCACAAAATGTTTCGTCTCATCACTTATGTTTCAGACTTAGCAGCCGAACTAATTCTTCCGTAATGCAAGAGATAGAAGCACCCGTGTCAACTAATGCGTTATAAAATTGATTAGCTATACAAATGTTAATAAATGGAGTAAGACCACCGTGTTTGTTGTCTTCGGTTGGGAGCTGCTCTTTCATGGACACAATGCGCTACTCCTCGTCTATCTTTATTGTCTGTGTCCTGGTTCGTTTGGGTGATCGGTTGGTAGAGGGCTTCTAAATCTAGGGGCAACATGAGAGCGGTTATTTCTGTCCTCGAAGCGCTGCCTTGGGCGTAAATTGTATCTCGGTGTGTGAAAGATTTCGCCGTTGCCTGCCCGAAGCGGGGTCACGCTAGACGTGGCCACACCTGGGCTTGGTGATCTCCGTGAGGCAGGGAACCCTTGATTAGACGGCGCGAGAAACGCACGCGCGGAGGTTGCACCGGCAAATTTATGCGCTCATTTTGCACACCTTCTAATATTTCCCTCATTTGTACTATTGTGGCAAGAAGCTCTGCTCTGGAGCCATATAATTTCATGCCTAACTTAAATTTATAATAATTTTTTACCCCTTTTATGAAAATTATAATGAAAACTTGGCCATCGGCTATGCCTGCTTGCTCAGTATATTCCGCCAGTCTATAGAAAAAGGCATTTACATCCTCTTGTCTATCTTGCCGTGCGTTGTAAAATTTCTCAATAAAATCTAACCTCGCTGGGAATTATTTTTTTAAGTTATTGCAAATGTCTTTGAACGAAAGATCGTCCTTGTAAATTAACTTATAATAGGCAAGTGCCGGGCCGTCCAAGTATGCGCCCAAAATCAGTCCAAAGTCTTGTTCCTGCCATTTATTTATAGCAGCAATTCGACGGAATTGCATGAGGAAATCCTCAAAACTGGACTTTGTTCCTGTCCCCGTGAATACCGGCTGATACCCACCGGTTCGATAATCCACGTGCTAGTGTTCGTCGGCTAGGGTTCTCGCTAACGATATCTTCGTTCTCCGTAACCTCACACTCATAGATGGGCCTTCGTGCACTGTTTTCGCCGTGCACACGCGAAATTTATTTTGTATTTTTTACTGGGATATTTACCCGGTGCCTCCACCAAATGTAAGGACGATAGCCAGAGGCTAATAAATTAAAAACATTAACTTTTATATTTGATATATTTCGTACGAATTACACAATATGCCTGCCTTCTGGGCGGCTCCACTAGAATTGACAATCAAAAGCTTTTTAAAACATATTCACTTATTTTCTGTTCGAACTTCATTCACTTTCAAGTAATACCAATTGCCAGTGTTTTTTATAGGCAAGTAGGTTGCCTTCTAGTTAAGCAGAGTCCTCACATACATACATTAATAAATTTATATGTGTGAGGACAATGCACCCAGAATCACTACACACTAAACTAGGTACAGGTACAAAGTACTAAAAGTACTCATACATATACTGTGCAGTTACATAATGGGTACTAGAAAAAGATTAGCATCCGAAGCAGTTAAGTTAAGACCAACCCAACTGACGGCGCCCGTTCACGAACATGACGCATGAATCGGCACCACCCAGCTCAACCATCATGAAGGGAACCGAATGATCCAACACACACGCCACCACCAGAGAGACATTTGAGAGAGCATGACTCACTCAACTGCCAGGGCAAACACAAGTCAACGAACGACACCAAGGTACAGCAAATGGTAGATTTACAGTTGGGTACATAGTACTCACACACGTGCTGCGCAGTTATACAATACTAAAAGAAATTGAGTCTATATAAAACAAATATATTCATACAGTCTTCAGCAGGTCCAACAATTCTACAAAACAACACACTCACACTCTGCATATCACTTGTTTTTGCGCCCTAATGGTTGTGGAGCAAGACTAGCATTGAGCCAAGCATTTTTATCAGTGATGTAATCCCTCAACTTATAATATGCCTGTCTGCATAGTGTGCGTTTTATACAAGTTTTAAATTTCGTCTCATTCAATTCTAGAATATGGGGAGGAATTTTATTATAACATTTTGTACAGAACCCCATGAAAGATTAGGCTACTTTAGCCAGTCTGAAACCTGGTTGAACTAATTGGTCCCTATTTCTAGTAATGTAATTATATCTATCTCCGTTTTTACTAAAAAGATGTAAATTCTTTCTGATGTACATGATGTTTTCATAAATATATTGACTGGAACCGTCATGATGTTAATGCCCTTAAACAGTTCCCTTAGAGAATCGCGCCGGCGAAGATTGTATATCGCTCTGATGGCTCGTTTTTGCAGAATAAAAATTGACCCAATGTCTGCAGCCCTTCCCCATAGTAAAATACCGTAAGACTACTATGAAAGTAACTAAAATAGACCAGCCTCGCGGTATCTACATCACAAAATTGACAAATCTTTCTAACAGCTTAAGCTGCCGAACTTAGCCGCCCTGCAAGTGATATTAAATGAGGACCCCATTGTAACGTTGAGTCTTGCGGATCCCCAGGAAAACCGTTTTATCGACGAATTCCAGCTTCTCCTTGTTTAATATAATGTCACAATCAGTACTTTTTACATTCGGCAAGGAAAATTTTACGCACTTGTTTTTTTTACCATTTAAAACTAAATTATTGGCAGTGAACCAATCCTGAACCTGCCGTAGCGCGGTATTTACGTCGTTAACCTGACAAGTACGTCTATTTATTTTAAAAATTAAAGATGTGTCATCAGCAAATAGCACCGTGTTTAGTTTGTTTTTCAATAAACGGGGTAAATCGTTTATGTATATTAAAAATAAGAAAGGACCTGGGGTACCCACATTTTCACGTTTAACCCCGACGAATTCACACCGTTTATTTGAACTAATTGCTGTCTATCACTCAAATAAGATTCAACCAAACTTACCGCTGATTTACCTAGCCCGTAACGCTAAGTTTCAGAAGTAATTTTTCATGATTAACGCAATCAAACGCCTTCGACAGGTCGCAAAAGATACCTATGGCATCCTGCAAATCGTCCCACGCATTAAAAATGTGTTTTAATAGGTTGTGACACCAGCGACAGTTGTACAACGTCCTTTGGTGAAACCATACTGTTTATCATGCAAGATGTTATTCGTATTAAAATGAATGAGCATTTGGTTTAGCATTATCTTCTCAAATTTCTTGCTAAAAACCGGCAACACGGATACTGGTCTATAATTATTTGTGTCTTTACTGTCCCCGGATTTAAAAATAGTATAACCTTACTATATTTCATTAGATCCGGAAAGACTCCTTAATCCACACACAAATTGAAAATTACAGCTAAGTACGGCGCTATAGTCTGAATAATGGAGGTACAAGCTTTGATGGACATTCCCCACAGATCTTCAGTCGGTTTGATCTTGATTTGCTTAAAAGCTTTTATTACTGTTATGGAGTTTATATGTGAAAAGTTAAATACATTCGGGCAGGCTGAAACGTTCGCGTTTAATAATCCAAAAGCAAGCGCGGGCGAAGAATTTATTTATTAGTATATTGGACTCAAATGTCACAAGTAGCCCACTATAATCCGAAGGCAGATAATTTATAATGGCCTTGTCCAAGTAGTTGCAGCAACAAAAAACATTATCAATACATGTAGCAGAAGTCAGTGTAGTTCGGGTTGGTTCCGTAAACACATGTGACAAAAGTAAATGATTTAAAGAGATTTAATAACCTACTGCTATCTGAATTTTCTTCTAGAATATTAATATTAAAGTCACCACAGACAATTACTTGTTTATTACCCATTGCAAGTTTTGTCAAAACTTATAATTAGGGGTTCTGCAGACGCACACCATGACAAGCTTATCCAGCTCAACACAGGACAGTTCAACACTATGTTCAACTGAGAGGTCTACTATATCTTTACGAGGTTCTGTTAAAACAACTGCCCACAGTATAATTTTCATAATTGATTAGCATTGCATAATCTTTCAGCCAATGCTCAGTGAAACAAACAATTTCAAACATTGCTTTTTCTAAAAACAGTTCGATTTCTAATTCCTTTGAAGAAAAACCCTGAATATTCTGGTGAAATAATTTCAGAGAATTCTGCTCTTACCTTTTTTTTAAATTATTTTTTTGCGAGCAAGAAGGTACCTATTTGATGGTGGATATACTCGTTACTATTCCGTTATTGATATCCTCCCTTGTCCTATATACTAGTTTAAAGAATAAATATTAATAGCATTTTTGCTAACGTTATACAAGATATTGACCACCTTTAAATTAGTACTAGTACTAATATCAATACTAACTGGATACTTCGACATACTACTTATGTCTGAGTTTATTGTATAAGATAATAGCCGAGCTATTAGATGTCTTCTCCTAAGAGGCAGATACAAAGTATCGCCTGTCGACTTTAATTTATCAACAAAAATGTTGATGTCAAAAAAAACAAGTTTGTCACTATAGTGACTCACAAGAAAGTGCAGATGCTTATTAAGCATGTGAATGTGATTATTTTGACTATTTGACAATTTATCCAAGTAAGGGATGACACACAAAATAATTTTACTGCAATTTAACTTTAACATCTCTTTTACACACTCAGTGATGTAATCTTTTTTTACTTTTTTACTGTTACCTACAAATACAGTTAAATTGGTATCTGGTTTAAAAATATTCTTTGTCACAGATTCCATTATTTGCTTGTAAAATGACCCGGGCATGCAATAATTAAAAGTGGAATGACTCTGATTGCCATTTAGTAATTTACCTTAAAATACCTTTATAAACATAATATACCTATCATTACGTAATAATTTATTACCCAAGTTTGCAAAATAACTCGAATTAAGATACTAGTTAAGATACCGATTATTAATTACCAAAATAAACACAATTTAATGGTTTTATTATAAAAATCAAATCAAAAGTATTCATAAGTATGCCAAACGCGAAAAGACGTGTTGCCAAAGTAACCTATTCAAAACATTAAGAAAGTTATAAGCAGCTTGAAAAAGATTGATCTTTTCACTCCTGTAACAAGGGTACAAGGTATGTCGGTACTCGACTTTAACAGAATATTCGGCTATATGTAAGTCCTTAATACCTTCTTAGTAGGCCCTAACAGAATACTAACGCAGCATTTTTTATTCTTTTTAGGGTTCCGTATTTAACAAGAAACACTTATAGTTTCACCATGCCATTCGTCTGTCCGTCCATCCGCAGCTTAGCTCAGAGACTCAGAGACTAGAAAGCTTTAACTTTGCATGGGTTGCATATTGATCAAGCCGACTCATCATCATCTTCCTGCCCTTATCCCATGTTACTTGGGGTCGGCGCAACACGTTTTCTTCTTCAATACCGTTCTGTCCCCTGTCATGTTATTACTGACTCCCTTTTCCTTCATATCACTCCTCACACAGTCCATCCATCTTTTCTTTGGCCTTCCTCTTCCTCTCCATCCATCCACATTTATATTCATAACTCTTTTAGTAACATGCGTTTCATCCCTCCTCATCACATGACCATACCAGGACAAACGGTTTCCATTCAACTTTTCTGTCACTGGCGCCACTTTCAAACTGCCTCTAATATACTCATTTCTCAGTTTATCCAATCTCGTCACGCCGCACATCCATCTCAACATTCTCAACTCTGCTACATGCAATCTCCTTTCATCCATCTTTTTCACAGCCCAACATTCTGATCCATACAGTGACATTGATCAAGCCGACTAAGTGGAAAAAAATTATATATTCTGATAGAGCAATGTTCGGTGCTGCCACTGTTTATGAACTTCAGTATTTTTATTTAATTATGTTGGTGAATGTAGCTGTTGTATGGAACCATGGGTATGCGATTCGGACATACACTTGGCCGTTGTTTTTTTAAATATCGCTGCATATGTTAGATAGGAACCTTTGGGTCTCGCACAGCGTTCTCTTTTGTTTTATCTCTGGTGTCTCACAAATACTTTTTTTTTCTTTCTGCTGGCAAACAGTAATTTAGTTTTTATTTCGCAAAACTTTGACTTAGCCACAACATGGTTTGTGGCAGCGGAGAGGTCATTTTTGATGCACGTGTTTATCAGACTTCAAAAACAGGGGAAAGTTTTCAATTTGTCTTAATATTTTTATTACCATTTTGTACGAAAGCTGTCAAAATATATTCGCCCAAGAATCCAAATTAAGCTTTCGTAATAAAAATCAAATCATAAAACTTATTTAAATAAGCCAAACGCGAAAAGACGAGTTGGCACTCTGCAAAGGAACTTAATCAAAATATTAATAAAGTTATAACCAGCTACAAAAAGGTTGATCTCATTTATTCCTATAACAAGTAGGTACTTGAGTAGGTATTTGAGTTTATCAGAATATTCCGAAATATGTTGGTAGGTACAGTCGAGAGCATAACCTTCTTAATATTATATATTGTACACCACATAATAAGTGTAGGACAAACATTAATAAAAAAAGTTTACAATGGGTGGTCTTATCGCACTGGGTAATGTCTTTGACAACCTATGGATGGACTGAACGAAACAAGATAGATATGTGTATGTTTTTCTATGTACAAAATTCTATTCTCTAAGTAAAAAAGTACAAAAACATCATAAATAGTATAATTTCTTGTTTGTGTCGCTGTCACGACAGTAATTTAGATTCTTTTTACCCAAAACTGTGTTTCACGGCATCAAACTTACTATCTCCGAGATGAGAATATAATATAGGCCATAATCTATCGATGTTTACAGTTTTATAAAAAATCGTCCAAACGTTTAGACGTGAAAACATGACAGACAAACAAACAGATTTGCAATATTATTATGAATGTCGATCTTTTCTTAAAGTTGCAATTGTCATTTCCATTTACAGAACATCTCTTTTGATAATTGCGTTGTGGACTTGGCATTATGCTTGTAACTGTACGTTCATTTTATTGGTGTATATTGGAGTGCGCTATCTCGAATATTGATCATAGAGATCTGAAGCATACTCTGATTTATTATTAAAAAGATTCCCGAGAACTCACTTTTATGGAGGTAGGGTTATTGGAGACACACAGATCATATCATTTTGCCAACACATTTATTTAGTCTTTTATAAAAAAAAAAGCTTCTGACCGCGTCTTCGACTGTATACAATTAATACTTTGAATAACCTATTTTATATACTGCGCTAACGTCATTCAGAAATTATTGGTTCAACGTATAAACTTCCTACCTCCTTTCCACCCTCAGATAAAAACTACCCTATGTTCTTCCTAAGGCCTCAAACTATCTCAATACCCATCGTGGAGTAAAAAGGAAACTACAGAGTTACTATCGCAATGTTTTATAATATTATTATTTATATGGATAGTTTTACTAATATTAATGTGTTTTCTGTTTGTGATAAAATATTCGGTGCTTGGCTTTAGATTTCGATATTTATTTAAAAGAAGGCTGATATTGATATCGAGTTTCAATTAGCAATTAGATCAAATAAACGGTGTCAATTCATCGGGATTAACCGTGAAAATCGGGGTACACCAGGGTTAAATTTTGGGTCCTTTCTTGATTCTAGTCTACATTAACGATTTACCCCATCTATTAAAAAACAATTCAAATATGGTGATATTTGCTGATTACACTTATTTGATTTTTACGATAAATAGACGTACGAGTAACGTTGATGACGTAAATAACGTTTGCGACAGGTTCAAAATTGGTTCACAGCTAATAATTTAGTGTTAAATGCTAAAGAGACTAAGTGCGTAAAATTTGCTTTGCCCAATCTCAAAAGTACTGATTGTGACACTATATTAAACAGGGAGAAGCTAGAATTCGTTGATAAAATGGTTTTCCTGGGGATCACGCTAGACTTAAGGTTAATAATGGGTTCCTCATTTAATATCACTCACAGGACGGCTAAGTTCGGCAGCTTATGCTGTTAGAAAAATTCGTCAATTTAATGATGTAGATACCGCGAGGTCATTCTATTTTAGTTACTTTCATAGTATAATGTCTTACGGTATCGTACTATGGGGAAGGGCTGCATACATTGAGTCAACTTTTATTCTGCAAAAACGAGCCATCAGAGCGACACCCAATCTTCACCAGCGCGATTCTCTAAGGGAACTGTTTAAGGACATTAACATCATGACAGTACCTTGTCAAAATATTTATGAAAATATAATATACGTTAGAAAGAGTTTACATATTTTTAGTAAAAATGGCGACAAATATAATTATGTTACCAGAAATAGGGACCAATTAATTCAACCAGGTTTCAGGCTGGCTAAAGTAGCATCATCTTTTATGGGGTACTGTATAAAATGTTACAATAAAATACCTCCCCACATTCTAGAACTGAATGAGACAAAATTTGCAGGTAGGCAAGCATATTTTAAGTTGGCGGATTACATCGCTTATAAAATGCTTGGCTCATTGCTGGTCCTGCTCCGCAGCCACTATGGCGCAAGAATAGGCAGAAAAGTTTTGAGGTATTGTTGGACCTGCTGAAGACTGTATGAATATATTTGTATTGTTTAAAGTCAACTTCGTTTAGTATTATATAACTGCACAGCACATGTGTGAGTACTATGTTAAGACTGTAAATCTATCTACCATTCTCTGTACCTATATGTCGTTCGTTGACTTCTGTGTGCCCTGGCAGTTGAGTGTGTCATGCTCCCTCTAATTACTCTCTGATGGTGGCACATGTATTGGATCATTCGGTTCCCTTCACGATGGTTGAGCTCAGTGGTGCCGATCCATGCGTCATGTTCGTGAACGGGCGCCAACAGTTGGGATTGGTCATATCTTAGCTGCCTCGGCCTGTTATGGTATTTTTTAAATGGTTTGTTACTCTAGACGCTTTTACGTGGACCTCTTTTTACATCGTTCTCACAAATATGCACTTTTCCATCATGAATGATGTAACCAAAAACTCGTAATTAAAACTGATGGAAAATCTCCACGGACACTCGTCCATGGAGTTTCTTGCAAATTCATCTCCATTGAGACCTACTGACGCTTGTGAATTTGCAGTAAGTGTAATTTATTTTATTTTGTTGTTTGACAATTCAAAAGTATCTCTGAGTTTTATTTGAAATAAACTGTTTGATTTTGATTTCTGAGTTTATTTTGAAATTTAGCTAAATAAAAACGAAAATCGCACTGTTGCCTGTTGTCCTCCAAGGGTTAGGCGGAAAGTACACTGTAGGTAAACCCACATTTTGCCAGTCATGTTTAAATTCCATGTAAGAAGGGGCAAAGCTATTGCATCAACCGGGTACAAAATCTATACTTACATCCGCTGAGAATATTCAGATGGAAAAATCCAAAATGTTTGCCCGTCACGGGCATCGAATCCAGCACCACTAGCAAAGTTGAAAATCAAGTCACGTGGTCAGACTAAACAAATAGAAGGCGTTAGCGATTGTAAGAGATTCGTTAAGAAACATTTGTAACTTGGCTAGGGGGCAGGACTTCATGCTCGGCAGTAGCGTTAGCGACTACTTTACGAACGAAACAATAAAATAAATATAAACGGACTAACTAATATAAATCCAACGATTCCTGGAACGTAAGTTACCAAGTGAATTAATACAAATCTGGTTGTGTTATCTTAAGCCTTTTTGGGTCTATTTTCTCTGTGATTCAACTCTTTGAAAGTAAACTAAATGAATGGATTCTAAGCAATTCCCATATAAAACGAAATTTCCCAAAGGCTGGTTGGTATAAATGGGCAACATTTTCTATTAATTTATAAGGTTAATATTATAAGAGGAAATAGTGTTTGTCTGCTGGAAGTGATCTCTGGAGGTATTGTTATGATTGAGAACATTCTTTAACGCATAGAAAGCTTCACTGTCTAGACTACTTTTATGCAGGAAAAATGCAAAATTCTTATATTCACATTTCCAGAGCATCTATTATTTTCCCATTTGACCATGTCTCAGTTGCGTAGAGAAATATAAGGGAATACCTACGAAAGGACGAGCCTGATCTTAGTAGCTTTGGTTATTTTGCGATTCTTCCATACCTTCCTTGACTTGTGCATTGCCCCTCTGGCCATCGCCATTCGGCGCTTCACCTCATCCATGCAACTGCCATTGCCTACACTTATAGCGCAAAGATATATGTAGGACTGCACAACGTCACAGTTGGCAATCTGTGACTCACCCAGCGAGTTGTTGTTGCTACGGTCTCTACAATCATTATTTTGATCTTGTTGTGATTGATCTTCAACCCAAATGCAAGACTCACGCACTTCATCTTAATTAGTAGTTCATCCATTTGGTCAGCACTAGCCACAAACAATGTTGTTTCGTCAGCGTAGCGAAGGTTCGCAATTTTGTAGCCACCAATTGCAATACCATCAGTCCAGTCTTCGAGGGTGATCCGCATAATGTGCGGATTTTGTATGCAACGTGTTGCTTATTCCTGAGAAAAGATCATATTCCTCAGAATCCGTATATACAACCAGTCAAATAATCATAACTTCCCTTCTCGTTCGTTTAGCGTTGTCGCTAATATATTATTGATGGTGAAAGGCAACGAAACTACGTTTCTCAGCGATTTGCAATTTTCCCAATTTTGGGAAGTGATTTGTCATTCCTCACTGTACGATATGAGAAATATTATTACTGACAACAAATATTGTTTCGTTTCTCAATTCTGTTGTTATGATATAGTTAGTTTTATTCATATTTTCGTCATGTTTCTTTTCATAATGTTACAAAAGTGGTGAGAAAGATATAATAAATTTGTTGGTGATTGGGTGTTGTATGTTTTGTTAATAAAAACATGTGGTTTGTACAAACTGGTATTGGACACTAATTGAAATTGAAAAAGTGTGCAGATAATAAAGTCATTTACAATTATATTATGCAGTTATTATCCAAAAGACCCAATGCACTTATTTCAACTAAACCATCTATAGGCTTTTGAATTGTCAAGTAGTGGGTCAGTTAGATTAAGAAATTAATAGCTATTTATGCAACTGTTACGTTATGGACGGTCTTTTAATACGAGTGCCATTTTCCAAATAGGTGGGCACGAGTTATTAAAAGACCAATAACGTACAGTTGCATACAAGATTTTATCTACGAAGCAAGGAATAAAACACAGGTACAGTCAAATAAGTATTTCAGGAAGTGTGTTTAGTATTTCATTTCTTATATGCATGTTTTGATTTTTCTGGTAGTAAGTTATTTGTAGCAGCAACTGCTCTATTTGTTATATCTGGTGGTGTATTTTCAATATCACTTCATGTTGAAGACATTTTTAATAAAATTTGGAATACAATTTCACTCAGAATTTTTTTCCCGCGTCCTTTTTTTATTTTATTTTTTTATTTAGTCTTTATTATAGGTTTTAAAGATCTTGTAGCCGCAACAGACAAATAGTATACGATACTTTTTTTCTAAACTTGTTCCATTTTTAAAAACATCATTTACATTGTCTCGATTTCGAAGTAATATTATAGTGACCTGGCTGTATGTTCAGAATGTCTTTGCTTGTGTTTTAGAATTTATGACGATTCGCATAATGCAACCCGATGTCGTTATGGGTATCATAATGAAACCGCTGTCAATTTTATAATTCGAATATAACGAAACCGAAGTAGATAAAAGCTTTTACGTGTCCATTTATAAAACTGTGTCCACTTTGAAAGTGTCCATTAACCTACTCACTCAATCTCACTCTTCAAAATCATTCACTGTTATAAGGTCTTTCTTTAAAATAAGTTTTATTTTTATTTTAAATTCCGGTTTCATTATTCTTAATGCTTCTATTTGAATGTGAGAACAGTGTAAAAAAAACAAATACCTAAATATACTTATTCGTATTTTCGACCGCAGCATAAACCACTCATAGCTGAATTTACCAGTCTACCAAAATAAAAGTTAGAAATCTATGGTATATCTACACTTTTACACTAATCACATCACATCATCAGCCTATTAATGTTCCCACTGCTGGGACACAGTGTGGGTGGTTATGGCCCATCCCCTCGTCACATGTCTTCGAATTTTTGGTTCTAGGACGATGTTCTAGGATGCCGGTTTCCTCACGATGTTTTCCTTCACCGTTTTTGAGAGCAGTAATGATGAAATAATTTACACAAAGTAAAGCGCCTGCCTGGGTTCGAACCCACGACCTACAACTTGTAAGTCGCGGCCGATACCACTGGGCCACCACTGCTTTACACTACTAATATATATTATATATACCTAGTTGTCTCTTGAATTCTGTATTATTATTAATTAATTGTACATCCAATACTACTGTTTCATGCTGATTATTTCGAACGCAATGTAAATTGTTACTGAATAAATAAATTAAATTGAATTGTTTATTATCACATTATATATATATATAATAAAATGTAATAATAAACAAGTATTATATATATTATATTATTTTTATATGTTATAATGAGAAAAGATTTGATTGTTTGTAAGTTTTTTTGTAATGGATAAACTCAAAAACTATATACTCAACTGATTTAAAATTATTTCAACAGTGGAGAGCTACATTAATTTTGAGTGACATTTTATCCCGAAAACGGGTCCTGTTGTGTGGCCCACGGGAGCGAAGCAGCGGGAAAAATATCATAGATAAAATTGTGATCATTTATTTGACATTACTTTCAACTTCAGTTCACTATCCATTTGCAGCTCGACTGAACAAATACAAACTAAAAGGTACCTTACCCAACAAAAAATGCAGCAAAACCGAATAAAAATGCCCGTTCATTACAACTTTTCCCAACTATTCGTAGCAAATGGGAATAAAATTTTACAGCATTCCCATTAAGTACGCGTCGTATTATAAAAAAAGTTGTCTGCTCAATGGTGTGGCAAAAGAATGGAGCCAGTGTCTAATTAACTTTCGAAGTTCATTCATTTCGTTCATTCGTTGACCGTGTGACGGCTTTATCATAGAAAAATTAATTTTGTCTTCAAGAATAAGGGCATTGTCTTTTAGCTAAAATAAGTACCGTGACTTGAATGTATTGACGGTTTTTCTGTTATATTTTATATGCGGTGCATGTTAGAGTAAGCGAATCGTTACTAATATTATAAATGATAAATTAATTCTGTCTGTTTGTTTGTAAACTGGTCGCGCCTTGACGTATATGCGACAGATTTAAGTTTTGAATCCCGTATAATACCTGGCACATGGCTGGACCGTGACCAGGATTAGGACATCAAACATTGAATCCCAGTAATATTTTTCCTTGACATAACAAAACACTTTTCATGCAAGCGAAGCCGAACCGTGGGAAGAAGGTAGTTTACGATGTATTCGTATAATTGGGACCCAACATTATGCCTACTTAATCAAAGAGAGAGCTTTAATCAGACTTACATTAACTTATTATTATGATAATACGAAATACCCTATTTTCAGACAGTTATTATTGAAAAAGCAAGCTAAATATTCCCTGTATATTTCTAAACCTATCACAAATACAGACGGCAGTCGTTAAAATCGAGACAGCATTAATATAGCCAGAGATATCTTTTATTAAAGCTTTCAAGAGGAAAGCTTTGTTTGTCAGAGTCAACTACGGCGTCTCAGTAAGAAAATATCATTCGCAAGCAAGTACTCTTGCATTTCCTCGGCGAAGAGATGAAAAGTTAAAGGGGACGTTTCATTGAGATTTTTACTTAGTAATGTCGTCGCTTGCGTTTGTTTGTGCTACATAAATAAGTGTTTTACAGTAGTTGAATCCACAATAGCATATTCTTTAGATTTTTAATGCTTAGTTTGCATTCATTCCTACTTTTTAGACCTTATGCCGTTTTGTTTGGGGAGGTTTGTTTATAATCCTAATGTGTGGTCCAGGGAAATTGTTAACACCTATCACTTAAGGCCCTCTAAATAATGTATTATTGGTTAACTATTGTACTGTTTAAAAAATGAAAGGTATAAAGATTTTTATTATTTATTATTATTATTAATCGGAAGAGGTGAACTTATTTCTTTAAGGGGGTTTCCGATTAAAAAGTTATTCCATTGATTGAAAGCCAAACTGTCGCTGATTTCAATTGACTACCATTAACATCAAAAATGTAGTTTCTGTATGACTAGTTACGAAAGCAAAGCCGCGAGAAAAGATCAGTATCTGACTTTTGGTTTTACGCTCATCTCATCTATAAACATAGTTTACTGACAGAAATAAACTTTTATCTTTCCCATTAAGTACGCTGCCAACAGAAAACTCCAGCTTAGTCAGTGGGAAATATGGGAATAGTTATTGATTCTTAACAAAATAATATTTGCGTTTTTATTAGCAACTGAAGAAAATACAACGCTTTTTTAGGAATATGTACGTTAGTATACCGACGAAAAAATAAAAAAAAACCGACTGCTTTGAAGGTTACTAAAAAGATGTAAACAAGAACACTAAAACTTATAAAGAAGCTAAAACATATTTTACTGTAAGTAAATTCAAGTTCGTGTATAAAAATAAGATTATATAAATAATGTTTTATTTTGTTCCAGGAACGTCAACGTAAAAGCAACTTATCACTAATTCGTAAGTATTTAAAGATTTAAGTACCTACTCTATTTTCAATCCGACTTTACTTTTCAAATCCACGTTTATAAAAACAGTTTACCATCCCATTACTGCCAGCAAAAGTGTATTAAAAACAAATATTCTAAATTCACTCAGCCAACCAATTGAAAACTCACAATTTTATAACCAATACCCAATTAATAAACCATTTCTGATGAAAATGTAAATAAAAAAGCCCAGGAAAACCAATTCCCATTTCGCTTAGAAGATCTAAAAACCGCAGTGTAGAAAAATTCCGTAGTAAACGAACGCTTTCAAGCAGTTTACATAATTTATGTGGTTCCCCAAAAGAATTCCAAATAAAATATTTACTGTCTGTCTTTCAGCAAGATCGTAAATCGGGTGAAATCTGTAAGAAAACGAAATTAGAAAAACCGAGTAGTAAATTATTTAGGCAAGATTTATAGCGCGGGTTTGTACGGTATGCTTATTTAGTGAAAAGTTTATGTAGTAGCTATTTGTAGATGATTTTCAAATAGATTAGCGTTTTAAGTTTTGAGCGGCGTTTGAGTGACTTTTTTAGGTGATAAAAATGACGTTGTGTGTTCCTTTTATAACCTCAGGTTTATTAAAGCTTCAGGATTTTTTTATTATTTATTTTAATGCCACGATATTTCAAAGCCTTTTTTCTTGTTTTGTATTGAGCCAGTTTTTAAGGCGTTCTAAAAAAAGTTGACATTGTTTAAGCAATACGCGCTACTGAGATCATCATCATCATCATATTAGCCGAAAGACGTCCGCTGCTGGACATAGGCCTCCCCAAGCGTCACCACTTTGATCGGTCTCGTGCGTCTCGCATCCAGCAGATCGCTATCGCTGATAGAATGACAAACTGACAAAAATATATTCTATATATAGCGAACCTATAGCGTGGCGAAGCGTTTTTAGTTTGTAATGCATAGTATCCTTTGAGTCTAGTCACAGAGAAAAGCAAAAGCGAACCGATACGTGCCGATACCGCGGCGAGCCGAAAAGCGTGAGACGGCATGACAAAGGCGAGCGCGTGAAGCGAAGCGTGAGCAAGCTAGCTGTATTAGCTGGCTTTGTATGCACGTCGTCAAACAGAGAGCGAATGCGAGACGCGAAGCGAGAGTGACGCGCGGCGGTTGTGTTTATTTACAAATTCAGAACTAGTTTTTCGCTATTAGTTTTCTGCACCTACTTTGACATCTCCGCTTCGATTCATACTCTCCACGTTTTCGGTTCGGTTTGGTTCGCAGTTATGTTTGACACTGGCCTAAGCGATAAAGAATTACAATAACTTCGAAATGTCACTTGGTCAAACCCAAACATTTCGGACATTTGACCTTTTTTATTGCTCAGTATCAGTTTGTTAAAAAGGCGCTATTTGACCATGATTATAAAGTCAAAGTCAAATGTATTTATTCAACTAGACCAAAAAGCGACACTTTTGAATATAAAACACAAATTAAAATTTACAAGTAATAAAAGTTTACTCTACCGTGCATTCGGAAGAGTAGCTTGTTATGGAGAAGAATGCACAAGAAAGTCCATACTTACTCTTTTAAAAAAAAATAGTTGTCATTCAATATTTCAATAAGTATATACATTAATAAATTCATATATGTGAGGACCATGCCCCCAGAATAGCACTACACACAATACTACGTACAGGTATAAAATATTACAAGCATTAACAGGTAAATTCATTAGTTTTATAAATAGGAATATGGTTCTCACATACTAACAAATATTACAAACATAGGTAAAATACCTAATACAACAACAACGGAACAGTGTGTGAGTCAATTTCTTAAAAAAAAGTTATAAAAATTGAATATAAATTAACAAATTTGATTTTGTCTACACTAAAGATTGCGCTATGGAGCAGGACCAGCATGTTTCCAAGCATTCTTATCTTGAATATAATAATCTAATTTGTAATATGCTTGTTTACAAAGTGGCTTTTAACTAAAGTTTTAAATTTACTTTCATTTAGTTTTAATATATCACAAGGTATTTTGTTAGACGCCCATGAAAGATGCGTGTACTTTAGCTAGTTGAGTGTGCTTTACTAAGATGGTTGGTCTAACTTATCTTAATTTCTCGTATTACAATTGTGTCTATCACTCACTTTACTAAAGAAATGTATATTTTTCCTTACATACATAATATTTTCATAAATGAATTGGCAAGAAACTGTCATAATATTAATCTTTTTAAATAGTTCCCTAAGAGATTCTCGGTGACTTAACTTATATATGGCTCTGACAGCTCTCTTTTGCAATATAAATATAGATTTCATGTCAGCCACTCGACCCCACAGTAAAATACCGTATGACATAATGCTGTGAAAGTAACTAATATTGACCAAACGCGTGGTTTCTACATCCGTTAACTGTCTTATCTTTCTAACAGCATAAGCGGCTGAGCTTAGCCAACCCGCAAGAGATGTTATGTGTGGATCCCATTGCAATTTGTCGTCTAGAGTGATTCCCAGGAAAACTGTTTGAATTATAAAGTCCAGCTTTTCGTCATTCAATATGATGTCACATTCGGTACTTCTAACATTCGCCAATGTGAATCTAAATTAAAAATTGTTTGCCGTGAACCAATTTTGGACCTCATGAATAGAGTTATTTACATCGTCATTATTTCGTGGCCGCCAATCTATTTTAAATATCAAAGAAGTGTCATCAGCAAACAACACCATCTTCGGTTGATTAAGTAGTAATTGTGGTAAATCGTTAATATAAACTAAAAAGAGGAATGGATCCAATATCGATCCTTGAGGAACGCTCATTGCCATTTCAGATCCTAGTGAATTTACGCCGTTTACCTGAACATTAACTTGTCTAGCTTTCAAATATGATCTAAGTAACTCAAGGGCTGTATGTCTAATTCCATAGTACTCGAGCTTCAACAATAGTGTCTCATGGTTAACGCAATCTGATTTGGCCTGATGATTCTGCGATAGAATGAACCTGCCCATAAAATGCCAGTTCACTCTTGCTTTGAAGACTGACGAGTTATGTGTTGAATTTTTACCTTTTGTTATTTTAGTCAGCCTAACCCAGCAGCTAACAAAGATTTTAAAGAGCATGTTAGATATTGTTGTCCTATTCCTCCAAATACTCGTACCACTGATAAACTCTACACGACAAATCAACGTTACCAAAACTCGACCGCGGCCAAAAACATGGCCGCCCCGCAAATTAATTTATGAACTTTTCTGATAATCTACAAAGTCTATCAAAACCGATTTTATCGAAAGTTTTCATTCAATTCCCAATACTTTTAATGTGTTTTATAAAATTTTGACAAGGCTTTCATTTCGTAGGCTTTTTAAAATAAATTATTTTAGGATTTTATTAAAGTTTTAAGCAGCACTTTAAATTTTAAAAGCCACTTTAGAATTTAATCTGACCATGCCAAAGTAAATATTTATAAAAGCTCCGGGTAAAGCCGGCGAGCGTGTCAGATTTTTACTGACTATAATCCACCCGTGTTCCATCAGTTGCTTGTGCCAGGGCCGCGGTAACTCTCTTTCAAATTATCCGCGACCCAGACAGGAATCGGCCCTGGCGGGCCCTGTCAGATTTGTTGCCCATTACATGCCGTCCGCAAGCCCGCGCGTACGGTGGCCGGGAATTGGCTTGCGACTCCCGACGCCCAGTACATCTTCTGCGGCGGCTTTACCTGTTGCACCTGGTACCTGTAAATTGGCTGTCGCCTCAAGCTAGAAGGTAAACATACGTTCAAAGTTCACACTAACACTACCTACTCTATACCACTTAATATATTACTAAGAAAATAAGTAACGTCTGGGATCTTGCGATAACAGTCAGAATTGTCACGGGCTGACAATTTCTATATGAGTAATCGGTGACACGGATTTCAGGCTTGGTTTTTATCATAGTGCATTATTACCTCAATGGTTTTTATGGAACGTTTTGACAATGCCGTCTCCAGCAGTAACCGCCGAGATATCTCGGTGCTGTCACTAATAAAAGAAATAAACCTACAGATTAAAAATCCCAAATCCCCAAAGATAATAAAATCTCGAATTCTGTACGTACATTAATGTTGAGAATGTAATGTGTATTATTTTATTAAAACTCCAAGCAACACAAAAGTTAAGTTGGCGGACTTACTGCCTTAGGCATCTTCTACCAGTCAACCAAGGGTGGTGGAGATAAAACATGTTATATCTCCACCAACCTTTGTTGGCCATGGCAGGTGCATAGTTTTTTTTTTTTTTTTTTTCTTTTTTTTTTCCAAAATGATTACATATGTGCATTATGAGGCATAGTTATACATCCCTATAAAAACTTGTTACATCATCACATCATCAGCCTATTAATGTTCCCACTGCTGGGACACAGGCCTCCTCTCTGTGAGAGGGGATGGGCCATAATCCACCACGCGGGCCCAGTGCGGGTTGGTGGATGTCACAAGTCTTCGAATTTTTAGTTTTAGGACATGTTGGTTTCCTCACGATGTTTTCCTTCACGGTTTTTGAGAGCAGTGGTGATGAAATAATTTACAAAAAGTATAGCGCCTGCCTGGGTTCGAACTCACTACCTACAACTTGTCGCGGCCGATACCACTGGGCCACCACTGCTCTCAAAAACTTGTTAAGCATTCCTAAAATCATTTAAGAAGACAGAAATCAACATATTCCCCAAAATACACACATATTACATAAATACATAATATTACGTTCTCCTTTTCTGTCAAGACACATCATAACGAAAAAAAATTTATAAAAATGTCGTCAACTCTGTTTTCACAACATTTAATATTTAAACATCATCGCTGTACAAAATACATAAGTATGTGATATGACATCGCACGTCATAATAACATAACGGGATTCTGCCAAAATGGTGGAAACATTTCCATATTCGTTTCATTAGCCTTCAAATGTTTATATGGTTTGATATCTAAGGAAATATGACAAGGAATTTATTTTCCCGCGGCTTCGCTCCTGTGTGGATCCTATGCCACGGTTTTTTTCAGGTAAATGTCCTATGGCACTGATTGAAAATGCAGTTTTCTAACTAAAAATAATTTAAACAAACCAAATAGTTTGTTTAAATTCGTTTTCTTCATTTTTTTTACTTTCAACGTTTTAAACAATGCACCTGCCATGTTGTTTCTTTACCACCCTTGGTTGACTGGCAGGGAATGCCTAAGGCGTTAAAGTCCGCCATTGTACATTGTGCGTGAGTTTTTAAATAAATAAATACAATTTCACCGACCTTTAGCTGACCTCATCTAGTTTGAGATTAAATGATCGACATGTAAAAGTCAAACACTTTTACATGTACAAACCAACTTACACATTTAAAATCATTTAACCACGTGGTGATAATATTAGTTTAGATAATATTCAGTGTTTATTTATTCGATGTACATACAGCTGCAAAGAAACCTCACACCCCCTAGAAGTGTATAAAAAGTGACATCTATAGGCAGGAGGATATACTACGACTTTTATGTGCGCCGCGTGCGCGCTATCTCTGTAACCACAATGAAATTAGTTTTCTATAGTAAGGCAAGTAATTATAATAAAAATAAAAATTAATAGGTATATATAATTTAAAATATTATAATAATTCGGTCGCATAAAAGGCGGGCTTCAAAATAAAGGAGATTCACTTATGATATACGTAGTATTATTTAATATGTCTTTTATTTAAATTCTTTCTTATTTGTTACATATTTTAATATTTTTATAAAACACAAAAATAACATGTTATATTTATTTTACATGTTACTCACGTTTGACACAAACAGAACAACAATTTACATTTCTTGAAATTTTTCAAAACTGTTTACAAAAACCATTAACTACAAAAATCTTAATAACCTTTATTTTCTATAACTTCTTATCTTGATCTCATTCCATTTACCATAATTATTAAAACAAATTGCAATTGTTGCAAATCTTATCCTGGCTTGACGATGAGATTCAGTTAGTTTTTTTTTTTGACAGATTTATAATTATTGATCCCAGTTGCATGTAAATGTCTTCGGTCAGTGATAAGCGAAATACCATGTCTTATAGCACCAGATCGGGTGGTTTTAAAACAATTCGTGGTTTGGCTATTCGTATATTAGGACAGGATTCCTTGCTTACAAAATACACCTTTTGAAATAAAACGAGATCGCATTTAATACATTTTGTGTGAGTAACATGATTTTGTGCGAAAACTGCACATTGTTAATTTTTAAGGTTACTAAGGCAAGTTAAAATTAGTTAAGCAATATTTTCCTCCATTAGTCCTTTTGCCAAAATCAATGTTTTCTAGCAAAAATTATACTGTTTCTAAGGAGTGTGCCTCATGTTATGGACCTTTGACGGGCACGAACGAACCACAACTAGCTTCCTACAACCCAAACTCAACCGTAAGCTCACTTACTGTTGCACCTAGAAATTCCTCCAGCTCATTTCTGGCTTGAACGCAGGTTTTTGCAAAAGCGAAGCTGAATGAAACGATTATTCCTGTTAGAAGTACGGGTCTTTTGCCTTGTCCTTATTTTTGCACAACAACATTAGTCTCTCTGAATCATTGAAAACTGTAATAATTTGTTGAAACAGGTAAACGATGAATTATGCACATCATCTATAGTTTCAATCATTTCTCCTCATCTCAAGTGCCCTGGCACTCTCAGTTTGGATTAAGTTGGCCACAATGTCGTCCTTAACTTCGAAAAAGATCTAAACAATAAAAATAAAACAAATAACTCAGTATACTAATGAAAACATTATGAAATTTCAAAACGCTACTTCTCACTTAGAATAAGCAAAACTCACTCCAAATGTTGTAAGTTCGAATAAAGTTAAAACAATCGCATGAAAAGTGAAGTTCAATTGTTCTATCATTATAAATATTTGTTTTTATTATAAATCAAAAGAAATCACCCAGCAATGGTAAAAAAAGTTTTGCGAACATTTTTTCTTGTTACGCTGATTTTGCCAGTGTGTGTAGTTTTAAAGCTATATCCAAACTTTATCTGTCTCTAATATGCAAAACTAAGGGTAGGGGGTCAATAGCTTATGCTTATGCACTGACTGTGGTTGCCAGCAGAAACAGAAGATTAAAGAACCGTGATATTCTTTTCAAAAAAATACTTAGAAATTGTGAGGTTTTAAACGGTTAACCTGGCCCGTACCAGATAATCTTCAACCAATATTGCATTGAATTCAACCAGCATATTATAATCAAACTACAGTCCCAGTTTCCCAGTGCTGGGTCACAGGCCTCCTCTCTGCGAGAGATAATGTTTCGTATTCCATGTCGCAGGCCCCGTTCGGGCTGGCGAATAAAATCAAAACGGAACATTATAAAATTCTACAAATATGCCATATTTCCCTAGTAACCTCTCCCATTCACATTACGTCTGCTTCCGACTGACAGTCAGCTTTGCCTTCGTACGTTACTGTATTTTTAAAGCAAAGGTATTCTTTTATTATGCCACAGTTGTCAGGCTCAGGGGCTGTGATCCCGAGCCTCTTTTGTTGTCTGTGCGCCTGGTACTTTAATTATTTATTCAAGCTGGATGACACGGATTCGCAAAGTGAACTAGCACAGACTAAGCACTAGACAAGACTATGTCTTGAAGTTGATGGTAAATTATGTTTTCATCTTTCAATTATTATATGAGGAAGTTTTTTTGTGACATAAAAACTGTATACTCTCAAAACGGTGAAGAAAAAGTGCATGCAAGTAAAAATCGAAGACTTGTTATATCAATCAATCCATATTTGGCCCGCGTTAGGAATTTTATACCTGATTCTGTTATCATTATTATGTATGATTACAAAAGAGGTTTTTTAGCTTTATTTATTTAAGAGTAAAGGCCTTTTCTCTCTTTCCGGATAGCCAATCTCTATAATACCCTGTGTAGGTAAGTTTGTATAATATAGACAAAAACACTGAATATTATTTATTATTTTATGAAATTAATCTGTTATATAACTTCATAACGAACGTCAAGGAGTAGTCAAATATGTCGTTCTGTTTGTAATGTTCATGAGGAAAAAGTAATAAATATTGCCTAAGACAAAATCCCTCGTAGACGAAACTATTTTCGTACTTCGTTAAAAGGAAAGCTAGGTAGTAACCCATGTTTACGCTTACTTATCCGTAGTAATAATGTCGGCAGAGTTCAAAGCAGAATGAATCCTGATTACAAAAATATTACTGTGGCTTAACTGATACTTAGATAGACGAAACGAAAGTCACCGCCAGATAACAAAAAACCAATACCAATGTATTCTAATATTTCAAAACGATACGATATAAAAGTAAATGCAGTGTCGCTAATACGATCAAAACAAACGTATCGCGGTAAGGGGCGTCCATGACCGTTTCGCTTAGCATTCAGTAATGAGGTAGTATCTCATAAACGCGAGGACCGATTTACATGATTTAAACGGATAAATGGCTCTACGCCTATACTTTTCATTTGAGACCAAAATATCTCCAATTTTCAAGTTACCTAATTATACTTTTTGGTACAAGTCAGACTAATGACTTTAATTGTTTGTTGTCTGACGAAGACTTTATTATAAAAGTTACCACAACAACTTTTTCTAATAGGAAACTTGAATCTGTATTTTTATACTTATTACACCCTCCATTACTGTGATAAAGTCAACGCCATGTAAGAAGTAAAGGTTTATTAAGTATAAGTTTTCAACATAATATGACAGTTCTTAACTATTTACAACTCTTTATTTTACATTCCCTTATTATAAAGGATAGTAATTGCACAGATAATATAATACTAGCATACAGATGCCTCATCCCATACAAAGAAACAGTGCCGAGGTATCTACCTGAGACCTATATATTGGAATCAATTTTAAATGATCCATTCAAATAATCTCTGAAATGTTAATTAAGAGGCTAATATTCCTTAATTTTGTGCTTAGGAGAGTTAATCAAACAAAAGCATAAATTTTTTTATGATTGTCTCTAGAAAATCTTAAAATTTCACAAAACTCAATAACAAATCCAAGCTTATCACGCCATCTAGTGCAATTAATTAGACAAAATTATTATGAAGATTATTTTGTTCAAGCCATGTAATAATTTTATTTAATATCATGTTTATTTCATTTTGGTACTCAATAATGTCGTCATTTTCTTTTATAATACTGAGTTCGTATCTTCAGTGTATAGTATGCAATTGTGGTCAGTTACACCAGGCAAGTCGTTAACATATAGCAAGAATAAAGGCGGCCCCAGTATGGTCCCTTGGGGAACACCGCAGTTAGTTTCGCGATACTGAGACCTATGTATATATATAAGTAGCATTATCCATAGCGCCACGAAAATGTACTAACGGGATAAATTATGTGTCTTATTGAAGCGAATAACAAAGTAATGAAAGTTCAATCATCCTGACTTTCATCTATAACATAAGCAGGAAGGAGGAGTTATTCCTCCACCATCATTATTCAAGGCTGACCTTCCAAACTATGGTTCCATGCCCCATAAACCCGAATATAAGTCCAGTATTTCATAAAAGGCTCGGAACCATTTCATGCAGGAGTTATTCGGTCCACAGATGCAAGTAATCGTTACGGAGGCGCTCTAAGTATATAAATTACTAGCTGAACCTCGCGGTTTCACTCGCATCTTTGATTACTACTCCGCTCCTATTAGTCATAGCGTGATGTTTTATAGCCTATAACCTTCCTCAATAATCGGGCTATCGAATAGTGAAATAATTTTTAAAATCGGACCAGTAGATCCTGAGATTAGCGCGTTCAAACAAACAAACAAACAAACAAACAAACTCTTCAGCTTTATTTCATGCAGGAGTTATTCGGTCCACAGATGCAAGTAATCGTTACGGAGGCGCTCTAAGTATATAAATTACTAACTGAACCTCGCGGTTTCACTCGCATCTTTGATTACTACTCCGCTCCTATTAGTCATAGCGTGATGTTTTATAGCCTATAACCTTCCTCAATAATCGGGCTATCGAATAGTGAAATAATTTTTAAAATCGGACCAGTAGATCCTGAGATTAGCGCGTTCAAACAAACAAACAAACAAACAAACTCTTCAGCTTTATAATATTAGTATAGATTAGCAAGGTTCCAATGGAATGAGGGACAGATGGGATGATGCCTCGGCCCATAAGTATTTTTTTGTTTTAATAAAGTTCACAGAAGTGATTCGCTGTAGTTGCCAAGATTCTTGGAGATTAAGAATATTCAGTAGAATTATTCGTACCAGCATGTTCGTTTAGTTTGGCTTTTTTTAGAAAGGTGAATCAATAAAATATTGCGATATACCATTTTATCTTCCTAATTTTCTCGTATTTATCATCTTAACCCTTCATAACCGATATAAACCTTTCAAACTTTTCGCCTTTGGGCTTGAACAATAGAATGTGTCATGCAATCATGATTCTGGCCGGTTACTCTTCAAAACATACAAATATTTTTCCTTGTTTTCATCATTAACCATGTCTACAGTCCACAACCTGGGTAAACATTTGCATCACCCTTTATTGAGGTCAATCATCGTCATCATTTTAGATGCAATACGTACACGTAGGGCATAGGCCTCTCCTAAGCGTCACCACAACGACCAGTCCTGTGCTTTTTGCATTCAAGGAAATCTCATAGCCTTTACCATATCATTAGTCTACCTCATCCTATCCTTATAAATGCGAATGGATGGATGGATGTTTGATACTCAATCACGCTAGAACGGCCGAACGGGTTTAGAAGAAAGGCACAGGGATAGATTATATTTTGGAATAGAAAGTTAGTATGTACTATTATTATGCCGCCGTCGGCATAATAATAGTACATTGTTACCCTAGGGGTGAAAGTAACATATTTAGTCCCGAGACGGGGTTCGAGGATTCGTGAAAATGAAACAAGTATTTTTATAATTTGACAGCTGTCAGTTGAAAACGATTCTCCCTAGGGCTAAAAAGTATTACTTTCAACCCGCTCATCAGGCAAGTTCGGACATACTTGTCGAGTATGAGTAATTAAAAACACTTTTCGTGCGACCGCGGGCTGAAGCTAGTACTCCTTTATGGTGGACAAACGCCTCCGCCTGTCAAAGTTACGCTTATCACATATATCCATCATGTAGAATTATGTGTGTTAAATCGTTTTTCATCAGTATGGATAATGTGATCCACGACTATCGCCATGTATTTATGAGTACCCGATAATCCTGTAACGTGGAGCGATGTTATCCGTGTGTGAGGATATGATTAATGAGTTCAGACGGGTGGCAGACTAGCTAGATGAAAATGCAGAGGCAAATACTTTAAAGAGAAAAATAATCCGTTGACAACGCAAACAAATTATAAAAACCTTTAATATCAGTGCTTATAATTATCTAAAAAGTAGAGCAGCTAAAGTAAACTAAAATTATAAAATAAAACGTAGTAATTTACAGAATGATGGGTTAACGAAAGTCAGCTGTACTTATTTACCATCAAACGACTAGGTAAGATATAAATAAGATAAATAGAATCGGAGTCAGTGTCTGATTTAAGTATTTGGAGTGAAAATTGGTTTTAATCACAGCTATGCCTTTACCAAATGTTGACGGCTTTGCAGGCCAAACTCACCACCGTTTTCTGAGCCAAGAATGAACTTCTAATTCTTGGCACAAAAAATGGTGGAGAGTTATATAGTCAGTCTGCAACTTCTACGAGAGTAATATTATACATTTTATAATCACATTTTTTTTTCCAACCATGGCCAATTTGTCTCTAAGGTCTAAGGTCGACTAGTAGAAAATGCTAACCCACTAAAATCACTGTACAAAGGTGGACTGCCTTTGAACCGTGGTTTTTAATAGTACATACAATTTAATAAATACATTAAAAACCTAATCTCTTCTTATTCTTAATCTTAATTGTACATACAAAAGTGTAAAACCCAATTTTCATTACGACAGCTCATGTAAACTTCTCAACAAATAAAATAAACAACAATAATTCCATCCCAGCTTACTCAGACATAAGAACTAAGTGAAACGGTCGGATACGATACAAAGACAGACAAATTACCTACATTCATAATAGGGAAGTTACGGAGCTTCGACTCCGACTCCGATGTCGAAACTTCCGATTAATATTACACCTCCGGTTCCAACCGCTGCTCCAACAATTCGAATCGGAGTTTTTAATCGGAGGTTGTTTTAATTGACTCCAAATTATACATTTGGAGTCAATTCATTCGATTTCATCATCATCATCAGCCTTTTAATGTTCCCACTGCTGGGACGTAGGCCTAAGCTTATCCATGTGAGAGAGAATTAATCCTCCACGCAGGCCTAGTGCCGGTTGGTGGATGTCATATGTCTTCGAAATTTTTATTCAAGGACATGGTTCTATGGTTCATGGTTTCTTTCCGATTTTTCCTTCACCGTTTTGAGAGTTTGCTCTATTTAATTTTCTATTATTGAAAACATTTTTTTTTAGTATCGACGCCTATAAATATTATGTAGGGTAGGTAATTATTTTTTAATTGAAAATAAAAGGGCTGACTGAATAATGTTTGTACAATTTTATTCTATCAGGCCTATGTATTCTTAAATCATCTCTCTTCTGCCACCACCGCCGATTCCGACTCCGACAAACCAAAGGAGACAATTTTTTGTATGGGGAATAGGCCCACCACACAAATTGTGGCGTATAGTAATGAACAAGTAAACAACATAAATTCCGTATAATTTTAGATTACAGGGATTATATTAGCGAAATTTTATGTAACCGGAATATTGTGAAAAGTAACAATCAAAGCATGACTTTTTCATGTAAATAAACGTCAAAAACGTAAACACGCATTTTATGTCTTATCACATTATACTATTATTTCATTAGTCCGGTTAGATTTTTATATTATTATAATCTTTGGTCAGTTTATTATAATAAAGTGATTACTTTTTATATGTAATATGATTAATATACATTGTCATTTACTAGTCCATCTAAATATAAAGTCTCTTAAAAACTGCAACTTCGGTTCCGATAAACCAACTCCGTAACATCCCCAATTCATGTATTCGGAGCCGACGAAGCAACACATCAACAAGAACATGCGATGAATAAATGTACGTCGTCGCTATTTTAGACGCTGGCATTATTTTTAGGATATAGTAACATGAATATACTGGATACTCTTGGGAGATTTGTACCTTCACGAGGCTTTATTTTTATACGAAAAGACAGGAATATATCAATCATATCAGTTTTTGTTACAATAAATATGTTTCCTCTCTCCTTCTCTCTCAGCACATTTTTTATTTAAATAATACGAACAAACTCTTGCAAAAATGCTTCTTACACCATTTTTTTCCTTTTACTTCCGTGAGGTGATGAAAGTTTTTTTTTTGTTTTACTTCCGTGTCACTGCAACTTAAAATTTTTAGACGTTAATTACATCTAAATCGATTAAGGCCCACTTGCCTGGGTTATCTTACTTACTCTGAGTCAACTAACGCCGTGTTAAGGACATGTAAGTATGACATATTCTTATTTAACCTCGTGTTAGCAAATAACGCAAGTGGTTCTTAGAAAAGCAAAAATAAGCTAAATGTAATGGACAGTCAAGTGGGCATAGTAAGTTGAAAAATATTGGTTAGAATATATTGTTTTTACCATCAATCCCCTAGATGAGAGAAAGCAAAAAAGTTAATTTGTTTGAATTTGTTTTTATTTGAGAAATATAATAGTTCCATCAGTTCCCTCACAACTTGAGATGTCACTAGTTTAAGACGCTGGATTATTTTTAAGATAATGAGTCACAAATATCAGTGTACTCGTGTTTCTTAACGAGTATCCAGTGATAATCTTGGGCGACTGGTAACTTAGGGAGGCTTTTTTTTTATTAGTAGAATAGACAGAAGTATGTATCTTCATTACTTATTTATAGAATAAAAACCACTCTTGCGGAAACTAGAACTACGAAAGACTAGTAAAGGGGCACTACCTGTCACTGTGATCTTATTCTTGTTGGAGCTGTATTATTTTCTTGCCTGTATAGTTATATGCATGTATTTAGGTATCTATTTTAGTATTTCATATTTAGTGCTTACTATTTTTGTAACTTATTATTAGATTTAAAATTTCACCAAGTGCAACCCATGTCATGTCCAGGCTATCTTTTTCCAATCTGGGTTTTATTTAATTTCTTAATCTAACTGACCCACTACTTGACAATTCAAAAGCCTATAGATGGTTTAGTTGAAATAAGTGCATTGGGTCTTTTGGATAATAAATGCATAATATAATTGTAAATGACTTTATTATCTGCACACTTTTTCAATTTCAATTAGTGTCCAATACTAGTTTGTACAAACCACATGTATTTATTAACAAAACATACAACACCCAATCACCAACAAATTTATTATATCTTTCTCACCACTTTTGTAACATTATGAAAAGAAACATGACGAAAATATGAATAAAACTAACTATATCATAACAACAGAATGGAGAAACGAAACAATATTTGTTGTCAGTAATAATATTTCTCATATCGTACAGTGAGGAATGACAGATCACTTTCCAGAATTGGGAAAATTGCAAAACGCTGGGAAACGTAGTTTCGTTGCCTTTCACCATCAATAATATATTAGGGACAACGGTAAACGAACGAGATGGGAAGTTATGATTATTTGATTGGTTGTATATACGGATTCTGAGGAATATGATCTTTTCTCAGGAATAAGTAACACGTTGCATACAAAATCCGCACATTCTGCGGATCACCCTCGAAGACTGGACTGATGGTGATGCAATTGGGGGCTACAAAATTGCGAACCTTCGCTACGCTGACGAAACAAGATTGTTGGTGGCTAGTGCTGACCAAATGGAGGAACTACTAATTAAGATGAAGTGCGTGAGTCTTGCATTTGGGTTGAAGATCAATCAGAGCAAGATCAAAATAATGATTGTGGACCGTAGCAACAACAACTCGCTGGATGAGTCACAGATTGCCAACTGTGACGTTGTGCAGTCCTACATATATCTTTGCGCTATGATTGTAGGCAATGGCAGTTGCATGGATGAGGTGAAGCGCCGAATGGCGATGGCTAGAGGGGCAATGCACAAGTCAAGGAAGGTATGGAAGAATAAAAATTAGTACTAATTTCAAGCAGTACTTATTACTCAAGCAAAAGGAAGCCAGCGGCTATACTTACTCGGGGTTTGCACGCAGTTGATGTTTTCTACAGTCATGTTCCTTGTTCTTAGTTTTTAAACTTTCTGGCGAACACTACACCACACACAGTAATATTTACACAACTCTGTTTTATCGAATACTTGCAACCTTTTTCACTTTGTTTATTTACAGAAATGTCTTACGTAATCTTTTCACCATTATTTCGTTTTTTATTTTGACAGCCGACGCTGACCACAGATAGAGATTGGCGCGCTCTGTCGTTTGTCTACGGTTTCGACAAATGATAATTGAGCCGTCAGGATTTTGGTCGTATATTTATTGTATTTTATTCATATATTTGTCTACGTTATACACATACATACTGTGACTCACCTTCTGTGTTTATACTATTTTGTTATTATTTATCTTATTCTATTTTATTGCTTTAAATATTGTATGTTCCGATTCCGTGAATGTGTCCGTGGCATCAACAGTGGGCCCTATCAGAATATCAGCGCAGCGTTATTTTCTTTTTAATATCGTTGCACATGCTGAGATAGGAGCTTTTTTGGTCTCGCACGGGGTTATTTATTTTTATTTTTTATTATTGTTTGTGTTGCTTATCTCGTGTCTCCTGTGCGGGTCACAAATAAATATTTTTCTTTCTTTCTTTCTTTCTTTAAGAATCGCAAAATAACCAAAGCTACTAAGATCAGGCTCGTCCTTTCGTAGGTATTCCCTTATATTTCTCTACGCAACTGAGACATGGACACTACGAGAACTGGAAAGGAAAATAATAGATGCTCTGGAAATGTGAATAAAAGAATCTTGCATTTTTCCGGCATAAAAGTAGTCTAGACAGTGATGCTTTCTATCCGTTAAAGAATGTTCTCAATCATAACAGTACCTTCCAGAGATCACTTCCAGCAGACAAACACTATTTCCTCTTATAATATTAACCTTATAAATTAATCGAAAATGTGGCCCAATTATACGAGCCAAAATTGGGAAATTTCGTTTTAAATGGTAATTGCTTGGAATGCATTATTTTAATTTACTTTTTAAAAGTTGAATCACAGAGAAAATAGCCTCAAAAAGGCTTAAGAAAACACAACCAGATTTGTTCCAGGAATCGTTGGATTTATATTAGTTAGTCCGTTTATATTTAATTTACTGTTTCCTTCGTAAAGTAGTCGCTATCGCTACTGCCGAGCATGAAGTCCTGCCCCTAGCCAAGTTACAAATGTTTCGTATCGAATCTCTTACAATCGCTAACGCCTTCTATTTGTTTGGTCTGACCACGTGACTTAACGTTCAGACGAGTGATTCCCATACATTGATTCGTATTCTACTAGCGTTATCGATTCTAGATTGTCAACTTTGCTACAGGTGCTGGATTCGATTCCCGTGATGGGCAAACATTTTGGATTTTTCCATTTGAAATTTCTCAGCGGATGTAAGTATTGATTTTGTACCCGGTTGATGTAATAGGTTTGCCCCTTCATACATGGAATTTAAACATGACTAGCAAAGTGTGGGTTTACCTACAGTAGGTGTACTTTCCGCCTAACCCTTGCAGGACAACAGGCGTGAACAGTGCGAGTTTTCGTTTTAATTTGGCTATATTTCAAAATAAACTCAAAAATCAAAATCAAACAGTTTATTTCAATTAAACCTCAGATATACTTTTGAGTTGTCAAACAATAAAATAAAAAAATTACTCATACTGCAAATTCGCAAGCGTCAGTAGGTCTCAATGGAGATGAATTTGCAAGAAACTCCACAGACAGTTTTTTTCCATCAGTTTTAATTACAAGTTTTTGGTTACATCATTCTTGATGAAAAAATGCATATATATGAGAACGATGTAAAAAGAGGTGCACGTAAAAGCGTCTAGAGTAACAAACAATTTAAAAAAATAATGATCCAACACATGTGCCACCATCAGAGAGAAATTAGAGGGAGCATGACACACTCAACTGCCAGGGCAAACACAAGTCAACGAACGACACATAGGAACAGTGAATGGTAGATAGATTTACAGTCCGAACATAGTACTCACACATGTGCTGTGCAGTTATATAATACTAAAAGAAATTGTTTTTATACAATACAAATATATTCATACAGTCTTCAGCAGGTCCAACAATACCTCAAAACTTTTCTGCCTATTCTTGCGCCCTAGTGGCTGCGGAGCAGGACCAGCATTGAGCCAAGCATTTTATCAGCGATGTAATCCCCAACTTATAATATGCTTGCCTACCTGCAAATTTTGTCTCATTCAGTTCTAGAATGTGGGGAGGTATTTTATTGTTACATTTTATACAGTACCCCATAAAAGATGATGCTACTATAGCCAGTCTGAAACCTGGTTGAATTAATTGGTCCCTATTTCTGGTAACATAATTATGGTTATCGCCATTTTTACTAAAAATATGTAAACTCTTTAACCTAACGTATATGATATTTTCATAAATATATTGACAAGGTACCGTCATGATGTTAATGTCCTTAAACAGTTCCCTTAGAGAATCGTGCCGGCGAAGATTGGGTGTCGCTCTGATGGCTCGTTTTTGCAGAATAAAAATTGACTCAATGTATGCAGCCCTTCCCCATAGTAAGATATCGTAAGACATTATACTATACCTCACGGTATCCGGTATCTACATCACTAAATTGATGAATTTTTTTAACAGCCTAAGCTGCCGAACTTAGCCGTCCTGCGATTGATATTAAATGAGGACCCCATTGTTACCTTGAGTCTAGCGTGATCCCCAGGAAAACCATTTTATCCACGAATTCTAGCTTCTCTTTGTTTAATATAATGTCACAATCAGTACTTTTGACATTGGGCAAAGCAAATTTTACGCACTTAGTCTCTTTAGCATTAAGAACTAAATTATTAGCTATGAACCAATAGTGAACCTGTCGGCAACGTTATTTACGTCAACAACGTTACTCGTACGTCTATTTATCTTAAAAATCAAGCAAGTGTAATCAGCAAATAACACCATGTTTAAATTGTTTTTCAATAGATGGGGTAAATCGTTAATGTAGACTAGAAACAAGAAAGGACCCAAAATTTTAACCTTTTTTTTTTTTTTTTTTTCTGGGTGGGAAATCATCCTATGACTTCTCCCGCTCTGGGTGAAGCGGAAGGGCGTGTCAGACTTTTACTGACTAAAACCTACCCGTGCTCCTTCAGTTGCTTGAGCCAGGGCCGCGGTAACTCTTTTTCAAATTTATCCGCGACCCAGACAGGCATTGGCCCTAGTTGGCCCCGTCAATTTTGCTGACATCTCTTTGAGGCGCGCGTGGAACACTACGCGCCGTCGACTCGGGCCTGGTCCTTATCGGACGGCGAGCTACCCATTACTCGCCGTCCGCAAGCCCGCGCCTACGGTGGCTGGGAATCAGCTTGCGACTCCCGACGCCCAGGGCGTCTCCTGCGGCGGCTTGGGGCGTGAGGGTGCCTCCGTTGCGAACCACCGTTTATTTGATCTAATTGCTAAAGCCAAGCACCGAATATGTTATCACAAACAGAAAATCACATTAATATTAGTAAAACTATCCATATAAAAAATAATATTATAAAATATTGCGATAGTAACTCTGTAGTTTCCTTTTTACTTCTCGATGGGTATTGAGATAGTTTGAAGCCCCGGGAAGAATGTAGGGTAGTTTTTATCCGAGCGTGGAAAGGAGGTAGGAAGTTTATACGTTAAACCAATAATTTTTGAATGACGTTAGTGCAGTAAATAAAAAAGGTTATTCAAAGTAATAATTGTATACAGTCGAAGACGCGGTCAGAAGCTAGTATTTTTATTAACGGCTAAATAAATGAGTTGGCAAAATGAAATGATCTGTGTGTCTCCAATAACCCTACCTCCATAAAAGTGAGTTCTCGGGAATCTTTTTAATAATAAATCAGAGTATGCTTCAGATCTCTATGATCAATATTCGAGATAGCGCACTCCAATATACACCAATAAAATGAACGTACAGTCACAAGCATAATGCCAGGACCACAACGCAATCATCATAAGGGATGTTAAATGGAAATGACAATTGCAACTTTAAGAAAAGATCGACATTCATAATAATATTGCAAATCTGTTTGTTTGTCTGTCATGTTTTCACGTCTAAACGTTTGGACGATTTTTTATAAAACTGTAAACATCGATAGATTATGGACTGGATTATATTCTCATCTCGGAAATAGTAAGTTTGATGCCGTGAAACACAGTTTTGGGCAAAAAGAATCTAAATTACTGTCGTGACAGCGACACAAACAAGAAATTATACTATTTATGATGTTTTGTACATAGAAAAACATAGACATATCTATCTCGTTTCGTTCAGTCCATCCATAGGTTGTCAGAGACATTACCCAGTGCGATAAGACCACCCATTGTACACTTATTTTTATTAATGTTTGTCCTATACTTATTATGTGGTGTACAATATATAATATTAAGAAGGTTATGCTCTCGACTGTACCTACCAACATATTTCGGAATATTCTGATAAACTCAAATACCTACTTAAGTACCTACTTGTTATAGGAATAAATGAGATCAACCTTTTTGTAGCTGGTTATAACTTTATTAATATTTTGATTAAGTTCCTTTGCAGAGTGCCAACTCGTCTTTTCGCGTTTGGTTTATTTAAATAAGTTTTATGATTTGATTTTTATTACGAAAGCTTAATTTGGATTCTTGGGCGAATATATTTTGACAGCTTTCGTACAAAATGGTAATAAAAATATTAAGACAAATTGAAAACTTTCCCCTGTTTTTGAAGTCTGTTAAACACGTGCATCAAAAATGACCTCTCCGCTGCCACAAACGATGTTGTGGCTATGACATAGCCACAACATGCAGTTTTGCGAAATAAAAACTAAATTACTGTTTGCCAGCAGAAAGAAAAAAAAAAGTATTTGTGAGACACTAGAGATAAAACAAAAGAGAACGCTGTGCGAGACCCAAAGGTCCCTATCTCGCATAAATCAAAATCAAAATCATTTTTTTTATTTCACATAGGCCTACATGGGCACTTATAAAACGTCGACAAAATGTGCACGGTTCGGGTTGGTCGTTTCCTATGGAGAAGAACCAGCAAGAAACTCCATGGTTACTCTTTTAAAAATGGATTGGTTTTACAATATTTCCATGTTACAGCATTAGTACTTAGATATGGGGGGCCAACGTAGGCTCGAATTATGACAATAAGTCGTAAGAAACTAAAAAAAAAGAAGTTAACAAATGTTAACTAGCATCTAGAAGGCCTACAATGTTCACACATTCACAAAACAATCGGTAAAAGAATCTATACAAAGGTAAAAAATAAGCGAACCATCTTGAGAGAACAATTAGACTTTCGTTGACATTTATGACATCCGTATCTTGCCTATCTATTTTAAAAATTAGCGATGTATCATCAGCAAATAGAATTATATCCGATAATTTGGCCATCATAAAAGGGAGATCATTAATGTAAACAAGAAAAAGGAAAGGGCCGAGAATTGAACCTTGGGGCACGCCCATCTTGACTAGAGACCCGGAAACGTGAACGTGAAACGTCGCCCCATTAACATTTACTTTTTGCTGTCTGTTTGATAAATAGGAAAGCACGAGATCAGCAGATTTTCCACGAATTCCGTAGTGGTGTAATTTACAGATCAGTGTTTTGTGGTCGACGCAGTCGAAAGCTTTTGAGAGATCACAGAAAATGCCAATGGCATCCTGGGACCTCTCCCAAGCCTCCAAGATGTGGCTGATGAGTTTTACTCCCGCATCCGTTGTCGACCTACCTTTCGTGAAACCAAACTGTTGACTATGCAGTATCCCATTTGAATTGAAGTGACACAACATCTGTTCCAGCATGATTTTTTCAAAGATTTTACTCAATGCTGGGAGCACGGTCTATAATTAGAAGGATCACTCTTACAGCCTGATTTGAAAATTGGTACTACTTTACTGTGTTTCATTAAGTCAGGAAAAGTGCCGCTGTCCAAACATTGATTGAATATGCCTGTTAGGACAGGAGCAATTGAGTCAATAATATCTTCGAGAACCCTAACGGATATCCCCCACAAGTTTCAGTATTTTTCATATGGAGACTTTTGAACGCGTTTTTAATTGAATCAATACATATTGGTTAAATTTAAAGATTGCTGTCTTTAGTAAAGTTTTCTTTAAGAAGAGCTTCAGCTAATTTAGAAGAGGAAGGAATAGACTTCGTAACCTCTAACGGAATGTTGGTAAAGAAATTTTCTAATGTCTCAGCGACTCCTTTCTTCTCTTTCACCTAATTAATACGACTTTGATGAAATTTTAGTAACTTAGTTTTATACATTAGAATAACACATAAGATAAAATTTGTTAAGATATTGTAGCCCAGTAGAAATCAACATCAAAATCGGTAAGCTTGATTTAGTTCTAAATTTTTAGTATATTGTATGAACCAGTTTTGGTAGTGCTAATCCAAATTAGCATCTTCGAAAAATATGTGCTCGCTGGTCATCACACGAAATACTGCAACCAATACTTTGCAATATTTGCCTTCTTTACTGTCGATTTCCACTGGGCTATTGCGAGAAGTACATATGTTTTTTTTTTATTATGCTTAGGCTCGCGCTTGACCACTCTCTCACCTGATGGTAAGCGATGTTGTGTAAGACGGTGTAGCACGCTTGCCTAGAAGTAACCTATTCCCTGTTGACTTAAAGACCCCGAGGTTGTAGCTATCGGGAAACATAGACTCCGGCAAGGAATTCCACTCCTTAGCTGTATGCATAATGAAAGTATTTCCAAAACGTTTAGTGCTCCTCGATATAACTACGTTAAAAAAAAACCGACAGGCTGGCAACTCGGTGCCAATTTTCAAGGCTCAGGAGCCTACACCGTTTTTCGACCGACTGAGATATAGATAATGATATAAAAATCCAATACAAAATAAAACATAACTTAAGCTTCGAAGACCTGGGTTTAGAGGTTCATATTCTGTATTTTAAAAATATTCTGTAGGTTCAGATAAAATAGTCTTAGGGCTGAATAAATGATGAAGCATTAAAAAGATAAAAAATGTCGCAGCAAAAAGATAAATCACACAGCGATATTTCGTAAAGAGTTGCCTAGCCTTAAGCCTTAAATCTTTATGAACTAAGTTTTAGAGATAAACTTTGAAAGATTGATCACAGTGGTTATTTATAAAAAACTTTGCTGATTTATAAATAACGACCTGCCCTTGCTTCGCACCTTTTTTCATTTAATCTTAACTAGATAATGATATTATAAAAAGGTAAAATTGAATTTTTATTTGTAATGTACTCATTCTCATCGCCGAAAGAACTGATACTTCGGCTCACCCACATTTCACCAGTTATGTTCAAGTCCCTTGTAATATCGCCATCAAGCAGGCGCATAGTCGGCTTCCGCAGGAATAAATCCACTTGTGATGGTGCCCACTTGTTAGTCAATAACATAGTTGAAAACTTGAATGCTAACAAATGAGTTCTTACCATCTTTTTGGATCTTGCGAAAGCGTTTGACACCGTTCCCGTCTCCACTCTTCTACTCAAGCTTCAAGGTTTGGGTGTCAGGGAAGCTCCATTGGATCTGTTCGAGAGTTATCTTACCAACCGCACACAATTTGTTACTTTAGACAATCACAAAAGTATCGAACTACCCATTCAGTACGGCGTGCCTCAGGGAAGCATTTTGAGACCCACCCTCTTTCTTGTTTTTATTAACGACCTCTGCAATCTTCAAATTACAAAAGCGTCAATAGTTTCATTTGCAGATGATACTGCCATCACTTTCGGCGCAAACTCTTGGTCACACCTCCAAGTAACTGCACAAGACGGCTTCAATTCTGCCCTTAAATGGCTTTCCTCTCACTCTTTAACTCTCAATGCCAATAAAACAAACTTTATTACTTTTTCTATCACGAATACTTCCAAACCAAAAACTCCTATCTGTATAAAAGCTCATTCTTGTTTCACACAATCTCTAATTAATTGTCAATGTCCTACCATAACCTCAGTGGAACAAGTTAAATATCTTGGAGTAGTTCTGGACAAATATCTTAATTTCGTGTCACACATTAATGCCCTATCTGGTCGCATACGCAAGCTTATTTATATTTTTAAAACTCTGCGTCATGTAGCCAACCTTTCAATTATCCGAAACGTTTACTTTGCTCTTTGCCAGTCAATCCTTATTTACTGTATTTCTTGCTGGGGTGGTGCTGCAAAGACCATACCCAAACTTCTGGAGATAGTACACAGAGCTATTCTAAAAGTGGCTACGTTCAGACCAATTATATTCCCAACGACCGAACTCTATAAATCTTGCAAGCTACTCAATGTTAGACAACAATTTATCTTACAAATAGTCCTACTACAACACAAGAGTACACCGTTTAAGAAAATCACTAAACGCCGAAAAGACCTCATCTGTACAATCCCACCACCACGCACAGCTTTTTTTTTTTAAATTCGCTCTCCATCTTGGCCCATCGTTATATAATAAAATGAATGCAAAAGTTCCGACTTACGGATTAGGATTTCGTGTCTGCAAAAAGACTGTCCGCTCCTATTTACTAAACCTTAATTACATTGAAACAGAAGAACTCTTAAAGAAGTGATCACGCTAACACAAACATGCATCACACACAACATATATAACTAACACACACTACTCTAATACAAATACTCTAATCACAATCACTCTGAAGACAAAGATATTTTATTTCAAACATAATTTTGAACTAAACATAATTTTTATATAATTTGCTATTTTTATTGATTGATTACAGTACTGCACCCACTAACTGGAATTATAACTTTAATGCTTGTCTCAAATAACCGTGCAATGTATCTAGTCCTAAGTTTATGAATAAATTTATTTTAATTTTTAATTTATTTATGCTCAATACTTTCAAATCGTCCATCAGGTGGGTATATTATCGAAATAAGCTTTTAAGAATCCTTTATCACACATGATTAAATAAAATTTGTTATTATAAATAATATTTTTGCACAAATTTCCGGATATTTTTAGTCAATTCACGTGTAGTTGTCACTGTATTATCGTAAAATTCCTTGAACGTTATGACGTCACCAACATGGCGACCAATAGTGGCCCGTTTGTTCTTGGTTCTTTCTAAAATTTTATCGATTTTCAATTGCTTATAATAAATTGAAAAAAATATTTGAGAGTTTTTTGAAACGACAATATTATTCATGATATGTAAAGTTTCGAAATACATAAAAAAAATGCCATTTTTTTTAATTCAACATCCCAATTGCTGCTAAGATACCCAGACTCCCAGCGCACATTCTTTTTCCAATAATCCCCTCAGTTCCAGAGACAATAAAAGAAAAGATGTCATATTTATTTTTAGCAATTATAAACTCATCAAAATAACTTAGTGCGTCTTCAGAAATGGTTAATGAACGTTTTTTCCAACTTTTATACTTTACTAGCTTTCTCCCGCAGTTTAACTTTCGTTAATATAGATTTTGTCAAACAAATCTGGTTGATGATCTACTTCTTCACGATTCTGGTCTCGCGGTTGTTTGAGAGTCTTTACTGCTCATGATTCCAGTTCTGGTTTTTTTTACTTCATGATTATGTAAAATCTATAACCGTTTCCAGGGTTCCCTCTACCTCTGTAATAAAATATATCAAAACCGGTTCAGTGATTTAGGCATGAAGGCGTAACAAACAAACAAACATTATAGCACTTTATATATAAGACCAATTAGTATATTTTACCAATTTCAAGTTGAATAAAGATTATTATTATTAATATTATAAACAAAGACACTTTCGCATTTAAGATTTCGGTAAAGCAAAAATGTTTTCGTTGCGGGTACTTGGATATTCTGAAGGTGAAAGCCTCTAAGAGGATTGTCACGTAACGATTCTGACCTTTCGGACAGAATCTTAAAGTGGATTCGACGCAAGCCTTTTTCAGATCAAGTTTATTGAAAACATTTGTATATGACTGTGGCTGATATTTTAACAAACTTGTGTCTTTGTTTTTTGAGTAATGTTTTGGGAATATCCCACGCCCAGAACAACACTGCAATCCAATCCATATCAGCATTTTATAGATCAGTTGATTCAAAATTGTAAATGAATGTATTTTTTTATTTAATTCACTGTTGTGGAATGACTGAAGGATTTTTTTTTTCCTTTTATTTCCATTTGCAATCGGTCGTCGAACCATAAACGAATTCGTTCCATGACAAATGGAGTTGTGGTGGAGCAGCCGGTGCTGCGCGTCCCACTTAAAGAAGGTAGTTCCTCTTCAGCCCTTTTACCACCGCTGTCGGGTTTAACAGTTCAGTATTTACTGATGGCATTTGTAGATAGTCGTGGATTTCTTCATTCCCAGCAAATCAAGATGCATTTGCTATTGATCCAAGGATACCATTTTGCACTCTTTGCAGGCAGAGTATGTTGGTTTTGCTGGCATCGCCCCACAATTGGATCCCGTCCATATGGGCTTGATAACCGAGTTATAAATAAGGAGTTTGTTGTCTACAGATAGCACAGAGTTTCTTCCCATGAGCCAATAAAGGTAGCGGAACTTGTGGTTTATCTCATCCCTCTTATATTTAATGTGACGCTTCCATGTTAGGCGCCTCTCCAAGTGGAAGCCAAGATACTTTACACAATATGTGTGTGGTAGGGTGTCAGGACCAAGTCTAACAGGTGGGGAGTTTCCATGCCTGAGTGTGAAGGTGATATGATTAGACTTGGATGCACTCGCACGTATTCGCCACTTACAGACCCATTTATGAGATTCGTCTAGTTGTTTTTGGAGTCTTTTGCTGGCCATTTCTGAGTTGTCATCAACTGATAGATAGGCCATGTCGTCGGCATATGTTGCTATTGTTATGCAATCTAATGCGGGTAGATCGGAACTAAATATATTGTGTTGTACAACACTGGGCCAAGTACAGATCCCTGTGGTACACCAGCTTTTGCTTCATTCAATCTTGATCTTGCCTCGCCCTGTTTCACTTGGAAGCAACGGTCGGATAAATACGACTGGATGAGCAGGAACATTAAGTATGGAAGTTTTTTCTGCACTTTAGCCAGCAGTCCTTTGTTCCAGACACGGTTAGAGGCTTGCTGAACATCAAAGAATGCCGCTGAGCAGTGCTTTTTACGTTCGAAGGCCTCTCTTCCTGTTTGGTAAACTCGGTGAACCTGTTCTATTGTTGTGTGAGATTTCCGAAAGCCAAACTGATGAGACAGAACAACATCATCGGCATCCATGCACGGTTTTAGACGGCTGAGGAATATCTTCTCCCACAGTTTCGAGAGTACAGGCGTTAGGCTTATCGGCCGATAAGACGAGGCCTCGTGTTCAGGTTTGCCTAATTTATGGATCATAACAACTTCGTAGATTTTCCACAGGTCAGGCAAGTGAGATGTTCGAAAGATTGTGTTGAACAAACAAGCTAGAAAAGAAACGCATTTTCTGGGAAGATTTTTAAGTATGCAAGAGGTGATCAGGTCCGAGGCTTTTTTCAAGTTCAGCTTAACTGAGCAGACTGAACGAAATAAAAACTAATTATTTCGAGTTACGTGCTTTATACTGATTGATTCTGAAATAATGCACTATTATTTTACTGTTTTTTTGTTGGGATTTAATACATAAAACAATTCCGACCCATTTTTTTTCTTTTCAGTAACAAACCTATTAAAAATTAAATAAATGCCAAAATTTTACTAAAACCCGTAAGTACTTATATTTTCACCCATAACTCTTTTTGCACCCATGGTGTTAATTAAAACATGTAAATCACAAATAACAAAATCTTCTATTAATCAGAAAATAAGAAAAATATATGGAAAATTGATTGAATACAAAACACTTTTAACAAAAAACTGTTAGGAATAAAAAAATAACAAAGATATATACTGTTACAGATAACTTGTTAAAATTTTATAATTAACATTTGAACCAAAAACGTCCACTGCTGGACATAGGCCTCCCCTAGTGTCACCACATTGAACACCTCGCATCCAAAGGACTCCCATAACCCGCACCAGGTCTTTCGTCCACCTAGTGGGCGCTTCCAAGGCAACGTCTTCCGGTTCACGCTCGCCACTCCAAAACTTTTCGGCCACTTAAGTTTGTTAATTCTTCAGGCTATGTCAGTAACAACCAGGGTTACCGACATAGCCCGAATAATTGTCCCCATACACCACTTGTCTTCAGTTCTGACTCGATCACGGAAGGAAAATCCGAGCGTAGCCCTCTCCATTGTCCTGTGGGTGCCTTAGGCCTTCTGATGAGGCCATTGTGAGCGACCACATTTATATCCCGTATATAATCACACAGACTGATAATAGACTTTGGTCTTGAGACATTGCGGTAAGTTGGACGAGAAGATACTGCGCTACTTCCAGAACGCTGTCCAGCCGAGTCAGATTCGATGTTTGACCTCTCGAAGTTAGATCTATCTAATTGCAGCGTTTGTCCCTGGAAGACATAATCGTCCACAACTTCGAGTGTAGTTTCAGATCTTGATGGGAGTGGCATATAATCTCCTTCGTGCTACCGATATTTATCTATGTTATTGACAACCATCACTCGTCACTTGAAATGATATAATTGTCTGTCTTTCATTATTTATTATAATAATATTTACGACTTGATTTCTGTAGTTAATAAAAGCCAAGTTATTTATTTGGTGGTTTCTTTCTAATGTGTCAATTTTACTAACTACACACAACTATGTCTGTTAAGAAGAAAGAACCGGAGAAAACATGTTCTTTAGCCAGGTATCTACGACCTGATCGATTCGACGTGGAATCTAATGCACCCGTAGCGGGAGAACAGTGGGCTCATTGGCAACACACCTTTTCAAACTTCTTGATTGAAGAAATACCTGCTGACGTCACGGATTCAATAAAACTAAAATTACTAGCAAACTATTTAACTGCAAAAAATTACATAAACATTAAAGATTGTCAAACTTATGATGACGCTATTTCGGTTCTGAATAAAACGTATCTCAAGCCCCAGAACGAAATCTTAGCTCGATATGTCCTCGGCGCGCGAAAACAAAAACATGAAGAAACAATTATTGAATATTGTCGCGCTTTACAACTTCTAGCGCAAAATTGTAATTTAAAATCTGTCTCCGCCGATGGACATAGAAACCAAGCAATAAGGAGCGCTTTCTTCGCAGGAATTATTTCGGCGAAAATAAGAGAACGGTTACTCGAAAACTCAACGCTTTCGATGGATGAAGCTTTCAACCAAGCCGTCGTCCTTGAAATAGCTGAAAAAGACTCCGCAATAATGGGCGTTGGTGTACCAAATGCTTTGAATGCTTTACCAGTGAATGTCCCACGACAAGAACAACCTCAACACCTAATGCAGAGTTCAAACAATGCGGCGGTTTCGTCCTCACCTCCTCCAACTGCAAGACGCTGCTTCTTTTGCGGTGGAAAAGTGCATCAAAGGGTTAAATGCCCAGCATTCCACGCCTTTTGTAAAATTCTTCTCAAACGATAAGCACCGTTTACTCAGCTGCATCTCCGTCCAGTTTGGTAAAAGCTACGATTTCCATCACCTAAAAGGTCCACTTCTTGGGCTCATGCTTTCTGAAGAAGGAGTTCATTATGTAGAGGCCCTCCTTCTCCATAAAACTGGCCAGTAGTCGACCCCAGTGGTTCCGACGTCCAACTCCAAATTGCCTCACTTGCAGCTCAACCTCGTCTCGTTTGCCCAGTTTTGCGTTGAAGTCCCCCATGACAACGCTGAAGTAAGTTTTGGAACCATACATGGCTCTAGAGATATCCTCATACATGGTATCTACCTAGTCTTCGGGGTGTGCCGAGGTCGGGGCGTAGACCTGTATGACCGTCAGCGAATATCTTGCGGATATTCTGAGTATAAGGTACGCCACCCTGGTCGACATACTCTCGATCTTTACCACGTTGTTCACAAGGGACTTGTGGATGATAAAGCTGACACCATCCTGGGACTGCCGGTCACCCTCTCGGGAATAGAGCAGGTTATCGGATTTGAGTATTATCGAGTCCTCCCCCTCGCTTCGGACTTCAGATAACCCTATAATGCTCCATCGTAACCTGCTCAATTCTTCCTCGAGTTTGGCTATCTTCTTGTCGGTCCGGAGTGTTTGCGTGTTATATGGTCCCAGGTCCAGTCATCGGTGTTTATTGGGGTAGCCGGGTCCACTTCGGAGATTCATTGCACCCCTTGCCACGCCATCGCCTCGACCGCTACCGTAGCCGAGGGTAGACGGGCTGCCGGGCACTCGGGGCTTTTTATTTTGTGTGCTATTCATTTTGGTTTGGGGGGGTTTGCCATAATCGAAAAGCAAAAGGAAAACATACAAACTCTAATTACACGTGGTTCATTTAAAAACCTATTTATATCACTTCATAATTTACTTTTAACAAAATTATCCTTATACTAATATAATAATTAAACAGTATCTACTTGGGTACATATTTAAGCTTTTCATTAAAAGTAATATCAAATATATAAGATACATTCGAGATATAAAGAGAAACGTAAGGGTGTTTCCGTATTAAAGCATCGATCATCTATCGATGGCATTTATCGATATTTGGTCGATTGATGCCATAGTTCTAATTAAGTTTTTATCCGAAATGAGATCGACGCTAACTTATCCTTTCAATCATCAAACCGATATTACAGCATCGATCACCAATCGCTCGATTGATGCAGTAACATTTTATGCACACCACTTAGAAGGTCTAAGTGGTGTGTATATAATGTTGATTTATGGCCGGCAAATTATTAACATTTCAAAATAAAAAAATGTTTGGAAGTGCCGATATTTTTAAGCCGATTTAAAGACGTAGATTTAATAATTAATATGCCTGTTTAAAAACACCAACTTAATAATTATGCTTTTTCAGAAAAGTTGGCAAAGAGATTGTCTTTATAAATTTGTTTTAAGTACTTTCATGTATGGTGTTATTAAACTTTAAGTCCATCTTATGAAAAGTGTCACAGCCATTTTGTAGAGAAATAAGCAAAGAATATGACAATGTGTTACTAATAAATACATATATTTTATATGTATTATTAGTAACACAGTGTCAGAGACAGATTTTTGAGAATTCTTCTCCATAGGAAACGACCAACCCAAACCGTGCACCTTTTGTCGACGTTTTATAAGTGCCCATGTAGGCCTATGTAAATTAAAATAAAAATGTTTTTTCTTTTTTTTTGAAATTTCATTGGGAATAAGGCTCCCACAGACAGGCGTGATGGCTGTAGAAGTGTTGTAGAAGTAGTACGTGACGTAGCATGCATAAAACATGTTTTAAAATTGATCTATAAACAGAAAAAAATCTATGAAAAAAAAAGGAAGGCACATAGCTGTCGCGTCGTACCTGTCTACGGGAGTATTTTAACTGTTAATTTAAATGTCATACCAACTTATTTTTAACTGGTACTGTACCTTTAAAAGGGTAGCAAAGCTATGCTTTTAAATTAATATCATGTTGAAATTTCCTGGATGACTGTCTTTACAAAGAACTTGATTTTGATTCAAAATAGATCGTATCCAGCCATGTGTTACTACTGCCATAAATAATCACATACTTTGTTCTTTGCCCACAGATCCACACAACATGACATAAGAACCAACATGTCAAAGTCAACGAGATAGCGCGCCAAAAAATCAAAGATGGCGGACAAAGACTGGGTCGATTACTTCGGCGACTTCAACTCGACGAAACAAATCGTCGATGGAGACAGCACAGATTTAGATATATCGAAAATAAATTATAATTACTATGACAACCAGACCGGGTACCCTGGATATTCGAATTTCACCACTGACGACTTCTGCCAATCCAACCATTCGCATTTCTATTTGAATGTGACTTGTGAATTCCCGATCAATTATGCTAAGCCGTTTTCTTAGGAAAAAACATACAATACGTTGTCGCTTCACTGTCCCACTGTAGCGTCTTACCTGCCTTAGGCAGTCTTTATACAGAGTGGCTCTAATTGCAAATTCGCAAGCATCAGTAGGTCTCAATGGAGAACAACTTGCAAGAAACCCCACGGACACTCTTTTCCATCAGTTTTAATTACAAGATTTGGTAACATCATTTTTGTTGAAAAAATACATATATGTGAGAACGATGTAAAAAGACGTGCACGTAAAAGCGTTTAGTAACAAACGTTAAAAAATAATATACAATAACAGGCCGTGGCAGCTAAGTTATAACTAATCCCAACTGATGGCGCCCGTTCACGAACATGACACATGGATCAGCATCACTCAGCTCAACCAACATGAAGGGAACCGAATGATCGAACACATGTGCCACCATCAGAGAGAAATTAGAGAGAGCATGACTCACTCAACTGCCAGGGCACACAGAAGTCAACGAACGACACATAACACTTGTCCCTAATAACACTTGTCTGACCCGAAAATCGGGCCTCAAAACTCCACATTCAGAAGGTGTAGACGAGCGAAGCATTTAAATTGACAATTAATTTTTAATTCGTTGCTAGAACGATTCTCCTTTAGCAATAACTAAATATTACCAAAAACCTTAATTTCCTTCAAAATAATGTTCAGAATAATAATCACTTTCACAGAGAGATTCCGATATTTAGATTCGGATATTTAAAAAAAAAAAAAAACTAAAGTAATTCATATATTCCAGGACCATTTGGGACATTCGGGATCATTGCTAGATATTTCGGGTTGTCCCTTTATATACCTTTTGTGATAATTACAAGTTTATTTACTTAGATATTCGTTTTATATTTATTTATTAGGGCGTGCTAACAATATTTGGCTGGAAATATTTTGTAATATTTTCGTTTATTTGCCAGGTTATTTTAGGATTATTTTTGGAGGATCAATTAGAATTTGCTGAGGAAGATAATTTTGATCCGGCATTGCCAGAAGAAGCAATTTTTTAATCTAAAGTTAAATTATTCGAAAAGAGAGAGAGGGCTTTGCCTGTAAAGGGGATTGAATAAGCTAAAAGATTATCAAGATTATTAGTATATAATCATTATCTATCTTCTAGCTCGGTAATGGATATGTGGACGACACTACGCGGTTGCGTGACAGCAATACTCGTATGAACAAAAAATACACGGCAATGTAGATAGCAAAGAACAATGGCCACGCTCCTAACATGTTTGCAATAGTAAAATTTAACAAAACGTCCCTCGATGAAAAATACGTTGTTTCATTTTCCTATATAATTTTAACTAAGTACAGCCTTCAATATATTTTTAAAAGATGGCAGATTCAAGTAATTAAGAAATATGTTTTTTGAGGTTAGGTGGCATATTATTAATCTGTGGATTTTTGAATAGAGAGAGAGGTTTTCACGTATTTTTTTTACATATATTACAAATTATTTGAAATACAAGCCAGATAAGTCTGTGCGTTATCGTGATCGCACAAAATCACAAAACTACAACCTACAACACCTTCTGTGCAGAAAACTGTCAAATGTCAATCTTTCTTTTGTTTATATTACTTGTCATAAATAGGGAGGCCACGTAGTCGATCAATGTATACATTATCGATTTTTTTATTTAAAATAATTTTTTTAAGGTGCAGATACCCCTAAGTAGCCGATTTAAATTCGTTGTCTTCATTACTGATGGTCGTGCCGGTCTCGAAAGCTTTGACGGAGTCATTGCCGAGCTGCTTCCAAACCACTCTTTCTTCGGCTGTTCTCAGGGCAGTGGTTACGTGAGTCTCGTCATCACCCTGATCGGATCTCACAATCAAGTGGGTAAGCGTCCGCGTGACCTTTTCCCATCCACTTTTTCCACAACAATCAGTATCTTCAGGTTATCTGGCTGTCTCTGGGCGATGATACCAAAGTAAAGTGCCGAATTTGGTTTTGATGTTCAACTGGTTGAGAAGGGACTTATCCGTGCGTATTCTTCTGCATGGTATGCGCAACATTCTTCTCCAGCACCACATCTCAAAAGCCTCAATCTTTCATCAATCCGCCGAGCGAATTGAACAAAAATTCGGAGCCGTAGAGAAAAATCGAGAATATCAGGGTTCTAACGAGTCTCTTTTTGGTATTATTAGAGCTGTTCCTATTTTACTATATATTCATTATCTTGCTCATTGCAGTTTTGGCCTATCGCAGCTCCACTGATCGCTGATCATGGAGCCCAGATACACAAACTCACTCACGAGCTCTAGATCTACAAGTTCTCCCGTGATTTTAGATACTTTTCTTTATTGGCTTGGGTCATATCTAATTACAATAATTTACTTCGTTAAATTTCCGACAATTGCCAGCTTAAGGCTCCACTGTCACTCAAAAAGTATTGTTGAATAACATCTCTAAAGTTATTCGCTTGTTTTACATGGCGAACTGATTGAACTATTTGTATACTCTCAAGATTATGACTGAAATCTACTTCTCTAAGCTTATGGCCGTCTTTTTTCATACAAAATTGTGAAGCTTGCTTTCATAATATCTATTGGTGAAGTTATTGATACATCCTTACTCGATTTAATGTTCGCCATTTGTTTGTCAAAATGCCAAATGCACATTCTACGTATCTCCGTGTTCTAGATAGGCAATAATAAAATACCCTTTAATAAACACTCATAAATTGACCACGATAAGGTCTCATTATATTTTGATGCTGCCCAAATACCTTATCGGCTACGAATACATATTATTATGGGATAGGTGGCAAAGTAGATCCGGGCAGTATTTTTTTATTGGGTAGTTTGATAGAACCGCTATGAAGAGCATTCCAAATAGTAATATTTTAAAAATGGTTGAAACGTTAGATTTTTTTACATACGTATGTATTTCTTTCGTTTGTCTTCATTTGAAGACGCAAAGTAGACTGCAAAGTAGCGTATAAATACTACAAAACAAAATATTTTGTAGTATCAAGTATTTTTACTGCATTTTGATCTGCATATGTGTTCCGTTTTGCTTCCTTTTTACTGTTATGATTTTTAAAAAATCTTTTTGTTTTGAATATATTACACTAAATAACTTTATTTGTTTCCAAAATTCAATCTTTGTTATCACTTAGTCTTCGTAGCAATAAATAATCCACCATGCATAGTCAGTATTATAAAATATACAGCATCAAAAACTTTTTTGCAGCTTTCTCGAAACCGCATTTTTTCTCATAGATACTGCGTTTTAGGGCCTGCACGACAGAATTATACTGCACAGTATGACTTCAAAAAAGAGGAGTACGATTTGACGACGAGTCTATGCGTATATGTATGTAATATTGTTGGAAATGCCCAATATTCACATATACAACTTTAATTGGGCTTCTAAACATGTGTACCAATGTCCTAAGTGGATGTATGTATATCCACGCATTACGCGGATCGTGACCATTAAAAAAATTGGATTACGTATCTCTCAACTTAGGGAATAGTGCAAGTGTCATCAAAATAAGTTTAGCAGCTTTCAAGATATGGAACATACAACGGAACTCCTGAGCGGCAAACCTCTTACCAAATTTTACATATTTTTCTGGCTTGAAGCTCACAGATCCCACCCATACTTGAGTTAATTATACATTATGTCTCTCAAATAGTTGAAAAATTCAAATTGTTTGAAGTGTCTTGATTTATAATAGGTATTTTGAAGCGGTTTAAGGCTAGGCAGACTTATTAGAGAATGATAATACTGTCGTATTGTCATTCTCTATGAAGTTATGAATGAACTATTTTCATGAATAGAAATGGCTTTGATTTCTGTAGGAAAGTTACAAAACTAAAACGATGCCGAACTTTTATTAACATGTCAAACAGAAATGAAAGCAAATTAGAACGCTATCAAATTGAAACTTTGTTGAATGAAGAAGCCCAAACTTTTGATGACACCTGAATTTACGTCGCCTAATCGGCTCGTAAACTTTCTTTTTGTTTAACACGAGACAAAGTAATTTTGTCTCTTCAGTTTCACGAGTTAATTAAGCATTTTTCAGCCACTTGTTAAGCTTAGTTTCCACGAAAAACCGCATTGATGAAGAAGTAATGTTATTTTTATTATGCCATCCTAGCATTTCAAACGTCCTCCAAAAATATTCCTAGTTTCATGATACCGTCGTAGTCACCAAAGGCAAATCTCGTCAAATTAAGTAAGTGGAGAGGTTCTCAATACGACTCATTTTTTTTATGTGTGTTACCTCAAAACTTTTTAAAAGGTGAACCGATTCTGATGATTCTTTTTTATTTGAAAGCTGATGCTTTTCGTTGTGGTCTTATTTAAATTTGATCAAGATCTGACGAGCACTTTTTGAGATATCCTTAATAATGCGTATTTTCATGGTAATAAAATAAGGTACCAAAACTATAAAGAGAATAATAAAAAACTTTTAATAAAAAATATAACCAACTTCCAAAACAAAACAGTACAAAGCGAAAAATAACTTTTGTTTCGGAAGACGGTGTAAAAACAGAAAAAATAATTGGTGCCAAAGACACTGGTTTTTTTTTGTTAAAAAGCCTTTTTTAATACTCTGAGGGTATTTAGACGGACACTTTGGTCATTCCATTAGGCCATGATCGGGTCGGGAACATTGTAAGTGAAGATAAAGATTCTGCTCCATTATTTTGAATTCTTCCAGTTTGAGAGAAGTAATATTTATCTACTCTATACTTTCCCTATACTTATAAGAACTCTCTGGAAAATGATATACTACATTATTCACGTACCGCAGAATACTTACCTATGTATTTAACTCTTGAGCTAATCTTCTTCTGTCTTGTCCCCAGGTGATACCAGCTATGTTCCACACGGCGAGCATCTGGCTAACGCTGGCACTGGCCGTGCAACGATACATTTACGTATGCCACGCGCCGGTAGCAAGGACTTGGTGAGTGATTAAGATAGGGAAGACGACGAGCATCTAGATAACCTGGCGGGTTTATAACTAAGGCAGTAAACATTAACACTGCTGAGAAATAGTTGATGCCCTGTTTGTGTGTTATATACCCAAAAATGATACTCGTATCTTAGAATGTGCCGAAGCAAATCATAGGAGACATTGAAAGTAATAGAATATTTTACGGGTTTTGTTTTGATCTACAAAAACAAGCCATAGTTAATAATTAATCTGCCCTTTTCTGCACTCTTTACGCTGAGAACAAAATAAAAATACCTTATAATAATTTTTCATCGGCTTGCTAAAAAGAAGATCTAGCTACACAGGTTCAGCTGTTGAAATCAAGGAAAGTTAACTTTTCTGGCTATATACGTTAAAAAAACAAGTTTTTACTGTGGTATAGACTTTACTGGACAACATTTTTTTGTAACATATTAACACATACATTGGTTTCTGAAATCCGTGTCTTTGGTACCTCTCATTTTATAATTTTGCAGTGTTTTGCTTTGGAATTCGGTTTATTTTTGTGATATTTTTATCTTTACAAATCGATACTGTTTCATGTACCGGATCGATCCTCCTCGGGATTACTCTGTATACTCCCTTTATTCCCTCTTGTCATAAGAACACTTTTCATATAAACACGTTCGCTGCCAAGGACTCGCCGCGCATGAGACACAAAAGCTTTTTGTTTTTTTTCAGTAATTACGGCAGCAAACGTGTTCACTCAATGTTATTGTTGCCCCATATCCTGGCGTAAAGGGCGTGACACATCCTACAACTCCGTCAGAATATAGCCTAAGGGATAAGGGTGCTATCACACTTACCGAAGTGGAACACGGCAGCCATTCGGAAACAACGTCGATATTCGCATAGCTATAGCGTTGACGTATAAATATACCTACCTAGGTACCTATAGGTAGATATTTTTGGGGAATCAGGTTTCTTGGAATGAAGTGAAAGGGTACCCGAAGATTATAAAATAATACCAGCCTATTACAGACCCACTGCACGGCAAAGCCTGCTCTCATACAGAGAAGGTATGAGCAGTTGATTTCAATTTAAACAGTACGTAATCCTTCTGTTCTCCCTCTCCAGGTGTACCATGCCCAACGTGATGAAGTGCCTGATCTACATTGGCGTGGCGGCCTTCCTGCACCAGCTGCCCAGATTCTTCGACCGCCGCTTCGTGCCGCAGATCACCGTCTGGCGGGGACACTTCGAGGAAGTCTGCAGCGTGAGTATATCTTCATATGATTAATCATGACTTTACAAAATCCTTGGGGGACCCATGACTGCTCGATGTGAGAGGTTGCATGACACTGCTCGATGTGAGACACACAGTACCGGTTGATGTGGCAACACCTTTATTTGATATTTATAATACGCGGGTGCAAAAAAATCATTGGTTCGCCTTCAGCAAGAAGTTACACTTTTACTGGGTTGTGCAGGTCAGTATTTCAATAAATTTAATACTCCTTTAACAGATCACAGACCTCCAATTTCCGCACACGTTTAGGTCCAGTGATTGAGGTTAGACTCAGATACGGCAGTCAACTGTCTTCCCTTTTTTATTAGGAGCGTCTAGACTGTGATCTAAACTAAGGAAACGTTCATAGGTATGCCTATTGTTGGGGCAAGTTATCTTTTTTTATTCTAGAATTTAGTTAAATGTATTTTATAAAGCTCCTTTGGAACCTTACCCAAGTGAGCGCACACAGTTCGAAAGCGAACTGATTTGTTTTTAAAATAAATTATCGCGAATTCACAAAGAGACAACGTTCGAATTTCAAATTGATGTTTAGAGAATGCTCTTCAGCCTAGAACAGGTTGGAGCCAGAATCAAAAATTCGTTGACATGTGACATCCACCAACCTGCACTGGACCCGCGTGGTGGATTACAGCCCATTCTCTCTCTCACAGAGAGGAGGTCTGTGTCCTAGCAGTGGGAACATTAAAAGGCTGATGATGATGATCATGATGATGAAATAAAAGCAAATCAAAGATGTGATTGGCTGTTGAAAACCCATCTAACCAATCAGTAGCCAAACAACATCCAATAAACGTTTTACAACGAGACACATTATTTACTGATTTTTTTTCGATAATTCCCAATTATTTTTTTAAACTTGGCGTAACAAGGCATCTTAAAGACCAAATATTTTCACTTTGAACACACTGCTGGACCACTCTCAATATGAACTAACTCACATCTTTTTCACTTTTCCAGATCGAAATGGCTCCGTGGGTGCAAGCGATATCTCTGGACGCGTATTTCATCACGTACTACGGTTTTAGAGTTCTCTTCGTTCACCTGATCCCCTGCACCTCTCTAGTGGTCCTCAACGTTCTCCTATTTCGAGCCATGAGAACCGCCCAGATCAACAGGCAGAGACTCTTCAAGGAAAACAGGAAATCCGAGTGCAGAAAACTTCGAGATTCGAACTGTACGACTTTGATGCTTATTGTCGTTGTAACGGTCTTCCTTTTAGTCGAAATTCCTGTGGCAGTAGTCACTATCTTACACATTATTTCTAGCACCATAGTCGAGATTCTAGACTACTATATAGCTAATATTTTGATCCTTATTACCAATTTCTTCATCTTAGTCTCCTATCCCATTAATTTTGCTATATACTGTGGCATGTCTCGACAGTTTAGGGAGACTTTCAAGGAGCTTTTCATCAGGGGAGCGGTCACTAGTAGGAAAAATGGTGGATCTAGTAGATACTCCCTAGTAAACGGGCCTAGGACTTGCACGAACGAAACTGTGCTTTAAATCGAAACTTTTGTATATATTCTTATGAGTAATTTAAGGTTTTGAAGTTTTTTGTTTATCTATATATGTACTGTTAGGGACATATCAATTATGAGGACTTGCTTTTTTTTTTGAATGTTGAAAATTTCGAACGATTTATCTTCTTAAAAATTATATTAAGTTATGTTTTTCTCGTTTAGTTTATACAAAGTTTTTGGACGGAACACACAAGAGTTTAAACTTAAAAATAAGTGTATAAAAAAGTCAACTTTTTAATAAATGTAAAACATTTGTATAAATCCGACGAACTCTAGGAATTATACAAAAATAAAAATGTGTCATAGAAACTGTAGTTTAGCGATGTATACTTTGCATTTATATTTTGCTTATGGTATAAATGTATAATTTCCGGGTACTTTTTCGTGGCTGTGAGGTTACCTGATCAAGAAAATAAGAATATATTAATTTTGTTATATTTAAATTATTTTGTATGTTGATTAGCTGATCGCATGGCCTTTAAATGGTGAGCCCCCATTTCGAGAAAGTATCAATATTTTGTAAATATTATACAAACAATTCATAACACTTATTTAGTTCTTAATGTGCTTTTGTTATTATATAATTTAGAATGAAAAAAGAAATCATAAGGTATTTGTAAATTTATATAAAAAATTATTAAATAATAAAAAGTAGATAAATGTGTAAAAATGTGTAAGTATTTATATAATGTCAAATGGTACTAAATGTTTATGTTGTGACTATATTATCAGTGTTTGTAACGCTTTCTTATTTAATGGTAGACAATAGACATATTTGAGATTAGGACAACATAGATCTTAACATAAGGACAAGAGATTAAAGTAAACATAAAATACCACAGTAAAGCCACAGTGGTGCCACAATAGCCTCACTTGAAAAGTCCTAATGTTAACTTTACAGCGACAGTCATAGGCTCTAATTTAAAATGGAAACATTTTTGTAAATCGATTCTGACCATGGCGAATTGAACATTATGTTAGGTGCATATTATTAAATAAAATAAATAAATTGTATAATTTTCTTTGTTTTATTTACCCAACCTAAAAGATATCCCTGAATAAAAAATCGAAAACGTGGTGACATTCTACAATCCGCACTGTGTCTGCGAGTTGGATTACAGCCCCCTCACACATAACCTATACGTGTGTCCTAGCATTAAATAGGAACGATATAATCTGATAATTTTATGCAAAGCTTAATATAAAAGTCTTTGTATTTTTATGTCCGCAAAAATCGAGGGCTTATCAAAATTAGAAGTGACTTCCATAATTTAAATACACGGAATATGCACGAAATTGTAAAAATTAAATTCAGATTAACTAAATCTAGCAAGTCTTTTCTTATAAACAGTATACGCTTTTATAACAAGTTGCCAAAGTCAGTTATAGAAATGACCGATGGAAAGTTCAAAAATCACATCAAATGTGTCCATACAAATAAAATGGCTGGAGTACAATAATCTTCATGTTAATATTGAGAAAACCAAACTAGTTCAATTTCAAACGTGTTACTTGTCAGTAATACCAACAGCAATTAGACATTCTGCAATATTCTATATCAGCTATTCTGCAACCAGAACCATCAGCTTTATTTTTAGGTATAGTAATCGACAACAAATTGAACTGGAAAGAGCAAGTAGAAAGGGTATGTAGTAAGCTTGATAAGTTTGTATATGCTCTTCGCAAGTTAAGACTAGTGTCGAGTAAAAACACAGTTCTAAATGCTTATCATGGGTATGTTTCATCGGTATTGCGTTACGGGCTAGTCATATGGGGCAATTCAGTGGATGTCGAAAAAGCATTCATAGTGCAAAAGAAATGTATCAGAGCCATGGGTGGAGCAGAGTATTTGGACCATTGCAGGCCATTATTTAAGAACTTAAAATTCTCCCACTCCCATGTCTGTATATTTTTGAAGTATGTCTGTTTGTAAAAAAAATCCCTCATTTATTTCCATTAAATGAACAAGTCTCCGAAAGACTGAACAAAAAAAATTACGGGAAATTACTAGTGCCTCCTCAGAGATTGCAGTTATACGGTAGAAATGCCAGTTGCATGACAATTAAAATTTATAATAAATTACCACCTGCCTTGAGAATGCTACCAATTAATAAGTTTAAATGTAAAATGTTTGCTTGGCTCTTGGACATGTGTTTTTATTCCGTCAATGAATTTTTAAATCATAAATTTTGATATTGTAATCATTCATCATCAATCATCATTAGTATAGTATTAGTACCTACTTTGACATTATTGGGAATTCTATAACATTGTATTTTTTTTTTTTGAATTTATATTTTAGACGTTATGTTTTATATTTTGACATGATGATTTATTTTCTGACATTTTGATAATTTTTTTGATATCATGATTTATTTTCTGATGTTTTGATATTTTTTTTTTTGTTTTTGACACTATATTTGTTTTTTTTGTTGACATTATATTTTAATTTTTGATATTATGATTTATATTTTTGACATTATACAAAATTTGATTAATTTATATAATATTCTTATAATGATACTAGTTGATTTACATGTACCTAGTTTATTGTTTGATATTTCTACACCAGCAATGGTAGTATGTGTGAAACAATGTTAAATGTAAGATCTCAATGTACCATATACTGAGAAATAAATATTTACTTACTTACTTACCTTATTAAAAAAGCATATTATTAAATCAAAGACTACGTTGAAGAACGACCAACCCGAACCGAGCACCTTTTAGTTCCATTTTCTTCATATATTATGTGCCGCACTTTGTCGGTGCTGCCCCCGAACCCTAACATCAACTAAGGGACAGATGTATACGAGTCATATATCTGTCCCTTACGCATACTCAAAATAACCTTTCTCTAAGAGCTTATGGTCACCCCCCTGTTCAAGACAACTTAATTGATTAAGACTCAAGACATATTTATAGCATAGATAGTAAAGTCAAATATATATATTCAACTAGGCCAAAAAGCGGCACTTTTGAACGTCATACACAAATTGAAATTTACAAGTAATAAAAGTTGATTTTACCGTGCATTCGGAAAAGTAGCTTGTTATGGAGAAGAATGCACAAGAAACTCCATAATTACTTTTTTTTTTTAAATAGGTGTCTTACTATTTTTACATAATTATATACATGAATAAATTCATATATGTGAGGACCATGCATCCAGAATAGTACTACACACTATACTACGTACATGTATAGAGTATTAACAGGTAAGTTCATTAATTTTATAAAAAGGAAAATGGTTCTCACATACTTACATATATTGCAAACTTAGGTAAAATACCGTCTATATCTATATCCGAATATAGTCTTAAAAAAATGAATATAATAACTATGAATATAAATTAACAAATTTGATTTTGTCTACACTAAAGATTGCGCTATGGAGCAGGAGCAGCATGTTTGCAAGCATTCTTATCTTGAATATAATCATCTAATTTGTAATAATAATATGCTTGTTTACAAAGTGGCTTTTAACTAAAGTTTGAATTTACTTTCATTTAGTTTTAATATATCACAAGGTATTTTGTTAGACGCCCATGAAAGATGAGTGTACTTTAGCTAGTCTATAAGATGGTTGGTCTAACTTATCTTAATTTCTCGTATTACAATTGTGTCTATCACTAACTTTACTAAAGAGATGTATCTTTTTCCTTACATACATAATATTTTCATAAATGAATTGGCAAGAAACTGTCATAATATTAATCTTTTTAAATAGTTTAAGAGATAATCGGTGACTTAACTTATATGGCTCTGATAGCTCTCTTTTGCAATATAAATATGGATTAATGTCAGCCGCTCGACCCCACAGTAAAATACCGTATGACATAATGCTGTGAAAGTAACTAAAATAGATCAAACGCGCGGTTTCTACATACGTTAACTGTCTTATCTTTCTAACAGCATAAGTGGCTGAGCTTAGGCGACCCGCAAGAGATGTTATGTGAGGACCCCATTGCAATTTATCGTGTAGAGTGATTCCCAGGAAAACTGTTTGATTTACTAAGTCCAGCTTTTTGCAATTCAATATGATTTCGCATTCGGTACTTCTAACATTCGGCAACGTGAATCTAATATATTTGTTTTTCTTTTTCATTTAGTACCAAATTGTTTGCCGTGAACCAATTTTGGACCTGAAGAATAGAGTTATTCATATCATCGAGATTTTGTGACCGCCGATCTATTTTAAATATCAAAGAAGTGTCATCAGCAAACAACACCTTCTTCGGTTGATTTATTAGTAATTGAGGTAAATCGTTAATATAAACTAAAAAGAGGAATAGACCCAATATCGAGCCTTGAGGAACACTTATTGCCATTTCAGACCCTAGTGAGTTTACGCCGTTTACCTGTACTTTAATTTGTCTGGCTTTTAAATATGATCTAAGTAACTCAAGGGCTGTATGTCTTATTCCATAGTGCTTGAGCTTCAACAATAGTGTCTCATGGTTAACGCAATCGAACGCCTTCGAGCAAAAGAATCTAATGGTGTCTTGTTCTTCCTCCCAGGCGTTAAAGATGTTCTTTATTAGGGTGACACCGGCTTCAGTTGTGCAACGCCCTTTGGTAAAACCGTACCATTGATCATAAGAGATGGAATGTTTGTTAAAATGTTGCAACAATTTGTTGAGCATTAACTTTTCGAAGACTTTACTGAGAGTAGTAGAGTACTGAGAGTACAAATACTTACGTCAATAAATAATAGGAGGCCTATTTCCAGCAGACGATGAGTCAATATTGTTACCCTAGTCTATCTTCAACATTACTTTTGATATTAATTTTAAAGATAAGCTTATCTACAGGGTCAAATTAAACTCGCTAGTGAATTTTACAGATGAAAATAATAATACTTTTGAATACAAGGTTGATGTTGTACCTATAAGTAATTTTGGTCCACTCACATACCAATTGAAAGAACTGCAAATAATATACAGTACGTAATACTTTTACTTTAAGTCCCATGAAACAGGAGGTCACATGTATTGGGGAGTAGATATTGCCACCAACAGGGCACAAGTCCACTGGGCTGCTTCTGAGAATTTCAATATGGAAAAGCCTATACAAGCCTATACACTTTTCTCGACTTGGGAATCGAACCTGGGACCTCATGTTCAACAGTTGCGCTTGCGACCACTGGGCTACTTCTGAGAATTTCAATATGAAAAAGCCTATACACTTTTCTCGACTCGGGAATCGAACCCGGGACCTCATGTTCAACAGTTGCGCTTGCGACCACTAGACCAACGAGGCAATACCTATTTATAACTATTCCAAATGTCTAGCATAAGTAAGCAGCTCCTGAAATAAACAGCTTCTTCTTTTCGTCTGAGGTGTGGCCACCTCTGGTGTCAGAGTTAATTAAGCCACCTTTGGGAACCTCACAGGCCTCAGACTTGGCTATTTCAGACTTACATTAACTATATAAGTCCAGGTTTCCTCAAGATGATTGCCTTGACCGTTGCCTGTGATGTCCAAGATAAATTTAGAAAGTACATATAAATTTGAAAAATTCACATTGGTTCTTGCCCGGGTTTGAACCCACGACCTCAAGCACGACAGACGAGGTTTTAGCCACTAGACCACCAGGATAATAATAAGCAGCTGAGATAGACATACAAGCCAAGTCATACCATAAGGGTTCCTTTTTATACGGAACCTGAAAAGGCCGAAATGAGTTTTCAAAAATACCTATACCAAATACCTATAATACTTACACGAGCTAAATACATGTCTTTTTACATCGCCGTCCCTTTAATCCCTATTTACTTCTAATGAGGGTCAGTCTGGGACCTTTATAATTGATAATTAACTTAATGCAAACTGGACGAACTAATAACTGAAAAGCTTAATAGTATATGTAGGCTTAACAGTAGTTTAACGAGAATAACCCGAGTACATATAACTATTTTATTAGATAAGAGTGAAAAAGTTTTAGTTTGTTATTTTAGTGAGATTAAAGCATATATCCTTTTTGGTCCAAAAGTGAACGTCCGTCTGTGTTTTGTGTTTTGAAACTATCTTCTTGTTGATTTACATTCAGTTTTACTTAAGTAATAATTTTAGGATTAGTAAGGTTGTAATTTAAGAGATCATTGTATATTTAAATAGTTATAGTTAATTAAGTATTTTTAAACTTTATTATTCATTGATTTAAGTATATGTTTATATAGTTATAGAAAATTAAGTATTACACTTTACATTTTTAAACAAAATTTGTGTTTTTTATTAAGGATTAGTTAAGTCATAACTAGAACTTAGCCTAAGCTTAGTTCGACTGCAATTTTTCATTTAAGTGTAGGTATATTTTTGTGTTATTTAAGTATTTTGTACACTTTGGCGATCATATACATTTTAAACAATATTTGGGATTTTAATTCAGGTTTACTTAAGTAAACTTTAGGATTAGTTTCAATTGTATTTATTTTTAATGTATTTCATTATTATTATTGTTATTTAAGTATTTCATACACTGCTGGAGGAGGGTAATGTGTTTATCAGTCTATGTATGTTTATTTGTTTCTATGTGGCGTTCTAGAGACCAAAAGCGTTTGCCGATTTTTATGATTCTTACGTCAATCGATTCGTATTAACCTTGCGTGTGTCACTGGCTACATTAAAATTGGATAACCGGATTTTGGGCGCCATATTGTGGGGACCAAACTGTAACGTTACGTAAGCTCAAACGAGCAAACGTAAGTCACGTTAATAAAATAAGTGTAAAATAAATAAAAAAACTTTTTAACAAAAAATACAACCGACTTACAAATAAAAACACTACAAAGTGAAAAATAACTTCAATTTCGGAAGTCGGACACCGAACCGTCGGACCGACGAAATTGAAGTTATTTTTCACTTTGTAGTGTTTTTATTTGGAAGTCGGTTGTATTTTTTGTTAAAAAGTTTTTTTTTTAATTTTTACTTTTTAGTTGTGGGTACATAACGGACCAATTCTCCAAAGTGAAGCCAGAATATATTAACCCAGAAACATGAAAATTAAACAAAAACGGTGGATTTAGAGTATACCAGGATGAACTGTTCACACCTGCGTACCCCTTTAAAGCGTGCTAGTGTGATGTGAGTCATGAAATGATGTAAACAATAAACAGACATTCGATTACAGCTATCCCGAGTGATCTGCTGTCATTTATTAAAGATTTCTGATGTATATCTCCGAAGTTCTTCATCAGATCTTGACCCAATTTAGATGGGACCACATCACACGCACCAGCTTTCAAATAAAAAAAGAATCATCAAAATTGGTTCACCCAGTAACAAGTTCTGAGGTAACACAAATAAAAAAAAAAAAACGAATTGAATACCTCCTTCTTTTTTGCGAAGTCGGTTAATAAGGGCCGGCTTCGTACGACGTGACGCCCGCCTCTTCCATGGTGGCGAAGGGGCAACTACAGACCAGGGCGGCGTGATACGCTGCGATGGGATGTCTGGTGGAGCGCTACCTCGAGATGAGGGCCCTCGTGTTCAGAGTGCGCAACCTGCGCGTGTTGCTGGCGGGCGCACTGTGGCCGCGGGCTCCGCTATAGACTACATTGCTGCAGCTCATGCACACCGTACCGGTTGGTATGCAGTTATGTAGGCATACGGTAGGCAGAAATGCAGACAGCAAGGAATGAAAAGGAACCGGGCTGTGGTGTTCCACGCCGTATAGTGAACCCTCTTACAGGGGTACGGTCAAATGATATACCATATATATAACACTCACAATATATATATTAACAAGTGCATTTCAGATAAATATGATTTAGAGAGTTTTTGAGATAAGATAGTGTGTCATACCAGGCTAAAATATGTCCTTCAAATTTTGCAACCAAAACCAAACTAAAAAGCTGACGTCTGTGTTTTCCTCGTTCTGTGTCATGTCTGCTGAATTTCAAATTCAAATTTCAATTAAGAAATCAAGACCAGAACGAATAAAATCGGTTTACAGAAGGGGGGGGGGGGGGGTCTGCCGCTGCCCTTACAATCATGTACAACTAGCTTAAGGAAGGTCTAGGTAGTCCATGGTATGTTATGTCTATTTAAGAAAATAAATTATCATATAAAATATGCCAAGATTTCACAAATTAGCAACATAAACTAAGTTGAAGCTATATCAATCAGAAATAACTAAAAATATGGTTTTCATGTGTTTTCGTTGTGTGAAAGAGTACATAACAATGAGTCACATGAGTTGATACAATATCAAAAGATAAAAAGGTATGGTTAGTATAGTGTTATGAAACGTAAGTAGACTAAATGATGTGGAATGAATACCACAAGCTCGACGCAACTGCAGCGTCCGGGATCGCTTGTCTCACTGTAGTAGGGGGTCCCGGCGGTTGCGAGGCGGAGCTGAGCGACGAACCCGAAGATGTTGGTCGTGTGTTCTTGGCTCGGGACTGGCTTCGTGTCAACATTTTCTTCTAAGCTTGTCATTTTTAGTTTAATTTCGTATTGATCGTCATTTTAATTATATTTTTTGTTTTCTTCTTGTTGGTTTATTATTTTATATATGTATTTATGCAGACATTATTTAAATTTAGTTTTATGTAGATATAACGGTGATATTGTACAGTTTGATAAATATATTCAAACAAAATCGAAAAGCTAAGAAAAGTTTACTATCAATCTTGACAAATCAGACCACATATTTCCTTTATTTAATTTCTTTTCTTATTAACTAAATTTTTAAATATTTTTATAAAACACAAAATTAAAAAAAACATTTAAAATATAGAAATAGAGGCCCACCGGTATCGGGAACAGGGTCCAAGCTACCGGCGGTTAAATTAAAAAAAAAAAATTAAAATATAAACAATATAAAAATATAAACAATATAATCTGTATCGGGAACAGGGTCCAAGCTACCGGCGGTCAGGGCTCCAGAGAAAGGAACCTCTTAAGAATATGAGCCGTATCCAGCAGTACTGCTTTCTGGATCACAGGCCCTTGACCAAGCCACCTGACGAGAGCCTCCTAAGGTATTGGTCGAGGCTCGTGGCTATTAAACCATTGGATGAACGACGACCACTTACTAAGTGGTATATTATTAAGTTATTGTCCAATACAATCACTCATGTGTCTATCTCTCCTTCTCTCTGTCTGTCCATCGTCTGCCATACAGGTTTACAATCAAACGGTTGGAGCTACAGTCTTCAAATTTCGCACAGTATTAGCATCTTGTTGACACAAAGCCATACAAATTGTCAAAAATGTTTTTAAAGGGGGCGTCCATACAGATATAGGGTAGGTGAAAAAAAAATTGACATACCCAATCGATTGGGGTAGAGTTGTTAAGACCTTATTGAGTAGATAAATACTATATTCTTTGTTTTACAAAATATTGAAAAACAAAGAAACGAGACGCCATGGAAATGAGCTTTTTTTTACAAAATTTTGTTCCGAAGAATTTGTCTTCTTCCCAACCATCTTGACCTATGAACTTAAAATTTTGCGATTATGTTATTTTTACCAACAAATACCTATAGATTAATAAATAAGATTTTAACATTGAAATTCCCTCATTTTTTTCCTATTACAATTAACTTAATTTTGCGGTTCGGTACGGTACCCTAAATGTGCAAGTCCCACACGCACTTCGCCAGTATTTTATTTTATTTCAAAGGAGATCACCTAATCTACCCTAGTTTAGGGCAGGTATATTTTCATAAAGTACGTACCATTTTTTTCCATCAACCCACATTTTCCATTAACCTTTAGACTAGGTAGTTATTGGTGAAGTTATTTTGATAAGGTAAACAAAATAACTTCACCAAGGAAATTGTATCATCAACAATGTCGAAAATACTGGCAAGAGAGCGTAATAAGGTTACCCTTTAAACCTCAAAGCGTCTGTAAACACATAACAGGGTAATAACGTTAACTGCGCAGTGCACGGGTTGATATTTATAGAATACTGGCTTCTGCCCGAGGCTTCGTCCACGTGAAAAGTGTTTTATCATCCCAAGGTAGAACAATACCGGGATAAAAACTATACTATATCCTTCCCAGGATCTCAAGCTATCTCGATACCAAACGCCATTTAAATCTGTTCAGCCGTTAAGGCGTGAAAGCATAACAGACAAACTCACATTCGCATTTATAATATATTTTTTAGGATTGTAATGTAGTTATATAGGTACCTATGCAAAATAATATTTGTTTGTGTTAAAAATTAAGTGAGGGGTGAGGTGATAATGTTCGGGGCATTTTTGGATGCTGTTTTGAAATTCGTTGATTGAACCGATTTTGGTAAAGAGCGATTTTCTTGTGTTCATAATATGCTCCCTATTTTATGAAGGCATTTATTAGGGGCGATTTCTGATTATCTAGAAGTCCAGACTCCACGCTACTATTAAGATTTATTTAAGAGATAATTATAATAGCCTCCTTGCCCAGAAGTGGGACAGAACAGGCTGGCATAAAAATATTTAAAATCTAATTACAGTCGTACTTTAGGGCCTCAATAAAGTGACATTTAGTCAGTGACAAACATAATTGCACAGCTCAAAATCGGCATGCGCTGTAGAATTGTTACAAAGTTTTACCGTGCAGTTTGATAGATTAAAAAGTAAGTTAGCTTTACATATCGTACACCCAGAACAACATTGCATTAAATCAATTAATCTCAAAATCGACTTTTACCTATCAACGAATAGCCAAAAATTTGCCGCATTTTTTTTTTTTTTTTATCTATTATAGGCTCGCGCTTGACCACTATCTCACCTGATAGTAAGCGACGATGTGGTCGATGGTGGAGCACGCTTGCCTAGAAGTAACCTATTCACTCTTGACTTAAAGACCCCTAGATTGTAGCTATCGGGAAACACAGACTCCGGCAGGGAATTCCACTCCTTAGCTGTACGCATAATAAAAGTATTCCCAAAACGTTTAGTGCGTATTGGTGGGATGTCCACCATATATCGATGACGCATCGCCGTACGTCTGGTAGTCCGATGATGGAACGGGCTGGGTGGAATTAAATCATGCAATTCCATCGCACACTCCCCGAAATGTAACCGATAAAAAACCGACAAGCTGGCAACTCGGCGACGATGTTCAAGGCTCTGGAGCTTTGACATTTACCACAAGGACAGGAATATTTATATCTACAAAATTGTCCAAAAGATCTCGAGATAACTCTCCATCTTTCACGATGCACTGCTAAAGTCGCACCGTCAATACAATTGTATTTCCAGTTGCAACTTATCCGTCTTAGAAACAGCACGCAGATCCTTTACGCAACAGTGAATTATTTTGTCATAATGCGGTGTTGTTGAATGTAGAACGAAAATAACTCTGAATTATTTAGTTTTAATTCAGTGTTGGTGACTGTGTTTATGATTGATACTATTTCGAAATAGTACTCTGTTGTTGACAAAGGTATGTATTTTATTTTGTATTTTTCCAAATTAGTATTGTTAGTAAAAGGAGTAAATCAGTGAAATGATGCACTATTGATATTAGATATAAATTATGTCCTAATTTTGTTAAAATGATAAAAACATACTGTTTTATACAAATAACTGTAATTTACATTATAAATTAAGAAACATATATCTCAGATTAAAACAGTAAACAACCGACCCCCCGAGGACAAGGAGGAGGAGGAGGAGGTCGAGGTGTTCAACAATCGTCGGGCAGTTGCCCGGACCAGACACAACACCCGTCTGGTCGGAGGATCCTCCCTTTTCTGTGGAGGTCTGTGGGACTTTACACCCTGTTCCGCATACCTCCAAACTGGTGACTCTCGAACATGAACATCAGCGCAGCCCTCGTGCAGAGCTACTTTATCGTGACGTCATCATCACTTCCTCAAGCTTTCGAGCAGCGACTAACACGGCCAGCCAGTACCCACAGAGTCTACGGGGGTATGCTGACCACCAACATGCAGCGGACGCGCATTCCTGGTCATCACCCCCAGCTTCTTTCATCACCGCTCCGACTCACTGGAGCCAGTAGCTCTGTCCCGACTCACTGGGACATCATCACCGCTCCGAACTACTGGAGCCAGCAACACTATCCCAACTCACTGGGATTTCACCACCCCGACTCACTGGGTCACTCACCGCATACAGTTCCGACTTCCGGTTCCGACTCACGGGAACCAACCTTCCACTGGCCAGGCACACATCACGAGATGTACGGACGACTCAACCTGCTATCGACCTCCGGTCTCCGGAGGGGAGTGATGTAGCGGCACCAACGCCGCCGCTTACGAACTAATGACATGACGTCACACAAATCCTGCATCGCGCGATTAGAACACGTACAACAGTCCGACAACAACCGTTGGGCAGTTGCCCGGACCAGACACAACACCCGTCTGGTTGGAGGATCCTCCCTTTTCTATGGAGGTTTGTGGGACTTTACACCCTGTTCCGCATACCTCCAAAAGTGGGTCTTAAAATGAACATGGACAAAACCAAGGTCATGGTGAATGGCCATGTAAAACCCACTCCTATCAAGGTAGGAGACTCTACACTCGAAGTTGTAGATGATTATGTCTACCTGAGACAAATGGTCCAGTTGGGTAGGTCCAATTTCAAGAAAGAGGCCAACCGTCGAATCCGACTCGGCTGGACGGCGCGGCGGCGTTCGGAAAGTTGCGTGGTATCTTCTTGTCCAATTTACCGCAGTGTCTCAAGACAAAATTCTATGACCAGTGTTTGTTGCCAGCGATCACCTATGGGACCAAGACGTGGCCGCTCACAATGGGCCTTATCAGAAAGCTCAAAGTCACCCAAAGGGCAATGGAGAGGGCTACGCGCGGAATTTCCTTTCTCGATCACGTCAGAAATGATGATATCCGCAGGAGAACCAAAGTTACCGTTATAGCCCGAAGAATTGCCAAACTTAAGTGGCAGTGGGCAGGGCACATTGCTCGCAGAACGGATGGCCGATGGGGCCAAAAAGTTCTGGAATGGCGACCGCGAACCGGAAGACGTTACGTTGAAAGGCCTCCCACTAGGTGGACTGATGACCTGGTTAAGGTTGCGGGAAGGCGCTGGATGCGAGACGCACGAGATCGGTCAATGTGGTGTCACTTGGGGGTAGCCTATGTCCAGCAGTGGACGACTTTTGGTTGAAATGTTAATTATACAATTTTAAACAGTTTTAGTTTTATGTAACGGTGTTATAACATTGTTATTTTTTTATTCCTAACAATTTTGTGTTATAAGTTTTTTTTTGTATTCAATCAAATGTGCCTTTATTTTTTCTTATTTTTTGATTAACAGAAGATTTTGTTTTTTGTGATTTACATGTTTTAATTAACACTTTGGGTGCAAACAGAAATACGGTGTAATTGTCAGGAAAAGCCATTATTGCATTGGTTCTTTTCGGGCTAGTACGAGTTTTACAAACCAACTTCTTCGCTTGTATGTAGGTTCACAATGTAACTGATCTCATTATGTATTGGCGAATAACGTAGGTATATGACATTCCACTAAACACGTAGTTTTATTTACACAAACAATCGGTCACTTTCACTGTATTCAAGTCCAGCTTTCATCACAAATTAACAATTCAATCAAACCCGCCATATTCTTACGCCTCGATCCATGACTTCTCTCCCTTCTTTGCGCCAAAAACTAGTGCTTAGTGTTACGTCAAGTTGACATCTGTCAAAGTCGTTCCAAACCATAGCTGTCGTCAGAACGAAATCGTTAGAAGTGCCTACACGTTTTTTACTGAGAAGAAAACAAATGGTTAGTTATTGTATTTTAAATCACAATAAAAAAACAGTAGAATAATAGTGCATTATTTCAGAATCAATCAGTAAAAAGATAGTAACTCGAAATAATATTTTTTTATTTCGTTCAGTCATTCCACATTCCATACCAGTGAATTAAATAAAAAAATACATGTATTTACTTTATTAGCGTGTTTTTAATCAACTGATCTGTAAAATGCTGATACGGATTGGATTCTTCATATGAAATTATCAAGACATTTGCAATAACTTGGACATAAAATGAGATAACGGTTTTTAGTCAATTCTAAAAAAAAACTATTTTGACTTGGTGCAGTGTTGTTCTGGGCGTGCGACCTAAAACCAATGTATTCCAATATTTCTTAGCCAACACGATCAAAACAAACGTATCGCGATAAGGGGCGTCCGTGACCCTTTCACTTGGCAATCAGTAATGATTTAATATCTCATAAACGAGAATAAAAATGGTTCTACCTTTCATTTGAGATGAAAATATCTCAGTAAACTAATAATCATGTTTTCAAGTTACGTTAGGTAAAAGTCGGCTCAATGACTTTTATTTTTTTGTAATCTGGCGGAGACTTTAATTAAAACGAGTGAAAACAGATACATGAACTCATAGACGCGTACGTTCTGTGATCTCATACAAATGCCGGTCGCGAGTTCACTAATGCTAGTCACAAATATGTAAATATTTTCTTTATTTCTTTCACTCGCTTTACGTGAAGCGTGAATGTGTGTATCAGCCTAGACATTTCCAGAGACGTTTGAGTCGGCTTCCAGTCTAACCGCAATTACCATGTTACTGGACTACACACTCTTAGACTAGTTGTCTGACTTTCGGATTTTGACTCCCCGTTGTGATTTTCCGAGGCGGCATTCACACAGCGCAAGATGTTTTTAACCACCGACAGAAAAAGAGAGGTTTTGTAAGTTTAACGTGAGTATGTGTACCTGTGTGTTTGTGTATTTGTATATTCGTTTACTGTCTGTGGCATCATAGCTTCTTAATGGATGAACTAATTTCGAATTGCTTTTTTTTGTATGAATGGTGACTTTATCGAGAGTATTCTTAGCTATGTTTGATGAAACTCGGTTAAGCCGTTCAAATGTTATGGGCGTTTTACCGTTTTACTGTTGTTACTGGGCGATTTGAATGAGGGTGTTTTCGCAAGAAATTGTGTTATAATTACGTGTACAATAGATATAGCTCAGAGGAGCTAAACGTAAGCCACGTTAATAAAAAAGATAAAAATAAGGGCTGGCTTCGTACGACGTATAGCTCACAGGAGCTAAACGTAAGCCACGTTAATAAAAAAGATAAAAATAAGGGCTGGCTTCGTACGACGTGCCGCCCGCGCAATATGATTGACTGAGGTATCAGCTACGGCCGTATTCGCCCGCCTCTTCCCAGTTGGCCAAGGGGCAACCGCAGACCAGGGCGGCGTGGTACGGTGCAGTGGGTCGGCAGGTGGAGCGATACCGCGAGTTGTGGGCCCTCGTGCTCAGAGTGCGCACCCTGCGCGTACTGCTCGAGGACGCGTGCGGCCTCAGCGCGCATACCGCCGCGCCGCTGTAGACCTGTCTGCCACAGTTGATACGCCAGACTGGAACATCTTGTTATTATAACAGTTCACTTGATTGTATAATTGTTTTTTATTTATAGGCTTCAGGGATTTATTACACTTATTTACAAACAAAATTCTTCTGCAATTCAAATTCAAAAATCAATTAAAAGAAATCATGACCAGAACGAATAAAAAACGTTTTACAGAGGGGGCAGTCTGCCGCTGCCCTTATTTTGATGATTATTATGTACAACGAGCTTTATATAAGAAAAGTGTCCATGGTATGTTATGTCCATGGCTTAAGAAAATAAATTGGACAGATAGATGTCAGATCAGATGAAAATGTCAGAGTATAAAATATTCTAAGAATTTACAAATTAGCGGTAAAAAATAAGTTGCGGATGTTAAAACAATCAGAGATAACTAAAATTATGCTTTTCAGGTGCTAAAAGTTTCAAAGAATACATAAAAATGTGTCACATATGTTGATACAATTTCAAAAGATAAAAAGGTGTGGTTTGTATAGTATTATAAAACCTAAATAGACTGAAAGATGTATATCTGTACTGCAGAATACCACGTTATACAGTAAGGACAAGGCGGACCGCGTGTCTTTCTGACGCTACAATTTTTTCATTATGTATGAACTAGCTAAGTTACTAGACTATAAGCTCTTAATAGAGTGAAGCGAATTCGCTTCGCGGACGGCTGTTTTCGGGAGCAGTCGTGTAGTTCAAGAATAAGAAATGCCAATTTCTTGTATGGTGGACGTTCGGACGGCCGTATCTTCACTGTTAAGACTATGAATGCGGTTATTATTATTATTGGTTGCGTGCCCCAGTTGTTCTATGTGGATTTATGTAGGAACAACGCTGGGGTACGGTTGCCTATTCGTCAGCTTGTGGGTACACACATTTCATGGAAATAGATATCTTCTCCCTTTCCAGTAAAAAAAATAAATATCTGGCTGTGAATACTTTATCTCCATAATCTTTAATAAATTAACGCGATGAACAATATTCTTCCGTTTCCTATTTGTTCATATATTAGTAATCCATATATTATATGACAATGATGTGGATTATTATGTTTGCCAATTTATTATTCTACTCATAGTTTTATTTAAATTTTAACATGTAACTGGTTTTTTGTTTCTGGACCTATCTATTCTGTGATAAAACCCTCGTTAATCATAGATGAATGTTTTCTCCGATTAATAAGACAGATGGCTATAATTAATTATCTCTTCCAAAGAACTTGCAATTAATGAAGCTTTACTGTATTAGATATATTCGTAATTTATCGTTTTTGGAGAGCAGTGATATTATAAGTAATGATTTTTTTGTGAACGAATTTTAGATTTAGATGTTATTGAGATGCCTACCTGCCTTCTTCTTCGTGGCGATGAGTAACTGTTCAAACTTTTCTTCGACCAGTAATCAGCCACGTCAATAGCCTTAGCTCTGGCCTCACACAAGTCTTGCATGGTGCAATTATATTTGCATATGGAGCAGGACAGATATGGGGCACCGTCTGTGGAGTGATTCCGCAGTCACATTGCGGCTGATCGGGCAGTCACATTGCGGCTGATCGGAGCATCCCCATCCGACCAATATATACATACGTATCGAATTGATAACCTACTTTTTTGAAGTCGGTTATAAAACTAGTCAACAAAGTACCTCAGAAACTGCATCCGGTGCTTTTTTAGAGAAAACAACAAGCCTTCGTGCAACAACCTTGGCTAATAAATTACTATGTGAAGTTTTCCGCAGAGAACCTTTAGTATTTTTAGAAATATAATAAATTATCAACTATTCCTCGAACTCATTAAATGTTTACAATCCCCTTTGCTTTGAATTTAAATTAATTACGAGGGCAAAAGCAGAAAATAAACACAGAATAAATTTCTTTGTTCGCAGTCATATTATTTAAACTGTGTACCTAGTCATTCGAAAATTAAATAAAAGTTTATTTAAAACGCTCAACTAGGGTTTTTAATAAACTTTTGAACATTAAATTACCTGGAATCTTCCAGGTAATTTTGTAATAATAAAATAACATTTAATGTTCATTTAATGTCCCTAACTTGAAATTAGGAGATTCCAGGTAATTTTTATTTTACATTAAAGAATATAAGCCACTTTGTCAAACACAAGTATTTAATAGTATTTTTCTACCAAACTTGCTTTCAGAACTGTTTTTCTTTAGTATTGGCACGAATTATCAGGAATAGGTAATACGCCACTCCGTCTTCCCTGGGCAAGTTATTTACCAAGAGCTCTACTAATTTTTATGTTTTGCGTGTTTTCACTAAAGGGCCGATTTCTGAATTGAGTATTTGAGGTTAAGAACATTTCAAAGTTTGAAAAATACTCAACTCGTTCTTAACCTTGAAATACTCAATTCAGAAATCGGCCCTCAGACAGTCAGATATGACGCTACAATGCAATATAGATACGACAATATTTTCTACTGATAAGTAGATCATCATCATCATCATCATATGTTTAAAGGTGCCTAAGTCGAAAAAAAAAGATAACTAAAAAGTTATAAATAAAAAAAAAACAAAAAACCCGACTTCCTAAGAAGCGAACTAAAAAGACGTAAACAAGAAGAAAATCTTGTTGTGCAGTCGGAGGATACATCTGATTTGGTCAGCCAGTTTGCGAGTATTGTATCCTCCGAATGCGCAGCATGATTTTTAAACATGGTTGTCGTAATTGCCTCACATAGCAAACATAGTGTTATGTTTCGTGTTGCCACAGACTAGTGGCAGAACTATTTGGGGTGAAAATACTTCAGTGTATATTCTCACTTGCCAATAACAGAACTCAACTATAAAATTCTAACTTTCTTTAGCCCGTGCTCTTCCGAACAATTGTCAATTAAGTTTGATGTACTTTTTTTTTATTTCACATCAATAACTTCATATCAAAAGCACAAAAGCAATCAGGTGTCCGGTCATCCATTTTGTTCGTCGCATCGCGTCGCGCACGATAACTCAAACAAGCTGACTCTGATTAATATAGTAACTGAGCTGAAAAATATATTTTACTGATGCGTTTGCTGGTGTTATTAAAAAGGGAAAAAGGTGTGAGGTTTTTAATTATTTTGTTGCAAGTTACATAATGTATTTATTTTTTGTGACTTTGTGTTTCATTGTACATTTGGTGAGTTGCGAATCTGGTTAGTTGATAATCTGGTGACTTGCTAATAAGGGGAAAATGCCTGCATTTATACAAACATGCATAAATGCACGCATTTTTCCCATGGGGGTAGGCAGAAATTATAGAACGCAACTTGCTACCATCCTTAAGGCGGAAACATAATTACGTGTCGTGGCGTGCCGCATTTGATTGGCTACAAGACTCGTTGTGATTTGAGATAGGCTTGAACAGATTCGTAAGATTGGTGTATCACACACCACGACACGACACAGTAATGTGTAGTGTTTTTTTGCTTCACTTACGTTCATGCATCTATTCATACTCGCAACCCGGTTATGAGTACTGCGCACTGTTGCAAGTTTATAATTTTTTTACATAAATGTCGTGAAAACGTTGATAAACCCGTCTACTTTTAAAACCGTGTACTAAATCGCTTTGGAGGGATGGCTATATAAGTAATGAAAACGAAATAAACAATGGATGGACTGTGTAAAATATGGTTTATGTCTAAAAAGGTGATAACTCCAGATCACAGAACAGGAAAAACGCCTCTTTCTCTGTTCTGTGCTCCAGATGATGACTAACAGAGAAAAATGAAAGAAAAAATATAATTGAATGAATTTGGTAAACTTAAGTAAATAACATAAATTGCTGTAAACGTTAGCGGTCCCCGATTCAAGTACGAGGTTTATTTTTTCTTTGTAGAGGTTTTTGTTTCGGGGGTATTTTAAATTCAGTTCATTCTTTTTTGACTACATAAGTATACACGCTTCAATCAACAATCTATCGAAACACGTAATTATGACATGATAATCTTGAAAAAAAACCCAGATTCAAAGAGTAAAATATGGTTAACTTTTGAACGGGTCATAATCAATTGTTCGGACGAAATGTTCCGTTCCCTTTCTGTTATTTTGACACTGAGTCAACTTGCTGTCATCAATATTGACAGTATTTGGTTGATTTGACAGTTGAAACTAGGGTGGAAATTTGTGTTTGACGTGGCTGGACGTGATCCGTGGGTTTCGGTTTTGATGATATCCTAATTGTTAAAAATCAACCCATCGGTATTGAAATTACGGTCGCCATCCGCGAGTGGACTTGTGCTCCGCCCGTGCTGGTGTATTTGTGTATATTTCGCGCACAGCGACGTGTTCGGTCGGAAACATTCCTATCAATCTGGCGGGAACACCACCAGAACACGTTTGTTGTCCCTTCCTTTATTATATATATTTTTCCCTATAGCCCTCAACTGGACACGGGACCAGGAGACCACCACGAGGACAAGGGTAAGTGCATAGTTGTAAGTAGCACTTTCCACCTTTCTGACAGGAACCGGTATATCAAAGAACAGACCCCTATCTCCCGCTGCCACGTATCGTGGTTTTGCGGGTATAGACCTGATAGGATCCAAGAGTCGCAGCATTGCTATGGGCCCCAGTGTTCGCCTCTTGGCTTTGTGATCCGAAGGCCTGTATTCATCATCAATCATAACTAAAAGACTTTCAACAAAGTCACCTTTCAAACAAAAAAAATCAAAATAAAATCGGTTCATTCATTTGCGACCTACGATGCCACATACAAACACACACACAGACACGTCAAACTTATAAAACTTCGTCTTTTTTGCGTCGGAGGTTAAAAAGACATGTTACGCTGACCACAAATAAATTGGTAAATTGGCAAGAGAAAAATGATAATGATTATGATTGAGCTGCAAAAGTTTCTTAAGGGGAAAAAGTTATTATCAATGCTCTTGTTTCATATGAGAAGTCCTAACCTTGCGTTGCCCAAAAATGGGCGGAAAAGGACATCAACATTTCAATATCATCAAAATTATTTACTGATATTTTAAGTCCCATCGGCTATGTATTTACTTAGACCATTATAAATTGGTTAACATTTGATTGGTCTTTGTTTTGAAACATAAACAAACTGAAAGCTTTGTTAATCAAATCAAAGCTAAATGGGAAACTAAAATCACGGCAATTGAAAGTCACAAACAACTACAGTGTGGCCAGTGTCAGTACACACTACAGTACCTTCAAAAAGACGCTTTTTGCAGAATCAAATGTCAAATATCAGTCTTATGTCAATATCATTGAAAATAAACAATGGTTCAAAGATGATGATGATGATGTGGATTTAATAGTTCAAAAGAGTGAATGTAAAATTGATATGTTTTCAGAAGAGGGAAACAGGTGGAGTATAGAACATAAATTTTAGACAATATTAGAACTGTATTTTTTTCTGCGCATTTAGGGAAAGGCCAAACGAGATGAGATGAGTATTTACGCTGCTTTTTGTTTCATACTAAAGTCCTGTTTGTACCACACAGCGACGGCGACGCAAAATGTGCTGTCTGCTGACTCACGCACATTATTTTAACTGAATTGTCACGCACATTATTTAAACCTCGCTTGGGGTGAGGGAGGGTAACGAGGCAAGCGTCAATAGTCCCGTCCAAACGTTGGATAGCAACTGAAGTTACGTTCGTCCGTCTGGCAGCCTAACCGGATTTCAGTTCAACGTAAATTTAGGTTTTTAAAATACGCGACTCACGTCTCATAAAATCACGCTCGTTTGGCCTCGCCCTTACAAAGCTTCGAATTTAGTTATGTAGAGTTCGTAAATATTTAAATGTCAAAGAAATAATTACAACTCTGTATTATTGCACTGTACCACAGCATTATTCTCGTGATGGCCGTACCTACTCATAGAAGATGCTTCGTTTTGTTGTAGCAATGTTGGTTTTAATATTATTGACATATATAGTTATTTGCTCAGATTCGCTGTTAAAAGTTTTACATGTGTGTATAAATGGTACAAGAATGGATATTTATGTAACCTAGGCTCATCAGTGGTATAACGATAAAGCACTTTTTCTGGTCAGTTAAAGAAAATATCTAGGAAACTGTCTATATACATAATAATATTCTGTAACAACCTAACAGTTTAATTGTAAAGGCTACCTCAGACAGCGCAGGTGCACTGACAGACAGGTTGTCTGCCTTTAAAAATCTTTAAGGTACAAATTCGAACACAATGTATATTGTAACTGAATAAATTGAATTGAATTGAATTCTATGATTTTTTTGTCGCATTGTCGCGTCGCGCCTGTCTGCAGGATTTTTAAGTCAATTGAAATAAAGAGAGATTGAGGCTCCTCCTCAGGTTCCTCTTCGCTGCACCGTGGGTGACCAAGCCATGAACCCCACCTCGACAATGCGGGAACCAACCGGGGGGGATATATAGCCTACCAAAGTACCTAAAGTCGTGATAATCTAAGAAGCCGGCTTTGATACCTTTATAAATACTTATAATAATTAAAATTAATGTTTACGAATTATACTCGTTGATATAGTGTATGGGTAACATAGTATTTAATTAGGATTATAAATTAGTTTTATCAATTTATTATGTAGTAAGTAAGTTGTCGCGGCATGTTAAATGAGAAACGTCATCGGACTTCTTAGATTGTTACGATTATAGATACAAATTATGCCAACTAGCAAGACTAACAACACTTTTTAATTATCTACCTACTTACAACTAATATCATCATCATCAGCCTTTTAATGTTCCCACTGCAAGAACACAGTCATCACGCGGGCCCAGTGCGGGTTGGTGGATGTCACATGTCTTCGAATTTTTGTTTCTAGGACATGCCGGTTTCCTCACGATGTTTTCCTTCGTCGTTTTTAGAGCAGTGGTGATGTTATAATTTACACACGACCTACAACTTGTCAGGCGCGGCCGCTACCTACTAATGACTACTAATATACTATCGTTAAAATTTATGAATATTTCAAGATCATTTTGTGGCAAATAAATACATTTTCTTTTTATCTTTCAATTCAACATTCTCTTGCCCTCTTTCCAAACTATTTAGGTAGTCGCAACATGTCTCCTGATTCTTCCATACTTCTGTATAAGTGGCCAGGTCATCTTGGTCGTGTGGTCTTTAACAAAAATAAACTAAAACCTTGTTGAGTATTTCAGCGGGGATAGTGATGTAAATAAAAAAGCTTAAGAAGGGTGTAAGTACGCACCAATACCTCGGCGCCCCAATTCACCCCACCACGCGCGCTTTACCTCTCGTTATTGGCGCGCGTAAATCACAGTTAGCGTTTGTCACCTGTTATGAAGGTCGACAAAATGAGTTCTTTGAAGCGAAAGTGTTTTACAATTGAAGAATAAAGTGCAATATTACACCGATTAGAAGCCGGTGAATCAAATGCAACCCTCGCAAAGGAGTTTGGCGTATCTCATTCTACAATATCCACAATAAAGAAGAATAAAGATAAGATGGAGCCGCTGTTTAATGCCAATGTTTTGAAATGCAAACGCATAAGGACTTCTTATCATGAGCAGATGGATAAAGCATTGTTACAGTGGTTCAAGCTTTAGCACGACCGGGGAATACCCGTTAATGGACCTGTGCTACAAGAGAAAGCAAACTTTTTTTGCTAAAATAATCCCACCGTTTTGTGCGTCATCCGGTTAGTACGACATAGTATCGCCAATCCCTTGAAGGTCGTTATATCCGAATTCTACTGTAACACATTTAAAAGTCAGTGTTGTAGTTCCATTTAAAGTATACTTCATAAAATATAGCTTGATCTCTGCGACAGCTATCAGTATCAATACAATAACAATAGCGCTTGGCAGGCTAACAATACCGTAACAATAACGTATATGTAAGTTTGACATATGTCGCAGAGATCAAGCTATCTTTCATGAAGTATAGATGAGATCTTTCTTAGCTCACTTCTCTAAGAAGAAGCACTGAAACCAGGGTTGGACGGTATTTGAATTAATTGTAATTAAACTGTGTAATTGAAATACAAATAATGATAATAATAATAAAAGGAAGGCTGAGAGAGATAAGAAAAGCAAGTATCTTGATCTGGCTCGCGAGGTTGTCAACATGTGGGACGTGAATACAGCGATCATTGTGCCGATAGTCGTTACGGCCAATGGCATAATAGCCAAGAGCCTCGACGAACATCTGTGGAGGCTCTCGTTGGGCAGCTGGATCAAGGGCTTGATCCAGAAAGCGGTATTTCTAGACACGGCGCGTATTGAACTGATTGGACGGTGCGGACCATAGATCGTTCAGCGGCGGTCAAAGCTTGAACTGACAGTGGTTTGATATTATCCTTTGGCTTTAAAAATTTCAGGATATATGTGATGATACGCAGCAATTTTTTCCACGAAGAAATGCGTTGCGCCATCTCACATAATAGCGGTGGTTTTAATTGCGAAGTCACAGTTAACACATTTGTTTTGTGCTCTGGAAGCTCAATACAGTCAGTCGGCGAAAATAGGCCATTCCTCAGGAGCAGCGTGCATCCAGGAGGGGCCGTTCCACCAGAGGTTATTCGAAACAAGCAGCGACGGGAGCATTCCCCGAGAAAGACAATCGCTGGGATTTTCTACTCCAGCTACGTGGTAGAAGTGTTTCGCGGCCAAATTTGCCTGACACTGAGCGACGCGGTTACTCACAAAAATCGACCAACGATGTGGAGAGGAATGTATCCACGATAAGGCTATTGTCGTATCTGAGAACGCGTATATTCCTGCGATTGGAACGCGTGCAGCATAAGTATCGTGGACAATTTGCACTAATTTTGACATGAGCACGGCAGCACATAGCTCAAGACGTGCGAGAGTCGTGACTTTGGTTGGTGATACCTTTGACTTTGCGCAAAGTGAGCGGACCCTGATGCCAGAAGGGTAGGTATAGTGTAAGAAGATCACACAACCCATTCCATTCAAACTAGCGTCACAAAAAGCGAACAAGATTTACAATGCTGACTGCATTGTAAATCTTGTTCGCTGTATGTTGACACCTACATGGCGTGGAATCCGTAAGGTATCAAAGCAAGGGAAATTCTTGCACGAGGCAGAGAAGCGGATTACAATATGTTCGGGAGCGGGATCGTCCCAGCCACTGTTGCACAACCATAACTCTTTAATGAGCAATTTGGCATAGAGGATGACTGGAGCGACCAAGCCGAGAACGTCGAACAAACGTGCAACTATTGAGAGGATGTTCCTCTTTGTGCATTTGTCAGTTATCTGAGCGGTGGCGAAGAAGAAATTGCCTTCAGAAGGTTCCCAGGAAGACCTAAGACCTTCGAAGACACATTGCCTTCGTCAAAATCGAGGGATTTGCGGTGCGAGTCAGGAAGACTGGCTAAAAGAGCTGGTGAATTACTAGACCATTTCACTAGATCTAAATCACCCGATCTGAAAATATTTATTAGGTCTTGTGACAGCTGCATAGCGGTTTGTTCATTATGTGTAGAATATACCAGATCATCCATATAAAGACTGGTTTCTGCGATTTTTGCAGCGTCAGGATAGTGTAGGCTCATGTCGGAAGCCAGCTCTCGCACAGTGCGCATAGCTAGATAAGAGCTAGACTTGAGGCCAAATGGTAGGCGGTTGAAAATAAAAGTTTGCACTGGTTCGTTCTAATTGAAACGAAACAAGATGCGTAGGTATTTACGCTGGTCCGCGGGTACACAAATGCGTAAGTACATTTGTTTAATGTCAGCGTTTATCGAGACGGGAAATAAGCGGAATTGCAACAGCAATAAAAACAGATCAGCTTGCAAATTAGGACCTATGCAATACGTCGTTTAAAGACAAGCCCGTATGAGTTTTCGCACTAGCATCTAATACTATGCGCGGCATCGGCTTATCAGGACGCACAACGTCGTGGTGGGGTATATAATAACCTGCGTCAGAAATTTCAGATTCATCGATCGGGCAAAGGTAACCATTGTCGATATATTCTCGAATAACCTGGTTGTAGTTGTCCCTCAAATCAGGTGACAGGCGAAATTTCCTTTCCAGTGCCATAAATCGGCGGAAAGCAACAGCGTGTGAATTGCCAAGTTCAGACGGATCCTTGCTATTCAGCAAGGATCCGTCAACGCAGCGATACCGTATAACGACCGGCATCATCACGTGTCACTGATGTAGTGAAAATATTTTCGCATTCCGTCTCCTCGGGTGAAAACAAAAGCTTTGTAGGTATTTCTTCCAGTTCCCAAAACTTCTGAACTATGTCATTCAGCGCGAGCGCGGTGAAAAAAGCGGTAGGTATGGTATCATCACGCGGATAATCTCCCATCAGAATGTAACCAAAAGTGGTTAGAAGTGCAGGTGAGATTCGCGGACCGAAATCAACCCTATTCCTCAGATAGATGTACGGGAAGAGTTGGGCACCTAATACTGCCTGAATGTCACCTGGAACATTCTAACTAAAATCTGCGAGCGGAAGGTCATGGTAATCCATGTTTCGATTCCATTCGATAAATTGCGACGGCAATTGATCCGTGATACATTCAACAACTAAAGCGTGAATGTTGTATTTCTGTTGCGGGTAAATGCGGGATTCAATATCTAAATATACATATCCAATGATTGGACGCGAAGTTGACCCAACACCTTTGACAAAAGAATTACTCAAAGGAATTATTGGAAAATTCAAAACGCGGCAACATTCAGTAGTCACCAGATTGTTCATACTTCCGTTATCAATTAAACATCTGATAATAGTCTTCGGACCTGTACTACCTTTAGGAAGCGCGTAAACTTGAGCGGTTGAAAATAATACCGTCGACTTCGGCTTTGACTCAGCCGAAAGAAGCACGGCGGCATTATGCGACACGAGCGGTGGTGATAATATTTCCGGTGCGACTTTCGCGCTATTATCACTGTTATTGCTAGAAACGCACGAACAAGACAGCTGCGCGCTCTCTGGAGCTGAGGAAGGCGCGCGACTTGTCGGCGACGCGGGAAGTGTGATCGGCGTATGCGCGAGTGTCGGCGGCTTCATGGGAACATTCACGTAAGCGGTGTGTACATGAATGTTATTATTTTCATTATTGTTTAAAAAATGTAAAAGCGCATGATGTCGTTTTTTACACAACTCACAAATAGATGACGAATTACAGGTCGATACATTATGCGTCATAATCAAGCAGTTTACACATCCACGTTTGGATTTAATGAAATCACAACGAGATTTAGGATCACGAGTATTTTTAAATTTAACGCAACTGTATAGCTGTGTGTGAGCGGTGTCATTACAGTATGCGCAACGCATTGAAGCGGGCGGACCTGACAAAGAAGCAGGGGTCCCGGGGGCAACCATAGGTACCTCGCTCGCGACAAAAGATTTATTAGTAGTTTATGAAACTGTTGCATAATGAGGGTGTCTAACCACTCCAAACAGATGTCACGTGAGGTCGCAATACTGGTGAGGGTGCGTTAGTACATGTAGGGATATGATACGTCACGCGCCTACTGAACCTATAAGCCTAACAGTCCCTACGACTATAATCCCTATAAGCCCTACAGCCCTAACCTACCATATACCTAGTAGTGATATATAAATATATAAATAAGTTCAGGATGTCTGCACCATGCGACCTAAGGTTACAGACGGATAGTAGACAGGATGTCCAGGTTCGGGAAGGATAAACTCACTGCCAGCTCGCAGACTCACGAGACTGATCAGAGATGGCTAAAGGTGTCTTGGCCACAGTGAGGGGTAATGAGACAAGAATATAAAATTCAAATCTGGTTTATTTTACAAGATGTACAGCTTATATACTAATTTTAACTTAATACACACTATTATACAAAGTTGTATGTGTTTCATGCGTGTAAGATGCAACTCAGTCATTATTTTAACTAGGCCGCTCGTGTAGTCGTCGCCGGGCCAAGTGCTGATTCGATGTTCAAAGGTTAACATTGAACATTCTGGCGACTCCTCAGGGACAGGACCGTAGTTGGTACAGCTCAATGGTTTCGTATGGTCTGGCCTGGCCTTCTCCAGTTTGCTGTGCTTGAGTGGGCACCCTGCGTGGTATGCCGTACGGCTGCTCTGTTAGTTGCGTGTGTGGTATGTTGCTGACGATCGAGGGCAATTGAGTAGGTGGCGCAGTGTTTCTTCTCGCAGTAATGACGGCTCTAAGTCGATTCAACACCTGTGGACCAAAATAAATTAAAACAAATGCTAAAGTTATGATTATGAGTGAAGTACTGATGCTAGCTATGTATGTATGAGACTGTAACTGTTTCCAAATTGTGTTATCTAGTTGAGTCTGTAAGCTAGTTTCAGATGTGACTAAATGGTCAAAAATTCCTTTTGTCCTGTCTAACAGTACTTCTTCTTTCGATATATCTTTAATGTTTGTTTGTAAAATCTGCGTATTAATGGAGAAATTCGTTGTTTTAGAATAAGAAGCTAGCACTGTCACAGTCGTTGTTCTTTTTGCAGCAAGTATGTTTTTAAGTGTTTTAATAACGCAATTCTCGGCGATATGTAGAACTCCAACATCGTGAATCGTTATTTCTTGTCTTTGTCCGTCACACACAATCGATATGGCTACTGGTTTTGTCGTTACGAAGAGCCAAGTGTTTTGCATGAATAATTGCTTCCATACAATATCTGTCGACATTTTGTAGATTTCTGACGTGCATTGAGTTTGTGTGTAGTTCTCAGTTCTAAAAAGTTGATCAACTATGCAATTTTTATTTAATTGCATGTTCTTGACAGCTACAGGATAGCAGACAAATTCTGTATTGCTATGAAGACAATCTTTAAATTCTTCTTGACTCAGTTCAAAGTAACGCTCGTTGTTGTAGTCGAACCCCATGAAAGTCTGCTGAATAGAGAAGCACTCGAACGATCCATCAGTTTTCCTCTCTGGAATAGGCGTGACATGTATGAGTGTATACTTTGTTACGTCGTGTATTGGAAAGTGAGCATATACTCTTATGTGAGTAGTATTTACATTCATCTCAGTCTGTATTATTTGATCCTGAATGATTTTTAAGTTTGATGGTAACTTTTGATTAGCCGTTTTTATTATGTTGCTGACATGTGTTGGTGTTAATATGCTATATACACTTGCTTTTTGTAAATAAATTTCAAGTAAACCTGTATAGTAATCCATTATTTCATTGATGAAATTGTTTGCTAACTCATAGGCTTGCATTACTTGTATTTTAACGTGGTTGTTGTCAATCTTTTTATACCAAACATTGTTCTGATTCATAAATGATATTGCTTCATTTAGTTTTGCTTGGAATTTATCTAGCTTTTTTTTGATTTGCTCTTCAGTTTGGTTTACAGCTGTGATTGTAGATATCATTATTTTTGTTTGATGGTTGGCAGCATCAATAAGTTTCTGCTGGTTGTTATTTAATGTATCTATGTCTCTGTATACTTCGTCATTAACTCCAAACACCGATGTTAAGAGTTGACCTAATACACCTCTTTTCTTCCTATTATTTCTTATTTCTGTTAGGTATCCTTTTGTTGTCTTAAACTTTGTTTTTTCTTCGTTTAAATGGTGATAAAATTCGTTGCAATGCGTTTCGTACATGATTTTTTGCGTATTTATGCAAAATTGTTGGAATTGTGACGTTATTTTTTCAATCTTTCCTTGGTCTAGTTCTAAACTTTCTCTCTCGTAGTCTGTTTCAATTCTAAACATTCCTCGATTGATAGTTGCAGTTCCTATTTTTTCCACATACAATCCTGGATCTATATTTTTTAATGTGTATGTAGGCGTACTTGATACGGTGCCAATTAATAAGACAAGTATTGTTTGTAATAGTAAATCCTTTATCCAATTTTTCGGTGATCGTATACCTCTTCTGTTTGTGGTAGCTGTTGATATGTTACATTGTGTAGCCGTTTGTATGTCTTTACTCGTTGTACCAATTTCTTTGTTTTCGTTTACAGGGAGCGGGATCAATGTATGAATTGATCTCTTCTGTTCAGCTCCTGTTGATTTTTTAATTGTTACCACTCTAACTACCCCATCATTTCCCGGGTGGACTTCTGTGATTTTTGCCAACGGCCATTTACTTGGTTTTACATTGTCATCTTTTACTAGTATTACAGTTCCAATTTTAGCATTTTCATGTGCTTGTTTCCACTTGTATCTTTGCTGAAGTTGATGTAGATAGTCTTTTGTCCAACTGTTCCAAAAATCTTTTTTCATCTTTTGTATCTGTTTCCATCTATTCATTAAGTCAGTATTAATGTTTTCCATCGGATCTGGTGTTCCTACTGCTTCTCGGCCAATAAGAAAATGACTTGGAGTTAGTATAGTGTTGTCATTAACATCTTCGGTTTGCGCACACAATGGTCTTGAATTCAAACACGCTTCAATTTGGTGTAGTAAGGTGGTAATTTCCTCGTATGTTAGAGTCGTATCTCCGATTACTCGTCGTAAGTGATGTTTCACTGACTTTACGCCAGCTTCCCAAATGCCACCGAAATGTGGAGATGACGGAGGAATAAAATGCCACTCAGTTCCTATGTTTGTTATTGCGCTTTGGAATTGCGGTGATTGCGTGATTTGTAATATTTCTTGATGTAAGAAGTTGGCTGCACCTACGAAATTTGTTGCATTGTCACTATACATGTGTGACACATGACCTCTACGTGCCATGAATCTGCGTAGCGCAGCGATAAATGTTTCTGTTGTCAAATCTCCCACCAATTCTAGGTGTATTGCTTTTGTTGCTAGGCATACAAAGACAGCAATGTATGACTTGTAAGACTTGTGACCTCTTCCTTTCATAGTTCTGGTTTGTATTGGACCTGCATAATCCACTCCAGTATGACTGAATGGATATGATTCCGTCACTCGTACTTTTGGTAGGATTCCCATTTTTTGCGAGTTTGTGTCTGCTTTGTATCGTATGCACTTCACACATTTGTTAATAACGCTCTTCACTTTTCTTTTTCCATTAATGATCCAGTATGTTTGTCGTAAATATGCTAATGTTAATTTGTTGCCTCCATGCAACGTTTTTAAATGTGCGTCTTGTATAATTAGTGACGTTACATGATGGTTGTATGGTAACAGTATTGGATGTTTCTGGTTGTAAGGCAATCCAGAGTTTTGTAACCTGCCTCCAACTCTTAGTAATCCATCCTCGTCTATAAATGGATCTAAAGTGGATAGCTTTTTATTTTTCTTCATAGGCTGTCCTCTTTGTATAGTTTTCAATTCTTCTTCGAATTCCTGTTGTTGTATTTTCAGAATTATTCGTTTTGTTACCTTTTTTAATTCAACGCAAGAAATTGGTTTATTTATTGTTTGCTTGTTTGCAAATCTATAGCAGTAAGATAACACCCTTAACATTTTATTTAAACTGGAAAATCTATTCCAGAGATCGTTCTTTTCTATCTCAGTTGTAACACTTGTAACTGTGTGACACTTTTTGATTTCCTCAGTCGGCTGTGGCATACGTCTCGTGGTGGGTATCTGATCGGTTTTTAACCATAGTGGACCATTCCACCATAAGGAATAGTTAACAAGTTTTTCCGGCTCAAGGCCTCTTGAAATGATATCAGCTGGGTTATCAGCAGATATTACATGGTTCCACTCTGCGTTCGGTACAAGTTGTCTAATTTGTGATACCCGATTAGCTACGAAAGTTTGCCAGCGTCCAGGCTCTCCTCTTATCCAGCCTAAGGTGATCATGGAATCCGTCCAACAAGATATCGTGATATTCTTACAATTGAGCGCTTCTTTAACTTTTTCGATCAAACTGGCTAGTAGGAGTGCTGCACATAACTCGAGACGAGGTAGAGTAGTCTTTTGTTTCTTCGGTGCCACTTTTGATTTTGCTTGTAATAATGTAATGTAGTAGTTGTTATTGATTTTTACACGGCTATATACGACCGCTCCGTAAGCTTTCTCGGACGCGTCGCTGAAACCATATAGTTCATTCTCTGTGCTATCAGTTATGTGACACCACCGCGGAATTTTTATTTTTTCTATACTTTTAAGGTGTTTTTGTACTTCAATCCATTTTTTCTGGAGTATGTTATCAACAGGTTGATCCCATCCTATCTCGTTAGTCCACAGTTCTTGTATAAGCAGCTTCAATTTAATTATAATTGGTGCTAACCAACCCAGGGGATCGAATATTTTCGCTACTTCTGACATAATCCATCTTTTTGTTGGTTTGTTTTTTCCATTATAGTTATTTGAAAATAAAAACTGTCTTCCCGTGGTGACCATGAAATGCCTAATGACTTCCTGGACTCGTCTAATGGTAGCTTGAGTAGTTGATCGTCTTTGTCTTCCGCAGGTATATTTTCGAGGAGCTCTGAACTGTTTGACGACCATTTTCTAAGTTTAAAGCCACCCTTGTTTAACATGGATATTAGCTGACTTTGAAGTTCTTTAGCTGTGCTTTCCTGGGAATCTCCAGACAAAATATCATCCACGTAGAAATCTTGTAATGTAGCTTGACTCGCCATTGGGTAATTATCTTTTTCGTCTATGGCAAGTTGTTGTAGTGTTCGTACCGCAAGATAAGGTGCGCTAGTTGTACCGTATGTAACTGTTGTAAGTTCATATTCACTAATTGCTTGTTTGGGAGAAAGTCTCCATAATATTCTTTGATGTGCGAAGTCTAAATCATTAATTTTTATGAACCTGTACATTTTCATAATATCCGCCATGAAGGCAAACTTATGTTTTCGCCATCGTAGCAGTATAGTGGATAAATCTTGTTGTAGTCGTGGACCTTTATACATATTGTCGTTAAGGCTTATTTTTGTGCTGCTTTTGCTGCTCGCATCAAAAACCACGCGTAACTTTGTAGTAAGTGAGTCTTCCTTAATTACTGCCTGATGTGGTATGTAGTATTTTCCTAAGTTGTAGTTTTTTGTATCTACTTTTCTCATATGACCCATACGTAAATATTCGTTCATAAATTCAATGTATTGGTGTCGTAAATTTTCATTTTTTGCGAACTGTCGTTCTAGTTGTAAGAGGCGAGCAGCGGCCTTTTTGCGCGATTCGCCGTTTATGTTTAAGTTTAAGTTTGTATCCTTAAACGGAAGTCGTACCGTGTATGTTCCATCTAGGTTTCTTATCGTTGTTTCTTTATAGTAGTTTTCACAGGCCTGGTCGTCCTGTGTGAGTTTGTAGTTTTGTGGAATTTCTTCTAATTCCCAAAATTTCGTAAGTTGTCGTACCTCTTCAGTGCAAGCCACCATACTCAGTATTTTGGCTCCACTATTCGTGTCATCGGGATAAAATCCGGATAAAATCCACCCTAACTGTGTGTTTTGAGCGATAATTCCGTCCCGTAGTCTTTCGAAACCCTGTAGTAGTATTTTGCTATGGTCTTGGGCACCTAATATTATTATATCAATTGGTCCCTTTTTATAATAAGTTGGGTCAGCTATCAGCGCATTATCCAAGATTTTTTCTTGTAATTGTTTTAAGTCATGCCTTGGTAATGAACTTGTTAGTTTTGGTAGTATTATTAGCGTTACTGGCAGTTTATGATCGCTAGAGTACCTTGGTTGTAAAGTAATGTTGATTGTATGGTTTGATGTTTTTGGTTTTTCATCTCCGATTCCTTTTATTTCGGCTCGGATTTTTTGACGTGGGTAAGCCAGCAGTTGTGCCACTTCTTCAGTGCAAAATGAAGCTTCTGATCCTTGATCACATAACACTCTCAACAACTGCGGCGTCCCGTCATAAGAGGTAGTTTTTACTATAGCGGTAGCGAGTAAAGTTGTATTTTTAGTGTTGGTATTTGTTGCCGATAAATTCGACGTTGTTATATTTTGAGGCTTCTCTATTCCTACATTTTTTGTTGTGTATTTTTTGGCGTTATTACTATTTTGAAACGGTTTAGATTGGTGTAATAATGTGTTGTGCCCCTTATGTTGACAAATATCGCATTGTTTGTAAACTGCACTCACACACTGTTTCCGATCATCGTGATTTAAGCAACGCTTGCACATTCTTTTTTCCGTGACGGCTTTGTATCGGTCGCTGACGCATAACTCTTTGAAACTAGGGCAAGAATGAATACTATGATCCCTACTTTGACAATGCCAACAGCGTTTATATTTTTCCGATGTTTGTTTATTACGTGATTGTTGACCATTAGTATGTGATAACGACCCGTCAAATGACTTAAGACAACTGAAACGGTTTTCCATGAATTTCATCATCTCGTCGAAGGATTGTAATTTATTCCTGTTTTGTAATTGGTCTTCATACTTGGTATTTGTTTCCTCGTCCCATTTTCTACTGACTATTCTTATCAATAGAGGGCCCCAAGATGGTGTATTTATGCCTTGATTTTTCAGTGCCTCAAGACATTCATTTATAGTGTCGTGCATGTCTCGTAATTGTACCGCGTTTGCTCGTTGCATTTTAGGTAAATCTAATAATTTGTCAATAAACTTAGTAGCAATCATGCGCTCGTCTTCATATCTCTGCGTAAGCAATTTCCAAGCTGTTTCGTAATTTATTTCGCTAATTGTTAAGTGACGTATTAATCTTGCTGCGTCGCCTTTTACGTGTGTTTTAAGATACTGCATTTTCTCTGTAGAAGAAATTGAGTTATCTTCGTGAATTATTTTTCTAAATAAATCTTGGAATGTGTACCAAGAGTCATAGTTCCCCGCAAATATGGGAATATTTATTCGTGGAAGTTTTACTGACGATTTTGTCGACATAGCTTTTTCACCCGAGTTTTGGATTATTCTTGCTTCTAACAAATTTATGATAATGTCATAATCTGTCTGTGTATTCTCGAAGCAATTATCCTTGAAATAGCTATTGTCCAGTGTGCTTTCAGCCATCAGTAATTCGATGTGCGTCTCTTCAATTTCTAGCCATTGTTTTTGTAAGGTTTGTAATAGTGTTTGTAAATGCCATATTGGCTTATCCTGAGTAATGGATTCCTTAGCCTGAGATATTTTCTTGGATATCTGTGACATTCGGAACAGTTGTATAAACAGTTTTGGGCTACTGACAACCCCCTTGTCTTCATCTTCATCTAGAAGTCGTGGTTCATAAATACTTTGTACGTGTTGTAGTCTTTCCTCACATTTTCTGAGGTAGTTGATTCCTTCGTCGTAACATTTCTTAATGTTACCAAAGTAGTTTGTAGTAATGTACTTATGAGTTGACAAGATCTCTTGATCTTGTAGTTTCAAGTGGTTTTCTTGAACTCGCTGGAAAACCTGGTCTAATATTTTCTCCCGTTCGTTGAGGTATTTTTCCGTTTTCCTTGTGGGCGAGTCCTTTTTCAGGTTTGAGACTATCCTTTTGATCTCACTGTAATCCGCTTCCTGGCTCCTGATTAGTTCGTTAACTTCCTGTATCTCCATAGTGCTCTTCTTTCCCACTTCTCTAACGGCCCTATCTACCTAACTCAATAGTCAAGTCTGTCAAAGTCAATTCCTACAGTAATAAGGGGACCGCGTGATTGAAAGAAATTTCAAATGTTCGAAGGACCTATCCGGCTGGAAGGACCAAAATGTCTAACCACTCCAAACAGATGTCACGTGAGGTCGCAATACTGTTGAGGGTGCGTTAGTACATGTAGGGATATGATACGTCACGCGCCTACTGAACCTATAAGCCTAACAGTCCCTACGACTATAATCCCTATAAGCCCTACAGCCCTAACCTACCATATACCTAGTAGTGATATATAAATATATAAATAAGTTCAGGATGTCTGCACCATGCGACCTAAGGTTACAGACGGATAGTAGACAGGATGTCCAGGTTCGGGAAGGATAAACTCACTGCCAGCTCGCAGACTCACGAGACTGATCAGAGATGGCTAAAGGTGTCTTGGCCACAGTGAGGGGTAATGAGACAAGAATATAAAATTCAAATCTGGTTTATTTTACAAGATGTACAGCTTATATAATAATTTTAACTTAATACACACTATTATACAAAGTTGTATGTGTTTCATGCGTGTAAGATGCAACTCAGTCATTATTTTAACTAGGCCGCTCGTGTAGTCGTCGCCGGGCCAAGTGCTGATTCGATGTTCAAAGGTTAACATTGAACAGAGGGGTATTAAAACATGAGCGTGTGTTTAAAAACCGAGCCGTAGGCGAGGTTTTTAATAGCTTTCACACGAATGTTTTAATACCTAGTTATGTGCAGTTTCATACACTACTTTATCTACACTCATAAATTGAGATTGAACCTACTAAATACCTCTTTTTGCATTTTCCATGCCATAAAATCGTGATAGCATTTGTCATATACTTTTCTCGACTTTGCTGGTAATAAATTAAGAGTAATTTCCTTCGCCGCATCTAAAATATCGGGCGGAGTCAAATTTTCTTCACATTCACTGATATCAGACATTTCACACACAATAATTTAAATAGCTCATGAAATCATTACAGCAAAACTTGCAAAACGTACGAATGGCGCCAAAAACCAGCACATCACTGCATTAACCGCGCATGCGTTAAGGCTTAGCACGCACTGCGATCTTTATTCGCGCGATTTTTTCCGCCCATTCTGCGACCTATGTAATTGTATGAAGTTGTTCGCATCGGTAACGAAATCGTGCGGAAATAATTCCGCAAGAAATCCGTGTTTTGCCACAGAATCCACCGCACCACGGCGCGAATTTTATTCGCCCGAATATTTTGAGCTCTATGAACAGGTAGAAGGAAACAAAATTCGCGCGAATAAAAATCACAGTGCGTGCTATGTCTAAAGCAAGCATTGTCATAGACAATTTAAAATTGGAATCAAATCTTTTTATAATAGGTACTATAAAATGGCATTACAAAAAAAATATTGATGGAAACTCCTTAGTGATTAACTTCTTGGATTTGTCCTGAATCGTAACAGAAAAAAATACTTTTATCTACTCTCATATCGTAATATTCGAATTATAAAATTCAAAACGAGTTTATATTGGCATACTTTATAAACACAATACCGAAATTTAAAAATAGAATCTTATTATAACACTATTTCTCTAACAAAATAATGCTATAAAACAATTTTGTGCGTGTGTTTCGTGAAGTAGAAGCCGGTGGTTTATTTGTATTATTTGAATTTCGCGGGTTCGAGTTCAAGTAAGCGGTCGGATTCGAACATCCCAAAATCTTAGCTTGAGCTTGTACGAAACCGATCAGCTGTGTTGATGTAGGTATTTCGACATCCCTAACGGAAAGTTCAAAACTTTGTGCGGTTTGCGTGTATATTTTCCTAAGTGCGCAGTGCAGTAGGATAAATCATTCAGATCATAAATGCCGAGCTGTTTGAGAGCAGATATTGACGCAGAAAAGTTTTCGATAAATGAATCGAGACTAGCAGTAGTATGAACACATGCTTTCATATCTAACACATTATTAAGATAGTGTACACCTAAAGCGCGTTTATCCTGGTACTTCTTGACCAAGCTATCCCAAATTATGTTGTAAGTCTCGCCTGTCGGAACAATACCCGCGGTGACGCTCAATGCGCTTTGAGTTAATTTACCTAACAAGTATTGTACGCGTTGCGAATTACTTAGTCGCGTATTGTCATGAATATTCGCTTTGATCGACTCATAAAACACTGGCCAATTTTGTATTTTACCATCGAATTCCTTAATATGAAGAGGCTCTAATTTGAATACAGGTGCACTATCACTTCGCGAAGGCAAAACTGTAGCGTGATTATTCATTTTATTTCTTACGCGTTTCACTCTTGTGTATAAATCATCAAAGGACTCTAAACAAGCATAATCTGGCCTCGCGTCAGGGTCTGACGTCAAGTTAATTTGAATAATCTGATCAACAATAGATTCAAACTTATTGCGAAGCTCAGTGATAGTATCTAAAAATTTTTCAAAAAAAAATACGAATAATCTATAAATTCACTGGACTATCCGACTCGAAAAGGACCATAAATTATGATGACGCGTGTAAAAACGCTGGCGTGTAAATAGCCCACCATATGCTGAATAATTTTATGTTAATAATAATTATGTGTAATTTAGATAGCCCATAGATACCTACTTATAAATATGTATGACCGCGGTTTTTACAACAAGAATCAAAAGAACACCAAAGTCAATCGGCAACGTTAATGAAAGCCCACTCACCTTCAGACCGCTTCGAATATCACTTCTGGAAAACCGAAGACGGGAACAGCAGCAGGACTGGTTTGCCTGAGCTCATCCAGCAGATGGCCGGCCGGCGGAAGTAATCGCAAGTAATCTCAGCGAATTGAGGGCACTAACACCATATCAGCATCACGATTGAATGTCTGAAGATTCTAGTTTTAAGGTTTAATATTTATTTTACACTTGGAGTCTCGGTTTTTAGTAGAAAAAGTTTTTATTAATTAGCACATATTAAGGAAGAACGATGTCCATTTTACGCACTCGACCACAGAGAATGACAAAGCCAATCATTCGCGCGTTCAGCATTAGCCAATGAGAGCTCCTTATTTCATTGCAAATTTGGTACAATGGAAGACAGCTTACGGCATCTAGCGAGAAATCCATCGATGATTTCTAACAGCCATCCAGCTTATGAGCTCCATACATTACAAATATACCTAGTGCTTCTAATGATTCCTGTCAATAAATGATGAATAGGTAACGATAGCAACTAGGCGAAATGTTTGAATTTATAGATTATACGTGAGTGGCGAATGTATTAAAAAAAAGGCATTGACGCTTCACCACCATGTGAGGTTTATTTGTCATAATGTTGTCAATTTCATTTTTAGTTTTTTGGTTAGGTGATATCCATGTCCATCTTCTTTTTCCTTTTTGCTTGAAGAATGTGTTAATAATTGACAATTGGTGGTCGAGAGCATAGTCGATTAACCTTTCACCCCTGTTGTTGCGTTCTCCATAACCGTACCTTCCTAAGCAGATGGTTTCTTCTTTCTTAGGCTATCCTATTTTGTCAAAGAAATACCCATTACTATTAGTTTGTTGTCAGTCAAAGAATGCGCTTGTTCTAAATCATTGTGAAAATTCTGGATTTCTTCTTCCTGCGATGCATCTGTTGGTGCGTATGCCTGAATTATGGATAATTTATTTTCTTCAGTTTCTATTTTTAGCAGGGCTACTCGTTCTGAAATCCCTGTGAAATTTTATATTTTGTTTTTATATATTTTCATTATCAAGAATCCTACTCCGTGCAAGCCCTTTCTTTGCCCAATATAGCACAAAATGTAGTCTTGATACTCTTCTATGTTACAACCAATTTTCTTTACTTCAGATAACCTCAATCAAAGTCAGTTTCTTCCAGTGCATAAGTAAACTGCAGGTATCGTTCAGTTGATGAAAGAGATCTCACATTAAATGTTCCAATTTTGAAAGTATTTTTATTTATCTTTTGTTTTTAGTTTGGTTTATATTATTATTGGTATATATTATAATTCTGGTTTTATTATTGAGTTGAGGGTGGTGGTCTAATTCCCCACGAGGACCAGTCGGCTTGGGGATTTTTTTGTTCTTAGTGTTAATTAGTTTTTCCTTGGTAGTGGTTTTGTTCCGGCGGCTGATGATTTTGTCCTATGCTTTCTGTTCAGGAGGATAGTTATCAGAAGAAAGGGAGTTACTTCTGTTTCTGTTACTCATTAAATCAAATGCATTGCGTCTATTTGTTTTTATTGTTATCAATTGTTGTTTGCGGGGCTGTTCAGTTACGCTTGGGGAGGTGAAGGTGTCTCTTGAAATACAAATACTTATTTGATATTTATAATTCAATTACTTCTTAAAATTGAAATTTGTGATTGTTACTTCAAATATCTGACGCTTATGAGTATTTCAAATACTTACGGCTTCAAATTACATTTGATAAATTAAGCGAATTCTTATTAATGGGTGCGTTCTGCAGAAAATAGTGCCCGATAGCTTTTCTTGTCTTTGATGGCACGCCATGGCCAAATTATTATATTTTATTTATAAAACTGGTTAAAATCATATCAGACCTTTTGGCTTTGCCGTAGTCGGGTAAAGATAATCTCACGATCACCAATAAAGGTCCGCCATCCCTGCCCTACAAGATGCCAATGCCAGAGAAGGCCAATTCGTCATCTCATTATACAGTTAGCGCGGGAAATTGCTGTTGGCATTCGTTTTGGCGCCAAAACACAGGATTGCTAGCGTTTAATTTTCTTGCACAAAGTTAAAGGAGGTTTTAATTTGAGACATGTGTCGTACAGCCTGTATTTTAGATGCTGCTTGTTAGGAAAGTTGGCTTAGTAATTCCGTATGTCACATTTAGAAAATAGCGTAACTTCTATACAATGACTGATTAAATTAAAATTATGTGCAAATAAATCACTTATTATATTCTTATCAATAAAACAATATTTCAACAAAACTGTTAGCTTTTCTAAACAAATTTTTTGTTTAGTTCGACAAAATCCTTTCAAGTAAAAGAATTCGTTATGCTAATCCAAAATCTACAAAAAAATACTTACAGCCTCGATTTTTCACGTCAGCAATCCTAATCCGGGGTGACTGCGAATAACCACAGATTATACTAAACAGGTTGCGCGGCCCGAATCGATATAAGAACATTATGACTCGACTAAACTCTATTTGGTTTTACAAGGTTTTTTATTACCATTGTATAGCTAGAGCAATGCATGCAAAAGAAAAGATTATTACTTATACTTCAAAAAAGATAGCTTGATCTCTGCGACATAATGTCAAACTGACGTATGCCTTATTGTTACGATATTGTTAGCCTGTCAAGCGCTATTGTTCCTATATTAAGACAGCCAGCTGTCGCAGAGTTCAAGCTTTCTTTTATAAAGTATAGGTTGATTTTTTTTAAGGTTCTAGGGACTTGCTATTTTTTGGATATGCTTATAATTTAATACTAGAAACGACATGTACCCAAATAGTTTTCATTAAAAGCTTTGCAACCGGTTTCTGGTATTATTAATTTTCGAGGCGACACAACACACAATCCACATTAAGTAATTCTGATAATCAGATGACCTGAGGCCTGAGACAAGTTACATTCTATCATCGAAAGCTTGGCGATATGAAAAAAGTCAAAAATGTGTGGAAATGTCAAACGCTATCAAAATGACATTTTGCCAACCGCTATCACCACGCTTTCGGCGGTAGAGTGCCTCTTGTCTAGGGCGTGATTTATTTATTTATTCATCGAACAACATGATTCGTGATTTGTTAGAAGAAAGAAATAAGAACTATTGTTAGTAACAGTACAAATAAACAAACAATTAAAAACAATAAATTTATAAAAAATAATAATTAAAATAATGAAAAATTTAAATTACATCCACATAATATAAATATAGAGAGAATCAAATGCCAATAAAAACATTAAAAATTAAATTAAAAAGACAACAACTAAAATAAAAAAAAATCTGATTTACGAATAATATTACACATTTGGTTAATATACACATAAACTTAGACACTATTGTTAGTACTTATTACTACCAGAAACAATTATTATTTGTGATACTTGTTATACGCCTCACTGGCATGTAGGCATATCCAATATCCCAGTATGGGGCGGTCTTACCTGTCCGCTAACGTTGCCAGAATGCTGTTGTTAAAGCTACGAGAATCCGCTGGATGACAGGATCAATAGACGTGACGACACTTGGGGGAGACTTATGTCCAGCTATGGACGTCTTTCAGCTTAAATGGTATTTATTCTTTATTTTACACGAAACATAAAAAATACAGATAGAATAGGACAGTTTATATACAAATGCGAGCTTAACGCATAGCTCAATGTTAATGGAGCTTAACAGCAAACCTCAGATGGCTATTGAAAACACATTCAACCAATCACAGCAGCGTTTGACAAATTAATAAATTAATTTTGCTATAATTTACTTTTGAAATCACTGGTGAAGACAAATATTTAGCTTAGTCCATATTTTGGAGAACAGTGCTGCTTTTACAGAAAAGTTCGATTAAATTAATAACAGGCTAACAGAAAATAATTACAAGAATGTTGTAATGCCCACGATGTATTTCACGATACTAATTACTCATACTAAACCGGATGTTTTTACCTAAAAATAAATACCACGAAATTTCATTGTAATCCGTTGCGAAAACCGTAGTAACCATATATGGTCAGGAATATTTTGAATTATCTAAATATTTCAGCGTGTAATAAAATACACAAATTACATGTAGCGTATATTGCTAAAACTCCTAGTTACGGGGAACGTATATTTGGAAACGTTAATAACATAGCTAAACATAATTATATATATGAACGTAAGGTACAACAACATGTAATATTTAATCCCGATGGAAAAATAGGAGTGTTATAAGTTTGACGTGTGTCTTGTATGTATCTCTCTGTAGCATCATAGCTCCTAAACGAATGAACTGATTTTGATTTTGTTGTTTTTATTTGAAGGCTGACTGAAGTAATGACTTTATCGAGTGTTCTTACCTACGTTTGATAAAAATCAAAAGTTATGGGCGTTTTATTGTATGAATCGGGATGTTTTCGCAAGATATCGTGCCAAAATTACGTTTCAAATAGATGATCGATTGAAGGGTGTTTACTGCTAAATAAATTTCAGTCAGTATCCAGTAAATGTCATGTCATGTGGTTGACATATTTTCATATTTGCCGATTTCTTCAACTATCATCGTCATATTTCAGGCAATTTACCCAAAACATCGTAGTCGTCAAGGCTTTTTAAGACGGGCCCGACCTTCAGAAATGAAGATAACGACTAAGAAGAAGAGACCCAAAACATCAATGAATTTATAATATTTTTCATGAATCACGCCGAGCTTTGGGAAAACTGTATTAAAAGCCGAACGGTAGTTTTTGAGCTTACCGCGTACAGACAGACAGAAACGGCGGTGAGACTTTCTTTCATAATATGTAATTATTACTGGTTTCTGCCAGCGGCTTTGCCCTCGTGAAAAGTGTTTTATCACCCAAGGAAACAATAAAAAGCGGTAAATGTGCTATACCTGACTATTATCATTATCCAGATCCTTTTAGCCGAACTGTCGTTATAAAGTAACAAACATACATCCATCCAAACTTTAGCATTTATAATATTAGTAAGAAGTATGATAAAGTAGTGATACAGCTTACATATTACTGCTTAGAATCACGTTTCCTCATTTCACAACTTAACATTTTCGCCTCGCTCCATCTTTATAACTCTATACAAGGTTAACATTAAACGTAGTTTTAACTTAAAACAACCGGCTTTAGCCATCACGTTTCTTGACCAGGAAACCCATTTACACTTCGTCCGGGTTACTATTTAGCCGGGTTTAAGCTTCAGCACTTCACTTTATACCCAAGTTTTGGTGCCCAAGTTTGGTAACTTAAGACCTTATTGCTATATAGTATGGTATAAGTAGCTTGCAAGTTGGAGTAACTTGAATATATCCCTATTTGAAACTGAGATTGGTGTTTAAGTGTTAAAATTCGCTTTCTCGTGAGAGATACATGTTCCAGAAGGAGAAGAAGAATTACAAGAAGACGAACAAGAAGAAGAGGAAGCAGAATTATCTGAAGATTATGAATGAGACGGATAATTTTATATTTTTTTTTAGAATTCACATAGCTTTAGTTATTTGGAATTGTACCAGTTTTTACATAATTTTGAATAGTATTGAATTAAACAGGATCACAATAGATTATGGAGTAAGCTTATCGGGGAAACCACGTTAAAAAAAGCGTCGAGTACCTACACTTCCCAGGTGGCGTGGAAACTTGTGCATATTGTGAAGAATACGACTTTTTCTACTTTTTCAACCATTATATCTCAGAAATGGTGACGTTTAAAAGAAAAATTGGTGAGACAATTTTTATAGGTAATTGCATAATCTACAATTTCTGTCTGATCTATTTTTATCATAAAACTTACCGTTCGGCTTAAAAACACAAAAATCCCTAATATGCGAACTTTGAACTTGAATAAAATGTTTTGTAAGTGTGGGATCGATGGGGACTTTTTATACTTCATTTATAATGGTGTTCCGAATATTCGTACCAATTTTCAGCTCTATGCAAATTATTGCACTTTGATATGTCTAATTTGACCGGACTATTTACCTGCATCTCGCATAACTGCGTTAGGAGAGTTGAAAAAAAAGAGATGTAGACACCTTGTGTAGAGGGGAATAAAACAATTCACAGTAAAGAAGTATGTATCTATATTTGGCGACGGCGAATAATAAAACACAGATCATTTTTTTTTACTCCACCTTCCGGGTTGCTTCAAACACGGACAGTGGATACGTGCAATATACGCGCTCCACATATTTTTGTTAGAGCAAGCCCATTCGACCATGACGCGCTAGCCGGACCAGGCCTGCCTATCTCCTGTGTGTGTTGATTTTCATTTAAAAAAAGAATATTGCTAACGCGTCAAAGAGCAAACTAGAGTTACCATAGATTCAGAATGTTTTGACAGCTCATTTCACTAGCAGTCTATCAATGTTTTATTCTAAAGTAGGATTTTATCACGGCTTCACCGCAGTGGGTGAATTTTACCTCTTCTTAACGACTTCAAAATAAAGGAGGTAATCAATAGGGATGTTTCCTGAGTAGAAAAATGATAATTCTATTTAGTCCGTCAGTGAGATTATCAAATAATATTGGACACGTATTTTTTGCTTTAAGAAATTAATAAAAAAATTACAAAATTAAAGCGCATCCAAGTTCAGGAGTGGGGACTTTTTGACGACACTAAGGCAGCATAAAGTATACTAGCGGCGTGACATTTCATGATATTTCAACGCATTACATAATATCGTCGTACACTTTATGTTTACGTGTCAAAAAAAAAAGTACGTGTCCAATATTTTTTATTAATCTATGTTATCTAATTTTCAGTAAACTTCCCTATTCGATACGTATGTATGTAATATTATTGGAACTGCACAATATTCAGATATATTACTCTTTATGGACTTCTAAACTCGTGTGCCATATTTCATAAGTATCTGTATGTATGTACGACGTAAGCACTCATTCGCAAACCCACCGCGGCTGTCCGTCACTGGACAGCCGCGGTACTGGGATACTCCCCAGAGGAGGACTCAGGGGAGTGCCCCGTATCGTTCGATTCCCGGGATTAAAACCCGAAAGAGAAAGTAAAAGGTAGGGGGGAAATTGTTATTGGGTGTATTATTCTTTCTGGAATTTCTCAATAACGATCCGAAACCTACATTTATGCCCGGTTAATGGATTGCCTATTGAGGCTAGCCCCATAATACATGTGACATAACTAGCGAAATGTAAACCTTCGGATTAAACAGACGTGATATTATTTTATGTTACGCCTTCAAATAAGACATCTTCATTACTTACAGTTTATAAATGTAAATGTGATAAAAACTCAAATAAAAACAACTTGTAAGTTGTTCTCGCAGCTTCATAGTTTTAATTTGCCGTTATGGAAAGTATCCAAATATGATACCTGAAGTTACGGTACAGATTCATTAAAACCACGCTCGTAGTACGTTCCCATTTATTTTTAATCGACATCGTAAAGGTGGAGGTTCTCAATTCGACTGTTTTTTATTTTTGTTACCTCAGGACTTTTTACTAGGTGAATCGTTTTAAATATCCTTTTTATTTGAAAGCTGGTGCTTCTCATGTAGTCCTATTTTAATTTGATAAAGATTTGACGAGTAATTTTAAGTTAGCCTTATTAATGCATATTTTCATCGTAGGTAGAGATATTTCGAGAGGTAAGATAACAAAACAGACTTCCAAAACAAAACACTACACTTATCTTTCCAAACCCTCTTTTATTATACCTATGGTAGGTATAGGAAAATAGGGTTTAGTTAACTGTGATACCATGGGGACACAGTTTTTTTTTTGTTCCGGGGTGAAAAATCCTCATTGAATGTCCTCTGCCCTGGATGCGGGAGGGGTGGCCGAGGGTTCTGTCAGACTCCTACTGACTAAAACCACCTCGTATTCCATCTCTCACCTACACTGGAGGTCGCGGGAACGTACGTTCCTTCCTTTCTCTTCATCATTTAGGGGAAACCTAGAAGAAGAATTTTAAGTTCAATATATTTTTGCGCCAATGTAACGTAGGATCCTTTCGGGAACATTAATACGCCAAATACTGGAATGACTCTTTATTTTGCGGTACCCCCGAAACACGACACAATAAAAATTGTAGATTATAGTAGGGTCGCTGGTTGCAGTTGGCTGGTCAAACTCGATTCCATATTATTATTAATTTTAATGTTGAGGGTGGAAGAATAAAAATAAAAAACAGTAGGCAGACAGGACAGCCCTCTGAACGCCACAGCGTAGCCAGCCAACTTCACTCCGCGACGCCCTGCCACAGACCGCCTCAGCCTTAGCCGAACCCTCGGTCTTAGCCGAACAGTTGGTTTAGTCGGACAGTCAACCCCAGCCAGGCAAACAGCAGGCAGCCAGACATTCTCTGGACTCAACACCACAATCTCTGGCCCCCGCCAGACACCTCCTGAAGTTACAGAACAAATAAATCTTAGAAAGGAAACTTAAACTAAACCTGTGTGTTCATAAAACTCTATAAATAAACCTTATAACCTACACATAAATCTCACATACGGCTTTCTATATACAAAACATAATTAAAGGGCGCCCGCAACTCTTCAAAGAGATTGGTACAACCCACATGAATATTATACTCCGAGGACATCACGTCCACACTACTTACTCATCGCAGCATGACACAACACATCCCTAACCATTCCAATCATACGGGTCTCTGCCCGAAGAACAAAATTCCCAACAACTTAGTTTTTTAGAAAGGCGGACACATACCTGTCGGAGTTATGAAAATCCTGTCGGGCAGATGCGTTGGCTCAATGTCAACTCCACGCCACGCTGTTCGTCGAGGAATATGAGCCCGACTCACAGATCACTCAGCATCATTAATCAGTCAGGTCGCGGTCTCATGGACCTCACGGCGCACGTGGACCAAGGCGACCTGATTACAGCAACAGCCACACGCGAGCAGCCCTATTGGTCGCCGAGACGCCCTCACGCGTCCCTAAGCGAAGCCGGCCACTCTCCACCGCAACAATCAGCACGACATCAAACTTCGGTCAAGGCTTCGCCCCGAAAAAAGAACGTGGCAAGCAGACGGGCAGGCGACCACTCCGGTCGCCCCGCTGCCAGCTGGCCAAAAAAAAAACTCCTCACCGCCTCAAAACCTTTCAATCATTGACATTCAAGTAGAATTTGACACGTTATTAACTCTAAATACTAAATTCAGTAACCAGCCCATAGAGCCGTAGAAACCAGAAAATTCTCACTTGACAAACTCTAAGTTCGCAATTTGCTTGTTTAAAAAGCCACACCTAAACTGAACACACATTGGAGCCAAGTGCTACATACATGAGCACTTTCCTTTACAAACTCACCGCGGTACTAAAACGCAGGATTGTGAGGTAAAATAAATAGTGTACTATTGAAAGTGACTACGACAGCGTTGAATTTCGCCCGAGGCAAAGATACGAAGGAGTTTTGGAGGTGAATAGCTTAGACATAGAGGAATGGAATGTGAAAATTTACCAGTGCGGCTGTATAGTAATAACACTGACCCTGCAAGCCTGAGACGTCCCAGTCAGAAAAAAATATTACTGGACGCATCATATTTTTATCTCTCTCACACTTGTATACATACTTGTATAGAAAACACTCTCTATGTCTATGACTTATATTGATACGTCAACCGAAAAAAACAGAACTGTAATATGTCATGCGCGATGGTAAGTTTATTTGTGATACTAGAATGTCACTTAATGCAAAGATAAGACACTCTGAAGAGTTGTAGGTATAAATCTGTAAGTTAGTATAGAGCACCAAGACACTACAGCAACCACTGCTAGAAACGACGTTGTCAAAACTTTTCACACAAACCAAAGGTGTCAGTAAGTATTACTGTTCACTCATAGAAATTGTGATAATTCAACAACCTTCAGCCGCGATGCCTTTGATAAACGACATCGTGGCCCGCCTCAGTTGCAATGTCTCCTAAGCAACTCTGCAACCTACCTATTGGCCGTTACGTCGTCGGCTTAACGGCAAAAGCCCTGACGAGCGGCCCCTCCGCGGGTTCCTCTTCGCTTCACCGTGGCTTGTGTATGACTAAGCCACTGCTACAAACCCCCCCCTCCTCCCCTCGACAAAGCGCGCCGCGCATCCACCGTGGGGGGCAATGACGTATCTAGTATGCTATCTCTCTCTTTGTGTAAAATAAAAGTAGGATATTATGCTAGGTGTATAGTGCAGGATTGTGGGGTAAAATAAATAGTGTCGCTTAAGGCAAAGACAAGTTCTCAACATTATATTTATTGCTACAGCAGGTCTGTTCCAAAGTGAAGGCTCTAAATAGTAGTAGGTCTGTAAGTGAAGAGGGACTCAATAGACACTGATATTTTGTTTAAAGTTATCTCTAGTCGCTTTGTGTAAAATACTGTAGAAATAGGAAGCTTAACAGACTGAAGGAAAAGCTAGAATATTTTATGAGGATAAAACACGCGGAGGTTGTGTTTGATGTTGTATGTCAGGTCTGTTTCTTTGTAGGAAGAGATTAGTACGTCCTCCAAAAAAATACTTTTTAAGTCACCTTTCATTTTAAGTCACATTGACTTTTATGCTATAACAAAATTGTTGACAAATAATTTATCTTTTGTTTTTTATTTATAGATAGGCTCACGTTTGGTCACTATCTCACCTGATGGTAAGCGTATGTGGTATCAGGTCATGTAGTTGACAGTGAACCACGCTTGCCTAAAGTAATCCATTCAACCTTAACATCATCTTTTTAATATAGGCGCCACAGACAGCCCGCTTTGTGGCGCTGCCGGGACGCCGTGGAATCAGCCGTGCACGTCATCCTGGAATGCGAGGTCGTGGCTTCTCAACGTGAAGAAATCCTCGGAACAATGAGGTCGCTCCGCGAAGCCTGTGAAGCTCTCAGGAAGCTTCTGTGCTTTTGGGCGGAGCTATGCTGGTTATGGAGTTTCTTGTGCATTCTTCTCCATAACAAGCTACCGAATGCACAGTAGAATCAACTTTTATTACTTGTAAATTTTAATTTTAATATGTGTAAGACGTTCAAAAGTGTCACTTTTTGGCCTAGTTGAATAAGTATATTTGAGAGACTTTATGTGCTGAAAAGGGAATCCCATGATTATTATTCTCATCACCCTTAACTTTCATGATCGTTGAGCTGATTCGTGCCAATCCATGCGTCATGTTACCATCAGTTGGGATGGGTCAACTTGGTTGCTTTGCCCTGTTTTTTATTAATTGTTGTATTTTGTGGTTGTTTTTTTTACTTTAGACGCTTTTACGTGCAGGTCTTTTCATATCGTTCTCACATTTATGTGTAATTTTCCAAAAATAATGATATAGGTAACCAAATATGTGTAATTTAAACTTATTGATGGATAAGAATGTCCATGGAGTTTCTTGCACATTCTTCTCCATAGGGACTTAATGACGCTTGCGAATGTGCAACTAGATTTATCTTTTATCTTTGTTTGACTATTCAAAAGTACCTATAATTTACTATTTGATTTTGATTTTGCCGTTATTCATAAAAAAACAGACTTACTAAAAATATTAATAATCACCATTCAGGTGCCCTTAACAAATTCATCACATGACTTCTTAAATACTTTTAAAATCTTCATCATCCAATAACATAATAAAGATTTTTATCTCAAATATTCCTCTATCTACAAGACCATAGAAAACCGTACATAATAAGAAACAAAACTTACTCCGATAAAGAACATCACTTATCAACAAACAAAAACATTATACATTTTCGTGAAACCGTCCCGAAACGCAACTTTAAAAGCTCACATAGGATACGCTCACAGCATCAAGTTCTCTTAAAATATTCATGCAAGTCTACAAACTATAAAACTGTGTTGCCAGATAACATTTACCTACGTGTGGAACTGTACAGCAAAGTTACATATAAAGGATCGAAACACTACTATCTGACTTCCAACTTCACATTCCCTCGCGTGGAATGGAACGTCGCACCATAGACTATAGCATGCTGTTATAATGGCGGGAAGTTTTTGTTTTATGTAACATATTGCTGGCTGGTTTTAAAGGCTTTAGTTTTAAGTGTAGAAGAGCTTTTATTCTGTGAGGTATTTATTTTGGAAAATCTTATACCAGATTTAAATAAACTACACGCAGTTTTAAAACAAATACAAGAGTCTATCTGGGAAATAAAGGATATCCATGGAGTTAAAATCGATTACTTTTTGTATTTTCGTTTTAGGCCCGTTTGCTACTCTTTACAGCTAGCTAAGAACTTCATCAAAGATATATATTAAATGTTGGTGATTAATATCCAGCAAAGTTTTTAACTGTAATTCATGCAACTGTAATTTTAGGCTTCCTAATCTAGAGGTGACGGAGTCCAAATACTGGTAGAAAAGTTTTGGTCGTCCGACTGCAAGATGGGCAATAGTACATTTCATTTTGCACTACCTGATAGCTTACTTAATTAAATGCAAATTAGTTCCAACAACAATTTATTAGAAACGTTCAGACTATATACACACAATAAAAGCGCACTTTTTCAAGAGGTTACAGGTTCAGTATCATTATGCCAGTTACATAATGATATCAAAATTCCATACAAAAGTCATTTCGTAACTGTAATTATGTAATTTTGTTTTTTTTTTTTTTATAAACTTGTGTCTAAATGTTCATATTTCGAAACAAATTTCTTAGGCAATGTGTTACATAATAGACAAGGCAATGTAAAAATGACACATTACCATCGCGGGTAGAACCTGGATGAGGTTCAGACAGGAGCACAGCACAAGAAAGAAGAGGCCTGTGCGCAGCAGTGGAATAAGTCAGTGTGGACGATGATGTACCTTAAAATGATAGACATGGAACCCTGAATCTCTTGGTTACCAAAAAACTTGTAATTAATTATATTTTATACTAACTCACGGTACTAAAAACTTTATCTTAAAAATCACGGAAATGCCTGATTTAGAAAATAAGGTCACAGGCTCTAATCGCAAGATTACGTCCGATTTAAAGACCCGACAGAAAACTATCCGTCCAAAATGAGGTTATTTTAAGTAACAAAATGAAACTGCTTTATATTCTAAGGCCGTTTCAAGCAGTTTCTCAGGCCTAAGAGGATTGATGTGCTCAAGTTTCTATTAGCTACAGAGCCTGTGAATTTTGACAGGCCTATCTTGTATTAAATAGGTTTTATTTATTTCCATACCTAGGGATGTTAACGTATGAATTTTACACTGGGGTACTTTTAAAGACTGTAATTAAATTCAAGAAGATATACGGTACCTACAGATGGCTGTTTTATTTCGTTACCTGTTATTCTGAGTTTATCTTTGACAGGTACCTACCTTATACCTATTCTACCTAATGCATTTTACCTAGTACATAATTAATTATATTGTACATAATTTTTTTAATTTATATTGGTAAAGGTATATTCTTGACTTTGTGCTGGTTCCTAAATTGAGTGTTAAGAGTTATAAAACTTTTCACAAAAAATAAACAGACTTCAAAAGCAAATTAATAAAAAGTGCAAAATAACTTTCATTTCGGAAGCTTCTTTGGTACTTCTTTTTGTATCGTTTTTCGACACCGACTTCCGAACATTTTGTTTTGCCCTTTTATGTAATAAGTTGTGAGATCCAATAAAAAATGGTCACGATTCAATGAGCTATTTCGGCAAAATGCGTGGACAAACATTCATATATACAAACATACACTTATGAAATTTGGCACTCGTATTTAGAAGCCCACATAGAGTACTATATGTATATATTGTGCAATTCCAACAATATTACGTATAATAATAATAAGTGTCGAATTGATTACCACCGTTTTTTTGAAGTCTGTAAAAACGTGTGAAACTATAATTTAATGTCAAAATCTGACACGTTTATAGAAAAATAAAGTGAATATAAAGTAGTGTTTTTCAAATACTCAACTTCAAATTCTTATCTGGAATTCGGGGGTTTACCTAGTATTAAAGCATTGATATTCCTTATAAATAAATTATAAACACAGAGGGTCCGCACGGCTTGCGAATACAACAAACTGACGTTAGCAACTATGACTTTGGGATTTTTTTTACAACAATTTTTTGGGCTCGGACACTAAACCTCAGTTTCCTACCTTAAAATTATCGCAGAATTAATGTGACAAATTATCAAGCACGAGTTATCTGCTGTGAATGGTTGAATTCATTTTCGACAGCCAATCACAGAAAATAACTCGTGCTTGACAATTTGTCACATTAATTCTGCGATAAATTTAGGGTGGGAAACTGAGGGTAAGTCTTTAAAGATTTAGGAGTGATGGTTAAGGTTTTTAGCAAGCTTTCATACATTTTTGGTTAATTTAGTCGGTTTTTTGGAACTCTAAACCACCATTGTGGTGGTTAGGACTCTTGGCTGAAAAAAGACTGACTTATTAGTGGATAATAAAACATAGGCCTCGTTCTATGACAGTCTGGTAAATAAAATTTGATAAAACTTGCATAGGTTATAAAGGTAACGTACCTTTCTTAAGAAGGGTTTTACCTCACTTTTTTATATTCAATATAACGCCTAGTTTCAGTTATGTTACCTATCCCAAGAGAAAATGAAAGGGGCTCAAACATTTATTGAATTACCAAACATAAAGTATGAAACTAATCGAAAAATTGGGTTACTACCTGAGTTACTCGCTTTGTAGACCAGGAGTCAGCTAGTTCAGATATTTATGTCCTAGCAATCTTCTACATACATAACATTAAAGGTAATGGTTGAACGTGACGAGAAAGTCAAAGAGTCGAATTATCTTTCGGAGAAAAAAAATTATAAAGAATATTTTATTCTTTGATGCATAAGAATAGACAAAAGAGAGATTAAGGAATGTGTTGTTGTACCAGAAAGCGTTTTATATCATCAAAGATAATGTTGAGGACAAAAAGGCTTGGGATTGAGGTGCTCCAATAAATTTTGATTTTTTATATTTTGCACCGTGAATTATAATGTTATTCTTTTAATTTTGGTTTTCTTGCAATGACAAGAATATTAACTTTTTAAAGTATTATATTATTTTATTTTAAGTATTGTGAATGTGAAGTCTGAATGTCATTTTTATTTGTTTTTAATTTATTTTAGTTAGTTTTTAATCATGGTCTGGCAGTTTGAGTAGTTTATGCGGCCTACCCGAATGTCCTTTCTTTGGTATTGTTCGTCGAATCGTTTATCTCCTTAAATTCTGAGTTGCACTGCTCGGTTATTGACAAATGCGTGCACTGACTGGACAGGTCCACTCAATTTTGCTAGTTCTTTCCTCAAACGACCATTTCAGACATCAGTCTACATTGTCTTCACATAATCTAACCAAGGTTTTGTCTGGACTTTAAAAGTGACTATGACTTCTGAGTTTTTATCGGTCTTTCTTCTCAGAGTAGTCAGATAGGAAACGCCGACCTCATCTAGTTTTAAAAAATATGATCGAAATGCAAAATTATAAAATCATTTATCAATGGATTTGACAAAAAAGGAATGTAATAAATCAAACAACCGACTGTTTAAGAAGTGAACTAAGAAGATGTAAACAAGAAGAAAATCATGCTGTACAGTCGGAAGATACATAATCGCAAGATGACTGACCAAAACCATAATATGTATTCTCGCTTCATAAGCAGTCGGGTTTTTTGATTTTTACATTATTTTTTTATTTATAACATTTCAGTATTTTTTATTGAATTACTTTTAAATATAATTAAAAGTGTTACATATTTTAGTAAACACCACTTAAAATTTTTCATTTTAATACCGCAATCTACGGATTACGAAGAAAAATAATATTGCGGCGCCCACAATTAGGCGCTCAAGAACAGCCACTTTTCATTAAAAATCCCTTATCAACGACACATGATGGGGTGGGGCGAAAACAAAAATGTTTGTTCTTAACTTCATGCTCCCTAGAGGGCGTTATATTAATTTTAATGAAGTCACATAGCATATAACCAGTGGACAAACAAGACGCTGCTAATGACACATCATTTGTCAATTTATGATAACTAATTTAGAAGTCATGAGGGAACTGATGTACATACATACATACACACATACCAGTCAAACACGCAATCCTCCCTAATGCTTCGCCGTAGTCGGATAAAAAGACTTATTGCCGTCTTAATACAATTTTTTAAACACGCGTTATATTAAAAAGATATAAAAAATTCAAGCGAAAAGTTAAAAATGCGTAAATGGATTCATGTGTAAACTTTATGAATAATTTTATTCTTTTCCTTCCTTGGAAAAGTATCTACTTTATACGGTTTTTTTCAACTAAGTTACTTAATAGTATCTAGGTTACAGGCCGCCGAAGCATACCCGATGAAGTTTTTACTGAATATTTGTAAAATATGCTGGCGTAATGTATTGGGCAGATTTTATTTCATTTTTTGGCTTGGAAAATAAGTTTTCATAACGGTGATCATAACTTTCTCTTTTTTTATTCTTTATCGAGCGGTCGTTGATCACCTCGCTAGAACTATCTTCACGATATATTCCTTATTGCGAAAATAGAAATGAATATTTTGATCCCATCCATTTAGTGAACCATAACTATTATTCTGTTACTTTGTTTTATGGCTTTGTTGCTACGGAGGATCACTGTCACCTTAGTCACACGAACATATACCAAGTTTGGAAGTATAATAGAGAGTATATTATTATAACAAATGGTCTATATTTTTAAGCCATTTATAATTTAGATTAAGATTATAAACATAATATAAACTATCAGAGCTAAGTAGGCTTTACAAGTTTACGAGTAATAGTCGAACAACTCATAAAAAACGACACAAAAATCACGTTTGTTGTATGGGAACCCCACTTAAATATTTATTTTATGCTGTTTTTAGTATTTGTTGATATACCGGCAACAGAAATACATCATCTGTCAAAATTTCAACTGCCTAGCTATCACGGTCCATGAGATACAGCCTGGTGACAGACGGACAGACAAACAGACACACAGATGGACCGCGGAGTCTTAGTAATAGGGTCCCGTTTTTACACTTTGGGTACGGAACCCTAATAAAAAGTACTAGGACAACTAAAAATTACTTTCCGTTAGAGCAATATTCGGTGCTATCATTTTTTAAGAACTTGATTGAGAACTTCAGTATTTGTATCTAATTATGTTAATGAATTAAGCTGTTTGAATGGAACCAAAGATATGCGAGTCCGACTCGGAGTTGGCCGTTATTTTTTTAAATATCGCGAGAGATTTGCGAGATAGGAACCATTTGGTCTCGCACAGCGTTCTTTTTTGTTTTATCTCTGGTGTCTCATGTACGGGTCACAAATAATTAATTTTTACTTTCTTTCTGCTGTCAAACAGTAGTTTAGTTTTTGTTTAGCAAAACTTTGACATTGCCACAACATCGTTTGTAGCAGCGGTGAGGTCACTTTTGATGCACGTGTTTAAAAGACTTCAAAAACAGGAGAAAGTTTTCAATGTGTCTTAATATTTTTATTACCACTTATTTCATTTTGTACGAAAGCTGTCAGAATATACTCTCCCAAAAATCAAAAATAGCAAGCTCCATTTATATAAGTATAAAATACCAATTATAAAATTTATTTAAGTATGCCAAAAGCGAATAGACGAGTGGGCACTCTGCAAAGAAACCTTATCAAAATACATATTAATAAAGTTATAACCAGCTACAAAAAGGTTGATCTCTTTTACTCCGAATATAGGTACTTGAGTAGGTACTTAAGTTAATCAGAATATTCCGATGTGTTATATATAAAGCACAGCATTGTCACTAGTATTCATTCACTTTGTACACTACACTAATTCAAAAGGTTTAGTTCTTTTTAGCCTATGCACTAAGTCTGTATTGTCTAGCAGCTAGATAGCCTCAACATTCACGTATCGATGAAGTCTGTGTTCGTGGACTAAAGCAAATTTTTGGATGATAGTGGTGACGTATTCCATTTTAAGGTCACGGTGAAGATCGTCATTTCTTATGTACCAGGGTGCATTCACAGCATCCCTGAGCACTTTATTTTTGAATACTTGGATTAATTTGACATTGCTTTGTTTAGTACAGACCTCAAAGTTTGATACCATACTTCCAAATTGGTATCAGTATATGGTTAGTTTATTATGTATTGATAGACAGGATTTCCTTCCGAGTAACCAATACATACTTTTATAACGTATGTCGAGTTCTTGTCTTTTCTTTTTGACATGAGCTTTCTAACGCAACTTTGCGTCAAGAGTTATGCCAAGGTATTTGGCTGTATTAGCATAAGGCACTTGCATGCCATTTATGTAGATTGGGTGATAGTCCAAGTGTTTATTTGTGAAGTCAATGTGAATTGATTTTGACTCATTCAGTTTGATCTTAAATTTTTGGGTCCAGTCATAAACTTTGTTCGAAGTTAGTTGAACTTTTTCTACTGCTTCTCTGTGGCTTGATCCGGTAGCCATAATTGCAGTATCATCTGCAAAGGTCGCAATGGTGTTGTTTTCCAGTTCTGGGATGTCACATGTGTACAGAATTGAGCCTAGCACACTCTCTTGAGGTACCCCAGCTTTAATAGATTTAGCTCGGAATATGCGTCTTCTTGCCGTATTCTAAACATTCTATTAGTTATATACGACTCTAGAATATCTGAATCTCAAACTTTGTCAAAGCTTGCGCGACATCTAAAAACACGGTGGCGCAGACTCCCTTATTTTTAAGTGTTTTTTCAATGATATTGGTTATTCTATGCACCTGGTATATTGTTGAGTGTTTTTCCCTAAAGCCAAATTGATGATTTGGAATAAGGTCTTTATCTTCTATTATTGGTTTTAACCGTTTCAATAAAAGTTTTTCGAATAGATTTGACAACACGGGCAACAGAGAAATAGGTCTATATGATGATGCTTCATGGGGTGGTTTTTCAGGCTTCGCAATCATAATGACATTCAGCGACGTTCCATGGCTCAGGTACATATTTTAAGCTATATGCAGCATTGATAAGCGTGGTCAGCATTGATAAGCGTGGTCAGCTTTGCGTGGGAGATGTTTTAAAATTTTCCCTGTAATAAGGTCGTAACCCGGAGACTTTTTCGAGCTAATGTTATTTTGGATTTCTCTCATGACTTTTTTAGGAGTCACAAGCTTAATTCTTTGGTTTTGTAGCAATCTTTCACTCTCAAGTATTTCTATCGAGCTTTCATTGGGTTGAAAAGTCTCTTCTAAGTGTTGAGCAAACCTTAACGCTTTTTGGTCATTGCTTAAGGCCCATTTTCCGTCACTATCTCTGATGGGCGGTACTTGTTAAATGGGCCTTTTGAGATTTCTTGTTGCTTTCCAAAGGGAGTAATCAGTTGATTTGTCATTGATTAGCTTGAAATTAGAAAGAATTTACATATTTTTAGTAAAAATGGCGAAATAATTATGTTACCATAGGAACCAATTAATTCAACCCGGTTTCCGAATCTTTTATGGGGTACTGTATAAAATGTTACAATAAAATAACTCCCCGCATTCTAGAACTGAATGAGACCTAATTTTAAACTTGTATAAAACGCACACTATGCACACTATGCAGGCAAGCATATTATAAGTTGAAGGATTATACCGCTGATAAAAATGCTTGGCTCAATGGTCCTGCTCCCCAGCCACTAAGGCGCAAGAACAAGTGATAGGCAGAAAAGTCTTAAAGTATTGTTGGACCTGCTGAAGACTGTATGAATATATTTGTAATGTAAAAACTTTAGTATTATATAACTGCACAGCACATGTGCAAGTACTATTTTCCGACTGTAAATATATCTACCATTCACTGTACCTATGTGTCGTTCGTTGACTTCTGTTGCCCTGGCAGTTGAGTGTGTTATGCTCTCTCTAATTTCTATCTGATGGTGGCACATGTGTTGGATCATTCGGTTCGCTTCATGATGGTTGAGCAGAGTGGTGCCGATCCATGCGTCATGTTTGTGAACGGGCGCGATCAGTTGGGATTGGTCATATCTTAGCAGCCTCGGCCTGTTATTGTATTTTTTTAAATTTTTTGTTACTCTAGACGCTTTTACGTGCACTTCATTTTACATCGTACTCACATATATGCATTTTTTCATCAAGAATGATGTAAACAAAAACTTGTAATTAAAAGTTTCTTGGAAATTCTTCTCCATTGAGACCTACTGATGCTTGCGAATTTGCAACTAGAGTCTCCTTTTTAATTTTATTGTTTGACAATTCAAAAGTACCTCTAGGTTTATTTGAAATAAACTGTTTGATTTTGTTTTTTTTTTTAATTTGAAATTCAGCCAAATAAAAACGAAAACAAAACATAACTTCACGCCTGTTGTCCTCCAAGGGTTATGCAGAAGTGCACCTACTGTAGGTAAACCAACACTTTGCTAGTCATGTTTAAGTTCCATGTAAGAAGGGGCAAACATATTGCATCAACTGGTCACAAAATCTATACTTACTCGTACATCCGCTGAGAAATTTCAGATGGAAAAATCTAAAATGTTTTCCCGTCACGGGAATCGAATCCAGCACCTCTAGCCAAGTTGACAAACTGCAATTGCTAACGCTAGTAGAAAAAGAATCAATATATGTAAATGACATATCTGAACGTGGTCAGTCCAAACAAATAGAAGCCGTTAACTATTGTAGAAAGAGATTCGATACGAAAAATTTGTAACTTGGCTAGGGGGCAGGACTTCATGCTCGGCAGTAGCGTTAGCGACTACTTTACGAACGAAACAGTAATATAAATATAAACGGACTAACTAATATAAATCCAACGATTCCTGGATCATAAGTTACCAAGTGAATTAATACAAATCTGGTTGTGTTATCTTAAGCCTATTTGAGACTAATTTCTCTATGATTCAACATTTTGAAAGTAAACTAAACGAACGGATTCCAGTAAATGCTCATTTAAAACGAAATTTCCCAAAGGCTGGTATAATTGGGCAACATTTCCCATTATCTACTAAAAATTAGGTTAATAATATAAGAAGGAATAGTGTTTGTTTGCTGGAAGTGATCTCTGGAGGTACTCATTGGGAAAATTCATTAACGTATAGAAACCATCACTGTCTATACTACTTTTATTCAGGAAAAATGCAAAATTCTTATATTTACATTTCCAGAGCATCTATTATTTTCATTTCCAGTTCTCGTAGTGTCCATGTCTCTGTTGTGTAGAGAAATATGGGGAATACAAACGAACGGACGAGCATGATCTTAGTAGCTTTGGTTATTTTGCGATTCTTCAATACCTTCCTTAACTTGTGCATTGCCCCTCTAGCAATCGCCATTCGGCGCTTCACCTCATCCATGCAACTGCCATTGCCTACGATCATAGCGCCAAGATATATGTAGGACTGCACTACGTCACAGTTGGCAATCTGTGCCACAGCCGGCGAGTTGTTGTTGCTACGGTCCACAATCATTATTTTGATCTTGCTCCGATTGATCTTCTACCCAAATGCAAGACTCCCGCACCCTATCATAAGGAGTAGTTCCTCCATTTGCTCATTACTAGCCACCAACAATGTTATTTCATCAGCGTAGCGAAGGTTTGCAATTTTATAGCCACCAATGGCAACACCATCAGTCCAGTCTTCGAGGGTGATCCGAATTGCTGATCCGAAATCCGTGATTCCTGAGAAAAGATCGTATTCTTCTGCATCCGTATATACCACCAATCAAATAATTATAACGTCCCATCTCGTTCGTTTACCGTTGTCCCTAATATATTATTGATGGTGAAAGGCAACGAAACTATTTTTCCCAGCGATTTGCAAGTTTACCAATTCTGGGAATTGTCTGTCATTCTTCACTGTACGATATGAGAATTATTATTACTGACAAAAAATATTGTTTCGTATGTCCATTCTGTTGTTATGATATAGTTAGTTTTATTCATATTTTCTTCATGTTTCTTTTCATAATTTATTTATTTATTTAAACTTCATGTACAATGGTGATACATAGGCGGACTTAATGCAGCAAGGCATTATCTACCAGTCAACCTTTGGGTTAAAAAGGACACAACAGTGGTAGGAGTACAAAAATAAAATAAAATGAACAATAATTAAAATCAGATATTAATAAACAATCTAACTAATAAAATACATAAATAATTACTAAAACAATAGACTAATAAATATTATAATAAATACCATATCATTATTTATTCTAAATGAAACAGAAATTTAAATATAATAACTATGACGAAGACCGAGCTATGTGAGAGAGGACAAGTAATATTTCCGGATTCTACGCTTAAATGAAAATTTACTCTCAGATTTTTTTATGTCAAGGGGAAGCACGTTCCAGAGTTTTATAGTAGAGACAGTGTAAGAATTAGATAGAAACCCAGTGCGGTGAGAAGGAATATGGAGAAGTAAGTTTTTTGAAGCTCGAAGGTTAAGATCGTGAGAACTGCCCAACACTTTAAAATATTGTTTTAAATAATCAGGTTACAAAAGTGGTGAGAAAGATATAATAGATTTGTTGGTGTTTAGGTGTTGTATGTTTAGTTAATAAATACATGTGATTTGTACAAACTGATATAGGACACTAATTGAAATTAGAAAAGAGTGCAGATAATAAAGTCATTTACATTTATATTATGCAGTTTCTTATCCAAAAGACCTGGACGGGTAAGGTACATTTAAATGATAAACTGATTTAATTGAAAATTATGTATTGATTTAAACACACAAAAACTGATATATGATCGAACCGCGGCGAATGAGTCAACCCAACAACGATGCTATGCAACTACTACTTTTACTCTAATATGTGATTTTTATTCATTCGCTGCACGTCGATGTCAGCACAAAAATGATACTATTGATATGTACGGATTTGCTCGTACATGCTCCGCGAGGAAAAGATATAAAGACAATGTGAGAAGAAAATAATAATTATAATAAATGTATTGATATTAATCTAATTTCTGAGTGTCTCTATCGTTAACACACTGTTCACAAATTTAAAATGCTTGTGTAAGAACCTAACATAGGGGAGGTGGCTTTATCTAACACTTCCGCACTTGTTACCACCTTCACCATTTCATTTTCACACTGATACACTACACTATCTCCAACGCACGCGGGCATGCGCCGTCGCCGGGCACGCCCGCTGCTGCGGGCAACGCCGGCGCTGGTGCGGGGGCGCAGCGCGTGCGCGCGCGCCTCCACGCGAACACTCCGAGACATGCTGCTACCACGCCGATCGTAATGTAGATAGCGGTGTAATGATGAATGTCATGAGATGACAGATTGTCAAATAAAAATCCACTCTTTTTCATGATTCTGATTTTTTCCTCAATCGTTTTAAACTCTCGATCGCTCTCTATGGTGGAGTCATTCAAGACATCTTGAGAAATATACACGTTTATTACGTGGTTTATGGATGCAATGACTGGTGAGTATAGGTTAGCACTAATACTAACATCGCTTTTTCTTTTTTGATGCGCATTTACTTCAAAATTATCTGATTTGATTATGCAGCCGTAATCAATAGTTAGATAATTTTGAAGTAATTGCGCAATGGCAACGTGCGTGTGTTGGAGATAGTGTAGTGTATCAGTGTGAAAGTGAAAGGGTGAAGGTGGTAACAAGTGCGGGAGTGTTAGATAAAGCCACCTCCCCACTAAACACTAACTAAAACTTCACATAAACCATCTACTAAATAGTCCAAACAAAGCCTAAACATTTGGTTTGTATAGGTGAGCCCGTTCTTGAGTTATAAAATTACAACGAAAAGCGGCATTGATTTTTATATAGATTGTTTGTAAGTTTCTTTGTAATGGATAAAATTCAAAAACTTCTCTACTGATTTCGAAAATTATTTCAACATTTATTGTAGCTTTCCACAGCTACATTAATTTTGAGTGACTTTTATCCCGAAAACGGGTCCTGTTGTGTGGGCCACGGGAGCGAAGCCGTGGGAAAAAATATCATAGATAAAATTGTGATCATTTATTTGATATTACTGTCAACTTCAGTTCACCGTCCATTTGCAGCTCGACTGAACAAATCCAAACTAATAGGTACTTTACCGAACAAAAATGCAGCAAAACCGAATAAAACTGCTCGTTCATTACAACTTTTCTTAACTATTCGTAGCCGATGGGAATAAAATATTACAGCATACCCATTCAGTACGCGTCGTATTATAAAAAAAGTTGGCTGCCCAATGGTGTGGCAAAAGAATGGAGCCAATGTTTAATAACTTTCGAAATTCATACATTTCGTTCATTCGTTGACCGTGTGAGGGCTTTTATGATAGAAAATTGAATTTTGTCTTCTGATAATAAGGGCTTTGTCTTTTAGTTAAAATAAGTACCGTGACTTGAATGTATTGACGGTTTTTATCTGTTATATTTTATATGTGGTGCTTGGCAGAGTAAGCAAATAAATTGACTAATATTATAAATCATTAATTCATTCTGTTTGTCTGTTTGTATGTAAACTTGTCACGCCTTGACGGCTAAGTGACAGATATAAGTTACGAATCCCGTATAATACCTGGCACATGGTTGGACCGTGACCTGGATTAAAACATAAAACATTAAATCCTAGTAATGTTTCCTTGATATATCAAAACACTGCTCGTGCAAGTGACTCCGCGTGTAAAAGGTAGTTTACAACGTATTAGTACAATTGGGACCCAACGTTATGGCAACTTAATCAAAGGGAGAGCTTTAATCAGACTTACATTTATTTAATATTATGATAATACGAAATGTATCCCATTTACATGAATGTAAATGTATCCCATTTACATTCGCTATTTTCAGACAGTTATTATTGATAAAGCAAGCTGTAGATTCCTTGTAGATTTCTAAACTTGCCTAAAATACAGACCACAGTCGTTAAAATCGAGACAGCATTAATATACCCAGAGATATCTTTTATTAAAACTTTCAAGAGGAAAGATTTATTTGCCAGAGTCAACTACGGGGTCTCAGTAAGAAAATATCATTCGCAAGCAAGTATTAATTCTTACTTTTTAGAACTTATGCCGTTTTGTTTGGAGAGGTATGTTTATAATCCTAATGTTTGGTCCAGGGAAATTGTTAACACCTATCACTTAAGGCTCTCTAAATAATATATTATTGGTTAACTATAGTACTGTTTAAAAAACGAACTGAATAAGAATTTTTATTATTTATTATTCCATTTATTCATTTTATATACATATTTTTACATTTTTAAATATTATTCTATATAAAAATAAAATAAAAAAACATTTAAAATACAAAAAAAGTAGTCCATCGGTATTGGGAACAGGGTCCAAGCTACCGGTGGTCAGGGCTCCTGAGAGAGGAACCTCCTAACGATACGCGCCGTGTACCGCTTTCTGGATCAAGCCCTTGATCCAGCTGCTGCAACGAGAGCATCCTCAAATGTTCGTCGAGGCTCTTGGCTATTATGCCATTGGCCGTCACGACTATCGGCACAATGATCGCTGTATTCACGTCCAACATGTCGATAACCTCGCGAGCCAGATCAAGATACTTTCTTTTCTTATCTCTATCAGCCTTCATGAGGTTCTCGTCATGGGGGACCGCTATATCAACAATCATTGCGCGACGCTCTAGTCGGTCTATAACCATTATGTCAGGCTTATTGGCAACAATAGTCCTGTCAGTGATGATAGACCGATCCCAATACAACGTGACATTACTATTTTAGAGAACTGGGTCGGGCACATACTTATAGTAAGGTACTTCCGATTCCACAAGATTGTATTTAAGAGCAAGTTGCTGATGGATAATCCTGGCTACAAGGTTGTGTCTTTGCAAATAGTCTCCGTTAGCAAGACTAGAACAACCCTAGTTAATGTGACGAATGGATTCCCCCGGTCGGTGACATGCCCGACAGATGTCAACCGTACCGTCTTTCAAAATGTATTTCCGGTAGTTTTTTGTCATCATAACTTCATCCATTATCGCGAAGACAAAACTTTCGGTTTTCCCGAAAAGGTCACCAAATCGCAGCCAGGTCACGGACGATAAAAGATCTAGATCGGGGCCATGTAGGACCCGGTAGAAGCGTCCGTGAAGCTCCTTGCTCTGCCATACCTCCTTGCGGTCATTAGTATTTAATACTATAGGTTTGCGCCAGTTCTCGTTAGCCAAGGAGGGCGGGGTAAGGCCCTTGTCCACTGCTACCACATCTCCATATTCCCTAAGACTGCATACCTCGCGGTTGTGTAGGGTCTAAGCATTTAAAAAGCCACGACCCCCGCACTTCCGAGGGATGTACAGTCTCATAACCGATGAACGTGGGTGATGCATACGATTTGAGGTAAGCAGCGTGCGGACCCTCCTATCCAGGGCATCAAGTTCTGTCTGAGTCCATTTGAGTATGCCAAAAGAGTACATCAAGACCGGCCCATGACCCAGCCGTTAAAGGCGCGCACCTTATTTATTATTATTTTTAATCGGCGATGGAATGTACCTGCCCATAAGATGTCAGTTCGCTCTTGCTTTGAAGACTGACGGGTTATGAGTTGAATTTTGATATCTTGTTATTTTATTTAGCCAATCCCAAACCAAATTTTTAAATAGAATGTTAGGTATTGTTGTTCTATCCCTCCAAATACCACTGATAAACTCTACATTACAAATCAACCTTACCAAAACTCGACTGCGGCCAAAAACATGGCCGCCCCGCAAATTAATTTATTAACTTTTCAGATTATCTATCAAAACCGATTTTATCGAAAGTTTTCATTTAATTCCCAATACTTTTAATGTGTTTCATAAAATTTTGACAACGCTTTCATCTCGTAGGCTATTTAAAATATATTATTTTAGGTTTTAATTCAAGTTTTAAGCAGCACTTTAAATGTTTAAAAGGCAATTTAGAATTTAATCTGACGATGCCAAAGTAAATATTTATAAAAGCTGTGGGTCAAGCGAGCAAGCAGGTCAGATTTTTACTGACTAAAACCTACCCGTGTACCATCAGTTGCTTGTACCGGGCCGCGGTAAATCTCTTTCAAAGCCGCGACCGAGACAGGCATCGGCTATAGCGCCATCCCCTGTTTGGAATACGCCCCATCCCAGCTTGTAATATCATGACATTTTTGTTACTAGTATTTTCTGCAGTCGCATATTAGCCACTACAGTGTTTACATCTCAACTTTGTTTATCGCAGTACGCTAGTAAACGTTATTAACGATCATGGAGGCTTCAGTAGCTGATATATCTGATTTGAAAGTTGAACAAAAGTTCAAGTATTTCCAGAGTAATCTAATCGGAATTATATTTCCACCAGAAGAAAATGCCTGTATACCAGACAAGTTGATACCCTTCGGAGGAGCTAGTGACGAAGAGCACGAGAGAAAAATCAGAGAAAAACTCGAAGCAGAAGTAACAGAAGCTGAAGTCGAAGATGTTCGCTCGATCGAAAACGTGTTCAAACATTGGTTGACTATATCAAGAAGAACGAAAGCAACGATGAAGTACTCAAAGACATGATTCAATCTGTTGTTTCTAGTTTTCGATTTGTGGAATCCGCATATGTCAAATTCGCAATATATGCAAGGTATGGAGAGTTCAGATCCCGGCCATCGAATAACCAATCCATCTTACCGGATGCCGTTGAATAACAATGTTTTACATGGAGCAAGTGAACCTAGTGACTGGGTAACGGTACCCCTTGTACCTAAATAACTTTCCATGTAATAAGACTTGTGTTAGATTTAATTTAGGTTAAGTTGTAACCATGATACTTTAAGGCCAAGCTAGTTAGTACTTTTTGATTGAAGTGTATCTGTATGTAGTTATAGTATTTTATAAGCCGTATATATTTTATCTATGTAATATTGTTTCTTAATAAATAAACACAAAGATTTTGTAAATTTAAATATTTCTTTCATTTATTTTTCCTATACACAAAATGTAAGAATCTATAAAAATCTTTAGTTTGATATTAAATAATAATCTCATAAACCTTATTCATAAACACACCATACACACACACAAACACACGTGTAAACTAAGTTACAATCAGTATATTATTTATTTATTAATAAACAAATTTATGTTTGGGGTAACTTTACCTACTTTGCACTATTAATTCAAAGCGAATCTAGAGTTTATATCTGCCACACTTAAATACCCAATCACAACGTAACACACAGTACTTCTTATTTTCATTTTATTCTAACTTAACTTGAATTCATAAAATCGATCCCTTTTCAAATTTGGGCCACAGATGCACGTTTATTAAACTTTGCTTCTCTTTTTATATAACAAAAAAACAAAGGTTTTAATAAGGGTATCATTTTAATTGTTGAAACAAGAATGGCACATAGGTACTGTCATAGTTTTTAAACACTCATATAATTTCAAAGTTTAAACGAGACAGATATAATGATACGAATTAATAATGTAATTTTCCACCAGTAAAGAGCCAAAGTATTCTCAGTATCGGATCAGAGTACCTCTTACAAACTTATGAAACAAACAGTTTAACATTTTTGTATTTGTTTAAGCATCGTGAAACCTGGAGTTATAATTATATAAGTACATAGTTTCTGCCTTCGGCTTCGCCCGCGTTATAAGTTTTTTATCATCCCAAGGGAACACACTTTCGGGATAAAACTTTTCTGTCTCTCACCAGGGTTTCAATTTCTAGTTCAGTCATTTAGTCATGAAAAGGTACCAAACAGAGTTGGTTTCCCACTTATAATATGAGTTTGGATATAAGTTTGAAATCGCCAAATCGCCGTGAGGTAGCGTGGTGATTAATGCTCGTGCGTTCTCTGTATGAGAAGTGGCCTTTGCCCTGCATTGCGACAGGGTCAGGCTGATATTATTTTTAGTTAACAATTAGTAGAACTGCCTGAATATAGAGTTGGCAAGTTAATTTTGTGACTTTTTCGCATAACAAAATCATTAAGCTTGTATTCTTCAAAAGAATGGACAGAAGTACTTAGTACCTGAACCTTTATATATATTTGTTATTTTATTGTAGCCAACCCAGCTAGACATCGTACTGGTTTTGTGAATGTTCTAATCCTCAGTAACACCGACCACCCAAGGATGGAACTCAGGTGCATAGCCAACTGCAAATAAATTTATAATCGCATTTTTATTTGGAGTAGGTGCAAATGTACGGTTATAGGATTTCATCTTCTTTTGTGCTATAAGCCATTGTTTTTTGCCAAATTTTATTATTCTAGTTCAATAGGCAGTATCCTATAGGTTTTGATTCCCTTGCGACTGTCTAAATATGCGGCATAAACGGCCGTATCTTTTGATTACGTTGATTTAGAAGTTTGTTTTTCACTTGTCACCTCCACGCGTTCTTGAAAAACGATCCTGATAGACGGACAGACAGACAACGAAGTGATCCTTTGGACGAAAACCTAAAAACTAATAAGTTCGTTTTCGAATTGTGATGCGCTTGAGTGAGGTTAGGAGTGAACTTTACAGATAACTTTATGGCACGTACGATTTATGACTTGAAACATTCCGACATTGACAAAGCAGCTAAAGCAATTAACTAATAATAATAATTAAATTAATATTAACTTTATCTGCATCTCCTGGTTGCATAGCACTTTGGCAAAAACCGCAAACAAAAGTTAAGAATTACTTATCCATATGTAATTACGGATTCGTTTACAACATGTTTTATTTTTAACCGTAACACAGGGTTTTCCTAGTACGGACTCCAGTATTTTAGAAAGGAGCTTTTACCACGTGGTGTAACATAGTTTTAAGTAAATTTTAACTCAACCTTTGTGCATCTCCTTTATTTCACAATCTTTTTTATTAATTACTTAAATATATTTCTAAATCACGTATAATACAAAAACATTAAAAAAACCTTTTGCTAATTTTTTTTTTATACATCCTTCAATTATTTCATGACATTTTTTATTTTATTAATTGCAATTTTTTTGTGACATCTTATGATTCAATTAGGATGAAATCCAGTAAATTGTGTTTTTGTTCTTATTTTTATTTATCTAATATTATACTATTTTGACATTCACACATATTTGTACGCCTCGTTAGGCAAAACATGTTTGTAAGTGCTAAATAACAATTGAACTTCTGCACGCCTGTTGTATGTAATCACGTGTTTTGACAAATAAATCAGCTTTATCTTTAAAATGCATATATTAATAGAGGCCACCGGTATCGGGAACAGAATCCAAGCCACCGGCCATTTACTATTATTATCTTACGCTAAGCATTTACAACAATGAACTACTTACCGACGAATTAATACTCATTGTTCTTTCTAGGTATTCGACAATAGAACACACCTCTTCCTAATAACATTATAATGGGTTCTTATCTTTCACTAAGAATTATCTCCTGTACTCAGAGTTCAAGCTTGTATTGTTACTAACGATCAGTTTTTTTACCTGCGACCGTTTGGACATCGTCAATATCATTGTCTTATTGCGAAAAAGAGATGGAGCTATAGATTACGTATAGCGCCATCCCCTGTTTGGAATACGCCCCATCCCAGCTTGTAATATCATTACATTTTTGTTACGAGTATTTTCTGCAGTCGCATATTAGCCACTACAGTGTTCACATCTCAACTTTGTTTATCGCAGTACGCTAGTAAACGTTATTAACGATCATGGAGGTTTCAGTAGCTGATATATCTGATTTGAAAGTTGAACAAAAGTTCAAGCAATACCAGAGAAGTCTAATCGGAATTATATTTCCACCAGAAGAAAATGCCTGTATTGCAGACAAGTTGATACCCTTCGGAGGAGCTAGTGACGAAGAGCACGAGAGAAAAATCAGAGAAAAACTCGAAACAGAAGCTGAACTCGAAGATGTTGATTTAAAATATATCCCTGAGTATATTCGGGAGCTCAAGAAGAAAGTAGACTATTGGCAGAAGGAATACCAGCACTGGCACGACTTGATATCTAAGAAAAACTGGATGAAATATGAGAAGGAACTGAACAACAAGATCATCAAACTCAAGACTGTAATAAAGAATTTGGACAAAGAGTTGGATACATATAAACACTTAAAATCAATTAAAGACATACATCTTTCGCGTTCGCTCGATCGAAAACGTGTTCAAACATTGGTTGACTATATCAAGAAGAACGAAAGCAACGATGAAGTACTCAAAGACATGATTCAATCTGCTGTTTCTAGTTTTCGATTTGTGGAAACCGCATATGTCAAATTCGCAATATATGCAAGGTATGGAGAGTTCAGAACCCGGCCATCGAATAACCAATCCATCTTACCGGATGCCGTTGAATAACGATGTTTTACATGGAGCAAGTGAACCTAGTGACTGGGTAACGGTACCCCTTGTACCTAAATAACTTTCCATGTAATAAGACTTGTGTTAGATTTAATTTAGGTTAAGTTGTAACCATGATACTTTAAGGCCAAGCTAGTTAGTACTTTTTGATTGAAGTGTATATGTATGTAGTTATAGTATTTTATAAGCCGTATATATTTTATCTATGTAATATTGTTTCTTAATAAATAAACACAAAGATTTTGTAAATTTAAATACTTTTTTCATTTATTTTTCCTATACACAAAATGTAAGAATCTTTAAAAATCTTTAGTTTGATACTTAATAATAATCTCATAAACCTTATTCATAAACACACCATACACACACACAAACACACGTGTAAACTAAGTTACAATCAGCATATGTATTATTTATTTATTAATAAACACATTTATGTTTCGGGTAACTTTACCTACTTTGCACTATTAATTCAAAGCGAATCTAGAGTTTATATCTGCCACACTTAAATACCCAATCACAACGTAACACACAGTACTTCTTATTTTCATTTTATTCTAACTTAACTTGAATTCATAAAATCGATCCCTTTTCAAATTTGGGCCACAGATGCACGTTTATTAAACTTTGCTTCTCTTTTTATATAACAAAAAAACAAAGGTTTTAATAAGGGTATCATTTTAATTGTTGAAACAAGAATGGCACATAGGTACTGTCATAGTTTTTAAACACTCATATAATTTCAAAGTTTAAACGAGACAGATATAATGATACGAATTAATAATGTAATTTTCCATCAGTAAAGAGCCAAAGTATTCTCAGTATCGGATCAGAGTACCTCTTACAAACTTATGAAACAAACAGTTTAACATTTTTGTATTTGTTTAAGCATCGTGAAACCTGGAGTTATAATTATATAAGTACATAGTTTCTGCCTTCGGCTTCGCCCGCGTTATAAGTTTTTTATCATCCCAAGGGAACACACTTTCGGGATAAAACTTTTCTGTCTCTCACCAGGGTTTCAATTTCTAGTTCAGCCATTTAGTCATGAAAAGGTACCAAACAGAGTTGGTTTCCCACTTATAATATGAGTTTGGATATAAGTTTGAAATCGCCAAATCGCCGTGAGGTAGCGTGGTGATTAATGCTCGTGCGTTCTCTGTATGAGAAGTGGCCTTTGCCCTGCATTGCGACAGGGTCAGGCTGATATTATTTTTAGTTAACAATTAGTAGAACTGCCTGAATATAGAGTTGGCAAGTTAATTTTGTGACTTTTTCGCATAACAAAATCATTAAGCTTGTATTCTTCAAAAGAATGGACTGAAGTACTTAGTACCTGAACCTTTATATGTATTTGTTATTTTATTGTAGCCAACCCAGCTAGACATCGTACTGGTTTTGTGAATGTTCTAATCCTCAGTAACACCGACCACCTAAGGATGGAACTCAGGTGCATAGCCAACTGCAAATAAATTTATAATCGCATTTTTATTTGGAGTAGGTGCAAATGTACGGTTATAGGATTTCATCTTCTTTTGTGCTATAAGCCATTGTTTTTTGCCAAATTTTATTATTCTAGTTCAATAGGCAGTATCCTATAGGTTTTGATTCCCTTGCGACTGTCTAAATATGCGGCATAAACGGCCGTATCTTTTGATTACGTTGATTTAGAAGTTTGTTTTTCACTTGTCACCTCCACGCGTTCTTGAAAAACGATCCTGATAGACGGACAGACAGACAACGAAGTGATCCTTTGGACGAAAACCTAAAAACTAATAAGTTCGTTTTCGAATTGTGATGCGCTTGAGTGAGGTTAGGAGTGAACTTTACAGATAACTTTATGGCACGTACGATTTATGACTTGAAACATTCCGACATTGACAAAGCAGCTAAAGCAATTAACTAATAATAATAATTAAATTAATATTAACTTTATCTGCATCTCCTGGTTGCATAGCACTTTGGCAAAAACCGTAAACAAAAGTTAAGAATTACTTATCCATATGTAATTACGGATTCGTTTACAACATGTTTTATTTTTAACCGTAACACAGGGTTTTCCTAGTACGGACTCCAGTATTTTACAAAGGAGCTTTTACCACGTGGTGTAACATAGTTTTAAGTAAATTTTAACTCAACCTTTGTGCATCTCCTTTATTTCACAATCTTTTTTATTAATTACTTAAATATATTTCTAAATCACGTATAATACAAAAACATTAAAAAAACCTTTTGCTATTTTTTTTTTTTTTACATCCTTCAATTATTTCATGACATTTTTTTATTTTATTAATTTCAATTTTTTTGTGACATCTTATGATTCAATTAGGATGAAATCCAGTAAATTGTGTTTTTGTTCTTATTTTTATTTATCTAATATTATACTATTTTGACATTCACACATATTTGTACGCCTCGTTAGGAAAAACATGTTTGTAAGTGCTAAATAAAAATTGAACTTCTGCATGCCTGTTGTATGTAATCACGTGTTTTGACAAATAAATCAGCTTTATCTTTAAAATGCATATATTAATAGAGGCCACCGGTATCGGGAACAGAATCCAAGCCACCGGCCATTTACTATTATTATCTTACGCTAAGCATTTACAACAATGAACTACTTACCGACGAATTAATACTCATTGTTCTTTCTAGGTATTCGACAATAGAACACACCTCTTCCTAATAACATTATAATGGGTTCTTATCTTTCACTAAGAATTATCTCCTGTACTCAGAGTTCAAGCTTGTATTGTTACTAACGATCAGTGTTTTTACCTGCGACCGTTTGGACATCGTCAATATCATTGTCTTATTGCGAAAAAGAGATGGAGCTATAGATTACATATAGCGCCATCCCCTGTTTGGAATACGCCCCATCCCAGCTTGTAATATCATTACATTTTTGTTACGAGTATTTTCTGCAGTCGCATATTAGCCACTACAGTGTTCACATCTCAACTTTGCTTATCGCAGTACGCTAGTAAACGTTATTAACGATCATGGAGGTTTCAGTAGCTGATATATCTGATTTGAAAGTTGAACAAAAGTTCAAGCAATACCAGAGAAGTCTAATCGGAATTATATTTCCACCAGAAGAAAATGCCTGTATTGCAGACAAGTTGATACCCTTCGGAGGAGCTAGTGACGAAGAGCACGAGAGAAAAATCAGAGAAAAACTCGAAACAGAAGTAACAGAAGCTGAACTCGAAGATGTTGATTTAAAATATATCCCTGAGTATATTCGGGAGCTCAAGAAGAAAGTAGACTATTGGCAGAAGGAATACCAGCACTGGCACGACTTGATATCTAAGAAAAACTGGATGAAATATGAGAAGGAACTGAACAACAAGATCATCAAACTCAAGACTATAATAAAGAATTTGGACAAAGAGTTGGATACATATAAACACTTAAAATCAATTAAAGACATACATCTTTCGCGTTCGCTCGATCGAAAACGTGTTCAAACATTGGTTGACTATATCAAGAAGAACGAAAGCAACGATGAAGTACTCAAAGACATGATTCAATCTGCTGTTTCTAGTTTTCGATTTGTGGAAACCGCATATGTCAAATTCGCAATATATGCAAGGTATGGAGAGTTCAGAACCCGGCCATCGAATAACCAATCCATCTTACCGGATGCCGTTGAATAACGATGTTTTACATGGAGCAAGTGAACCTAGTGACTGGGTAACGGTACCCCTTGTACCTAAATAACTTTCCGTGTAATAAGACTTGTGTTAGATTTAATTTAGGTTAAGTTGTAACCATGATACTTTAAGGCCAAGCTAGTTAGTACTTTTTGATTGAAGTGTATATGTATGTAGTTATAGTATTTTATAAGCCGTATATATTTTATCTATGTAATATTGTTTCTTAATAAATAAACACAAAGATTTTGTAAATTTAAATACTTTTTTCATTTATTTTTCCTATACACAAAATGTAAGAATCTTTAAAAATCTTTAGTTCGATACTTAATAATAATCTCATAAACCTTATTCATAAAAACACCATACACACACACAAACACACGTGTAAACTAAGTTACAATCAGTATATGTATTATTTATTTATTAATAAACACATTTATGTTTGGGGTAACTTTACCTACTTTGCACTATTAATTCAAAGCGAATCTAGAGTAAAGAAGAATCTTAATTAAAGGATGAAGAGATTATCCCAGAAAGCCTATCAGCTGTTTACAGCTTCAGACTGTAACATACGGTTAAAAGGCCTCTACTTTCGTGACCACTCGATGCCTACTTGAACTAGTTTATCGGTACAAACATAATTACCCACTGGCTGCTCAAACAATGATCAAAAACACTTATGTCGATGATATTTTGTGCGGCTCAGACAATGTAGAGCGGCTTCGTGAACTGAAAAATCAATTAGTAGAGCTTCTCAAGTTAGGTAGTTTTTCTATGCATAAATGGTGCTCAAACAACCCGGAAATCATACACGATATTCCAAATGAGCAAAGGCAGTGGTAGCGCCATCTCTTGTAAATGTCATAAATCAATGACCAAAAACACATAGACAAACGCATTTGAGATTTCGCGGGCGATCGATATCCTAATTATCTCGTTCCTTCCTCATTCCTTTTCCCTTTATGTACGCCTTAATGACAGGTCGCCACAACGAACCGAAACTTCAACGTGAACGGGCCTCGTATCTCAACCGCCAGCTTTCCAAGCCACCTGGCTGGAGACTGATGCATCTAATTAGTTAGATTGCAGAGAACCTTGTGAACCGTGTCTATTAACCCGCCTCGCGGATATAAAACAATTGTGTGAAGTGTGTGGATCCTGAAGGAGCCATTTTGGAGTAGAAGAACACCAGCTCGCTGCCACACGTGGGCTGGCATCGACCACTACAAGGTAAGGCGTACTACTTCCCTCATTTCCATACTAGATCGCCCGAATTGATCCGTGAATATTTTCTCAAACCGCTATAACATTTTTGGTCTGCTACACTTAAATACCCAATCACAACGTAACACACAGTACTTCTTATTTTCATTTTATTCTAACTTAACTTGAATTCATAAAATCGATCCCTTTTCAAATTTGGGCCACAGATGCACGTTTATTAAACTTTGCTTCTCTTTTTATATAACAAAAAAACAAAGGTTTTAATAAGGGTATCATTTTAATTGTTGAAACAAGAATGGCACATAGGTACTGTCATAGTTTTTAAACACTCATATAATTTCAAAGTTTAAACGAGGCAGATATAATGATACGAATTAATAATGTAATTTTCCATCAGTAAAGAGCCAAAGTATTCTCAGTATCGGATCAGAGTACCTCTTACAAACTTATGAAACAAACAGTTTAACATTTTTGTATTTGTTTAAGCATCGTGAAACCTGGAGTTATAATTATATAAGTACATAGTTTCTGCCTTCGGCTTCGCCCGCGTTATAAGTTTTTTATCATCCCAAGGGAACACACTTTCGGGATAAAACTTTTCTGTCTCTCACCAGGGTTTCAATTTCTAGTTCAGCCATTTAGTCATGAAAAGGTACCAAACAGAGTTGGTTTCCCACTTATAATATGAGTTTGGATATAAGTTTGAAATCGCCAAATCGCCGTGAGGTAGCGTGGTGATTAATGCTCGTGCGTTCTCTGTATGAGAAGTGGCCTTTGCCCTGCATTGCGACAGGGTCAGGCTGATATTATTTTTAGTTAACAATTAGTAGAACTGCCTGAATATAGAGTTGGCAAGTTCATTTTGTGACTTTTTCGCATAACAAAATCATTAAGCTTGTATTCTTCAAAAGAATGGACTGAAGTACTTAGTACCTGAACCTTTATATGTATTTGTTATTTTATTGTAGCCAACCCAGCTAGACATCGTACTGGTTTTGTGAATGTTCTAATCCTCAGTAACACCGACCACCTAAGGATGGAACTCAGGTGCATAGCCAACTGCAAATAAATTTATAATCGCATTTTTATTTGGAGTAGGTGCAAATGTACGGTTATAGGATTTCATCTTCTTTTGTACTATAAGCCATTGTTTTTTGCCAAATTTTATTATTCTAGTTCAATAGGCAGTATCCTATAGGTTTTGATTCCCTTGCGACTGTCTAAATATGCGGCATAAACGGCCGTATCTTTTGATTACGTTGATTTAGAAGTTTGTTTTTCACTTGTCACCTCCACGCGTTCTTGAAAAACGATCCTGATAGACGGACAGACAGACAACGAAGTGATCCTTTGGACGAAAACCTAAAAACTAATAAGTTCGTTTTCGAATTGTGATGCGCTTGAGTGAGGTTAGGAGTGAACTTTACAGATAACTTTATGGCACGTACGATTTATGACTTGAAACATTCCGACATTGACAAAGCAGCTAAAGCAATTAACTAATAATAATAATTACATTAATATTAACTTTATCTGCATCTCCTGGTTGCATAGCACTTTGGCAAAAACCGCAAACAAAAGTTAAGAATTACTTATCCATATGTAATTACGGATTCGTTTACAACATGTTTTATTTTTAACCGTAACACAGGGTTTTCCTAGTACGGACTCCAGTATTTTAGAAAGGAGCTTTTACCACGTGGTGTAACATAGTTTTAAGTAAATTTTAACTCAACCTTTGTGCATCTCCTTTATTTCACAATCTTTTTTATTAATTACTTAAATATATTTCTAAATCACGTATAATACAAAAACATTAAAAAAACCTTTTGCAAATTTTTTTTTTTTTACATCCTTCAATTATTTCATGACATTTTTTATTTTATTAATTTCAATTTTTTTGTGACATCTTATGATTCAATTAGGATGAAATCCAGTAAATTGTGTTTTTGTTCTTATTTTTATTTATCTAATATTATACTATTTTGACATTCACACATATTTGTACGCCTCGTTAGGCAAAACATGTTTGTAAGTGCTAAATAACAATTGAACTTCTGCATGCCTGTTGTATGTAATCACGTGTTTTGACAAATAAATCAGCTTTATCTTTAAAATGCATATATTAATAGAGGCCACCGGTATCGGGAACAGAATCCAAGCCACCGGCCATTTACTATTATTATCTTACGCTAAGCATTTACAACAATGAACTACTTACCGACGAATTAATACTCATTGTTCTTTCTAGGTATTCGACAATAGAACACACCTCTTCCTAATAACATTATAATGGGTTCTTATCTTTCACTAAGAATTATCTCCTGTACTCAGAGTTCAAGCTTGTATTGTTACTAACGATCAGTTTTTTTACCTGCGACCGTTTGGACATCGTCAATATCATTGTCTTATTGCGAAAAAGAGATGGAGCTATAGATTACGTATAGCGCCATCCCCTGTTTGGAATACGCCCCATCCCAGCTTGTAATATCATTACATTTTTGTTACGAGTATTTTCTGCAGTCGCATATTAGCCACTACAGTGTTCACATCTCAACTTTGTTTATCGCAGTACGCTAGTAAACGTTATTAACGATCATGGAGGTTTCAGTAGCTGATATATCTGATTTGAAAGTTGAACAAAAGTTCAAGCAATACCAGAGAAGTCTAATCGGAATTATATTTCCACCAGAAGAAAATGCCTGTATTGCAGACAAGTTGATAATACCCTTCGGAGGAGCTAGTGACGAAGAGCACGAGAGAAAAATCAGAGAAAAACTCGAAACAGAAGTAACAGAAGCTGAACTCGAAGATGTTGATTTAAAATATATCCCTGAGTATATTCGGGAGCTCAAGAAGAAAGTAGACTATTGGCAGAAGGAATACCAGCACTGGCACGACTTGATATCTAAGAAAAACTGGATGAAATATGAGAAGGAACTGAACAACAAGATCATCAAACTCAAGACTGTAATAAAGAATTTGGACAAAGAGTTGGATACATATAAACACTTAAAATCAATTAAAGACATACATCTTTCGCGTTCGCTCGATCGAAAACGTGTTCAAACATTGGTTGACTATATCAAGAAGAACGAAAGCAACGATGAAGTACTCAAAGACATGATTCAATCTGCTGTTTCTAGTTTTCGATTTGTGGAAACCGCATATGTCAAATTCGCAATATATGCAAGGTATGGAGAGTTCAGAACCCGGCCATCGAATAACCAATCCATCTTACCGGATGCCGTTGAATAACGATGTTTTACATGGAGCAAGTGAACCTAGTGACTGGGTAACGGTACCCCTTGTACCTAAATAACTTTCCATGTAATAAGACTTGTGTTAGATTTAATTTAGGTTAAGTTGTAACCATGATACTTTAAGGCCAAGCTAGTTAGTACTTTTTGATTGAAGTGTATATGTATGTAGTTATAGTATTTTATAAGCCGTATATATTTTATCTATGTAATATTGTTTCTTAATAAATAAACACAAAGATTTTGTAAATTTAAATACTTTTTTCATTTATTTTTCCTATACACAAAATGTAAGAATCTTTAAAAATCTTTAGTTTGATACTTAATAATAATCTCATAAACCTTATTCATAAACACACCATACACACACACAAACACACGTGTAAACTAAGTTACAATCAGCATATGTATTATTTATTTATTAATAAACACATTTATGTTTGGGGTAACTTTACCTACTTTGCACTATTAATTCAAAGCGAATCTAGAGTTTATATCTGCCACACTTAAATACCCAATCACAACGTAACACACAGTACTTCTTATTTTCATTTTATTCTAACTTAACTTGAATTCATAAAATCAATCCCTTTTCAAATTTGGGCCACAGATGCACGTTTATTAAACTTTGCTTCTCTTTTTATATAACAAAAAAACAAATGTTTTAATAAGGGTATCATTTTAATTGTTGAAACAAGAATGGCACATAGATACTGTCATAGTTTTTAAACACTCATATAATTTCAAAGTATAAACGAGACAGATATAATGATACGAATTAATAATGTAATTTTCCATCAGTAAAGAGCCAAAGTATTCTCAGTATCGGATCAGAGTACCTCTTACAAACTTATGAAACAAACAGTTTAACATTTTTGTATTTGTTTAAGCATCGTGAAACCTGGAGTTATAATTATATAAGTACATAGTTTCTGCCTTCGGCTTCGCCCGCGTTATAAGTTTTTTATCATCCCAAGGGAACACACTTTCGGGATAAAACTTTTCTGTCTCTCACCAGGGTTTCAATTTCTAGTTCAGCCATTTAGTCATAAAAAGGTACCAAACAGAGTTGGTTTCCCACTTATAATATGAGTTTGGATATAAGTTTGAAATCGCCAAATCGCCGTGAGGTAGCGTGGTGATTAATGCTCGTGCGTTCTCTGTATGAGAAGTGGCCTTTGCCCTGCATTGCGACAGGGTCAGGCTGATATTATTTTTAGTTAACAATTAGTAGAACTGCCTGAATATAGAGTTGGCAAGTTAATTTTGTGACTTTTTCGCGTAACAAAATCATTAAGCTTGTATTCTTCAAAAGAATGGACTGAAGTACTTAGTACCTGAACCTTTATATGTATTTGTTATTTTATTGTAGCCAACCCAGCTAGACATCGTACTGGTTTTGTGAATGTTCTAATCCTCAGTAACACCGACCACCTAAGGATGGAACTCAGGTGCATAGCCAACTGCAAATAAATTTATAATCGCATTTTTATTTGGAGTAGGTGCAAATGTACGGTTATAGGATTTCATCTTCTTTTGTGCTATAAGCCATTGTTTTTTGCCAAATTTTATTATTCTAGTTCAATAGGCAGTATCCTATAGGTTTTGATTCCCTTGCGACTGTCTAAATATGCGGCATAAACGGCCGTATCTTTTGATTACGTTGATTTAGAAGTTTGTTTTTCACTTGTCACCTCCTCGCGTTCTTGAAAAACGATCCTGATAGACGGACAGACAGACAACGAAGTGATCCTTTGGACGAAAACCTAAAAACTAATAAGTTCGTTTTCGAATTGTGATGCGCTTGAGTGAGGTTAGGAGTGAACTTTACAGATAACTTTATGGCACGTACGATTTATGACTTGAAACATTCCGACATTGACAAAGCAGCTAAAGCAATTAACTAATAATAATAATTAAATTAATATTAACTTTATCTGCATCTCCTGGTTGCATAGCACTTTGGCAAAAACCGTAAACAAAAGTTAAGAATTACTTATCCATATGTAATTACGGATTCGTTTACAACATGTTTTATTTTTAACCGTAACACAGGGTTTTCCTAGTACGGACTCCAGTATTTTACAAAGGAGCTTTTACCACGTGGTGTAACATAGTTTTAAGTAAATTTTAACTCAACCTTTGTGCATCTCCTTTATTTCACAATCTTTTTTATTAATTACTTAAATATATTACTAAATCACGTATAATACAAAAACATTAAAAAAACCTTTTGCTATTTTTTTTTTTTTTTATATCCTTCAATTATTTCATGACATTTTTTTATTTTATTAATTTCAATTTTTTTGTGACATCTTATGATTCAATTAGGATGAAATCCAGTAAATTGTGTTTTTGTTCTTATTTTTATTTATCTAATATTATACTATTTTGACATTCACACATATTTGTACGCCTCGTTAGGAAAAACATGTTTGTAAGTGCTAAATAAAAATTGAACTTCTGCATGCCTGTTGTATGTAATCACGTGTTTTGACAAATAAATCAGCTTTATCTTTAAAATGCATATATTAATAGAGGCCACCGGTATCGGGAACAGAATCCAAGCCACCGGCCATTTACTATTATTATCTTACGCTAAGCATTTACAACAATGAACTACTTACCGACGAATTAATACTCATTGTTCTTTCTAGGTATTCGACAATAGAACACACCTCTTCCTAATAACATTATAATGGGTTCTTATCTTTCACTAAGAATTATCTCCTGTACTCAGAGTTCAAGCTTGTATTGTTACTAACGATCAGTGTTTTTACCTGCGACCGTTTGGACATCGTCAATATCATTGTCTTATTGCGAAAAAGAGATGGAGCTATAGATTACATATAGCGCCATCCCCTGTTTGGAATACGCCCCATCCCAGCTTGTAATATCATTACATTTTTGTTACGAGTATTTTCTGCAGTCGCATATTAGCCACTACAGTGTTCACATCTCAACTTTGCTTATCGCAGTACGCTAGTAAACGTTATTAACGATCATGGAGGTTTCAGTAGCTGATATATCTGATTTGAAAGTTGAACAAAAGTTCAAGCAATACCAGAGAAGTCTAATCGGAATTATATTTCCACCAGAAGAAAATGCCTGTATTGCAGACAAGTTGATACCCTTCGGAGGAGCTAGTGACGAAGAGCACGAGAGAAAAATCAGAGAAAAACTCGAAACAGAAGTAACAGAAGCTGAACTCGAAGATGTTGATTTAAAATATATCCCTGAGTATATTCGGGAGCTCAAGAAGAAAGTAGACTATTGGCAGAAGGAATACCAGCACTGGCACGACTTGATATCTAAGAAAAACTGGATGAAATATGAGAAGGAACTGAACAACAAGATCATCAAACTCAAGACTGTAAAAAAGAATTTGGACAAAGAGTTGGATACATATAAACACTTAAAATCAATTAAAGACATACATCTTTCGCGTTCGCTCGATCGAAAACGTGTTCAAACATTGGTTGACTATATCAAGAAGAACGAAAGCAACGATGAAGTACTCAAAGACATGATTCAATCTGCTGTTTCTAGTTTTCGATTTGTGGAAACCGCATAAGTCAAATTCGCAATATATGCAAGGTATGGAGAGTTCAGAACCCGGCCATCGAATAACCAATCCATCTTACCGGATGCCGTTGAATAACGATGTTTTACATGGAGCAAGTGAACCTAGTGACTGGGTAACGGTACCCCTTGTACCTAAATAACTTTCCATGTAATAAGACTTGTGTTAGATTTAATTTAGGTTAAGTTGTAACCATGATACTTTAAGGCCAAGCTAGTTAGTAATTTTTGATTGAAGTGTATATGTATGTAGTTATAGTATTTCATAAGCCGTATATATTTTATCTATGTAATATTGTTTCTTAATAAATAAACACAAAGATTTTGTAAATTTAAGTATTTTTATCATTTATTTTTCCTATACACAAAATGTAAGAATCTTTAAAAATCTTTAGTTTGATACTTAATAATAATCTCATAAACCTTATTCATAAACACACCATACACACACACAAACACACGTGTAAACTAAGTTACAATCAGTATATGTATTATTTATTTATTAATAAACACATTTATGTTTGGGGTTACTTTACCTACTTTGCACTATTAATTCAAAGCGAATCTAGAGTTTATATCTGCCACACTTAAATACCCAATCACAACGTAACACACAGTACTTCTTATTTTTATTTTATTCTAACTTAACTTGAATTCATAAAATCGATCCCTTTTCAAATTTGGGCCACAGATGCACGTTTATTAAACTTTGCTTCTCTTTTTATATAACAAAAAAACAAATAGAATAGAATAGAATAGAATAGAATACTCTTTATTATGTACACCAAATAAGTTACAGAAAGTATAGATAAAGAAAAAAATACACTGGGTGACACAATGGGCGGCCTTATCGCTAAAAGCGATCTTTTCAAGACAACCTTTGGATGGATTTTAAAAAAGAAAGGAAAGAAAGTACTGTAGGTAGTCTATTGGTGTACTATTTATATATAAAATAAATACATATATATAAACATACTATATATAAAAATATATACAGTTATAAGTATGGAACAAAAACATAGAAATCAAGAAAACAACTACTAAAGAGAGAGGTAGTGATTCTTTACCATAGTTTTAAAAATGGGCAGAGATTGAGCTCGCCTTATTGACACAGGCAAAACATTCCACAATCGCACCGCTTGAACCGTAAAAGATTTGTCGTAAAATCTGGTGGAATGCATCGGCATCTCTAGTCCCAAGTTTTCCGATGACCTCAGGTATCTATTATGTGTGTCATGAAGGAACTTGAAACGTTCTTTGAGATAAGAGGGGGTTGTAGGATTGTATAGAATACTGTAAAGCAGAAATAAAATATGAGAATCCCGGCGAAGACGTATGGGAAGCCACTTGAGCTTTGTCCGAAATTCAGAAATGTGATCGTATTTGCGCAAGCCAAATATAAATCTTATGCAAAGGTTTTGAAGACGCTCAAGTTTATCTAGTTGTGCCTGGGTGAGATCGAGATAACTGACATCAGCATAGTCAAGGATTGGAAGCAGAAGGGACTGTGCAAGCGCAATTTTAGTGGCAGTGGGAAGAAAGTTCCGCAATCGTCTAAGGGACCTGGCAGATGCAAACATTTTGCGGCTCACGTCCTGAAGCTGCGGACCCCAAGACAGATATCTGTCGATCCAAACCCCAAGGTTCTTAACCTTCTCACTTATTGGAATAGTAGTTCCGTTAAATTGTACCAGAGGAAGTTGTGTCCAATTTACTTTTGGAACCATCCCAGAGCTGCCAACAACTATGACCTGGGTCTTCGACGGATTTACCTGAAGCCCATTTGCTTCAGTCCATTCACAAATTGTTGCCACGACAACAAAGGTTTTAATAAGGGTATCATTTTAATTGTTGAAACAAGAATGGCACATAGGTACTGACATAGTTTTTATACACTCATATAATTTCAAAGTTTAAACGAGACAGATATAATGATACGAATTAATAATGTAATTTTCCATCAGTAAAGAGCCAAAGTATTCTCAGTATCGGATCAGAGTACCTCTTACAAACTTATGAAACAAACAGTTTAACATTTTTGTATTTGTTTAAGCATCGTGAAACCTGGAGTTATAATTATATAAGTACATAGTTTCTGCCTTCGGCTTCGCCCGCGTTATAAGTTTTTTATCATCCCAAGGGAACACACTTTCGGGATAAAACTTTTCTGTCTCTCACCAGGGTTTCAATTTCTAGTTCAGCCATTTAGTCATGAAAAGGTACCAAACAGAGTTGGTTTCCCACTTATAATATGAGTTTGGATATAAGTTTGAAATCGCCAAATCGCCGTGAGGTAGCGTGGTGATTAATGCTCGTGCGTTCTCTGTATGAGAAGTGGCCTTTGCCCTGCATTGCGACAGGGTCAGGCTGATATTATTTTTAGTTAACAATTAGTAGAACTGCCTGAATATAGAGTTGGCAAGTTCATTTTGTGACTTTTTCGCATAACAAAATCATTAAGCTTGTATTCTTCAAAAGAATGGACTGAAGTACTTAGTACCTGAACCTTTATATATATTTGTTATTTTATTGTAGCCAACCCAGCTAGACATCGTACTGGTTTTGTGAATGTTCTAATCCTCAGTAACATCGACCACCCAAGGATGGAACTCAGGTGCATAGCCAACTGCAAATAAATTTATAATCGCATTTTTATTTGGAGTAGGTGCAAATGTACGGTTATAGGATTTCATCTTCTTTTGTGCTATAAGCCATTGTTTTTTGCCAAATTTTATTATTCTAGTTCAATAGGCAGTATCCTATAGGTTTTGATTCCCTTGCGACTGTCTAAATATGCGGCATAAACGGCCGTATCTTTTGATTACGTTGATTTAGAAGTTTGTTTTTCACTTGTCACCTCCACGCATTCTTGAAAAACGATCCTGATAGACGGACAGACAGACAACGAAGTGATCCTTTGGACGAAAACCTAAAAACTAATAAGTTCGTTTTCGAATTGTGATGCGCTTGAGTGAGGTTAGGAGTGAAATTTACAGATAACTTTATGGCACGTACGATTTATGACTTGAAACATTCCGACATTGACAAAGCAGCTAAAGCAATTAACTAATAATAATAATTAAATTAATATTAACTTTATCTGCATCTCCTGGTTGCATAGCACTTTGGCAAAAACCGCAAACAAAAGTTAAGAATTACTTATCCATATGTAATTACGGATTCGTTTACAACATGTTTTATTTTTAACCGTAACACAGGGTTTTCCTAGTACGGACTCCAGTATTTTACAAAGGAGCTTTTACCACGTGGTGTAACATAGTTTTAAGTAAATTTTAACTCAACCTTTGTGCATCTCCTTTATTTCACAATCTTTTTTATCAATTACTTAAATATATTTCTAAATCACGTATAATACAAAAACATTAAAAAAACCTTTTGCTAATTTTTTTTTTTTTTTTACATCCTTCAATTATTTCATGACATTTTTTTATTTTATTAATTTCAATTTTTTTGTGACATCTTATGATTCAATTAGGATGAAATCCAGTAAATTGTGTTTTTGTTCTTATTTTTATTTATCTAATATTATACTATTTTGACATTCACACATATTTGTACGCCTCGTTAGGCAAAACATGTTTGTAAGTGCTAAATAACAATTGAACTTCGGCACGCCTGTTGTATGTAATCACGTGTTTTGACAAATAAATCAGCTTTATCTTTAAAATGCATATATTAATAGAGGCCACCGGTATCGGGAACAGAATCCAAGCCACCGGCCATTTACTATTATTATCTTACGCTAAGCATTTACAACAATGAACTACTTACCGACGAATTAATACTCATTGTTCTTTCTAGGTATTCGACAATAGAACACACCTCTTCCTAATAACATTATAATGGGTTCTTATCTTTCACTAAGAATTATCTCCTGTACTCAGAGTTCAAGCTTGTATTGTTACTAACGATCAGTTTTTTTACCTGCGACCGTTTGGACATCGTCAATATCATTGTCTTATTGCGAAAAAGAGATGGAGCTATAGATTACGTATAGCGCCATCCCCTGTTTGGAATACGCCCCATCCCAGCTTGTAATATCATTACATTTTTGTTACGAGTATTTTCTGCAGTCGCATATTAGCCACTACAGTGTTCACATCTCAACTTTGTTTATCGCAGTACGCTAGTAAACGTTATTAACGATCATGGAGGTTTCAGTAGCTGATATATCTGATTTGAAAGTTGAACAAAAGTTCAAGCAATACCAAAGAAGTCTAATCGGAATTATATTTCCACCAGAAGAAAATGCCTGTATAGCAGACAAGTTGATACCCTTCGGAGGAGCTAGTGACGAAGAGCACGAGAGAAAAATCAGAGAAAAACTCGAAACAGAAGTAACAGAAGCTGAACTCGAAGATGTTGATTTAAAATATATCCCTGAGTATATTCGGGAGCTCAAGAAGAAAGTAGACTATTGGCAGAAGGAATACCAGCACTGGCACGACTTGATATCTAAGAAAAACTGGATGAAATATGAGAAGGAACTGAACAACAAGATCATCAAACTCAAGACTGTAATAAAGAATTTGGACAAAGAGTTGGATACATATAAACACTTAAAATCAATTAAAGACATACATCTTTCGCGTTCGCTCGATCGAAAACGTGTTCAAACATTGGTTGACTATATCAAGAAGAACGAAAGCAACGATGAAGTACTCAAAGACATGATTCAATCTGCTGTTTCTAGTTTTCGATTTGTGGAAACCGCATATGTCAAATTCGCAATATATGCAAGGTATGGAGAGTTCAGAACCCGGCCATCGAATAACCAATCCATCTTACCGGATGCCGTTGAATAACGATGTTTTACATGGAGCAAGTGAACCTAGTGACTGGGTAACGGTACCCCTTGTACCTAAATAACTTTCCGTGTAATAAGACTTGTGTTAGATTTAATTTAGGTTAAGTTGTAACCATGATACTTTAAGGCCAAGCTAGTTAGTACTTTTTGATTGAAGTGTATATGTATGTAGTTATAGTATTTTATAAGCCGTATATATTTTATCTATGTAATATTGTTTCTTAATAAATAAACACAAAGATTTTGTAAATTTAAATACTTTTTTCATTTATTTTTCCTATACACAAAATGTAAGAATCTTTAAAAATCTTTAGTTTGATACTTAATAATAATCTCATAAACCTTATTCATAAACACACCATACGCACACACAAAAACACGTGTAAACTAAGTTACAATCAGTATATGTATTATTTATTTATTAATAAACACATTTATGTTTGAGGTAACTTTACCTACTTTGCACTATTAATTCAAAGCGAATCTAGAGTTTATATCTGCCACACTTAAATACCCAATCACAACGTAACACACAGTACTTCTTATTTTCATTTTATTCTAACTTAACTTGAATTCATAAAATCGATCCCTTTTCAAATTTGGGCCACAGATGCACGTTTATTAAACTTTGCTTCTCTTTTAATATAACAAAAAAACAAAGGTTTTAATAAGGGTATCATTTTAATTGTTGAAACAAGAATGGCACATAGGTACTGTCATAGTTTTTAAACACTCATATAATTTCAAAGTTTAAACGAGACAGGTATAATGATACGAATTAATAATGTAATTTTCCATCAGTAAAGAGCCAAAGTATTCTCAGTATCGGATCAGAGTACCTCTTACAAACTTATGAAACAAACAGTTTAACATTTTTGTATTTGTTTAAGCATCGTGAAACCTGGAGTTATAATTATATAAGTACATAGTTTCTGCCTTCGGCTTCGCCCGCGTTATAAGTTTTTTATCATCCCAAGGGAACACACTTTCGGGATAAAACTTTTCTGTCTCTCACCAGGGTTTCAATTTCTAGTTCAGCCATTTAGTCATGAAAAGGTACCAAACAGAGTTGGTTTCCCACTTATAATATGAGTTTGGATATAAGTTTGAAATCGCCAAATCGCCAAGAGATAGCGTGGTGATTAATGCTCGTGCGTTCTCTGTATGAGAAGTGGCCTTTGCCCTGCATTGCGACAGGGTCAGGCTGATATTATTTTTAGTTAACAATTAGTAGAACTGCCTGAATATAGAGTTGGCAAGTTAATTTTGTGACTTTTTCGCATAACAAAATCATTAAGCTTGTATTCTTCAAAAGAATGGACTGAAGTACTTAGTACCTGAACCTTTATATATATTTGTTATTTTATTGTAGCCAACCCAGCTAGACATCGTACTGGTTTTGTGAATGTTCTAATCCTCAGTAACACCGACCACCCAAGGATGGAACTCAGGTGCATAGCCAACTGCAAATAAATTTATAATCGCATTTTTATTTGGAGTAGGTGCAAATGTACGGTTATAGGATTTCATCTTCTTTTGTGCTATAAGCCATTGTTTTTTGCCAAATTTTATTATTCTAGTTCAATAGGCAGTATCCTATAGGTTTTGATTCCCTTGCGACTGTCTAAATATGCGGCATAAACGGCCGTATCTTTTGATTACGTTGATTTAGAAGTTTGTTTTTCACTTGTCACCTCCACGCGTTCTTGAAAAACGATCCTGATAGACGGACAGACAGACAACGAAGTGATCCTTTGGACGAAAACCTAAAAACTAATAAGTTCGTTTTCGAATTGTGATGCGCTTGAGTGAGGTTAGGAGTGAACTTTACAGATAACTTTATGGCACGTACGATTTATGACTTGAAACATTCCGACATTGACAAAGCAGCTAAAGCAATTAACTAATAATAATAATTAAATTAATATTAACTTTATCTGCATCTCCTGGTTGCATAGCACTTTGGCAAAAACCGCAAACAAAAGTTAAGAATTACTTATCCATATGTAATTACGGATTCGTTTACAACATGTTTTATTTTTAACCGTAACACAGGGTTTTCCTAGTACGGACTCCAGTATTTTACAAAGGAGCTTTTACCACGTGGTGTAACATAGTTTTAAGTAAATTTTAACTCAACCTTTGTGCATCTCCTTTATTTCACAATCTTTTTTATCAATTACTTAAATATATTTCTAAATCACGTATAATACAAAAACATTAAAAAAACCTTTTGCAAATTTTTTTTTTTTTTTACATCCTTCAATTATTTCATGACATTTTTTTATTTTATTAATTTCAATTTTTTTGTGACATCTTATGATTCAATTAGGATGAAATCCAGTAAATTGTGTTTTTGTTCTTATTTTTATTTATCTAATATTATACTATTTTGACATTCACACATATTTGTACGCCTCGTTAGGCAAAACATGTTTGTAAGTGCTAAATAACAATTGAACTTCTGCACGCCTGTTGTATGTAATCACGTGTTTTGACAAATAAATCAGCTTTATCTTTAAAATGCATATATTAATAGAGGCCACCGGTATCGGGAACAGAATCCAAGCCACCGGCCATTTACTATTATTATCTTACGCTAAGCATTTACAACAATGAACTACTTACCGACGAATTAATACTCATTGTTCTTTCTAGGTATTCGACCATAGAACACACCTCTTCCTAATAACATTATAATGGGTTCTTATCTTTCACTAAGAATTATCTCCTGTACTCAGAGTTCAAGCTTGTATTGTTACTAACGATCAGTTTTTTTACCTGCGACCGTTTGGACATCGTCAATATCATTGTCTTATTGCGAAAAAGAGATGGAGCTATAGATTACGTATAGCGCCATCCCCTGTTTGGAATACGCCCCATCCCAGCTTGTAATATCATTACATTTTTGTTACGAGTATTTTCTGCAGTCGCATATTAGCCACTACAGTGTTCACATCTCAACTTTGTTTATCGCAGTACGCTAGTAAACGTTATTAACGATCATGGAGGTTTCAGTAGCTGATATATCTGATTTGAAAGTTGAACAAAAGTTCAAGCAATACCAAAGAAGTCTAATCGGAATTATATTTCCACCAGAAGAAAATGCCTGTATTGCAGACAAGTTGATACCCTTCGGAGGAGCTAGTGACGAAGAGCACGAGAGAAAAATCAGAGAAAAACTCGAAACAGAAGTAACAGAAGCTGAACTCGAAGATGTTGATTTAAAATATATCCCTGAGTATATTCGGGAGCTCAAGAAGAAAGTAGACTATTGGCAGAAGGAATACCAGCACTGGCACGACTTGATATCTAAGAAAAACTGGATGAAATATGAGAAGGAACTGAACAACAAGATCATCAAACTCAAGACTGTAATAAAGAATTTGGACAAAGAGTTGGATACATATAAACACTTAAAATCAATTAAAGACATACATCTTTCGCGTTCGCTCGATCGAAAACGTGTTCAAACATTGGTTGACTATATCAAGAAGAACGAAAGCAACGATGAAGTACTCAAAGACATGATTCAATCTGCTGTTTCTAGTTTTCGATTTGTGGAAACCGCATATGTCAAATTCGCAATATATGCAAGGTATGGAGAGTTCAGAACCCGGCCATCGAATAACCAATCCATCTTACCGGATGCCGTTGAATAACGATGTTTTACATGGAGCAAGTGAACCTAGTGACTGGGTAACGGTACCCCTTGTACCTAAATAACTTTCCGTGTAATAAGACTTGTGTTAGATTTAATTTAGGTTAAGTTGTAACCATGATACTTTAAGGCCAAGCTAGTTAGTACTTTTTGATTGAAGTGTATATGTATGTAGTTATAGTATTTTATAAGCCGTATATATTTTATCTATGTAATATTGTTTCTTAATAAATAAACACAAAGATTTTGTAAATTATATTTTTTTTTTTTTCATTTATTTTTCCTATACACAAAATGTAAGAATCTTTAAAAATCTTTAGTTTGATACTTAATAATAATCTCATAAACCTTATTCATAAACACACCATACGCACACACAAACACACGTGTAAACTAAGTTACAATCAGTATATGTATTATTTATTTATTAATAAACACATTTATGTTTGGGGTAACTTTACCTACTTTGCACTATTAATTCAAAGCGAATCTAGAGTTTATATCTGCCACACTTAAATACCCAATCACAACGTAACACACAGTACTTCTTATTTTCATTTTATTCTAACTTAACTTGAATTCATAAAATCGATCCCTTTTCAAATTTGGGCCACAGATGCACGTTTATTAAACTTTGCTTCTCTTTTAATATAACAAAAAAACAAAGGTTTTATAAGGGTATCATTTTAATTGTTGAAACAAGAATGGCACATAGGTACTGTCATAGTTTTTAAACACTCATATAATTTCAAAGTTTAAACGAGACAGGTATAATGATACGAATTAATAATGTAATTTTCCATCAGTAAAGAGCCAAAGTATTCTCAGTATCGGATCAGAGTACCTCTTACAAACTTATGAAACAAACAGTTTAACATTTTTGTATTTGTTTAAGCATCGTGAAACCTGGAGTTATAATTATATAAGTACATAGTTTCTGCCTTCGGCTTCGCCCGCGTTATAAGTTTTTTATCATCCCAAGGGAACACACTTTCGGGATAAAACTTTTCTGTCTCTCACCAGGGTTTCAATTTCTAGTTCAGCCATTTAGTCATGAAAAGGTACCAAACAGAGTTGGTTTCCCACTTATAATATGAGTTTGGATATAAGTTTGAAATCGCCAAATCGCCAAGAGGGTAGCGTGGTGATTAATGCTCGTGCGTTCTCTGTATGAGAAGTGGCCTTTGCCCTGCATTGCGACAGGGTCAGGCTGATATTATTTTTAGTTAACAATTAGTAGAACTGCCTGAATATAGAGTTGGCAAGTTAATTTTGTGACTTTTTCGCATAACAAAATCATTAAGCTTGTATTCTTCAAAAGAATGGACTGAAGTACTTAGTACCTGAACCTTTATATATATTTGTTATTTTATTGTAGCCAACCCAGCTAGACATCGTACTGGTTTTGTGAATGTTCTAATCCTCAGTAACACCGACCACCCAAGGATGGAACTCAGGTGCATAGCCAACTGCAAATAAATTTATAATCGCATTTTTATTTGGAGTAGGTGCAAATGTACGGTTATAGGATTTCATCTTCTTTTGTGCTATAAGCCATTGTTTTTTGCCAAATTTTATTATTCTAGTTCAATAGGCAGTATCCTATAGGTTTTGATTCCCTTGCGACTGTCTAAATATGCGGCATAAACGGCCGTATCTTTTGATTACGTTGATTTAGAAGTTTGTTTTTCACTTGTCACCTCCACGCATTCTTGAAAAACGATCCTGATAGACGGACAGACAGACAACGAAGTGATCCTTTGGACGAAAACCTAAAAACTAATAAGTTCGTTTTCGAATTGTGATGCGCTTGAGTGAGGTTAGGAGTGAAATTTACAGATAACTTTATGGCACGTACGATTTATGACTTGAAACATTCCGACATTGACAAAGCAGCTAAAGCAATTAACTAATAATAATAATTACATTAATATTAACTTTATCTGCATCTCCTGGTTGCATAGCACTTTGGCAAAAACCGCAAACAAAAGTTAAGAATTACTTATCCATATGTAATTACGGATTCGTTTACAACATGTTTTATTTTTAACCGTAACACAGGGTTTTCCTAGTACGGACTCCAGTATTTTACAAAGGAGCTTTTACCACGTGGTGTAACATAGTTTTAAGTAAATTTTAACTCAACCTTTGTGCATCTCCTTTATTTCACAATCTTTTTTATTAATTACTTAAATATATTTCTAAATCACGTATAATACAAAAACATTAAAAAAACCTTTTGCAAATTTTTTTTTTTTTACATCCTTCAATTATTTCATGACATTTTTTTATTTTCTTAATTTCAATTTTTTTGTGACATCTTATGATTCAATTAGGATGAAATCCAGTAAATTGTGTTTTTGTTCTTATTTTTATTTATCTAATATTATACTATTTTGACATTCACACATATTTGTACGCCTCGTTAGGCAAAACATGTTTGTAAGTGCTAAATAACAATTGAACTTCTGCACGCCTGTTGTATGTAATCACGTGTTTTGACAAATAAATCAGCTTTATCTTTAAAATGCATATATTAATAGAGGCCACCGGTATCGGGAACAGAATCCAAGCCACCGGCCATTTACTATTATTATCTTACGCTAAGCATTTACAACAATGAACTACTTACCGACGAATTAATACTCATTGTTCTTTCTAGGTATTCGACCATAGAACACACCTCTTCCTAATAACATTATAATGGGTTCTTATCTTTCACTAAGAATTATCTCCTGTACTCAGAGTTCAAGCTTGTATTGTTACTAACGATCAGTTTTTTTACCTGCGACCGTTTGGACATCGTCAATATCATTGTCTTATTGCGAAAAAGAGATGGAGCTATAGATTACGTATAGCGCCATCCCCTGTTTGGAATACGCCCCATCCCAGCTTGTAATATCATTACATTTTTGTTACGAGTATTTTCTGCAGTCGCATATTAGCCACTACAGTGTTCACATCTCAACTTTGTTTATCGCAGTACGCTAGTAAACGTTATTAACGATCATGGAGGTTTCAGTAGCTGATATATCTGATTTGAAAGTTGAACAAAAGTTCAAGCAATACCAAAGAAGTCTAATCGGAATTATATTTCCACCAGAAGAAAATGCCTGTATTGCAGACAAGTTGATAATACCCTTCGGAGGAGCTAGTGACGAAGAGCACGAGAGAAAAATCAGAGAAAAACTCGAAACAGAAGTAACAGAAGCTGAACTCGAAGATGTTGATTTAAAATATATCCCTGAGTATATTCGGGAGCTCAAGAAGAAAGTAGACTATTGGCAGAAGGAATACCAGCACTGGCACGACTTGATATCTAAGAAAAACTGGATGAAATATGAGAAGGAACTGAACAACAAGATCATCAAACTCAAGACTGTAATAAAGAATTTGGACAAAGAGTTGGATACATATAAACACTTAAAATCAATTAAAGACATACATCTTTCGCGTTCGCTCGATCGAAAACGTGTTCAAACATTGGTTGACTATATCAAGAAGAACGAAAGCAACGATGAAGTACTCAAAGACATGATTCAATCTGCTGTTTCTAGTTTTCGATTTGTGGAAACCGCATATGTCAAATTCGCAATATATGCAAGGTATGGAGAGTTCAGAACCCGGCCATCGAATAACCAATCCATCTTACCGGATGCCGTTGAATAACGATGTTTTACATGGAGCAAGTGAACCTAGTGACTGGGTAACGGTACCCCTTGTACCTAAATAACTTTCCATGTAATAAGACTTGTGTTAGATTTAATTTAGGTTAAGTTGTAACCATGATACTTTAAGGCCAAGCTAGTTAGTACTTTTTGATTGAAGTGTATATGTATGTAGTTATAGTATTTTATAAGCCGTATATATTTTATCTATGTAATATTGTTTCTTAATAAATAAACACAAAGATTTTGTAAATTTAAATACTTTTTTCATTTATTTTTCCTATACACAAAATGTAAGAATCTTTAAAAATCTTTAGTTTGATACTTAATAATAATCTCATAAACCTTATTCATAAACACACCATACACACACACAAACACACGTGTAAACTAAGTTACAATCAGCATATGTATTATTTATTTATTAATAAACACATTTATGTTTGGGGTAACTTTACCTACTTTGCACTATTAATTCAAAGCGAATCTAGAGTTTATATCTGCCACACTTAAATACCCAATCACAACGTAACACACAGTACTTCTTATTTTCATTTTATTCTAACTTAACTTGAATTCATAAAATCGATCCCTTTTCAAATTTGGGCCACAGATGCACGTTTATTAAACTTTGCTTCTCTTTTAATATAACAAAAAAACAAAGGTTTTAATAAGGCTTCGCCCGCGTTATAAGTTTTTTATCATCCCAAGGGAACACACTTTCGGGATAAAACTTTTCTGTCTCTCACCAGGGTTTCAATTTCTAGTTCAGCCATTTAGTCATGAAAAGGTACCAAACAGAGTTGGTTTCCCACTTATAATATGAGTTTGGATATAAGTTTGAAATCGCCAAATCGCCGTGAGGTAGCGTGGTGATTAATGCTCGTGCGTTCTCTGTATGAGAAGTGGCCTTTGCCCTGCATTGCGACAGGGTCAGGCTGATATTATTTTTAGTTAACAATTAGTAGAACTGCCTGAATATAGAGTTGGCAAGTTAATTTTGTGACTTTTTCGCATAACAAAATCATTAAGCTTGTATTCTTCAAAAGAATGGACTGAAGTACTTAGTACCTGAACCTTTATATATATTTGTTATTTTATTGTAGCCAACCCAGCTAGACATCGTACTGGTTTTGTGAATGTTCTAATCCTCAGTAACACCGACCACCCAAGGATGGAACTCAGGTGCATAGCCAACTGCAAATAAATTTATAATCGCATTTTTATTTGGAGTAGGTGCAAATGTACGGTTATAGGATTTCATCTTCTTTTGTGCTATAAGCCATTGTTTTTTGCCAAATTTTATTATTCTAGTTCAATAGGCAGTATCCTATAGGTTTTGATTCCCTTGCGACTGTCTAAATATGCGGCATAAACGGCCGTATCTTTTGATTACGTTGATTTAGAAGTTTGTTTTTCACTTGTCACCTCCACGCGTTCTTGAAAAACGATCCTGATAGACGGACAGACAGACAACGAAGTGATCCTTTGGACGAAAACCTAAAAACTAATAAGTTCGTTTTCGAATTGTGATGCGCTTGAGTGAGGTTAGGAGTGAACTTTACAGATAACTTTATGGCACGTACGATTTATGACTTGAAACATTCCGACATTGACAAAGCAGCTAAAGCAATTAACTAATAATAATAATTAAATTAATATTAACTTTATCTGCATCTCCTGGTTGCATAGCACTTTGGCAAAAACCGCAAACAAAAGTTAAGAATTACTTATCCATATGTAATTACGGATTCGTTTACAACATGTTTTATTTTTAACCGTAACACAGGGTTTTCCTAGTACGGACTCCAGTATTTTACAAAGGAGCTTTTACCACGTGGTGTAACATAGTTTTAAGTAAATTTTAACTCAACCTTTGTGCATCTCCTTTATTTCACAATCTTTTTTATCAATTACTTAAATATATTTCTAAATCACGTATAATACAAAAACATTAAAAAAACCTTTTGCAAATTTTTTTTTTTTTTTACATCCTTCAATTATTTCATGACATTTTTTTATTTTATTAATTTCAATTTTTTTGTGACATCTTATGATTCAATTAGGATGAAATCCAGTAAATTGTGTTTTTGTTCTTATTTTTATTTATCTAATATTATACTATTTTGACATTCACACATATTTGTACGCCTCGTTAGGCAAAACATGTTTGTAAGTGCTAAATAACAATTGAACTTCTGCACGCCTGTTGTATGTAATCACGTGTTTTGACAAATAAATCAGCTTTATCTTTAAAATGCATATATTAATAGAGGCCACCGGTATCGGGAACAGAATCCAAGCCACCGGCCATTTACTATTATTATCTTACGCTAAGCATTTACAACAATGAACTACTTACCGACGAATTAATACTCATTGTTCTTTCTAGGTATTCGACCATAGAACACACCTCTTCCTAATAACATTATAATGGGTTCTTATCTTTCACTAAGAATTATCTCCTGTACTCAGAGTTCAAGCTTGTATTGTTACTAACGATCAGTTTTTTTACCTGCGACCGTTTGGACATCGTCAATATCATTGTCTTATTGCGAAAAAGAGATGGAGCTATAGATTACGTATAGCGCCATCCCCTGTTTGGAATACGCCCCATCCCAGCTTGTAATATCATTACATTTTTGTTACGAGTATTTTCTGCAGTCGCATATTAGCCACTACAGTGTTCACATCTCAACTTTGTTTATCGCAGTACGCTAGTAAACGTTATTAACGATCATGGAGGTTTCAGTAGCTGATATATCTGATTTGAAAGTTGAACAAAAGTTCAAGCAATACCAAAGAAGTCTAATCGGAATTATATTTCCACCAGAAGAAAATGCCTGTATTGCAGACAAGTTGATACCCTTCGGAGGAGCTAGTGACGAAGAGCACGAGAGAAAAATCAGAGAAAAACTCGAAACAGAAGTAACAGAAGCTGAACTCGAAGATGTTGATTTAAAATATATCCCTGAGTATATTCGGGAGCTCAAGAAGAAAGTAGACTATTGGCAGAAGGAATACCAGCACTGGCACGACTTGATATCTAAGAAAAACTGGATGAAATATGAGAAGGAACTGAACAACAAGATCATCAAACTCAAGACTGTAATAAAGAATTTGGACAAAGAGTTGGATACATATAAACACTTAAAATCAATTAAAGACATACATCTTTCGCGTTCGCTCGATCGAAAACGTGTTCAAACATTGGTTGACTATATCAAGAAGAACGAAAGCAACGATGAAGTACTCAAAGACATGATTCAATCTGCTGTTTCTAGTTTTCGATTTGTGGAAACCGCATATGTCAAATTCGCAATATATGCAAGGTATGGAGAGTTCAGAACCCGGCCATCGAATAACCAATCCATCTTACCGGATGCCGTTGAATAACGATGTTTTACATGGAGCAAGTGAACCTAGTGACTGGGTAACGGTACCCCTTGTACCTAAATAACTTTCCGTGTAATAAGACTTGTGTTAGATTTAATTTAGGTTAAGTTGTAACCATGATACTTTAAGGCCAAGCTAGTTAGTACTTTTTGATTGAAGTGTATATGTATGTAGTTATAGTATTTTATAAGCCGTATATATTTTATCTATGTAATATTGTTTCTTAATAAATAAACACAAAGATTTTGTAAATTATATTTTTTTTTTTTTCATTTATTTTTCCTATACACAAAATGTAAGAATCTTTAAAAATCTTTAGTTTGATACTTAATAATAATCTCATAAACCTTATTCATAAACACACCATACGCACACACAAACACACGTGTAAACTAAGTTACAATCAGTATATGTATTATTTATTTATTAATAAACACATTTATGTTTGGGGTAACTTTACCTACTTTGCACTATTAATTCAAAGCGAATCTAGAGTTTATATCTGCCACACTTAAATACCCAATCACAACGTAACACACAGTACTTCTTATTTTCATTTTATTCTAACTTAACTTGAATTCATAAAATCGATCCCTTTTCAAATTTGGGCCACAGATGCACGTTTATTAAACTTTGCTTCTCTTTTAATATAACAAAAAAACAAAGGTTTTATAAGGGTATCATTTTAATTGTTGAAACAAGAATGGCACATAGGTACTGTCATAGTTTTTAAACACTCATATAATTTCAAAGTTTAAACGAGACAGGTATAATGATACGAATTAATAATGTAATTTTCCATCAGTAAAGAGCCAAAGTATTCTCAGTATCGGATCAGAGTACCTCTTACAAACTTATGAAACAAACAGTTTAACATTTTTGTATTTGTTTAAGCATCGTGAAACCTGGAGTTATAATTATATAAGTACATAGTTTCTGCCTTCGGCTTCGCCCGCGTTATAAGTTTTTTATCATCCCAAGGGAACACACTTTCGGGATAAAACTTTTCTGTCTCTCACCAGGGTTTCAATTTCTAGTTCAGCCATTTAGTCATGAAAAGGTACCAAACAGAGTTGGTTTCCCACTTATAATATGAGTTTGGATATAAGTTTGAAATCGCCAAATCGCCAAGAGGGTAGCGTGGTGATTAATGCTCGTGCGTTCTCTGTATGAGAAGTGGCCTTTGCCCTGCATTGCGACAGGGTCAGGCTGATATTATTTTTAGTTAACAATTAGTAGAACTGCCTGAATATAGAGTTGGCAAGTTAATTTTGTGACTTTTTCGCATAACAAAATCATTAAGCTTGTATTCTTCAAAAGAATGGACTGAAGTACTTAGTACCTGAACCTTTATATATATTTGTTATTTTATTGTAGCCAACCCAGCTAGACATCGTACTGGTTTTGTGAATGTTCTAATCCTCAGTAACACCGACCACCCAAGGATGGAACTCAGGTGCATAGCCAACTGCAAATAAATTTATAATCGCATTTTTATTTGGAGTAGGTGCAAATGTACGGTTATAGGATTTCATCTTCTTTTGTGCTATAAGCCATTGTTTTTTGCCAAATTTTATTATTCTAGTTCAATAGGCAGTATCCTATAGGTTTTGATTCCCTTGCGACTGTCTAAATATGCGGCATAAACGGCCGTATCTTTTGATTACGTTGATTTAGAAGTTTGTTTTTCACTTGTCACCTCCACGCATTCTTGAAAAACGATCCTGATAGACGGACAGACAGACAACGAAGTGATCCTTTGGACGAAAACCTAAAAACTAATAAGTTCGTTTTCGAATTGTGATGCGCTTGAGTGAGGTTAGGAGTGAAATTTACAGATAACTTTATGGCACGTACGATTTATGACTTGAAACATTCCGACATTGACAAAGCAGCTAAAGCAATTAACTAATAATAATAATTACATTAATATTAACTTTATCTGCATCTCCTGGTTGCATAGCACTTTGGCAAAAACCGCAAACAAAAGTTAAGAATTACTTATCCATATGTAATTACGGATTCGTTTACAACATGTTTTATTTTTAACCGTAACACAGGGTTTTCCTAGTACGGACTCCAGTATTTTACAAAGGAGCTTTTACCACGTGGTGTAACATAGTTTTAAGTAAATTTTAACTCAACCTTTGTGCATCTCCTTTATTTCACAATCTTTTTTATTAATTACTTAAATATATTTCTAAATCACGTATAATACAAAAACATTAAAAAAACCTTTTGCAAATTTTTTTTTTTTTACATCCTTCAATTATTTCATGACATTTTTTTATTTTCTTAATTTCAATTTTTTTGTGACATCTTATGATTCAATTAGGATGAAATCCAGTAAATTGTGTTTTTGTTCTTATTTTTATTTATCTAATATTATACTATTTTGACATTCACACATATTTGTACGCCTCGTTAGGCAAAACATGTTTGTAAGTGCTAAATAACAATTGAACTTCTGCACGCCTGTTGTATGTAATCACGTGTTTTGACAAATAAATCAGCTTTATCTTTAAAATGCATATATTAATAGAGGCCACCGGTATCGGGAACAGAATCCAAGCCACCGGCCATTTACTATTATTATCTTACGCTAAGCATTTACAACAATGAACTACTTACCGACGAATTAATACTCATTGTTCTTTCTAGGTATTCGACCATAGAACACACCTCTTCCTAATAACATTATAATGGGTTCTTATCTTTCACTAAGAATTATCTCCTGTACTCAGAGTTCAAGCTTGTATTGTTACTAACGATCAGTTTTTTTACCTGCGACCGTTTGGACATCGTCAATATCATTGTCTTATTGCGAAAAAGAGATGGAGCTATAGATTACGTATAGCGCCATCCCCTGTTTGGAATACGCCCCATCCCAGCTTGTAATATCATTACATTTTTGTTACGAGTATTTTCTGCAGTCGCATATTAGCCACTACAGTGTTCACATCTCAACTTTGTTTATCGCAGTACGCTAGTAAACGTTATTAACGATCATGGAGGTTTCAGTAGCTGATATATCTGATTTGAAAGTTGAACAAAAGTTCAAGCAATACCAAAGAAGTCTAATCGGAATTATATTTCCACCAGAAGAAAATGCCTGTATTGCAGACAAGTTGATAATACCCTTCGGAGGAGCTAGTGACGAAGAGCACGAGAGAAAAATCAGAGAAAAACTCGAAACAGAAGTAACAGAAGCTGAACTCGAAGATGTTGATTTAAAATATATCCCTGAGTATATTCGGGAGCTCAAGAAGAAAGTAGACTATTGGCAGAAGGAATACCAGCACTGGCACGACTTGATATCTAAGAAAAACTGGATGAAATATGAGAAGGAACTGAACAACAAGATCATCAAACTCAAGACTGTAATAAAGAATTTGGACAAAGAGTTGGATACATATAAACACTTAAAATCAATTAAAGACATACATCTTTCGCGTTCGCTCGATCGAAAACGTGTTCAAACATTGGTTGACTATATCAAGAAGAACGAAAGCAACGATGAAGTACTCAAAGACATGATTCAATCTGCTGTTTCTAGTTTTCGATTTGTGGAAACCGCATATGTCAAATTCGCAATATATGCAAGGTATGGAGAGTTCAGAACCCGGCCATCGAATAACCAATCCATCTTACCGGATGCCGTTGAATAACGATGTTTTACATGGAGCAAGTGAACCTAGTGACTGGGTAACGGTACCCCTTGTACCTAAATAACTTTCCATGTAATAAGACTTGTGTTAGATTTAATTTAGGTTAAGTTGTAACCATGATACTTTAAGGCCAAGCTAGTTAGTACTTTTTGATTGAAGTGTATATGTATGTAGTTATAGTATTTTATAAGCCGTATATATTTTATCTATGTAATATTGTTTCTTAATAAATAAACACAAAGATTTTGTAAATTTAAATACTTTTTTCATTTATTTTTCCTATACACAAAATGTAAGAATCTTTAAAAATCTTTAGTTTGATACTTAATAATAATCTCATAAACCTTATTCATAAACACACCATACACACACACAAACACACGTGTAAACTAAGTTACAATCAGCATATGTATTATTTATTTATTAATAAACACATTTATGTTTGGGGTAACTTTACCTACTTTGCACTATTAATTCAAAGCGAATCTAGAGTTTATATCTGCCACACTTAAATACCCAATCACAACGTAACACACAGTACTTCTTATTTTCATTTTATTCTAACTTAACTTGAATTCATAAAATCGATCCCTTTTCAAATTTGGGCCACAGATGCACGTTTATTAAACTTTGCTTCTCTTTTAATATAACAAAAAAACAAAGGTTTTAATAAGGCTTCGCCCGCGTTATAAGTTTTTTATCATCCCAAGGGAACACACTTTCGGGATAAAACTTTTCTGTCTCTCACCAGGGTTTCAATTTCTAGTTCAGCCATTTAGTCATGAAAAGGTACCAAACAGAGTTGGTTTCCCACTTATAATATGAGTTTGGATATAAGTTTGAAATCGCCAAATCGCCGTGAGGTAGCGTGGTGATTAATGCTCGTGCGTTCTCTGTATGAGAAGTGGCCTTTGCCCTGCATTGCGACAGGGTCAGGCTGATATTATTTTTAGTTAACAATTAGTAGAACTGCCTGAATATAGAGTTGGCAAGTTAATTTTGTGACTTTTTCGCATAACAAAATCATTAAGCTTGTATTCTTCAAAAGAATGGACTGAAGTACTTAGTACCTGAACCTTTATATATATTTGTTATTTTATTGTAGCCAACCCAGCTAGACATCGTACTGGTTTTGTGAATGTTCTAATCCTCAGTAACACCGACCACCCAAGGATGGAACTCAGGTGCATAGCCAACTGCAAATAAATTTATAATCGCATTTTTATTTGGAGTAGGTGCAAATGTACGGTTATAGGATTTCATCTTCTTTTGTGCTATAAGCCATTGTTTTTTGCCAAATTTTATTATTCTAGTTCAATAGGCAGTATCCTATAGGTTTTGATTCCCTTGCGACTGTCTAAATATGCGGCATAAACGGCCGTATCTTTTGATTACGTTGATTTAGAAGTTTGTTTTTCACTTGTCACCTCCACGCGTTCTTGAAAAACGATCCTGATAGACGGACAGACAGACAACGAAGTGATCTTTTGGACGAAAACCTAAAAACTAATAAGTTCGTTTTCGAATTGTGATGCGCTTGAGTGAGGTTACGAGTGAACTTTACAGATAACTTTATGGCACGTACGATTTATGACTTGAAACATTCCGACATTGACAAAGCAGCTAAAGCAATTAACTAATAATAATAATTAAATTAATATTAACTTTATCTGCATTACCTGGTTGCATAGCACTTTGGCAAAAACCGCAAACAAAAGTTAAGAATTACTTATCCATATGTAATTACGGATTCGTTTACAACATGTTTTATTTTTAACCGTAACACAGGGTTTTCCTAGTACGGACTCCAGTATTTTACAAAGGAGCTTTTACCACGTGGTGTAACATAGTTTTAAGTAAATTTTAACTCAACCTTTGTGCATCTCCTTTATTTCACAATCTTTTTTATTAATTACTTAAATATATTTCTAAATCACGTATAATACAAAAACATTAAAAAAACCTTTTGCAAATTTTTTTTTTTTTTACATCCTTCAATTATTTCATGACATTTTTTTATTTTATTAATTTCAATTTTTTTGTGACATCTTATGATTAAATTAGGATGAAATCCAGTAAATTGTGTTTTTGTTCTTATTTTTATTTATCTAATATTATACTATTTTGACATTCACACATATTTGTACGCCTCGTTAGGCAAAACATGTTTGTAAGTGCTAAATAACAATTGAACTTCTGCACGCCTGTTGTATGTAATCACGTGTTTTGACAAATAAATCAGCTTTATCTTTAAAATGCATATATTAATAGAGGCCACCGGTATCGGGAACAGAATCCAAGCCACCGGCCATTTACTATTATTATCTTACGCTAAGCATTTACAACAATGAACTACTTACCGACGAATTAATACTCATTGTTCTTTCTAGGTATTCGACAATAGAACACACCTCTTCCTAATAACATTATAATGGGTTCTTATCTTTCACTAAGAATTATCTCCTGTAGAATAGAATAGAATAGAATAGAATATACTTTATTGTACACCATAAAATTATAAACAATTACAAGAAAAACATATAAAAACGGGTACAAAGGCGGTCTTATCGCTGACAGCGATATCTACCAGACAACCTTTGGATGGACTGAAAAAAAACTTAAAATAAAAAAGGGGGGTAGTCTGCGGTGTACTGCTATTAGATAAAAACATAAATATATACAAGATTATATTACTATAATAAATACTATACATAAACCTATATATAAGCATACATAATATTACATGAAATTTATAGAAAGAGAGAGAAACAAAAAGAAAAACGGTTAAATAATGATGACAGAGATTCGATCAGAATAGAAAAGCGTTAGAGAGAAAGGAAATGGTTTTTAACCAGGTTTTTAAAAGAAACCAGTGACTGGGCTTGTCTAACTGACAACGGCAACTCATTCCACAATCGCACAGCCTGGACCGTAAACGATTTGTCGTAAAACTTAGTGGAATGAGCAGGCATCAAAAGATTCAAATTCTCCGATGATCTCAAGTGTCTAGAATGTGTGTCATGAAGGAACTTAAATCGTTCTTTGAGATACGTGGGGGTTGTAGGAATAAACAGAATACTGTAGAGTAATGACAAAATATGGGCATTCCGGCGAAAGCGGATTGGCAGCCACTTGAGCTTAATTCGAAATTCGGAAACATGGTCATATTTGCGTAAACCAAATATGAATCTAATACAAAAGTTCTGGAGTCGCTCAAGCTTATCTAGCTGCACTTCAGTTAGGTCTAAATAGCTGACATCGGCATAATCAAGGATTGGGAGAAGGAGGGATTCGGCGAGTGCAGTTTTGGTGGCAGTTGGAAGGAAATTGCGCAGTCTGCGCAAAGACCCCGCAGACGCAAACATCTTGCGGCTAACTTCCTGCAGTTGAGGACCCCACGAAAAGTCTTTGTCTACTAAAATACCCAGATCTTTCACTGAGTCGCTGTATGGAATAGCTGAGCCATCAAAGACAATCCGGGGGAGCTGCGACCAGTTAATTTTCAAGCGCAACCTAGGACTACCGACAACAATGACTTGAGTCTTCGTAGGATTTATCTTCAGACCATGAGCCAAACTCCACTCAGAAATACGAGCCAAATCTTTATTGACCATATTAACTGCCTCAGACAATTCTGTACTCAGAGTTCAAGCTTGTATTGTTACTAACGATCAGTTTTTTTACCTGCGACCGTTTGGACATCGTCAATATCATTGTCTTATTGCGAAAAAGAGATGGAGCTATAGATTACGTATAGCGCCATCCCCTGTTTGGAATACGCCCCATCCCAGCTTGTAATATCATTACATTTTTGTTACGAGTATTTTCTGCAGTCGCATATTAGCCACTACAGTGTTCACATCTCAACTTTGTTTATCGCAGTACGCTAGTAAACGTTATTAACGATCATGGAGGTTTCAGTAGCTGATATATCTGATTTGAAAGTTGAACAAAAGTTCAAGCAATACCAAAGAAGTCTAATCGGAATTATATTTCCACCAGAAGAAAATGCCTGTATAGCAGACAAGTTGATACCCTTCGGAGGAGCTAGTGACGAAGAGCACGAGAGAAAAATCAGAGAAAAACTCGAAACAGAAGTAACAGAAGCTGAACTCGAAGATGTTGATTTAAAATATATCCCTGAGTATATTCGGGAGCTCAAGAAGAAAGTAGACTATTGGCAGAAGGAATACCAGCACTGGCACGACTTGATATCTAAGAAAAACTGGATGAAATATGAGAAGGAACTGAACAACAAGATCATCAAACTCAAGACTGTAATAAAGAATTTGGACAAAGAGTTGGATACATATAAACACTTAAAATCAATTAAAGACATACATCTTTCGCGTTCGCTCGATCGAAAACGTGTTCAAACATTGGTTGACTATATCAAGAAGAACGAAAGCAACGATGAAGTACTCAAAGACATGATTCAATCTGCTGTTTCTAGTTTTCGATTTGTGGAAACCGCATATGTCAAATTCGCAATATATGCAAGGTATGGAGAGTTCAGAACCCGGCCATCGAATAACCAATCCATCTTACCGGATGCCGTTGAATAACGATGTTTTACATGGAGCAAGTGAACCTAGTGACTGGGTAACGGTACCCCTTGTACCTAAATAACTTTCCGTGTAATAAGACTTGTGTTAGATTTAATTTAGGTTAAGTTGTAACCATGATACTTTAAGGCCAAGCTAGTTAGTACTTTTTGATTGAAGTGTATATGTATGTAGTTATAGTATTTTATAAGCCGTATATATTTTATCTATGTAATATTGTTTCTTAATAAATAAACACAAAGATTTTGTAAATTATATTTTTTTTTTTTTCATTTATTTTTCCTATACACAAAATGTAAGAATCTTTAAAAATCTTTAGTTTGATACTTAATAATAATCTCATAAACCTTATTCATAAACACACCATACGCACACACAAAAACACGTGTAAACTAAGTTACAATCAGTATATGTATTATTTATTTATTAATAAACACATTTATGTTTGGGGTAACTTTACTTACTTTGCACTATTAATTCAAAGCGAATCTAGAGTTTATATCTGCCACACTTAAATACCCAATCACAACGTAACACACAGTACTTCTTATTTTCATTTTATTCTAACTTAACTTGAATTCATAAAATCGATCCCTTTTCAACTTTGGGCCACAGATGCACGTTTATTAAACTTTGCTTCTCTTTTAATATAACAAAAAAACAAAGGTTTTAATAAGGGTATCATTTTAATTGTTGAAACAAGAATGGCACATAGGTACTGTCATAGTTTTTAAACACTCATATAATTTCAAAGTTTAAACGAGACAGGTATAATGATACGAATTAATAATGTAATTTTCCATCAGTAAAGAGCCAAAGTATTCTCAGTATCGGATCAGAGTACCTCTTACAAACTTATGAAACAAACAGTTTAACATTTTTGTATTTGTTTAAGCATCGTGAAACCTGGAGTTATAATTATATAAGTACATAGTTTCTGCCTTCGGCTTCGCCCGCGTTATAAGTTTTTTATCATCCCAAGGGAACACACTTTCGGGATAAAACTTTTCTGTCTCTCACCAGGGTTTCAATTTCTAGTTCAGCCATTTAGTCATGAAAAGGTACCAAACAGAGTTGGTTTCCCACTTATAATATGAGTTTGGATATAAGTTTGAAATCGCCAAATCGCCGTGAGGTAGCGTGGTGATTAATGCTCGTGCGTTCTCTGTATGAGAAGTGGCCTTTGCCCTGCATTGCGACAGGGTCAGGCTGATATTATTTTTAGTTAACAATTAGTAGAACTGCCTGAATATAGAGTTGGCAAGTTAATTTTGTGACTTTTTCGCATAACAAAATCATTAAGCTTGTATTCTTCAAAAGAATGGACTGAAGTACTTAGTACCTGAACCTTTATATATATTTGTTATTTTATTGTAGCCAACCCAGCTAGACATCGTACTGGTTTTGTGAATGTTCTAATCCTCAGTAACACCGACCACCCAAGGATGGAACTCAGGTGCATAGCCAACTGCAAATAAATTTATAATCGCATTTTTATTTGGAGTAGGTGCAAATGTACGGTTATAGGATTTCATCTTCTTTTGTGCTATAAGCCATTGTTTTTTGCCAAATTTTATTATTCTAGTTCAATAGGCAGTATCCTATAGGTTTTGATTCCCTTGCGACTGTCTAAATATGCGGCATAAACGGCCGTATCTTTTGATTACGTTGATTTAGAAGTTTGTTTTTCACTTGTCACCTCCACGCATTCTTGAAAAACGATCCTGATAGACGGACAGACAGACAACGAAGTGATCCTTTGGACGAAAACCTAAAAACTAATAAGTTCGTTTTCGAATTGTGATGCGCTTGAGTGAGGTTAGGAGTGAAATTTACAGATAACTTTATGGCACGTACGATTTATGACTTGAAACATTCCGACATTGACAAAGCAGCTAAAGCAATTAACTAATAATAATAATTAAATTAATATTAACTTTATCTGCATCTCCTGGTTGCATAGCACTTTGGCAAAAACCGCAAACAAAAGTTAAGAATTACTTATCCATATGTAATTACGGATTCGTTTACAACATGTTTTATTTTTAACCGTAACACAGGGTTTTCCTAGTACGGACTCCAGTATTTTACAAAGGAGCTTTTACCACGTGGTGTAACATAGTTTTAAGTAAATTTTAACTCAACCTTTGTGCATCTCCTTTATTTCACAATCTTTTTTATCAATTACTTAAATATATTTCTAAATCACGTATAATACAAAAACATTAAAAAAACCTTTTGCAAATTTTTTTTTTTTTTTTACATCCTTCAATTATTTCATGACATTTTTTTATTTTATTAATTTCAATTTTTTTGTGACATCTTATGATTCAATTAGGATGAAATCCAGTAAATTGTGTTTTTGTTCTTATTTTTATTTATCTAATATTATACTATTTTGACATTCACACATATTTGTACGCCTCGTTAGGCAAAACATGTTTGTAAGTGCTAAATAACAATTGAACTTCTGCACGCCTGTTGTATGTAATCACGTGTTTTGACAAATAAATCAGCTTTATCTTTAAAATGCATATATTAATAGAGGCCACCGGTATCGGGAACAGAATCCAAGCCACCGGCCATTTACTATTATTATCTTACGCTAAGCATTTACAACAATGAACTACTTACCGACGAATTAATACTCATTGTTCTTTCTAGGTATTCGACAATACAACACACCTCTTCCTAATAACATTATAATGGGTTCTTATCTTTCACTAAGAATTATCTCCTGTACTCAGAGTTCAAGCTTGTATTGTTACTAACGATCAGTTTTTTTACCTGCGACCGTTTGGACATCGTCAATATCATTGTCTTATTGCGAAAAAGAGATGGAGCTATAGATTACGTATAGCGCCATCCCCTGTTTGGAATACGCCCCATCCCAGCTTGTAATATCATTACATTTTTGTTACGAGTATTTTCTGCAGTCGCATATTAGCCACTACAGTGTTCACATCTCAACTTTGTTTATCGCAGTACGCTAGTAAACGTTATTAACGATCATGGAGGTTTCAGTAGCTGATATATCTGATTTGAAAGTTGAACAAAAGTTCAAGCAATACCAGAGAAGTCTAATCGGAATTATATTTCCACCAGAAGAAAATGCCTGTATTGCAGACAAGTTGATACCCTTCGGAGGAGCTAGTGACGAAGAGCACGAGAGAAAAATCAGAGAAAAACTCGAAACAGAAGTAACAGAAGCTGAACTCGAAGATGTTGATTTAAAATATATCCCTGAGTATATTCGGGAGCTCAAGAAGAAAGTAGACTATTGGCAGAAGGAATACCAGCACTGGCACGACTTGATATCTAAGAAAAACTGGATGAAATATGAGAAGGAACTGAACAACAAGATCATCAAACTCAAGACTGTAATAAAGAATTTGGACAAAGAGTTGGATACATATAAACACTTAAAATCAATTAAAGACATACATCTTTCGCGTTCGCTCGATCGAAAACGTGTTCAAACATTGGTTGACTATATCAAGAAGAACGAAAGCAACGATGAAGTACTCAAAGACATGATTCAATCTGCTGTTTCTAGTTTTCGATTTGTGGAAACCGCATATGTCAAATTCGCAATATATGCAAGGTATGGAGAGTTCAGAACCCGGCCATCGAATAACCAATCCATCTTACCGGATGCCGTTGAATAACGATGTTTTACATGGAGCAAGTGAACCTAGTGACTGGGTAACGGTACCCCTTGTACCTAAATAACTTTCCATGTAATAAGACTTGTGTTAGATTTAATTTAGATTAAGTTGTAACCATGATACTTTAAGGCCAAGCTAGTTAGTACTTTTTGATTGAAGTGTATATGTATGTAGTTATAGTATTTTATAAGCCGTATATATTTTATCTATGTAATATTGTTTCTTAATAAATAAACACAAAGATTTTGTAAATTATATATATTTTTTTTTTCATTTATTTTTCCTATACACAAAATGTAAGAATCTTTAAAAATCTTTAGTTTGATACTTAATAATAATCTCATAAACCTTATTCATAAACACACCATACGCACACACAAACACACGTGTAAACTAAGTTACAATCAGTATATGTATTATTTATTTATTAATAAACACATTTATGTTTGGGGTAACTTTACCTACTTTGCACTATTAATTCAAAGCGAATCTAGAGTTTATATCTGCCACACTTAAATACCCAATCACAACGTAACACACAGTACTTCTTATTTTCATTTTATTCTAACTTAACTTGAATTCATAAAATCGATCCCTTTTCAAATTTGGGCCACAGATGCACGTTTATTAAACTTTGCTTCTCTTTTAATATAACAAAAAAACAAAGGTTTTAATAAGGGTATCATTTTAATTGTTGAAACAAGAATGGCACATAGGTACTGTCATAGTTTTTAAACACTCATATAATTTCAAAGTTTAAACGAGACAGATATAATGATACGAATTAATAATGTAATTTTCCATCAGTAAAGAGCCAAAGTATTCTCAGTATCGGATCAGAGTACCTCTTACAAACTTATGAAACAAACAGTTTAACATTTTTGTATTTGTTTAAGCATCGTGAAACCTGGAGTTATAATTATATAAGTACATAGTTTCTGCCTTCGGCTTCGCCCGCGTTATAAGTTTTTTATCATCCCAAGGGAACACACTTTCGGGATAAAACTTTTCTGTCTCTCACCAGGGTTTCAATTTCTAGTTCAGCCATTTAGTCATGAAAAGGTACCAAACAGAGTTGGTTTCCCACTTATAATATGAGTTTGGATATAAGTTTGAAATCGCCAAATCGCCGTGAGGTAGCGTGGTGATTAATGCTCGTGCGTTCTCTGTATGAGAAGTGGCCTTTGCCCTGCATTGCGACAGGGTCAGGCTGATATTATTTTTAGTTAACAATTAGTAGAACTGCCTGAATATAGAGTTGGCAAGTTAATTTTGTGACTTTTTCGCATAACAAAATCATTAAGCTTGTATTCTTCAAAAGAATGGACTGAAGTACTTAGTACCTGAACCTTTATATATATTTGTTATTTTATTGTAGCCAACCCAGCTAGACATCGTACTGGTTTTGTGAATGTTCTAATCCTCAGTAACACCGACCACCCAAGGATGGAACTCAGGTGCATAGCCAACTGCAAATAAATTTATAATCGCATTTTTATTTGGAGTAGGTGCAAATGTACGGTTATAGGATTTCATCTTCTTTTGTGCTATTGTTTTTTGCCAAATTTTATTATTCTAGTTCAATAGGCAGTATCCTATAGGTTTTGATTCCCTTGCGACTGTCTAAATATGCGGCATAAACGGCCGTATCTTTTGATTACGTTGATTTAGAAGTTTGTTTTTCACTTGTCACCTCCACGCATTCTTGAAAAACGATCCTGATAGACGGACAGACAGACAACGAAGTGATCCTTTGGACGAAAACCTAAAAACTAATAAGTTCGTTTTCGAATTGTGATGCGCTTGAGTGAGGTTAGGAGTGAAATTTACAGATAACTTTATGGCACGTACGATTTATGACTTGAAACATTCCGACATTGACAAAGCAGCTAAAGCAATTAACTAATAATAATAATTAAATTAATATTAACTTTATCTGCATCTCCTGGTTGCATAGCACTTTGGCAAAAACCGCAAACAAAAGTTAAGAATTACTTATCCATATGTAATTACGGATTCGTTTACAACATGTTTTATTTTTAACCGTAACACAGGGTTTTCCTAGTACGGACTCCAGTATTTTACAAAGGAGCTTTTACCACGTGGTGTAACATAGTTTTAAGTAAATTTTAACTCAACCTTTGTGCATCTCCTTTATTTCACAATCTTTTTTATCAATTACTTAAATATATTTCTAAATCACGTATAATACAAAAACATTAAAAAAACCTTTTGCTAATTTTTTTTTTTTTTTTACATCCTTCAATTATTTCATGACATTTTTTTATTTTATTAATTTCAATTTTTTTGTGACATCTTATGATTCAATTAGGATGAAATCCAGTAAATTGTGTTTTTGTTCTTATTTTTATTTATCTAATATTATACTATTTTGACATTCACACATATTTGTACGCCTCGTTAGGCAAAACATGTTTGTAAGTGCTAAATAACAATTGAACTTCTGCACGCCTGTTGTATGTAATCACGTGTTTTGACAAATAAATCAGCTTTATCTTTAAAATGCATATATTAATAGAGGCCACCGGTATCGGGAACAGAATCCAAGCCACCGGCCATTTACTATTATTATCTTACGCTAAGCATTTACAACAATGAACTACTTACCGACGAATTAATACTCATTGTTCTTTCTAGGTATTCGACAATAGAACACACCTCTTCCTAATAACATTATAATGGGTTCTTATCTTTCACTAAGAATTATCTCCTGTACTCAGAGTTCAAGCTTGTATTGTTACTAACGATCAGTTTTTTTACCTGCGACCGTTTGGACATCGTCAATATCATTGTCTTATTGCGAAAAAGAGATGGAGCTATAGATTACGTATAGCGCCATCCCCTGTTTGGAATACGCCCCATCCCAGCTTGTAATATCATTACATTTTTGTTACGAGTATTTTCTGCAGTCGCATATTAGCCACTACAGTGTTCACATCTCAACTTTGTTTATCGCAGTACGCTAGTAAACGTTATTAACGATCATGGAGGTTTCAGTAGCTGATATATCTGATTTGAAAGTTGAACAAAAGTTCAAGCAATACCAGAGAAGTCTAATCGGAATTATATTTCCACCAGAAGAAAATGCCTGTATTGCAGACAAGTTGATACCCTTCGGAGGAGCTAGTGACGAAGAGCACGAGAGAAAAATCAGAGAAAAACTCGAAACAGAAGTAACAGAAGCTGAACTCGAAGATGTTGATTTAAAATATATCCCTGAGTATATTCGGGAGCTCAAGAAGAAAGTAGACTATTGGCAGAAGGAATACCAGCACTGGCACGACTTGATATCTAAGAAAAACTGGATGAAATATGAGAAGGAACTGAACAACAAGATCATCAAACTCAAGACTGTAATAAAGAATTTGGACAAAGAGTTGGATACATATAAACACTTAAAATCAATTAAAGACATACATCTTTCGCGTTCGCTCGATCGAAAACGTGTTCAAACATTGGTTGACTATATCAAGAAGAACGAAAGCAACGATGAAGTACTCAAAGACATGATTCAATCTGCTGTTTCTAGTTTTCGATTTGTGGAAACCGCATATGTCAAATTCGCAATATGTGCAAGGTATGGAGAGTTCAGAACCCGGCCATCGAATAACCAATCCATCTTACCGGATGCCGTTGAATAACGATGTTTTACATGGAGCAAGTGAACCTAGTGACTGGGTAACGGTACCCCTTGTACCTAAATAACTTTCCATGTAATAAGACTTGTGTTAGATTTAATTTAGGTTAAGTTGTAACCATGATACTTTAAGGCCAAGCTAGTTAGTACTTTTTGATTGAAGTGTATATGTATGTAGTTATAGTATTTTATAAGCCGTATATATTTTATCTATGTAATATTGTTTCTTAATAAATAAACACAAAGATTTTGTAAATTATATTTTTTTTTTTTTCATTTATTTTTCCTATACACAAAATGTAAGAATCTTTAAAAATCTTTAGTTTGATACTTAATAATAATCTCATAAACCTTATTCATAAACACACCATACGCACACACAAACACACGTGTAAACTAAGTTACAATCAGTATATGTATTATTTATTTATTAATAAACACATTTATGTTTGGGGTAACTTTACCTACTTTGCACTATTAATTCAAAGCGAATCTAGAGTTTATATCTGCCACACTTAAATACCCAATCACAACGTAACACACAGTACTTCTTATTTTCATTTTATTCTAACTTAACTTGAATTCATAAAATCGATCCCTTTTCAAATTTGGGCCACAGATGCACGTTTATTAAACTTTGCTTCTCTTTTAATATAACAAAAAAACAAAGGTTTTAATAAGGGTATCATTTTAATTGTTGAAACAAGAATGGCACATAGGTACTGTCATAGTTTTTAAACACTCATATAATTTCAAAGTTTAAACGAGACAGATATAATGATACGAATTAATAATGTAATTTTCCATCAGTAAAGAGCCAAAGTATTCTCAGTATCGGATCAGAGTACCTCTTACAAACTTATGAAACAAACAGTTTAACATTTTTGTATTTGTTTAAGCATCGTGAAACCTGGAGTTATAATTATATAAGTACATAGTTTCTGCCTTCGGCTTCGCCCGCGTTATAAGTTTTTTATCATCCCAAGGGAACACACTTTCGGGATAAAACTTTTCTGTCTCTCACCAGGGTTTCAATTTCTAGTTCAGCCATTTAGTCATGAAAAGGTACCAAACAGAGTTGGTTTCCCACTTATAATATGAGTTTGGATATAAGTTTGAAATCGCCAAATCGCCGTGAGGTAGCGTGGTGATTAATGCTCGTGCGTTCTCTGTATGAGAAGTGGCCTTTGCCCTGCATTGCGACAGGGTCAGGCTGATATTATTTTTAGTTAACAATTAGTAGAACTGCCTGAATATAGAGTTGGCAAGTTAATTTTGTGACTTTTTCGCATAACAAAATCATTAAGCTTGTATTCTTCAAAAGAATGGACTGAAGTACTTAGTACCTGAACCTTTATATATATTTGTTATTTTATTGTAGCCAACCCAGCTAGACATCGTACTGGTTTTGTGAATGTTCTAATCCTCAGTAACACCGACCACCCAAGGATGGAACTCAGGTGCATAGCCAACTGCAAATAAATTTATAATCGCATTTTTATTTGGAGTAGGTGCAAATGTACGGTTATAGGATTTCATCTTCTTTTGTGCTATAAGCCATTGTTTTTTGCCAAATTTTATTATTCTAGTTCAATAGGCAGTATCCTATAGGTTTTGATTCCCTTGCGACTGTCTAAATATGCGGCATAAACGGCCGTATCTTTTGATTACGTTGATTTAGAAGTTTGTTTTTCACTTGTCACCTCCACGCGTTCTTGAAAAACGATCCTGATAGACGGACAGACAGACAACGAAGTGATCTTTTGGACGAAAACCTAAAAACTAATAAGTTCGTTTTCGAATTGTGATGCGCTTGAGTGAGGTTACGAGTGAACTTTACAGATAACTTTATGGCACGTACGATTTATGACTTGAAACATTCCGACATTGACAAAGCAGCTAAAGCAATTAACTAATAATAATAATTAAATTAATATTAACTTTATCTGCATTACCTGGTTGCATAGCACTTTGGCAAAAACCGCAAACAAAAGTTAAGAATTACTTATCCATATGTAATTACGGATTCGTTTACAACATGTTTTATTTTTAACCGTAACACAGGGTTTTCCTAGTACGGACTCCAGTATTTTACAAAGGAGCTTTTACCACGTGGTGTAACATAGTTTTAAGTAAATTTTAACTCAACCTTTGTGCATCTCCTTTATTTCACAATCTTTTTTATTAATTACTTAAATATATTTCTAAATCACGTATAATACAAAAACATTAAAAAAACCTTTTGCTATTTTTTTTTTTTTTTTACATCCTTCAATTATTTCATGACATTTTTTTATTTTATTAATTTCAATTTTTTTGTGACATCTTATGATTAAATTAGGATGAAATCCAGTAAATTGTGTTTTTGTTCTTATTTTTATTTATCTAATATTATACTATTTTGACATTCACACATATTTGTACGCCTCGTTAGGCAAAACATGTTTGTAAGTGCTAAATAACAATTGAACTTCTGCACGCCTGTTGTATGTAATCACGTGTTTTGACAAATAAATCAGCTTTATCTTTAAAATGCATATATTAATAGAGGCCACCGGTATCGGGAACAGAATCCAAGCCACCGGCCATTTACTATTATTATCTTACGCTAAGCATTTACAACAATGAACTACTTACCGACGAATTAATACTCATTGTTCTTTCTAGGTATTCGACAATAGAACACACCTCTTCCTAATAACATTATAATGGGTTCTTATCTTTCACTAAGAATTATCTCCTGTACTCAGAGTTCAAGCTTGTATTGTTACTAACGATCAGTTTTTTTACCTGCGACCGTTTGGACATCGTCAATATCATTGTCTTATTGCGAAAAAGAGATGGAGCTATAGATTACGTATAGCGCCATCCCCTGTTTGGAATACGCCCCATCCCAGCTTGTAATATCATTACATTTTTGTTACGAGTATTTTCTGCAGTCGCATATTAGCCACTACAGTGTTCACATCTCAACTTTGTTTATCGCAGTACGCTAGTAAACGTTATTAACGATCATGGAGGTTTCAGTAGCTGATATATCTGATTTGAAAGTTGAACAAAAGTTCAAGCAATACCAAAGAAGTCTAATCGGAATTATATTTCCACCAGAAGAAAATGCCTGTATAGCAGACAAGTTGATACCCTTCGGAGGAGCTAGTGACGAAGAGCACGAGAGAAAAATCAGAGAAAAACTCGAAACAGAAGTAACAGAAGCTGAACTCGAAGATGTTGATTTAAAATATATCCCTGAGTATATTCGGGAGCTCAAGAAGAAAGTAGACTATTGGCAGAAGGAATACCAGCACTGGCACGACTTGATATCTAAGAAAAACTGGATGAAATATGAGAAGGAACTGAACAACAAGATCATCAAACTCAAGACTGTAATAAAGAATTTGGACAAAGAGTTGGATACATATAAACACTTAAAATCAATTAAAGACATACATCTTTCGCGTTCGCTCGATCGAAAACGTGTTCAAACATTGGTTGACTATATCAAGAAGAACGAAAGCAACGATGAAGTACTCAAAGACATGATTCAATCTGCTGTTTCTAGTTTTCGATTTGTGGAAACCGCATATGTCAAATTCGCAATATATGCAAGGTATGGAGAGTTCAGAACCCGGCCATCGAATAACCAATCCATCTTACCGGATGCCGTTGAATAACGATGTTTTACATGGAGCAAGTGAACCTAGTGACTGGGTAACGGTACCCCTTGTACCTAAATAACTTTCCGTGTAATAAGACTTGTGTTAGATTTAATTTAGGTTAAGTTGTAACCATGATACTTTAAGGCCAAGCTAGTTAGTACTTTTTGATTGAAGTGTATATGTATGTAGTTTTAGTATTTTATAAGCCGTATATATTTTATCTATGTAATATTGTTTCTTAATAAATAAACACAAAGATTTTGTAAATTATATTTTTTTTTTTTTCATTTATTTTTCCTATACACAAAATGTAAGAATCTTTAAAAATCTTTAGTTTGATACTTAATAATAATCTCATAAACCTTATTCATAAACACACCATACGCACACACAAACACACGTGTAAACTAAGTTACAATCAGTATATGTATTATTTATTTATTAATAAACACATTTATGTTTGGGGTAACTTTACCTACTTTGCACTATTAATTCAAAGCGAATCTAGAGTTTATATCTGCCACACTTAAATACCCAATCACAACGTAACACACAGTACTTCTTATTTTCATTTTATTCTAACTTAACTTGAATTCATAAAATCGATCCCTTTTCAACTTTGGGCCACAGATGCACGTTTATTAAACTTTGCTTCTCTTTTAATATAACAAAAAAACAAAGGTTTTAATAAGGGTATCATTTTAATTGTTGAAACAAGAATGGCACATAGGTACTGTCATAGTTTTTAAACACTCATATAATTTCAAAGTTTAAACGAGACAGGTATAATGATACGAATTAATAATGTAATTTTCCATCAGTAAAGAGCCAAAGTATTCTCAGTATCGGATCAGAGTACCTCTTACAAACTTATGAAACAAACAGTTTAACATTTTTGTATTTGTTTAAGCATCGTGAAACCTGGAGTTATAATTATATAAGTACATAGTTTCTGCCTTCGGCTTCGCCCGCGTTATAAGTTTTTTATCATCCCAAGGGAACACACTTTCGGGATAAAACTTTTCTGTCTCTCACCAGGGTTTCAATTTCTAGTTCAGCCATTTAGTCATGAAAAGGTACCAAACAGAGTTGGTTTCCCACTTATAATATGAGTTTGGATATAAGTTTGAAATCGCCAAATCGCCGTGAGGTAGCGTGGTGATTAATGCTCGTGCGTTCTCTGTATGAGAAGTGGCCTTTGCCCTGCATTGCGACAGGGTCAGGCTGATATTATTTTTAGTTAACAATTAGTAGAACTGCCTGAATATAGAGTTGGCAAGTTAATTTTGTGACTTTTTCGCATAACAAAATCATTAAGCTTGTATTCTTCAAAAGAATGGACTGAAGTACTTAGTACCTGAACCTTTATATATATTTGTTATTTTATTGTAGCCAACCCAGCTAGACATCGTACTGGTTTTGTGAATGTTCTAATCCTCAGTAACACCGACCACCCAAGGATGGAACTCAGGTGCATAGCCAACTGCAAATAAATTTATAATCGCATTTTTATTTGGAGTAGGTGCAAATGTACGGTTATAGGATTTCATCTTCTTTTGTGCTATAAGCCATTGTTTTTTGCCAAATTTTATTATTCTAGTTCAATAGGCAGTATCCTATAGGTTTTGATTCCCTTGCGACTGTCTAAATATGCGGCATAAACGGCCGTATCTTTTGATTACGTTGATTTAGAAGTTTGTTTTTCACTTGTCACCTCCACGCATTCTTGAAAAACGATCCTGATAGACGGACAGACAGACAACGAAGTGATCCTTTGGACGAAAACCTAAAAACTAATAAGTTCGTTTTCGAATTGTGATGCGCTTGAGTGAGGTTAGGAGTGAAATTTACAGATAACTTTATGGCACGTACGATTTATGACTTGAAACATTCCGACATTGACAAAGCAGCTAAAGCAATTAACTAATAATAATAATTAAATTAATATTAACTTTATCTGCATCTCCTGGTTGCATAGCACTTTGGCAAAAACCGCAAACAAAAGTTAAGAATTACTTATCCATATGTAATTACGGATTCGTTTACAACATGTTTTATTTTTAACCGTAACACAGGGTTTTCCTAGTACGGACTCCAGTATTTTACAAAGGAGCTTTTACCACGTGGTGTAACATAGTTTTAAGTAAATTTTAACTCAACCTTTGTGCATCTCCTTTATTTCACAATCTTTTTTATCAATTACTTAAATATATTTCTAAATCACGTATAATACAAAAACATTAAAAAAACCTTTTGCTAATTTTTTTTTTTTTTTTACATCCTTCAATTATTTCATGACATTTTTTTATTTTATTAATTTCAATTTTTTTGTGACATCTTATGATTCAATTAGGATGAAATCCAGTAAATTGTGTTTTTGTTCTTATTTTTATTTATCTAATATTATACTATTTTGACATTCACACATATTTGTACGCCTCGTTAGGCAAAACATGTTTGTAAGTGCTAAATAACAATTGAACTTCTGCACGCCTGTTGTATGTAATCACGTGTTTTGACAAATAAATCAGCTTTATCTTTAAAATGCATATATTAATAGAGGCCACCGGTATCGGGAACAGAATCCAAGCCACCGGCCATTTACTATTATTATCTTACGCTAAGCATTTACAACAATGAACTACTTACCGACGAATTAATACTCATTGTTCTTTCTAGGTATTCGACAATACAACACACCTCTTCCTAATAACATTATAATGGGTTCTTATCTTTCACTAAGAATTATCTCCTGTACTCAGAGTTCAAGCTTGTATTGTTACTAACGATCAGTTTTTTTACCTGCGACCGTTTGGACATCGTCAATATCATTGTCTTATTGCGAAAAAGAGATGGAGCTATAAATTACGTATAGCGCCATCCCCTGTTTGGAATACGCCCCATCCCAGCTTGTAATATCATTACATTTTTGTTACGAGTATTTTCTGCAGTCGCATATTAGCCACTACAGTGTTCACATCTCAACTTTGTTTATCGCAGTACGCTAGTAAACGTTATTAACGATCATGGAGGTTTCAGTAGCTGATATATCTGATTTGAAAGTTGAACAAAAGTTCAAGCAATACCAGAGAAGTCTAATCGGAATTATATTTCCACCAGAAGAAAATGCCTGTATTGCAGACAAGTTGATACCCTTCGGAGGAGCTAGTGACGAAGAGCACGAGAGAAAAATCAGAGAAAAACTCGAAACAGAAGTAACAGAAGCTGAACTCGAAGATGTTGATTTAAAATATATCCCTGAGTATATTCGGGAGCTCAAGAAGAAAGTAGACTATTGGCAGAAGGAATACCAGCACTGGCACGACTTGATATCTAAGAAAAACTGGATGAAATATGAGAAGGAACTGAACAACAAGATCATCAAACTCAAGACTGTAATAAAGAATTTGGACAAAGAGTTGGATACATATAAACACTTAAAATCAATTAAAGACATACATCTTTCGCGTTCGCTCGATCGAAAACGTGTTCAAACATTGGTTGACTATATCAAGAAGAACGAAAGCAACGATGAAGTACTCAAAGACATGATTCAATCTGCTGTTTCTAGTTTTCGATTTGTGGAAACCGCATATGTCAAATTCGCAATATATGCAAGGTATGGAGAGTTCAGAACCCGGCCATCGAATAACCAATCCATCTTACCGGATGCCGTTGAATAACGATGTTTTACATGGAGCAAGTGAACCTAGTGACTGGGTAACGGTACCCCTTGTACCTAAATAACTTTCCATGTAATAAGACTTGTGTTAGATTTAATTTAGATTAAGTTGTAACCATGATACTTTAAGGCCAAGCTAGTTAGTACTTTTTGATTGAAGTGTATATGTATGTAGTTATAGTATTTTATAAGCCGTATATATTTTATCTATGTAATATTGTTTCTTAATAAATAAACACAAAGATTTTGTAAATTATATATATTTTTTTTTTCATTTATTTTTCCTATACACAAAATGTAAGAATCTTTAAAAATCTTTAGTTTGATACTTAATAATAATCTCATAAACCTTATTCATAAACACACCATACGCACACACAAACACACGTGTAAACTAAGTTACAATCAGTATATGTATTATTTATTTATTAATAAACACATTTATGTTTGGGGTAACTTTACCTACTTTGCACTATTAATTCAAAGCGAATCTAGAGTTTATATCTGCCACACTTAAATACCCAATCACAACGTAACACACAGTACTTCTTATTTTCATTTTATTCTAACTTAACTTGAATTCATAAAATCGATCCCTTTTCAAATTTGGGCCACAGATGCACGTTTATTAAACTTTGCTTCTCTTTTAATATAACAAAAAAACAAAGGTTTTAATAAGGGTATCATTTTAATTGTTGAAACAAGAATGGCACATAGGTACTGTCATAGTTTTTAAACACTCATATAATTTCAAAGTTTAAACGAGACAGATATAATGATACGAATTAATAATGTAATTTTCCATCAGTAAAGAGCCAAAGTATTCTCAGTATCGGATCAGAGTACCTCTTACAAACTTATGAAACAAACAGTTTAACATTTTTGTATTTGTTTAAGCATCGTGAAACCTGGAGTTATAATTATATAAGTACATAGTTTCTGCCTTCGGCTTCGCCCGCGTTATAAGTTTTTTATCATCCCAAGGGAACACACTTTCGGGATAAAACTTTTCTGTCTCTCACCAGGGTTTCAATTTCTAGTTCAGCCATTTAGTCATGAAAAGGTACCAAACAGAGTTGGTTTCCCACTTATAATATGACCACCCAAGGATGGAACTCAGGTGCATAGCCAACTGCAAATAAATTTATAATCGCATTTTTATTTGGAGTAGGTGCAAATGTACGGTTATAGGATTTCATCTTCTTTTGTGCTATAAGCCATTGTTTTTTGCCAAATTTTATTATTCTAGTTCAATAGGCAGTATCCTATAGGTTTTGATTCCCTTGCGACTGTCTAAATATGCGGCATAAACGGCCGTAACTTTTGATTACGTTGATTTAGAAGTTTGTTTTTCACTTGTCACCTCCACGCGTTCTTGAAAAACGATCCTGATAGACGGACAGACAGACAACGAAGTGATCTTTTGGACGAAAACCTAAAAACTAATAAGTTCGTTTTCGAATTGTGATGCGCTTGAGTGAGGTTACGAGTGAACTTTACAGATAACTTTATGGCACGTACGATTTATGACTTGAAACATTCCGACATTGACAAAGCAGCTAAAGCAATTAACTAATAATAATAATTAAATTAATATTAACTTTATCTGCATTACCTGGTTGCATAGCACTTTGGCAAAAACCGCAAACAAAAGTTAAGAATTACTTATCCATATGTAATTACGGATTCGTTTACAACATGTTTTATTTTTAACCGTAACACAGGGTTTTCCTAGTACGGACTCCAGTATTTTACAAAGGAGCTTTTACCACGTGGTGTAACATAGTTTTAAGTAAATTTTAACTCAACCTTTGTGCATCTCCTTTATTTCACAATCTTTTTTATTAATTACTTAAATATATTTCTAAATCACGTATAATACAAAAACATTAAAAAAACCTTTTGCAAATTTTTTTTTTTTTACATCCTTCAATTATTTCATGACATTTTTTTATTTTATTAATTTCAATTTTTTTGTGACATCTTATGATTAAATTAGGATGAAATCCAGTAAATTGTGTTTTTGTTCTTATTTTTATTTATCTAATATTATACTATTTTGACATTCACACATATTTGTACGCCTCGTTAGGCAAAACATGTTTGTAAGTGCTAAATAACAATTGAACTTCTGCACGCCTGTTGTATGTAATCACGTGTTTTGACAAATAAATCAGCTTTATCTTTAAAATGCATATATTAATAGAGGCCACCGGTATCGGGAACAGAATCCAAGCCACCGGCCATTTACTATTATTATCTTACGCTAAGCATTTACAACAATGAACTACTTACCGACGAATTAATACTCATTGTTCTTTCTAGGTATTCGACAATAGAACACACCTCTTCCTAATAACATTATAATGGGTTCTTATCTTTCACTAAGAATTATCTCCTGTACTCAGAGTTCAAGCTTGTATTGTTACTAACGATCAGTTTTTTTACCTGCGACCGTTTGGACATCGTCAATATCATTGTCTTATTGCGAAAAAGAGATGGAGCTATAGATTACGTATAGCGCCATCCCCTGTTTGGAATACGCCCCATCCCAGCTTGTAATATCATTACATTTTTGTTACGAGTATTTTCTGCAGTCGCATATTAGCCACTACAGTGTTCACATCTCAACTTTGTTTATCGCAGTACGCTAGTAAACGTTATTAACGATCATGGAGGTTTCAGTAGCTGATATATCTGATTTGAAAGTTGAACAAAAGTTCAAGCAATACCAAAGAAGTCTAATCGGAATTATATTTCCACCAGAAGAAAATGCCTGTATAGCAGACAAGTTGATACCCTTCGGAGGAGCTAGTGACGAAGAGCACGAGAGAAAAATCAGAGAAAAACTCGAAACAGAAGTAACAGAAGCTGAACTCGAAGATGTTGATTTAAAATATATCCCTGAGTATATTCGGGAGCTCAAGAAGAAAGTAGACTATTGGCAGAAGGAATACCAGCACTGGCACGACTTGATATCTAAGAAAAACTGGATGAAATATGAGAAGGAACTGAACAACAAGATCATCAAACTCAAGACTGTAATAAAGAATTTGGACAAAGAGTTGGATACATATAAACACTTAAAATCAATTAAAGACATACATCTTTCGCGTTCGCTCGATCGAAAACGTGTTCAAACATTGGTTGACTATATCAAGAAGAACGAAAGCAACGATGAAGTACTCAAAGACATGATTCAATCTGCTGTTTCTAGTTTTCGATTTGTGGAAACCGCATATGTCAAATTCGCAATATATGCAAGGTATGGAGAGTTCAGAACCCGGCCATCGAATAACCAATCCATCTTACCGGATGCCGTTGAATAACGATGTTTTACATGGAGCAAGTGAACCTAGTGACTGGGTAACGGTACCCCTTGTACCTAAATAACTTTCCGTGTAATAAGACTTGTGTTAGATTTAATTTAGGTTAAGTTGTAACCATGATACTTTAAGGCCAAGCTAGTTAGTACTTTTTGATTGAAGTGTATATGTATGTAGTTATAGTATTTTATAAGCCGTATATATTTTATCTATGTAATATTGTTTCTTAATAAATAAACACAAAGATTTTGTAAATTATATTTTTTTTTTTTTCATTTATTTTTCCTATACACAAAATGTAAGAATCTTTAAAAATCTTTAGTTTGATACTTAATAATAATCTCATAAACCTTATTCATAAACACACCATACGCACACACAAACACACGTGTAAACTAAGTTACAATCAGTATATGTATTATTTATTTATTAATAAACACATTTATGTTTGGGGTAACTTTACCTACTTTGCACTATTAATTCAAAGCGAATCTAGAGTTTATATCTGCCACACTTAAATACCCAATCACAACGTAACACACAGTACTTCTTATTTTCATTTTATTCTAACTTAACTTGAATTCATAAAATCGATCCCTTTTCAAATTTGGGCCACAGATGCACGTTTATTAAACTTTGCTTCTCTTTTAATATAACAAAAAAACAAAGGTTTTAATAAGGGTATCATTTTAATTGTTGAAACAAGAATGGCACATAGGTACTGTCATAGTTTTTAAACACTCATATAATTTCAAAGTTTAAACGAGACAGATATAATGATACGAATTAATAATGTAATTTTCCATCAGTAAAGAGCCAAAGTATTCTCAGTATCGGATCAGAGTACCTCTTACAAACTTATGAAACAAACAGTTTAACATTTTTGTATTTGTTTAAGCATCGTGAAACCTGGAGTTATAATTATATAAGTACATAGTTTCTGCCTGCGGCTTCGCCCGCGTTATAAGTTTTTTATCATCCCAAGGGAACACACTTTCGGGATAAAACTTTTCTGTCTCTCACCAGGGTTTCAATTTCTAGTTCAGCCATTTAGTCATGAAAAGGTACCAAACAGAGTTGGTTTCCCACTTATAATATGAGTTTGGATATAAGTTTGAAATCGCCAAATCGCCGTGAGGTAGCGTGGTGATTAATGCTCGTGCGTTCTCTGTATGAGAAGTGGCCTTTGCCCTGCATTGCGACAGGGTCAGGCTGATATTATTTTTAGTTAACAATTAGTAGAACTGCCTGAATATAGAGTTGGCAAGTTAATTTTGTGACTTTTTCGCATAACAAAATCATTAAGCTTGTATTCTTCAAAAGAATGGACTGAAGTACTTAGTACCTGAACCTTTATATATATTTGTTATTTTATTGTAGCCAACCCAGCTAGACATCGTACTGGTTTTGTGAATGTTCTAATCCTCAGTAACACCGACCACCCAAGGATGGAACTCAGGTGCATAGCCAACTGCAAATAAATTTATAATCGCATTTTTATTTGGAGTAGGTGCAAATGTACGGTTATAGGATTTCATCTTCTTTTGTGCTATAAGCCATTGTTTTTTGCCAAATTTTATTATTCTAGTTCAATAGGCAGTATCCTATAGGTTTTGATTCCCTTGCGACTGTCTAAATATGCGGCATAAACGGCCGTATCTTTTGATTACGTTGATTTAGAAGTTTGTTTTTCACTTGTCACCTCCACGCGTTCTTGAAAAACGATCCTGATAGACGGACAGACAGACAACGAAGTGATCTTTTGGACGAAAACCTAAAAACTAATAAGTTCGTTTTCGAATTGTGATGCGCTTGAGTGAGGTTACGAGTGAACTTTACAGATAACTTTATGGCACGTACGATTTATGACTTGAAACATTCCGACATTGACAAAGCAGCTAAAGCAATTAACTAATAATAATAATTAAATTAATATTAACTTTATCTGCATTACCTGGTTGCATAGCACTTTGGCAAAAACCGCAAACAAAAGTTAAGAATTACTTATCCATATGTAATTACGGATTCGTTTACAACATGTTTTATTTTTAACCGTAACACAGGGTTTTCCTAGTACGGACTCCAGTATTTTACAAAGGAGCTTTTACCACGTGGTGTAACATAGTTTTAAGTAAATTTTAACTCAACCTTTGTGCATCTCCTTTATTTCACAATCTTTTTTATTAATTACTTAAATATATTTCTAAATCACGTATAATACAAAAACATTAAAAAAACCTTTTGCTAATTTTTTTTTTTTTTACATCCTTCAATTATTTCATGACATTTTTTTATTTTATTAATTTCAATTTTTTTGTGACATCTTATGATTAAATTAGGATGAAATCCAGTAAATTGTGTTTTTGTTCTTATTTTTATTTATCTAATATTATACTATTTTGACATTCACACATATTTGTACGCCTCGTTAGGCAAAACATGTTTGTAAGTGCTAAATAACAATTGAACTTCTGCACGCCTGTTGTATGTAATCACGTGTTTTGACAAATAAATCAGCTTTATCTTTAAAATGCATATATTAATAGAGGCCACCGGTATCGGGAACAGAATCCAAGCCACCGGCCATTTAGTATTATTATCTTACGCTAAGCATTTACAACAATGAACTACTTACCGACGAATTAATACTCATTGTTCTTTCTAGGTATTCGACAATACAACACACCTCTTCCTAATAACATTATAATGGGTTCTTATCTTTCACTAAGAATTATCTCCTGTACTCAGAGTTCAAGCTTGTATTGTTACTAACGATCAGTTTTTTTACCTGCGACCGTTTGGACATCGTCAATATCATTGTCTTATTGCGAAAAAGAGATGGAGCTATAGATTACGTATAGCGCCATCCCCTGTTTGGAATACGCCCCATCCCAGCTTGTAATATCATTACATTTTTGTTACGAGTATTTTCTGCAGTCGCATATTAGCCACTACAGTGTTCACATCTCAACTTTGTTTATCGCAGTACGCTAGTAAACGTTATTAACGATCATGGAGGTTTCAGTAGCTGATATATCTGATTTGAAAGTTGAACAAAAGTTCAAGCAATACCAAAGAAGTCTAATCGGAATTATATTTCCACCAGAAGAAAATGCCTGTATAGCAGACAAGTTGATACCCTTCGGAGGAGCTAGTGACGAAGAGCACGAGAGAAAAATCAGAGAAAAACTCGAAACAGAAGTAACAGAAGCTGAACTCGAAGATGTTGATTTAAAATATATCCCTGAGTATATTCGGGAGCTCAAGAAGAAAGTAGACTATTGGCAGAAGGAATACCAGCACTGGCACGACTTGATATCTAAGAAAAACTGGATGAAATATGAGAAGGAACTGAACAACAAGATCATCAAACTCAAGACTGTAATAAAGAATTTGGACAAAGAGTTGGATACATATAAACACTTAAAATCAATTAAAGACATACATCTTTCGCGTTCGCTCGATCGAAAACGTGTTCAAACATTGGTTGACTATATCAAGAAGAACGAAAGCAACGATGAAGTACTCAAAGACATGATTCAATCTGCTGTTTCTAGTTTTCGATTTGTGGAAACCGCATATGTCAAATTCGCAATATATGCAAGGTATGGAGAGTTCAGAACCCGGCCATCGAATAACCAATCCATCTTACCGGATGCCGTTGAATAACGATGTTTTACATGGAGCATGTGAACCTAGTGACTGGGTAACGGTACCCCTTTTACCTAAATAACTTTCCATGTAATAAGACTTGTGTTAGATTTAATTTAGGTTAAGTTGTAACCATGATACTTTAAGGCCAAGCTAGTTAGTACTTTTTGATTGAAGTGTATATGTATGTAGTTATAGTATTTTATAAGCCGTATATATTTTATCTATGTAATATTGTTTCTTAATAAAAAAACACAAAGATTTTGTAAATTTAAATATCTTTTTCATTTATTTTTCCTATACACAAAATGTAAGAATCTTTAAAAATCTTTAGTTTGATACTTAATAATAATCTCATAAACCTTATTCATAAACACACCATACGCACACACAAACACACGTGTAAACTAAGTTACAATCAGTATATGTATTATTTATTTATTAATAAACACATTTATGTTTGGGGTAACTTTACCTACTTTGCACTATTAATTCAAAGCGAATCTAGAGTTTATATCTGCCACACTTAAATACCCAATCACAACGTAACACACAGTACTTCTTATTTTCATTTTATTCTAACTTAACTTGAATTCATAAAATCGATCCCTTTTCAAATTTGGGCCACAGATGCACGTTTATTAAACTTTGCTTCTCTTTTAATATAACAAAAAAACAAAGGTTTTAATAAGGGTATCATTTTAATTGTTGAAACAAGAATGGCACATAGGTACTGTCATAGTTTTTAAACACTCATATAATTTCAAAGTTTAAACGAGACAGATATAATGATACGAATTAATAATGTAATTTTCCATCAGTAAAGAGCCAAAGTATTATCAGTATCGGATCAGAGTACCTCTTACAAACTTATGAAACAAACAGTTTAACATTTTTGTATTTGTTTAAGCATCGTGAAACCTGGAGTTATAATTATATAAGTACATAGTTTCTGCCTTCGGCTTCGCCCGCGTTATAAGTTTTTATCATCCCAAGGGAACACACTTTCGGGATAAAACTTTTCTGTCTCTCACCAGGGTTTCAATTTCTAGTTCAGCCATTTAGTCATGAAAAGGTACCAAACAGAGTTGGTTTCCCACTTATAATATGAGTTTGGATATAAGTTTGAAATCGCCAAATCGCCGTGAGGTAGCGTGGTGATTAATGCTCGTGCGTTCTCTGTATGAGAAGTGGCCTTTGCCCTGCATTGCGACAGGGTCAAGCTGATATTATTTTTAGTTAACAATTAGTAGAACTGCCTGAATATAGAGTTGGCAAGTTAATTTTGTGACTTTTTCGCATAACAAAATCATTAAGCTTGTATTCTTCAAAAGAATGGACTGAAGTACTTAGTACCTGAACCTTTATATATATTTGTTATTTTATTGTAGCCAAACCAGCTAGACATCGTACTGGTTTTGTGAATGTTCTAATCCTCAGTAACACCGACCACCCAAGGATGGAACTCAGGTGCATAGCCAACTGCAAATAAATTTATAATCGCATTTTTATTTGGAGTAGGTGCAAATGTACGGTTATAGGATTTCATCTTCTTTTGTGCTATAAGCCATTGTTTTTTGCCAAATTTTATTATTCTAGTTCAATAGGCAGTATCCTATAGGTTTTGATTCCCTTGCGACTGTCTAAATATGCGGCATAAACGGCCGTATCTTTTGATTACGTTGATTTAGAAGTTTGTTTTTCACTTGTCACCTCCACGCATTCTTGAAAAACGATCCTGATAGACGGACAGACAGACAACGAAGTGATCCTTTGGACGAAAACCTAAAAACTAATAAGTTCGTTTTCGAATTGTGATGCGCTTGAGTGAGGTTAGGAGTGAAATTTACAGATAACTTTATGGCACGTACGATTTATGACTTGAAACATTCCGACATTGACAAAGCAGCTAAAGCAATTAACTAATAATAATAATTAAATTAATATTAACTTTATCTGCATCTCCTGGTTGCATAGCACTTTGGCAAAAACCGCAAACAAAAGTTAAGAATTACTTATCCATATGTAATTACGGATTCGTTTACAACATGTTTTATTTTTAACCGTAACACAGGGTTTTCCTAGTACGGACTCCAGTATTTTACAAAGGAGCTTTTACCACGTGGTGTAACATAGTTTTAAGTAAATTTTAACTCAACCTTTGTGCATCTCCTTTATTTCACAATCTTTATTATTAATTACTTAAATATATTTCTAAATCACGTATAATACAAAAACATTAAAAAAACCTTTTGCTAATTTTTTTTTTTTTTTACATCCTTCAATTATTTCATGACATTTTTTTATTTTATTAATTTCAATTTTTTTGTGACCACTTATGATTCAATTAGGATGAAATCCAGTAAATTGTGTTTTTGTTCTTATTTTTATTTATCTAATATTATACTATTTTGACATTCACACATATTTGTACGCCTCGTTAGGCAAAACATGTTTGTAAGTGCTAAATAACAATTGAACTTCTGCACGCCTGTTGTATGTAATCACGTGTTTTGACAAATAAATCAGCTTTATCTTTAAAATGCATATATTAATAGAGGCCACCGGTATCGGGAACAGAATCCAAGCCACCGGCCATTTACTATTATTATCTTACGCTAAGCATTTACAACAATGAACTACTTACCGACGAATTAATACTCATTGTTCTTTCTAGGTATTCGACAATAGAACACACCTCTTCCTAATAACATTATAATGGGTTCTTATCTTTCACTAAGAATTATCTCCTGTACTCAGAGTTCAAGCTTGTATTGTTACTAACGATCAGTTTTTTTACCTGCGACCGTTTGGACATCGTCAATATCATTGTCTTATTGCGAAAAAGAGATGGAGCTATAGATTACGTATAGCGCCATCCCCTGTTTGGAATACGCCCCATCCCAGCTTGTAATATCATTACATTTTTGTTACGAGTATTTTCTGCAGTCGCATATTAGCCACTACAGTGTTCACATCTCAACTTTGTTTATCGCAGTACGCTAGTAAACGTTATTAACGATCATGGAGGTTTCAGTAGCTGATATATCTGATTTGAAAGTTGAACAAAAGTTCAAGCAATACCAAAGAAGTCTAATCGGAATTATATTTCCACCAGAAGAAAATGCCTGTATTGCAGACAAGTTGATAATACCCTTCGGAGGAGCTAGTGACGAAGAGCACGAGAGAAAAATCAGAGAAAAACTCGAAACAGAAGTAACAGAAGCTGAACTCGAAGATGTTGATTTAAAATATATCCCTGAGTATATTCGGGAGCTCAAGAAGAAAGTAGACTATTGGCAGAAGGAATACCAGCACTGGCACGACTTGATATCTAAGAAAAACTGGATGAAATATGAGAAGGAACTGAACAACAAGATCATCAAACTCAAGACTGTAATAAAGAATTTGGACAAAGAGTTGGATACATATAAACACTTAAAATCAATTAAAGACATACATCTTTCGCGTTCGCTCGATCGAAAACGTGTTCAAACATTGGTTGACTATATCAAGAAGAACGAAAGCAACGATGAAGTACTCAAAGACATGATTTAATCTGCTGTTTCTACTTTTCGATTTGTGGAAACCGCATATGTCAAATTCGCAATATATGCAAGGTATGGAGAGTTCAGAACCCGGCCATCGAATAACCAATCCATCTTACCGGATGCCGTTGAATAACGATGTTTTACATGGAGCATGTGAACCTAGTGACTGGGTAACGGTACCCCTTGTACCTAAATAACTTTCCATGTAATAAGACTTGTGTTAGATTTAATTTAGGTTAAGTTGTAACCATGATACTTTAAGGCCAAGCTAGTTAGTACTTTTTGATTGAAGTGTATATGTATGTAGTTATAGTATTTTATAAGCCGTATATATTTTATCTATGTAATATTGTTTCTTAATAAATAAACACAAAGATTTTGTAAATTTAAATATCTTTTTCATTTATTTTTCCTATACACAAAATGTAAGAATCTTTAAAAATCTTTAGTTTGATACTTAATAATAATCTCATAAACCTTATTCATAAACACACCATACGCACACACAAACACACGTGTAAACTAAGTTACAATCAGTATATGTATTATTTATTTATTAATAAACACATTTATGTTTGGGGTAACTTTACCTACTTTGCACTATTAATTCAAAGCGAATCTAGAGTTTATATCTGCCACACTTAAATACCCAATCACAACGTAACACACAGTACTTCTTATTTTCATTTTATTCTAACTTAACTTGAATTCATAAAATCGATCCCTTTTCAAATTTGGGCCACAGATGCACGTTTATTAAACTTTGCTTCTCTTTTAATATAACAAAAAAACAAAGGTTTTAATAAGGGTATCATTTTAATTGTTGAAACAAGAATGGCACATAGGTACTGTCATAGTTTTTAAACACTCATATAATTTCAAAGTTTAAACGAGACAGATATAATGATACGAATTAATAATGTAATTTTCCATCAGTAAAGAGCCAAAGTATTATCAGTATCGGATCAGAGTACCTCTTACAAACTTATGAAACAAACAGTTTAACATTTTTGTATTTGTTTAAGCATCGTGAAACCTGGAGTTATAATTATATAAGTACATAGTTTCTGCCTTCGGCTTCGCCCGCGTTATAAGTTTTTATCATCCCAAGGGAACACACTTTCGGGATAAAACTTTTCTGTCTCTCACCAGGGTTTCAATTTCTAGTTCAGCCATTTAGTCATGAAAAGGTACCAAACAGAGTTGGTTTCCCACTTATAATATGAGTTTGGATATAAGTTTGAAATCGCCAAATCGCCGTGAGGTAGCGTGGTGATTAATGCTCGTGCGTTCTCTGTATGAGAAGTGGCCTTTGCCCTGCATTGCGACAGGGTCAAGCTGATATTATTTTTAGTTAACAATTAGTAGAACTGCCTGAATATAGAGTTGGCAAGTTAATTTTGTGACTTTTTCGCATAACAAAATCATTAAGCTTGTATTCTTCAAAAGAATGGACTGAAGTACTTAGTACCTGAACCTTTATATATATTTGTTATTTTATTGTAGCCAAACCAGCTAGACATCGTACTGGTTTTGTGAATGTTCTAATCCTCAGTAACACCGACCACCCAAGGATGGAACTCAGGTGCATAGCCAACTGCAAATAAATTTATAATCGCATTTTTATTTGGAGTAGGTGCAAATGTACGGTTATAGGATTTCATCTTCTTTTGTGCTATAAGCCATTGTTTTTTGCCAAATTTTATTATTCTAGTTCAATAGGCAGTATCCTATAGGTTTTGATTCCCTTGCGACTGTCTAAATATGCGGCATAAACGGCCGTATCTTTTGATTACGTTGATTTAGAAGTTTGTTTTTCACTTGTCACCTCCACGCATTCTTGAAAAACGATCCTGATAGACGGACAGACAGACAACGAAGTGATCCTTTGGACGAAAACCTAAAAACTAATAAGTTCGTTTTCGAATTGTGATGCGCTTGAGTGAGGTTAGGAGTGAAATTTACAGATAACTTTATGGCACGTACGATTTATGACTTGAAACATTCCGACATTGACAAAGCAGCTAAAGCAATTAACTAATAATAATAATTAAATTAATATTAACTTTATCTGCATCTCCTGGTTGCATAGCACTTTGGCAAAAACCGCAAACAAAAGTTAAGAATTACTTATCCATATGTAATTACGGATTCGTTTACAACATGTTTTATTTTTAACCGTAACACAGGGTTTTCCTAGTACGGACTCCAGTATTTTACAAAGGAGCTTTTACCACGTGGTGTAACATAGTTTTAAGTAAATTTTAACTCAACCTTTGTGCATCTCCTTTATTTCACAATCTTTATTATTAATTACTTAAATATATTTCTAAATCACGTATAATACAAAAACATTAAAAAAACCTTTTGCTAATTTTTTTTTTTTTTACATCCTTCAATTATTTCATGACATTTTTTTATTTTATTAATTTCAATTTTTTTGTGACCACTTATGATTCAATTAGGATGAAATCCAGTAAATTGTGTTTTTGTTCTTATTTTTATTTATCTAATATTATACTATTTTGACATTCACACATATTTGTACGCCTCGTTAGGCAAAACATGTTTGTAAGTGCTAAATAACAATTGAACTTCTGCACGCCTGTTGTATGTAATCACGTGTTTTGACAAATAAATCAGCTTTATCTTTAAAATGCATATATTAATAGAGGCCACCGGTATCGGGAACAGAATCCAAGCCACCGGCCATTTACTATTATTATCTTACGCTAAGCATTTACAACAATGAACTACTTACCGACGAATTAATACTCATTGTTCTTTCTAGGTATTCGACAATAGAACACACCTCTTCCTAATAACATTATAATGGGTTCTTATCTTTCACTAAGAATTATCTCCTGTACTCAGAGTTCAAGCTTGTATTGTTACTAACGATCAGTTTTTTTACCTGCGACCGTTTGGACATCGTCAATATCATTGTCTTATTGCGAAAAAGAGATGGAGCTATAGATTACGTATAGCGCCATCCCCTGTTTGGAATACGCCCCATCCCAGCTTGTAATATCATTACATTTTTGTTACGAGTATTTTCTGCAGTCGCATATTAGCCACTACAGTGTTCACATCTCAACTTTGTTTATCGCAGTACGCTAGTAAACGTTATTAACGATCATGGAGGTTTCAGTAGCTGATATATCTGATTTGAAAGTTGAACAAAAGTTCAAGCAATACCAAAGAAGTCTAATCGGAATTATATTTCCACCAGAAGAAAATGCCTGTATTGCAGACAAGTTGATAATACCCTTCGGAGGAGCTAGTGACGAAGAGCACGAGAGAAAAATCAGAGAAAAACTCGAAACAGAAGTAACAGAAGCTGAACTCGAAGATGTTGATTTAAAATATATCCCTGAGTATATTCGGGAGCTCAAGAAGAAAGTAGACTATTGGCAGAAGGAATACCAGCACTGGCACGACTTGATATCTAAGAAAAACTGGATGAAATATGAGAAGGAACTGAACAACAAGATCATCAAACTCAAGACTGTAATAAAGAATTTGGACAAAGAGTTGGATACATATAAACACTTAAAATCAATTAAAGACATACATCTTTCGCGTTCGCTCGATCGAAAACGTGTTCAAACATTGGTTGACTATATCAAGAAGAACGAAAGCAACGATGAAGTACTCAAAGACATGATTTAATCTGCTGTTTCTACTTTTCGATTTGTGGAAACCGCATATGTCAAATTCGCAATATATGCAAGGTATGGAGAGTTCAGAACCCGGCCATCGAATAACCAATCCATCTTACCGGATGCCGTTGAATAACGATGTTTTACATGGAGCATGTGAACCTAGTGACTGGGTAACGGTACCCCTTGTACCTAAATAACTTTCCATGTAATAAGACTTGTGTTAGATTTAATTTAGGTTAAGTTGTAACCATGATACTTTAAGGCCAAGCTAGTTAGTACTTTTTGATTGAAGTGTATATGTATGTAGTTATAGTATTTTATAAGCCGTATATATTTTATCTATGTAATATTGTTTCTTAATAAATAAACACAAAGATTTTGTAAATTTAAATATCTTTTTCATTTATTTTTCCTATACACAAAATGTAAGAATCTTTAAAAATCTTTAGTTTGATACTTAATAATAATCTCATAAACCTTATTCATAAACACACCATACGCACACACAAACACACGTGTAAACTAAGTTACAATCAGTATATGTATTATTTATTTATTAATAAACACATTTATGTTTGGGGTAACTTTACCTACTTTGCACTATTAATTCAAAGCGAATCTAGAGTTTATATCTGCCACACTTAAATACCCAATCACAACGTAACACACAGTACTTCTTATTTTCATTTTATTCTAACTTAACTTGAATTCATAAAATCGATCCCTTTTCAAATTTGGGCCACAGATGCACGTTTATTAAACTTTGCTTCTCTTTTTATATAACAAAAAAACAAAGGTTTTAATAAGGGTATCATTTTAATTGTTGAAACAAGAATGGCACATAGGTACTGTCATAGTTTTTAAACACTCATATAATTTCAAAGTTTAAACGAGACAGATATAATGATACGAATTAATAATGTAATTTTCCATCAGTAAAGAGCCAAAGTATTATCAGTATCGGATCAGAGTACCTCTTACAAACTTATGAAACAAACAGTTTAACATTTTTGTATTTGTTTAAGCATCGTGAAACCTGGAGTTATAATTATATAAGTACATAGTTTCTGCCTTCGGCTTCGCCCGCGTTATAAGTTTTTATCATCCCAAGGGAACACACTTTCGGGATAAAACTTTTCTGTCTCTCACCAGGGTTTCAATTTCTAGTTCAGCCATTTAGTCATGAAAAGGTACCAAACAGAGTTGGTTTCCCACTTATAATATGAGTTTGGATATAAGTTTGAAATCGCCAAATCGCCGTGAGGTAGCGTGGTGATTAATGCTCGTGCGTTCTCTGTATGAGAAGTGGCCTTTGCCCTGCATTGCGACAGGGTCAGGCTGATATTATTTTTAGTTAACAATTAGTAGAACTGCCTGAATATAGAGTTGGCAAGTTAATTTTGTGACTTTTTCGCATAACAAAATCATTAAGCTTGTATTCTTCAAAAGAATGGACTGAAGTACTTAGTACCTGAACCTTTATATATATTTGTTATTTTATTGTAGCCAACCCAGCTAGACATCGTACTGGTTTTGTGAATGTTCTAATCCTCAGTAACACCGACCACCCAAGGATGGAACTCAGGTGCATAGCCAACTGCAAATAAATTTATAATCGCATTTTTATTTGGAGTAGGTGCAAATGTACGGTTATAGGATTTCATCTTCTTTTGTGCTATAAGCCATTGTTTTTTGCCAAATTTTATTATTCTAGTTCAATAGGCAGTATCCTATAGGTTTTGATTCCCTTGCGACTGTCTAAATATGCGGCATAAACGGCCGTATCTTTTGATTACGTTGATTTAGAAGTTTGTTTTTCACTTGTCACCTCCACGCATTCTTGAAAAACGATCCTGATAGACGGACAGACAGACAACGAAGTGATCCTTTGGACGAAAACCTAAAAACTAATAAGTTCGTTTTCGAATTGTGATGCGCTTGAGTGAGGTTAGGAGTGAAATTTACAGATAACTTTATGGCACGTACGATTTATGACTTGAAACATTCCGACATTGACAAAGCAGCTAAAGCAATTAACTAATAATAATAATTAAATTAATATTAACTTTATCTGCATCTCCTGGTTGCATAGCACTTTGGCAAAAACGGCAAACAAAAGTTAAGAATTACTTATCCATATGTAATTACGGATTCGTTTACAACATGTTTTATTTTTAACCGTAACACAGGGTTTTCCTAGTACGGACTCCAGTATTTTACAAAGGAGCTTTTACCACGTGGTGTAACATAGTTTTAAGTAAATTTTAACTCAACCTTTGTGCATCTCCTTTATTTCACAATCTTTTTTATTAATTACTTAAATATATTTCTAAATCACGTATAATACAAAAACATTAAAAAAACCTTTTGCAAATTTTTTTTTTTTTTTACATCCTTCAATTATTTCATTTTTTTATTTTATTAATTTCAATTTTTTTGTGACCACTTATGATTCAATTAGGATGAAATCCAGTAAATTGTGTTTTTGTTCTTATTTTTATTTATCTAATATTATACTATTTTGACATTCACACATATTTGTACGCCTCGTTAGGCAAAACATGTTTGTAAGTGCTAAATAACAATTGAACTTCTGCACGCCTGTTGTATGTAATCACGTGTTTTGACAAATAAATCAGCTTTATCTTTAAAATGCATATATTAATAGAGGCCACCGGTATCGGGAACAGAATCCAAGCCACCGGCCATTTACTATTATTATCTTACGCTAAGCATTTACAACAATGAACTACTTACCGACGAATTAATACTCATTGTTCTTTCTAGGTATTCGACAATAGAACACACCTCTTCCTAATAACATTATAATGGGTTCTTATCTTTCACTAAGAATTATCTCCTGTACTCAGAGTTCAAGCTTGTATTGTTACTAACGATCAGTTTTTTTACCTGCGACCGTTTGGACATCGTCAATATCATTGTCTTATTGCGAAAAAGAGATGGAGCTATAGATTACATATAGCGCCATCCCCTGTTTGGAATACGCCCCATCCCAGCTTGTAATATCATTACATTTTTGTTACGAGTATTTTCTGCAGTCGCATATTAGCCACTACAGTGTTCACATCTCAACTTTGTTTATCGCAGTACGCTAGTAAACGTTATTAACGATCATGGAGGTTTCAGTAGCTGATATATCTGATTTGAAAGTTGAACAAAAGTTCAAGCAATACCAAAGAAGTCTAATCGGAATTATATTTCCACCAGAAGAAAATGCCTGTATTGCAGACAAGTTGATAATACCCTTCGGAGGAGCTAGTGACGAAGAGCACGAGAGAAAAATCAGAGAAAAACTCGAAACAGAAGTAACAGAAGCTGAACTCGAAGATGTTGATTTAAAATATATCCCTGAGTATATTCGGGAGCTCAAGAAGAAAGTAGACTATTGGCAGAAGGAATACCAGCACTGGCACGACTTGATATCTAAGAAAAACTGGATGAAATATGAGAAGGAACTGAACAACAAGATCATCAAACTCAAGACTGTAATAAAGAATTTGGACAAAGAGTTGGATACATATAAACACTTAAAATCAATTAAAGACATACATCTTTCGCGTTCGCTCGATCGAAAACGTGTTCAAACATTGGTTGACTATATCAAGAAGAACGAAAGCAACGATGAAGTACTCAAAGACATGATTCAATCTGCTGTTTCTAGTTTTCGATTTGTGGAAACCGCATATGTCAAATTCGCAATATATGCAAGGTATGGAGAGTTCAGAACCCGGCCATCGAATAACCAATCCATCTTACCGGATGCCGTTGAATAACGATGTTTTACATGGAGCAAGTGAACCTAGTGACTGGGTAACGGTACCCCTTGTACCTAAATAACTTTCCATGTAATAAGACTTGTGTTAGATTTAATTTAGGTTAAGTTGTAACCATGATACTTTAAGGCCAAGCTAGTTAGTACTTTTTGATTGAAGTGTATATGTATGTAGTTATAGTATTTTATAAGCCGTATATATTTTATCTATGTAATATTGTTTCTTAATAAATAAACACAAAGATTTTGTAAATTATATATATTTTTTTTTCATTTATTTTTCCTATACACAAAATGTAAGAATCTTTAAAAATCTTTAGTTTGATACTTAATAATAATCTCATAAACCTTATTCATAAACACACCATACGCACACACAAACACACGTGTAAACTAAGTCACAATCAGTATATGTATTATTTATTTATTAATAAACACATTTATGTTTGGGGTAACTTTACCTACTTTGCACTATTAATTCAAAGCGAATCTAGAGTTTATATCTGCCACACTTAAATACCCAATCACAACGTAACACACAGTACTTCTTATTTTCATTTTATTCTAACTTAACTTGAATTCATAAAATCGATCCCTTTTCAAATTTGGGCCACAGATGCACGTTTATTAAACTTTGCTTCTCTTTTTATATAACAAAAAAACAAAGGTTTTAATAAGGGTATCATTTTAATTGTTGAAACAAGAATGGCACATAGGTACTGTCATAGTTTTTAAACACTCATATAATTTCAAAGTTTAAACTAGACAGATATAATGATACGAATTAATAATGTAATTTTCCATCAGTAAAGAGCCAAAGTATTATCAGTATCGGATCAGAGTACCTCTTACAAACTTATGAAACAAACAGTTTAACATTTTTGTATTTGTTTAAGCATCGTGAAACCTGGAGTTATAATTATATAAGTACATAGTTTCTGCCTTCGGCTTCGCCCGCGTTATAAGTTTTTATCATCCCAAGGGAACACACTTTCGGGATAAAACTTTTCTGTCTCTCACCAGGGTTTCAATTTCTAGTTCAGCCATTTAGTCATGAAAAGGTACCAAACAGAGTTGGTTTCCCACTTATAATATGAGTTTGGATATAAGTTTGAAATCGCCAAATCGCCGTGAGGTAGCGTGGTGATTAATGCTCGTGCGTTCTCTGTATGAGAAGTGGCCTTTGCCCTGCATTGCGACAGGGTCAGGCTGATATTATTTTTAGTTAACAATTAGTAGAACTGCCTGAATATAGAGTTGGCAAGTTAATTTTGTGACTTTTTCGCATAACAAAATCATTAAGCTTGTATTCTTCAAAAGAATGGACTGAAGTACTTAGTACCTGAACCTTTATATATATTTGTTATTTTATTGTAGCCAACCCAGCTAGACATCGTACTGGTTTTGTGAATGTTCTAATCCTCAGTAACACCGACCACCCAAGGATGGAACTCAGGTGCATAGCCAACTGCAAATAAATTTATAATCGCATTTTTATTTGGAGTAGGTGCAAATGTACGGTTATAGGATTTCATCTTCTTTTGTGCTATAAGCCATTGTTTTTTGCCAAATTTTATTATTCTAGTTCAATAGGCAGTATCCTATAGGTTTTGATTCCCTTGCGACTGTCTAAATATGCGGCATAAACGGCCGTATCTTTTGATTACGTTGATTTAGAAGTTTGTTTTTCACTTGTCACCTCCACGCATTCTTGAAAAACGATCCTGATAGACGGACAGACAGACAACGAAGTGATCCTTTGGACGAAAACCTAAAAACTAATAAGTTCGTTTTCGAATTGTGATGCGCTTGAGTGAGGTTAGGAGTGAAATTTACAGATAACTTTATGGCACGTACGATTTATGACTTGAAACATTCCGACATTGACAAAGCAGCTAAAGCAATTAACTAATAATAATAATTAAATTAATATTAACTTTATCTGCATCTCCTGGTTGCATAGCACTTTGGCAAAAACCGCAAACAAAAGTTAAGAATTACTTATCCATATGTAATTACGGATTCGTTTACAACATGTTTTATTTTTAACCGTAACACAGGGTTTTCCTAGTACGGACTCCAGTATTTTACAAAGGAGCTTTTACCACGTGGTGTAACATAGTTTTAAGTAAATTTTAACTCAACCTTTGTGCATCTCCTTTATTTCACAATCTTTTTTATTAATTACTTAAATATATTTCTAAATCACGTATAATACAAAAACATTAAAAAAACCTTTTGCTAATTTTTTTTACATCCTTCAATTATTTCATGACATTTTTTTATTTTATTAATTTCAATTTTTTTGTGACATCTTATGATTCAATTAGGATGAAATCCAGTAAATTGTGTTTTTGTTCTTATTTATCTAATATTATACTATTTTGACATTCACACATATTTGTACGCCTCGTTAGGCAAAACATGTTTGTAAGTGCTAAATAACAATTGAACTTCTGCACGCCTGTTGTATGTAATCACGTGTTTTGACAAATAAATCAGCTTTATCTTTAAAATGCATATATTAATAGAGGCCACCGGTATCGGGAACAGAATCCAAGCCACCGGCCATTTACTATTATTATCTTACGCTAAGCATTTACAACAATGAACTACTTACCGACGAATTAATACTCATTGTTCTTTCTAGGTATTCGACAATAGAACACACCTCTTCCTAATAACATTATAATGGGTTCTTATCTTTCACTAAGAATTATCTCCTGTACTCAGAGTTCAAGCTTGTATTGTTACTAACGATCAGTTTTTTTACCTGCGACCGTTTGGACATCGTCAATATCATTTTCTTATTGCGAAACAGAGATGGAGCTATAGATTACGTATAGCGCCATCCCCTGTTTGGAATACGCCCCATCCCAGCTTGTAATATCATTACATTTTTGTTACGAGTATTTTCTGCAGTCGCATATTAGCCACTACAGTGTTCACATCTCAACTTTGTTTATCGCAGTACGCTAGTAAACGTTATTAACGATCATGGAGGTTTCAGTAGCTGATATATCTGATTTGAAAGTTGAACAAAAGTTCAAGCAATACCAAAGAAGTCTAATCGGAATTATATTTCCACCAGAAGAAAATGCCTGTATTGCAGACAAGTTGATACCCTTCGGAGGAGCTAGTGACGAAGAGCACGAGAGAAAAATCAGAGAAAAACTCGAAACAGAAGTAACAGAAGCTGAACTCGAAGATGTTGATTTAAAATATATCCCTGAGTATATTCGGGAGCTCAAGAAGAAAGTAGACTATTGGCAGAAGGAATACCAGCACTGGCACGACTTGATATCTAAGAAAAACTGGATGAAATATGAGAAGGAACTGAACAACAAGATCATCAAACTCAAGACTGTAATAAAGAATTTGGACAAAGAGTTGGATACATATAAACACTTAAAATCAATTAAAGACATACATCTTTCGCGTTCGCTCGATCGAAAACGTGTTCAAACATTGGTTGACTATATCAAGAAGAACGAAAGCAACGATGAAGTACTCAAAGACATGATTCAATCTGCTGTTTCTAGTTTTCGATTTGTGGAAACCGCATATGTCAAATTCGCAATATATGCAAGGTATGGAGAGTTCAGAACCCGGCCATCGAATAACCAATCCATCTTACCGGATGCCGTTGAATAACGATGTTTTACATGGAGCAAGTGAACCTAGTGACTGGGTAACGGTACCCCTTGTACCTAAATAACTTTCCATGTAATAAGACTTGTGTTAGATTTAATTTAGGTTAAGTTGTAACCATGATACTTTAAGGCCAAGCTAGTTAGTACTTTTTGATTGAAGTGTATATGTATGTAGTTATAGTATTTTATAAGCCGTATATATTTTATCTATGTAATATTGTTTATTAATAAATAAACACAAAGATTTTGTAAATTATATATATATTTTTTTCATTTATTTTTCCTATACACAAAATGTAAGAATCTTTAAAAATCTTTAGTTTGATACTTAATAATAATCTCATAAACCTTATTCATAAACACACCATACGCACACACAAACACACGTGTAAACTAAGTTACAATCAGTATATGTATTATTTATTTATTAATAAACACATTTATGTTTGGGGTAACTTTACCTACTTTGCACTATTAATTCAAAGCGAATCTAGAGTTTATATCTGCCACACTTAAATACCCAATCACAACGTAACACACAGTACTTCTTATTTTCATTTTATTCTAACTTAACTTGAATTCATAAAATCGATCCCTTTTCAAATTTGGGCCACAGATGCACGTTTATTAAACTTTGCTTCTCTTTTTATATAACAAAAAAACAAAGGTTTTAATAAGGGTATCATTTTAATTGTTGAAACAAGAATGGCACATAGGTACTGTCATAGTTTTTAAACACTCATATAATTTCAAAGTTTAAACGAGACAGATATAATGATACGAATTAATAATGTAATTTTCCATCAGTAAAGAGCCAAAGTATTCTCAGTATCGGATCAGAGTACCTCTTACAAACTTATGAAACAAACAGTTTAACATTTTTGTATTTGTTTAAGCATCGTGAAACCTGGAGTTATAATTATATAAGTACATAAATTCTGCCTTCGGCTTCGCCCGCGTTATAAGTTTTTTATCATCCCAAGGGAACACACTTTCGGGATAAAACTTTTCTGTCTCTCACCAGGGTTTCAATTTCTAGTTCAGCCATTTAGTCATGAAAAGGTACCAAACAGAGTTGGTTTCCCACTTATAATATGAGTTTGGATATAAGTTTGAAATCGCCAAATCGCCGTGAGGTAGCGTGGTGATTAATGCTCGTGCGTTCTCTGTATGAGAAGTGGCCTTTGCCCTGCATTGCGACAGGGTCAGGCTGATATTATTTTTAGTTAACAATTAGTAGAACTGCCTGAATATAGAGTTGGCAAGTTAATTTTGTGACTTTTTCGCATAACAAAATCATTAAGCTTGTATTCTTCAAAAGAATGGACTGAAGTACTTAGTACCTGAAACTTTATATATATTTGTTATTTTATTGTAGCCAACCCAGCTAGACATCGTACTGGTTTTGTAAATGTTCTAATCCTCAGTAACACCGACCACCCAAGGATGGAACTCAGGTGCATAGCCAACTGCAAATAAATTTATAATCGCATTTTTATTTGGAGTAGGTGCAAATGTACGGTTATAGGATTTCATCTTCTTTTGTGCTATAAGCCATTGTTTTTTGCCAAATTTTATTATTCTAGTTCAATAGGCAGTATCCTATAGGTTTTGATTCCCTTGCGACTGTCTAAATATGCGGCATAAACGGCCGTATCTTTTGATTACGTTGATTGAGAAGTTTATTTTTCACTTGTCACCTCCACGCGTTCTTGAAAAACGATCCTGATAGACGGACAGACAGACAACGAAGTGATCTTTTGGACGAAAACCTAAAAACTAATAAGTTCGTTTTCGAATTGTGATGCGCTTGAGTGAGGTTACGAGTGAACTTTACAGATAACTTTATGGCACGTACGATTTATGACTTGAAACATTCCGACATTGACAAAGCAGCTAAAGCAATTAACTAATAATAATAATTAAATTAATATTAACTTTATCTGCATCTCCTGGTTGCATAGCACTTTGGCAAAAACCGCAAACAAAAGTTAAGAATTACTTATCCATATGTAATTACGGATTCGTTTACAACATGTTTTATTTTTAACCGTAACACAGGGTTTTCCTAGTACGGACTCCAGTATTTTACAAAGGAGCTTTTACCACGTGGTGTAACATAGTTTTAAGTAAATTTTAACTCAACCTTTGTGCATCTCCTTTATTTCACAATCTTTTTTATTAATTACTTAAATATATTTCTAAATCACGTATAATACAAAAACATTAAAAAAACCTTTTGCTAATTTTTTTTACATCCTTCAATTATTTCATGACATTTTTTTATTTTATTAATTTCAATTTTTTTGTGACATCTTATGATTCAATTAGGATGAAATCCAGTAAATTGTGTTTTTGTTCTTATTTTTATTTATCTAATATTATACTATTTTGACATTCACACATATTTGTACGCCTCGTTAGGCAAAACATGTTTGTAAGTGCTAAATAACAATTGAACTTCTGCACGCCTGTTGTATGTAATCACGTGTTTTGACAAATAAATCAGCTTTATCTTTAAAATGCAAATATTAATAGAGGCCACCGGTATCGGGAACAGAATCCAAGCCACCGGCCATTTACTATTATTATCTTACGCTAAGCATTTACAACAATGAACTACTTACCGACGAATTAATACTCATTGTTCTTTCTAGGTATTCGACAATAGAACACACCTCTTCCTAATAACATTATAATGGGTTCTTATCTTTCACTAAGAATTATCTCCTGTACTCAGAGTTCAAGCTTGTATTGTTACTAACGATCAGTTTTTTTACCTGCGACCGTTTGGACATCGTCAATATCATTGTCTTATTGCGAAACAGAGATGGAGCTATAGATTACGTATAGCGCCATCCCCTGTTTGGAATACGCCCCATCCCAGCTTGTAATATCATTACATTTTTGTTACGAGTATTTTCTGCAGTCGCATATTAGCCACTACAGTGTTCACATCTCAACTTTGTTTATCGCAGTACGCTAGTAAACGTTATTAACGATCATGGAGGTTTCAGTAGCTGATATATCTGATTTGAAAGTTGAACAAAAGTTCAAGCAATACCAAAGAAGTCTAATCGGAATTATATTTCCACCAGAAGAAAATGCCTGTATTGCAGACAAGTTGATACCCTTCGGAGGAGCTAGTGACGAAGAGCACGAGAGAAAAATCAGAGAAAAACTCGAAACAGAAGTAACAGAAGCTGAACTCGAAGATGTTGATTTAAAATATATCCCTGAGTATATTCGGGAGCTCAAGAAGAAAGTAGACTATTGGCAGAAGGAATACCAGCACTGGCACGACTTGATATCTAAGAAAAACTGGATGAAATATGAGAAGGAACTGAACAACAAGATCATCAAACTCAAGACTGTAATAAAGAATTTGGACAAAGAGTTGGATACATATAAACACTTAAAATCAATTAAAGACATACATCTTTCGCGTTCGCTCGATCGAAAACGTGTTCAAACATTGGTTGACTATATCAAGAAGAACGAAAGCAACGATGAAGTACTCAAAGACATGATTCAATCTGCTGTTTCTAGTTTTCGATTTGTGGAAACCGCATATGTCAAATTCGCAATATATGCAAGGTATGGAGAGTTCAGAACCCGGCCATCGAATAACCAATCCATCTTACCGGATGCCGTTGAATAACGATGTTTTACATGGAGCAAGTGAACCTAGTGACTGGGTAACGGTACCCCTTGTACCTAAATAACTTTCCATGTAATAAGACTTGTGTTAGATTTAATTTAGGTTAAGTTGTAACCATGATACTTTAAGGCCAAGCTAGTTAGTACTTTTTGATTGAAGTGTATATGTATGTAGTTATAGTATTTTATAAGCCGTATATATTTTATCTATGTAATATTGTTTCTTAATAAATAAACACAAAGATTTTGTAAATTATATATATTTTTTTTTCATTTATTTTTCCTATACACAAAATGTAAGAATCTTTAAAAATCTTTAGTTTGATACTTAATAATAATCTCATAAACCTTATTCATAAACACACCATACGCACACACAAACACACGTGTAAACTAAGTTACAATCAGTATATGTATTATTTATTTATTAATAAACACATTTATGTTTGGGGTAACTTTACCTACTTTGCACTATTAATTCAAAGCGAATCTAGAGTTTATATCTGCCACACTTAAATACCCAATCACAACGTAACACACAGTACTTCTTATTTTCATTTTATTCTAACTTAACTTGAATTCATAAAATCGATCCCTTTTCAAATTTGGGCCACAGATGCACGTTTATTAAACTTTGCTTCTCTTTTTATATAACAAAAAAACAAAGGTTTTAATAAGGGTATCATTTAAATTGTTGAAACAAGAATGGCACATAGGTACTGACATAGTTTTTATACACTCATATAATTTCAAAGTTTAAACGAGACAGATATAATGATACGAATTAATAATGTAATTTTCCATCAGTAAAGAGCCAAAGTATTCTCAGTATCGGATCAGAGTACCTCTTACAAACTTATGAAACAAACAGTTTAACATTTTTGTATTTGTTTAAGCATCGTGAAACCTGGAGTTATAATTATATAAGTACATAGTTTCTGCCTTCGGCTTCGCCCGCGTTATAAGTTTTTTATCATCCCAAGGGAACACACTTTCGGGATAAAACTTTTCTGTCTCTCACCAGGGTTTCAATTTCTAGTTCAGCCATTTAGTCATGAAAAGGTACCAAACAGAGTTGGTTTCCCACTTATAATATGAGTTTGGATATAAGTTTGAAATCGCCAAATCGCCGTGAGGTAGCGTGGTGATTAATGCTCGTGCGTTCTCTGTATGAGAAGTGGCCTTTGCCCTGCATTGCGACAGGGTCAGGCTGATATTATTTTTAGTTAACAATTAGTAGAACTGCCTGAATATAGAGTTGGCAAGTTAATTTTGTGACTTTTTCGCATAACAAAATCATTAAGCTTGTATTCTTCAAAAGAATGGACTGAAGTACTTAGTACCTGAAACTTTATATATATTTGTTATTTTATTGTAGCCAACCCAGCTAGACATCGTACTGGTTTTGTAAATGTTCTAATCCTCAGTAACACCGACCACCCAAGGATGGAACTCAGGTGCATAGCCAACTGCAAATAAATTTATAATCGCATTTTTATTTGGAGTAGGTGCAAATGTACGGTTATAGGATTTCATCTTCTTTTGTGCTATAAGCCATTGTTTTTTGCCAAATTTTATTATTCTAGTTCAATAGGCAGTATCCTATAGGTTTTGATTCCCTTGCGACTGTCTAAATATGCGGCATAAACGGCCGTATCTTTTGATTACGTTGATTGAGAAGTTTATTTTTCACTTGTCACCTCCACGCGTTCTTGAAAAACGATCCTGATAGACGGACAGACAGACAACGAAGTGATCTTTTGGACGAAAACCTAAAAACTAATAAGTTCGTTTTCGAATTGTGATGCGCTTGAGTGAGGTTACGAGTGAACTTTACAGATAACTTTATGGCACGTACGATTTATGACTTGAAACATTCCGACATTGACAAAGCAGCTAAAGCAATTAACTAATAATAATAATTAAATTAATATTAACTTTATCTGCATCTCCTGGTTGCATAGCACTTTGGCAAAAACCGCAAACAAAAGTTAAGAATTACTTATCCATATGTAATTACGGATTCGTTTACAACATGTTTTATTTTTAACCGTAACACAGGGTTTTCCTAGTACGGACTCCAGTATTTTACAAAGGAGCTTTTACCACGTGGTGTAACATAGTTTTAAGTAAATTTTAACTCAACCTTTGTGCATCTCCTTTATTTCACAATCTTTTTTATTAATTACTTAAATATATTTCTAAATCACGTATAATACAAAAACATTAAAAAAACCTTTTGCTAATTTTTTTTTTTTTTTACATCCTTCAATTATTTCATGACATTTTTTTATTTTATTAATTTCAATTTTTTTGTGACATCTTATGATTCAATTCAGTAAATTGTGTTTTTGTTCTTATTTTTATTTACTAATATTATACTATTTTGACATTCACACATATTTGTACGCCTCGTTAGGAAAAACATGTTTGTAAGTGCTAAATAACAATTGAACTTCTGCATGCCTGTTGTATGTAATCACGTGTTTTGACAAATAAATCAGCTTTATCTTTAAAATGCATATATTAATAGAGGCCACCGGTATCGGGAACAGAATCCAAGCCACCGGCCATTTACTATTATTATCTTACGCTAAGCATTTACAACAATGAACTACTTACCGACGAATTAATACTCATTGTTCTTTCTAGGTATTCGACAATAGAACACACCTCTTCCTAATAACATTATAATGGGTTCTTATCTTTCACTAAGAATTATCTCCTGTACTCAGAGTTCAAGCTTGTATTGTTACTAACGATCAGTTTTTTTACCTGCGACCGTTTGGACATCGTCAATATCATTGTCTTATTGCGAAAAAGAGATGGAGCTATAGATTACGTATAGCGCCATCCCCTGTTTGGAATACGCCCCATCCCAGCTTGTAATATCATTACATTTTTGTTACGAGTATTTTCTGCAGTCGCATATTAGCCACTACAGTGTTCACATCTCAACTTTGTTTATCGCAGTACGCTAGTAAACGTTATTAACGATCATGGAGGTTTCAGTAGCTGATATATCTGATTTGAAAGTTGAACAAAAGTTCAAGCAATACCAAAGAAGTCTAATCGGAATTATATTTCCACCAGAAGAAAATGCCTGTATTGCAGACAAGTTGATACCCTTCGGAGGAGCTAGTGACGAAGAGCACGAGAGAAAAATCAGAGAAAAACTCGAAACAGAAGTAACAGAAGCTGAACTCGAAGATGTTGATTTAAAATATATCCCTGAGTATATTCGGGAGCTCAAGAAGAAAGTAGACTATTGGCAGAAGGAATACCAGCACTGGCACGACTTGATATCTAAGAAAAACTGGATGAAATATGAGAAGGAACTGAACAACAAGATCATCAAACTCAAGACTGTAATAAAGAATTTGGACAAAGAGTTGGATACATATAAACACTTAAAATCAATTAAAGACATACATCTTTCGCGTTCGCTCGATCGAAAACGTGTTCAAACATTGGTTGACTATATCAAGAAGAACGAAAGCAACGATGAAGTACTCAAAGACATGATTCAATCTGCTGTTTCTAGTTTTCGATTTGTGGAAACCGCATATGTCAAATTCGCAATATATGCAAGGTATGGAGAGTTCAGAACCCGGCCATCGAATAACCAATCCATCTTACCGGATGCCGTTGAATAACGATGTTTTACATGGAGCAAGTGAACCTAGTGACTGGGTAACGGTACCCCTTGTACCTAAATAACTTTCCATGTAATAAGACTTGTGTTAGATTTAATTTAGGTTAAGTTGTAACCATGATACTTTAAGGCCAAGCTAGTTAGTACTTTTTGATTGAAGTGTATATGTATGTAGTTATAGTATTTTATAAGCCGTATATATTTTATCTATGTAATATTGTTTATTAATAAATAAACACAAAGATTTTGTAAATTATATATATTTTTTTTTCATTTATTTTTCCTATACACAAAATGTAAGAATCTTTAAAAATCTTTAGTTTGATACTTAATAATAATCTCATAAACCTTATTCATAAACACACCATACGCACACACAAACACACGTGTAAACTAAGTTACAATCAGTATATGTATTATTTATTTATTAATAAACACATTTATGTTTGGGGTAACTTTACCTACTTTGCACTATTAATTCAAAGCGAATCTAGAGTTTATATCTGCCACACTTAAATACCCAATCACAACGTAACACACAGTACTTCTTATTTTCATTTTATTCTAACTTAACTTGAATTCATAAAATCGATCCCTTTTCAAATTTGGGCCACAGATGCACGTTTATTAAACTTTGCTTCTCTTTTTATATAACAAAAAAACAAAGGTTTTAATAAGGGTATCATTTTAATTGTTGAAACAAGAATGGCACATAGGTACTGTCATAGTTTTTAAACACTCATATAATTTCAAAGTTTAAACGAGACAGATATAATGATACGAATTAATAATGTAATTTTCCATCAGTAAAGAGCCAAAGTATTCTCAGTATCGGATCAGAGTACCTCTTACAAACTTATGAAACAAACAGTTTAACATTTTTGTATTTGTTTAAGCATCGTGAAACCTGGAGTTATAATTATATAAGTACATAAATTCTGCCTTCGGCTTCGCCCGCGTTATAAGTTTTTTATCATCCCAAGGGAACACACTTTCGGGATAAAACTTTTCTGTCTCTCACCAGGGTTTCAATTTCTAGTTCAGCCATTTAGTCATGAAAAGGTACCAAACAGAGTTGGTTTCCCACTTATAATATGAGTTTGGATATAAGTTTGAAATCGCCAAATCGCCGTGAGGTAGCGTGGTGATTAATGCTCGTGCGTTCTCTGTATGAGAAGTGGCCTTTGCCCTGCATTGCGACAGGGTCAGGCTGATATTATTTTTAGTTAACAATTAGTAGAACTGCCTGAATATAGAGTTGGCAAGTTAATTTTGTGACTTTTTCGCATAACAAAATCATTAAGCTTGTATTCTTCAAAAGAATGGACTGAAGTACTTAGTACCTGAAACTTTATATATATTTGTTATTTTATTGTAGCCAACCCAGCTAGACATCGTACTGGTTTTGTGAATGTTCTAATCCTCAGTAACACCGACCACCCAAGGATGGAACTCAGGTGCATAGCCAACTGCAAATAAATTTATAATCGCATTTTTATTTGGAGTAGGTGCAAATGTACGGTTATAGGATTTCATCTTCTTTTGTGCTATAAGCCATTGTTTTTTGCCAAATTTTATTATTCTAGTTCAATAGGCAGTATCCTATAGGTTTTGATTCCCTTGCGACTGTCTAAATATGCGGCATAAACGGCCGTATCTTTTGATTACGTTGATTGAGAAGTTTATTTTTCACTTGTCACCTCCACGCGTTCTTGAAAAACGATCCTGATAGACGGACAGACAGACAACGAAGTGATCTTTTGGACGAAAACCTAAAAACTAATAAGTTCGTTTTCGAATTGTGATGCGCTTGAGTGAGGTTACGAGTGAACTTTACAGATAACTTTATGGCACGTACGATTTATGACTTGAAACATTCCGACATTGACAAAGCAGCTAAAGCAATTAACTAATAATAATAATTAAATTAATATTAACTTTATCTGCATTTCCTGGTTGCATAGCACTTTGGCAAAAACCGCAAACAAAAGTTAAGAATTACTTATCCATATGTAATTACGGATTCGTTTACAACATGTTTTATTTTTAACCGTAACACAGGGTTTTCCTAGTACGGACTCCAGTATTTTACAAAGGAGCTTTTACCACGTGGTGTAACATAGTTTTAAGTAAATTTTAACTCAACCTTTGTGCATCTCCTTTATTTCACAATCTTTATTATTAATTACTTAAATATATTTCTAAATCACGTATAATACAAAAACATTAAAAAAACCTTTTGCTAATTTTTTTTTTTTTTTACATCCTTCAATTATTTCATGACATTTTTTTATTTTATTAATTTCAATTTTTTTGTGACATCTTATGATTCAATTAGGATGAAATCCAGTAAATTGTGTTTTTGTTCTTATTTTTATTTATCTAATATTATACTATTTTGACATTCACACATATTTGTACGCCTCGTTAGGAAAAACATGTTTGTAAGTGCTAAATAACAATTGAACTTCTGCATGCCTGTTGTATGTAATCACGTGTTTTGACAAATAAATCAGCTTTATCTTTAAAATGCATATATTAATAGAGGCCACCGGTATCGGGAACAGAATCCAAGCCACCTGCCATTTACTATTATTATCTTACGCTAAGCATTTACAACAATGAACTACTTACCGACGAATTAATACTCATTGTTCTTTCTAGGTATTCGACAATAGAACACACCTCTTCCTAATAACATTATAATGGGTTCTTATCTTTCACTAAGAATTATCTCCTGTACTCAGAGTTCAAGCTTGTATTGTTACTAACGATCAGTTTTTTTACCTGCGAGCGTTTGGACATCGTCAATATCATTGTCTTATTGCGAAAAAGAGATGGAGCTATAGATTACGTATAGCGCCATCCCCTGTTTGGAATACGCCCCATCCCAGCTTGTAATATCATTACATTTTTGTTACTAGTATTTTCTGCAGTCGCATATTAGCCACTACAGTGTTCACATCTCAACTTTGTTTATCGCAGTACGCTAGTAAACGTTATTGCATGTTTTTTTATGTTTATGTTAACAACCTAAAAACTTTATTTACTTCTTATTTTATTGTTTCTTTAAAAAAAAAAAAAAGTAAAATAATATAAATAGGCTCTATGACTATGAAATACTAAGATCCCCTACTATAATTTGCCGAATAAAAAGCCGTAGCGCAAATATGCATTCGTTCTCAACTCTCTCCATTCTTCTCCCAAGGGATTTGTTGACCAACTGAGTTTTTAAAACTGAATTTATTATAGAAGGAAAATGAAGCTGGTGGGTTTAATCAAGTTTTGTTATATACAGTTTTACAGAACAAGGTCTAGTGTTCTAGTGGTTATCATTTCGGTTCCCGGGTTGAGTAAAGTGTTATTGGCTTTTACAACTGAAATTTCTCAGTAGTAGCCTGGATCCTGGATTTGTGCCCGATTGGTTGCAAAAGGCTCGCCCACTTTTACCTGGGACTTAAACAATACTGGTGAAATGTTTTTGTACTACAGGTTCACCTCTGTTTAACCTCTTGGGGAGTACAGGCGTGATGTTTCGTTATGTATGGAACAGGATGGAAAGTCCTGCAACCTCCATTGAAAAGGGAGTGTCCTCCAATCAGACGGGTGTTTAGTCTGGTCGGTAGCTGCCCGATGGTAGTTGTTTGGCTTTTGTAAACGAGTATGTTTATATCGCGCGGAGAACTTTGGTTTCGGGACGTAGGATTTTTGTGACGTCAGGTATTCTTTTAGTTTGTATGTGGCGTTATAGATGGAGCTACTATTATGAAGACTATGATTAGGATTCAAATGATTGAAGTTGTTCGTAGTATCTGAAATTCAATATGTTAGGATGCAAAAAGAAGTATTACTCAAGCGACTAAATTGGAATTTTATCACTGCAACGGACGCAGTCTTACGTGGTAGAAACGACGAATAGTCAGTGACAGTTATCATAAATGTTACTTTCAAATGACAAATCACTGACATATTAAAAAAAGCTTACGATTACAAACTAAACAGATTTTTTTATGTTATTAATAATATGTGCGAGCTATTTTCTTAATAGTTCTTCCCAATACAAAAGAAGAGAATATCAATATTCAAAAATAAATCCTAGTAGACTTTGTTGTTTGGAGTACCGGGTACCAGTAGTACCAGATTGATTACAGTTTGTTTCACTTTTCCTTTGTTAACTTTTCAAACAACTTTCAAAATTCATGTTAAGCTAATTGAGTCACAAAAAAGGTTTCTTAACCTTTTTTATAAAAAAATAGTGATAATTTTATTCCTTACTTCACTACACATTTTTTTAAAGCGAAACGAAATACGAAACTCATAAAAAATATTCGCTCTAGTAAGAGAGTAAGTAAATAGTAGTAGTAGAGTAAGTAAATCTTCTGCACAAATTGGGATGGTATTTCCGTAGATTTAATAATCTGAGAAAAAACGGATTTTTGACCAAATAACAAGAGATTTAAACGCGTGTTATTTAACGTATATTATGATTCATTACTCCTACATAATAATATAGTTTTGACGTCTATGTGTATCATTAATGTTAAAAGTATTTGGATTACATTGCTTTTATGGTTGGCATTGATTTGAAAATTTATAAGTAAATAAAAAGCTTTTTTACAAAAATATACTACCGACTATTTCTTTGTTAAAAAGCTTTTTCAATTTTCACTTTTTAGTTGTTCCTACCTAATAGGCTGCACAAACTGACTTTGCTTGGAATGACTGAAACTCACAAGAGAGGACAAGGACATTAAACTACCTCCAACGGAAACACCATGTTCTTCTCGGGCTCTGTAGATTCTAGCACAAACGGAGTTGCTGTGTGGGTGTCTCGCCATCTCAACAAGCATGTACTTGGTTATAACCCTGTATCTGATAGAATAAAGACTCTGAGACTTAACACGAGACCCTGTACCCTCAACATTGTCGTAGTGTATGCTCCCACTTCCAGCGCTAGTGATGAGACTATCGACGAGTTTTATGCTGTCCTGGAAACTATTCTGACCATAATCCTGAACCGCGAGATCACTTTAATAATCGGTGACTGGAATGCTAAAATTGGCAAAACGCAGCAAGACGATCACATCCGGAACACGATCGGAAAGTATGGCATTGGTACCAGGAACGAGAGAGGCCAGCGGCTCTTGGAGTTCTGCATCGAAAGGAAGCTCACAGTAATGAACACCTGCTTCCAACATCACCCAAGACGTCTTTACTCATGGAAGTCTCCAGGCGACAGACATCGTAACCAAATTGACTACGTAATCATTGACAGCCGATGGAGAACTTCAATTTCGAACGTGAAAACCTTTCCTGGTGCCGACTGCGGATCGGACCATTGCCTTCTCGTTGCAAAGTTTTCCCTGCGTCTAAAAGCGGTAAAAAAAGATCTTCCCCTGAGGCCACGAACATTGACATCGCCAGAGAAAATAGCGTTCCAAAAAGATCTTAAGAACGCAATCGCAGATAGACCACTCCCCATTAACAGAGGCGCGAATGTCCATTGGAACCATCTCAAGGACTTGACGAGGAAAGTCATGGATGGAATCACGGGTCAGCAATCAAAACCCACTTGCAAACAAACATGGCTTAGCACTGATACCTGGAAACTGGTGAAGGAGCGGAAAGACCTTAAAATGCTGGGACATAAAACACAAGGAGACCGACAAAAAAATGCTGATCTGAGTCGGAAGATACAACAGCACTGCCGCCGTGACAAAAATAACTTTGTAGAGAATATCTGCCTAGAGATTGAAGACCACGCTCTAAAGGTACAAACATCAGATCTGTTCAAAAAAGTTAAACTACTGTCGAAGCAGTTCAAACCCAAAACGTGGGTGGTTCAGGACGAGGATGGTAGTCCACTTCAGGATCTGGTTGCAATAGCGGAAAGATGGAGACAATATTGTGAAGAGCTCTACAAAAACCCCAACAATAGCGGGCATACAATAACTACATGGCAGTCACACGAGAAAGAACCACGTATACTGCCATCTGAAATTGAGGCTGCAATAGCAGCTCTCAAAGACAAAAAGGCGCCGGGACCAGACCAGTTAACGGCGGAGATAATCAAAGCGATGGGCTCATCGGGTGTGGATGCTCTACTTAAAATTTGTAATGACGTTTGGCGTACGGGCGAATGGCCGGATGATTGGGCAAGATCAGTAATTATGCCGCTGCATAAGAAAGGCTCCACGGCAAAATGCGATAATTACAGAACCCTGGCCCTTATATCCCACGCCAGTAAAGTGTTACTACATGTCATAAATAAAAGGCTCCGTCATTACTTAGACTGGCAAATTCCACAAGAGCAGGCTGGTTTCGTCAAAGGTAAAGGGACTCGAGAACAAATTCTGAACATTCGCCAACTAATTGAGAAGTCCTACGAATTTAACACCCCTATCATCATGTGTTTTATTGACTACAGCAAGGCTTTTGACTGCGTGATTTGGCCGGCTCTGTGGAAGATCCTGGAGGAACTTGGAGTACCCAAACATCTGGTGGCTCTCATCCAATCTCTTTATCGGTCCAATCAGGGTGTGGTAAAGGTTGACAAAACAATATCTGGGCCTTTCAACTTCGGCAAGGGTGTAAGGCAGGGATGCATTCTGTCTCCTATTCTTTTTAATATTTATGGAGAGTACATCATCAGACGAACTTGTGAAGACTGGGCGGGTGGGGTCACAATCGGTGGCACCAAATTAGCTAACCTCCGTTATGCAGATGACACTACACTTCTAGCTTCGAATGAAACCGAGATGGTAGACCTCCTTAACAGAATGGAAACAATCAGTTTGGAGCTGGGCCTCAGAATAAATCATGCCAAAACCAAACTTATGGTGGTGGATCGCGCAAACCTTCTCCAGTTTACAGGTGCTCTGGCGCTGGAAACGGTAAGCGACTTCATCTACCTGGGTGCAAGCATCAGCATCACGGGGTCCAGTGAGAATGAAATAAGGAGGCGTATAGGGATGGCCAAAAATGCAATGTCCCAATTGCAGAAAATATGGAGAGACCGAAATATTTCACGTAAGACGAAAGTGAAATTGGTCAATTCCCTAGTGTTCTCAATCTTCAGTTACGGGGCCGAAACGTGGACCTTAAAGAAAGCTGACCGTGACCACATAAATGCGTTTGAGATGTGGTGCTGGAGAAAGATGATGAAAATCCCTTGGACCGCCTTTCGCACCAACGACTCCATCCTCCGCGAACTGAATATCAAGATCAGACTGTCCACGATCTGCCTTCGTAGGATATTGGAGTTATTTGGTCACATCGCCAGAAAGGATGGAAACAACCTAGAAAAACTGATGGTTACTGGCAAGATTGAAGGGAAACGTTCTAGAGGTCGCAGTCCAATAAGATGGTCAGACCAAGTCCGCACATCGTTGAACACTAAACTGCACGATGCTCTCCACGACGCAAAAGACAGGCATAGGTGAAGCAAATTAGTGAAGGAAAAGTTACTTCCACGACAACAGGGGAATCACGACCCTCAGTAATGAGGAACACGACGCGAGGAGGAGTAGGATGTAGGTGTACATATACATCTACTCCCTAAGAAACCTTTCTGATGGTTCGAAGTAATTGGATTTATAGTGAAAATTGCAAGAATTGTGCATGTATCACATGGACGCAATGCAATGCCATTCGACCGATTTGCGCTTGAAATTTTTCATAGACAATCATATCGTAATTGATATCGTCTATCGACGCTTTTTAAATTGTGTCGCGTCATCAGTAAAGTTCTTTATCTTTCACAAAAAGAAGCGTGTGTGACCTTATGTTAAAATTGGACTGGCCAGTTTTTTTTGAGCTGAAAATCTGATACTTTAAAAGTGGATACTTGAGGCCACAACTCTCAAAGAGCAAAATTCTAAGCACTCAAGCTTTATTTAACGTTTTCGAAGGACATTACCCGAATAATCTTTCTGTATCTTTTCTACCTTTAATTTCGCCCAAAAATATCCTTTAATTAAACTTCCACTTATCCCGTTTACCAACGAAGCAGACCTTTCTCAGATTTTAATCGAAATCACACTCTACCTTCCCTTTCTTTCCAGTTTAGACTAATTATAACACTTCAGAGTAAATGGAGATCATGCCTTAAAATGTTGCTTATACTTCAGTAGTATTCAGGTGTCTGGCTGTGTTTATTAATAGGGTAGGCAGAAGGGTATTGTACATCTACATTTCGCCAGTTGTGTTTACGATAGGATCGCCTCTTTGACTCATCCAAGCACAAATCTAGACAAACAATTTTTGAATGGTAACCGCAATAACTGCTTTGGAGGATGTCTTAAAGGTTCTGGACTGGAGGGGGTTAGGCATCAACGTTAATGGCAAGTACACCACTAACCTTCGATTTGTCGGCGATATAGTGGTCATGCCCTCAGTAGGGCTTCTGAAAGAGTGGGTCTTAAAATGAACATAGACAAAACCAAAGTCATGTTGAATGACCATGTAACACCCACTCCTATCAAGATCGGAGACTCTACACTCGAAATTGGTAACGATTATGTCTACCTGAGACAAACAGTCCAGTTGGGTAGATCTTACTTTGAGAAAGAGGTCATCCATCGAATCCCACTCGGCTGGGCGGCGTTCGGGAAATAGCGTGGTATCTTCTCGTCCAATTTACCGCAGTTTCTCAACACAAATGTATGACTAGAATGTGTTGCCAGTGTTTATCTATGGGACCGAGACGTGGTCGCTCACAATGGGCGTTATAAGAAAAGGTTAAAGTCACCCAAAGGGCAATGGAGAGGGCTATGCTCGGAATTTCTAAACTACGAAAATACGAGACGGGCACGGGATTGGTCAAGATGGCGACGCCTGGGGAAGGCCTATGTCCAGCAGTGGATTTCTTTCTGCTGAAATTATGATGAATGATGAACATTTTGAGAATCTGACTTTTTGCTATATAGATATGTTCTGCTTTACAGACCATCTAATAGTTGGAAGTTTTGCTACATGGTCATTTTGCTAATTATACTTACTGCTCATTAGAAGTTTCGCGGTGTTGGACGTTTTGCTACTTAGACCTTCTGATCAGGAGGGAATAAAACAGCACGACACTCGGCAATCGACTCAAGATTCAAGATGACTGAACCTTTTTCGCTTGCGATCATTGCCTTCAAACCTAACCTATCCATGTTGGAATGCCCAAAGTTCCCAAGCTCGCTTCGCTAGCGCTTAGAATTATAAGTTGAATACCTACAGAGATGCTCTAATAATAAAAAAGCCTTTTATTCAGATCTAGCAGCTTAACTTAATAACAAAATTCTAAAACACTTAAACTTAATCTTAAAACTATTCTATTATTTGTTATCTTTTTTTAATTTTCTGTAGATCTGGTTGCCAATTGGCAAAGGCCTCCTCCAACATTTTACTTTGATAAGAGATGCTCTATCTTTAACTAATTAGTCTGTAGTGTATAAGCTATGTTCTAAGTTCGCATATACCTATGTATGTTACTCGTGTACTTAAATACCAATTATTACTAATAAATGAGTCAGTTATCAACTAGCAGTCAGAGCGTTTGATTCTCCTCTAATACCCAACCTTACATGGCGACCCTGCCAGGATTGGAGATGGGGTGTCGGGTCGCAATGCAGGCACACTGTGTGTGGTACAGATTTCGTTCTAAGTGTACGTTGCGTTATTGAACTTTGTTCGAGAATAATCATAAACTTTTACAATGTGAATATCTAACACTCCAAAACGAGAAGAAGTGATAATAAACCAAAATGGCATTGGAGCATCGAATGTGGCTGATACCGACCAGCTACAATTTCATCTTTCTGCAATAAGCATTGTGATTATGATAATTTTGGGTTTGTTGCTGATACTAGCAGCCTATTTCCTGTACAAATGCTATAAGAACTGTCATCGTACGTGGATTAATGACCAAATACTTCGTCAAACCTTGAGAAATTCGTTTACTCAGCGTGTTCGTAGAGGAACTGGAGAAGAAAATAGATGTTCGGCGTGTGCAACGCGATTTTCGGCATTCAGTACCAGGTGTACGTCGTGTTCAAACAGTCCTGGGGCCAAGCCCAGCCAAGCCTTCACGTCCTAAAGAAGATTTCGTGCTTAAACCGAATGAGTGATATCGTATAACGTAAAAGTGATGTAAAGTGAAGTGTCAAGAGTGCGTAAAAGTGAACTGAAACCGATGAAAATGCGTTGAACTATGGTAATCCAATTTATATATCCTTTTATTAGTCGTTAAGTATGCTAATTATTTCTTATTCTTTAAAAATGTCAAATTAGGGCTCATGAGCTCAATGATATATATGAAAAATTAAGAAAAATTAAAGAAAATGTATTTAAATTGAGTTTTGAAAGGAGGACGCCAGAGCGTTTGAAAGAAAAGCTGAATGAGGCAACTATTGTGTATGATAGTTATTCTGTTTTACTTCCAAGCATAAGAAAACAAATAGATGATAAGATATTTAGTGGTAAAAGTTTGTCATTAATTAAATCGCATTGTGATAAAATTGCAGAGGTATATTCTCAAATACAAGAGTTTTGTAATAAGTTGCATAATTATACGTGAAACTGATAAGAGTAGTTGTGAACTATTTGGCTCAACATCGAATCTTGAATCAAAAATGGAGTTTAATTTAAAAGTAGCCCTGAGTTTGTTACCAGTCATGAACAATGAGGAATCGACGACGCGTCAAATAATTGATGGTATCGATTACTATAGCTCTACTTTAAAAACTGAACAGTGTAAATTAAGTTTAGTTAATTTTGTCTTAAAGAGTCGTCTCTCTCAACAAGCAAAGTTAAGACTTAAATCTGATTATCCATCCATTGATGCATTACTAACTGATATGCGTATGATTCTTTTGCCTAAAAAAAGTAGCGTCGCCTTGCAAAGTAAACTTCAAACTTTGCGACAAGATCAAAGGTCGATTAATGATTATGGTAAGGAGTTGACTGAGCCATTTATGGATTTATCTATAGCGCAAGCCGAAGGCAAAACGGAAAATCTGAAGGTTTTACAACCTTTAAACGAAAAACAAGCAATTAAACGTTTTGCCGACGGGTTACGCAATAGGCGACTCAGTACGATAATAGCTGCACAAAAATATGAAACCTTAAAGGACGCGGTGCAAGCAGCTATAGATGAAGAGACCATTGCAATGCCGTCTCAGTCTGAAAATATTTTAACTTTTAATAGGAACCGTAATAATTATTTTCAAGGTAAGCATAATCGAGGTTTTTCTGGAGACACCCGCCAGTTTCGAGGTGCTTCCACGTGTAACAATTTCAGCAGGCCTTCCGTCCATCTAGGTGCGACTTTCTACCGAGGCCGTGGTCGTCCGTTCCAGAACCATAGTCGAGGTCAGCCTAAACTGAATCGAGGTACGTACTATAACTCTTATAAAAGGTACAACAACTCTAGAGGTCATCAACGGAACGTACAACGATGTGATGCGAATATTCACGTTCTAAACGACGATGAGCCCTCAAAAACTAATTCAACTGGGGAGCAGAGCAAGTTTTTTCGTGAATAATGGGTTTGTATTTGCAAGTAATAGTCATTGTTGCATAGAATTATACGTAGATAAGTATAACTACTTATTTTTAATTGACACCGGCGCTTCAATTTGTGCCATTAAATATAAACATGTGATTGAATTAAACATACCGATCCATAAAGAGAGCATTAAGATAAGCGGAATCGGTGGTACAATAGAAGCAATCGGATATGTTTATTTAACTCTGAGCGATTGTAATGACAGAGGAAATGTATTTAATCATAAGTTCTATGTTTTTAATTCTTTGCCGTGTATGGCACATGCTATATTAGGACAGGATTTTCTTTCGAAATTCAAAGCTATATTAAATATTGGTTGTAGAACTTTGACATTAAATAATAATATCACAAATGAAAAAGTAACATTGCCTTTACAATCAAATAACTCAAGGTTTTCTTATAATTTGACTTTGTCGCCAAGGACCGAATCAATTCATTACATACCTACTAACATTACCGAAGAGTGTCTTGTTTGTTCGGCTGAATTAAGAACAGGAATATTCATTGCCAGCGTATTAGTTAAACCCGTAAATGGTATGATACCTATTTTAATCCTAAACACAAATGATACTGAGGTTCACCTTGATACTATTGAACCAACTTTACATAAAATTAGTGACTATAATTTGTGTAGTTTTGAACAGTGTACAAATATGAACGCAGATCGTGTTAAAAAATTGTTTAGCTTATTAAATTTAAACCATTTGAACGATGAAGAGCAAATCGCGATTGAAAATATTTGTGCAAAATTTTCCGATATATTTTTATTGCCAGGTGATAAGTTAACGACAACAAATATTTACAAACATCAAATTAGTTTACAACCCCATGCTCAACCAGTCTTTAGTAAACCGTACAGAATACCACATTCGCAAAAACATGAAGTAAACAAGCAGATTAGTAACATGTTACGGGAAGGTATAATTGAACCATGTCAATCTGAATGGTCAAGTCCATTGTTATTGGTCCCTAAAAAGATAGATTATACGGGCAACAAGAATTGGCGCTTGGTAATTGATTATAGGAAATTAAATAACTGTATACAAGATGACAAATTTCCTCTACCGAATATTGTTGAAATATTGGATTCTCTTTCGGGTTCTGTATACTTTTCTACTCTTGACCTTTCCAATGGATATTACCAATGTAACCTTGACCCCGAAAGTCGGAAATATACAGCATTTTGTTCTGGACAGTTTAAAGTTCCGGGTAGCGTAGATAAAAGTACTTCTTCCGTATCAGGACAATACCAGATGACGAGAATGCCAATGGGTTTAAAAACAAGCCCTAATGCGTTTTCAAAAATGATGACTATTGCAATGTCGGGTTTGACCTACGAAAAGTGCTTGGTATATTTAGATGATCTTATAGTTTTTAGAAATTCATTAGAAAACCATACCAAAAATCTCATAGATGTTTTTACAAGATTGCGTCAGGTAAATTTAAAGTTAAATCCTCATAAATGTAACTTTCTTAAAAATGATGTATTGTATTTAGAACATGTTATATCGAGCGAAGGTGTTTTGCCCGATCCTGAGAAAATACGTGCTTTGAAAAACTGGCCAGTTCCGAAAAATGTTGAAGAATTAATTAGATTTGTCGCGTTCGCAAACTATTACAGAAAATTTATTAAAAATTTTGCCAATATAGCGTATCCCTTAACACAGTTAACAAAGAAAAATGCATTATTCATATGGGATCAAAAATGTCAAACCGCTTTTTCTACTTTAAAATCTATAATTTCGAGCCCACCTATACTTCAGTACCCTAATTTTGCTAGTAATTGTAAATTCATACTACAAACCGACGCTTCGAAATATACATTGGGCGCAGTTTTGTGCAATGACAATAGAAAACCAATAGCATTCGCGAGTAGAAATTTAAATAAGGCCGAAATCAACTATCCTACTGTAGAAAAAGAACTGTTAGCGATAGTATGGGCAGTAAAACATTTTCGCCCCTATTTATACGGTCGTACATTTGTAATTGAAACCGACCATAAACCTCTAATTTATTTATTTGGCATGCGAGACCCATCTAGTCGCCTTATGAAGTTCAGACTTTTACATGAAGAATACGATTTTATTATAGAATATATCAAAGGATCCACAAATATTCCAGCTGATTCAATGTCACGATTACCTATCACATCAACGGACTTAAAAAATATGCATGAAAGTATAATCACGGTTATGACACGTTCGCAACATAGAAAAGTGCTTGAGTCGCAACATACTCCAAGTGCTATGGGTTCTACTGACGATTGGCCTGCGCAACCAAGAGTCGTGGAGATCCATAGTAGATCGAGGATGTCTGTAGAACTTAAATTTATAGAATATAATAAGTTAAATAACCTACGTAGGTCTAATGAGATAGAAAAAGAAAATAATGTATTTTGTTATTCGTCATCGAGAATGACGTTATTTATAAATCCAGTTTGCCAATCACAATTGACGCCAGCCGCATTTGTGAGGAAACTGAAATATTTTTGTGAGAAAATTAACGTGCACGAATTAATTTTTATAAGAAGTCAAATTTACGATGAATTTATAAAAAAAGTGTTTACAGAAATTAAGTCGTATAGAAACTGGACCGGTCCGCGATTATGTATTCTAAATGACGTAAGAATTATTCAAAATAAAGACGACCGAAAGGTAATATTGAATGATTTTCATCTTCTACCAACAAGTGGCCACGCTGGTATAAGACGAATGTATAATAACATCAAGAAATATTACTTTTGGCCATGTCTTGAAAGAGACGTGCAAGAATTTATTAGGAAATGTGATAAGTGTCAAAAACAAAAACATACTTCTCATTATGTTAGAGAGCCGTTGGTTGTTACAACAACAGCCAACTCGGCGATGGAACAAGTTTTCCTAGACGTAGTAGGACCCTTAGATCGCGATAATTTTAATAATTCATATATTTTAACTATCCAATGTGAGTTAAGTAAATATGTAGAAGCTTATCCTATGATAACTAAAAGTTCTGAGGAGATAGCGAAAAATTTTGTTAATAATTTTATACTTAGATTTGGTATCCCCGCTAGAGTAGCTACTGATAGAGGCACAGAATTCATGTCAACTGTTTTCAAAGAAACATGTAAACTTCTCAATATAACTACTTTAAATTCTACTGCATACCATCACGAAACAATAGGTTCTCTGGAAAATACTCATAAAAGTTTGGGTAATTTCCTGAGAATTCAAACGAATAACCATTCGAGTTCATGGAGTACGTGGGTACCGTTTTGGTGTTTTGCCTATAATACCTCAGTTCACACTCCTACTAAATTTACGCCTTTCGAACTTGTATTCGGAAAAAGATGTAATATACCTACCAATTTAAGCCAACAATCAGTAGATCCTCTTTATAACTTTGACAATTATCCCTTAGAATTGAAATTCAGATTGCAAACATCGCAAAAAGAAGCGTATGATAATTTATTAGAAAGCAAAACATTAAGGAAACACAAGCATGATCAAAATTGTAATCCTATTACGTATAAACAAAATGACTTAGTTCTAGTGAAAAACGAGACTGGAAATAAATTCCAAAGTATTTATATTGGGCCATATTTAGTTGTTAAAGATGTTTCGCCAAATGTTGAGATATTGAAAGACAATGGAAAACTAGATTTAGTTCATAAGAATAGGACTAAGTTACATCATTCATAATATGTTCTACTTAATATTTCCAAGTTAATCATGTACTCTTATACTTATATTCATTTAAACAATTTAATAAATACACAAAACTGTAAACATACTGTACTAAAATGTGTATTAAATGTGAATCTTGTTTACTCATTAAAATAAAATAATACTATCATATTATTTTATTTTTTCCTGTCGAGGAAGGTGTAGTGTATAAGCTATGTTCTAAGTTCGCATATACCTATGTATGTTACTCGTGTACTTAAATACCAATTATTACTAATAAATGAGTCAGTTATCAACTAGCAGTCAGAGCGTTTGATTCTCCTCTAATACCCAACCTTACAAGTCCAAGCACGTCCTTAATATATCACCGTCGCTTAAAAATATTATATTAATGCTATTAGATTTTAAATCCTACTGACCAAATAGTAATGTTGCAGTTCAAATAACTTTTGCTTAGATTTTTCCAATATGAAAATAAAACCATTTAATAACTTTCTATTTCTATCTATAATAATAGTCCCCACGCACTAATACAACCCGTGTCAAGCAACAAGCGCGCCAACTAAACAAAACTAATTTATGTTGCGCAGTGATGCCAACTTAATTCCACACTTTTAATCAGTTCAGGTTGCGCCTCTGAGCTGTTAATTGAGTTGTTATATATTTTATTCTTATCTATACCAGCGGTGATACTTGTTTATGATAACACTAGCTTCTGACAGCTTCTCCGCCCGGGCCAATGTCGAGATAATTATCACAAATGAATCTATAGCCGAACGTTGTTCTGGCGTGGTTGAGTAACAAACATACATCCATCCAAACTTTCGCATTTCGTAGGATTATTATATACGAGTAGTAACTGGGCGACCGAGCTTTTCTAAGCTTTAATAAACCCGTAACGGGTTTGCTACCCAGCTATGAATAGGTTGGTTTTTTTTTTGCCCGTGGCTTCAACCGTGCGACCGTGTAGACCCGATGACCACGTTGTGAGAAAGTGCCTTTCCATGACGACATAAATGAAAGTGAGAGAGATAGACCACTGACATCTTGGGTGATGAGTATGTAGAAAGACCTGATGACGAGCGCTCTATCTACTGACGATGCTTACCAGCTCAACAAGTAGCACCGCATGACCAGGAAAGTGATCCCGAGTAACGGAAAGTGGCGACATGGAAGAAGAAGTAATTGATATATGCGTATATCATCATTCATCATCATTTCAGCCAAAAGTCGTCCACTGCTGGACATATGCCTCCCCCAAGAGACACCACATTGACCGGTCCCGTGCGTCTCGTATCCGCGCGCATTAATATGCGTGATGAATGATCAAAATGATGAATGAATGATTTATCAAAATAAATTGGTAATATTATACCAATTCCATTCATAATATTATTCCAAAAAAAACATACCGCGAAACTTTTGGCAAAGAGATCAACATTTAATAAAAAGCAAAAATAAATCGCACATAAAATATAATAACCCAAACTGCAACAAGCTAGCCCGGTTGCACACGGATGACGATGGGACGAGACTGAGTTAATTATTCAACTGACCTATATCACGTATAAGGTCGGCGTGGCTATTCATAAAAGTTTAATAATTATAGCTCACCACTGCTGTAAAAACGGTGAAGGAGAACATCGTGAGGAAACTGGCATGTCCAAGAACCAAAAATTCGAAGACATGTGACCTCCGCCAACCCGCACTTGGCCCGCGTGGTGGATTAAGGCCCATTCCATCTCTCACAGAGAGGAGGCCTGTATCCCAGCAGTAAAAACTTTAATAGTCTGATGATGATTATGAAATAATTATAGACAACTTCACGACCGTTTATGGCCTAAGGATGTGTATCCTACACATCCTTAGGCCACAAACGGTCGTGAAGTTTAGGTTAAATGAAAAAGGCTTTCATTTCCATATCCTTAAAATACTTTTTAAATATTGTTAGTAAAAGTATTTACTAGAGTTTAGTAAGGACCTATTGTTTATCAGATCTCCTCGTGTGAAAGCCTCCTCCAACTTGTTCTGTGTGACTCTATCTTTGCCAATAGACTGATATATGTTGCCGTGCTTTATAGGGTTCCGAAGTCAACAAGGAACCCTTATAGTTTCACTATGTCCGTCCACAGCTTAGCTCAGAGACTCTTAGACTTAAAAAATTCAAAGTGGTAAAACAAAAGCAAGAAAAAAAAACCCTTACCTTCTATAGACGTAAAGTGGGGATGTGTTTTCTTTCTATTATATGGTGTGAGGTATCGTTGGATAGGCCATTTAAAAATATTACGGGTCTAAAAAACCATTTTTCGATTTAGAGATCCGTTTGCGTAAAATTAAGCTTTAAATTTTTGTTAGTGTTCCTCCTCCCTGCCAGCGAAATGGTTGCTTTTGGCTATGTGAAAAAAATCACGGCAGTAGTGTATATAATGAAAACTATCACAGCTAAGTAGGCGTTACAAGTTTAGGAATAATAGTCGACCAACTTTTAAAATGTACTTGGAACAGTAACAAATTTGTACAAATGCATCCATTTTTAGACGTTGTGTAACAACAAAAAACCCTCTTCTTCAGTCGGCATTATTATGCAACCACGGAAGCCTAATACTGCGTGTGGCCCGACACGCACTTGGCTGGTTTTAAATTTTGTCATCAGTCCACTTCCTTTTCGGTCTGCCTACCCCTTACTAAGCCTTCCGCACGATTCCAAAGTCACGAAAAACCATCAAAATAATTACAATGTTCACTGCTGAAACTGATTTTTAAATGTTATTTATCTGTCTACTTTAAAAACAGTAAGGTTGCCCGCAATAAACGGAAAATAACAAAACACTACAGCAACCACTTAAGTATCATACCGTAGAGCCTGCTACGCCCTTACGAAACTACAATGCTACGAAGCTACGCCGTAGCCAGTGCTACGCTCGTAGCATTTAAATTGTTTGGATGAAGATAATTTAACTTCTGGTATTCTCGTTTTCTCTATTAACTTATTATATAAACTTGCAGAGAGTTTTCGTAGCAATATCCGGTAAAAATAAATTAAAATAAAAAAAAAACTACTTTTCTTCCACTAAACAGGCGTTTTCTTAGCGTATACCTTCATAGTGCATACAGGGATAATTGCTAGTTGGATTTCATTATAAACATCTAAAAGGGCCTGTGCGAGTTAAATTTGTGCACTCGTACACCTGCCAAAGGTCTGGGACCCCGGACATTGCTAACCTCAAGGTCCTGAGAAATGTACACACACATTGCTATATTCTTAAGCTGTCTTCAAACCTGTTTTGATAGTACATTCGACTACACGTAGGCGGTAACATTTGACCTTGAGCTGGCCTCCTGCGTACCTACTTATAAGAATACCTACGATAAGCTCACGTCTCAAGTGAGCTGTTATTTACCGAGACGTATTTTTTGCACCGACCATCTAGTTCAAATTCAAATCTTTATTGCTCAACACAGTACCTAGTTTATACATTGCCAGATGTAGGTGAATGCGCAGTATGCATTTATATTGTTGATCCAAGGATATTGTACACTACAATTAAAGTACTTCACCAAATATTTTTAATTAATTAATGCATTTATTTTATAAAAGTCATAGTTTAATTTATTTAAACTTTACGTGCGAAGTGGCGGACTTAAGACGTTCTTCTCTACATAAGATTTCAGAAAAAAAAACAAAAAAACTGCATCGTTTGTTTTTCCCCCAGTAAAATAATTCATCCACCATCTCCTAAGATGGCGTCGCTATGACAGTATCATGCTATCCATCTCACAGTCTATCACGGAACAAGAGCCACAACTCGACCAGCCTTCATCAACTTACTTTGCAACAGTTTGTTATAAGTTGCCCTAGATGAAAGGCCAGTAGAATCGCAGCAAGCTTTACAGGTTTAAATGGAAAAAGTTAAATACAAGCTTTACCACTATACTACGATTAACAGAAATTAAGAATTAATGAGAATACTTTATCGACAAAGTCTGTCGACTTATCTTGGACTCCACATATTTTGACTCTCCAACTTGGTTTATACTTGAATGTTCACTGTATCGAGGTCAATTACATAATAATTATATTCTATTCTAAACACCATGTGGTCAAATCGAGATGTATACCTAATGATAGATAGTTTGTAAGTCGTTTTGTGATCCGTGATTTTGTAAGTCGGTAATCTATTTACCCGACTGCCAAAGGAGGGTAATGTGTTTATCAGTGTATGTATGTTTGTTTGTTCCTATGTCGCGTTTTAGAGACCAAAGGCGTTGGCAGATTTTGATGATTTTTACGTCAATCGATTTGTCTTAACCTTAAAAGTGTCGCTGGCTACATTAAAATTGGAATATAGAAAAATCTCAGATTTTGGGCGCCATATATTGTAACACTTAATTTTTTTCTTCAAATCCATCGTGTCGGGTATCAATAAAGGGTTTTAAGAGGTGATTACAAAAATGAAACACTTAAATGTTTAAATGTAATTATTCGAAAAAAAATATATTATCTCTAAAGTAACAAGCAAAAAAAAAAAAACAAAAAACCCGACTTATAATTATACATCTGGTTTTGGTCAGCCAGCTCGCGAATATGTATCCTCCGACTGTACAGCATGATATTCTTCTTAGTTACGTCTTTTTAGTTCACTTCTTAAGCAATCTGGGCTTTTTATTATTTGTATATTTATTGGAAGAGTCAAATTGATTGTAGATATTTTATTTCACGTTGTATTATCAAAGCTCTCTACTAAACGCTAACCTAATGGCCACACCAGAGTAAAACCACGCTTACCAGCAGATTCATCTCTCAATACCTATATTTTGTCTGTAGTGTTCTGTTAAACAATAGACTAGTTACAGGGCAATTGTAAGCAATTTCTTTGAAGGAAGACTTAAGACCTATGGCCAATTGTCACTAAAGGTTCATTCGATACTCTGGCGTGTCAAAAGTATGATGGTTCCACTGTGGGCAGGAGACGGAGCTATTGGGGCGAGCGGGGTTAAACTTGCCGATTTTTATAAAATACAAAATTGAGCTATGAAAATAGTGTATTGTAAGCCACAGTGGCGTAAGCCACACGCACATATTTAAAGAATGATTATTGGCGTTTCTGAATAGTGATATTGCTGGGATCCCTTTTTTTCGCATACATTTCTTTTACATAATATACTTTGGCATAACTGTTTTGGCATAATTTATTTTGCCATAATAAATCTTTGCCATTTTTTTTTCTGCCAGACTGTTTATGTTGGCATAATTATCTTGAAGGCTAATTTGTTTTGGGATAATTTTAATTCGCATAATGTTACTAGCCCTAATGACTATTAGCATAATAGTATTAAAGCATAAAATATAATAGGAATAACGGAAACAAATTTGGGTTATTTTTACGTATGTTATTATGAATTTTCTTGCAAATGATTTATATAATATTTATTTCGTTTTTCATTTTTTTTTTTGTAACGTTGCCCCACACTAGGAATTTCTTATAACTGTCGGATATTATGTAGCTGTCATGTTTTACAAATTATTAATTAATTAATTAATAGTCATGCATTTGACAATAATCACTTTTTGACAAGGTAGGCGGGTTTTTTCATTTATAAATTATTTTATTGATTTATTTTAGGTTTATATTTTTAGCAATTGCTTGTAAATATGCAAGTTTCGAAGAGTACAGAGTGTTTTTTTTTTACCTGTCAAAAAAAAACTTGGCTCCCAGGGTATCAAGAACCTAGCTGACAAAAGGAGCGAGCGCAGTATAGCGCGAGCGACGACATTTTTGACAGAAAACGCGAGCGAAGCGAGCGCGAACGCGACGAGCGCAGCAAGGAGCCAGAAAAAAACATATAATAATAGAATAACAATTATTTATTTATATTGTATAAAAATGTGTATTAGTGTGTAACATTTTTCGAGTTAATTATTATGCGTATTTGTTATGCTTAAAAAAATATGTTTTAATATCATTATGCGTAAACAAATTTATGCTTTAGAATATTATGCTTAAATGTTATTATGATTAGAGTAATTATACTAAAAAATATTATGCGTAAGCTGTTATGCGAAAATAATGTTTTGCGTAAATATTATTAGGATAAACAAAAGTATGCCATGTTATATTATGTCTAAAGATTTTATGAAAATGGGTAGGGAACCGATAGTGTTTCGTGCATCGATAAACAGTTTTCATAGCAAAACATTTTTTATGAGATTGATCAGATCGGATCTGTCGTTTCAAATACAAACTAAAGGTCTATCCACACATATCAGGGCCTTGCCCGGGATTTGGACGGACCGTGCCCCGTCAGGGGCTCAAAAAAACATTGGTGTGTACATTTTATATGAACTCGTTCATATAAAATCTACACACCGCCCGTGCACGGGCCGTGCCCGGGCCAGTGATGGAGCTTTAATGTCTGGGCCTGTCACGTCCCGGGCACGGACCCTATATGATTAAATCTCAGTTCAGACAAGCTATAAGAGTGTTTTGTAGTTCGTCAAAATATGTGATCATTGTTTGTGTACTATCAACAGTTAACCAACATATCAAAGGCAAACATATATTATTCGGAAGGGGTTAGTTATGCCGTCGATTTTGTTTTTTTTCCATAACATTATACCATAATGGAAGCAACTAAAAGGCTCCTGCAACGGCATAGTGTCATAACATTTCCCCACAAACATCATATTACACGTTCCGTTTGCTACATGCGTTCCTATTCTCATCGGAACAACTTAGCCCCGGCACTTTTAGCCCCGCTCTCACCTACAGTTCGAAGAGCACTATATCTTTTTCACATTGGAATTATGATAGCGTTGACACGTTAGTACGGCCCTTGATCCTATCTAACCATTTACAGAATAAGCATCCTTAGAAAATGGAAACGAAGAATTTCATCAAAATACATCAAGATAACGTTCATCGGTTTGACAGTAACTTTGGCTATCAACAATTTTGTTTAATTGTGATCGCGTTTCATAGTATTATATTCCTTTGTTGTAACCAGAAATAGAGATTTATTGCGAAGTGCGGCAAGGCTTTTGAAGTATACACTTTAGGCATTATAAGTATTTCGTTAAGAAATGGTTATTACAGGAATATTGTATTTCCTCGCTCCTTAAACCGGTATTAATTATTTTGAAGCAAACAGTATTCTTATCAAATTGATGTGGCCGGAATGTGGATATGACTCAGAACTCTTAAAGAAACTGTCTGAAGCATGCCATAAAACCTATTTTAAATAAGCTTTTTAAATTACCGTGCATTGTCATCAAAACAAACGTGATTTAAATTTCAGTTAAATCGGTTGGGGATAACTGTTAAAAAATTTAGTTGTCATATACAAACTATTTAACAAGGCAAGTTAAATAAAACCTAAACATAAGGCATTCTGATTCAAGTTATGTTCAAAGGTTACATCATTCAGTATAACGAACATAAAGCGGGCTATGTAAATCCAATACAATAATGTTGCAATAAACAGCTTTCTATTAGCAAGGTAGTTCGAAATTTAAATAAAACTTTTGATAAGTTACCTCCTTGGTTGCCATGTTTCGGTGAAAAAGATCGTTCCATTTTTAAATTACACGACAGATATGAGTTAACTATGTACTTTATTTGGCCGCTACACACGGCAGATATGGATTTTCATACAACTTTTGCCGGCCGCTACTCTCATGTATTTGGTCTGTAGTTACTGCAATTTCGATTTTTCTCGAAGAAGGTTGTCAAAATAATTCTCAAATTTCCAATCATGTTTGAGAAAATATAAATAAATGCCCCCGGTAAATCGATCACAATATCTATTAGTAATTGCCCTAATATGAATGTAACCTAAAATATTAATTAAACGAATTTGTTGTTAAACTTTCTTTCATTTTTGAGAAAAGCATTATACAAGCCTCAACCAGTAAGAAAGACATCCTGGCCTCGTATATAACCGGACCTCACCTGCGGTTCGGTCCGGTTAACTCATACTTGGATTCTGCAGTAATGTACTATAATAGCTCGAGATTTTTCAATTTCAACGCCTGACCCACAGTACCTTTTCTCCGAGGTATTAGTCCGAAATCAGTATTTGATGGCTTGATTATGCAAGCACCGTTTAAGGGCTGTTACACACGGCACATGTGACGGAGTTTTTTTTATTTTTTTTATTTTTATTGATAGGCTTGCGTTTGACCACTATCTCACCTGATGGTAAGCGATGAGTTGGTGCTAATTTGGGCACCATGAAGGATTAATAACGGTCGGGTCATGTCAAACGGATTTTTAACGATTGGATAAAGGTTAAGATTTTTCTTATTAATTTTTAGGAACTCCAAAATCCTTTCGAACGGCATTTCACGTCCACTAATTTACAAACGTAAAACGGTCTATCAATGAGGGGCTAACGCGTTTGAATTTGCCGCTAGGGACGCTGGTGTAGGTATAGATAGATCTTCAAAATGTAAAATTTATAGTTTTTAATTTTTAGCGCGAGTTTATTTACTACTTTTTTATTGTTGTGAATATTTGCCAAATAATGACGGATTAAGATAGGTACGGGTTTACCAACTACTGCTTAAATAGAGTTTTATATTTAGAAAATTTTAACTCTCCTTTTTTTCGAAAAAAGGTGTTACTTATTAGCATAAATAATGTTGTAAATATTTAACTAATTCAGCTGATCCCAAGTAATGGCACAAGGCTAGTCAACAAGCGAGATTACAGTAATCGCCTGACAGCAGTTTTATAAAATGAGGACCCCAAAATGAGAATGGTGTACGTGTGTCCTAAATATTCTCGACGTGCTCTGTCGAATACGCCGCAAAACAAATGAAAGCCTTAATTTAAAAGCGTGCTGTTCCGTATTTAAAACAACCTGTAATTAAAAATGGCGCTTGAAAAAGAACATATTTCGTATAATTGAACTTTTCAGTTCATTTGTTATTATGTATGTTTAAAAATATATTTCGGTATCTTCCTACCATTGGTGCTGATACCAGAGTGTGAACTGTTTACTGTGATGATGTGAGTCGTAAATGTTTAAGGTTTCATGAGAAGATGGATGAAAGTTAAAGTAGTAAATTATTGTAAATTCTTTGGATATTTTTACTTCTGTAAGTTTTTATTTTGTTTTTATTGTTGCCTGTTTGTTTCTCTGTTTTGAAAGAAAGAAAGAAAAATGTGTTTATAGGCATTCAAAACAAAAACCCTTAAAATTAAACATAATAAATAATAAAAACTATTAATGCCAAAAAGGCCTCAGCTCAGCATAATACCAAATGTTATCTTGTGTGTTTTTTTAAATATTAAAGTGCTGTAAAAATATTATGTTTCGTCTAATTTTATTTTTTTATTGCGTTGTACAACGTCTTAGGTATCTAACTAACATGTAAATGTAAAATGAAATAAATAAATCAGTCAGTCCAACCAACTTTAGAGGTTTTATAAAGTCGCTTTGACGCTACAACACACTTTAAAAGTGACAGCTGCTGTTGTTGACAGTGGATTTCTGAAAATTATTTTCCCCTGAAACTTTGAAAAGTACTTCGATTCTCAGTCAATAAAACTGAGCTTATATAAAGATATCCTAATAATATTATAAATTTAAAGTGTGTATGTTTGCGTTCCAATCAGGCACAAATGGCAGATCTGATTTGGCTGAAAATTTACCAAACAGATAGATTATAATCTGGCTTAACACAGAGGACATGTTTCATTTCGCTATAATATTATCTTGAGATACTAAAACACGTTTCACTATGTTATTAAATAAACGTAAAAGAAGAACCGCCAACCTGGAGAACAGCCACAAACCAGTAACTGGGTAACACGATACTCCTTGGCAAGTCAGATGTCAGATTGCCTGGCATCTGTTCTGACTACCGTAACGACTGTCCGAGATCATCAAGTGACAGCCGGCACCAACAACGTGCTTTCTAGGACACGGGGCACCCTGTGGGTTCCCACATCGTCGAGGCTAGGGGGGTAAGTAGCCGTGGCTTGGTCACCCACGGTGAAGTGAAGAGAAATCCGGGGAGTGGCCGGTCGTCAGGGCTTTTACCGATTAAGCCAACGACGTAGCCGTCAATAAGTAGGTTGCAGTGCCGCTTGGTAACAGAGGTGACATCGCAAGTAAGGCGCGCCGCGATGTCGTCTTGAGCCTCCCATACGATATCGCGGCTGAGGTTTGGAACCGCGGCGGGAGAGGAGTGCCGGTATTGCGGTGCGCCGCTTTCCCTACCTTACTTTCCGAGGCCTTGACGGGGTCGCCACCGTCTGATGGTGGATGCGGTGGCCGCAGGGGATGTCGCTATCCCCTGCGGTAAAAATAAAAGTGGTAGGTGGCAGGGCTGCTGACCTAATCCGTCATAGGGGGACCAAGGGTACCATACAAGGAGTCATCTGGCGTCCATGTTCTAGTTTGGTCCCTGGGGTGGTCATGGCGTGCAATGTGTTCTGGTGCGCCGGTGATGGGGGGTACTCTCCAGAGGAGGCTCCGGTGACGGACAGCCGCGGCGGGTTCAAGGATGAGTGCTTAAAGTGCCCGTGTTCCCATCATAGTTGGAGTCCCACATAACTGCGCTATCTCCCCATGGTAGAGATGTATGCATGAGCATTTCTCCAAACTAAAAAAATAAAAAATAGGGCTCGGAGCAGTATCGATACGTAATGAATGTTCACCATAAAAAAACTTTGCTGCCGGTTGTCATATGGACTTTAAATCACGCTCGCTGTTCGTGCAACCTAGACATTTCTACATTCTACGTAGATTGCGGTCTTGTTGCAGCCGGGGGGAATCATTTAAATTCGCCTCGTGAAATCTATGACAGTCTTTTCGGATAGATAGAAAACTGAAATTTGTGCCCGGATGATGACAATAGGCTGGACCCTATTTTTAAATATTATCACGCCTGTATTCTCCGAAAGTTTAGGTAGAGGTGCACCTATAGTACATCCATATTTCGTCCTATGTAATAGGGGACGAGCCTGTTGCCAACCAGGCACAATTATAGACTCCCGGCTGCTGCTTAAAAATCTAGTTGGAAAAACCTAATAATGCTTGGCCTGACCTGGGATTCGGACCTCCTTCGGTCTTTAGTGCTTTCGACCACTACACCAACGACGCAGCCGCCTGTTAGTAATTAAACATAAGAAACGAAATATGGGCTAAATATTTACATGCGTGATGTTGTATTAACTACTCGTACATTTTATTCAATCAATCTGCCTATTATAGCAATTTTTTTTGTTCCGTATTGAAAAATCCTCATTGGATGCCCTCCCAGACTCCTACTGACTAAAAACTACCCCGGTGTTCCATCTCACACCAACGCCGGGGGTCACGGGAACAAACGACACTTCCACTTCGAGCCGCCACCTCGGGCCCTGACGTGTTGGGTCGGATTTTAAACTAATTGGAAGCAGCTAAACATTTTATTATTTCATTATTGAAACTACGTCCTAAGTACCTCTCATATGTATGTGACAGCATAATACGCCTGCTTGGCAAAGTACCAGCTAACAACGTTTCTTTGTGTTTCATGAAACACTCATATTTCATGAAATAGTTCCACAAACAAGATTGCATTTAAAACATGCGGCATGTTTTAATTTAACGGTCTTACGTTACTAGAATAGAACAGAATAATATTAGCATAAGTAGCTGAGATGGAATTTATGTTCGCATTTATTTCTATATTTCTTGGGTTTTATTTATGTAGGTAGGTAGCTTAGGTTTGTGCCGTGTGACGTAGTAAAGCTTTAATTTATAAAGTACGGTTGTGTTATTAAATTAAATTAGAGTTTATGCCATGAACTAGTTTAAAATATAAGGTATCTATTTATTTGTCTTTAGTAAAATAATACAATTATTTTAACATGTTAACCTTGCTATTAATAGCATAGTTTTGAAACTTTTATCAGAACTTTTATGCATGCTAAAGGTTTGGATTTCAAACGAAAGGAATACCTTATTAATTTTGAAAAAATAAACATACAACAATACATAATTTATTTGTAAAAAAGATAATATATGTGCAAGTTTCTCAAAATATGAGTATGTAGTTGGTTCGAAGTATTTATACCAGGCTTCTAAAAAATCTATCATCAATGTCAGTTTAATTACGGAAGACCTATCACGATATTATTGCACTAGTTGACACCCGTGGCTCCGCCCGTGTAAAAAATTAATAGGTTCCTTTGAGATCATTAGGATCCTTAACCTACAGCAGTCCACTGCTGGTCATAGGCCTCTCCAATTCGACGCCATTTGCATGGATATTCGGCAACTCACATCCACTGTCTATCATCCTGCGAAGATCGTCACTGTGCCTAGGCTGAGAGCATTCTACCTTTGGGATGCTATGTGTTAATCATCTAGGATAGATCCAATAATAATCTAGAATAGATTCAGCTATTTAAAAAGCCCGATAAACAACCATTTGTACAGCATACAAAATATCTGCTATTCCGGTCTCCCGTGCTCATCCCAGGTGGCCATCGTTTGAATAACGAAGCTTGTCAAACTTTTAAAGTGTTTAACTTTGTCCTGTACAATGTTTGTACTTGCATCAACTTATTTGACAGAGAAGTCATGTTATTTTACACCGAAATCCGGGTAAAATCCAAGTATTTTACAACATATTTGTTTGAGGTTTTTTTTTATATTAAATATAAGTGTTATATTATTGGCTTCCCGTTTTCTATGGTGCAAACTTTTAGTACTTCAAGCTAAATAAATAAATTTGACACGTCTGTTCAGGAACGCGTGTGTTCTGTAGTGCCTACTAAATGTGAAGAGTCAACGTCAACACACCATGTGATCGCAGCTTTCTGCAGGCGCTTTCTGTCTCGGTCGGTTGCTTACTAGATTTTGCACGTTACTATTTGCTTCGTCTAGAATTCAGTATATAGCAGCCTGGAGTCTGTTTTCTTTTGTGATCTGTAGGCTCACGTTTGACCACTATCTCATCTGATGGTTAGCGATGATGTGGTTTACGGTGAAGCACGCATGCCGAGAAGTAACCTATTCACTCTTGATTTTAAAGATTTGTACCTGGTTGATGGCAATAAGCTCGCTACGGTTTACATGGATGAAACATTACTGCATAACTAGTGAAATATGGGCGTACTAGAACTCTCTCTTTCTCTCTCTCTTGTAACTCTCACAGCCTATATCTGTTGACAACCAGCCATTCTGACGCTAACCATTATGTTATATCCTAAAGTGTAGCTGACTGCAGTTACTTTAAACTGGGGCTAGCAGATGCATCCGGCTTAAACAAGATTCAATCAAACATTGGGTTTACCTGTAACGAACTAGAAAAACAAAAGTTACATTTTTACCCGTCTGCAAGGAATGGCTTACGTTAATCGTTGTTATTAAGTGTGTTGAAGAACGATTATTTATCACTGCATTCTAAACTCCGTGACAGCGTCATGTCCACTTCAATTGCCATAAAAATCATCGTAAATCTATCTAAAAAATATTTTTAATTTGTAAAATTTAAATTCATCCAGTACTGTATGGAGTCGGCTCTCAAATTCACATTTGACAAACAACACTCTCCAGAGGAACACTGAATAATTCGATACCAACAGACGCGAAAAAAGGTTGGAAAAAAGGGATCTTGCTCAAAATGCCCGTGGGGTATGCAAGAGAGATCAACTTGATTGTCTGTATATTTTTGTAGTACATTTATGTTCTATTTACAGACACGGGCATTTATTCGTTGGGTGTAAATTTGTAGTAGGTAAATGAAAATGTTTCTATCGGTAGTTGGAAAAGATTTGCTTGTGGGCATTTATTTGATTTGATAGGTACGTGTTTAATTTAAAATCAGCTTATCAAAATCTAAAATAAAGTTATATCATAAATAAGTTATGTATTCCTTTTTTTAAGTCTCAATAAATGAAAATTTAATTTGAGTTGATTGTGCCTCAAGACTCAATATTTATGGTATTGTCCATATAACCTTCGAATGTTTCGTCACTGTACAAAGTTTTCATATATTTATTTTATTTACATGTTTATTGTACATCAAGATAAACATAATACATAAAACGAGCCTTAAATGAATAATCTTCATTGCCTACTGCACCATAGGCACCCTCCTATCAGGGCATTCTGTCATATTTACAAAGTGAGACAGTAAAACAAGTAAAATTTTAAAATTTAAAAATCCCCCGACACATTTATCTTGCGAAAACATCACGATCTAAACAGAAACGCGCATAACTTTTGAACGGCTGAACCGATTTTATTCAAGCATAGCTAAGAACACTCTCGATACAATCACCTTTCAAACAAAAAAAAACTAAATCAAAATCGGTTTATCCGTTGAGGCGCTATGATGCCACAGACAGACACACGGATACACAGATACACAGATATACAGATACACAGATACACAGATACACAGAAACACAGATACACAGCAACATACCTCAAACTTATAACACCCCTCTTTTTACATCCGGAAGGTATATTATAACTGAATAAAATTATCTTGGGAAATAAATATATAGTATGATATAAAGTAGAGTCATTCTCAAATTATAATAACACCATTTTTTTATTTTTCAGATTTTAATAATATTATGCCTTAAAAATTTATACAAGTCCAAATTATGTCAAAACAAATAGACCAAAAAGACAGTTATGCTAACCTTTGCATTATGCCAAAGTATTATTATACTAATAAAAGTTATGCGAAAACGTTATGCCAAACAATATTATGCCTTAAAATTTTATACCAGGAGCGGGCTTCCCAATATTTCTTTATTGAACTTCTGAGGTATAAGTCGTTTAACAAGGCATTCAGAAACATTGTACGGAACTCTTCGCTCCTCGGTGCAACACGCACTTGGTAGATGGTTTTGCTCTATTTGTCTAGGGAAGCGAGATAGCTGGAGAGGTCTTGATCTAGACTACTAAGAACGGCGGTGTATCTCGCAGATAATAAACTGCAAGTTCAGTTTGTGTACTTAGTCACTCCTAAGGGAAAGTTTAGCTTTGTTTAAAGATGTTGGAAAGATCGGAGAAGGTATTCTTCGGTGTCTATGTTGCCAGTTATTGTTGTGCCTTCGCTGACTATCTTTGTATGTTACTTAGCTTTATTCCACGGAAACACATACGTTTTGGATCCTTTGTCCAGGTTAACTCAACTGCTCAGATTCATCTTAGTCTGTTCACCCATTGAGACGTGTGTGATTCATAAATATCTTAAAATACAGACTTTCAGAATTTTAGTGTATTAGAATTAAACATATTAACAGAAAACCGATTCTTAGTTATTCTTTCGTTAAATTGAATGTCTGTACAACGTTGACCAAGCAAGCACATTCAGTTATACAATAGCTTGTTTTCCCAGCTCCATGTTAAGTGTGAAAGTTGTGTAACCATAGACTAGCAGCCAGTGATGCAACCTGATAGTTTTAACTGCACGCTGCCCGAGGCGTTGCCCGATGCCCAATTTAGGAAATTATAACTTGAACATGAGTTCAGTGATGAAGGAATTATTTATGGATATAATAACACTTTTATCGTGGCTCATGGCTTGATAAATAATAAAAGCAACACGGGTCAATCTTCAAGGTTAAGCAACGCTTATTGAGGTTAGTCCGTGGATGTGTGACCATCTTAACATAGCGAGGTTCCTCTGTATCTCGTTAAGCTGTTGGTTGCAGCTGCCATTTGCAGAGTTTTGACAATCGTTACGAGTAGTAAGTTATTTCACTCTACTAGTAAAAGTAATAATCACTAAACATGTTCATGCAAGTTCTCAGTAACACTTGCCACTCCTCAAAAACCATTAAATCCTTATTAAAAAATGCAATATGATCCAAATTATTCGTAGCAAATCGCGTAGCTACTAGCTTGCTACGGCGTAGCTCGTAGCATCCAACATTAATGACAATGTTTATAATGGAGCATACAGTACAAACCAACGTTAGCAAAACTCAGTTATGTTAATGGAGTATAGTTAAACACAATGTGGTTCATGATTACATGAAATAGTACCCTAATAACACGTTTCTGTACACTTCCTAGCAGAGCGGCTCCGTGACACTGACGCCGCAACACTGAAAATTTGCAGAGAGAAGGTCATAAACGCCGTGCGTATTACACGGCGCCACAAATCAGAACTAATTATTCTACGGCTGTACCTAGTACCGGTACCCCAAGAATTTGAAGGAAATATGGACGCCTACGCATAATGTTATAACAAACACTTGCACCAATTTACATTTTAATATATAGAAAACGCTAATCTCTCTCTCTGGCATGGTCCGGGTCCGTGTGAAATGGTGAGCAGTGGATGGCCTAGTGTTAACAGCCGCGGCCACAACAGGCGCTGTACTTTGTGTAAATTATGTCATCCCACTGCTCTCAAAACATTCGAAGACATGTGACATCCACACTCACATATGAGAGGCCTGTGTCGTGTACTCGTATCCCAGCAGTGGGAACTTGATAGGCTTGTTATGCTATGCTAATAGTTAACTCTAAAATATTGCCTTGACTTATTATTCCATCAGAACTGCGATAAAATATCGTAGAGCTGTTGCGTCGTACCTGTCTGTATTTTTTTTATTGAAAGGACAGTAAGGGTAGTTTCAATTTTCGCCTGTTATTAACCTAGACACAATTTTATTTCGAATCTACTTCATTTACCTGGGTTTCAAAGACTGACCTTCAAACATTTGACAGTCGGAGACCACGTTTCGGTTCCACAACGAAACTTAATACGACTATCGGGAACACTCACTCGGTGCCAATAATCGGTTCCCAAATCGATGTTACAATTGTTCGCCTTTTTCTTGACACGTGCCGTTTGCAGGTCTTTGCGACGTCGTCGTCAAGATATTTTCTATATTAGGGACACTTTGACTACGTGTTTGAAATTTGAATTCGATTATCTGTAGTTGAGTTCTTTTTGAACAAACTCGGTCGGAGAAGTACCTTGGTAATACCACAATTTTTTTCCAGTTTAAAGACACAGACTAGTTTTTGTATTCTGATTTTCCTGCCGCTTCACTCGAGGGGACCTACTCCCTAACTCAGTCAACGAAGGGGCCCGTCCGAGAGTTATCCGTATTCGTGGATCCGTTAAAGCAAGTTTCAAGTTAAATTTTTCGGACGGATAAAAACACATTAGGAGTAGAGACAACTGTCAAATAGTGTTGTTATTCATTCTTAGTTCGTGCCCCGAACGAATCATTCGTCCTTAGGTGATACGGAGCAGGAAACGCCCGTAACGAAGGCCGAAACTACGGACTTCGTGCTTAGGGAGTAGACCCCCTGCAACTTAGCTCACAGAAACCATACAGTTTGCAGCATAAAAAAAGCCTATGAGATAAGAATATTACCGAAGTATTATTGTAGCTTTCTCCCAGTGAAAGATTTTTAGTAATATTAGTTGACTTTGCTCAGCCAAAATACTAAATCGGAAATCCCAAAACACAGATTTTAGGTGCGAAAAGTAACGCCGGTAAAATCTATTCAACAACAGGATCTACTAGTGACAGACCAATCATTCGGCTTCGGCTGAAATGGGCCGACGTTTTGACCGAAGCTGAAGGTTACCAACAAACGCCGAAAGTGTATCTACCAAGTTCTGTTATTTAAGAATACGCGACGGATGAGGCCAGAATCGTCAATAAAAAACTAAATCGTTAGACATTATTTCAAAGTGCTTTTAGTTTTGACAAGTTGCAAGGTAATTACAAGCTTGCATTTAACTGGTCTTATTGGTTTGTTATGTGAGCGCCAAATATAGCAAGCTAAATTTTAATACAGTTCTCTCCTACAGATTAAGCACATATTTTGCATGCATTTTTGTTTTGAAGGAAAATGCACGATAAGATAAAAAGCTAGTTTAAAAAAAGTTCCTTTTAATTGGCAATCATATTTTAAATAATATCGATAATTTGTTAATATACTGTCAACATAGGCTTGAAAAAAAAACAATTTCGGCAACTGAGTGAGGGTTATCTGAGTCATATCCACTAAGTGGCAACACTGAGACGGCGGGTCCAGATACATGTCACATGTTTATTATTATTTTATTATTATTATGAACTCTCGCCAGAGCGGCGCCAGATAATGGAGTGAATTTTCCTGTTATGCCTCATTTCTTATTCAACCTTTGACTTCGGCTTCGGCCTAAAATCGAATTTCAGTCGTATACTAGTATCTACTCTATTACTTGACATCCTATCTCTCTCCATAATATTGTTACAAGGGACAAGGGTCCCTCGAAACAAAAAGGCCCACCTTTTACCATCCCTACACAATTACATCTACATCTATCAATCACATCTATTACAATTACATCGCTGGCAACGGTGAAGGAAAACATCGTGAGGAAACCTGGACTTATAGTGTATTTATTTCATAACAATTGCTTGCTGTACTAACAGTTTGCACCAAAGCGTACAGCAAGCCAAAAACATAAACACTTATAAACTAAAGAACTTTACACAAACATTTAACATAGCTTTATCCTTATACATAAATATATCGACGCCAGGTTCCTAAGCAATAAGGGCGTTCAGCAGATTGAGTGCCTGGGTTGTAAGTGCATATCGCGCTGTCAGGGTACGCGAGGGAGGAGCCGCGAACACGCATCGCGGGGCACAGGCGCGCGACACCCGTACTCGGTCTGGAGCAAACAGAGAACAGCGAGCCAACGTGGACGAGTCGTCGATCTTATTGTTCAGCACAAAGAAGTAGTGCATCAACAGCGCACACTTACATCGCAGTTCCAGCGTGTTGATGCCCACCATTCCCGCGACAAACAGAGACGGATATATTTATATAGTGATAGTACCCGTACAACTTTGTATACAGGTATCTAGCAAATTTGCGTTGAACCCGTTCTATCATTAGCTTATACTTTTGCTCGTGCGGATCCAACACCAGTGAATTATATTCTAGTTTTCTGCGCACAAAAGAATAATACAATACCATAACAGCATTCGTATCTTTAAACCCATTCGTCTACCTCATGACAAAACCAAGTGATTGGAAGGCCTAGGCACAGATGTTATTAATGTGCTGATTAAAGGTCATATTTACGTCCAATGTCAGTCCTAAGTCCTTGATTTCATTAACGCGCTCCAGAGGGACATCCGATATGTGGTAGTCATATTGAATGGGTGCATGCAATCGAGTAAATGTAATAGACTTGCACTTGGAGACATTAAATTCCAAGTGATTGACTTCACTCCATTTTACCACCATATCGATATCCCTCTGCAACGCCTCACAGTCTTGTACGTTATTGATACCCATGAATAGCTTCAGGTCATCAGCAAACATAAGACACTTTGCCGTCCTGACCACCTTCGGAAGGTCATTAGCCATAATAATAAATTATGTCGGCCCGCGGGTACAACCTTGGCCCACACCAGAACAAGTTACGTATGTGCCAGATTTATGCCCACAGAGCTGGACATACTGTAGACGGTCAGCAAAATAGCTGGAAAAGAGTTGAAGCAGCTTAGGGGTAAATCCTATTGCAGATAATTTTCGTAATAATACGTCATTTTGGACCCGATCAAATGCCTTTTTAAAATCGAAATAGGCCACGTAAACCTGCCTATTTTTATCCATCTCTGTGACAGCATAGTCCACAAAGTTAATGTGGTTAGTAAGGCTAGATATAAAACCATGCTGGCATTCCGCTAATTGTGTTTTGACCTGCCTGGTGATATAAGGGTTCAGTATCGACTTGAATACCTTGCCGAAGGCCGACAGGACCCCAATAGGCCTGTAATTGTCGACTTTTGACCTGTCGCCACCCTTGGGTACAGGAGTAACCCTTGAAATTTACCACATTGCTGGGTAAGTCGCGGTTTTTAAGGCTAAATTGTAAACATATAGAAGCGGCTCACTAAAAACATCTGAGCAGTCCTTAAGAATAAACGGTGGAATTCCATCAGGTCCTGCAGACGAACGACGTTTGTAAGTTTGTGCTCCATTGGTGTAACTGCTGTTAGGCATTCCAGTGCGAGGGAAAACAAATAAATAAATTACAGGCCTATTTAAAATACCTCCTATTTATTACACAAAAGGACCTCCTAACAGTCTTGAAATAACATTCAGGAAATTAAAAATAATAATAGAAAGCGGCCACACTTTACTATTTAGTCTGTAAAGTTGCAATATATCAGCCAGATCAAAGGTCATGGTTGATATATCATAACTTTACCAGAATTGGCATATATGAGATGGAAGATACGACAAATCGGTGGTGCATTGTCGTACCACGTATATCTGCGGGAGCATTTGATGTTTTCTATTGGAAATTTTTCATGTATTATCCTACTGTCTAGATTAGTGCTCATTTTATGGCAATGGGCCTTTTCTTGTTTTTAAGTCACAAAATATACCAAAATGTGAGCTGAGCAAATCTGTGAAAAAGTGTGGACTTTAACTGTCTTTGAGGAATTCTGGTGCGACCTACCTAGATAAAAACATCAGTGCGCATTTTGTCGCATCATGTTCAAAAAACTTTTAACTGAACGTACATCGTTCAGTTAAAATGGATAAACAGGTTCAAAAAATCATACATACTACATGCAGCAAAAGGAGTATGTAAGGATCGTAGCAGATGGCATTCTGCACTTTGTGCCTACCCCCATGTGAAAAAGACGTGACTATGTATGTACATGAAATACAACATGATTGCCCAACTAATTACAAGACCCAGCCGTGTCAAAGCCATACGGTTCACATCAACCACGTCCGTCCTACTATAGCACGACATTACTATGTAGGTAGACACTAGGCACTTAGTTACTAATTAATTCATCGCCTCAGTTCCCTTAGTTCGAATGGCGCCAATAGTGACAGGCATTATCTCCCAGTGAGCATAATTTAAGCTTCACTTCCAAGCACAGCGGCTTCTGCGTTATGTCGCAGTGACACTGAACGTGCACATAGCACTTAGGATACTTTTTATCCCGGGAATATGTTCCCTTGGGATAATTTTCGACATTAACGCGGGCGAAGCCGCTAGCAGAAGCTAGTCTTCTATAAACAAAATAAAAATGGTGCATATTGCTCGACAGTAGTGGACGAAAGTTATGAAGGTTAAAAAGAAGTTGATTTCTGCACTACGGGTAAGATATTTTATATCGATTAATGTGTATATTATCTGTGCCAGGCGTTTAATCTATATTTCTATAATAATCTTTACTATCACACTAATATTATAAAGGCGAAAGTTTGAGCACACACACTCCTACTTTCGCCTTTATAATATTAGTGTTTGTTTGTTACTTCTTCACGCTCAAACGGCTGGACGAATATCGATGAAATTTGGTACAGAGATAGATTTTAGTCAGGAATAACACATAGGATGCAAGAAAGCACTTTTTATCCCGGGCATATGTTCCGTCGGGATAATTTTTGACATTCACGCGGGCGAAGCCGCTGGCAGAAGCTAGTAATATTATAAAGAGGTAAAGTTTTAGATTCATTCTCTCTCACAGAGGGTAGGCCTGCCGGGCGAGCACGGCCTCTGTGATAGGCTTGAGTCACGCATTTTATTACTATTTTTGCTCCCAAACTGTGATAAATATGTGAGACTCAAGCCAGTCACAGTAGTCTGTGCTCACCCGGCTGCACGCACAACGGACCAAATGCGAGTCTAAATGCGGAAAAGGGGTCCATTTATCCTATCCTACCCTACTTACAAACAAATATAATTAGATCGCCGGTGGAAACAAAATTTGTTTACATTCGTATTGTAGTATTAATTCATATTCAAATAATTAGTTTAACAAATTGGTAGGTAGGTAGGGTAGGGTAGATAGGTTAGGTGGGTAGGGTAGGTAGGCATGGTAGGTGGGCAGGATATATAGGTAGGGTAGGTAGGTAGGGTAGATAGGGTAGATAGGTTAGGTGGATAGAGTAGGTAGGTAGAAACCCCCGCGATACCCGTGTAGGTGTGAGACGGAACACCGGGATGGTTTTTAGTCAGTAAGAGTCTGACTGACCCCTCCGCCTCCCCAGGGTGGAGGACATCCAATGGGGATTTTCCACCCCGGTGAAAAAAATAAAAGGTAGGTAGGTAGATAGTTAGCCAGTTGACGGGAGTGAAGCCGCGGGGGTCGCGAACACTGTCTCGTTGCGAATTCATGATTATTTACTTTGAACAATTTTTCGAGCTGCTGACTACAAGTAACGTCTGATGAAGATTTTAAATGATAAACGGGACCAACGGCTTAGCTTGTTTTCTAAGACACGTAGGCGTCACGGTATGTAAATGATCCTATCCACGGCCCAACCTCAGCAAATGTTGCTTAACCGTCAATATCGACTGCGGCTACTATTTTTTTTTTTATTTGTGATGGGTTTGCTCTTGACTCTAGTCTAGGTCAGAGGTGACAGAGACAAAGTCGACGATGGAGTGAGCTTACCCAGAAGATGCCTGTTCACTCTAACTTTGAAGAGATTCGGGTTGTAAGCGTTCGGAAACGCAGACGCAGGCAGTGAGTTCCACTCTTTTGCCGTGCGCATTATGAAGGATGTTTGGAAGCGCTTGGTGCGAATTGGTGGAATGGCAACTATGTGAGGATGGTAACTTGCAGTGCGTCTAGATGTCCGATGGTAGAAGGGGGCCGGCGGGATGAGGTCGTGGAGTTCATGAGCACACTCGCCAAAATACAGTCTATAGAAGACCGACATGCAGGCAAACTTGCGGCGATGAGCCAAGCTGTGAAGCTTTGCATCTACCAGTTTGACGTCGCCAATTAGTCTCTTAGCTCTGCGTTCCACCGAGTCAAGCGCGGCAAGCTGATATTTAGCTGATCCATCCCAGAGGTGGCTGCAATACTCCATGCAGGATCGAACTTGCACCTTGTAAAGAGTTAATAGCTGTCCAGGCATAAAGTATCGCTTCACTCTGTTTAGGACGCCAAGTTTCTTTGCCGCAATTTGGGCTTTGTACTCGATGGAGGCGCCGAAGTTGAGACTGGATGTCAACTCCATGCCAAGGAGCTCGAGACGATCAGTCACAGGAACAGAAGCACCCCTGGAGTCCTTTTCGCGGTAAAAAGACATGCCTGTGTTTTGGTGGCGTTAAAAGAGACCAGATTGTCATCACCCCAACGGGAGACAAGACTTAAGGTCAAATCTGTACGCTCCACCATAGCCTCTCTCAAGGAATATACTTTATCCCCGCCGGTTTTTGCGCTGGACAAGTATCTCTCTGAAACAGTACTGTCATCTGCGTACCCAACAATACCAGGCAGAAGTAGGTCATTGAAGTGCAGCAGGAAAAGAGTTGCACAGAGAACAGACCCCTTTGGAACTCCGGCATTAATAGCCTTAAGGTCAGAGGAGCAGCCGTCAACGACTACTTGGATCGACCGTTCACTGAGGAAGTCTGATAACCAGCTACAAAAACCGGCTGGGATGCCATAAGCAGGAAGCTTGCTGAGTAGACTAGCGTGCCAGACCCTGTCAAAGGCCTTCGATACATCGAGTGATACGGCAAGAGCTTCGCCGTGTTTCTCGATGGCTTCGCCCCAGCAGTGCGTGACAAACACAAGAAGATCGCCAGTTGACCGTCCCCGGCGAAAGCCATATTGACGGTCACTGAGGAGATCATTGTCTTCAAGGTAGGTCAGCAACTTACTGTTCAGTACCCTTTCCATAACCTTACATAGTATGGAGGTAATGGCTATCGGACGGTAGTGGGCAGGGTCTGCACGGTCGCCCTTTTTAGGTACTGGTTGTGCATTTGCAAGCTTCCAGGATTTCGGCACCGTTCTTTTTTCAAGAAAGAGGCGAAACAAGCGTGTCAACACAGGAGACAGTTCAGGCGCACACTGCCTCAATACTCTCGCTGGAATGCCGTCAGGATACGTCAGAATACAATTTTTAAGCCATAATCCACTAAAACATGTTGATGTACTGCTTAACAATGCAACTGTGTTTTAACATCGGCAACATATCATCAGCTAGGATCATTATAGTTAGCTCAGTACATTAGGTAATTGAAGCTCGTTTGCGACAAAAACCGGCTAAAAGTAACGATCTTAGTTTTGTGTTAATTTAGTATAATGTTTAACAAATGTTTTAATTGTGGGGCACGAGTGTGCTGTTAGTAGATATGGGTATAATAATGAGTTATATGAGTAGAGGTTTTTGGCGTGTTCATTTTTTTTGTGGGCGAGCGCAAGGTTGAGCTTGACCACTATCTCACCTAATGGTAAGCGATGATGTGGTTGACGGTGAAGCACGCTTGCCTAAAAGTAACCTATTAACTCTTTACATAGAGACCCCTAAGTTGTAGCTATAGGAAAACACAGACTCCGGCAAAGAATTCCACGACGTAGCTGTACGCACAATGAAAGTACGAGTATTCCGAATACGTTTAATGCGTATGGGTGGGATGTCCACATTGTACCGACGGCGCATCGCTGTACGTCTTGTAGTCCGATGATGAAACTGGCTAGGCGGCATAAGATCATGCAATTCCATCGCACACGCCCGAGGTTGAGGTATGCTGGAGAACCATGGGTTAAGCTCGCCTTTGTACATAAGCTGTCCTATTGTATTTGTGTCTTCTTTCTCGTCTGTATGTTTTTGTGTACAATAATGAATAAGATTAAGATTACCTTGAGTCATCATTTGTTAAGGATTCTATCTTGTACATTAAATATTTAAGTAATGACTTCTTATTAAGTAAAGAGGACCAAGATAAACCGGCAGTCTATCAACCATAGCAAAGGACTAACATTCCAAAACTTATATGATTGACATTCGCAACTGAAACGACACGTGTTCAATCCAAAATATTTTGGAATTCTGACAATCGGTGTGACTGAGAGAATAACATTTTGTCTAGAGCCCAAATAGTAACAAGCACGACTGCTGTGCGTGGGTACTTGGGTTCTCGGGTCAGGCTAAGTATCTTTTTTTAACTATAATATATTTTGAAAATAATTAATTTACTCATGATCATATCGATATTTTTTTAAATGTTATTGTTATTTTAATTATAAGAATTATTATTTTTATGTGTTTAACAATCTAGGGACTCTGAGGTCCCGGTCCTTTGAAAGACGTGCCAGGGGCCTTAACTTATACTACCTGGTCCAAGATTAATAATCTTGACGACCGGTAGTATCAATACAATACAAAACCACAATTACCGCTTAACCATGAATCACTGTCAAAACTGGTGCTTAGTGCACATTGTGCAGGCAAATATTATAGTAATACGGTATTAGTGTCTTTTATATTTTTATTTTTATAATTACTTTCTCTAATCACTGCTGGGGTGATGATTTCGTGCCTTGTGTCCCGAAAAGGAATCAAAGTCACAACCTTTAGCACAAAATCCAGCTTTTCCTCCACTGAACCAACAGGCCTATCTTGTAAATCATAATAACTCTCAAATCTAAACAGGATCCCGCGAACAATAACATTGGATAATGATAATTACTCATTACTAATTAATTCTGCTACGCGTTGTTCTGCGTATACCAACGTAAACAAACGCTGTTTACGTTGCTATAATTCTTCCGATCAGCTGATGTCTGCTAACATTGACTTTGTTTGTGAAGGGTTCATTATAAATGCTGAGGATATTGGTGCTACCATAGATTTGTGATGAAAAATATTAAGTTAAGTACTTTTACCACCGCGTTCGCTCTCATGGTATAGTTAATCTCATAAAACCTCATTCATTTTAAATAAGGCTTTTTTGCTAACCTTGCATTGTCATCCAAACGTGTCTGCGAAATTTCAGCTTAATCGGTTGGGGATAATTGTGTTGAAATTCAGTTGAAAGATTTCACTATTCATATTATTATGTAAGTACCTACTAACTAACAGGATAAGGCTCTAATAAGATAAATAAAAACTTGAAAAATCAGAATAGACTGGGGACAAGAAACACTCTCAGAAGCAATAGAAAATCTGGTTGGTGTCGCCACAATAAAATAACTATAAGGTTTTTGAGACAATAGACAAAAGTAGGTTAAGTAGGTAGGACTTTTTGGTCTCGTATTGGGTTCTTTCTTTTGATTTTTTAACCGACTTCCCAAAAAGGAGGAGGTTCTATGTTCGACATTATGTTTGTTTTTTTTTTGTATGTTCACCGATATCTCCGTCAATTGTGGACCGATTTTAAAATTCTTTTTTTGTTTGAAAAAGTATGTTTCAAAATTGGTCCCATTTTGAGAATTTGGTAAAGATCTGATGAAGTATTTCGGAGATATACAACAAAATTCTTCAATAAATAACGACAAATCTCTCGGGATTGCTACAATCGCATGTCTGTTTATTGTTTATACCATTTTCTAACATAACATCACGCCAGTACCGTTTTAAGGGCTACGAAGATATCTCATTTCACCGTTTATGTTCAAGTTTCATGAAATCTATTCTGGCGTTATAGTTACCTTACTAACTTGCCTACGAGTATTACGTAGATACAACTAAAAAGTGAAAATAAAAAATCTTTTCTGCTTTTTTGCAAAAAAGTTTACGCATTAAAAATGGTACCTACGAAAGACACCGACTTCAAAAAATAAACTTATTTTCACTTTGTAGTTTTGTATTTGGAAGTCGGTTGTATTTTTTTGCAAAAAGGTTTTTTTGTTAATTTAATTTAATTTTTCTATTCTGTGAGTCACGTCTTCGAATTTTTAGTTTTAGGATATGCCAGTTTCCTCACTATGTTTTCCTTCGTCATTTTGAGAGCAGTGGTGATGAAATACTTAAACTACACAAAGTAATGCACCTGCCTGGATTCGAACAGACCTACGACTTGTAAGTCGTAGCCGTACCCACTGGGTCACCACTGCTCCCTAAACTAAATTAATGGTTATAATAATATAAGTATATAAAAACTGTGACATTAGGTGCTATCCTTGTTTCAACAATTAATATGTTATGTGAGAGATCTTTTTTCTACCCATATTAAGAATCCTTAAGAAGTTCGCAATGGGATAGTTTTTATGAAATCATGGTAAGTCTGAATGGCTTGTTGAAAATAAGTTTAGGGCCAAAACTACCATGTGTATTGTTGTAATTGGATATTTCTGTGTGGCAGATATAAACTCTACGTTTCCTTCGAATTAATTTTGCAGAATTTACCTATTTTAGGCCTTAGAAATTAAGATTGTAACTTACTTAACACATGTGTTTGTCTGTATGTGTGGTTTATTTGTGAATAACGATTATAAGATTATTATTTAGTTTCAACCTCAAAATTTTCTTACACAGAAGTGTAACCAAAATGAAACAAAAAACATTTTAGATTACAAAATATTTATTTATAAATGAATTATATCATATACATGCATTACAATTAAACCTAAATTAGAAGCTAACACAAGTCTGGGTGACTAGGTTATCGAGGTCAGATAAGCACTTGCTCCTTGTAAAGTATTGGTATTCAGCTGCGTCCGGTTATACTTCAAGCCGACCCCAACATAGTTGAGCAAGCCCTAGGGAGTTTGATTTAAAATTTCTTTATCTTCTTCCTTAGCCAGCATAGCCAGCAATCTCGATCTTGATGGCCGAAATATGTATTCTCCATACCTCGCATATATTGCGTATCGGACATACGCTAATTGTTCCATGTCAAAGCCGAAAGTAGCCGCCGACATCATAGCTTCAAGTACAGTCAAGTGTTTAATAGTCTCACTGGTCGCTTTCTTCTGGTATTTCTTCAAATTACTCTCAGAATATAGGTCTTTGTACACACGGTATTCATTCAGCCAATAGGATTTTCTGATTCTAAGCTTCTGTATATAATTTGGTACGTACCTAAGTCGACAAGTTTCCAGCTCAGCGTCTGATATTCTCTCTTCAAGTTCCTCTCTAACTTTTCTCTCGTGCTCTTCATCACTTTCCTCTTTAAACCGATTGTCTCCAACATCTTCAGGTAACGACCATCCTGCTTCTGGACGATGCACTGTGACAAGGGTCTGTAGAACTACCCGATATCTTCTGTACCTTTCTTCCAGCTGCAAATCGGATAAATCGGCTACTGGAGAATCCATAATCCGTGACTGTTCGTTAATACCACGATAACTTTTTGCTCAGCAAATCAACGTGCACACTTTGGAAGTCAGATTTTGCTGTTTAGCAAACTGCTTGAACACTTCGGAGGCTACTATGCGACTGCACAAAATAGCTGTTCGTAAATACCACGGTAACTTTTTCTCAGCACTGCCGTGAATACTTCGGAGGTTAATAAGTGATTGGATAAAATAAATAAATGTTCGTAAATACTTCGATAACTTGGCTGCTTAGCAAACAGACTTCAACACGTGACTGTCGAGGTTCATATGCGACTGCCATTTGCCACTGCATAAAATACCAAAGAATGTCATTACTTGTTTTTATAAGCTCAGAGGGGACGGTTTTGCGAAAAAGGGATGGCACATTACGTGCTGTATAGCTCTTTTTCTGTTTCGTAATGAGACAATTAGATGAGGTCCTAAGTAGTATATTATTGGGCATTCTATACCACTATCGGCAAGTTGCTCGGCGAGTGCGCCTCGCTGCCGATAGTGGTATAGAATGCCCAATAATTGATAATCTACTCGCCTCTCCACTCGACCGAGACAGTACATTGTACTGAGAACTTGATTTGGAACGATAATTCGAGCAAATCGATACTCGACTCGCCACTCAACTCGACCGATACACTCGAACGAGACAGTTCATTTTGTCGCGTACTGGATGAGCTTTACTCGACCATTGACTAGTAACTTACTCCTTACCACTATATTCCATACGTCTGACCAGTATGCGGCGTTTCGGAGAACGATGAACTGTCAACTATCAACTCGACTCTCCGTTTATTTACTGCACTCGACCGATCACTCGAGTTTGTATTCGCTGTTAACAGAATGTCGAGCGAGAGTGATGGTGGCCGATGATTGTAACAAACCAAAGCTTGTGACTAAAGCGTTAACGGGTTGTTACTGTAAATAATAAACAACTGTAACTTAGGTACTTGGTTTAATTATCATAAAATGTTGGTTTGTCTGGAAACAAAATATCAGCCGCACGCACGAGCTCTTGTAGTTTTCGCCACTGAGGAGAGTCCGCGTCGGTCTGGAACTTGATTCGGACGAGCGCTATCTTCCACAGCTCGGCGGAGTCGGTGAGGCGAGCGTCGTCAGCCTTGTACACCTTGCAGTCGATGTAGTACTCTCCGTCGGTGCTCGTTGCTCGGCGCTCACAGCCGCTGGCTACGCGGTTCACAAAGAATGAAGTTAGGTGATCCGATGAATGTTCTTTGTGTGGGATGTCGCGGTTTTTACTGATGCCGAATATGTCCATGCCAGTGTTGGTTTTTTTACTGAAATAATAAAAAAATAATGTTTACAACGAGAGATGCAGGGGCAAACATAACAACGGTGTGTAAGCAGCGCACACAATCGCATAATATTTTATGAACGACACCACGGATATTTCTGTAGAAAATATTACAAGTGACTAATCAGCGAATGGAATACTTATGCAAATTGCACTATTATAATTCAATTAGTGGAAACGTACTACTTTACTATTTTAATTTAATCAGAACTAGGAGATAATAAATTCAAAATATTATTCACCTGCTACGAGTTACGGTTGTTGTTTGTGACTGCATCTTGCGTTTCCCATTGCTGTCTGCAGACGGTTTGCGACTGGCCTTCACTTTGTGTCCAGTGATCGATGCTTGCGAGTAATCACACTCAGAGTCTGACCTGAAATAAAGATAGAGGAAATGTAGTCACACAATTATTATTAATTAATCCAATGGAGTAATGTCCATTGCGCTGGGCATACTATAGGACACAAGTGTTCGGACAAACACTGGTTCTCTAATATTTAAATGGGATAGCACTGAGACTGAGCTAACTATGTACAGATCGGGTGATCTGTGAAGTAACGCGCTCACAAACAAATATATGTAGTTATAAATGACAGGCTAATCACAAGTGTGATCCATGAAAACGAACAGACTATTTTATCAGACTTACATTATTTTCCGATCAGAAGTTCCACTCGGTTTGATGACTTGGCTGGTGATGACAGCAGCGGATGGCTATCGACAATGCCGTCACTGATATTGTAGGCGACACGGAGTGTTTGTAGACCGATTATACAAGAGCACTTCGTTGCACTTGCAGACTGCGAAAACTTTGTACCGAACAGAAAAAATTGTGGCTTATAAGTTAAAATCGAATTATAAGTTAGGAATGTTAAATCCACTACAATCAATCCGGTATTGCTTTGTTAAAGTAACTTTTTCTATAGTCGTATTATACGCGTTGGTAAAATGAAGACGAAGGAAAATTTTATACTGTATCGAATGTCGATGCAGCGAAATAAGCTAGGGCTGACCAAACGATAGCGTGAACGGAATCGCCACAAACCAGATAGATTTTATTATTTTAAAGAAGTAAATAAATGTTTCCAAGGTAATTATTTCATCATCTACATTTAGGTTTCGTGTAGAAAAAATGAACTTACTGCCGTCTACCGCGTACTTCTCTAGATTTCCTAAAATAAATAGATAATATAATTCCTGTAACTACGGTAACGGGCATGACGAAACCATGAACGTTATATGATATCGTCATCGTCATGTCGTCTATCGACATACTATGATATATTTTAATCGATTAAGTGCATTGTGTGAAATTTGTATATTTGAATGCCTAGCAAGTTGTTACCAACCCTAACCAAAATAGCTGATTATTGTGATTGCGAAATAAATAATTATGTTTAGCACACGTGTAACAATTAGGCAATAACAACTTTTATGATGAAATATTTTTCTGCTTTGTAGACAAAAAAGAAAAAAAAAAAAAATCCCTAAAATATTATTTATTACCTCAAAGTCTCTCGGAGCGAGCACCTTTCTAAACTGTTACAGTACAATCAAGTTAATTATTATAAATAAATATTTAATTGATCTCACACCAGAAACAACAACAATTTCAGCTACTGGAGCAACTGTGTTCGTTATATCGGGGTGCTAAAATATACATACATATTTGGATCACGCAAATACATAATCTTATGTATGAATCATTTCATATTGTGCAGGTAATTATCAAATATAACACAACAATAATACGATAACTATTTAGAACATTACAATAATTATGACTATTTTTCATTCTAGAATTTACAGCTTTTTACCTAATTCTTCATCGGTACCAATAAACCATTTTTTTTTTTAGTTTCAGATACATTCTGCCTAAACATAATATTAATTACTGACTTGCCTGTGAAGAATTATTAAATTACTTGAAGTATATCTACATATTTGGACCACGCAGATACACGTACTCTTATGTATACATAGTTTCATATTTTGCAGGTAATTATGAAATATATTTTTCTTCCCAGAATATACCATTATCTTACCTAATCAGATTATGTATATATTATATATATATTATTTCAGATACATCCTGCCCAAACATAATTACCGACTTGCCTGTGAAAAATTACACAAGGATCTTGAAATCAGCGTAAAATTGTCCTGACCAAGTTGTACTAATTATATAAAATATTTTGTCTGGTATACCTAAGACGGTGAATATTAGTTGTAAGTATTATCTAATCCAAATTTATTGAACTAATAATTTCAAGTGTTCTTTGATTTCAAACAATAATATAATGCCTCACTGCTCTGATTGTAAAGTATTTGTAGACAATCGTCGATGGTCTGGTCATTTACGTAGCAATGTACATAAAAACAATAGTTCTACCCCTATGTATGATAATGTTGCAATTATTAATTCTTCTTTTAAAGAACGAATCAAAAGTTACAAAATCATAGCGACAGGTGAACAAATACATAGTTTTCCTGAGGTGTTTCTCAAAAGTATTAGTACACAAGCACTGACCTCTATCATACATTGTACACTGGACTTCATACTATCGATGACAAAATGAAGACATTTGATTATCGCCATTTTGGCGCTGATAGCAACGTGAATTAACGTGAGAGTCGCATGGAACTAATATTAGAGATGGGACACAGCTTTCGGTAAAATACTTTTATGGGTTTTATCGAAAGTGAGAATAATTTAATAAGTAAGAGAAAAAAAACCAGTTATTTTTATTATGATTAATTTTTAAGTAATCGAATAATTGCTGTAAAGGTTACTAAAAAATATTTTCAGTCAGATTGCAAGCTATAAACTAGTGGATAGCGTGCTAGTAAAGTTATAGCGCATTACTGTCAGATCAGTGAGATTTAAATATGGGGTTAGGATAACAACTTATCCTAAAAACTATCACATTTGAGCAAGTATCTCCTCGCTGAAGTACACTAGTTGTACGCCCATCGGATTCGTGAATGGAACATCATTTATATAATAATAATAATAAATGAGATGGATAATCATTTACAACGGACGTATTTCTCGCTATCATCGCTGAGATCCTGTCTCTGTAGTGTTAAGGTGCAAATAGGAGTGGTATCGCATTCCAGCAAGGTGAAGACTTTAACTCTGTTTCAGATGCAGATAATAAATTATTTGACTTCAAAACATTTGTTAATATAATTATAACTATCATGATATTATTCCAGAATTAATTCCAGGCTCAGGAACGTGGTGATTGGTACAAGAGAGAGGCCTGTGCTCAGCAGTGGGCGAAGTCGGGCTGTGGATGATCATGATGATGATTCCAGAATTTAGTATTACACATCGCTTTTTAACATATTATTACTGATTATTAGGCATTCATATACCTAACATTCATCACCAATACCAATATGTGATATTTAGTTCCAACCACAGATTACCTCCCAATAGATTCCGCATATAAGACAACTTACGCGCACCACACATCAGCCTACTTAGGCTGATATAACTCAGCACACGGTATGATCTCTTTAGTATCGACCAGACATTAGAGCTGTAGGGACGTAAGTGATTTCTAGTTTTAATTCTGTTTAAAAAATAGTTATCAACGGTTTGCCTTAAAAAAATGACGAAATGTGCAGTAAAATGGTGTGGAAAATCAACCAGCCCTTCAAGTTCGTAAAAAGATGGGATAACATTCCACCAGTAGGCAAAGTAATAAATATTGACCAATCTAAGAAAGGTCAAGTTATAATGGTTAACAAATCAAAATTGCACACTTTACAGTAGCGCTCGTTGATGTCTTTTGTGAAAGTCCCTTTCACTCTTATGGAATTATTATATTGCTATCTTTTTCCCACAGAAGTAAAAATGTTGAGAACAATACGTTTTTCGCTTATCGAAAAGTATCGATTATCGATGTTAAATTAGGTATATAGGAGAATAAAATAATTTTGTTAAAATTGATTATTTAAAAATTAACAAATTAGTTTATTTTTACTTTGAACTAATTGTGCTCTACTCATAACCAGAGCTCAGAGTGGTCCTGTTTACATAGGATTACTATTAAATTAAATCACTTTAGGCCAAAATCTAAATCTTTTCTCGATCGATGTTTTTCTTTATCATTATTAAAGTAATTATAAAATCGTCAGTTAAGAAATTTTACATAAAATACCATTCTGTTTGACAAATATCGATATTTTATCGACATTTAATGCGCATGACCCGTCACTACAACATGTACCGTGACCTTGAATAGCCAATCACGGCGCACTTGTCACTCCCCGCGCAACCCGTGCCTTCCGCCAAATTTGGTGAACTCGGAATCAAACAAAACAGTAGGCATGCGGTATCTATTGGGAGTTAATCTGTGGTTCCAACATACTACGAGAAATCAATACAGTAAATGAGTGATACGCCTTGCCAAGACTACTATTTTGATATTAGTGTAATTTAAAAATATCACTAATACTGATATATTAGTTACAATATTATAATATTTCCAGTCAAATATATTAGTATTACCTAATTTTTAGAAATATCGGTAGTATCCTATCTCTATATGTGTCAATTTTAGTTCCTGATACGCTCGAGCGGGGCGCTTTGAATCAGCACAAAAATCAACTGTCATTTCATATAGTATGTTTAGTCCAGCGTACTTGTATAATAGAGGTCAGTGTACACAAGTCAAACATTTAATAGACAATTCAATAGAGAAACACACCTCTGTCAAAATAAATTTTGAACTGTTTGCTTCGTTTCTTATGTATAAAAATGATCAACAAGAAATAAAATCATTCCGTACAAACAACATTATTACACATTTTAATTACGATTTTGATTCTATTTATAAACTAACTATTGATTTACTACTAAAAAAAATTGAAGAATTTGAGGAAAGGGATAGTGGTTGGACTTTTTTATGCAATTCACATTTAGAATTAAATATTAATAAATATCAACCTCTCAGCGGATCTAAATTTTTAACTTTGCCGAAATTCATAAAAAGTAAAAGAGCTTGTTTGAATATTCGGAACAATGATGAGTATTGCTTTTTGTGGTGTGTTGTGGCGGCATTGTACCCCACAAATAGACATCCCGATAGGATTTCGTCTTATCCCCGCTTTCAGGATGTTTTGAATGTTAATAATTTGACATTTCCAATCACATTTTCGGACATAGCTATCTTTGAGAAAAATAATCCTTCTGTTAATATATATGTGTATGGTTTAAAAAACGAGAAGACAATTATTGGACCGCTTTATAAAACGTTGAATAATAAGTCTAATAAAAGTATCCATCTACTGTTTATAGAAAACAATAATAATTCTCATTACTGTCTTATCAAAGATTTATCTCGTTTAGTTAGAAATCAGATGACCAAACATCATGGTAAACTATATTTCTGTGAAACTTGTTTATTGTTTTTTCCAACGCTTAGTCAAATTGAATCCCACTTGTGTGGGGGGATCGTCACAGTTTTACCAGAACAAGGTTCATTTTTAAAATTTAAAAATTATGATAGGAAACAAAACATTCCATTCGTCATATACGCTGATTTCGAAACGTTACTTGAACCCATTTCCGGCGATGATTTCAACACCGCTAATACGTCATACTCTAAACGCCACGTGCCGGCTGCATTCGCTTACAATGTCGTGTCATCAAATAAAAATGATAGCGTTGAAGGCTATAGAAGTTATCGCGGCAATGATTGTGTTTCAAAATTTATAAATTTTCTTACTGAGGATGTAAAACAAATACATCAGATTATATCCAAAAGCGAGCCTATGATATTCACTGATGACAATTCTCTAGAGTTCAAACGTGCCGTTAGGTGTCATATTTGCGACAATTTACTCTTGACCGATAAAGTAAGAGATCATTGTCATATTACAGGCCTGTATCGAGGTGCAGCACATCGACACTGTAATTTGCAACATAAAGTACCAAAATTTATACCAATATTTTTTCACAATTTATCCGGGTACGATTGTCATTTATTTATAAAAAAGTTAGGCGAAATTCCAGGCTCAATTAAAATAATCCCTAAGACTAAAGAAAAATACGTCGCATTTACCAAATTTATTCCTATTGCTGATAATGAGTTTATTTGTATAAGATTTTTAGATTCATTCAACTTTTTAGGGACAAGTTTAGACAAGCTCGCTAAAACATTGCAGGTGGAAGATTTTGTTAATCTTCGATTTCATTTTTCTAAAGACAGACAGTTTAATTTATTGACAAGAAAAGGTATATATCCTTATGATTACATGACCAATTGGAAATGTTACGATCAAAAATCATTGCCGTCTAAGGGTAATTTTTATAATTATTTGACTAACGAAGACATTACAGATGAGGATTATAATCACGCACAGGCTGTTTGGGCTGAATTCAATATTAATAACCTCGGTGAGTATACGGATCTATACTTAAAAACGGATGTGCTTTTGTTAACAGACATATTTCAAAATTTTCGGAAAACCTGTAAACAATATTACAGTCTTGACCCAGCGTTTTACATTACTGCACCTAGTTTATCTTTCGATGCAATGTTGCTAAAAACGAGCGTTCAGTTAGAACTCGTGTCGGACTTAGCTATCATCAGAATGATACAAAGCGGTATACGCGGCGGTTTGTGCATGTGTTCCCATCGGCATGCTAGAGCCAATCACAAATACATGCCTGAATATAATCCATCACAACCTGAGAGTTTCATAGTATATTTAGATTGTAATAATCTTTACGGTTTTAGCATGTGTCAGTATTTACCATACTCTAGTTTCAGATTTTTAAGTGATAACGAATTAGCAAATTTTAATGTTACCACTATAGAGGATAACGCAAACTGGGGCTTCATATTAGAAGTCGATCTATTGTATCCCGAGCATTTACATAATGACCATAATGACTTACCATTTTGTCCCGAAAAATGTGTACCCCCGGGAGGTAAAACAAAGAAATTAATAGCAAATTTGTATAATAAGTACAACTACGTGATTCACTACGTTCATTTAAAAAAATGTTTAGAACATGGTTTAATATTACGTAAAATTCATAGAGCAATTACTTTTAGACAGAGTCCATATTTAAAACAGTACATAGAGTTAAATACTCAATTAAGACAGAAAGCAAAAAGTTCCTTCGAACAAGACTTTTTTAAGTTATTAAATAACAGTGTTTTTGGAAAAACATTAGAAAATACTGAAAATAGAGTAACCGTACATTTAGTTAATCAATGGTGCGATCAGTCCAATCGAACTAAGAAATTTATATCCGCTGAGAAACTTATAGCCAACCCCTATTTCCACAGTGCATCTATTTTATCAGAAAATTTAGTTGCAATACAAATGAAACCTGATCAAATTATTTTAGATAAACCTATATACATAGATTTCACTGTATTAGAACTTTCAAAAGCACACATGTATTACTTTCATTACAATATTGTAAAGCCTTTTTATAAAGATCGAGTGCAGCTATGTTACACAGATACCGATTCCTTTGTCTATAAAATATACACCAACGATTTTTACAATGATTTGAAATATAATTTTTTACAATATTTTGACAGCAGTAACTATGAAATCACAAATGATTTACAGATACCGCTAAAAAATAAAAAGGTTCCCGGTCTCTTTAAAGATGAAATGGGAGGAAAATATATTACTGATTTTGTTGGTTTGAGATCGAAACTTTACTCTATAAGAACCCCTAATAGTATCATTAAAAAAGCAAAAGGAGTAAAATCATGCGTGGTCAGGGATTTAAACTTATCAGACTATGAAACCATTTTATTTAATGGTGGAGTAATCCGGAGAAAAAATAATATGTTTAAATCAATAAAGCACGAAATATTTACTCGGACTGTCAACAAAGTTGCTTTATCTAGAAATGATGACAAACGATCGATATCTGTGGATCAAATATCAAGCCGAGCCTGGGGGCATGCATTTATTTTTAAGTATGAATTACTTTGATCATAATTTTAAGTTAAGTGTTACCTACTCATAGTTTAGTTTTAGGAAATAATAAATGTTAATATTATACAAAAAATGAAATAAAGTGTGAATTATTATAATTATTGACTTGTTTTATTTCTGAAATCCTGTTTATTCAAAATATCATTACACTTTTTTTTTTTTAAATCGGTAAATAAAGTTAACACTGATTGCAGTTATCTCACTATGCACCTAAAATACCATGCATCATAAGGTTGATTTTCGAATAACTAACGTTTTACGATTAAGTAACATGCTTACAAGGCGTTGTTTGTCATTGTATAAGTGTTACCTACGTTGCAGTTCATTGGCCTTAGTCTTGAGACACAAACGCTTAGTTGACAATATTAGTATGACTTGTAATTATTTAGTTATTTTGTCATCATTTACGAAATATTATTCGGCGCGAACACCTGTTTAATATTTTTTTAACTTCCATCAAAAGTTATCATGTTGGTGAGTAAAATATTTTTAATTCGTTTTTTTATGATTGTTTTATAATTAGAGATTGTGTTCGCAGCTGTGTTGTGTTGCATTTTTCCAGAGCCTTTTGTCACTAATCTAAAGTAAATCTAGACTTTCTCGATTGAAAACCCAATTAAAACGCTATACTAGCGGAATAGTGGTATAAATTGTGTTTATATTTTGTTCCAGAATTCTGACACCGAGATTGTATTCAGCCAGTATGCTCAGGATCCTTACGAGGGATTCTCCGAGATGTTTCGCAGTGAACCCGGGCAAAGCAAACAAGTCACGAAAGATAAAAAACCAAAACAACGGTGCAGGGAAAAATCGATAAAGCAAAATCCTACAAAATCCTTCGTTATGAGTCGACTACATCGAAAAGGGATTAAGTTAATAAAAATTTCAGTGGTAGATCTGTGTAACAACAATCCTCAAACCATAGACAGTGATAGTGACAGTGAAAACGTTATTATAAACGCTCAATATATTGTTCAAGATCCCATCGACAGTGTTATGGACGAAACTGAGTCTTTAGTTAAGAAAATATCAAAATCTTTAATAGGTACTGACTTTTATTAACCGTTTTTGTAAAGTAGTTAATATTTGTATTTTCATTATGATGTTTTTATTTAATTTTGTATTAGGTTGTGTTATTTGTGGAGTAGCGTGGGGGTGTTTAACAAAATAAAAGCAAATTTACATTATTTTGATTTTTATTTAAAAACCTTAAAACCAATAATCTAAATACATTACACATATGAGTACATACATTTATACCCATTCTAAATATTTCCTTAAACAAAGCACATTTTTAAGAGCACAATGCTTTAGATGTTTATTACAATTAAAATTAGATCTTCCTTCACAGTATTTTTTATGCAAAACAGAGAAACTAAGACATTGTTCTGTACCAAGGTCTGATACTTTACAATTCACACACAGTTCCTTTATCCAATTCACCTTCTCCAAACCATTTACAATAATTTCCTTATTTTCTAGATATGGAACGATTATACGCCGAAATTCTCTATAGTCAATATATCCTTCATTCCAATAAATACCTCTATTTCTTTCCAACCATTTAACTTGTCTCTTTTCGTCACTTGTTAAGTATTTAAACAAGTATGGCGGTTTTATTAAAAATGTTTGCGTATAATCACGACTTGCAAAAGCTAATTCTTTTATTATAAAATTATTGTTCAGGTCTTTAAACCCTTGAACATCTAAAATAATAGTATTCGGATTCATGATATTTTTCTCACAGTATTACTCAATGGCTTGTACTCAATTATGCAGTCGTTCAATATAAGACAGTATGCAGAAGTTTGATCTGGTATATCGGAATCACTCTCAATTTCCACTCTTACATCCACAATAGGACCTGTCTTTACATTATCAGCTTGTCTAGAGCAATCTATGACAAATAGCGGCGCCAAATCTTTGAATTGTTTCTCACTTAATAAGGGTTCCGAGCGACGTCCGTAATAAGACTGTTGAAATCTGATGTATTGCTCGTATAATAAAGCGATTCTGTTATTCGCGAAGCTGACATTTAGGTTTTCATACGGGAAGTAAGTTGAGTTTAAGTATACTCTAACGTCACGAACATGACAGTGATCGAACTGGGACATATCAGAACTTGAATTGTTTTTTCTATTTGTTTGTAGACCCATAATTATGTATCTTGGTTTCTCTATTTGTGAGGAAGTTTTGATAGACCAGGTATGTTTTGTAGTTTTAGGTAAAGCTGGATATTCGTACAGATCCCAATTTCTGAATATCATCTGGAGTGGTCGATCTTTTTCTAACAGTTTTAGCAAACTTATTTTTTCTTTGTCGGACACTTTAACATGCGGTACACGCCAGATGATTTTATTTATCTGAACGTCGTCTACAAATTCCCCGGTGTTAAGTTTCACAGCATTCAGATTAGTGTTACTTCGTAGCAATATCAGTTCGTGCCTACTATTTATCACGACTTTCTTGAAATCTTCTGCAAAACCGATAATGTTACAGAGGGGTATAGAAGCAGAAAAACTACCCCCATTAATATTTTTTATTCCATCGATATTCCAGCCCCATGCATTGGCTATCTTTGATTCACCTTCACTCATTGATATTAACGATTTCATGGTGGTAGTTATGCCAGCGTTTTTTATTCTATCAATTTCCACTCCATTCAGCTCATATCTTATATCTTGGAATAAGTAGAGTAGAGCATTATTCGTAAAATTAACACTAGTGGCTGTCTCTTTCATATCCTTTTTACTTACGACAACAGTTCCTTCCAAATACAAGGTACTAGCTGAGGGAAGTATATACAAGTCCTGTTGGTTAATAGGTATGCGGATTTCATCGTTTCTATTGAAACTAGTTACGTAGGGCTTGTAAGAATGAAATTCGATTCCTTCAACAGTGTTGTCATAAGTCGGAGCAGATAAAACGTCTAAGATATTCATTTTAGCAAACCGATCGCTTTGAGAAATGCCTTGTTTTCTTTAGTTAATTTAATTTTCTTCTTAGAGCGAGCTCTTATTTGGTTGGAAGCTTGAGCGGAACTGATATTTTTGATTTGTTGATGCATATATTTATTGTAGTCAATCATTTTTTTCTTCTGAGATGCAAATACAGCTGCACTTCTTCACCGCGCAAATTGATTAAGCGGTTATTTATATCTAACAGCCTGATATGTATACAGCTAATGTTGTTTTGGTTAATTGGAAAGTATATCGCGTTTTTCGGGATTTCTATAATTCTATATCCGGGAGGCACGTTGAGAGCAAATTCGTGGATAATGTGACTGGGTTCTCCGTTTGTGTACGAGCCGCTTACAATATCACATTCGATCCTGATCACTGTTGTAGGTAAAATGTTGACTGGAAAGTGCGATACATGCCATTTATTTGCTTTTAAGATCTGCTTATTAAACCCTAACAAATTCCTAAACGTACCTTCTTTATTAAAATTTATGTCTTTTGTACAATATACAGCAGCTTTTAAAGTATTGTTATTGCACTGTAGTTTGATTGATGCATCTTTCATTTCAGATTTTAAATAATCATTAATATCTTGCAATTCATAGGTGCCGTCAGGTATTTCAATAACTTCGTTAGAACCATAATAGAACTTATTATTCGTTTTGTCAATGTTTGGAATAGAATTAAATGTTGCGAAATGCAATAAGGCACACTCATACTGTTCATATAGTTGCAACGTGTTAGGATAGTAAGTAGATAAAGTTGACGAGTTTCCAGTTATCGATAATGTGAGTGACATCTTGCAAATGATTCAAATAAAAGAAAAGCATAAGTTTTATACGTTTTATTTCCAAAAATTCCATAGATATACTAAACATAAGTGTCCACAATTTACAGTGTTGAATTTCTGATATCTTGTATAATTATAAAAAACATTACAATTCTTAAAATATCGCATTAATTCCATTGGAGGTTTTAAATCTCCAAAGCTATCAAAATATTCACAATAATTGCATACTTTTACATAAGCTACCCAATGCGTGCCTTCGTTCTTAGAGTCGTCCAAGTTAACGACACCACATTCAACCCGTTTTGGCGTCCTTGGTAACTGATCCTTCATGTATACTCCTCGAAAGTGAGGGATGTTGCGTGCATACCTTTGGATGTCTATATTAGTGAGAGGACGATTAGGTAGCTTATTTTTCAGTTTTTTGAAGACTTAATGAATAAACCATTACCATTTTTATGTGACTTAATGTACAAGCCCTGGCCTAACTTTAAATACTCCATAGCCTTATTATGTCGTTGTGTTTCTCGCAAATGTTGCTGACCTGCTTTGTAATCGTTAACCGTTTTTGCAATACCAGCCGCACCACCAGCTAAAGTTCCTAAAGCTGATAAACCCGCAAAAATTGGGATTAAAGGTAGAATACCTCCAGTCTTTGGTAAGGGTATCACTCGCGGCACTCGAATTTTCTGAATGCATGGGATTATTTTTTTTGCTGCTGAGTAAGCAGCGTTAATTAAAGCTTTACTGTCCTTTGGATTCAGTTTCTTTATTTTTGCTTTTATTTTTGACACGAAACTTTTAAACGTTTTAATGCCAGAACCAGATTTCAGTTTGGCTTTCATAACTTTGCTCACTAACCATGAACTAAGTTTTTCACCTTTCCCAGCATCGCTCGATTTAAGTCTTTGTTTAGCCATATTTAGTAGTTGCAAATCAGCTTTGTGGCGATTGGGTAAGTCTGTATGGTTTGCATATGCAATGTCGTGATGCATACAAGCTTCGTCTAGCTTATTTACACCTCGGTCACCTCGTAATAAACGTTTCTGCAATTTAGTTCCGGGACCGCAATAATTGTAGCCGGGTAAATGAAGTTCGAACGGTAGATTATTAATTAAGGTATTAACAAGTTCACCTCCTTGCATTGTCTAATGTGTAATGAGAGAAATGATGCAAAAGTAATCGTTATATAATTATTTTAATCCACTATTGCAGTTTTCTCGATCCAACTATTTTCTTCGTTGTTTAGACCCAACCATTTCACAAACATTTTTGATCCTTTTCTTTTTAAAACCCTTTCTATCAAATAAATACCAGGATAGTAAGATTTCTGAAGTTCTTGCTCGTAAAAGGTTCCCATTATGGCTTGCTTTCGCTGATCTTGTATATGATATGTTACTGGTATGGTATGATTAATTTTTTTTATAGTAAATATTTCAGTTGACCAATTAGGTGTATAACCTTTTTCAAAATGGTGTTTGTATTTACTGATACGAACAAAGTCACCTACTTTGAACTTAGGTTTTCTACGGACGGTTACATGATTTAAGGCTTTTTTAATATTTTCTTTTATAACAGACTCGCAAGATTTATTTACTTCAATTGGTTTAAATTTAATGGTACGATGTTTTGTGTTGTTATATATCTTTAACGTAACCTCTAACGGTATACCTAACCACATATAGTTTCCGTTCAGACTAAAATATTTATATATTTTATTTTTAAGAGTTTTAATCAGTCGCTCTACGATCGAAGCTTTTTTGGTAGAAAACGTTGAGTAATGGTTAACATTGTAAGTCTTCATAAGCGTTTGAAATGAGTTGTTATAAAATTCTGTTCCCATATCAGTTTGTAAATTAACCGGTTTGCGATTGCTGTTAATCAGTATTCGTTTAAATGCATGAGTAACATCAAGTTTATTTTTTGATTTTAATGGCTCTGCCCAAGCGTACTTTGAGAAGCAGTCAATCACCACTAAAATGTAATTATGACCTTTATTATATTTTCTTAGATTTTGCATGTCCATCAGATCAGCTTGCCACAAGTCATCGATCCCCTTTAGAATGACAGGACGTCTAACGAAATTTCTTCGGGCTGCTTTATGTATTTCATTAACAATTTGCTGTTTTGCCATTACGGAGTTTTTTGTAGTAATTTATCTACCTCTGCTTTGGTATAAAACTTATCTTCCAAATGAGTTGAAATCTCAGGTATCTTTGCTTTTAAAGTAGCCTGAACTGTGTCCTTTGTGTCTTTTATGATTTGAGAGCGCAATGAACCAATCATGTTATTAAATTCTTTTAACATATTAGCATTCAATCGATCTACATAATCCTTGTTCACGGTCAGGTTATTTAATTCTTTTAACATGTTAGCATTCAATCGATCTACATAATCCTTGTTCACAGCATCGCCTGCTTCTACTGGAGATCGGACTCCTCTTAATCTTGATGTTTTTAAATCAAAATCTCCGTTTTCTAATTTTAACAATGCGTTCTCATTAAACTCAAATAACTCTGATAAACGCATTCTTTTGTGAATGTAGTGTCCGAATTTGTCTACGTTCATATTTAAGGTGTATTGTATCGAGAAGCTGATAATAAAATAAACACATTTTAAAATATTTATTTATTTATAACTTTACTTTCACGCAATTCTTCAATGATAGATATAATTTCATTATCTAATCCTGTGTTACCAGCATCTCGAGATGCAATTAGTAATTTTAACCTATCTACCAATTCATTTGGATCGTCCCAATAAACAAAATCAACATTTTTCTTCCACATTTTTGTAAAGGGTAGTCCTTTTCCTTTCGTTTGGTGGTCCTGAATTGTACTTCGTAGTTGGAATAGAGGCTTAATAATTTGCAAATATTTTTGTCCTTTATTACTTTTGATTGGTTTACCGGGCTCATAGTCCCGTCGATGTGCGTTTGTGTCAAGTAGCATCGACTTATAATGTTTCATATCACTCTCTGTAACCAAGCTTAAATCGGCATTCTTTTTCAACAGCAACTGTTTTAAACCAGGCGTATTTCGGTATTTGCGTCCAGCTACGATGATATACTCATCACTGATCGTTATACGAGCAGAACCTAACATCAATTTTCCGCCCTCTTTTCTGACACCAAACGGAATATCGGTCAGAGCTTCTGAGGACACTGACCAGGATGACGAATCAATACCTTGGTTGTTTTCAACTAATGATTTGTACGAAGAGTCACTTTCGATATCAGATTCATATTCGTCTTCATTGTCGTTATTATCATTGGTTCCTTTACTAATTGTGGGTTCTTTTTGCAAAGTTTTATCGATAAACGGAACTTCGGTTTCTTCATTTTCTATATTATGCGGAACACAAGCCTGCTTACTGACATTAGCAATTTGGTTGAGTGGTTCTGTTACCGGCTTGAAAACTGATTCCAGTACTTGCTGATTGTTAAGCTCAGCATCTCTCATCTTTCGCACCTTCTTCTTAACAGCATCTGCAGCCTCAACAATTTGTCTTTTCAGTGATTTTTCCATAGTAACAAAAAGTTCGTGATTGATTAAGCGTTGTCTGAAGAATAATAATATCGCGAGGGTAACACTCTTAAATATAAATATTTTTAATCAAAGACAACAAAAGTGTCAAATTTATTTCTATAACATCCTTTATTTTTGGAGCAATCCTTATTAATCACTACATAATTGAAAGGTTCACTCCATATTTTCGAACACATTTCACGAAATTCAATCCATGTCATATCAGTGTTGACATGTTCTTCATAAATATGCCGTAAATTAATTTCATCTTGTTTAAAAAGTATGATTAAGTTCGCATTATCTCTTACTAACTGCTTGGGGATTTTACTATATGTTTGGTTCAGATAAAAACAATCTATGCATTTGTGTCTTCCCATTGCAAAATAATCACGCATGTTATTTTGATTTTCACAAGCAACATCATCAAAAATAATCACGGAGTTGGGTTTTGCGTCCTGAACGCTTAGTACTTCCTCATTTCCCTGATATTTCTGGAGGGAAATACCGGGAACCCGTTGCAAAACTCTTTCTAAGAAAATGTACTTAGGTTGGTGCAGAGTTTTTGAATAAACATAAACATTTTCAAATCTTAATCCATTTTCGTGTATAAGAAGGCCAATTAATAAATTGGTTTTTCCACAATTGGATGGACCACAAATGATACATCGTACTGAGTTAGGTAATAATTCCCCATGACGAAAACTAGTCTTACAAATATCATCGCAGACTGTATCAACATGCAGCGATTGCGGTTGTTTTACAAATTTCATGATTACTGTTGGAAATGAACCGATTAAAAATGAGTGAATGTATATAGTACGTTAACATTTATAAACTTACCACAACCTCTTTTGCGTTACTGGTCATTGATCGAGTGGATTGTTCATTACTAAGCATTCTGTACCACCCTTCAGAGCGATAGCAAACTCGCATGATCATTGGTTGTATACAGTTATACACTAGAGAGTAAGTAAACGGAGAGTTGATGGATGATCATCGTTGCTCATCAAGTACGCAGCAAAATGTACTGTCTCGGTCGAGTTTATCGGTCGAGTGGAAAGGCGAGTCGATTATCAATTATTGGGCATTCTATACCACTATCGGCAGCGAGGCGCACTCGCCGAGCAACTTGCCGATAGTGGTATAGAATGCCCAATAATATACTACTGTCCTAAAACGATCGCAGGTAAAATACTGGTTCTTAGTAGCCATATAAATTTGAACTCTAAGTACAGGAGATATGGCGTAGTGAAAGTTAAGAATCCATAATGACGTTTTTGGGTCTAGTTACGTTTTATTACTAGACTTAGAAAAAAACAATATAAAAGTAACCGGCAAGCATTTATTATGTTGCCGGTAAGTGGTAAGTTTTGTAAATCTGCAATGTAAATTATTTCCATTTGGAGTTAAGCTCACCTTTGTTCATGCATTTTGTTTGACTTTGTTTATATCTTGGTGTAATAAACTGAAATAAAGGAAAGAATGGGAGTTTACTGATCCGTAATTATGGAAAAGTAATTTTAAAATGATTGTTCGCGGCTTTTGGCAAAGTTCTAAATAAATTTAGACAATACTGTTAGATATAATTTCTACAACTGCATTGTCAATATTGTACTAGGCATATTGTACAAGGTACTCTGTAAAGTTAACTTCTTACCTCACAATTCGAAAGCGAACTCATTTGCTTTGAAAGTACTTACGTTAAATTTTCGCGGATTCACAACGGGACACCGTTCGAATGTTTACTTAATATAACATCATAGCATCACACCTGTATTACTCGAAGGGTTGGGCAAAGGGTAAGCTTTATTAAAACGCACATTTCAACCTAGTTATGTTCAAGTTATATGTGATAGAGGCGTATGCCTAATGGCGGGGCGTTTCATGATGATGATGAAACATGCATGATGTTAATGATGGATTTGTGCTCGGCATTATTTATTGACAGTATTTTTTTTTTGTAAAAACTAAGTAGTTGGCTCGTAGCTTGGCAAGAGTCTTTAGATTGTGTAGAATTGTTTTTAAACGACTTCCCAAACAGGAGGAGGTTTTTTAATTCAACCATATATAATATTAGGTCCTTACCTACGAAATTGGCGTTTTGTCGTACTGGCCACTTTGATCTTAAATTGTATCTCCTGTTTGGTTTGGAATTCCAATTTTAAATTTATACAGCTATTTACTCGTGCTTTTATGTTTGGAAAACCGTAATTCATTTATTTTTCCACTTTTGAGTTTTCTTTGCGCCGGTTTACAAAATGGAAACATGAAATATCGCGTTATTTACGAGTACGAGTTCCATCGTGGCACCAGTGCTGCAGAAACGGCTCGAAGGATTAATGATGTTCATGGTGTCGGTGTGGCAAAAGAAAACACAGTGCGTTTTTGGTTCCAACGTTTTCATTCTGGAAATTTCGACCTGTAGAACAAGCCCTGTGGACGGCCGAAGACCAAAGTTGATAATTATGAATTGAAGGCTATTGTGGAAGCGGATCCATCGCAAACCACGTCAGAGTTAGCTGCAGGCTGCGGTGTTAGTGATAAAACTGTTTTAATCCACTTGAAGCAAATTGGGAAAGTGAAAAAGCTTGAAAGGTGGGTACCTCATGAATTGAGTGCAGCTAACCGACAAACACGCGTCGACTGCTGCGTTACATCACTCAACCGGCACAATAATGAAGGGATTTTAAATCGAATCATTACCTGTGATGAAAAGTGAATTCTGTACAATAATCGGAAGCACTCATCGCAATGGCTGAACCCTGGCGAACCAGCCAAATCCTGTCCCAAGCGAAAATTGACTTAAAAAAATTACTTGTGAGCTTTTGGTGGACTAGTGCTGGTGTCGTTCACTACAGCTTTCTTAAATCTGGCCAGGCAATTACGGCGGATTTCTATTGTCAGCAACTGCAAACCATGATTGTAAAGCTAAACAGCCGAGGCTTTGCAATTGAACAGCCGAGGCTGGTCAATCGCTCTAGGCCACTGCTGCTTCAGGACAACGCTAGACCACACACTGCACAACAGACGGCTACCAAATTAGAAGAGCTTCAATTGGAATGTCTAAGACATCCACCGTACTCCCCAGACCTTGCTCTAACAGATTACCATTTTTTCGAAATTTGGATAACTTCTTGCAAGGGAAAAAAATCAACACTGCTGGGGCAGTCCAAAGCGCCTTCAAAGATTTGATTGATTCCCGTCCGAATGTTTTTTTTAGTAAAGGGATCAATGAACTACCTATGAGATGGCAAAAGTGCATAGATAGCAATGGTATGGAATGTTCATCAATAATACAATCATTTGCACTCAGAATGTATCATTTAGTGAATTGGAACTGATGAACAAGACCAATATGACCACTGGAACTCCGAAATAAAACAATGTATCCTAGTCGTGTTTGGGCTTATTGTAATCTTCATAAGATGTACTTTGTCTATAAATGATTTTTATGTTAATTGGAGGTACCTACCAAAACAAAGAAGAAGGAAAAAAAAAATTTTTTAACTAAAAATCAAACCGACTTTCAAAACAAAACACTTCAAAGCGAAAAATAACTTTCTTTTCCAAACTTGGTGACTTTTGCGCCCATTTTTTTCCGTTATTTGACACCGACTTTGGAAAAGAAAGTTATTTTTCGCTTTGAAGTTTTTTAAGTCGGTTTAAGAAGTCGGTTTGACTATTTGTTAAAATGATTTTATTAGGTCTCTTTGGTTACCAAGCGGGACGCGGGGATCGTTTAGCATCATTCCAAGCGCGCGATTGGATGGTCTGTTGACACCTTGCTAGTTACCTGCCGATAACTATACCTAGAACTCATTTTGTCAAATACAAATCAAAATCAATGACGAACAACGAACAACAATATGTTTTCCCGCGTTAAAGGTTTTTTTCACATATGTTGTATTTCTATTGCCGCTATAATAACAAATACTAAAAAGAGAAAAAAAAAAATTAAGTGGGGCTCCCATACAACAAACGTTATTTTTTTGACGTTTTATGCGATATTGGTACGGAAACCTGTGCGCGAGTCCGACTCACACATGGCCGGTTTTTTTTTTATATAAATCGACAGATATGAGTTTACTATAATTTATTTGGCCGCTAAACCACGACAGAAATGGATTTTCATACACATTTTGCCTGCCGCTGCTCGCATGCATTTTGCGAGTACAGCAATTTAAATTTATCTCGAAGAAGTTTGTCAAAATAATGCTCAAATCTCCATGCATGTTTGAGAAAAAGCTTCTTTTACTACTAGTATTTACCAGCAACTTCGTTATCGGGTATATTCCGCAGGAACTAAGCATTTTCCAGGCTATACAGAATGATACGAAGTGACTGTGTAATTTGACATCAGTATTCTCGTAATCGGATTAGTACCTACTTCCAGAGATTATCTTTTACTAACTTATTACACAAACCAACAGTTTAAAATTATTATTTTAGTTGAATCATCGGTTGCAAACCTTGACTTACTCGTATAAATAATAAGTATAAGTTTAAAATCACCAAAGTGCTTTGAGCAAGCGCGATGAGGATAATGCTCGTGCCTTCACGGCATGAGAAGAGGCCTTTGCCCTGCAGTGGGACATTAACAGGCTAGTATAGTTGAGTAACGTGACTTTTACGACGTCGAAATAAGAGTCATTTTGCTACGATTCATCCACCTTCGTGAGATAGAACAACTATATAATTATAAGTTTAAAATTAGAAAAACGACCTGAATAGGTATCGAGTTGGCAAGTTAATGGTGTGACTCTCAGATAGCAAAATCTGGTATTCTTCAAAATGTAGGCTGATGTATTCAGTACCTGAATATATCCCTTGTCTATTGTTTTACAAGCCCCATTGTTATTATACTGTGGCCAGCCCCGGTAACACCGATAGCCCAAGGTTTGAACTCAGGTGCATAGGAACTACATAATACCGCGCCTTTATTCTCGACTGGTTAGGCAGAGATGCACTTAAAGCACACCCACATTTGTGTGTAAACTGATGTTGCTTATAAAGATAATTTGTTTATTTCGAATTACTATCGCAGAGTAGGTAAATTTACCCCAAACATAATAAGTTTATTATTATAAATAAACATTATACGGTTTTAAACCTACTTTACACATATGTTTGTGCGTTTGTATGTCTGTGTGTGGTGTTTTTTAACAATAAGAGATTATGATTTAGTATCAAACTCAAGCTTTTTTTAAACATTCGTACATAGAAGTAAACCCAAAATAAACATAAAAATATTTTTTATTTACAAACATTTTATTAATGAACAATATCATACATGAATTACAACTTAACCTAAATTAGAATCACTCACAACTACTTATAAGTCTTATTACATATTCAGTTAGAAAAGAAGACGTTACAGTAAATCGTTATACAAAGATAACTGATGAAGAGCACGAGAGACAAGATCAACTCGAAACAAGGATAACATACGCTGAGCTAGAGGTTGTTCAACTAAGATACATCACTGATAACATTCGGTAGTTTAGAAACACAACACAATAATATAAGGGGTATCGTTACCCTCACACTAGGTTATCTTGGTCAGCTGAGCACTTGCTTCATGTATAGCGCTGATATACAGCTGTATCCGGTAAGACTGGAAGCCTAACATAGTTGGGAATGGTCTAGGCAGATTGATTGATTGTTTCTTCATCTTCGTCCCTAGCCAGCATAGCCAGGAACCTCGATCGTGATGGCCGAAATATGTATTCTCCATAACTCGCATATATTGCGTATCGGATATATGCTAGTTGTACCATGTCAAAGTTTAAAACAGCAGCCGTCATCATAGCTTCAAGTACGTCATCGTTAGTTTCTTTCTCCTTGATATAATCAACCAATTTTTGAACACGTTGCGGATCGAGCGATTGCGAAAGATTATAACCTGGCAATTGTTTGTCTAAATTCTTTATGACTGTCAAGTGTTTAATAATCAGATTAGTCTCTCTCTCTCTTCATGTATTTCTTGAAATTTATCTCAGAATTCAGGTCTTTGTGCAGATGGTATTCATACTGCCAATAGTATCTTCTGAACCTGAGCTTCTTTATATAATCCGGAACGTATCTGAGTCGTACACTTTCAAGCTCATTGTCTGATATTCTGGATTCAATATCTTCTCTTACTCGTATCTCGTGCTCTTCATCACTTTCCTCTTTAAAACGATTGTTTCTAACGTCTTCAGGTAACGAATATTCTGCTTCTGGATAATGCACTTTGACAAGGGTCTGTAGAACTACCCGGTGTGTTCTGTACTTTTCTTCCAGCTGCAAATCGGATAAATCGGCTACTAAAGACTCCATAATAGTCAGACTGTTCTTAAATACCACGATACAAACAATACTGACGTGCACACTTTGAATGTTAACTTTGCTACTGAGCAAGCTGCCTTTAACACTTTAGAGGTTAATATGCGACTGCATAAAATAACTATTAATGAATATTACGATAACTTTGCTGCTCAACAAACTGCCGTGATCACTTCGGAGGTTACTATGCGACTGCCAGTTGCACTCCATAAAATACCAAAGAGAAAGAATTTGATTTCATGTTTTTATAAGCTGAAAGGGGTAAGTGTTTCGAAAAAGGGATGGGGCTTTACGTGCCGCATAGCTCTTTCTCTTCTTCGCAGTGAAACAATGACGTTGACGAGTGTCCAACAGTCGCAGTTTAAAATATTGGTTTTCGGTAGCCATACAAATTGGAACTCTAAGTACAGGAGATTTAAGGCGTAGTGAAAGGCAAGAACTTATTGTGATGTTCTTGGGTCTAGGTACCTACGTTTTATTGCTAAATCCTTAGAAAAAACAATAGCATTTATTATGTTGCTGGTGAGTAGGTTTTGTAAATGTTTAACGGTAAATGTCGCCAAAGAATGGTGGTTAACACAATTCGTAATAATAATGGGTAGGTAAGTAATTTTAAAACTTTTGTTCGCAGCTTTTGGCAAAGTTCTAAATAAATTTAGACAATACTGACAACGGTAGAAAGGATTCCTACAACTGTATTGTCAATATCGGCATTGTAAAAATACAAAAAAGGGATTTATTTTGCTACATTAAAACATTTATGCATTACATTTATAAAAATAAAAAATAGATTGCAGTCATTCAATTTAAAATCATTAAAATAAATAAATATAAACAGTTCGATTTTAATTACAGTAAATAACAAACCAATAACAATTCAAATATCACCTAAAGTTCACTGCTCACCTCACAATTCGTTGCGAACTCATTTGTTTTAAAAGTAATGTTAAATGATCGCGGATTCATATTCACAACGAGTTTACCGTTCGAATGTTTACATAATATAACATCATACCATCACGCCTGTATTACTCGTTGGGTAAGGCAGAGTTGCAGCTTTAACACGCACATGTCGCCAGTTATGTTTAAGTCCCGTAAAATGTGATAGAAGGCGAGCTTATTGCCGTTAACCGAAACACCGCACAAATCCAAACTCCGGGCTTCTACAGAGGAGTTCCAGATAGAAAAACCCATTTACACTTTGCTTGTCCCGGGCGTCAAACCAACGAAGCAGTTCAAAGTACTTCGAACGACTACTACGGTTTCTTCAGCCTATTTTACCCAGGCCATAATAACTAATCGATTGACACCTTAAATAACAATACCGCGGATCTTTCGACGAACAAGTTACGACACGAAAACCGCGTATCCGCATCTATTTGTATTGAGTGTGTGCAGTGTTTATGACGCTCCGGGCAAAAATTGTTTTTATATGTAATTACTGGATTATTTTTAATGTGGGTATGACACACGTATTCTACACTTTAATATAAATAAAATTGAGATGTTTTTTTTTTCGAGAGCTCGTGGCTAAATAATAACAGCCGCACGGGTCGATCTACAAGGTTAAGCAACGCTTGACGAGGTCGGTCCGTGGATGGGTGACCATTTCAACATACCGAGTTTTCTCCGTGCCTCGGAAAGCATGTTAAGCCGTTGGTCCCGGCTGTCATTTGAAGATCTTTGACAGTCGTTACGAGTAGTCAGAAGCTTGAGATCTGATACCAGTCTAGCCAAGGGGTACCGTTGTTACCCAATTACTGGGTTGTGGAGGTCAGATATGCAGTCGCTCCATATAAAACACTGGTACTCAGCTGAATCCGGTTAGACTGGAAGCCGACCCCAATATAGTTGGGAAAAAGGCTAGGCAGATGAGATGTTTTTTTTTTCTGAAATGTGATTTCGAGTATATCACATCAGATTAAGAAGAACGAAACGGTCCTATGCTCAAGTTCGTTAAAAGTTCTGCCGATTAGTTTTTTTTAGAAAATTAGTTTTTTGGTCCTCCTGTAAAATCAGCGAGAGTGTACATACGCTGTATATAACAATGTTAGTTACGCGGAATTGGACTATCAACGATGATATATAAATTGCCCCTATATATCGTCGTTGGTAGCCCTTATAACCCTTACATCCAACGGCTTCGCCGTAGTAGAGTAAAAAAGCTGCCCTGCAATTTGTCGAGTTACACGTACATTGTATAAATGTACAACATAGACTAATTATTTTTTACACGCACATGATAATGTTAAGTTTACAGGGTCAATTTTATATATCTTTGTTTTCGATAGATATCTAAAATCTTCTATGGATTTTCACCAGGTTATTTTATTTAACTATGTACCCAGTGGTTGTGTGACCAGGAGAGCAGTGGTGGCCCAGTGGTATCGGCTGCGACTTACAAGTTGTAGGTCGTGGGTTCGAACCCAGGCAGGCGCTTTACTTTGTGTAAATTATTTCATCACCACTGCTCTCAAAAACGGTGAAGGAAAACATCGTAAGGAAACCGGCATGTCCTAGAACACATGTGACATCCACCAACCTGCATTGGGCCCGCGTGGTGGATTACGGCCCATCCCCTCTCACAGAGAGGAGGCCTGTGTCCCAGCAGTGGGAACATTAATAGGCTGATGATGTGATGTGATGTACCCAGTTAAGTTTCAGAAAATTTTATGCCATGGAATTACTTACCTCCACAACTAAAAATTAAAATACATTAGAAGGTACCGCTTTTTTGAAAACGCGAAAAAAAAATCGCAGTGCCTAAATGAGAAAACGTATAAGCTCGCTGAAAACTGTATTCAGTCCATCTTGACGCTTGTAATAACCATAAAAAGTTTCAAAAGCATACATGCTTGCGTTATCGAATAATATTGCTAAAAGTCAAAACGAGAGTGTCATAAATTCGACGGCAAAATACAAGAAACCGACTTAACCCAAGATAATATGGTGTAAACCACAAGTGTGTGCGTTTAGTCAAAAATATATAGTGAAAATATTCAGCTTGAAATCTTTCGCATTATGTAGATTTAAACAAAAAAACTAAACATGTAAACAATGGCTGGTTATCCGACCAAATTCAAATGACTACGAAAAAGCGACGGATTCATACATATCGATGACCTTCTTAATTGGACGTATTAAACCTGAGCTTTTGTCCATACAGTCGCGTTTAAACCTTTGTTGGTATGACTAATTTCAACAATTTCTAATTTTGGGGGCTTATTAAAAATACATTAAATGCACCTTGTACAATGCTTATTCATGATGCCTAATGGGTTAAGCTATTACAATTAATGCCTTACGCTTGCAGTGGTTGCTGTTATCTAAATAAAATTATATTTAGAATAAACAGTGTTGAATACTAAGTTAAATAAACATAAACGACTAAAGGTCGATCCACACATATCAGGGCCGTGCCCGGGACGTGCCAGGGCCGGGCCCAATCATTGAAGTTTCGTCACTGGCCCGGGCACGGCCCGTGCACGGACGTGTGTGAACGAGTTCATATCTATACTAATATTATAAAGCTGAAGAGTTTGTTTGTTTGTTTGTTTGAACGCGCTAATCTCTCTATACTATAATATTATAAAGCTGAAGAGTTTGTTTGTTTGTTTGTTTGTTTGTTTGAACGCGCTAATCTCTCTATACTAATATTATAAAGCTGAAGAGTTTGTTTGTTTGTTTGTTTGAACGCGCTAATCTCAGAAACTACTGGTTGGAATTGAAAAATTCTTTTTGTGTTGGATAGTCCATTTATTGAGGAAGGTTATAGGCTATATAACATCACGCTACGACCAACAGGAGCAGAGCATAAATGAAAAATGTTGCAAAAACGGGCAAAATTATTCCTTTTTGAGAGCTTCCGTTGCGTGCGCTGCGTAAACGGTTTAATTACACAACAATCATGTATGTAGAGTAGGTAGGGTTGATGGGTAGGTAGGTAGCCAGTTGACGGGAGCGAAGCCGCGTGGGACAGCTAGTAAAATATACGCACCGATATTTTTTCGTGCCCCTAACAGGGCACGTTCCGTCCACGTCCCAGGCACGCCCCTGATATGTGTGGATAGACCTTAAATAGCCACTTATAAAGTGTCTGGAATGGTTTAACAAAACAAGAACGGGAAATATACAAAAAAAATCACCAAGGATTCCGTACAGACCTGAGTATTTGATATTAATTTCAATTTAATACCTCTACGCGTTCATGAAGAAAGGGGTAGTAAGTTTAAAATTAATAAAAATATTTTTATTATATGATGTGACTAAAACATTTACGGTTTTCGCAATTATTCCTATATCTGTAATACAAGACGTTGCGTCGTACCAAATTTCAAGATTCTTAGTTCACGGGAAGTACCCTGTAGGTTTTAATTCCCTTGCGAGTGTCGAAAATTTGCTGCAATTTGCGACATAAACGGCTGTATCGTTTGATTGCTTTGGCTTAGAAGATGATTTTTTCACAGCTTTAAGGGACATTAGCCTTGAGTATTTGATATAAATTTCAGCTTGATACCTTTACGCGTTCCTGAGAAAAAGGGTCTTGACAGATAGACAGACGGACGGACAGACGGACGGACAACAAACTGATCCTATAAGGTTTCCGTTTTTTTCCTTTCGAGGTACGAAACCCTAAAAATGTTCCGTGCTGGACTCGAAACCGGCGAAACGCCGCCGCCAGGCAGTAGCCAATCGCTCAGACACTACGAAATCCATGCCATCAAAGTCTACTATCAGAATTAGTATGTTCGAAAAAAAGTTTTGAGATGCCCGCTGGTTATTTTTTTTATCATCATCTGATATCAATACTCATTTCGCCTGCGGGGTTTTACTAGTTCGTTTGATTTCAGTATTTTGATAAAATCTATACCAACCCATATTGAGTAACTGTCTGTCTGTCTGTTACCTTTTCACGCTTAAACCGATGAACCGATTTAGATTAAATTTAGTATGGAGATAGTTTGGTACCCTGCCGGGTGAGCATGGCATTTGAGATAGGCTTGAGTCACGCATTATATCACGGCTCTGCTCCCAAACTGTAATAAAAATGTGAGACTCAGAGGCTGGGAAGGACATAGGATAGTTTTTATCCCAGAAATAATCCTTAAAGGGGTGGAAAGAGGGATGGAAGTTTGTATGGTGAATTAATAATTTCGCAAGTAAGGTGGCCCACACACCTACAATATGCTTGTGCGATATAAAGAAATAGGCTATTAAAGTACTCATGTCACGCAGACGAAGTCACGGGCAAAAGTGAATAAACTAATTATGTGCTTTCGATTTATTCCAAAAGGATCATAGTTATTTATTTTCCTTTCACATAACACAACCAAAGGCAAAATGCTAATTACATTCGAGATGTAATTTCATACGAAGTAAACGAATCAAAAGACGTTGTAGGGATTGTAGCAAGTGGCATTCGGAGTTTCTGCCTGGAAATAAAACCTGGTGTTAGAACCATTAGAAAGCTATGCTAAAACTAATAATTTCCTAGCATTGAAATGTTCGTTGTGTAGGTAAGTTTTGAACTGGTGACATACTATTATGTAACCTCTGTCCTCTGTCCAACCTTTCGAGGAATACGGGCGTGATGTTATCTATGTAAATATGTTACATATTATTATGTGCCGTTGAAATGTTTTCACTAAGAGCGTTGGGAACAATTATATTATACACTTTACGAGACGTTCAAGTTTCAACTACCCGCACACACACACTGTGAATGGATTGTCAAATATAATTGGGATCTGCCCTCGTATCAGGGATTTTTTTTTAGTATATTAACGCTACTTTTAACGTTGGATATTTTACCGACTTAAATCCTTTAAATCGATGTATGTGCACGGTATTATTATTTCGAATGAGCCCGCGTCAACAGTCAGTCAGTCTCTCTTAAGGCGTCCATTACACGCTTAATTATCCATCACTCGATTCCATCAATCTTGAATTACGAATAACTGATGGATTGATAGCTACACCACACGCTCAATCTGAGCGACCGTCAGTCCTACATAAGCAATATTTTACAGATAATACACGTTTGTGCTCGAGATACACATGGATATTCATAAAATAAAAGCTTGGATGGGCTTTTCATCGCGATTTTAAGAAAAAAAACTTCTAAAAAGAAAACATTGGGTAAAATATTGATTATGAAAAGGGATAACTATACCCATATAAACTTATTGGCTGAAATACGAAAGTCGCTAGAAGATATCGGCTGTGTGAATTATTTGCGTATGAGAGAGATGTTTGGAAAATCTTAAAAAAACCCTATGAAAAAGTAATAACTGATCGTTGCAAAAAGACGAAAAAAAGGAACCATATTCATAAATCAATTTCATGTTAACATCAGTCATCGCATTAAACGGTAGGTCATCGTCATTCATAGCAGTGACTGATGTAAAACTGACAACAAACCTGTCGTCTAATGGACACCTTACGGTCTCTGGTAGTGCCATAGATATATAGAATACAGTAGTGAATATTTTTATGCATATGTCTAACCTTCAGTGTTCATTTCGTTTTCAAAGATGATTAAGCGTTTACAGTGATACGATTATGGAGCGTTTTACAAACAGTGTCCATGACTAGACGCTTTCGAGTTATTTTTGCAAGTTCTCTTACTCGCGAAATTCCAGAAGCCGACTTCGGAAATGTTCATCTTAGATATGTCCCTGACTAACGCTTATGGACAAAAAAGAGCATTGGAAAGAGTAGTTCCCAGAGTTCAAGGACTGCACAGAACTTAAACGATGGAGAAGATACGAGAACAACATTTTGAAAAAAATTGGACGACATGAGACGAAAGTTCGTGACAAGGAATTAATTAGCAAAGTTATCGACACTTTAGTATAAAGGATCGATAACTTTGCTAATATAGACCTACGCTTATAACATACGTGATCAATGTGCGGCTGCCAGTGGAAATTACTAATAATGATGATACCAGCCTGTTACTGTCTCACTGCAGGGCAAAGGTCTCTTCTCATACAGAGAAGGCACCAGCTAGCGAAATGCGAGTTGGAGATTTTAACTATTACCTATTTTCCAAATAATATACAAACAAAGTTATCTTGCCTAAAGGGCAAGTGTTTTCTATAAGGAAGTCGTTTGTATTTTTTGGATAAAAAATATTTTTGTACGGAAAAGTACAGAAATAGCTATCACTTCAGAACAAACTAATAAAGTGAGTAACAATTAAATCAAAATAATGTAAGACGGAAGACTTTGTGTTGGAAGGCCCCCCACCAGGTCGACCGATGACCTGGTGAAGGTTGCGGGGAGCCGCTGGATGCAAGACGCACGGGACCGGTCAATGTGGTGACGTTTGGGGGAGGCCTATGTCCAGCAGTAGACGTCTTTCGGCTGATATGATGATGAATGGATTTATAGGTTTTGCTAGCCATAACTTGATGAATGGGCCACTCTTAAGAAAGACCGTTTCACCGCGGTCGGAATCCGGCTTGCTTCCGATTGATACCACTCGCGAGTAATTTAATTTAAGCATGTAAGCACTACCCAAGTTAGATGGCGCAGGTGTGAGATAAAAAGATGCACCTTATTGGATACTTTACAAGAATACTAGCTCATGCCCGTGACTTTGCCCGGGGGAAAAGAGTTTATCACCCCAAGCAAACAATACCGGGATATATGTATGGGCTACTTTTCATCCTGTAAAAAACACGGTTCCTGTGGGGCAAGCCACGGTAAAAAGCTTCAGGCACATAAAACACATACACATCGCATTATACTAGGTTCATTGTAAGTATTTTTTACAAGCATTTATAAATTCTAATGTGAATGTCTCGTTGTGATTCCACCATATATACCACGCAAAAAAAACACACACACTTGCCACTTTAAAAAATAGCACGCAATACACCATTGACAATGCAGTTGTAGATTTTTTTTCTAAGGTTATCAGCATTGTCTAAAATTTATTTTGAACTTTCAGTCGCAAACCAAAGTTTCAAAATTACTTTTCCATAATCACTGTATCAGTAAACTACCATTCCTCCCTTATCATTTTTTGTACACCAAGATAAAACATTTAAACAAAGTAAAAACTAAATTCATGCACAAAGGCTAGCTTTACTCCAAAAGGAAATATTTTACATAGAAAATTTACAAAACTTACAACTTATCGGCAACATAATAAATGCTATTGTTTTTTTTCTATTAAACAATAAAACTTACTCTAGAAATAACATTAGAAATCTTTACAACCGCTTTTTACATTCTGTTCAACCGATTTTGGTTTCTATCCCATAAATATAAGGATGGCATAAACAGCATAAACCTGTTACTAAAACTAACTGTTTAATACAGCTGCTATTTGTCATATCGCCAACGCAATAGAAGTCAAAATCGGTTGAACAGGCTGTAAAATGGTGTATTTTTTTTTCTACTCTATGAATTTCTTTCTGTATCATGGGTGCGTTTACAAACATTTAAACTCACATACACAACACCCAGAGCCGGAACAACTATCTGTAGGTTTAGGTTTAAATGTCTAATGTTATCTCAAATGGAGTTATCAACGCGAGAATATCATTATCGGGTACTCATCTTTGACTATCTACGCCGTTATCTCCTGTACTTAGATTTCAAACTTGTTTAGCTATTGTGAACCAGTATTTTACCTGCGACCGTTGGGACTTCGTCAACATCATTTTCACATAGCAAAAAAGAGAAAGAGCTATATGGCATATAAAACCCCATCCCTTTTTCGATACGTCCCCCTCTCAGCAAAAAAATATGAAATGAAATTATTTGGTATTATATTGTATTTGGTATTTTATGCAGTGGCAACTGGCAGTAGCATAGTAACCTCGATAGTGTTCACAGCAGTTTGCTATATAATAAAGTTATCGAAGTATTGACGAACAGTTATTTTATCCAGTCGCATATTAACCAGTGAAGTGTGCACGTCAGTTTGCTGAGCAAAAACTTATCGTGGTATTTACGAACAGTTGTTTTGTGCAGTCGCATAGTAAGTAACCTGTGAAATGATCACGGCAGTTTGCTGAGTAGCAAAGTTTTATCTTCAAAGTGTGCACGTCAGTTTGCTGAGCATAAATTTATCGTGGTATTTACGAACAGTCTGACGATTATGGAGTCTCCAGTAGCCGATATATCTGATTTGCACGTGGAAGAAAAGTACAAGCGATTCCGGCTAATTCTACAGACCCTTGTCAACCTGCATCAGCAAAACGAGGAAACCGAATGGACGTTACCAGAAGACGTCAGGGCTTATTAAAAAAGCATATTATAAAATCAAGAACTACGTTGAAGATAAAAACATTTGGCCTTAGCTCCTTCTGCGCATGCAGCTTCCCGAGTAACTTGTAAACGGCACAATATGTGGATGTCTCTGACTACTCTCAATCTCATGTTTTCGTTCCTTCTTTTAATTAGACTTTTTACAATGGTTTTCAATCATCTTTATAGCCCTTTGCTAAGAATAGTTACAGCACTGATAACAACATTTGTGCCACATGTTTAATTGAGTATTGTTATACTTATTTTTTTTTTTTACCTTTGTATAGATTCTTTTACCGATTGTTTCTTAATTCTTTATTGTACACAAAAAAACAATTACATATACAACATGAGTGGTTATAAAGTTGATGTACAAAGGCGAGCTTAACTCTAAGAAGAGTTTTCTACCAGCAAACCTTAGAGTGATAGAGAGAGTTTAAAAAAAGGAAGAAGAGAAGTAGTCCAGTGTACAATTTTAGAATAATATACAATAAATATACATACATACATAAGTACAATATATATATATATATACCTATATACTACTAATATTATGTCATTCCGAAAGAAAATGATCCTTAATTTTCCTCTTGAAGACATTCAGAGAAGGGCTGTCGCGTAGGGAATGTGGTAGAGAGTTCCAGAGACGCACTGCAGTGACAGAGAAGGAGTCATCATAGCGGCTGGAAGTGTGACGTGGGGTACGAAGGAGAAGAGAAGTGGAAGTGCGACAGGGTTTACCCCGCGGGACAAAGTACTCAAAGCGTTCACGAAGGTATTGAGGAGAATTAGGATTGTGTAGGACTGTATAGAGAAGAGAAAGGATATGGGTATCTCGACGACGCCGAATCGGCAGCCACTTCAATCTAGCCCGAAACTCCGACACGTGATCGTATTTACGGAGGCCAAAAATAAAGCGGATGCACAAGTTCTGCAGTCGCTCGAGTTTATTTAGGAGTACCTCCGTTGCATCTAGAAAACAGACATCCGCATAGTCAATGAGCGGTAGAAGAAGAGATTGAGCAAGAGTGACCTTAGTGTGAAATGGTAAGAATTTCTGGAGACGTTTAAGAGACTGAAAAGAGTAGAAGACCCTCTTACTTACATCAGCAACATGAACCTCCCAAGAGAGGTTAGTATCCATATAGACGCCTAGGTTTTTCACGCTTTTAGAATAACATATGGGCACTGAATCATAAACTACTGGCGGGAGGGCTTGGTGATTTAAAAGGTTGAGCATGTATCTACCACCAACAATGAGCGCTTGAGATTTGGTTGGGTTTAATAAGAGTCCAAAGGATTTGGCCCACTTGTTAATATTTTCAAGGTCACTATTGATGGCAGACACAGCCCCAACCAGATCACCCACTTTAAAGTGTCGATATAGCTGCAAGTCGTCTGCATAGAGATGATAGTTAGAAGTTAGGACCTTAGTGATAGCATTTATGAAAATCGAGAAGAGGAGAGGAGAGAGGACGCCACCCTGAGGAACGCCCGCAGTCAAGTCACACCAGTCAGAGGAGTCCTCATCGGATCGAACAGACTGCGAGCGGCCCCGAAGATAAGATTTGAACCACTCAATTACCGAAGCAGAGACATTAAGAGAGGAAAGGATTCCTAAGAGTACGTCAAAGTCAACTGAGTTAAAAGCACTGCTGAAGTCCAGTAGAACCAATATAGTAAGACATTTATTATCCATAGCCAGTCTTATATCGTCAGTTATTTTGACAAGAGTAGTCACAGTACTATGGCCAGGTCTGAAACCAGATTGGTAAGGACTCAGCAGGCTATTAGAGGACAAATAACAAGAAAGTTGCTTCTGAGCAATACTTTCGAGGACTTTGGAGAGGATTGGTAGGATGGATATTGGACGGAACTGGGAAGGTAAGGAGGGATTTGAAACTTTAGGAAGCGGTAGGACGTGAGCTCTCTTCCAAGCTGAAGGAAAGGAATTTTGGAAAAGAGAAAAATTTATTATGTGAGTTATGATAGGAACTATTTCACTTAAAATAGGTAGGAACATTTGGAGATGTAGGCCATCATCACCTACCGCTTTAGTGGATATGGATTTGATACATCCCTTAATATCTAGTTCAGTAACTGGGTGAAATGAGAAAGAAGTATTTGCTGGCAAAGGAAGATTAGAGAGTTCTTTGAGAGTGGAGGATTTAACGTGGTTGTCGAGGGTGATTGGTGACTTAGAAAAGTGTGCATTAAGTGCATTGAGGTCCATCTTAACAGGAGAACTCTTGCTAATGGATTTGCCAATACCAAGAGTCTTTAAAAATTGCCATACTTGTGCTGGGTTGAAGTTATCAATTGAGTTGTGAATGTGGCGCCTTTTTGCATTCCTACACAAACGACTGCAGCGATTTCGCATCTTCTTGTAAACGTCCCAGTTTTCCTCCGTGGGCCGCTTCCTGTACAAACGCTTAGCCTTGTCACGCTTGGCCATCTGAGTTTTTATTACTGTGGATAGCCATGGCGCAGGAAGGTGTTTGACTCTTACCTTTTTAAGGGGAGCATGTGCCTCGTACAATTCCAAGACAGTCCTGCTGAAGATTGACACCATAGTGTCTATATCCTCGCAAGTGATTATAGGCCCCCAGTCAATCATACCCGCATCAGCCCTCAAACGCTCCAAATCAATGTTTTTAAAACTTCGAAGAAATAGAAATTTGGCCTTGCGTTTAGGAGGTCGAATCTTATAGGACAGATAAATGAGGTCATGATAGGAAAAAGGAGCAGGAAGCTGTCCATGTGCTGCTACTTTGTGAGGGTCGGAAACCAGAATAAGATCTAAGAGAGAAGGAGTACAGTGAGGAGCCCTGTGAGTAGCATTTAGTGGAAGTATGTGCATGTTGACAGAAGAGACAAGTGATTGGAGTTTACGGCTGCGCGAATCTTCCTTTAGTAGACAAGTGTTGAAGTCTCCGAAGATAAGTGTATGCTCATAAAGTGTGGAAAGATTTTCTAATTTTGCTTCGAAAGAGGAAAAATAATCGATTTGGCAAGAGGGACTGTAATAGACACCCAAAAGTAGCTTTGTGTGAAGGAAGTTTATTTCGATAAATAGGTGTTCAGCAAATTTAGAGTAGACACTCGGAGACTGGTCAACTATCTTGTACTCTATATCCCCGCGCAGATAAATGGCAACCCCTCCACATCCCTTGCCCGTTCTGTCATTGCGGACAATCTTGTAACCAGGTAGAGAATACTGCGTGGAAGGAAGTGCAGGCTTGAGAAAAGTTTCGGATACAAGGACAGCATGAACAAGATCTGAGTCGAAGGACGATAGCAAATCAGAGTAGTGGGCGGGGACGCTTTGAGCATTTATGTGAACAGCGTTGAAGAATTTGTGACAGTTAGAAAAATTTAAAGAAAGGTGGTCACGAAGATTTAGAGAGTTATCATCGCTAAAAGCACAGGCAAAGCTCTCATCTGACGCACAAGAGGATGAACATGAAAAGAAATCTTCATCAATTAGATCATCAGACATAATAAATATAAATACTATAAATTAAACCAAAAAAAAAAAAAAAAATTAAAAATCAAAACAAAATCAATTAAAGTACTCAAACCTCGATGCACTCGCCGGTTACATTTAAAATTACTCTAAGAACAATTGCTAAAAAGCCTATAGGCCAAACCAAATAAAAAACAAAATATTGTGTTTCCGAACGTAACTTTGAGTGTCTTTGAGAAACAACAAAGCGTCAAATGACAAATAATAGTGACACTGACAGTTAGACAGTTTCATGATTATGACATCAAGTCAATAAAATAAACACAACACGAAATTAAATAACTAAAAAACAATATAGATTGACCGACATACACGAGAAAAACAATGTTTATAAGTACCTACACTGCTTTAACAGGGAGTAGAAGAACGGTGATATAGTACCATCATTTTGCTGGCTTGCGAGTTCTCTTCTCGGGCGCCGGCTTCGATGTTACGGTTAAGGCCGAGGATTCTGCAACGGGGAACCGAGCAACAAGTTCTCGATACTCCATTGCAGACTCAATCTTCCGTCGTGATTTATCGGACACCTGGATTACAATTCTTCCCTCAGATGTCCAGCACCGATGTATCCCGTAGTGTTGCCGAGCATTCATAAAAATCTCGTGTCTGGGCTTAGTGAGGAATTCGGAAAGCGTCAGACCAGACCCTTTTAATTTGGTTTTATTCCGCCACACCTCGTTCCTTACGATGCGGCTTTCAAAGCGAACCAAGAGAGGACGAGGCTTGCTGGTGTTGCTTCCGAGGCGGTGACAGGCTGTAATTTCTTTTTGGGTGACACCTTTCATTTCCAGACGCTCTGACAATATGGTAAGAAAACTAGCGGTAGGATCAGCATCCTTCCCCTCAGACAGACCATGTAACAGAAGTATCTTCGCGCGGGATGCCATTTCGTGCCTGTCCAGCCCCACCACAAGCAACTCCATCTGGGACTTCAGTGCACTCAAGGTTTTCCATATGAGGCCCTTGAACTCGGTGAACTCCTTCGACAAGCTGGCAATGGACTTGTGCGCTCCCTCACCGCTAGCATTCCTCAGGTCTTCCTCATACTGCGTCATTCTCGTAGAAAATGTAGCCGTAAGCTCCTCCATGCAGGTTGATAATTTGGAGTATAGGTCCATCTCAGTGAAGTGCAATTCTGGCAGTGAAGATCAGTTTTGAAGGAGAGTTGATAGTGTGAATGAGTGCACCAGAGGTCAATGTACTAATTTAACACTATTATTTCATTTGAAATCCAATTTTACTAATTATTAATTAAAAAGAATATAAGAGCTCTATAAATTTGTGTTTAATTGGGGACTACCCTCAACTTTTTTTGTCAATGTGTTTGTGATTGTTTTGTGAATGTGTGAACATTGTAGGCCTTCTAGATTCTAGTTAACATTTGTTAACTTTTTATATAATATATAATCTTTTTATTTAATTTTTTTAGTTTCTTACGACTTATTGTAATAAGTCGGGCTTACGTTGTCCCCCCATATCTAAGTACTAATGCTGTAACATGGAAATATTGTAAAACCAAACCATTTTTAAAAGAGTAATCATGGAGTTTCTTGCCAGTTCTTCTCCATAGAAAACGATCAAACTGAACCGTGCACCTTTTGTCGACGTTATATAAGTGCCCATGTAGGCCTACGTGAAATAAAAAAAATGATTTTGATTTTGAGGGATTTTTTGAAAAGGGAATCTGATGAAGAGAACGAGAGAAAAATGAGAGGTAAACTTGAAGCGGAAATAACATGGGATGAGCTCAAGGATGTTCAACTTAGGTACATCCCTAAAAACATTCGGAAGCTCAGGAACATAAGAGACTATTGGAAGAGGGAGTACCATCTATGCAGCGACCCGATATCTGACAAGAAATGGCGAAAATACGAGAAGCAACTGAACAAAGAGATTATTAAACACAAAACAGTTATAAAAAATTTAGACAAAGAGCAAAAAAATGGCGATGAGCGCTATAATCTTTCGCATTCACTCAATCCAGAACGTGTTCAAAGTTTGGTGGATTACACTAAGGAGAAAGAATGTAATGATGGGGTTCTTGAAGCTATGTAGACGGCTGCTATTTTTAGCTTTCAATTGGAACAAAATGCGTATGTCCGATACGCAATATATGCGAGGTATGGAAAGTACGTATATCGGCCTTCACGATCAAGATTGCAGGATAAGGAAGAAGAATAATCAAAATTTCCAGGGCTTTTCAACTATGTTGGGGTCGGCTTCCAGACTACCGGCCCAAGGCAAAGGGCCACCTGGTGGTCAGACGCGGGGTTCGTGAGTAACCCTCATGCAAGTGAGCTCCTGTGAGCGAGCTGCATCTCCGGCACTTTCCTGGATAGAAAGAAGAGGACTACCCGTTGGATTAGTTTTCCGGCAACCCAGCTGTAGGCATTGGGTAGATGCGATGATTTGTATTCGAGAGGTGAGCGTGCTTACAGCTCCGGGACCATTCTGGAGAAATGGGAGCCAGCTTCTCTGGCGTCCTTAACGGGGATTGAATCCGCTAGCACCAACTGCGCTGGTGCTGGTGCTTGCACTAGTGCTGGCGTGCTGGGGTGCGTGTGGTGAGCGGCTTTATTGCTCCGGTACCATTCTGGACAAATGGTAGTGAGTAATCACGGTGCAACTCACATTTTCTCTTGAGTACCAGGGGCGAGTGCTCTCGGAGGCGTGACCTACCGAAGATGGTCCCAGACACCTCGTAAGGGGTTGCCTGGTATAGTGTGCCGCTTTCCATAACGTAAGGTTGGTGAAGGAGGCCACTATAGGAAAACTCAGTAGACAAATAGGGGTATAACCGGATGCAGCAGAATACCCAGTGTTTTACATATGTCTATGTGCAAGTGACTATCTGACGGACGTCCATGGACTCTAGACAAGTGGCATTCGATTTCAGAGAAGGGTATAGTCGAAACGTCAGAATGTAAGGGATTGATCACATGATTTTTCGATATTGCTTGTCAATCCCATACAATTTTGCCTTTTTGATAATCGCTTTCGCTACGCTTTTGATGATAGAATGTCATTTATATTGAGCCTCACAACCTAGTGACTGGGTAACGATACCCCTTGACATTAATTTACTTTATGTTATGTTACAAGTTATTTATGCTACGTACACAATTTGTTTGATTGACATTTACTTTTGATATTAAATTTTCATTAATTGAAACTTATTTAATGGTTTTGACGTTTTATTTTGTAATGATTTTAATTATTGACTTGATCGTTTTGATTTTTGACTTTAAGATTTTGACTTGTGACGTGTTTTTAAATGATATATGAATTTCAATTTTAATGTATTCTTTTAAACTATTCTATACTTTTAAAATCTTTATGTAACACCTTAGCTGCCAGACAATGAGACAATATAGAAAATGTGATGTTTGTCAGTCACCTGGCAGATAAAGTGTAAATTATTATGCTATCTATCTACCCTATATTTAATAAACCAAAATAAAATCTTTTTTACATTTAATCATGAATTGTGTAATTTATAGATTATAGTTATTCAGTGCATTCGCCTCTCTTATTGTTTGCATTGGTCCTGTAGTAATTAAGATTGTTCTGTATATGATGGCACCACTTTCCAATAAATAAATAATATTTTTGAGAACTTAATTTTACTATTTATTTTGGCTAGACTCAACCGTTGCAATTAAAAAAAAAATACTTGAGACTCATACTAAATACTAGTGTTCTGCCGTCCTACTCATAAACGTAAAAAGTAAAAAAAAATATGTGACTGGCGAACAAAACAGAGTTTTACTAATTGCTAATTAGTTCACAAATCCCAATTAGCTTTTTCAGTGAAGATAGATTACTTTCAGTCTAGTATTTATCTAAAAAAAAAATCTCCTTTTTTTGAAGTCGGTTAAAAAACTATAAGGTTCTGTTTGGGATATCTTTATCTAAACTGTGATGTTAATAGTAAGTGTAAATAGAGTTTATATCTACCACACAGAAACATCTAATCATGACAAAACACTAGTTAAATAAAAAGAGCTTTGCTATTTGCTAATTAGTTTTGTAGCTAGTAAGAAAAAAATAGCAAGGCCCAATACGTTTTTTAGTAAAGTAAGGTTACTTTCAGTATAATATTGTTACAAGATAGGCCAACGCCATCTAGTAACGAGAGGAATAACTAGGTAGTAACTAGTGGCGCCATCTAGTATTGAATAGCGGAACTAATGTTCTCGAAAGCTCGTGTCGAATGGAATTTTCCAGAAGGTTCGAACCGAACATTCTGGATGTTTCTAGTCGCTTCGAGAACAATGAGTTCGAAAGTCGATTGTTCTGGAAGTTTCTCGAATTATCTAGAACAGTATGGAACGTTCCAGAAAGTTCTTCCGTGCTATATAAAGAGCGGTCGGATTCGTCGTGGGTCAGTTTCGATTGAGAAGCGATACAGAGCGACCAAAGCGGAAAATAGTGCGAAGTAATAGAATTGTTTAAGAAGTGTTTTTGTAATAAACAGTGATTAATTGAAGTCTGCTGTTTAAATAATTTATCCCTGAACCCCAGCTCGTAACAAATTGGTTTCAGAAGTGCGGGATAAATTATGCCGGTTCTACCGAAGGAAGAAACGGAAGGGATGCGTACCAGGAGTCAGCGCCAGCAAGACGTAGACCAGAGGCGCTTTGGAGACGCTCCCTCACCGTCATCAAGTGGACATCGAGACTCCGCGGCTGCAGCGGAACCAGCTCAATCGTCGGCGTCGCCTGACCTAGCCGCCCTTATGGCATTCATGCAAGAGCAGGCTCGCCGTCAAGAGGAGCAGGCTCGCCGTCAAGAGGAGCAGACTCGCCGTCAAGAGGAGCAGGCTCGCCGTCAGGAGGAGCAGGCGCGCCGCTTAGAGGAGCAGCTGCAGCGTGACAAGGAGGAGCAGGCTCGCCGTCAGGAGGAGCAGGCGCGCCGCTTAGAGGAGCAGCTGCAGCGTGACAAGGAGGAGCAGGCTCGCCGTCAGGAGGAGCAGTCGCGCCGCTTAGAGGAGCAGCTACAGCGTGACAAGGAAGAGCAAGCTCGCCGTCAGGAGGAGCAGCTTTTGGTAATTAAGGACCTCCGCGGAGCCATTGGTAAGGAGATGAAAGAGGTAAAGGACCAGGTCCAGCAGCAGGAGATCCGCATCGCCAAATTGGAGAGAATTGTTCGTGGGCTCAAATCTGGAGGAGAGGCCGTGGCACCTGCGGTAATTGCGCCCTCGCAAGGTGCTTTTAAAGTGCCACCATTCGACGGCTCTTCGTCATGGTCTGCCTACAAGATACAGTTCGAGGCCGTCATGAAAGCGAATAGGTGGACCAAAGAACAGGCCTTGACTGCTCTAACCTTGGGTCTTCGCGACCAGGCCTTGATTGTGTTAGAGGCACTTGGACAGGACGTTACTTTCGAAAAGCTTCTGGAAGCATTGGAAGCTAGATACGGCGACGCGCACCTGGAACATGTGTTTCGCGCCCAGCTAAAGGACCGATCGCAACGTGTTGGTGAAACCTTACAGCAGTGGGCTCTGGAGGTGGAAAAGCTGGTCCGGAAGGCTTACAAGTCTTCACCTGTGCTGATCGACGGGAATCTTGTACAGGCTTTCACGGATGGGATCCGTGATCTGGAGGTTAGGGCTGCCGTAAGGCTAGGCCATTTTAAGAACCTTAAGAACGCCCTAGCCTACGCTTTGGAGGTGGAAACTGTACGACGGGACGATCGAGCTCACCGCATAAGGCAGGTTGTGAATTCACCCCGGTGCTATAGCTGTGGAGAGAGAGGCCACATCCGGTGAGCTGCCCAAAGCAAAGGAGTCCCCTTTGTGGAAGTCAGTCACCAGCTGCAGGAAAACCAGTAGACGCCAAGAGTAAGTGGCAGTTAGTGGCTGGTGATGAAAGAGCCCCAAGGAACTCGATTTCACAAATTGTGAGTGAGTCACAATCATGTGACGGGAACAGAACACCACACAGTAATGCAGATGCTCTCTCGCGTAGGTCGTGTTCCGATCAATGTAAGCCCTGTGCCAGGCAAGAGGCTGAGCAGGCGACATTTGTGAAAATGTTGAGGACGGATCTTAGCGAAGATTGGAAGGGAATCTTGCAGAGTGCTCAACAAGAAGACAGAGACCTAAAACCGATCCTTGAATGGAAGAAATCAGGTGCTCCCAGGCCTCACTGGAGTGATGTCGCAGCAACCAGTTCCATCACCAAGAGTTATTGGGCACAGTGGGAAAGCTTGGTTATCCAGGATGGAGTTCTGTGCAGGAAATGGGAGAACGCTCGCGGTGACCAGTGTCATCTACAAATGGTCGTACCTAAAGTTAAGGTGCCGGAGATCCTACAGCTCTACCACAATGGATGTTCAGGGGGTCACATGGGAGTTAAGAGGACTTTAATCAAGATCCGAGAACGATTTTACTGGATCCATTGTCGAGAGGACGTTGAGGAATGGTGCCGCAAATGCACAAGTTGTGCGGCTGTGAAAGGACCACAAACTCGTAGCAGAGTGGCACTAAAGGTTTACAATGTTGGTGCACCGTGGGAACGTATAGCATTAGATGTTGCTGGACCATTTCCAGAAAGCCAAAGCGGAAACAAGTACTTCTTGGTCGTCATGGACTACTTCACAAAATGGCTGGAAGTGTTTGCAATCCCCAATCAAGAAGCCGTTACGGTGGCTGATAAGTTAGTTCACGAAGTGTTTTGTCGGTTCGGGGTACCCTTGGAAATCCACAGTGACCAAGGCCGGAACTTCGAGTCAGAAGTGTTCAAGGAGACGTGTCGTGTGATGGGTACTCACAAAACCAGAACTACTGCTTATCATCCGCAATCAGACGGGATGGTTGAACGATTCAACCAGTCACTAGAGAGATATCTTGCAAAGGTTGTGGAAAACAGACAGAAGGATTGGGATAAACACATTCAACCATATCTCATGGCATATCGCAGTGCTGTTCATGAAACTACAACGGTAACACCAGCTTTTGCTAATTTCGGCAGAGAACTACGATTACCTGCAGATCTAATCACCGGTATCCCGCCTGAGTCTCCACGCAATGTAACAGATTATGCGAATGAGCTACGAAACAGGATGAATGATGTATATGAGCACATGAGACAGACAGGTCAACAGATGTCTGAGAGGATGAAGACCCGTTACGATCGAAAAGCGAACAATAAGGGCTTTGCTGAAGGATCTCTTGTATGGTTACATAACCCGGCACGGAGCAAAGGAAAATCGCCTAAATTACCAGCAAAATGGGATGAACCTTATCGCGTAGTTACCAAGATCAATGACGTCACCTATCGAATTCAAAAGGGACCCCGAGGTGCATCAAAGGTCGTTCATGTGGATCGGTTGGCCCGTTATCATGGGTCTAACAATGCTCGGGACGAGCATGTCTAAGAGGGAGGCAATGTTACAAGATAGGCCAACGCCATCTAGTAACGAGAGGAATAACTAGGTAGTAACTAGTGGCGCCATCTAGTATTGAATAGCGGAACTAATGTTCTCGAAAGCTCGTGTCGAATGGAATTTTCCAGAAGGTTCGAACCGAACATTCTGGATGTTTCTAGTCGCTTCGAGAACAATGAGTTCGAAAGTCGATTTTTATGGAAGTTTCTCGAATTATCTAGAACAGTATGGAACGTTCCAGAAAGTTCTTCCGTGCTATATAAAGAGCGGTCGGATTCGTCGTGGGTCAGTTTCGATTGAGAAGCGATACAGAGCGACCAAAGCGGAAAATAGTGCGAAGTAATAGAATTGTTTACGAAGTGTTTTTGTAATAAACAGTGATTAATTGAAGTCTGCTGTTTAATTAATTTATCCCTGAACCCCAGCTCGTAACAATATATTATTTATATAACTTATTGGGATTTGCGTTTTTTTCTTAGTAGGTACAAAACTAATAAGCAAACAGTAAGGCTCTGTTTTTTACCAATATTTTGTTATAAAAGAATATTAAACAGACAGATTAGTTAAAGTTATCCCAAACTGAACCTCATAGTTTTTTAACCGACTTCAAAAAATGGAGATAAATATTAGACTGAAAGTAATCTAACTTCTTACAAGTTGCAAAACTATTAGCAAATAGCAATACTCTATTTTGTGTCTAGTAAGAAAAAGTTCCTTAGTTCTATTTTTAGGGTTCCGTACTTTGGGGACGCCACAGGCGATAAGGCCCCTCTTTGAGGAGTGGCTTGAGAGGCGCCATGGCGTCCTCACCTTCCGCCTGACGCAGGTCCTCACCGGACATGGATGTTTCGGGAGGTTCCTGTTCAGAATAAGGCGGGAGGAAACGCCCGGGTGTCACCATTGTGTGGGTCGCCCGGAGCATACGGTGGAGGTCTGTTCCGCTTGGGCGGAGCACCGCCGTGTCCTCGTGGAGGCGATCGGCGGTGGTGACCTCTCGCGTCCGGCCCTGGTTCAGGCCATGGTACGGAGCGAGAGGGCATGGGAAGCTGTCACCTCCTTCTGCGAAGCAGTCATGCTCGCGAAGGAGGAGGCGGAACGCGTGAGGGAGACGCAACGAAGACGCCCTCACGCCCCCAGCCACCACAGGAGACGTCCCGGGCGTCGGGCGTCGCAAGACGATTTCCGGCCACCGTAGGCGCGGGCTTGCGGACGGCGAGCAGCGGGTAGTCACTGGATGATTTCCCACCCAAAAAAAAAAAAAAGGGTTTCGTACTTCAAAAGGTTAAAAAGGAACCCTTATAAGATCACTTTCTTGTTGACAGACGTGTCCATGTGTCACCACAGATTTTCTCAGAAACGGGTGGATCTAGCAAGTAGAAATTTATACCAGATACTGAGGTATATAAATAAATAAAATAAAATAAAAATAATTTATTTCAGACAAAAAAGTCCATAGACAAGGCAAGGTTGTTAGTAACAAGAACTTTATAACTATGTTAGTAATTCATATTGGTTTTTTTTACTACGGAACCCAAAAATAATCAAAATGTAAGAAGAAACATAACAAACCCTGCACAGTAGGCTCATCGGACTCGCAACACATGGAGTCCTATGAACCTACTGAGCAGAACAGTATCGGTTCTCTCACTAATCATCTTTAGGACGCTATTCGGGCTCTCCCGTGCTCGTCGCACCACCGACGCAACTTTTTTACGCATGATTGCGTAGAAATCATCTACGCTGGCGTCAGTAAACATGCCGGATGCACTGCAATATCGAGGGAGCCTAAACAGAGCCCTGAACACATTATTATACTGGACGCGCAAGGCATTGTAGGCTTTTTGCGAATAGTTTGCCCACAGGCCACTCGTGTAGAATGTCTGGCAGAATGCCTTGAACATTGTTATTTTAACAGGAGCAGTACATCGAGCGAACCTGTGTGCCAACATATTACCGCGCACCGACAATGCCCTGCGCTCCCTTTCAATGTCTAATTCGTCACTCAAATTTTCAGTTACAATGTGTCCCAGATATTTAAACTGTGCAACACGACTTAGAGGTACACCATTAAGTAATATAGGTGGTATAAAGATATTGTTTTTATTTTTATATTTAAATAACATGAACTCACTTTTACTTTCGTTCCAACATGCATGCTGCTGAGCTCCTCAATCAGCTGGTTAACATATATATTAAAGAGCCGAGGCGAAGTCAGCCCGCCCTGCCTGACGCCACACTCTAAAGAGTATTCATCTGAGTATACATTGCCCCACCTTACTATGTTAAGCTGCTCACTGTACCAGTAGGAGAGGATATTGACAAGATCGGCTGGGACACCTGCAGTTCTTAATTTTGTCCAAAGCTTATTATATGTCACCAGATCAAAAGCTTTGGACAAATCCAAGAAGCAAGCATATACTGGAGTTTGCCTTTTCACATAATAGTCAACAGTGTGTTTCAGAGACAGTATTGCATTTTCAGTTGACAACACCTCTCTGAAACCGAACTGTCTATCCTGTAATGCTACAAAACGATCAAGTTTTCTATCCAATAAACCATCAAACACTTTTGCAATTATAGTAGCTAAAGAAATCGGCCTGTAGTTGTTTCTATCAGAGATATCAGCAGTGACGTTTTTCACTACAGGCACAACCACTGTTCTCATAAGATTAGATGGTAAATATGAGTGCCTTATACAAAAAGTGTACAACATAGCTAACACCCTATACAGGTGAACTCCCCCATGCTGCAAGTGCTCGACACTGAGTCCCTCATGACCAGGTGACTTCCCTCTTTTCATATTTTTAATAATGTCAGCCACATCCTTACTTGAAAACCCAATAGGCTTTTCTACTGGGCAACGTTCAGTATCAGATACCGACAGCAAAGGAGATCTCACCTGAAAATGTTCCCTAAATGAATTTGCAATCATTTTAGCATCACTGATGCCATCAACGCACACGGGCAGACTAGTCTTACCATTTAAACGCTTAGTGCCCTTCCAGAATTTATTAAAGTTTTTAGCCGAATGTTGTGAGGCAAGTAAATCCATTTTTATCTGATCCTGATTGTTCTGACAGTACTTTAAGCGTGACTTGAAAACTCGTCGACTTTCACACATTTTATCATACAAAGGTCCACTAGCTGGTTTACCACCTAAAACATACAATTGATGGTCCAGTCTAGCCTGCCCGTGGGCGTCTCTGACATGTTTGTTCCAACCATGGACACACTTAACATTAGTTGGCTTCCTAGGTAAGAGACTGCGACTGTTTGCCGAAGCCTGAATCAATATATTAACAATATTGTTATATAAGTTGTCAATTACAAATCTGTGTTGAATGTTCTGACACATACTATCAGCACATTCATGAAGTTCATTAGGAAACATAATTTGTCTGAAGTTTTTATTACAAATTTCATTATATTTCTGAATTTCTTCTAATTCTCTTACCCCCCATACAACATTATTACGTAGGAAATTATGAACCTCTACTTTAGCTTTAATTACTTCTAAATTACATGTCACTTTTAAAGGGAAATGATCCGACCAATATACATCATTGAGGACCATAATATTCACCACAGACTGCCATGCTGACTTGGTTACCACGCAGTGGTCCAGCCATCTCTTACACCCATATACTTCACTTTGATAAGTGTATGTTTCAGATAACATCCCTAATTTGACTAAATCGGCACATATCCAGTCATTTTCCTCACAAAAATCAAGAAGTTCACAACAGAATGTAGCTTTAGGGTGTGCATTGAAATCCCCTAACATAAATACTACCTCGATATTATTGTCTTGTATAATAGCATTCAACTCACCCAAACACTGAGTAAATTCTGGCAAGTTCACAGTTTGGTCCGTCGGCATATACACGCACATAACCAACATTTCACGTCCAGCTCCAGTCATTACTTTAATCGCAACAATACGCTCACTTGTGCACTTCACCACCGTAACATTGCGAAACGCACTTTTCCGCCAAAGTATCGCAACCCCGCCGTGAGGTCTGCCTCGTAGCACTCCAGCAGTCAAGTCCACCGCCGACTTCCCCGTATAGCTAAAGTTGTCGTCAATATCACCCAATACTTGTGTATCGTACGGCAGCAACCAAGTTTCTTGAAGGGCTATCACATCCGCCGATTTACATAAAGTTCTCACACATTCCAATAAAATAATATTAGTAGATATATACGTATATATATATATATTTGTATTTATGAACGTAGTTCTTTTATATATGTATTATTATTATATATTTAATTATTATCTTACAGTAAAATTGTACACTGGATTACTGCCCTCAATTATTATAATCTCTATCACTCAAAGGTTTGCTGGAAGAAAACTCCATTTTGGAGTTAAGCTCGCCTTTGTACATTAATATTGATTTCACCTTGTGTAAATGTATTGTTTTGGTGTACAATAAAGAATTAAGATTCCATACTTCTTTTAATATTTTTACAGTTATAACTTACTAACGTACTCTCCATTTCATTGTGTGTTATCTTTATCGGAATTCCGTGGTCTAAATCGTATGAATCTTCTGAATGTTATCCCATCAGGCCACAAGTTATCATTTAAAAATGTATCAATTTTATTCATTGAGACGAATATTTTAAAAGAATTGTACGACCTTTCTTTCTTCATAATCACTTTTTCAAGAGAGACTTTTTCCTGAGTCTTATTATATATGTACTCGCATATGTCGGCCTCTAGTGTGTCTTTGTTCACATTGGAAATAAACAAAGTAATCTTTGTTTCCGCCGCTTTGAACTTTGTTTCCATAGTGGTTATTGCCTTTCCCATCTTTCCAATAAATCGATTCTTATGTCGTCCACGTTGTATCACAGTCCATTCATCTGTTGGCTTGTTTTGTTTCCATTCACCTGGCGACTTAACTATTTCCGCCATTGTTGGTTGCGACGTAGTACACGGAGCCGCCGACTCTTGTTTACATGCAGTAGTGTCTGAGGATGGGGACAAAACTTTGTTTGCGCACTCGGGTGACGGTGACTTATGCGTTTGCGACGCCGCCGGCGCTGGTCCGCCGCCGCCGCCCGCCGGCCGAACAGGCTTTCTCGGTGCGAGGGAGATAGTCCCATTTACACATGCGCGATAGTGAGATGTAGGCGACGGCGACAACATGTGCGAGTACCGTCCTGACGATTTTGTCATAGTGTCGGTATTCGACAAGTCATGTGATAGACCTACCGGCCCACTATCCGAAAAATATGCACCTCTTTTTTCCGTGTTAATATTTGGGTAATTAACCAAAGAAGTTAGTTTCAGATTGTCTAGGTCTATCCGTACTGTTTCCAACATGTCCACGGTTGCATAGTTTTCCTTTATAGTCTGTATCTCACTACGAAGTAGCATAATGTCCTTCAGTAACTTCGTAACATCAATGTGGTCAAACGATATCGGAGGCAATTTTTGTAAGTCCCGTGCGACGAAGGTGGGAATCACATCCGGATCTATTTCCTTTAAGAGACAGATTATGTCCTCTAAGTCTCTTTGCATTTTGCCATCTCGCCTTCGTGATTTTTTCCTCTGAGAAGTCGTTACAGATTCAAAAAACAAAATTTTCGCCTCGTCGATCTCTGGTTCCGAGAAGGCAGATAGGCACACACGAACTATAGACTCGTTATCCATCACATCATGTTTATTTTGAATGTATGCTAGTACTTCACTTATAATTATATTGCAATTACAACACTTCAACTTATACTTATTAACCGCCATTATCGTTTACAAGGAGCGCGCGCACGTCAGTCAACTGCTGTGCGAGCGAGACTCGATATAGTGCTTATTAAGAGTATAAAAATCGAGGTCCTGAATCAACACGATAAAAAGATAATATATTATAAATTTATATTTTCGCGAAACATTGTAAGTACCAAAATTATCCTTAATTTTAAACTCTTTTTATTATTCTTTGGCTAAAAGTAAGGTCATACAGCACAAATAAAGGAAAAATGCCAAAAAATTAAAAAATAAGGTAAATTATGGTACTTTCTAGTTTTCGCGAAAATCAAGATTTGCACATATCTTTAAAACCTAGCGACACAGGCAGTGACTTTCGAGGATGTGGAACGGACGCTGACAGTGGCACTCGACTTACATGTACTCCTGTAGTAGTCCATAGTAGACTCCCATCTACTATGGACTACTACAGGAGTACATGTAGTCTACTAAGTAACATGCAAGCAAACCGGACACTCAACATCACGTGGCGGGGAACTAGGGTCGAACGCTGGACAGGGCTTTAACTTATAAATCACACTGCTATAAAACAAAGCAGAAGGTGGGGACCCGGAATAACTTGCTCCGTCGTCTTATTTCCACCAACTGGGGGGCAACACCCGATATTCTCTGCACAACCGGCATGTCTATTAGTTTCTCTGCTGGCGAGTTTGCGTGCCCAGTGTGGCACCGATCCACCCACGCAAAGCAAGTAGACACCGCCCTAAATGAGACGTGTCGGATAATATCGGGCTGCTTAAAACCCACTCCATTAAATAAGCTCTCGTATCGTATTCGACCTCCTAAACGCAAACCTCAAATCTGTTATTTGCGTAATTATAACGGAATTGATCTGGCGGCGTTAAAGCGTGATGCAGATGATATCGACTGGTCTCTCGTCTTCGAGAGCGCCTGTGTCGATGATAAAGTGAATTACTTCAATGCCAAACTGTTGAGGTTATACGACAAGCATGCACCGCGTCGGCGAATTAGGGTTAAGCATAAACCTGCTCCGTGGATGACTGCTCAAATAAAAGACGGTATTTCTCGTAAGGACAAGGCAAAGAGCAGATACAAGCGTAGATCCACGGATCGGAATCTTGCTCATTTTAAAGCTCTACGTATCCATTGCAATCGTCTGTGTAGGGATGCTAAGAGACGCTTTTTCCACGAATCTTTAGTCGATCGCAAGTCTTCTGACGTCTGGAGATTTCTAAAGTCTGTCGGTATCGGCAAATCTCCGACTAATATCTGTAAAGATGTCGACTTGTCGGCTCTTAATAGGCACTTTTCTCTTCCACCTGTCTCTTTGGACCCTAGCGTCAAAACTTCAACTTTGTCTGTACTCTCCGAATTGCCGTTACCGAATTGCCCACTATTTAATTTAAACTCTGTCTCTGATGACGATGTCAAAAAATCTTTGCTTGCTATTTCCTCCTCTGCTGTTGGCCATGATAATCTGTGTTCGCGAATGATAATTCCTATTCTCCCGCAACTCCTGCCCATTCTCACTCATATCGTTAACTACTCTTTATTCTCTGGCATATTTCCTTCAGCCTGGAAACAGGCGCACATAATACCACTTCCCAAAATAAGTGATCCTGCTTCTTTATCCCACTTCAGACCCATATCCATACTTCCTTTTCTCTCCAAAGTTCTCGAGCACATTGTTCATGGTCAAATTTCCAGATTCCTTTCGTCTGATTCCGATCTTATCTGTCCTTTCCAATCTGGATTCCGGGCAGGTCACAGTACCGTTACCGCACTTTTGAAGGTCACTGACGACATCCGCTGGGCTATGGAAAACAAATCTCTCACCCTGTTAGTCTTGCTTGACTTCAGTTGTGCGTTTAACTCAGTGGATTTTGACATTCTGCTTGGGGTCCTTCAGTCTATTAACTTCTCTTCCACTGCACTAGCCTGGTTTGACTCTTATCTTCGGGGTCGCTCTCAGTGTGTTCGCCTTGAAGAGATTTTCTCTGATTGGTGTGATCTCACTGCTGGTGTTCCTCAGGGTGGCGTTCTCTCTCCTCTTCTTTTCTCTATTTTCATAAACACTGTAACCAAGGTGATCACCTCCAGCTTCCATCTTTACGCAGACGATTTGCAACTTTATCGACATTTTCTGCTTGCGGACGTGGACTTAGCGATTAATGCCATGAATCATGACCTGGAGAGAATTAGTGAATGGGCTAAGTCTTATGGCTTACAGATCAACCCTTCAAAGTCCCAGGCAATGATCATAGGCAGTCGATGTTATCGCACAGCGCTTGACATTTCTATCTTGACACCATTATCCCTTAATGGATCGACCATTCCTTACACCGAAACGGCTAAGAATCTCGGTGTCTTAATTGACAGCAATCTTTCTTGGCGAGCACAAGTCAATGAGGTTAGTCGTAAGGTGCATTTTTCCTTTCACTCATTAAAAACCCTTCAAACTTTCCTACCCTTTAAAACTAAAATTTACTTGGCTCAAACTTTGATTCAGCCGATCATAGACTACGCTGATGCCTGCTATCTGGATGCCACCGAGGAGCTCTTAAATAAGCTTAAGCGCTTGCAAAACTTGTGTAGTAAATGTCAATTTATCATGCATCTGACAATAATCAATTTTTGAAAAGGTGGGCGTGTTTTTAAATTATTTTATATAGGTGTATATTTTTAGCAATTGCTTGTAAATATGCAAGTTTCGAAGTATATTCATTATTTTTACCTTATAAAAAAGAACCTGGCTCCCAGGGTATCAAGAACCTAGCTGACAGAAAAGAGCGAGCGCAGAATAGCGCGAGCGACGACATTTTTGTCAGAAAACGACAGACAATTAAAAATGCGAGCGCGACGAGCGCAGCGAGGAGCCAGAAAAAAAAATTAAAACAATATAATCATAGAATAAGAATTATTTATTTATATTGTATAAAAATGTGTATTAGTGTCTAACATTTTGGAGTTTATTATTATGCATATTTGTTTTACTTAAAAAAAATATGTTTTAATATCATTATGCGTAAACAAATTTATACTTTAGAATGTTATGCTATTATGATTAGAGTAATTATGATAAAAAATATGCGTAAGCTGTTATGCGAAAATAATGTTATGCGTAAATATAATTAGGATAAAGCATGATATGCCATGTTATATTATGTCTAAAGTCTTTATGCAAATGGATAGAGAACCGTACAGAATGATCTAAAGAGCGTCACCTTTACTTCTGCAATACAACGTGCAAACCTACGAGCTATCATATTTGCACGCACGGAAAGAGCACTCCGTTCTCTTTGAATGTCAGCATTTTCCTTTAAAGCTTATTATTGACACAGACACCGTCAATATGACAACCAACATGTTGTCTGCTAAGCGCCTCAATCATGGCATTCATATACAAATTGAAGAGGGCATGGGAGGTCAACCCCCCCTGTCTTACTCCAAACTCCAATTGATAACGGTCCGACAGCACACCCGCCCACAGAACACTGTTGACCTGGCTTCCATACCAGTGCCTAAATATACTTATAAGCTCGATGGGCAACTTATAGCTTCAAGTTTCCTCCATGATATATCGTAGGAAACTAGATCAAAAGTTCTAGACAGATCGAGGCAGCAAGCGAAAACAGGTGTTCCTGTTTGTTTGTAGTACCTGACTGCCTGCTTGAGACACAGAACTGCACTCTCTGTCGAAAATCCTGGCCGAAACCCGAATTGATTGTCGTGCGGCACAAGATGTTCGTTTAGCTGTGTATCAAGCAAACTATCAAGCACCTTAGCGATTATGGTTGCTAAAGAAATAGGTCTATAGTTTCCTCTATCCGAAAGATCACCTGTTTTACTTTTAACAATGGGAACCACGATCGTCCTCATTAGGTCGGAGGGCAAGTTTGAATTACCAATACATCAATTGTACAGCAGTGCCAAAACCCTCGGTAAGTGAGGAGCAGGTCATGTCCAGAGGACTTAGCTCTAGACGTAGACCTAGTGACCCTGGCCACATCTTTGGCACTGAAACCTTGCCACAACGGGGCTCAGCATCCAGCATAATACAAGAAGATCTCCCTAGTGGTGACTAATAGAAACTGATTTCTAAAAAGGTTCGCAGTATCCTTCGCATCACTTACACCATTCACACTAACATACAGGCCTGGCCGAATGCTCAATTTATTAATGCTCTTCCAGAAACCGCGAAATCATCACGCTTTGAGTGCTTAGAAGCAATTATGCCCATCTTTATATGTATCTTTGTCTGTATCATGGTTAAGTACGGAACCCTCAGCGCACGAGTTCAACTTGCACTTGGCCGGTTTTATTTTTAAACCTTTCACGTTTATGAGTAGAAGTGTAGAAAACAATTATTTAGTATCAGGCTCAAATATTTTTTAAAGATGTTAACAAATGAGTCAAGCGAAAATAAAACACAAAAAGAAATTAAGATCACAAAAAAATATTTATTATTGGTTTATTGGAAAGTACTGTCACATCACATTGCACATATTGCACAGAACCATCTTAATTACTTCAGGAGCAATGCAAATAACAAGAGACGCTTACATAGCACTCAATAACTATAGCCTCAAATATAAATACAAAAAAAATACATTTTAATTAATGACTTAATAAAAAAGTGACAATTTTAAATATAGATTAGATCAGAATAATAATTAAATAAGGTTAATATCAATAATATGAAATCACATTATAATAAAAAAAAACACACAATAAGTTTAAATAATACATTAAAATTGCATTTAAATCATTAAAAACATAATTGTCACAATTCTCATCATCTGCCTAGCCTTTTCCCAACTATGTTGGGGTCGGCTTCCAGTCTAACCGGATTCAGCTGAGTACCAGTGTTTTACATGGAGCGACTGCCTATCTGACCTCCACAACCCAGTTACTGAGTAACACGGTACCCCTTGGCTAGACTGGTGTCAGATTAATAATTGTCACAATTCTAAATCCTAAAATTCCTAAATTAACAAGTTAATAATTAAAAACATTACAAAATAAAAAGTCAGAACCATGAAATAATAAAACTGAAAATTAAAAACCAAAAATAAATGTCAATTTAAATAAAATAATAACTTATCATACATGGGTTACAAGTTTATAACATAACATAAGTAAGAATCAAACAAGTCTTATTTCAAAACAAGTTAATGTCAAGGTGTATCGTTACCCAGTCACTAGGTGATTGAGATAGTCTCTTGCTTCGTGTTCACTGGTAGGTAGGTGGAAGCCAACCCCAACATAGTTGGGAAAGCCCTGGGCAGATTGATTATTTTATTCATCTTACTTAGTCTGCAATCTTGATCGTGATGGCCGAATTATGTACTCTCCATACCTCACATATATTGCGTATTTTATATACGCATATTGTTCCAATTTAAAGCTAAAAGCAGCAGCCGACATCATACCTTCAAGAACTTTATCGTTAGTTTCTTTTTCCTTGATGTAATCCACCAAACTCTGAACACGTTCCGGATCGAGCGAATGCGAAAGATTAAAAAGCCCTTCGCCTTTTTTTTGCTTTTTGTCTAAATTCTTTAGAACTGTCTTGTGTTTAACAATCTCTTTGTTCAGTTCCTTCTCGTATTTTCTCCATTTCTTATCAGATATCGGGTCACTGCACAGATGGTATTCCCTCTCCCAATAGTCTCTTTTATTCCTGAGCTGCCGAATGTTTTTAGGGATGTATCTTAGTTGAACATCCCGGAGCTCAGCGTACGTTATTTCAGCTTCGAGTTCATCTCTTGTTATTCTTTCGTGCTCTTCGTCTGTTTCATTTTTAAATTTACCATCAAAGTCTTCCGGTAACGTCCATTCTGTTTCGCTGTCTGACTGATGCAGCTTCATAAAGGTCTGTAGAATTAGCCGGTATCGCTTGTACTTTTCTTCCAGATGCAAATCGGATATATCGGCTACTGAAGACTCCATAATCGTCACTGTTCGTAATTACCACAATAACTTTTTGCTCAGCAGTCGGTTTGCACACTTTGGAAGTTAAACTTGCCAACTGCCGTAAACACTCAGAGGTTACTATGCGCCTGCATAAACTACTGTTCTTAAATACCACTATAACTTTTTGCGCAGCAAACCGACTCGATGTTCACACTTTGGAGGTTAAAATTTGCTACTCAGCAAAGTGCCGTGAACACTTCACTTCACTTTACGCAACTGCATAAAATAAATAACTGTTCGTAAATACTATAATAACTTTGCTGCTCAGGCAAATGTCGTCAACACTGAACACTTTGGAGGTTAATATGCGACTGCCAAGTGCCAATTGCTACTGCATAAAATACCAAAGAATTTCATTTCATCTTTTTTTAGAGGGGACGTATTGTAAAAAAGGGATGGGGCTTTACGTGCTGTATAGCTCTTTCTCCTTTTCGGAATGAGACAATGACGTTGACGAGATCCCAACGTTCGCAGGTAAAAATACTGGTTCTACCCAAACCAGTTTGAACTATGAATATAGGAGATAAGGCGTAGAACCCATTGTGGTGTTATTGAGTCTGGGCGTGTTTTATTGCTATATTCTAAGAAAAACACAATAGCATTTATTATATTGCCGATAAGTGGTCAGTTTTGTAAATGTTCAACGGTATATATCACCAAAGAATGGTAGTTTACTTATCCGTTATTATGGGTAAGTAGTTTCAAAGAGATTCAAAGAGTTAGCACCGTATTTGTTTTGTCAACATAATTTTTGTTAAAAAAAAATGTTGCTCAATTCAATTGGGCTATATACCATTGTAAAGCTTATGAAACGGACCAAAGAGAAATATATATAACACATCTGGATTCTACCGGTACCATGAGCAATCATTGAAAAACGATTAGAAAAGATTTGCAATGACTTGCGTCCCTGACCTAGGGCAACCCACAGACCGGCCGCTTCGACGTACACATAATCAAAGCACACGTGTGTTATAGTGTACACTAGGCGCTTGTTTCAACATCTTGAGCTTACGCTACGCGTTTATAGCAAACTTAGCTTACGCCACGCTTCGTGAGTAAAATAATAACAATATCATCTGAACAGGCAATTGATAGGCAAGATGGACAACATAGCTGTACGCAATCAATTTATAAATTTATGGATAAGATCACAATCACAAAAAATGAACTTATCGCCTTCAACTAGCCAAGATTTTCGATTCTACTGTGATGGACATACAGCATATGGCAGTGATACGCCTACAACCAATTATATTCCGAAAACCTAAGGCGGGAAATAAATAAAATTAAAGAGCGCTGTCAATGAATTTGAAAATCTTAATTCATAAAATTGAAGCTGAAACCAGTTACTCAGGAACAACAACATCAAATAGAATTACTGATAAAAATTACCTGCAAAAATAACTCATCTCCTATCTCGAGACGAATACTAAGCATGAGAATGAACACTCCCCGTTATTCTCCTCTAGGTAAAGTTACCTGCTTAAGTAGCCTCAGCTCACGTACAACCCAGCAGGATTAATTCGAATGCAATATGGATATTCAATAGGAAAGCCAGCTTTGTTAAGTTGGAAAAAAAATGTGTAGCAAAACACATCGTTCTAAAAGCATGGAAAGCCCACTTAGGACTCAGAACGAAAAAACACAGAGTAATTATTCTAGCTAATGGAAAAGGTCGCGGTCTACGCAACATACTATAATACCTGCTTGGATCCGACTACAATGTGTTTTCTTTCTAAAAGCAGGTGTTGTACTGAGTGAGACCTCAGAATGCTTGAAGAGCGAAATTCAGCACACTAACAAAAACCGACTACGTGATTATGTTGGGCGGATACTGCGACAAAAACCCTTATGCTGTTGATTACAAATCTACAATAATGGTTATCGTCAACTGATTTACTGCAAATATAAATGTGATTATAAGTGAAATAACAGGTTTCTAAATTAATAAAAAAAAAACTATTTACTACGGTTTATCTGTAAGAAATATAAAAATGCATCGTTCATGGACAAGAGTTACGCTGGTTTTCCACCAAGTAGACACAATTATGAATTAAATCGTGCAAGGTCACTATTAAAGGAAAAATTGTGCGCTATTCTTTGAACATTTGAACATACACAATTAATAGGGTGCAGGTTTTCTCACGATATTTTCCATCGTTGGTAGCGATGTCCAAGATAGGTGGCCTAGTGGTTAAGACCTCGCCTTTTGTTCCCGAGGTAGTGAGTTCAAACCAATGTGATTTTTTCAATTTATAATTATGTACTTTCATTCTGACTTCCTTTAATATTATATAAATTAAATGACTTTAGAATTATTAAAGGTAAAAAAGCATAATTAATCAACGACTGTTAATATTAACCCAAAGAGCAATAATAATATTGGGTAAAATAGGCTAAAAAACTGTAGTAGTCGTTCGAAGTACTTTGAACTGCCTCGTTGGTTTGATGCCCGGGACAGGTAAAGTGTATTTGTGTTTTTCTATCTGGAACTTATCAGTAGAAGCCCGGAGTTTAGCTTTGTGCTTGGTTAATCGCATTAAGCTCGCCTTCTATCACATATTATGGGACTTAAACATAACTGGCGACAAGTGCGTGTTACTAAAGCTGCACCTCTACCTAACCCTGCGAGTAATACAGGCGTGATGTTATGATGTTATATGGTGTAAACATTTGAACGGTGTATCGTTGAGAATCCGTGATAGTTTAACGTACCTTCAAAACAAATGAGTTCGCTTTCAAATTGTGGGGTGAGCAGTGAACTTTAGCCGACATTTGAATTGTTATTGGTTTGTTATTTACTGTAATTAAAATCAAACTGTTCATATTTATTAATTTTAATAATTTTAAATTTAATGACTGCAATCTATTTTTATTTTTATAAGTGTAATGCATAAATGTTTGAATGTAGCAAAATAAATGCCTTTTTTGTATTTTTACAATGCCGATATTGACAATACAGTTGGAGGAATCCTTTCTAACGTTGTCAGTATTGTCTAAATTTATTTAGATATTTGCCAAAAGCTGCGAACAAAAGGTTTAAAATTACTTACCTAACCATTATAATTACGGATTTTGTTAACAAATATTCTATGGCAATATTAACTGTTACACATTTACAAAACTAACAACTTACCAGCAACATAATAAATGATATTGTTTTGTTATAAGAATTTAGCAACAAAAAGTACCTGGACCCAAGAACATCACAATATGTTCTTGTCTTTCACTACGCCTTAAATCTCCTAGAGTTCCAATTTGTATAATGGCTACCAAAAAGCAATATTTTAAATTGCGTCTGTTGGACACGCGTCAACGTCATTGTTTCAATGCGAAGAAGAGAAAGAGCTATGCGGCACGAAAAGCCCCATCCCTTTTTTCGAAACACTTTCCCCTTTCAGCTTATAAAAACATGAAATCATAGTGTCGCAGTCGCATATTAACCTCCGAAGTGATTACGTTATTTGCTTGAGCAGCAAAGTTATCGTAATATTCATTAATAGTTATTTTATCTAGTCGCATATTAACCTCTAAAGTGTTTACGGTAGCTTGCTCAGTAGAAAAGTTAACCTTCAAAGTGTGCACGTCGGTATTATTTGTATCGTGGTATTTAAGAACAGTCTAACCATTATGGATTCTTTAGTAGCCGATTTATCCGATTTGCAGCTGGAAGAAAAGTACAGAACATACCGGGTAGTTCTACAGACCCTTGTCAAAGTGCATTATCCAGAAGCAGAATGTTCGTTACCTGAGGACGTTAGAAACAATCGTTTTAAAGAGGAAAGTGATGAAGAGCACGAGATACGATTAAGAGAAGATATTGAATCAAGAATATCAGACGCTGAGCTTGAAAGTATACGACTAAGATGCGTTCCGGATTTTATAAAGAAGCTCAGGTTCAGAAGATACTTTTGGCAGTATGAATACCATCTGCACAAAGACCTGAATTCTGAGATAAATTTCAAGAAATGCATGAAGAGAGAGACCAGTCAGATTATTAAACACTTGACAGCCATAAAGAATTGAGACAAACAATAGCCAGGTCGCAAACGCTCGATCCGCAACGTGTTCAAAAAATGGTTGATTATATCAAGGAGAAAGAAACTAACGATGACGCACTTGAAGCTATGATGTCGGCTGCTGTTTTAAGCTTTGACATGGTACAACTAGCGTATGTCCGATACGCAATATATGCGAGGTATGGAGAATACATATTTCGGCCATCATGATCGAGGTTCCTGGCTATGCTGGCTAGGGAAGAAGATGAAGAAACAATCAATCAATCTGCCTAGTTCTTTCCCAACTACGTTGGGCTTCCTGTCTTACCGGATGCAGCTGAATATCAGCGCTACACATGAAGCAAGTGCTCATCTGACTACGATAACCTAGTGTGAGGGTAACGATACCCCTTGTATTATTGTGTTGTGTTTCTAAACTGCCAAATGTTATCAGGGATGTATCTTTATTGAACATCCTCTAGCTCAGCGTATGTTATGCTTGCTTCGAGTTGATATTGTCTCTCGTGCTCTTCATCAGTTTTCTTTGTAAAACGATTTTCTATAACGTCTTCTTTTCTAACTGAATATGTATAAGTAGTTGTGAGTTATTCTAATTTAGGTTAAGTTGTAATTCGTGCATGATATTGTTCATTAATAAAATGTTAAAAATATTTTTATGTTTTATTTTGGCTTTACTTCTAAGTAAGAATCTTTAAAAAAAGCTTGAGTTTCATACTAAATCATAATCTCTTATTCTTTAGAAACACTACATACAGGCATACACACACACAAACATATGTGTAAAGTAGGTTTAAAGCCGTATAATTTTTTGTTTATAAAAATAAACATATTATGTTTGGGGTAACTTTACCGACTCTGCGATTGTAATTCGTAGCAATAAAGGGATATAAACAAATTATCTTTATGATTAGCATCAGTTTACCCACAAGTGGGTGTGCTTTAAGTGCATTTCTGCTTAACCCATCGAGAATATAGGCGTGGTGTTATGTAGTTTCTTTGCACCTGAGTTCAAACCTTGGGCGATCGGTGTTACCGGGGCTGGCCACAGTATAATAACAATGGGGCTTGTAAAACAATTGACAAAGGATATATTCAGGTACTGAATACATCAGCCTACATTTTGAAGAATACCAGTTTTTGTTATCTGAGAGTCACACCATTAACTTGCCAACTCGATACCTATTCAGGTAGTTTTTTTTTTATTTTAAACTTATAATTATTTAGTTGTTATATCTCACGAAGGTGGATGAATCGTAGCAAAATGACTCTTATTTCGACGTCGTAAAAGTCACGTAACTCAACTGTACTAGCCTGTTACTGTCCCACTGCAGGGCGAAGGTCTCTTCTCATGCCGTGAAGGCACGAGCATTATCCTCACCGCGCTTGCTCAAGGCAGATTGGTGATTTTAAACATATACTTATTATAAGCAAGGTTTGCACCCGATGATTAAACTAAAACAATAATGTTAAACTGTTCGTTTGTGTAATAAGTTAGTAAAAGGTAATATCTGGAAGTAGGTACTAATCCGATTACGAGAATAGTGATGACAATTTACAGACTGACACTTCGTATCGTTCTGTACATCCCGGAAAATGCATAAATCGTGTAATATACCCGATAGCGAAGTTGCTGGTAAAGACTAGTAGTAAAAGAAGCTTTTTCTCAAACATGCATGGAGATTAATTGACGTGCATTAATTTGCCAACCTTCTTCGAGATAAATCGAAGTTGCTGTACTCACCAAATGCATGCGAGCAGCGGCCAGCAAAATTTGTATGAAAATCCATATCTGTCGTGGTTTAGCGGCCAAATAAATTATAGTAAACTCATATCTGTCGTGTAATTTAAAAACACCGGTCAAGTGCGAGTCGGGCTCGCGCACAGGTTTTCCGTACCAATATCGCAAAAAACGTCAAAAAAATAACGTTTGTTTTATGGGATACATATACTTACATATTTTTTTATTCCGTTTTTTGTATTTATTATTATAGCGGCAACATAAATACAACATATGTGAAAATTCTAACTGTCTAGCTATCACGGTTCATGAGATACAGCCCGGTGACAGACAGACAGATGGACCGCGGAGTCTTAGTAATAGAGTCTCGTTTTTACCCTTTGGTTACGAAACCCTAAAAATGGAACGATCTTTTACTCCGAAATATGACAACCTAGGAGGTAATCCTTATCAAAGGTTTTATTTAAATTTCGAACTAGCTTGCAAATAGAAAGCTGTTTATTGTAAAAAAATAATGCGGGTAAACATATTGTTGTTCGTTGTTCGTCATTGATTTTGAATTGTATTTGACAAAATGAGTTCTAGGTATAGTTGTCGGCAGGTAACTTGGCAAGGTTTTGGCATAGTGTGAGTAAGTTTGCGCATAGTGCGCGAACTGACCACCCACCAGAGTGAACGGAACGTGGACGCGACGCGATTGGTCAGTAGATCCTTGTCTCAACAGACCATCCAATCGCACGCTTGGAACGGTGCTTAACGTTCCCCGCGTCCCGCTTGGTAACCAAAGCGACCTAATAAAAAACTTTTTAACAAAAAGTCAAAGCGACTTCTTAAACCGACTGAAAAAACTTCAAAGCGAAAAATAACTTTCTTTTCCAAAGTCGGTGTCAAATAACGGATAACAATTTGGACTAAAGACACCGAGTTTGAAAAGAAAGTTATTTTTCGCTTTGAAGTGTTTTGTGTTGGAAGTCGGTTTGATTTTTAGTTAAAAGTTATTCTTGTTATATTTTTAACCGACTTCCCAAAAAGGAGGAGGTTCTATGTTCGCCTTTAGATTTTTTTTTTTTTTTTTTGTGTATGTTCACCGATTACTCCGTCAATTGTGGACCGATTTTGAAAATTCTTTTTTTGTTTGAAAAAGTATGTTCCGAAATTAGTCCCATTTTAATTTGGTGAAGATCTGATGAAGAACTTCGGAGATATACAACAGAACTCTTCAATAAATAACGGCAAATCTCTCAGGATTGCTGCAATCGCATGTTTGTTTGTTGTTTATAACATTTCATAACATAACATCACGCCAGTTCGCTCTTAAGGGGTAAGCAGATCTCTCATTTCACCGGTTATGTTCAAGTTTCATGAAATCTATTCTGGCGTTATAGTTACCTTACTAACTTGCCTATTACGTAGGTACAACTAAAAAGTGAAAAATAAAAAAAACTTTTTTGCAAAAAAATATTACCGACTTCCAAATACAAAACTACAAAGTGAAAAATAACTTAATTTTTTGAAGTCGGTGTCTTTCGTAGCTACCATTTTTTTGCGTTATGGACATCGACTTCAATAAATTAAGTTATTTTTCACTTTGTAGTTTTGTATTTGGAAGCCGGTAATATTTTTTTGCAAAAAAGTTCTTTTTATTTTTCCATCGTTTTTGTTTGGGTAGGTACCTCCAATTAACATGAAAATCATTTATGGACAAAGTACATCTTATGAAGATTACAATAAGCCCAAACACGACTACGATACATTGTTTTATTTCGGAGTTCCAGTGGCCATATTGGTCTGCTTCATTAGTTCCAATTCACTAAATTATACATTCTGAGTGCAAATGATTGTATTATTGATGAAAATACCAAAATTGCTATATGTATGCCTATAATATTTGAGGAGTTTCCTCGATTTCTCTAGGTTTCCATCATCAGATCCTGATTTCCTTATCATGATACCACTATTGGGATATCTTCTTTCCAGAAGAAAAAGATTAATTTAAATCGGTTCATAAACGACGAAGATATCTGCGAACACACATAAAAATAAAATATTAGGTCATTACATATGAAATTGGCGTATTGTAAGGGAGGAACATAAAGTCGTTTTTTTTTTTTAATATAATATATTTATTTAATCAAAGTATGTACCATTGCTATCTATACAATTTTGCCATCTCATAGGTAGTTCATTGATCCCTTTACTAAAAAAAACATTCGGACGGGAATCAATCAAATCTTTGAAGGCGCTTTGGACTGCCCCATCAGTGTTGATTTTTTTCCCTTGCAAGAAGTTATCCAAATTTCAAAAAAAATTGTACTTTGTTGGAGCAAGGTCCGAGGAGTACGGTGGATGTCTTAGACATTCCAATTGAAGCTCTTCTAATTTGGTAGCCGTCTGTTGTGCAGTGTGTGGTCCAGCGTTGTCCTGAAACAGCAGTAGCCTAGAGCGATTGACCAGCATTGGCTGTGTAGCAGCTAGCTTTTCCATCATGGTTTGCAGTTGCTGACAATTAAAATCCGCCGTAATCGCCTGGCCACATTTAAGAAAGCTATAGTGAACGCCACCGGCACTAGTCCACCAAAAGTTCACAAGTCATTTTTTTTGAGTAAATTTTCGCTTGGGGCAGGATTTGGCTGGTTCGCTAGGGTTCAGCCATTGCGATGAGCGCTTCCGATTATTGTACAGAATACACTTTTCATCACAGGTAATGATTCGATTTAAAATCCCTTCATTATTGTGCCGGTTGAGTAATGTAACGCAGCAGTCGACGCGCGTTTGTCGGTTTGCTGCACTCAATTCATGAGGTACCCACCTTTCAAGCTTTTTCACCTTCCCAATTTGCTTCAAGTGGATTAAAACAGTTTTATCACTAACACCACAGCCTACAGCTAACTCGAACGTGGTTTGCGATGGATCCGCTTCCACAATAGCCTTTAATTCATCATTATCAACTTTGGTCTGCGGCCGTCCACGGGGCTTGTTCTACAGGTCGAAATTTCCAGAACGAAAACGTTGGAACCAAAAACGCACTGTGTTTTCTTTTGCCACACCGTCACCATAAACATCATTATTCATTCGAGCCGTTTCTGCAGCACTGGTGCCACGATGTAACTCGTACTCGTAAATAACGCGATATTTCAAGTTTCCATTTTGTAAACTGACTGGCGCAAAGAAAAATCAAAAGAGGAAAAATAAATGAATTACGGTTTTCCAAACACAAAAGCACGAGTAAATAGCTGTATAAATTTAAAATTGGAATTCCAATCCAAACGGGAGATATTTATGATCAAAGTGGCCAGTACGACAAAACGCCAATTTCATATGTAATATTATATACGGTTGAATTGAAAAACATCCTCCTGTTTGGAAAGTCGTTTAAAAACAATTTCACACAATCTAAAGACTCTTGCCAAGCTACGTGCCGACTACTTATACTACTTAGTTTTAATTGCCGGGCATTAGTTGAGAAAAGTAGTATACAAACCTTGGCCACAACTAAGCATTTATGGACTTACTTAAGTGTGCCTCGGCTTTGCCTCGGCCCACATTTACACGTTCGTCCATCAATGCCTCTTTTGCTGGCCGCTGCAGCAATGTACTATTACATGTTTTTTTATAAGGTTTTTAAAGTAGTATCAATGTGACTTTTTCTATTCCTTAGTACCTTCTTGGTTTTATCTTGGACACGACACTAAACTTGTCTACACGACATCGGATCTAAAGACAAAAATCGTGAGGAAACCTGGACGTATAGTGAGTTTAATTTGTGCTCCATTGGTGTAAATTCTCCAAGGCGTTCCAGTGCGAGGATAAACGACTGAATGAAATAATGTTCGGAATAGTTCGTTTACCTGGGTTCGTCCACAGCTTCGAGTGTAGAGTCTCCGACTTTGATAGGAGTGGGTACAACATGGGCATTCAACATCACCTTGCTTTTGTCCATGTTCATTTTAGACCCACTCTCTCGGAAGCTCTACTGAAGTTATCGAGCATTGTAATGAAGTCTGCCATAGTCTCAGCCATGACCACTATATCATCGGCAAACCAAAGGTGACTGATGTCTCGCCATTGACGTTAAATAATCTAGTGAAACTCGATAGAAGTTTGTCGATATATATCGAAAATAAAGAGTTAAAAAACTTACCTTGTAAACTTAACATTATCAATATTGTTACTTGTTTGAAATACTTCACAAACTTAACAGGCTCCCGTCATCTAAAAGTTTTAAATATAGGTTGACTTATTTTATTTATTTATATGGAAACTCAACAGCTTATTACCAATTTACATGTGTAGGTAGTTTCACCTCACTATCGATATCGTTATTGGTACTCTTTCATCAGATAAAGCTACTCCTGCATACGAATGACTTTTAAAATGAAATCAACTATAACCATATTAAAAAATAATAAGTCTGTGTAGTACATTCGCCTAATGTAGGTGTAACTCAACAAAATGTAGGGCTGTGTTTTAGAGCATTTATTTCATAGTAAAAGTAGTTTATACTCATGAAAAGTTTCACCACGTCGACCAAACAATCTCCAATAAATAGACATTCAGAGAAACAGTTATAAACAGAACCTTTCCTGTTAAGAAATACTGTAGGTAAGGGAGCAAAATTACTATAAAAAAATAATGCCGAGCACAAATCCATCATTAACATCATGCATGTTTCATCATCATCATGAAACGCCCCGCCATTAGGCATACGCTGCTATCACATATTACTTCAACATAACTAGGTTGAAATGTGCGTTTTGCTAAAGCTGACCCTCTGCCCAACGCTTCGAGTAATACAGGTGTGATGCTATGATATTGTATTATGTAAACATTCGAACGGTGTCTCGTTGTAAATCCGCGAAAATTTAACGTAAGTACTTTCAAAGCAAATGAGTTCCTTTCGAATTGTGAGGTCAGAAGTTAACTTTACAGAGTACCTTGTACAATATGCCTAGTACAATATTGAAAATACAGTTTTAGAAATTCTATCTAATAGTATCAGTATTGTCTAAATTTATTTAGAACTTTGCCAAAAGCCGCGAACAATCATTTTAAAATTAATTTCCCATAATTACGGATCAGTAAACTCCCATTCTTTCCTTTATTTCAGTTTATTACACCAAGATATAAACAAAATGCATGAACAAAGGCGAGCTTAACTCCAAATGGAAATAATTTACATTGCATAAATGCTTACTTTTATATTGTTTTTTTTCTAAGTCTAGTAATAAAACGTAACTAGACCCAAGAACATCATTATGGATTCTTAACTTTCACTACGCCATAGCTCCTGTACTTAGAGTTCAAATTTGTATGGCTACTAAGAACCAGTATTTTACCTGCGATCGTTTTGGGACCTCGTCTAATTGTCTCATTACGAAACAGAAAAAGAGCTATACAGCACGTAATGTGCCATCCCTTTTTCGCAAAACCGTCCCCTCTGAGCTTATAAAAACAAGTAATGACATTCTTTGGTATTTTATTTAGTGGCAAATGGCAGTCGCATATGAACCTCGACAGTCACGTGTTGAAGTCTGTTTGCTAAGCAGCAAAGTTATCGAAGTATTTACGAACAGTTATTTATTTTATCCAATCACATATTAACCTCCGAAGTATTCACGGTTGTGTGCTGAGAAAAAGTTATCGTTGTATTTACGAACAGTTATTTTGTGCAGTCGCATAGTAGCCTCCGAAGTGTTCAAGCAGTTTGCTAAATAGCAAAATCTGACTTCCAAAGTGTGCACGTTGATTTGCTGAGCAAATCTCCTAAATTTGTTATCGTGGTATTTACGAACAGTCACGGATTATGGAGTCTTCAGTAGCCGATTTATCCGATTTGCAGCTGGAAGAAAAGTACAGAAGATATCGGGTAGTTCTACAAACCCTTGTCACAGTGCATCGTCCAGAAGCAGGATGGTCGTTACCTGAAGACGTTAAAGACAATCGGTTTAAAGAGGAAAGTGATGAAGAACACGAGAGAAAAGTTAGAGAGGAACTTGAAGAGAGAATATCAGACACTGAGCTGGAAACTTGTCGACTTAGGTACGTACCAAATTATATACAGAAGCTTAGACTCAGAAAATCCTATTGGCAGAATGAATACCGTGTGTACAAAGACCTATATTCTGAGACGAATTTGAAGAAATACCAGAAGAAAGCGAACAGTGAGACTATTAAACACTTGACAGTCATAAATAACCTAGACAAACCAACACCACGTTATAATCTTTCGCAATCGCTCGATCCGGAACGGGTTCAAAAATTGGTTGATTATATCAAAGAGAAAGAAAGTAACGATGATGTACTTGAAGCTATGATGTCGGCGGCTACTTTCGGCTTTGACATGGCACAACTAGTGTATGTCCGATACGCAATATATGCGAGGTATGGAGAATACATATTTCGGCCATCAAGATCGAGATTGCTGGCTATGCTGGCTAAGGAAGAAGATGAAGAAATTTTAAATCAAACTCCCTAGGGCTTGCTCAACTATGTTGGGGTCGGCTTGAAGTATAACCGGACGTAGCTGAATACCAATACTTTACAAGGAGCAAGTGCTTATCTGACCTCGATAACCTCGTCACCTAGACTTGTGTTAGCTTCTAATTTAGGTTTAATTGTAATTCCTGTATATGATATAGTTCATTTATAATTAAATATTTTGTAATCTAAAATGTTATTTTGTTTCATTTTGGTTATACTTCTGTGCAAGAAAATGTTGAGGTTGAAACTAAATAATAATCTTATAATCCTTATTCACAAATAAACCACACATACACACAAACACTTGTGTTAAGTAAGTTACAATCAGTATTCTGCAAAATTAATTCTAAGCAAACGTAGAGTATATATATGCCACACAGAAATATGCAATTACTTCAATACACATGGTAGTTTTGGCCCTAAACTTATTTTCAACAAGCCATTCAGACTTACCATGATTTCATAAAAACTATCCCATTGCAAACTTCTTAAGGATTCTTAATATGGGTAGAAAAAAGATCTCTCACATAACATATTAATTGTTGAAACAAGGATAGCACCTAATGTCACAGTTTTTATACACTTATATTATTATAACCATTAATTTAGTTTAGAGAGCAGTGGTGACCCAGTGGGTACGTCGTCGTACAAGTCGTAGGTCTGTTCGAATCCAAGCAGGTGCATTACTTTGTGTAGTTTAAGTATTTCATCACCACTGCTCTCAACATGACGTAGGAAAACTTAGTGAGGAAACTGACATATCCTAGAACTAAAAATTCGAAGACGTGACTCACATAATAGAAAAACAAAATTAAATTAACAAAAAAACTTTTTTGCAAAAAAATACAACCGACTTCCAAATACAAAACTACAAAGTGAAAATAAGTAAGGTAACTGTAACGCCAGAATAGATTTCATGAAACTTGAACATAAACGGTGAAATGAGAGATCTTCGTACCCCTTAAGAGCGTACTGGCGTGATGTTATGTTATGAAATGGTATAAACAATAAACAAACATGCGATTGTAACAATCCCGAGAGATTTGCCGTTATTTATTGAAGAGTTCTGTTCTATATCTCCGAAGTTCTTCATCAGATCTTCACCAAATTAAAATGGGACCAATTTTGAAATATATTTTTTCAAACATAAAAAGAATTTTAAAATCGGTCCACAATTGACGGATATATCGGTGAACATACAAAAAAAAACATAGAACCTCCTCCTTTTTGGGAAGTCGGTTAAAAATTCAAAAGAAAGAACCCAATACGAGACCAAAAAGTCCTACCTTCTTAAACTACTCTTGTCTATTGTCTCACAAACCTTATTGTTATTTTATTGTGGCGAAACCAACCAGATTTCGTATTGCTTCTGATAGTGTTTCTAATCCCCAGTCTATTTAGATGTTTAAAAGTTCTTATTTATCTTACCTGTAAGTTAGTAGGTACTTACATAATAATATGAACAGTGAAATCTGTCAACTGAATTTCAACACAGTTATCCCCAACCGATTAAGCTGAAATTTCGCATACACGTTTGGATGACAATGCAAGGTTAGCAAAAAAGCCTTTATTAAAATGAATGAGGTTTTATGAGATTTTCATCACACTTGCACGTAAAAAATATCTAAACATACAGGTTAACTTCGCCGTAATGCCCCATATAAAACCCTCGGGCTTTCTTTTTGTCATGAAACCCTATGGCATTATCTAATGTTATTGTTCGCGGGATCCTGTTTAGATTTGAGAGTTATTATGATTTACAAGATAGACCTGTTGGTTCAGTGGAGGAAAAGCTGGATTTTGTGCTAAAGGTTGTGACTTTGATTCCTTTTCGGGACACAAGGCACGAAATCATCACCCCGGCAGTAATTAGAGAAAGTAATTATAAAAAATAAAAATATAAAAGACACTAATACCGTATTACTATAATATTTGTGCCTGCACAATGTGCACTAAGCACCAGTTTTGACAGTGATTCATGGTTAAGCGGTAATTGTGGTTTTGTATTGTATTGATACTACCGGTCGTCAAGATTATTAATTTTGGACCAGGTAGTATAAGTTAAGGCCCCTGGTACGCCTTTCAAAGGACCGGGACCTAAGAGTCCCGAGATTGTTGTAAAATTAAAATATTATTTTATCGGTTACATTTCGGGGAGTGTGCGATGGAATTGCATGATTTAATTCCGCCCAGCCCGTTCCATCATCGGACAACTAGACGCACGGTGATGAACACTTGACAGTCATAAAGAACCTAGACAAACAAACACCACGTTATAATCTTTCGCAATCGCTCGATCCGGAACGGGTTCAAAAATTGGTTGATTATATCAAAGAGAAAGAAAGTAACGATGATGTACTTGAAGCTATGATGTCGGCGGCTACTTTCGGCTTTGACATGGAACAACTAGCGTATGTCCGATACGCAATATATGCGAGGTATGGAGAATACATATTTCGGCCATCAAGATCGAGATTGCTGGCTATGCTGGCTAAGGAAGAAGATGAAGAAATTTTAAATCAAACTCCCTAGGGCTTGCTCAACTATGTTGGGGTCGGCTTGAAGTATAACTGGACGCAGCTGAATACCAATACTTTACAAGGAGCAAGTGCTAATCTAACCTCGATAACCTCGTCACCCAGGCATGTGTTAGCTTCTAATTTAGGTTTAATTGTAATTCTTGTATATGATATAGTTCATTTATAAATAAATATTTTGTAATCTAAAATGTTTTTTTGTTTCATTTTGGTTATTATTCTGTGCAAGAAAATGTTGAGGTTGAAACTAAATAATAACCTTATAATCCTTATTCACAAATAAACCACACATACACACAAACACATGTGTTAAGTAAGTTACAATCAGTATTCTGCAAAATTAATTCTAAGCAAACGTAGAGTTTATATATGCCACACAGAAATATGCAATTACAACAATACACATTGTAGTTTTGGCCCTAAACTTATTTTCAACAAGCCATTCAGACTTACCATGATTTCATAAAAACTATCCAATTGCAAACTTCTTAAGGATTCCTAATATGGGTAGAAAAAGATCTCTCACATAACATATTAATTGTTGAAACAAGAATAGCACCTAATGTCACAGTTTTTATACACTTATATTATTATAACCATTAATTTAGTTTAGAGAGCAGTGGTGACCCAGTGGGTACGTCGTCGTACAAGTCGTAGGTCTGTTCGAATCCAGGCAGGTGCATTACTTTGTGTAGTTTAAGTATTTCATCACCACTGCTCTCAAAATGTCGAAGGAAAACATTGTGAGGAAACTGGCATAACCTAGAACAAAAAATTCGAAGACGTGACTCACATAATAGAAAAACAAAATTAAATTAACAAAAAAACTTTTTTGCAAAAAAATACAACCGACTTCCAAATACAAAACTACAAAGTGAAAATAAGTAAGGTAACTATAACGCCAGAATAGATTTCATGAAACTTGAGCATAAACGGTGAAATGAGAGATCTTCGTACCCCTTAAGAGCGTGATGTTATGTTATGAAATGGTATAAACAATAAACAAACATGCGATTGTAACAATCCCGAGAGATTTGCCGTTATTTAATGAAGAGTTCTGTTCTATATCTCCGAAGTTCTTCATCAGATCTTTACCAAATTAAAATGGGACCAATTTTGAAACATATTTTTTCAAACATAAAAAGAATTTTAAAATCGGTCCACAATTGACGGATATATCGGTGAACATACAAAAAAAAAACATAGAACCTCCTCCTTTTTGGGAAGTCGGTTAAAAATTCAAAAGAAAGAACCCAATACGAGACCAAAAAGTCCTACCTACTTAACCTACTCTTGTCTATTGTCTCACAAACCTTATTGTTATTTTATTGTGGCGAAACCAACCAGATTTCGTATTGCTTCTGATAGTGTTTCTAATCCCCAGTCTATTTAGATGTTTAAAAGTTCTTATTTATCTTACCTGTAAGTTAGTAGGTACTTACATAATAATATGAACAGTGAAATCTGTCAACTGAATTTCAACACAGTTATCCCCAACCGATTAAGCTGAAATTTCGCATATATATATATGAGATATATTTTTTTTTTTTTTTTTTTTTTTATTATTGATAGGCTTGCGTTTGACCACTATCTCACCTGATGGTAAGCGATGATGTGGCCGACGATGAAGCACGCTTGCCTAGAAGAAACCTATTCACTCTTGACTTAAAGACTCCCAGGTTGTAGGTATCAGGAAATACAGACTCCGGCAGGGAATTCCACTCCTTTGCTGTACGCATAATAAAGGAATTCCCAAAACGTTTGGTGCGTATGGGTGGGATGTCCACCATGTACCGATGACGCAACGCCGTACGTCTTGTAGTCCGATGATGGAACGGGCTAGGAGGAATTAGTTCATGCAATTCCAACGCACACTCCCCGAAATGTAACCGATAAAAAACCGACAGACTGGCAACTCGGCGCCGATGTTCGAGGTTCTGGAGCCTAGATTCGGCCAATACTTCATTGTCGATGAGCCTCTTAGCCCGTCTTTCGATCGCATCAAGTGCATCCAGCTGGTACTTGGCAGATCCGTCCCAGAGATGAGAGCAGTATTCCATGCATGATCAAACTTGCGCTTGATATAAGTTGAGCAGCTGTTCTGGCGTGAAGTACCGTCTCACCTTCGCGAGTATCCCCAATTTTTTGGAAGCCAGCTGAGCTTTTGCCTCAATGAATGGACCAAAATTGAGCGTCGATGTCAACGTAATGCCAAGAATCTCAAGATGGTCAGTTATCGGCACGGTCACACCTCTGAAAGAAGGAGCCGGGTGGAATTGGCTCCTTTTAGCGGAAAAAAGACACGCCTGGGTCTTAGCAGCATTGAACTTGACCAGATTGGCATCGCCCCATTCGGAGACTGCCTCCAAGGACAGATTCAAGCGCCCAACCATGGCCTCCCGGAGAGACCGGATCTGAGGTCCAGTAGCGCGCGCGTTGGACACGTATCTCTCAGCTACAGTGCTGTCGTCTGCATACCCAAAGGTGCCGGGTTTTAGCAGATCATTTATGTGCAGCAAGAACAACGTTGCTGAGAGTACTGACCCCTGTGGGACCCCGGCATTAATATCCAGTAATTCAGACGAGCGGCCATCAATAACCACTCGAATGGACCGGCCCCTCAGGAAGTCTGCAATCCAATCGCACAGACCACTGGGCAAACCGAATGAAGGAAGCTTACCAATAAGGCTTTCATGCCAGACCCTGTCAAAAGCCTTCGAGATGTCGAGGGAGACGGCAAGCGCTTCCCCGTGTCTCTCTATGGCCTCACTCCAGATGTGAATGGCATACGCTAGAAGATCCCCAGTTGACCGATTTTGGCGGAAGCCATATTGGCGGTCACTGAGGATGTCGTTAGCTTCTAGGTATGCCAGGAGCTTGGAATTAAGCACTCGTTCCATACTCTTGCAGAGGATGGACGTTATTGAAATGGGTCTGTAGTTGGCCGGGTCAGCCCGACTGCCCTTTTTGGGCACAGGCTGAACGTTAGCTTGCTTCCAGGCATTCGGCACTTTTCCCGTCTCATATGAAAGGCGAAACAGGCGTGTCAGGATCGGAGACAATTCAGGCGCACAGGTTCTGAGAACAATTGCTGGAATTCCGTCGGGGCCACTAGCTTTGTTCACGTCAAGATTGCGCAGCACCCTACGAACGTCCTTTTGATGTATGCGAATGTCCGACATACTCGTCTCGCACCAATCAGGAGAAGGAGTGGGCCGCGCGTCACCAGAATCCAGACGCGAAGATTCCGCAAAAAGAGAGGCAAACAAGTTTGCTTTCTCCTCAGCGGAGTGGGCCAGTGACCCGTCGGGCTTCAGCAGTGGTGGTAGTGAGGGACGGCAGAAGTTTGATTCAACCGACTTAGCCAGGGACCAAAACGCTTTACTACCCGCTGGGTAGGAAGCAAGTTTGGTCCCAATACGGCTTATGTGGTCAAATCGAGATCTTAGCATCACCTTCTTGCAGGACTTGGCAGCCCTATTGTAGGCTCTCTTGCGCTGACCCACGTCGCTTGCATTGCGCTTCCGAGCGTCGACCCATGCCAGGTACGCCTCATGTTTGAGCGTGTTGGCGCGCTTGCACTCGGCGCCAAACCATGGCCGGTCAGCGCTAGACATTGCAACGTCAGAGAACGGAATGAAGTACTCCATTCCCTGACGCAACACATCCGACACGGCGTCCGCGCACGACGAAGGATCAACCATAGAGAAGCAAGTAGGCTGCCAAGGATACGATGCGAAAAAAGAACGCATCCCATCCCAATCTGCTGACTTGTACCGCCAAACCCGCCGAGCGCCTCTTGGGCTGGGATCGGGTGGGGAGTGGACGGATACGGACTTCACCAGACAATGGTCGGAACTACCCAAAGGTGAAGATACCGACACCGAGTAGCGGTCTGGATCTGTAGTCAGCAGAAGGTCCAAGCAATTGGCTGTGTGCGAATCAACATCCGGCACCCTCGTTGCCCCCTGGACCAGCTGGGCGAGATTTAACGCAAGCGCAAGCTTTCTCGTCTCCCGCCCAGCATGATCAGTGCGCTGGTACGGGAAAAGCCACTCCTGGTGGTGGGCATTAAAGTCCCCCAGTAACACCATTTGGGCAGAAGGGTACCGCTGCTGTGCCGTATCAGCCGCCTCACTAAGGTACTCAGTGAGCCTGGTTGTCTCCTGATCCCCGCTGTGCGAGCGGTAGACACAGGCGTAAACAATTTTATCAAGGCCCATGTCCACTAAAGCCCACAGCACAGAGAACCTAGAGTCCTCAAGGTTTCGGAGACGCCGATAACAGATGTCGTCTCGGGCATACATGCATACACCCGCGCGTTGCTTAAAATTGTGCTCCAGGGTATACCCAGGGTATGTTAGGTACGATACATCTGACGGACATCTGATCTGCGTCTCCGAAAGAAAAAAGAGAGCCGGCTTATCAGTCTCCAGGTGATGATGGACTGCTATGTGATTTGAGTGCAGACCTCTGATGTTAGTGAGGTGCACTTTGAGTGGGAGGGGGTGCAGCCGCTGTTCAACTTTAAACATTTTTCTCTTTTTCATCATTTGCGAGTGAGTGAAGAAAGGTTAGGAGAGGGAAGTGAGATGTGGCTTCACGCTGCTTACCTTCAGACACGCACTGAATGGACGCCATCATTGGGGGACTAGTCTGGAGACTGCGGGGACGCCCGAGCCCCCCCGGGAATGACCATCGGGCCCTCCCTTCTGGTCGCCAACCAGCACGATGGTGCATTCCGGGATTTTTCGTCAGTTGGCGGGGCAGCCTTTCGTGTGGGGCTGACACACTACTTGGGCCCCCAACTACCTGCGGTCGGCCAGCGGTGCACCGTGCCTCGGATCCCGCTACCCTCCGCGACCAGTCACCCGATACGCCCATAACAGCACGTGCCAGGCTGGTCTGTCTGCAATAGAACCGCCATCTCGACCCATCTCCTGAAGTGGCTACACCGGGCATCGCACCGGAACACGGCTAGGCCGCTTGGCGGTACGTCTTTGCCCGGCGGGTGGTCGCAAGCCTTCGGCCGAAGCCTACCACCAGTTATTGTCACCTGATTGGCACCACCCGGGGACCACGTGTAGGGTATCGCATGGGGTACTTTCCTACGGACGTGGGTGACTCGGCCCCCAAAAATAATATGCATATATATGAGATTTTTCATCACACTTGCACGTAAAAAATATCTAAACATACAGGTTAACTTCGCCGTAATGCCCCATATAAAACCCTCGGGCTTTCTTTTTGTCATGAAACCCTATGGCATTATGTAATGTTATTGTTCGCGGGATCCTGTTTAGATTTAAGAGTTATTATGATTTACAAGATAGACCTGTTGGTTCAGTGGAGGAAAAGCTGGATTTTGTGCTAAAGGTTGTGACTTTGATTCCTTTTCGGGACACAAGGCACGAAATCATCACCCCGGCAGTAATTAGAGAAAGTAATTATAAAAAATAAAAATATAAAAGACACTAATACCGTATTACTATAATATTTGTGCCTGCACAATGTGCACTAAGCACCAGTTTTGACAGTGATTCATGGTTAAGCGGTAATTGTTGTTTTGTATTTTATTGATACTACCGGTCGTCAAGATTATTAATCTTGGACCAGGTAGTATAAGTTAAGGCCCCTGGTACGCCTTTCAAAGGACCGGGACCTAAGAGTCCCGAGATTGTTGTAAAATTAAAATATTATTTTATCGGTTACATTTCGGGGAGTGTGCGATGGAATTGCATGATTTAATTCCGCCCAGCCCGTTCCATCATCGGACAACCAGACGCACGGTGATGCGTCATCGGTACATGGTGGACATCCCACCCATACGCACAAAACGTTTTGGGGACACTTTTATTATGCGTTCAGCTTAGGAGTGGAATTCCCTGCCGGAGTCTGTGTTTCCCGATAGCTACAATCTAGGGGTCTTTAAGTCAAGAGTGAATGGGTTTTTTCTAGGCAAGCGTGCTTCACCGTCGACCACATCATCGCTTTCCATCAGGTGAGATAGTGGTCAAGCGGGAGCCAATTGATAATAAAAAAAATAAAAAAAAATAACAATAACATTTAAAAAAATATCGATATGATCATGAGTTAATTAATGATTTTCATAATATATTTTAGTTTAAAAAAATAAATACTTAGCCTGACCCTAGAACCCAAGTACCCACGCACAGCTGTCGTGCTTGTTACTATTTGGGCTCTAGACAAAATGTTATTCTCTCAGTCATACCGATTATCAGAATTCCAAAATATTTTGGATTGAACACGTGTCATTTCAGTAGCGAATATCAATCCTATAAGTTTCGGAATGTTAGTCCTTTGCTATGGTTAATAAGACCTCTCGTTGATAAGACTCTTGACTTAATAAGAAGTCGTTACTTAAACATTTAATGAACAAGATAGAGTCTTTAACAAATGATGACTCAGGGTAATCTTAA